>OX403617.1:30186616-31532818 GCA_948107695.1 Meliscaeva auricollis
ACACTCACATGACCCGCATCCGATCCGTATAGCTTCGCATAACCGCGGAAGAGTGAACCCAACTAAAACTTAAAAACAAAAAATATAAAGAATTCGGCTATAAACACCATGACTCGTCTAACGCGTATCCATGGTCCTGGTTCCTGAATGCTGGATCTGCTGGACGAATAACGGTAAAACACAATTTTGTAACCGAAAATTGGATACTCACTGAGCGTGTATTTTTGAGCGTGTGAGGATATGACGGTCACTGGGGATATAATGGGCCCGCAGTTTAGGTTTGGTGCCGTTGCGGCGGTTCATTGAGTATTTTTTCGTCCTGTTGTTTTTGTTGTTGCGCTCGTTTAACGTGTGTCGTTTAGAGGGAAGGTTTCATGTTCTGGAATTTAATTGAAGTGTGCCCCCAACCGGCCGGCAATCAGGTTCAATGCATTACAAAAAACGCCAAGCATAGAAATGTGCTGTTTCATCTACACATAAAGACCAATCTAACGCGCTGTAGGTATAGCTGGGTGGTTTTAGTGAGTTCCTATTTTTTGGACGTGTAACATTTCGTTAAAGTATGAACATATTTTTTTTTTTTTTAATTTTTATTTCGTTGTTGTGCTTTGGTATGGCCAAGAGCCATATTGAGGGAATTATTTATCGCTGACCCAAACACTGGGTGATTGTGTTAACATGGCATTTTAGATCCAATCAAAATTTATAAAAAAAAAAAAACAACAACACGAAAAGTAGCCTGTTGGTGGAAGTTTAATGGATTTGTGCCAATCTCATGGATTTTTTGGTTGGATGAGTTTTAGTAAAAGTTAAAAAAAAGGACGGTAGCCTTGAAATTTAAAAAAAGTAATTAAAAAAATGCAACATTAGGTCATGTTTGGGAGGTATGTTGGTAATCAAGCTGTGCTTTGGAAAAAAATTATGCTTGTGATATTTATCATAAATTGACCTGATGCACCTTGATGAGGAGCCGGAGGACAGATACTTCAGAAGGTGACTTACCTACCAAGCTGACCTTGCCATTACGACGTTCCTGAAACGTACAGCTACCTTTAGGCCTTAAGTTCAGATATTTGAAAAATATGTACTCTGCTAGCGCATAAGGTAGCCCTAAAATTCATTTAGGTCACCAATTTTAAAATTTTGGACTAAGAATAACTTTTCAATCAGAAACACAAAAATCAAAAAAATTTGTTTTGCTTTTTTGTTTTGTTTTTATTATTTTTGAACCAATAGACCCGTACCTACCAATCCAGTTCTTAGAGGGCAAAAGTTGAAAAAATTTATTAGCGCCATATGGGTGGTAAAAAAATAAATTGCCCACCAACAAATTGGGTGAAAGAGATTGGCTGGCCGAAGAATTGGGGTGGGTGTGAAAAATCGTGATTTTTTACGATTTCTACAAAAAGTAGACCAGCTATTGAAGAAAAATTAATAAAAGAGCTATATATGGTAAAGAGATCTACAATAATTTTTGTGACATAACTTTTCACTATAACCTTCAAATTGAAGCTGAATACATAGGCTTTCCTAGCTTTATAAAGATTCAGCTCAAAAAAAAAAATTGTTTGAAAAGTGGCATTGAAAACAAAAAAAAAAAATTTTTTTAATTTTTGGTTTCACGATTTTCCTTATGACTACGTGATAACTGTGATTTCTAAAAATAGTTCAGTAAAAAATCTTAAAATGACAATATCTGAGGTTTGAAGTTATTTTTGATCTGTCTCAATACGACCATTTTTCACTTAAATACAGCCTCTCGAAAATCACTAAAAAAAAATCATGCATTTATTTTGAATATCTCATCTGGAACGAGTACCCCTTCCATACAACATTTTTGAAATGTTTGAGTTTTCTCGAAAACTTTTTGAGGTGATTTCTTCTATAATGATACATTTTTAGAATTTTTTTCAAAAAAAAACTATGGAGCCATTTTTTTTTTTTAATTTTTCAAACGATTTGTCAAAAAAAGATTTCGTATGCAATTTTTGAGATATCTATTATTTATCAATTTATTTTCGATAATTTTTTTTCAAAATTTAGTTTTACGATGTTAATTAATAATATCTTAAAAATGGCATACATACCAATTTTTTGCAAAATCGTTTGGAAATTTTGAATGTGAAAAGTAGTTTTTTTTTTTTCAAAAACGGCTCGAGAGATTTTTCAAATAAAAAATTGTTATGTTGGCCTTGGTAAGAACCTAATTTTTTTGTACACGAAACCAATACTTGCCCTATAAAACAAGTATACATCATTTTGATTTTAGTGGGTAAGTCCTACATTTTTATTATTTCAGAAATGTTTCCCGTAATATAGACCCGTTTTATTTTACTTTTGACTGTCTCCATTTTAACTTACGTGACTTCAATGGTTTTTTTTTCATATAAAAGCTAGAAAGTTGTTTTGTTTTTTTTTAGATTGAAAAAAAAACATGATGAAAACATGTGAAAAATCAAATTTTCGAAAATAATCATTTTTTTCAAAATGTTGCTTTTAGATACATAATAATTATATTTTAAAAACAATTTACCTACCGACTTTTTTTGATAATAAATTAAGTGCATCAAAAAATTGAAGGTTAAACGTTTTTTTTTTTTTTGAAGATAAAATATTTTGGAAATGGTATACCACATGTTACGAACCATTAAAAAAAAAAAAATACAAAAAAGTACGTATACGCCATGGTGATCCAATTATTTTAATTTTCTGAAGCCGTAATATGCACATCCTTAAGAGGACAATTAGACGCTGAGACAAATAAAAATAATAATTTAGGCATGTTTATGCTTAAATTATTAGGCCCCTTGTCATAAGAACGGAATTCGAACTTGGTGTACATACGTAGAGGAAAATGGTTACACCGAGAATCACAAAGATTCCTTCTTTGAGCTCTTTTACTAAAAAAAACCCTATTAAAATGAATGAAGAAAATCTTAGTAAAATTTCAGTAAGATTTTCATACATTTTTTCACTTGAAAAACGAAACCAAACGCGAAACTAAACAAAAATCAAACTTAGAAAAAAGAAATTATTTAATGAAAAAAAAAAAATAAATAAACAACATTCAAAAAGTTCAAGATAACTTTATTTTTTCTTGCATGTTAAGAATTTCGTCAAAAGAATATTCACAAAAAAAAAAAAAACCGTTCCATTCGAATTCCATTCATTAACATAAGATTTCGGAAAGAAATGGAAAAACTTTGTCAAGACACAATAATTATTTATTCAAAGGTATCATCTGTATACCGACTATCCTCTCGTTCTCCTTCACCCCTTTTCCATCCCATTATTGTGCATTCGAATTGATTTTTTAGTTCGTATCCGGTTTGCGTTTCCCGCATTTTTCTTCTTTTGCATAAATACTCATTCATTATGCCTTAAGCTCGAGTAGCAATCGTAGGGTTCTTCTGACCAAAGTACTTTTTTTTTTTTTTTTGGAAAAGGCACAAAGACACAGACATCAACCTACCACCAAAGTAGAGGATACAAAAAGAAAATAATAAAAGAAAAAGAAAAAAAATTGAAACAGAAAACAGAAAAACTTAGATGCACATTAAACCCATACCTACCCCTTTTTTCAAGACTCAACCCATACCCTTTTGCAGCAGAAAGGAGAGTAAAGTAATTTCACTGAAAGCATCTGATTATCATGGAATAAATCTAAATGGTTAAAACAAAAGACTCTGGAAGATGTGGGAGAGTGCGAGGTGAAATGGTTGAGGAAAGAGAAAAAAGTATGCCAGAGACGTATAATGCGAGAATCTGTGAAATACGGCCCTTTAGGTTTATCTGCGGAAAAGTAAGTAAATGGCTAACGCTAATACCGTTCGCAGCACCAAATCCCTTTTGTCCATTTTTCTTAAGCAAATCACACAAATCCTAAGCCCAAGAAGGATGACCTTTTTTTCAATCATGATGGTTCTACCAAGAGATGATAATGTGCTGAGATGGGACGGGGACATGGGGCGAGGTTGTTTTAAAGTTGTTTTGTCTGTGTTAGCCACTTCTTAATGGTATTGCTTCAATAAGTTTTATGGTACTTAGCCACATTGTTCCATTTCGGGTAAATTAATTTTAATTAAAAATATGTCGCGGATGTCTGCAAAGATTTGTTTTCATTACAATTTTGTGTTTTATGTTTAAGAATTTAGGGGTTGATGGGATTAGAATGATATCATCGGCAAAGTATTGGAAAATGAATTAAAATCTGAAAAAATGAAAAAAAAAATTATAACATATTTGTACAATTTAGATTGAAGATTATACATATCACACATCTTCTTATATTTTCATAACTATTAAGATACATTTTTATTTGCGATAAAGGTACTCTGGGGTAAGTTTAGAATTCGTAAAAAATCGAACTCGTTTATGTGACTTAAATAATTTTTAAATAAGTTTAGCATTTAAACAATGTGAATTATGGACGTTGTCATGAACATTATTTGGATCGTTTAATTAAAAGTAATTTTCTTTTTACCTCGTTTAAATAATATAAAATGCTGCTGACTTATAGACTTTGGCAAATAAAAATCTGAACATTACGTGTATTTTATATGAAAAATCTTCAGACGCTGATCTCAAGTGAAATAAAAAATTAAACACCCTAATGCAGATATACGCATATCTACATTAGGGTGTTTTTAATTCTGGGACTATTTTAGATTTTGAGCACAAAATCTAAAAATTATTGCTCTTGTATATTCAAACAACATTTCTTTGTTTTGGGCACTAATTTAATTTTGTGATTTTTCTTACTGAGGGACAAAATGATGTAAAATAAAAAATAAATTGCACGAACTTGCTCATGTAGTACCAATGTACCAAATTTGAAGAAAATCCGTCCACACGTTTGGGTAGTGGAGAAGTGTACAGATGGATGCACAGACGCACAGACGCACAGACGCACAGACGTACAGACCGACGGACGGCATGACGAAAACAACTTTTTCGGACTTCTCCATCATCGTAATGTTAGTTTTGATTAAAACCTCAAATTTTTTTTTTGACACGAAACCAATACATACTTGCCCTATAGAGCAAGTAAAAATACTTTAAATCAAAGTAAAATGTTAACAATTTAGGTCCAAACAATGAAATTTTAAAATCAAAAACGTTTCCACTTTGAAAACGGAAAAGCAAAAAAAAAAAAAAGCATGGTCGCCACCAGTAAACAACCTGCCGGTGATTGAACTACCACCTGACAGTCCTACTTTCTGTTGTAAATAACTAGTATATGAATCAAAATATACCTAAATGCGAAAATATCATTAACGAATCAGTTTGAATTTAGTTATAGTCAATCTTTATTATGTTGCGTTATTTCCCTGAGTATTCCTTTTTTTCAATGTACGAGTATTAGAAAACTTCTCGAGGTCATGATTTTTGGAAGTCTTAACAGTTATTCTGCTATTTGGAAGGCAGACGAAACTAACAAATCAGATATTATTAAAATCCGCCCAGCATTTCTTATAGTATTAAATGGTTAAACTAACTTAACTTTTGTTTTCTATATTTAGATTAACTAAATAAAAGTTTAGGACTCGTATTTCTCGGGGAAGTTTTCTACTCAATCGTAATCGTTTTTGTATCACTTGAGTCAAAAACTCCCCCGAGAAATGAGAGCGCTGAACTTTTATTTAGTTTATATTTAAATTTTATCAAATAATTTCTATTCTCATGGAAACTAATTAAAAAAAAAACAACATTAATGTAAAAAAACACCCCTAAAAAGGGGCGTAGCAAAATATTCTTGAGATGAATTCATATTCTATTCTTTATCACGTCTTGAAGTTTCATGAAATTATAATCCACTGGTTCAGATTTAATATTTTAAAACCGATTTTTCATACAACTCGAACCACTGTGCGCTCTAAAACGAAATACAACAATATATTCCCAGTTACTGCTGTTACACTATGTACTCAACAAAATGGGATCAAAAGCTTATGAAATTAAATTCCTAAAAGCAGTTTTAATCTAAAAAAAAAACATTTTAAAGTGGGATTTTCCCAAAGAACAGTTTTTGGCCTCCATATTTAATTGGGACTTACGCGGAAGAGAAACGAGGTGGCAAGGAAAAATTCGGAAGGAGCATCTTATAAACTATTAGATAGACCAATAAATAAACTCCACCAATACTTTCCAGGTAATACTACCAAATGACTGTACAAATAGTTATATAGATTGTCACAAAAAAATCATGTTATTTTTTTTGTTTTATTATGTAAGGAACCTTTTACCTTCTTCTTTTCAAGAGAGCTCCACTTCTAGCAGAGGTAATACATAATAATACATCTTTCCCTAATATCCACAGAAAAAGTATTTGAGCAAAAGGTTATCTATAAATTAAAGCAAATGGTTAAACATTGTTTGTCATTGGCTTTTAAACTATTAATAGCAACCCTTTTTTGCTATAAAAGAAAAACAAAAAAAAAAAACGATTTGTTTTTTGTATTTTCATTTTTCCATTTATATTCATGCAACGTTTTTCCGTCACCACACCAACAAAAGATTTAATTAAAACCAGCGACTTGATTTACGATCGACGAGTGTCTAGTCTTATTGAATGTTGTATAGAGTGAAAACACAAATGTTTTTCAGCTTTTCCTGCTGTTCTATTTGTTCTCCTTGAATTGTCCTCTTCCAGGAATAATAAGAAGTTGCACGGCACCCCTTTTTTTATCGATTCTATCGGAATTCGTTTTTTTTTTTTAACAATTCTTTTTTTAATGTTTTATCATACTTTTATTTTGTAATGTACTGTGTAAACCCAGGAATTTGGATTATACGATTTTGGCTTTTCTATTCGGGTGAACCAAAAAAAAAACAAGGTTTTCCGGTCTGTGTTTTCTTTAACTGTGCGGCGAAACATTTAAGTAACTAATAATCTTTTATTTTGAGGGTTGTAATCGGTTTAATAAAATACGTGTCCATTGAACAAAATTGCTTGAAATATATTGAAAGGGTTGATATTTGGGAACACTAACACTTTGGAATTCGCTGGTTATACGTTCTTCGTGGTAGACATGTATTTTACTTTTTTTGTTTTTGAAATGATAGGCAAGCAATATTAAAGACAATAAACAAAACTCTGCACTATGTACTTATTTATGAGGTAAAAAAGATGGATTTGCGTTCTACCAGCGGTGTTGCCGAGATAACAGCTAAAATTCTTCTAGAGCAAATAAAAGAACACATAGGTAGAAGACATACTTGACGCTGAACTCTGAACAAGCAGGTATAAAATCTAGTATTGCCAAAATTAACACAGTGCGGATCAATATCGATCACAACTTTACATAAATTCCCCCGAAGTGAAGAAATGAAATCATAGTTAAATCGAGTTCTAACGAGCTAGACTCCCAAAACTGAGGGTCTAAATAAATCGAAGTTCTAACTCAAACATAGTTCTAAATTCGAGTTCTAAGGCGTTAGAACTTTGTGAAGAAATAAAATTGAAACAATTTGAGTTCTAATTTTTCACTAAACCGAGTTTTAAGGTTTAGAACTTTGTCAAGATTTTTCCGTAAGACTAATAATAACAAAAAACGGTTTTGGATATCAATGAAATTCTTTATTCCAGTGAAAGTACGTTTGATGCCATTATGTACGGATTTCTTTTGCATTTCCACCACGGGCACGCTTGCAGAAGTCCAGACGCTGAACCCAATTTTCGACGGTTTTCATGCATAAATCGGCCAATACTGCTGCAATTTCACGTTCGTTATTCGTACGAAGTTCCTAAATCGCTGGTTTGTTGGCATATACCATAGACTTGGTGTAGCCCCACAGGAAATTGTCTAACGGCGTCAAATCGAACGACCGAGGCGGCCAAGCGACTGGACCATTTCGTGAGATAACACGTAGATGATGACTCATGGATTGCTGCCTGACCAATACCGCATATTTTGTTTATTGACGAAGCCATTCAGCCAGAAATGAGCCTCATCGCTGAAGGTGATTTTTCGATGAAAATCCGAAACATTGTCAAGTTGTTGCTCAGCCCAATTCACGAACATACGACGCTTCTGGTGGTCAAGCGACTTCAGTTCTTGCGTCAATTTAATCTTGTAAGGATGAAGGCCAAGATCTTTTCGCAAAATTCGCCACAACGACGTCACAGAGATGCCCAACGCTTGAGAACGACGTGTGAGAGACACGTTTGGGCTTTCTGCAACTGAAGCCTCAGCGGCAGCAATATTCTCGACACTACGGGCACTTCTTTGTCTCACTGGCACGGGGATAATTCAAAAAACGTCTGGGGATAGTCTCCAAAAAACACCATATACCAAGTTTGAAGTAAATCAATCCCTCCGTTTAGGCTATGGCCTCTGATACAAACAGACAGACAGACAGAAAAACCGACAGAGTTGTCGGACCCACTTTTTCGAATTTTCTATCCATTGTAATATCATGTTTGATTGTTCTCTCTTTTTTTACGAAACCTAAACCTGCCCTATAGTACCTATATCCCAAGTAGAGAATTAAAACTATGCCTACTCAAATTCTAATGTTTTTTTTTAACATCCAGGACATCCAGGATACTGAATGGATCCTAAATGCCTGGCGTCTATCGCAATGTGATCAATTTGTTTGAAAGTGAGCATTCCAGTGCTGAAAACTGAAGAACCTACCACCATATGAATGTAAGTATCTAATTTTTTCTAAAAAAAAAAGATTTCAAAGCCTATTAAGTTAGTATTGCTCAAAAAATATGGTCCCGAAGCAGCTTTTTCATAAATACATAAATTGATAAATATTTATCTTGAAATTCTCTGCATTCCTCACACGCACTTTTCATTGTTTTTCTCCAACCTCCCTTCTGTTTAGAGTAAAACGATTTAATTAATTAATCCGTTCCATCATGTTGGCCCAAGTCTACCCTCATTCAATGCCAACAACAACTATCTAAACCTTATATTCCCCCGACTCATCCACATTTCAATTTGAACACCAAACTTTGTAAACTTGCAAAGTTAAGAATATTATTCCTCTCAGTTCGGCAGCAATATTGCGACCCAAAAACATCAGCCAAAAAATATACCATTCCGGATGGTTAACAAGAAAATGTAAAGGCATAATCCCTCTTTGTAAACATTCAAGTCCAATACATGGTGACCCTTTGGGTTTTTCTGGCCAATTTATGAAAGGAGAGTCTTAAATTAATCAGACTAATAACAACTATGAAAAGTTTTCTTAATGAAAAGATTTACGAGCATACGCGTCCCCCAGCGTCAGTGTTGCTGAGATTTTAAATGAATTTCTTTTCCTCGCTATAAAGGTTTGGTTTTGAGAGAATAAATAAAGAAAAAAATGCAAATAAAATGGCGAAAAAAAGTTCTTCAGGCTTTCAGATTTTGAAAGACACAAGACACCATCACCAACGAGTCTTAAACCATCAATTGACCAAGAAAACAAACCGAGAGGCGGGCAACCAGCTGAAGATGAACTTTTTTTTAACGTCTTTGCATAGTGCCCAAGGAAACTTCAAGGAAGTGTATCCTAATTTCTGAAAAAAAAAAAGAAACGTGAAAAAAAAAATTCAGATGACTGGCGTCGCATTTTAATATACAACCACCATCTTCAAAAGAAGGAGAAGGATATTAATTAAAAAAATTATTGAAATAATTAAAAGGACACTGCCAAGGAGTCCTTTGGGATGAATTTGAGTTATTTTCTTGAACCCGTGTCATACAATAAAAGCACACCATCAAAGGAGCTGTGGTATAGGGTGGCCATGTGGCTTTAAAGTCAAATACCTGCGTTTGTGTTCTTTTTAAACACCCAGGACCCAGCCATATTGCAAAGGACTTTTATTTTATTTTGTGCGGCAAAAAATCCGAAACGAAGATGAAGAAGAAAAGACATAGACACAGAATGGGGTCGGTCGCCTTGGTGGCGGGTGCCGCAATTGGGGGTAACCCTCAAATAGACATCATAAGAATTTTTCAACTTAACATCAAGGTTGAGTTTTGAGATTCAAGGTGAAGAATGGTTTTTTTTTTGCCATGTCGTCGTTTTTGGTGTTTTGGGGGTAATGGCAGGTAGACAGGTATTCTGTTGAATTGTTTTTTTTTTTTTTTTTTGAGGGTGTTTTCTTCTCAAAGTCAAATATTTATCAATAAGTGGCTCATTAGAATATAAAAGAATTTGATTAAATTAGATGGCCAAGGATTTCTGATTTAAGGAATTAACAGATTTCAAATTTACTTTACTTTTTTACTTTTACTTTTACTTTTTTTTTAACTGTTAACTGTTTTTACAATTTTTAAATCTCATCTCAGAATTAGAGGGATTTTCGTTGCGTCAGTAATTCAATTTTAAATATTGGAAAAAATCGAATTTTAAATGACTAAAAAAGCTTCTTGAATAAATTGGGCCTGTAAACGAAGTATGCAATTTGTTTTCTCTTCTAATAATACATTTTCGGAAACAAAATATTTGTAATGTTTAAATAACGTTACGAGAAGTTTACGTCAAAATTGTTTTAGTAATTTTTAAACAAAAACATAAAACCATATCTGCAAAAATTCCACTAGCAACCAATCCGGTGGTTCAATTTTTTGTGAGTTTTTTCTCATATTAAGTGGAAAATAATATAACCTTAAGTTGGGTGAAGCTATTTCTCACCTTACTAAAAATGTTTTGATAAAGAAAAAAAAAAAAACAAATAGGCGCTCAACCCCTCCCCCCCCCTAGCTGCGTGCCTGACTGCTTGTCTGATAGATGTCGAGAAGGACATCTGGTAAAGATAAGCAAAAATTTCCTAACTAATAGACCCTCTTTTATACAGGTTCTAACGAAGGATGAGGATGAAAGCAGTAGTGCCACAAGGATCAAAATTAGGACCATTCCTTTTCACAATTTACACAGCTGATCAGCTGGAGAACGAAGAAGAAGACTACGAACAAATTATATTCTCAAGGTTATGACTCTATTACCAGAGATTACAGCTATAATAGGCTATAAGACCACGCCACTAGAAATACTACCTAATATGGGGAGGTGAAGAATTTTTCCCCAAAATGTATCAAACTCTATAGAATCTATGCAGCAGTGTTTTAGGAATATGAAACAAACGAAAAGTTAAGCTGCCAGTAGCCTCTCAAAGAAACTTTTAAAAGTCATAACGAACCAGTCTTTCCTAAAATTTCCAATAGGATTTAAAAGGTAGACTAGGCAGGTAGAGTCTATAATTTTAGGTATTTGCATTTCGGATAAAAGTTCGAAAATGATCGGTAAATGTCGCACCGGGTACTCTTTTTCGGTCACACTTTTGAGGGTTAAAGTTAGCCCCCTTTCTCTTTAAATTGTTATTTTTGAAAGTTGTTTCAGGTTGCTCCCGGTTTGTACTGAAAAGATATATTTCTTTTTTTTGAAAAATATTCAAAACTGATGGTTTTAGACCCAAAAATCGATTTTTGATTCAGGTTGTTCCCAACAATGTTAAAAATCTTTAACCAAAAATATTCAGCCTCCTTTTTTTTCGATTTCTTAAGTTTTTATATTTGTTTTCTTCAAAGAATTAAGACGGTAAAATTTGTATTTTTAAAGATATAATTTTGGAAAGATTTTTTCAAAAATTCTAAAAATTCAAAAATTATCTAAAAAAAAGTATTTCCATTTTTTTTTAAATAGTTTCGAAATCGAATATTTATTAACCAAAGGTTCCAAAGATTCATTCAAAAAACATTGAAAACTAAAGATTTTAAGTAGAAAAACACTTTGTATGAAAAAATCCTGTTTATGTTGCTCTGCGCCCCCCCTCCCCCCCCCCCCCGCTTCTTTTAAATTTCGATCCAAATTTCAAAAATCAAAAACTTGTTCCAGGTTGTTCTAAGAGTCCTCTAAATGTTCCAGAATTTCGTTTCTTTATCTTTATTGATATTTTTTAATGAATTTGGATTCGGGTGATTTTGCACGTCGAACAACTTTTGGTTTTTTGATATTTTCAAAGGGGAGGCCGATGGAACATTTTTCTGATTTTTTTTTTTCATAGTAAATATCAATATTAAGAAACCAAATTCTCTAACATTTAAGAGGAATCCTAGAACAAACTGGATTAAGTTTTGGATTGTTGGTATTCAAAAACAGAGCGCCAGAATTTTTTTTTAAGCTTGAGGATGTCTTTTAAAATACTTTTTTAATATTGTTATTGCAAAAATACAAACTCTTAGATCTCAAAACTATTTAAAAAAAACTTGGAATTACATTTTTTTTAAATTTTTTGAAAAAATCTTTCGAAAGTTATATATTTAAAAATACAATATGTATTTATGACCTTAATTCTTGGGAACAATGTTCAGAACACTTTTCTCAAAAAGAAAAATATACAAAAATTCAAGAAATTGGAAAAGAGGGGGCTACATTTTTATGGGTTTTTGACCATAACTTTCGAAATATTGAAGTTAGAGGCCAAACAATTTGGGGCATTGTTAAGAACAACTTTCAAAAAATCAATTTTTGAATAAATTTGGGTCTAAAACCATCAGTTTTGAATATTTTTCGAACAAAATTGGAACATTCCAGTACACACCGGGAAAAACCTATAACAACTTTCAAAAATAACAATTTCAAAAAAAGGGCAGCTAACTTCTCCACGCTAACACTCCATACTCAGTTTACAGTTTTGCTTTTGATCAGGTGGCACCATCTTCATTGATGTGATCCCTAAAAAACCACACATTTGTGTCGGCTATTTTGAAAATTGACGTCTACATTATCCGGTCCAAGATATGATGATGTACAGCCAAGTTTTTCTGACTCTCCTATGTTTGTGGAAGTACATATTTTATTCGATCCCATTTATATAAAAAAAAAAACAGTTTCATAAGCTTTGCAGGACTTTCGAACAGGGACTTTATGGTCCTGAAGCAGAGTTTCTTTTCTTTGTGTTACAATAATATTGATTCTTTATAAAACGAGTTTATTGAAAATTCTGCAATAAGTTCTTTTCTCTTCAAATGAATTTTAGAGCTCAATAAAAAAAAATATACAAAAAGCCATAAGAATATTCTGAAATATTTATTTATTATTTTCAAGTTTCCACGAGGATGTGTGTTGAGATGGTATACCACTCAAGTAAGCGCGTATCTATTGGATTTATTATACGCTTTTCTCAAAGGTTCATCTCATCAATATCAAGATGCAGAGCGAGCGAGAGAAAGGGAGAGAGAGAGAGAGTAGATGGAGACTGCAACAATTTTAACAAAAGTCTTAGATTGAAAAATTCCAAAATATTCTTCCATCTCATCGCCAGATTATCGTCCTTTTGGAATTTCCATCGGGAGAAAGATATTCGTTGTATAAATAAAGTGTATATCCTATGAATTTGGTGGCTTGGTATTTTGCATAAGAAAAGTGTATCCAAGAGGATAACACAAAACAAGCAGCACAAAAAAAAAAAACACACACACACAAAATATCGAAAGCAGCAAGCATTTTCATTAACATTTTTACTTTATTGTCCTGATAAATTTTAATCTAGCATCGCATCGCCTCCATGCTCCATTTTATAAACTATGGAAAAATCCCACTTCGCCAGGATAGCTGATGTGCATCTAAAGAATACCACCATCAAGTAAATCGCAGTACACTCATGTATCCTGTGATGGTAAAATTCCATTTTCATTTTTTCGTTCTTCTATAGCTTGTCCTCATTCTCATCCTTATTATTAGATTTCCTTTTCTCCCATCGTCATCGCCCGGGTCCTGATCGCCGGCCGCCGCCGCCGTCCGTCGTCGTCGTTTTCGCGGTAGTGGATATAGAAGTTCTTTTGTCGGTTAAGCTTTGTGTTTTGAAAGAGTTGCCTTTTTTGTTGTTGCTTTTGTTCTATCTTTTATCCTTATACTCGCATGTCTCAAATTTTCTTCCCTATATGTGTATCCACTTTTAATGGCGTCCATGAGTTCCTTTTGCTTATTCCTTTCATTAAAATATTGTTGGTGGTTTTTTACTTGAAAGGCGATCCTTTCTAACTTTGCGTCTATTAATTTAATGAGAGCTTGTCTGGGAACTAACAGAGGGACAAGAGATTTGGCGATGTATGGGATAGGAAGACTTAAGGACTGTTTATAGGAGTTGATAGATTATTTTGTTTTCTTAGAATTCAAATAGCCATGAGTTGCAAGTGGGTGGGTAGGATGGTGTTAAGAATTGGATGGATCCTTAATCCTTATTTGGCAGATAAAATACCTTTGTGGAATGCGCTTTCCGGAATCAACAAAGGTAGAGTATTAATATGGCTATTGAAGTTTTCTTTCTATATTTTTCCCAACAGCAGATTATTCTGAGGCAGGAAACTATTAAGAAGGTGTCGCAGTTCAACTACCAAGGCAGCATTGTTTCAATTGATGGTGGAATGGAATTTGATGTTGTCAGCAGGATAAACAAAGCTCGTAGCGTCTTTGGAATGCTTTCTCCTGTGTGGAACTTCAGTTTAATTACGCAGCGAACCAAAATGTAACTCTTGGAGTCCAATTTGAAATCCGTCCTCCTATACGCCTGTGAATTCTGGAAATGCCCCGCAGTCATCTCGAGCAAACTACAGGCTTTTGTCAATTGCTGTCTTCGATACATTTCCAAGAAAATTCAATAACCCAAAAACCATGCGAGCTACAAATTTTTGGTTTGTGCAACAAATTAGCATTTAACTAGTATGCCATCGAATTTGATTAAGAGAGATAATATTTTGGAAAAAAAAAATTGGAAAATCGTAAGAGACGTTTTTAAAAAAAATAATTTTTTATATATAAAAATTATAAAACATTGTTGAAAAATGAAGTTGGTATGCAGTTTTCAAGATAATATTATTGCACATCTAAAACCAAAATTTCAAAAAAATTCAAAAACTTGTTTTCGAAAAATTTATTTTTCAAAAAAAAAATTTAATGTTTTTTTACGAGTAAAAATCCAAAAATTATTTTTTTGGCAAATTTTTATAATTTTTAAACTGTTAAGGAGCTTCCATGTAAAAAAAATTCATCAAAATTGGTTCAGAAAGTTATCGGTGAAAAAGGTACGCCACCATCTGAAAAATGATACATTTATGAAACTTGGTAAAAATGTTACATTTAACATAGAAACCAAGAGTATGTCCCTAAAAATGTGTTTAGTCCCAAGTAATTTATGCTTTTACAAAATTGGTACCCAATTGAAATCTAGTAAAAATGTTACATTTGTCGTAGGCATAAAAAATATAGAGAGTCCATAAAATAATTTTGGGTGAAAGGGTGTTTTTTCGAAGAGATTACAAATTTTAGACAATACCTTTAGGAGGTGAAGCCACCTCCCTCCTTACCACCATAAAAAAACCATTCCACCCAAGATATTTTTATGGACTATTTTGATTCTTCAATCTTATTGCAAATGTAAAGTTTGTAAAGTTTCATGAGGCTAACAATTTTTTTTATTATGAAATAACTTTTTTACCCGTACTATTTCTTAAACTTTCTTTTTGAAAAATCAGTTTTTTGCAAACTAGTTAAAAATTGTTTTTTATGTATTAATAAATTTTTACATAAACATAGGATAACATTTTTTATAGCTATTAGAATTAAACTGTTTTACAGTGAACCAAGTCCCAGTCACACAGTAAGCTTATAGAAAGTTCTCGTTCCCCTTGGAAAATTGAATAAAATAGAGAATGAAGGGCATTTTGATACTTTTATGAAGTTATTTGCAATTGCGTGTTATAAGTGGATTTACATTGGTAACACATACTGAAATGAATTGACGGACAGAGAAATTGCCCAAACCCAAACCAGGAGTATAATCGGTCGCAAAACGACTGTCGTTTTGATAATCACCTTGCAAGGAACAAAATGTCTTTTTTTGACTATCAAAAGTCAACTATCACCTCAGACGATTTCAACCCAGACTATCATTTTGTGCAAATCATTGAACTCATTTTCTTTAACTTGCATCATAGCATACAAATGATTTAATCTAATATTGTAAGTCTTAACCAGAAGTAAAAAAACGATAAGACTTCAAGTATAATATGTCACATTTTCAAACGTTTCAAGATCGACCAATTAAATTATCGATTAGATTAGATTCTTGTTGAAAAAGTTGACCAAACTCTCACTCAAGCTTCTTAAGCAGATAAACCTTAAGATAAGCTGCACACACTTATCAAAATACAAACGTGCAATAAAAATTCTTACAACTTAAGCCATTTCGACAGAAAAAAAATAACTCACGAGACATTTTGTTCGGAAATTAGTTCCGTCATTTTCGTTGTAGAAACAAGTCACAATGTGGTCAATTGATAAAGCACTTGTGTTTGTCCTCAGTTTGGGTCTACTCCAAATAAACGCCTTACCAAATAGATGTCAGGAAGATGAAGATTGCTATAATAGCCGGTTGCATCCAGATTTGCCAGATGATACTGATACAAAGCCTCGTGCACTAGATGGAGAGGATAAAACAAACTATTGGATACAATCGGGAAAAAATTTCGTCATCGAACAACAAGCCAAAAGGATCAACACCAACGTTGCAAAGAACGTTATTCTTTTCCTTGGCGATGGAATGGGCCTAACCACTATTGCTGCAGCACGAGTTTCTGCCGGTGGTGAGGAGAAAAAGCTATCATTTGAAAAATTTCCCTACACTGGATTGTCGAAGACATATTCGGTGGATAGAATTGTTCCCGATTCAGCCACTACTGCTACGGCTTATTTGTGTGGCATTAAGGCTAACTATGGGACGATTGGGGTGAATGCCAACGTCGATAGGGATAACTGTGAAGCTGGAAAGAAAACAGACAACTTTGTGTACTCAGCTGCTAAGTGGGCGCTGGACGCTGAAAAAGCTGCTGGATTAGTAACTACCACACGGGTCACTCATGCATCACCATCGGGAGTATATGCTCATATCGCCGATCGCGATTGGGAAAATGATGCTGAAGTGAAGAAAGTTTGTGGAGATGCATCGGGCGTTGAAGACATTGCCTACCAGCTGATACATGGTGATGTTGGAAGCAAGCTGAAAGTTATGTTGGGAGGAGGTAGAGTGCACTTTACAGACGCATCTTTGGGCAAAGGTGGCAAACGTTCAGATGGCAGAAATCTTACCCAAGAATATACCAACAAAAGTATTCGCAATGTTTATGTTGAAAACCGAGATCAATTGTTGAAAGTCAGTACTAGAACAACCGAAAGACTACTGGGACTATTTCAGGATAGCCACTTGAAGTACAACCTTGAAGTAACACCTGAAACAAATCAGCCAAGTTTGGAAGAGATGACCCGTAAGGCCATAGAACTCTTACAGAAGGAAAAGAAGGGGTATTTCTTGTTTGTGGAGGGGGGAAAGATCGATCTGGCACATCATGAGAACCAAGCAAAATTGGCGCTAGATGAAGCTCTTCAGTTTTCTAAGACTATCGAAATGGCTAGAGAAATGACTAGTGAGGAGGATACTCTGATTGTGGTCACAGCTGATCATTCTCATGCTTTCTCATACTCGGGCTATCCGGTAAGTTTTAAACCAGCATGCTATCATATTGGTACTGGTGATGAGGGTTTTCATTTTCCAGACACGTGGTGACTCGATTTTTGGACCAACACAAGACAAAGCTGAAGATGGTAAGCCATTGTTAACTTTGTCTTATGCCAATGGACCCGGTTTCAAAACCTATTACGACACTAAAAAGAATGTCCGCCTTGATCCGACTACTGTTGACAAGACCGATCCACATGCTGCTTTTCCGACGACCGTTGATCTTGACTTGGAAACTCATGGCGGAGATGATGTGGCTGTTTATGCATCTGGACCATGGTCGCATTTGTTTACTGGAGTCTATGAACAAAATACAATACCTCATTTGTATGCTTATGCAGCTTGTATGGGTAATGGATTGAAAGCGTGCTGAAATTTTTTGTTGTTTAACTTTTTTTTATGAGTTGCAATAAAATTTGTAGATAATCTATATTTGAGTTAAGATTATTTCTTTAGAATGTCTACTTGTACTAAAATAAAATTTATGATTCGTGCGATAAATTTTATAAATTTAAGAAAAACCAAAGACTGATATCATTTTAAGTTCAATGTTCTAAGTACTTTGAAGATTTATAAAGTGGATTTAAGTAAACCTACGTTTTATGAAGAAGTTATGCAAACGTAAAATAAAATTAACAATAATACTGCTGTATATGGCTTATCTTTTATTAATAAAATGCAGACATGTTCAGTCATAAATGGTAGGGGTACCGCTATACCTACTATTAAATAAACTTTATTATCTACTTCCGATAAAGTTTGCTACCAAGTTCATAATCGCTAGATTGAATGTTTATAATTCAATTGAATATTCAAATAATCTCAAATTTCAGTATAAGCCCTTACACGAGATTTATTTGATAAATGATAATTTAAAAAATTCTTTATAATACAGTAAATTTGTGATCAAAAAGGTTTCAAGAAGGAAAGTCTTGGAGCAGTTTTGATTTCTGTCATATTCCTACTTTATGTTGTCCAAACCTGAGGTTTGCCAACAAAATTTCGTGACATAACATAATCAAAAATGAAAATTGCAGTTTTTATCAAGGATTTGTTCCTACGAGTTAGGAAGAAAAACTGAATTTGTCAAAATTTAAGCCTAAAATTATCTACGTAGCCATAATAGTTTCCAAAATACACCTTTATCAATTTTTGAGACCCCTAAAATTGTTAGTATAATGTATTAGTTTAGTTAAGAGCAATTTAATTTTTTACTCAGGAGGATTTTTTCAACTACAAAAATAACTGAAAATGTTCCCAACAATGGTCTTACTGATATTTGAAAAACACCAAAAAACATCTCGTATTTTGTGGTACTCCATCGTGACAAAACCACCTCCATATTGGATTTTTACTTGCTCTTTAAGGCAAGTATTGGTGTAGTGTCAAAAAAAATTGATGTTTTAATCGAAACCAACATTACGATGATGGAGAAGACCAAAAAAGTGGTTTTCATCATGCTGTCCGTCTCGTCGGTCTGTGCATCTGTGCGTCACGTACACATTCCCACTGCCCAAAAGCATAAACGGATTTTCTTCAAATTTGGTGAAGATGAATTTTATTATGATTTCGAAAGTTCGATTTTTTTGTTTTTGAATATCTTATGTAGAACGAGTACCTCCCATACAACATTTTTAAATTATTCGAGTTTTCTCGAAAATGGCTCAAACGATTTTGATTAAACTTTTTGATATGATTTTTTCTTTAACGATAAATTTTTAGAATTTTTTTCAAAAAAATCTGTCAAGTCGTTTTTTCTTTAACATATTTTTTATTAAAAATTTTTCAAACGTTTTGTCAAAAAAAAAATTACGTACACACATCAGATAACCATAAAACTAAAATTTTCAAGCCAAGTTAATACATAATAGCTTTGAATTAGATGAGCAAGTTCGTGCGATCCAGTCGTGCATTTTATTTACATTTCACCTACAGTAGCGAGCAAATGTTAAATGCTTCACTCTCCCGTCAGCAAGTGGATCCGTCATGCTTAGTAAGCACCCGGATAACTGCCCATTTTTTGTACGAAAAATTTGTGAACCATATGATTCCGAATTTGGGGTCCAAAATCCCTGAAAACAGCTTATTCCAACACGACCATGACCCAGAACACACTAGACAGCTCGCAACAAACTTCTTAGAAGAAGAAAATCTTCATGTATTCAGATGAAAAATTGAATCTCCTGATCTGAATGGTGTCGCAAACGAATAAAAGACTATATTCTCAGAAAATATTTAATTTTTCACACTCAGAAGGTTGGCGATTATAGGAGCCATTTTTGAGAAAAACTAGCTAATCTAAAATCGATACATGGCAGGTATACCGTTATTTTTGGTCCAAACAAAATTATTCATTATTCAATTCAGTCTTAAATTGAGTTTCATCAAAATCTAGCAAGAATGTCTGCTTTGGTCGTCGGAACTCGACTACCAGCCTAGTGGAAAACGGCAAAATTAGCTGACAAATGGATCGAAGTGGTTCGTTACAGAGAGTTAAGGTTTCTTAGAGTACAATTTATTTATTAGTTTAAAAGGACTTCAAGAAGTTAAAACGGAAAAAAAATTATTGAAAAATTTTACAGGTCACCCCCACCATTTTTTTCTAGGAACGCCACTGGTGGTAGGCTCGGTGCATTAATGTCTAGATACTCTTGAACACAGAAAAACTAAACATGATCGAGTTAGTCAGTACTTAACCTACCGTGTTTGATTTGATTTAAATAATCGTCGTTTCGTTCTAGACGGTTCGAGTGTCAAATTTTTCAACATGTAAGAATAAGTTTTCGTACAAACGAATCAAAGAGAAAGATGTGAATCTTGCTCCTTTGTATTGTCTGCAGAATTCTATCAAACCATGCTCGGATATTCTTATTCCATCACAGCACGAGACTAACCTATTAACACACAAAAAATCTTTAATAATTTTGATGAAATGTTGCCCATATTTGCGATTTCTGAACAATGGATAGTTGTATTTTAAGACCAGTCTTATAAAATGGATTCTAATAATTTTACACATTAATAATAAGGCGGAGCTTACTTATGGTAACCCTAAATGTGACATTCAACAATAAAAATCGCCTTAAGACATCAATTCAAAAAAATAGGGGATGAAACATCCCTTTTAATGTGACGCACAATCGAAAATCTTACCCAGAATATGTATTTTGCGGTTAACCGCAAAGTGTAATTGGTTGTCTACTGCTCATGTCTACATTTTCCACTGTATTGTCGGCCTGTTTTGTGGGTGGACTCGTACTCATATACAAGTTAATTTTATTCATAAGCCCTTACTCATCATCCCTGTGACTTTACTTTTCCTCCCAAATCAATCATTTTGAATTAAAATTAAAATAAAAGTAATTGTACCTGATTTAAAGTTTGAAACTGTTGCATTTGAATTAATTTATAATATCCGCCAAACATCAACGCCAAACAGACCAGCGGAAAACTTGAGAAACCATCATTTTTCACGATGTCCATGGAGTTTTTATTTTCAAGAAAGTATCCAAGACACAAAGTTATGCTTTTTTAAAATTTTTCTCCTTCGAAGAAAAAGTTTTATTTTTTTTTCTCATTTTCCTCTAAGAAAAACCCTTCTTAGACATCTGAAAGTTTTTCTTCCTACAACCCAAGTTGCCAAGAAAAGAGAGAAAGGAAATGGGTTAAGACGATTCAGGTATCGGGGTCGCTATGGAAAATAAATGCACCCTTCTTCATGGGGGTGGATTGTTTATTCGCTCATTATTATACCTATTCCAATCGCTTTGCTGGATTTTTCTTAAGAGCGAATTCTTTTTAGATTTTTTCTTGAAAAACATTCTCTCCTCTCTCTCTCTTGGGAGAAATTCTTTTTGTCTCTTTTTTTGTTTTCTTTGAGTTTCTTTAATTTTTTTTTTTCGCCGCGAATGAAAATTACAATAGATGGCGTTGCGATGTACTAATTCTTAATTTGTAATGCATGCTGATGATAAAATCTAAACAAAATTAAATCACACCCTTTATGGACAGAACGGGTGGGCAAGAAAATACACAATTGGTCAAACTAAATATATGTTTTACACATTTCTATAGGTACCTACATTGAAAAACTAATAAATATGTTTAACATTTTAATTAAATGATTTGCAACGCTAAACCTCAGCCAAAAAGCGGACGAATTAAAAATCATTTCATAAAACAAAATAATTCAATTATACGTGTGTGCTTAGTTATAGATGTGGTAGCGATACTACTTCTCTGTGGAGTTTTCTTTTTTTAATTTGATGGGCTGATGGGATTGGGAAGACACATCATCACCCAAAAAATTTTACCAAAATACAGTGACTCACGGATTTTCAACTTCGCTTGAAACCGGATTTTTTCTCAAAAAAAAAATATGAAAAGACAAAATGGTGTTTCCGTCTGTTGCAAAAATGGATACATTTGTTCGTCCTTCAGTAAAAGTGGTTAAGCTTGCAGTGTCTGTAGTATTCACCTAGAATGTTACCGGAAGGGGTAGCTATGACAATTTATTCTAGATTTTTTTTAGAATTTAAATGATACTATAAAAGATTTTGCTGGATTTTAAAGGTGTTAACTTTCTTACTATTTTATTTTCGGTAAGAATACCGTTAGTTATTAGTTCTTTTAAAAGCTTTAAATATTCACTAGATGTATACAAATCTATTTTCGATGATTTTTGTATTGTAGTGGTTTCATTTTTTAAACAAAAATAAATAATTCGATAATGTTTGGCTGCAAAAATAAGTTAAACATATATAAAAACATTATTTTTGAATCTTAGTGCATTTAAATGCTTGCAATTGAAAAACTATACAATGGATTTTTAATTTTGAAATCTCAAAATCTTGCGGCTAACATAACAAAGGACGTCTTTAATTCTTTTTTCCACATAGTGTTTAAGTAAACGAGTTTAAGCACTGAGAAGAATTCGTCGTTCAATTAGAAATAAATGAACAATTCCTACACATGTTTTTTTTATATGCACATATAATTAGGTTAACGCCCCACAATTTATTTTTTATGGTATGAAATGTTGTTATAAGAAATAACCAAGTTTATTCAATAAATATTAGAAAAATAAGTACCGGAGAATACAACGAAAAATAAGAAAATTCTTCAGTATTATTTTTAATAAACGTGGTTGACTGAATTTCCGAGTTCTCATGATCTTAACCTTCAATATTTGTCTATATAATGTTTTTGTTCACCAGTTGATCGACAGCTTTATTTTTAACATAAACAGTGCTGTGTATAACCTGCCTTAAAACATAAAAGAAAGCACAGTAGGTTTAAAAAAGAAATTCAAAAAAGAAAAGCATTTTGACATCTAAAAATGGTTCTTTGACATCTCAGTGTATACGAACTTACGTACTTGCTTGGGTTATCAGACCTTTTTATTTTTGTGGTGATCTACTTAAGGGGCATAGGGCCTCCACAATTTCTGCACGATATCGTGTACGGTTTCTGGAAATATCTATACCTCAGTTCTCTTCGAATTTTTTCCCAGCTGTGAAGATTCCCTTTCCACTGCTCTGCGCCATGTGCTTGTAAGGCAAGCTTAATAAATTCTGTTGACACCATTACTTAGGGCGGAAATCATAGTCGTTATGCACGTCGAGATTCTTCTCACCTCCAATAAGCTTAGAAAAATCTTAAGCATTTACTCAACCAAAGTCCTTTTTCTTCAAGTAAATGCTTAAGCATTCCCTCACAATCTCGATTATGAATAGCTCAAGTTGCAAAAAGTCTCTTCTGGAATTAGGTAATGACTATTAATTCCGCCCTTAAAGCCGGCAGCTCTAACAGACACAAACTACATGTTATGAGGAGAACATGCTTTTAGGGTCGGGTTGCCACTGTACCTATTTAACTAAAATTGCGTGATAGGAAATAATACTTAAAATAACTCTGCATTTTCGTTGTATTTTTTCTTAAGCAGTGATTGTTGAATTGTCTTTGGGCAACTTTATTAAAAGTGGATAGTTCGATTGAGAGCATTTTTAAGATCAAATAGAAAAATTAAAACAAAAATATTAACCTACAAGAGGACTAAAAAAAGAGTTTTGCTTATGAATAAAACTTTATTCTTATTGTTTTCTTTTTATCCTTTGAAATTTGTCACAATCACTGTATACAAAGAACAACAACAAAAGTTTTTGCTCTGCTGCGAAAATATGTTGGGAATAAAGTTGGCGCCCAGTTTCCGAATATCATTTGTTAACACGCATTGGTTTAGATGGGGCTTCAAAAAACAAGCGTACATATGAGTTGAGTATGAATAGATGTTAAAAATCCTATTACCGCGGATTTATTGCCCAACATTGTTGCCATGAAAGGGTGAGCCGTGCGGTGCGGTGGTGGTACGGTGGTACGGTGGTGGCGGTATCGCGAACACCAATGCTGATGGGGTGGCAGCACATTCATGCGGTCACTTGTGAAGGTTATTTCTAAAATTTTCCAATGATTAGCCAAAATAGGCAAATATTATTTTATTCAACGAAATCTATTCGAATGGGGACAATATTGCCAAGGGTATGGGAACTCACCAAAACACCGCACCTTATACCCCCTAAAAAGCTGGTAGGTATAGGTATAATGCGGGAGTGCCAGCCATTTTGTTCCGGTGGGAATTAGATATAATATGTGGATAGTGCGTGTGATAGCAACATACGTGAGTATGTGTGAGTATTAAAATTAATTAGATTCGAGGGAGTAATACTATGGTTACCGCATGAATTAATTGATTCAAATCAATATCCTAAAATTGGGCAAACATATTGAATGTGGTGATAGTGTGATCGGGCATATAGGGGCGACCGAATTATATGCGCTCTGTTATAGTCATATGGGTACATACTGCAACTATAGCGAGCCTGCGAGGAAATGGCGGCGTCTAAAACTATATGCGTTGGCATTTTTGACCATCAGTGCGGGCTGTGGTGTGCGTGTATACTTAAATTGACCCGCAGGAACCGTTCCTGCTTCCAATATAAATATATCTACATAAATCTATATGGTTGCATACAGCGCCTACTATGAATGTGTGATATTTAGAATATCAACAAAGCCATGTGTAGAAGTGTGCGTTGGCATTCACATGTGATGTGGGATTCTTTTTGAGAATCGCAAATTTATTTTCTAAATTGAATTTAATTCGGCATAATTGATGACCGTAGCAGATCAACAAAAACACATCATGGCAAGCAAAACTATTCAAAAACTAATAAACAAATTAATTTCTCAACAATTCTATACAAAAGGTATACATATAACAAATTTCATCCAATTATAGTTTTTTGGTAATGTGGAAAATATTTATTAGAAAAGCAGAATCCATAAACTTAGAAAATAGGATGAAAAGTTGCCAAGATTTAGAATCATGGATCTTCCATTTCCGTTAGCTGTTTGTTCAGTCATTATATTAATACGTTAAGACTAAGTATGTTGCTTCTTTTTTGAGTATCTTAACGGCAACGGATTTTAATAATTAAGGTCTAATTTGAAAAGTAGAAGTAACCTCCGTACTACTTGAAAACCACATAATAATTGCACAAAGTCATTTGTTGCAGGTCAAATTTCTGCATTTTTAATACTATTAAATATTGAAACATTGTGAAAATCTTTATAAGGTCAACAACTCATATGGACCGTTGGGGCACGCCCACTTGTTTGATTTTTAAGAAAATTTGATTACATTTACAAAGAAGAGTGCTTGTTTATTTTGAATTCATTTAAAAATTTAAAAAAAAGATCAAGATCGCGGATCAAAGAAAAAAATGAAAAATATGCGATATGTGTTATTCCTGATTGTCTTGGAGAAAAAATTATCAGGACAACAAATGTTTAAAATGCCATCATATTAGATAGACACATAATTTTTTGCAAAAACATGTTATTTCCAGGAATTAATAAGAGTTTTTTGTATCCCCTATTTATCTTCGACACTATAAATGCTGAGCTGAAAGCATATTTTATTTTTAGAGCACATTATGAATTACAACAAAAACGGGTTGGGTTAGAAATCCGTTTTTCTGAATCCTGTTTTTTTAAAATCCCGCCTTCAAAATCCCGCTTTTAAAATACCGTGTTTTACTATCCTGATTAATAAATTCCTGTTTTTATAATCCCGCTTTTGGAATCAACACAAGGTGTTTTATTTTCAAAATCGTTCGATTTTAATAATAAAACACTTTCTGTTGATTCCAAAAAATAAAATTATTAGGCACCTAACTTTTTTTAACAATATTTTTTTTTTAAATAAACATTACCTACATTTCAAAATCATAAAAAGAACCTGTTGCCAAATTTTAAACGAAATCGCTTGAACCAGTAATGATATGTACGGAAATAACTAAAGCTAATGGAAAATTTCTCGAAAAACGTGTTCATCATATTTCCATTATTCGAATTTTTGGAGAAAAACTAAAAACGGAGTATTCATTCAATCTTTTATTACATAACATACACCAAGTTTAATTGAAATCGTTAGAGCCGTTTTCGAGCAACATCCAATAACTCGAAACCGTTATATGGGAGGTATTCGTTATAATCGAGATATTCAAAAACGAGATAATCCGTCAACAGGTTTAGGCTGTGGCTCTCTGTACAGATGGACGCATAGACGACAGACTAACAGACGCACAGACGCACAGACGAACAGACGAACAGACGCACAGACCGACGGACGGCAGACGAAAACCACTTTTTTGAACTTCTCCATCATCGTAATGTTGGTTTTGATTAAAAACTCAAATTTTTTTTCACACGAAACCAATACTGGCTCTATAGAGCAAGTAAAAATGTTACTATTTTGAAATCTAAATTTGTTGCAATAATTTTTTAACAAGATTGGACTAGGTTTTCCATCCGATTTCTGTATAGCAGAGATATAATATGATGTATGTTTTTCAATATTTTATTTTATTCGAATTTTGGGATAAAAAACAAATTAAATTTTTTTTAACAAAAAAATTTCAAGAGTTAATTTTTTTGCAGACAGTGTTTTGGTCTCAAAAAAGTAGAAAATTGATGCATGAGAAAATTTATAGACAGCCGTGGTATGCAAAAATCTTAAGTAGGTAATTCACTTATTTGGAGAATCCTTTGAGAAAGTGCCTTTCTATTTCGTGTTTCAGAGGATCCAAAATGTAGGCCTTACGCCGCCGTTTCAGGATAATACACAGTTTACCGGACACCTTGAAAATTTTAACTCAAATTTGATGATATATTAAAATCATCGGATTTTATGATTGCTGAACTCAACGATGGTGAGAAAAATAGAAAATTGAAAACCAGACACATTTGAGCATTTTTTTAAATCTACTTGGGAAGCCTTACCTCAAGTTGAATCATTAACAGCGTTATGATTTATTTTCAAGAAAAGTATTTTAGAAAGTTTAATATTACTACAACAAATTAATATGACCACCCCCAGCAGTGGGCGTGTCCCTCATGATATTATTCAAACTTTTCATCTGATATACATATAATGAGTCATCCATATAATTCTACCATAAGAAACAGCGGTAGAAATGAGTGGCTGGCGAAATCGGCTTTTTGGTAGATTTACGGATTTAGCATTTAGGTGGCGGTGATTTTCGTTACAGGTCGAAAAATTGGATTTAACATCGGCTTAGCATCATAAACAATTCAACAAAAAAATCAGAACTACCGTATTTGACGCAATGTCTGATGTGTATTGTTACTGTCCTAGAATTCTTATAAATAAGCCTGATAAAAATTAATTATTATTTTTTTTTTTCAAAAATTCTAAGTGACAGTTTCATAAGCCATGTGTAGTTCTTTAAAATATGTCGCATGCTTATAAATGTAGTCTAAATTTTCAACATTACCAAATCACTACTTTCACAAATCGGATATTCTTAGTTCAGCGTCATTTAACTCACCGGACATCCGTTCTTTTCATTTTTGCATTAACAAGTTTGAATTATTGACAGCACATCCTTCCAACTTGAAGATTGTACTTTCCCCACACGTGTTAGTACGAGTTCCTAAAAAAAAATACGTCTATAGCCTCTCTCCATAAGCCATGTGAGGAAAAATACATAGCAGGCACTTAAAAACTTTATTTCTCATCCGCTTAATTAAGTTCAAAATGTTGGAATGTTACCTACCGATCCTTCTATTACACTTTGCCCACTTTGGAAGCGCGTTAAACTTCTTATTTCTTGTCAGAAGAATTAAACAAGAATCCGACAAGAAACACATCTCAAGTGGGCTCATATACCATAGACACAAGTGGAGTACTTGAAATTATCACATCATCATGTTATGTATAGACTTTCAACAATTGAGCTCGCATATACAGCATAGCACCTTAATTATGGAACATATCCTTCATAAATATGAAATGGTTGCCATTACTTGGGATAAGGCAATTATTATGGCTTCCAATGATACCCAAATCCAGGGCATCAGCATTTCAGCATATAAGCGGCGCGGAGGCGGGCACGCGGGCGGTGAGAGGTTCAAATTCGACTAAAGAAGTTTTCTCAAAATCCTTGGATACGTTATGTCACGTTTGAATGTACATATGCGGTCTCTTGAGGATAACGTTGATGATGAGAAAGGATTAAACCATCTATAAGTGAAACTGGGGGTAGTATAGGAGTTTTATACTTTCTTTTTTTTCGTAATGAAATCCTTGTCTGGCGGATTTTATATTAGCTATAGGTACGTAAATTACATGCGTGATGCTAATGTTGAATGTTTTTGATCTGCTTAAGATGCTAAAAAAGACTAAGCAACCATCCATGGCAAATTATCCTGAGTATCAAGAATGTTATGCTGAGAATTTTTAATTAGTTATTTGGCATAAGGATATGTTTTTTTTTGTTTTTTATGTATTTTTTTTGTATTTTAATTTGTTGGTGCTATGTCTTCTGGGAGATAGCGTGTAGAGAATTTAATTATGGATAAAGCCTCCCATGAGGTTAAAATTCTACAATATTGCTCACTTTAACGTAGAGAAGATTGAATCTTTTTGAAAAACAAGATTTTGTGCAAGGATGTTTTTGTTAAGAGCATAAAATGTAATTAAATTATTCATCCTTTTTCATTGATTTATTAATTTCTTTTATACAGTCGGTAGAAGGAAATGGAAATGTTTTATGTAACACAATGTTTAAAGCTAAACATATCAGGGCATTTATGTTTTGATCCGAACATAAATACTTTACCTACATCATTTTTATTAGTGGCAGCAATACCCTTGCTAGTCCCAACAAATCCCATTTGGTGTTTGGCCAATATCTTGAAAAAAACTGCATCCATATTGGAATGCAAATTCTGAGTTTGGTAACTTGTATTTCCCGAATCATAACGGTTTTCGAGTAACTGCTGTTTTTTTTTTATTTCTTGAAACCTTACTTTGTCCATAATAATTTTTTTATTTTCACAGTAAAATATTGAACGGTAATGAGATTTTTTTGTGCATTCATATAATTTGATTTTACGCACCATTTTTACTAGATAAATTCACAGTTTTAATTCGATCTTTGAAAGTGTGTTCTGACAAAAATCGAATGTCTAATTACTTTTAAAAACTTGTTCTTAAACTTTTCAAAAATATATAAATCTTACCAATGCAAGCTCTAAATAAAATGCTGCAACCATTTAAATTTGTGTGTTTTAAATGATTTTTTTGTAATTTTTTTAATTTTATTTTTGTGTTTTTAGTGTTTTTTTTTTTTAATTTTTTTGAAATTTTATTACTAAGAGATTAAAAAAAGCAACAAAAAAAATAAAAAAATCAATCATGGACAGGGTGAGCAAAACAGTAGTGGAAAGTAGGGTCTAGAACAAATTAAAAAACAAAACAGCCCTTACTCAAAATATGTTTCGGGATAAAGAAGTTAGTTTCCAAATTTTGAAAGGCCTTGACCTGGCCTATCCACCATATTCCTTCACGGGACACCCTGTATATGTAGTTAAACCTAAATTTGCGATATTGATACAATTTTTTCAAGATAAGTGGTCGCGAAACCCAAAATAGGATTCGTTGGGACTTTTGGGATAAAAGTAAGGGCATTGCTGCCAACAATTTTCAATTATAAAAATACTGTAAAGTATTTGTATCTGGGTCAGACCTTTTTGTTTGTCTAATTTCCCGGCCTTTTAAATGAATGAATTTGTAAACATTTATTTTTATTTTTCCTGTTTTCTCTATATAAGTCAAGTACATTTCCTTGATTGCTGTGACAGCAACAATCATTTTGATAGGTACTTTCATTTTTCATTTAAATACTTGGGTTAATTTTATCCTACAAAATTGTTGGACGAGTAAATAAAATTCTTGCCATTACAACTTTTTTTTCTAAGTGTAAGACCAAAATTAACGGTACGTGCCATACAACCAGTATGGAAAAACTTACTTTTCTCAAAACGGCTCTAACGATGTTGATAAGAAATTTTGCGTGTACGGAAGCAATAATAAAATTCTGAAATTAAAAAAAAAATATTTATTTAATAATTAATAACGGTATCTGCAATAGAACGGTTTTTCTTATTTTCTGAGTTTCTCGCAAGCTACTTAACTGTTCTCGAAAGAAAAGAAAATATTTAATTCTTTTTTCGAAAAATCGATTTTTTGAAAACCGTTAAGTTTTTACTTGACTATAGGGTAAGTATTGGTTTCGTGTCAAAAACAATTTTGGAGGTTTTAATCAAAACCAACATTACGATGATGGAGAAGACTAAAAAAGTGGTTTTCGTCACGCCGTCCGTCGGTCTGTGCGTCTGTACCTCCGTGCGTCCATGTGTACACATTTCCACTGCCCAAACGCGGGAACGGATTGTCTTCAAATTTAGTAGAGATGATTTTTATGTAATATCAAAACTTTGTTTTTCATTTTTGTTCTTGAATATCTCATCTAGTTTCCTGAGTTATTCGAGTTTTCTCGAAAACGGCTTTAACGATTTTGATTAAACTTTTTGATATGATTTCTTCAAAAAATGATACAGTCAAAAAAATCTATCAAGCCGTTTTTTAAAAAAATATTTTTTTATTTATTTTTTAAACGATTTGTCAAAAAAATAAAATGCACGACTGGGTCGCACGTCGCATTTTGCAAGAACCATAAAAAAAAATTGGTACGCCATTTTTAAGACATTATTTATAATAATGATTTCAGAAAAAAAAATTTTAATTTTTTTTTATAATCCAAAAAATAATTTTCAAATTTTTTTTTACTAAATAGTATTACGGCAACTTCAAAGTTTTCATATAAAAAAAATGGTTGAAATTGATTGAGTTATGAAGGAGAAAATCAGATTTAAAAAGATTTTTGAAAAGCGTTTAGTGATTTTTTTTTGGATGACATTTAATATGTCCTTAAAAATGGCATACTAACCATCATTTTTACTTGTGATATAGGTACAATATATCAAGTTATGCATTCGTAAAAAAAAAAGAAGTTAAGATAACAATCAAACATGACATTACGATGATAGAGAATGAGAAAAAAGTGGGTCCGACAATTCTGTCCGTCTGTCTGCCCGTCTGTCTGTATGCATGTATCAGAGACCACAGGTCCACAGCCTAAACGGATGGATCGATTTACTTTAAACTTGGTATGTGGTATTTTTTGAATTATTCTTTTTTTCGACCAAAAATAACGGTACCTGTCATATACCGGTTTAAGATAAACTCATTTTTCTCAAAAATGGTTCCTACGATTTTGATAAAAAGAAAACCATGGTCAGTTTTTTACATAGATAAGGTCTATCTTTAAATGAAAACCATTTTTTTCAAAATCCGTTATTAATGCCATACAACCGTTTTTTTAGATCTGATTTTCTCCTTCATGACTCAATCAATTTCAACCATATTTCTTACATGAATGCTTTTAAGTTGCCGTTATATTATTTACTAAAAAAAATGTTTAAAATTATTTTTTTGGATTTAAAAAAAAAATTTATTTTTATTCAATATTTTTTTTAAATTTAGTTTTTAGATGTTGACAAATAATATCTTAAAACTGGCGTACCAATTTTTTTTTTATAAAAGTCCTTGCTAAATTTTATATAGAAAAAATATTTTTTTTAAATGGCTCTAATAATTTTCAAATTTTGTTTGCTAAAAATGTACCGTTATAGATGAAATCAAATTGCATACGTCTTTTTCAGGTTAAATTCATTTAAGAAACTGTTTTAGTCATTTGAAAATCGAATTTTATTATTTTTTTATTTTTTTCTAAAACTGCATCTACAAATTTTTAATTAAAAAGACTTAGCATTAATAGTAGCTTTATCTATAAAAGCAAGTACGTTCGACACAGTCGTGGATTATATTTTAACTAGTTTTGATAATTGGTATACATACAAAATTGTTTTCTTAAAAAATTTTCAATTTTTTTTTCTAAAAGTTCACCTTTCCAGAAGAAATGAAATGCCATACTTTGTTGTTAGATCAAATCTATTTAAATAGTAGTTATATTCATTTTAGTAATGAATTGTAAGCTTTTCTACATTTCTTATAAAATTAAATATTATGTCTTAAAAAAAACTGCAGCAAACAAATAGTTTTAATGAAGAATGTTTCTGAAATTATTTATTTACGAAATTCTAAAAATAATTTTAAAAAATCGCTTGGAAAATGTTAAAAAGCACACGCTTTTTAGCATTTTCTGAACGAGTAAAACTAAATTTTGAAAGCAAAAATTTGAAAACAGAATTTTTTCACTGGCAGAAGTTCGACCCCAACCCGGCTCAAAGTCAAGATTGCGCCCTGAACTAGTGTTTTTAGATTTTGATTTAAAGATTTTAAATTTTTTTTTCGTGTAGAGCAAACACTCATTATTATAACAGAAGCATTTCTAGGGTTGTACTAAAACTGCTTTTATCTTACATGTTTACAATTTTATTTAATCCTTGCTTCTACCGGGGATCGGAGATGTTAGGCTAACAGCCTATTCCATTTAAATACTGAAAGGTAACATTGCAATGCTGATAGTTTACTTTTGTGTTAAAAGTTTGTAAATAACAATTACCGTTAAGAAATAATAGCACTTCAAAATTTCATACGGATCCTAAGAGTATGCAATTTGTTTTCGTTAACTTAATTTTTAAAATTCCTAATATTACTAAGATCGAGAGATTTCAGTAATTTTATTATAATTTAAGTTATGAAGCAAAAAAAAAAACAAGGAAAAAAGTTGCATACTTTCGGGATTCATATGATATTTTGTTGTGCTGTAACTTGATTGTGACACAGTATTTTTTTCAAAACCTGCCAATATTTAGATATTCCTAAGTGAATAACCTATTTCTTTGACTTTTGACTCCCTAACAGAAAAAGCGGTAGTACCAAAAACTAGCTTGGTACAATATTGTTTCTTTCAATTCATTCAATTCATTTCAAAATTGAATGATCTTCAATAGCTAAAGGTATGATGTATATTATATTTAGAGCGCCACATGAAATCATGCTATTTTTATAAAGAAATAATTTGTCGAAAGAATTCTAAAAATAACTCAAAATCTAAATAAAATGTTATTATTTGGTAACAAAAAAAAAAAAAAAATCCTTTATCAAAAGTAGTAAACTATTTCAATAATTAGCTTATTTTCAAAGCAACATAACTTCAATGGTCTATATCAGGTATGAAAAGAAGATTTTTGTTTAACGATTTGATATGAAAAAGTGGTCAAAACAGAGTATTCTGATTTGCAACGAAATAAACATTAGCATTTCACCTAAAATTTTGAAAACTATTTGACTAAAATTAAAATCCAACCGAATTTTCCATAACAAAGCAAATAAAATTGTCAGTTATCGTGCTGCTGAAAGAGCATTATTATATTTTTGCTCCTTGTTGGTTTAACTTTTTGGTATAAAATGGAGAATCCGGATTGGAGAGAGGGTGTACATTCCGTTAAATCTGTTTCTGTATATACATATGCGGTTTTAGTGTATATTCGTAGGAATATAGAACAGATGAACCTTCTTTCCAAAAATAAAATATATAAAATTTGCCAAAAATGAATGTCAGCATAGTCCCAGAGGGCTGAAAATGGAAATCCAGCATCATCGGGCATTATTATTAAGAGAACCAGAACGACGACGATATGGACGTTGAGTGAACACACCAAGGATCAAGGCGCGCCAACTGACACTATTTTGTTATATTTTGTTTAAATTTTGCTTAAGCAGCAATTCTGTGGCACGTGAAAATATTCAGTTGCAGTCTTCTGGGGTTGACCGCAGTCGTTTCAGTTTTTTATCACGCCATTTGTACTCTTATTGTCTTTTTTTTTTTAGGGGATGGAAGGGGACTTCATAATGCAGTGATTTCATCTTTGGGGGGACAAGGTAGGTATAGGAATTTATTTCCAGTGGCAAAGTGCAAATATTTGCAAATTTTTGTGGATTATTGCTGAAAGTATTTGTTCGCTATACGCGCGGTATGAAAGTGTGCGGTAGAATGTGAAAACCTTTGCGCGAAGTTGCAGTGAATACTTTTACTGTGGTTAAATGTTACGAGTATAAAGGTTTTGTCGTTATTTAAGTTAATGGGAACGATGATCCTATTTTTTGTTTTTTGTTCTGAAGACGCTTAGGAGAATAAACCACTTATGCATGAAGCATATGCATTTGTTTCAATTGTGTGATCGGAACTTAAATTAAAAATTTTGGGTTCTGACCCAAGGAAATAGCACGTGCAGTCTCAATGAGTTTACTATAAGCTTTTCGACTGTATCCGCACTAATTTTTCACTTGCTGTTTCAAAAATAGTTGTTAATATTTTATCAAAACTAGTAACTTTAACTGGTCAATATGCTTCCTTGTTAGTGACGTTAGACTCCAGTGAAAAAGTAAACGGATGATTTGGATCGAACTGCAAAGAGGTTATTATGGTAAAAGAAAGTATAAGTATAAGTATAAGAAAGAAAACAAGAAAAAACCCAAAAAAGCCATAGGCAGGCCAGCAACGCATATATTCGAAATACCTCTTAATGACATTCATTTTGTAAGCATTTGAAATCATTCCATGGAGCGAATCTTCTTTCGCAATCATACAGTGGCAAGCAAAATAAAAAATTGATTTTGACCAGTGACTTACGAAATACAGAGAGTGTATCATACTTACTTTATATGAAATCTAAATATATAAAACAAGATCGGGTTAGGTCGGTTAACTCAAGAACTGCTGGACCGATTTTAATAATCTCTGATTAGTTGGATTCGTCTTCCATAGGAATAATGGAATAATTTTTAAAACTTAGGAAATTATAGTCGCGGCAAAAAAATGTGAAGTACCACGGCCTACACCGTTAGAAAGCATGGAAAAAACCTTGGAATACTGGTGGAAGATCGTTGAAAACCTCGGAGAATAGCAAGATAGGCCACCAAAAAAGCGTTTAACACCATGAGTAGAGCGTAAAATATTGCAGAGGAAAGCGAACAAAGTCACAGAGAAGCCCGAAAAGTCGCGGAAAAAGGCCTGAAAAGTCGTGCAAAAATATGCACTACAAAAATCGTAGATATAAGAGCGGAATACTGGTGAAGTGGTGGAAGAACTTTTCAAAACCACGACAATGATCGCGAAATACCTCATGGGAAATCGTGAAAAAAAACACTTATTTCCTCGAGAAAAAGTATAAAATAATGCAGAAAAAACAAGTCACAGAGAAATGCTTGGAGTCGCGGAAGAGAGTGTGAATTTTCGCGGAAAAATATGAGACATACATACCATGGCGAAAATCGCGGAATACCATGGAAACTAGTGCTGAATAATGCGTAAAACATCATGAAAAAATATGCAAAATACCAAAGACGAGCACACATGTTTCTTTTTCAGGTATTCCACAGTTTTTTCGCGACTTTTCACGTATTTTCAACACTTTTTTACACGTTTTTTCCTCGGTATTCCGCATTGTTCCATATGTTTTTCACATTGACCTGCACAACTGTATTACTTAGCCTGTTAAATGGAGTTTGGTAGTAAAAAAGTTTTTTATTTTTGTGTTTTTTTTTTTGTTAAAGAAACCAATAGCGCAAATTTTTTTTTACCATAAAACCCAGAAAACCCATAATCTCGAATACCCAAAATCACAAATAAAAATCCCTTAATCGGAATCCCGAAAACATTCATAAAATTTGCAAACATTTTTTATTTCACAAAATTTTTCGGGTTTTCCCATTCCTTGAAAAAACGTTAAGTAGTCATAGAATAACGGATCAAAAGAATTGTCTCAAAACGGAAAGATCGTTTTAAAATTAATTTTCTTACGCGGATTTCACACAATCTAAATTTTTATTAGATATCGGACTGAATCTCGGGCTTTCTGAATTTTGGATATGGGGATTCTGTCCGTCTTCCCGAAATTTCGAATGTACCGTCAATTACAGAGATTCTTTCATTTAACGTACAACACGAATGTGGAACGTATTATACCCACCTCTGTTTCTCCCACTCTTTTAAAAATTCAGAACTTCAAAATGAATGTGCATCGTTTGATCCTCTTATACTTTTCCATGTGTGCATCATACTTAACCTAGCTTAACCTCTTTTGTGAAAACGAATTATAAAAAACAAACCAAAATTATAATGTACACACCAAGTCTAGACTAGAGTGACTAGAACCAAGGACGCTAGAGTTGATTCCTTCAAGAGACTTCTTCTACTTCCACCTCATCTTAACTCAAATTAATAATATGAGTCAACTCGAGCAATTTAGAGCATTTGGAACAAACTAAACTTCTTGCGTCAAAATATAGCTTATTCTCAATCTGTCAAGCCATGAACTGTCAAATTCCACTGATGGAAAGCAACAATGTAAACGGATTAAAACACAGGAATGGAACGGAAACGGAAAAAACTCCATTTAAAGCTATTTGGGTAGTATTTGGAACGAAATATACTTTGTACGTCAAAAAATAGCTTATCACAAGCCATGAACTGTCAGTTTCCAGTTGTCAGAAAATTAAACGACAATCTCCAACGTCTTTTTTCTGCTAAATAACTGCAATTGGGTTCCATTTTAAACAAAATTGATCATAAGTATCAAAATCTGTGCCCCATCTGTCGAGCCATGAAGTCTCAAATTTTATTGGAGGACACTATTTGATCACTTACTCATGCATGTTCCTTTTCTCGTAAGAACAGAATATATAGACGGTGAAGCAAAGTGAATAAATTAAATCTCCAGAAGTAACCATTGTTGCCTTTTTTGGTTAAAAAATTTTTCTCACAAAAAACAAAAAGAATTCAGTTTTTTTACAAAGTTAAAACTTAATATCACCTCACCAAACAAAAGAAAAAAAAACACCATCGTAAACCGAATGGAATCAGTCTCAATACTTTCCGGGCAATTTCTAATTTCAAACTAACCAAATCCCTAATTAAGAGAACATCCACTGGAGTGTTCATAATGAGCCGATTCAAAACAAACGAACCTAATCCCAGCGCCTTATTTTCAATAAAGAGCATAAAACTTGCCATGCTGAGGCTCGAAATCACAAAATATAGAGATATAGTGTAGTGTCCCAAGAGGACTTCTTGCAATTGTCGCATTCGCCATATATGTATGACTACTCGACTCGACTCGACTCTCGACTATCCCAATCGCCCTTGATGCTATACCAAGTATTTTGTATATTCATTGTTGCTGGCCTGAAGAACGGAAATCTCCAATTCATTGCGTTGGTCTATGGTCTGCATATCGTCCACAGAAACACAATCCGTGCAATGAATTACATAATTAAAGCTTCCCACCCCTGTTGTAGTTGTATATACTGTACCCCAGTGCTAGTGTGATTCTGAAGTCTTTAGGCGAAGTACACCGCCAATAACACATTTAAAGGACCTTCCACTTGGTGGCTCACCGTGAACGGTCCAGCGCACCACGTCACCGTCACCACCGCCCACCGCCGCCGCCGCCGACCGGCCGACTTCTCCGCTCCGAATGCCAAAGTGTAGATGGCATTCGAGTTAATGTCCTTAGCCTTCGCATTGCCTCTGCTACTGCCAGGCCATGCCATGCCATGGCTCCCGCCGCGATACAGCCGGGGGACATATAGGTGAATATGAAGTAATTTTCTGCTCAATTTATTCCACATTGTGGCATCCAATTAAGTTGGAACGACACACACGAAGACCGGGACACAAGTTTGCGAAGCGTGCTATTGCCTTTGGAGGAACCAAATGAACGGTCACAAATGTGATATGGTGGACAATTTAACGGATATCTGGAGAATGGTAACGACACAATACCAAGTGTTATGTTATGCGCTGAGGACTCTTGGTCGCACTGTATATGAATCGATGGATGTTAAACTACATAATTATTTAAGCATTGACAATTTTCTTGAATTTTCCCGGATTTTATTTAGATTGCGGGCCAACCACACAACCAGTTACGAAAAAAGTTAAATGTCGTCATAAAGAAAGTCAATTTAAAGAAATAGTTAAAGTTTGAAACTTAATAGATAGTAAAGTTCATCCCAAATTGTACCTTTACCAACACCTACAGTTCAAAAAAATATATTTTAAAGTGCTCGGTGAGATCCATTCAAAAATTAAACAGAATTAAATGCATTTTTATAAATTTTAAAACAATTATTTCGTGAAGACGTAAGCGAGAAAGTCAGCGATTAATAAGTATTCAAAATAATTTACAAAAAATGGCTAAATATTTTGAAACTTTTTTCAAAATCGAAATTTTTTTTGTTGAATTTGAATATTAAATAATTTTATATTTGATTAGAACATTCTATGTGAAAATTGTCATCGAAAAGCAGACACATACATTTTGTTTGTTATTTTAGAAGTGCGTTCTTGATTGTTGCAGAACCAACAAACAAAACATTTTTTATCAAAATCGTTAAAATCGCTTTCGAAAAAGATAGAGCTACCTACCTTTAATTTTGGTCCTTAAAAAAATTTGAATTTCTCCTCAAGTTTAACAAACCCTTAACTACAAAGTTTAAGGAAATTCACTTTAGCGGCTGTGGCAATAGCTCGAGATAGGGACCAACAGACAGACATAATAGCCGGACTCACTTCAGTTATTGAAAAATCTATTGATGCTCACAGAAACTCTTTATTGGATCTGCACTGTTAAGAAACCACGTCCCTAATTTCGGTGGACACTTTGTGGTGGAATCAAACAATTTTAATCTAAATAATTGTATTGTAAGTAATTAAATGTTAATTTTTTTCTGCAAACCAAAAACTTGTATAGTTCGCATGGTTTTTGAGTTATTAATTTCTTCGCAAAAATATAAGTTTGCAGTTAGCGGACAATATCTTTAACAATTAAAAAAATATAATTTTTTTTGGCATTCAAATTTGAAGCTTTTTCAATGATTTTAAGTTGAAAAAACTTTGTTTTATAGCTGTACTAGATTTTAAGTTGTTCGAAATTTCGCTAAAAAAAATAATGAAATTCATCATCATCATCGGCTCGACAACCGGGGTCCGGTCCTGGCCTCTTTCAACAAGTCTCTCCACCTATCCCGGTCTCGAGCCGACGCCATCCAGTTGCGTACCCCAAGGCTTCGGGCGTCCTGGTCTACGCCATCTCTCCAGTGCAAGCATGGTCTATCACGAATGTACCGCAAAAGACTTTCCGAGCAGGTTCCTCTTCGCTCATACGAGCTAGGTGCCCTGCCCACCGGAGTCTACCGAGCTTAATTTTTTAATTTTTCACTATGTCTGCTTCAAGGTAGATTGCGTACAACTCATGATTGTACCGTCTCCGGAATCGTCCTTCCTCACATATGGGGCCAACAATTCTCCATAAGACTTTTCTCTCGAACGCGGCTAAGAGGTCACAGTGCCTTTTGCTAAGCACTCAAGTCTCGGATCCATACATGAGTACTGGCAGGACCATGGTCCTGTACAGCAGCAGTTTTGAAGTTATGGTTAGATTTCTGGATTTGAATAGCTTTGACAGACTGTAGTAGGCTCTGTTGGATTTGAGAGACCTATTTTTGCGTTCAAATCCCCAAGGATGATTTTGACGTCATACCTTGGGCAGGCATTGAGGGCCCTCTCGACTTGTTCGTAGTAAGTCTCTTTTTCTTCGTCTGAGGACTCCTCTGTAGGTGCGTGAACGTTAATGAGGCTGATGTTTGTAAATTTGCCTCGCACGCGAAGGGTGCATAGCCTTTCGCTTATAGCGTTAAAGCCAATGATGGTAGACTTCATTTTTTTTCGCTGACTAGGAAGCCTACCCCGAGCACATGGTGTTTTGTATGACAGCTGTAATATAAGTCATATTCTTTCTTCTGTAAAACACCATTCCCTGTCCATCTTATTTCTTGAAGCGCTGTTATGTCAGCTTTATATTTTGACAGGGCATCGGCTAGCTGCTGAGCAGCTCGAGCTCTATAGAGCGATCGTACGTTCCACAAGAAAATTCGTAAATCGTTTTGCCGTTTTCGTTGCGTAGGTTGTCGTCGTGAAATCCGTCCGTTTCCGAGGCTTGTTGTCGGTCTTGTAATTCTTTTAGTTTTACGGGACAGGGAATTAACCTGTCGCCAACCTGAGGAAACAGCCTGATCATATTAGCCGAACGTTTTTAAAAGGCTTGTTTCTAGCGGCCGCCGCGGAGAGGCTATGATCACACATATTTGCTCCTGTAGAACTCGCAGGTGAGGAACTGTGTTAGTGGAAACTATAAGGTAGTTCCTCGTATTGATTATATAGTTCACCCGGCAAAGTCATAATTGCTATAAATGCGAATGCAAACCCTGCGAATCACGTTGAAGTATTGCGAATTTCATAACAGACATGAATAACTTTTTTATTATTTTTTTTTTTTTTCAGTAACTGAAGTTTTTCATATGTGGTGCAAACTTCAATTTTGTAACTCAAGTGTTTTTGGAAATATTAAAGTGTTTGCTGAAAAAAAGATAGCTCAGAAGTGACCCTCCAAAATCTAAAAAAAATCCAATAAATTTCCTATACATTTTCAGTTTGCAAAATTTTGTTTGTTATCTAGATTACGACAAAATCTTCTACAAAATATACTCGATTTTGTTATCGCAGCAGTCATATCGAAAGGGACTTTTTACTTTTTAAAATTTATTAAGAACACAATGAGAAAACTATGTACCAAAATTCAGCTTTCCCCTAATTTTGGCTGAGTATTGCAGTTTTGTTGGCTTCATTGATTGAATTTGTATGTAATATCAAGAATTTTTTTTTTTGTTTTTGAATATCTTATTATTAGCTTCTTATTTGAAATTTATCATTATTTACCTTGGCCAGTAAATATTAGACTTAAAAGATTTTAACTTAAAATACCACGATATAATGAATATAACTAAGCTGTCAAAAGCATTTTTGGGAGCTCCTATAACCCACTTGAGCATCTTATGCAGAATTCAAAATAGAGCTCTAAAAATGACAGGTAATGGATGAAACAATTAAACGTCTTAACCAGCGCCACGTTGCAGTCGGACACTTTGTCACAAGCTTAAATCTTAGTTTTTAGTTGATTTGGTACTAGCTATGCACCTAAACCCCAAGTCTAGCAGCTGGCAGGGTTACTGTGGACACGGGACTGCCAATCGATTTTTCAAAATGCGAAAAATTATTGCAACAAACATCCTTTTGCAACGCTGAAATTTTGAATACAGTTGCTTTAGTATACCTACGGTTAAAAATTTTGGGGGACTTTTAAATATTTTTTTATTTGATTTGATTTTGATTTTTCGTATTCAAAATATCAATTTTATTAAAAAAACTATTATGATGGAATCCAAAATAGTTTAAAAAAAATTCTAATATTTACAGAATATTAAAAAGTAAAATTCAATGTATTGCATACGATTGTAATACAAAGGCTGTATTATAAAATAAGCCAAAATGTTTAACGTTTTAACGTTTAATGTTTTACGAATTAAGTTAAAAAAATATGGCCTGGCAGGGTTACCGTGAGTCTAAAAAAATTTAATTAAAAATAAAAATGATCACATAATTTTTAAGAAATTTGCCAAAGTTATTATTTAAACTCTTACTTGATCAGTTATAAAGTTATATAAAGTTATAGGGATGTCGCAGTTCTAGGGTTGCTATTCTTTTGGTATCAATTAAATTTAAAATAGGTATTAATCCCAAAATGTATGTACTTCCTTTCTACTTTGTGAATAGTTTCTTCGGTATTAGTACTATACAAAAAAAATCAGCCTGACAAGGTTGCCAAGTGCTTGTTAAAAAAGCCTTTTTTTTGTTTTTTTTTTAACACAAGAAAGTTCATAATATTAAAATTCTAGAATTTGCATATTTGTATAAGACCAGTTTAATCAGTGTGCTATGATATTATATTATGATCCCCTCAAATCTAGGGTTGCCATATTTTTTTTTTATTAAATTAAGAAAATTGTAGAAATCCCCAAATTAACGGACTTTCACAGGGATATGTTTATTATTGATATGTACTACCTTATTATGTAATTTCTTATGCTTTGTTATTAGTTGCTTTGGTACTAGAAAAGTACAAAAAATACAGTCGTATGTATCACCTTTCTGTCTCTGTTCTATTGTTTTTTTTACAATCAGTGTTCTGACGAAATATCTAGTTGCATTTTCCACGTTAAAAATTCCTACTTCTAACTGTTTCAAAAGAAACTAATTTTTGTGGCCATAATTACAAGCATTTTGGCAAAAAAAAGTTCAAAAATCAGTTAGGCCACTATAGTTCTCACGGCCAGATTTGACAATGTTAAAAGGTTAAAACACAGGTTATCAGGTTCTCTTTTATCTATTGAATAGTGGGAGCCATCTTTAAAACGGAGGCAAGTACACGGAAGTGAAAAAGGTTTTTTTAGTGCTTTTTTTATTCATATTAGAGTTGCCGTATGCTTATACCCATTTAAGAGTTAGCAAACGATATTTGTTAGATAAATGAGTTTGCTTTTGCTTGATTTGGTGTGCTTTTAGCTTTTAACTTTGTCATATTTGGTACATTTTGACTAAGAAATTAGTGTTTTTACTGTCTTTTTCATTAAATAGGGTTACCGTGGCCGAGAGTTAAGGCTAAAATTTGATGTTTATATTTGGGACTTTTATTCTAACAAAATGTATAGGTACTATTTTAATTAAAAGAACTTTTTGAGTGTGTTTTGCAATTGAACAGGGTTACCACATTCTCAACTTTACACTCTTGATTTTATTTTTTTTTAATTTTTTTTTATATATTTTGACTTTTGTTTGGCATCATAAATAATAAATGTTATGATGCATAAAGTGAAGTAGAGTTTTTTCTTTTCAACAGGGTTGCCACGTTGATGCACCCATTTCAAATGTTACAACCCTACGTTTTCAGGTAGGTAGGTAGGTAATCCGACGGTCACCGCTTGGACCAAAAAGTATTTTTTATCTTCTGCTTAGTGCTGATAAAACTGGAACTGCCACACTATTTAAAAAAAAATAATCAAACAACCTCCATATTTTTATACATATTTTTTTTTTTTTTGTTCTTTATTAGACCTCATCTTATACATCTGAATAATAAATAAATAATTAATCGTATATGACTGTTTAAAAATTTCACATTTCGCACATTAACTTTTGATGGGATTTCATCTTCTTACAATAAGTATCTATTTCTTTTTTTTTTATTTTTATATTAATAATAATTTATTATATAGTTTTTTTTTCTTTTAATTTTTCTTACACTTTTAATTTTTATACAATTAAATTTAATTTAACTATTTAAGTTTTACAGATAGAGAACAATATTTTCTAGAAAATACTTTTAATAAGAAATATTTTTTTATATTTATTTGGTTTTTATTTTTTTGTTTTAATTAAAAAAAAAGACAAATTAAAAAACTTCTATATGCTTAATACATATATCTTGATTTTTGCGTCTTTTTCTTAGCCTAAGGTATACAATAAATAACATTAATATTTTATTTTTGAAATGTTAAATGTACAAATTATTTACAAAACTCACAAACATTTTACAAAAAACGATAAAAAAAAATTGAAAACAGATTAAAACTAAGGAAGAAATTTTTAAGAGTAGGTTTAAAAAACAACAACAGAAAAACTATTAGGAACTTATATACGCTCTTTATTATACTCAATGACATTTGCATATTTCAATTTTTTGTTTTTTTTTTCTTTGTGCATTTAAATGTATTGGGAAACATTTTCTGACAGATGATGTCAAATTTGTTTTTTTTAATACTTTACGATAGAATTAACTAGTTAAATTTAAATATTTATATTTTTTTTGTTTTGGCTTTATTTTACAATATTTACATGTGAAATTATTCTATTTTTTTTTCATTTTTGAAAATGGTTCACTACCTGTGATGAAATTATGATTTTGACGTTTTTGTCATTCACAATTTTGGGACTCCTACATCATCAGATAATCGAACCCTCAATATGGCCGCCACACGGAATTCCCGTTGTCAGTGGGATTGTGATGGCCACGATGGGCGGCAAGCGCCACCTGGCGATTGGTGTTGCCATCGTCGACATTTCGGGCTGAAGCTCCGCAATTGCCAACAAGTGTTAGATCGCCGGGATGAGTGTTGCCACCAGACATGATATGATGCTGTTGGCGAGCGCCAACATTGCTAATGTGGTCCATTACACTTTGCAGTTCTCCGTGCACAGCTGAATTGGGTGAAGCATGTGGTGGCAGAGTATGGGAATGGAAGCCATGGGTTTGATTCGCAGCGGTATAAAGTTGGGAATAGAGCAGACTGGCCGGTAAAACTGGATATAATGAGCCATTGCATCCACTGCCACCGGAAGAACTGTATGCTACTGAAGAATTCTGTGTTTGATTGACAATGCCTGTAAAGTTCTGATTAGTAGGAACGCCATTGTTTGTTCCGCTGCCATTGTTCGGTACATTGCCAGCAGCTGCTCCACCACCACCCCCGCCGAGATTGGGTGTGTTCGAGGTTAGAAGGTCCTCCTGGACGGGAGATTCAGCTTGAGATGAATCACTTAGACTTCGTGGACCGTTTTGACTCGAGTGGACATTGTATTCTTGATTTGAATTTGAATGATATCTTGGCACCAAAATGGAGGAATTAGCTGACCCACCACCATTTACTGTTGAGGAAATCGATGTTTGGCCAGTTGCACCTAGCAGGCTATGATGTGTCATTTGACCGGTGGTTGAACCAACAAGATTGCTAAGATGCTGATCCAAATCAGTAGCTGTGGAGTCAGGAAGCACTGCAAAGAAACAAGAAATTAAATTATGTTACCTTCTTTTCTTTATAAGATAAAATTAAAATTGTCAAAAAAGATTTTATGAATTAAAAAAAAAAAAAATTATTGAAAATTCAATAAAAAAATGTTCTACCACAAAAATAGCAAATCAATAAATTTCTACTTCGGAAGGTTAAGAGTTGAAAACAAAATTGAGAATTCTATTAAGTATTTTTATACTTACTTGGCACACAATCGCGGTTCGCTGTTCCAGAAAAGTCCTGATTATTAGCTTGATCATTGGACGAGCAGGTGAAACCCAAAGCGGGATTATTAAATTGTGCAGAGGATGGCGTTGTACAAGATGATAATCCGCTGCTAGCCAGATACGGTGAATAAGCACTCGCTGATCCATATCCCCAGTGCGTGTTAGCTGCTCCCAATCCAAATTGTGACATATCTGAGAAATACAAAAAATAAAATTAAATTAAATAAAAAAGTGTTTTCAATTGCATGTGCCAAAATAGTAGAAAATTAGATTCACAAACGTATAACTTAACAACCAGCTAGCCATGGCCACTCTTTTTTATAAGCCTTTCCAACTACTTCCTCTTCTATAGGTATTAGGCTAAAACCCTAATGCGGAATGGTAACACACTTTTGATTTATAACGGCTCGCCGCCAATTCGACCATTTATTTTGTGTGATTAAAACCAAACGCTGTCCTTTATACCCTCGTGCATAAGTTCTACCCTCCACCCGTTGTGGATACCAAAATATCCATTCTTTTCGCAATACAATACATTGTGTTGACCAATTTTCAGATGCTGATATAGATTCAGAGATGTTCGAATGGGTCATTGGCAAAAATGTGTTATTATGCTGAACCCCGACACTAAAGCACCCATCCTTTTTTTAAAATTGTGCTTAAAACTCGGCTTAAGATTTATGAAGGTTTAGTCATTGCCATTGACATGCTGGCATTCAATTCAAAAACGCTCCATAATAAATCAAAAATGCCAATGCCGAATGTACATAATGTGTAGGCAGTAAGGTAGGTACGCTAGGATTGGGATACATACCAACGGTAACCAATTGTATCTGAACTCCTTCTCTAATATTAACGAACAATTTTCAGTTAATCATGAAATCGCGTTATGATGAAATCACTTTAAAAGTAACATGATTTTGGAGCCTTGGGGAGGTGGGGGGAGCTGGCTTGAGCCCCCCATGTAGTTTTAACCAAACCACATGTTTTATATTTGTTTTATATTTACTTTCTTGAAAAGGTCTACCTAAATGTATTCTTTCCAAAACAGTAAAAAAAAATCAAAAATTGGTGAAAATTTGACGAAGCAAGATTTTTTGCAATAGATCAAAAAAAAAGTTTTTTAACTCGAAATCCAGATTTTGGGGGTGTTACTGAATTTTTACATACCGTTACGTAATCAGTGCAACAAGCTTTACAAAATTCTATTAAATTGGGGAGGTAATCGAAATTAACATTTTTTTGTTCGAATTTCTGTATCTGAGTTGAAAAAGCGCGGTTTTATCATACATATATTTTGCCCAAAGCTCACAAAGCTTTTGTTATTCGACAAAATTGTATATATCTCGTGGATCGGACTAACATTTTCATTTTTTCTTTATTTGGGATATGCCGGGCTATGAAAATAGCGGTGCCCATTTATAAAATCTTATTTTTTTCAAAAATGGCTCCATCGATAAAAAAAACATGGTCGTTTTGTATGTAAGGGCTATCTTTTTAGAGATCCTTTTTTTTTAAACTTTATTGTTGAGGTTTTCTCTTTTATGACTCAACCGATTTCGCCAATTTTTATATGCAAAATAAAATAATTTTTTTTTATGAAAAATCATTTTTTTTCGAAAATCGTCAAACGGTTTTTTTGTTCTTTTAAATGTTAACAAATATAATATACCAGATTTTTTGTTTTAAAACTTTTGAAACAATCAATATGTATGTAAAATAATTAAAAAAAAAACAACTTTTCAATTTTTTTTTTCCTAAAAATTAATCTATATAGAAGAAATCTAATTGCATAGTTCGTTTTGGGGTCAAATTAATTTAAGAAACTGTTTAAGTTATTTTAAAATTGAATTATATGTTTTTTTATCTTTTGTTTTTCTATAAATGCATTAACAAAAGAATCTGTGTTTAAAGAAACTTTGATTTTTTAAATGAAATCGTCGACATTTTAACAAGCAAAAAAATCCGTCAAATCGGCCATACAACGAGTCAACTTTTTTTGTCGATCAATTCAACGTTATCACATCTAAAAATAACCAAGTGATAGAGACTTATACGCCCATGTTCTGCAATTCGATCGAAAGTGAATTGAAATCACTTCTCAATTTCACGTGGAATGAAATTGCATGTTCTACATTTCGATCGATTTCGAAAACTTCGAAATTGCTTCGAACTGTCAAAAATGAAGGATCATCCATTTTTATCTTGTTTCTAAAGTGAAATTACTGCTGCTTTAATCATGGATGCAATATTATTGGCAATTTTAAGTGAAAAAAATGAGCATAATTCCAAAGAAAAAATTAGAAGACAAATTTTAAGAGATAAATCAAATATATTAGATTTACCTGACACAACGTGACTGCGTGAATACAAAAATTGTTCTGATAAATGAAGTAAATTCTTGATATTTTTTTTTAAGTTTTCATGGTAATTTTAGATTGAGCAAAGACGCTTTTGTATATGTTTTAAGTGGAATAGAACCTTCTATAAGACCTTCGTCGATTCCTTCAGTTCATAAACTTGCCGCAACATATTGTTATGTTTTCCCCTAAAAAAACAATAATTAAACACTAAAAAACGAAAACAAAAATTATTTGTTTCTTGCGCGAAGACGAAGAAATACACACAAGCTAATTGCAACTGTTCCAATTTCACAGACATTTCACAGAACATAAACAAAGTGATTTGAATGCGTTCAGAAAATGGAATGAACCGAAATATAGAACATCCATTTTCATTTTCGAAATTCCAATTCACAATAACGAATTGTGAAACACCCAAATTCACTATCGCCATGTGAATTCACAATTAGTGAAATGCAGAACATGGGCGATAATATACAATTTACATATTCGAAGTTTTTTGAAGTTCACTGGTTCATAAACCCATTTATACTGTTTTTTTTTTTTGGTATTAGTGTTAATACCGACTGATTCATTCTTTACTGTAAGTGATAACAAAAAATAACTAAATACCACGAAAGATAGACGCGGTATAATGAATTGATCTGCTCAGAAGGAATTTATTTGAAGCTAAGGTAAAGTGGAGTAATGTTCGAAAAAAAACGTACAATATTTTTTTTTCGAAAACATTTTTTTTTTCGAATGTCAAATTTTTCCAAAGACCTTGAAAATGATGTTATTGTGTTTATAATAGATTTTTTGTTGAAAAAGTATTGAAGGGATTTCTAAATTTTTTTTTAACTATACTAACGGTGTTATTTGAGTTTTAAAAAACGCATTCGTTTTTAAACGTATTCATGAGTGTTTTTCTATATTTTAAGAACAGTAAAAAATAGAAAAAAATGAAACTTAAAATTATTTTAGATATTTATATTTTAAGAAATATATGCACAAATTGTATTTAAAAAAAAAAAATTGAAAGAAATTAGGAGACATTTTTTCTAATAGCCTGTTTCGACTTAAGCCCAAATCAGATAATTTAGCAAATCTGATAAAAAATGTTTTCATTACAAATAATCTCATTTCGTTTGACAACTCATTTGCTGTTTTCTATATCTGACTCTTCTTTCTTACACAACTCTTTGATTATGTGTTTCATTCTCCCCTATAATGAACAAATTTGTGACAAATTCACAATTAAGTATGGGTGTGTTCATAAATATTTGGGTTAATTTCCGAGCTAATTTCGTGCAAATGAGGTGGAAATTATCTCATTTCGAGCTGAGAATTTGTATAGGAAATTATCTCATTTGGCAAATTTGATCGAAATGATCTCATTTGCTCTAGTCGAAACAGGCTAAAAATCAAGTTTCTTAAGCGTCGAAAAATAAATAAGCGTGTTACATGTACCGTTATGTAATTCTGTATAAACATTTATAGAATTTCAGAAATCAATGCACTACAATATTGTTGGTTTAAACGTTCTGATGAATGAGCAATAGTTATTCAAGCCACCTTAATGCATTTTTATAGTTTGTTTTCAATAGAAAAACGTAAAAATGTTACAAAAAAAATTATCGATGTCATTGAAAATTAAAATCTTTAAAGGTACACCGCTGTCAAAAAATGTCAATGCAAAATTTGTGAATACATAACTTGACTATACAATAATGCAATTGGTGTTTTTTATAGATAAACATTTTTTCTAGGTATAGATTTTATCATGAAAGGAGATAGCCCTTTTTTAACTACTTTTCCGTGAAACGAGATATTTCCTTTTATATGTGTAAGCTATTTTTAAAAATTAAAACCGTTTGACTCATTTGAATTCTGTGCAACTAGGTTTTTCACTTAATGCTAAAAAGAATCAAAAAAATGACACACATCGTCATTTTTGCTTTAATCACATATCTGCTGAGAAAATACGTATTTCCCAGAGTTGTCAATTATTCGTTGCACACTGAATTGAATTTTCTACAAAAAAAAAATGGATTTTGATGTAGGTATGAAAAAACCATTGCTTATCCATACATATCCCCAGATAGTTGTAATAATTATGTGAATTGATAAGCCGTTTATCCACTATGACTTTGAGACAAACTAAAAGACAATTTATGACTCCTAAAAATGACGTTAGTATGAACCTTTTTGTAGAAAAAATAGTAAAAACCTTAAAAATAAATTTAAGGTACATAATCATTGTTAAACATTTTTAAGGGCAATAAAGTTCTTTATTATTGTAATGTATTTGCATACACTTATAAGTACAACAAAACTATACCTGTGTAGGTGGGGTTGGCCGGTTCATTGAAAATGGAGACAAAATGGTCTGTACATTTTTTATATATTTTTTAAATTGAAAAAAAAAAAAAAATAAGCGAGCATATTTATATCGGCTGTCCTGAAATAAGTCTACTGCTGTCGCTGCCAACGCTGGCCAAAGGCATAATTAGGCTTAATTAATAGCCCATTCGAAAATTATTAATTAGTTTTTATAAGCGAGTGGACTTTAAATGGACGGATATTGATTTTGTGGCCGCATTATTAATGCTATTGGCTTAAATTTTCAATGCAATTATCGTGGTCCTTGTTGCAGTTTTACATTGCATGTCCACACACACATAACACTTACACATACAGTGATAAATTTTGTGTGTCTGTTTTGTTTTTGTTGTTGTCTCTTTTTTTCCATTTATTGAGGACAATCGTGTGATATTGTGGGTGAATTTTCAGGATCAAATTTAGGACGAGCAAAGTGAACATTATAATATTTGTTATTGGCGTATATGGAGAGTATGGAGTACATTTGTCGATTTTGTGAATTTTATGCGATGATGTAACTCAGTTAGAGTGGTTTACATTTAAAATAAATGTATTGTTGGTTTGGATAATATAAAAGGGCAAAAATATAGCACAAACAACCATGATGAGGAGGACATGATAGGAGGAAAAAGGATTTCATTTAAATCTAATTTGTTTAACCCAAACCCATGCTTTTAGTTATTCTGTTAAGTGATAGTCTTTGATTTTGTAATTTATTATTCATTGTTGTAAAAAAAAGGTTATAGAATAGTTTAGGTATTTTTTTTTTGTGTAATTTATTATATTTTTGTTGTTGTTGTGATTTTAATAGAAAATCAATACATTTCTTAACTAGTTTTTTTTTTTTTATTAGATAGGGTCCAAATATATTCGAGGTCTGTGAAGGAAAACAAATAGTAAAAATAGGGGTCTATTTTCACCCGTTTAGATGGGAGTCGCAATTTTCTCAAAAGTTGACATTAATCATTTTGTTCGGCTGTAAGTCAACTTTTGAACAAAATCTTCATCTGAACGAGTGAAAAAAGACCCTTGTTTTTACTAGTTATTTTACTTAAAAAAACTTGGAAAATTTAAGGCATTGTTTCTTTTAACAATTTTGTTTGGTCACAAAAATATTATTGTTTGATTAGAGTGGCAATTTTAAACAAGTAACTATTAAATTTTTTTGTATACCAACATTTGAAAAAATCATCCAAATCGTAGTGGTTTTACCCGGTTCCCCTATAATTAACTTTAGTTCAAAAAAAAAATTCTGAGTTCTTAACCGTGTACCTACGTTGGGGTCGTTTTCGACCCATTCTTTTTCTTGTAACCTAAATATTTTGAAAATTACAATTATTATTCGGTTGTCCTTTCATGACTTTGTGAGTTGGACCATATTTCATCAAAAATAAGTTGTTTTAATTTTGTAGTCTTCATGGTTATGCTTTTTTTTTTATTTGAGTCTTTCTTTGTAAGATTGGGTCGTTTTCGACCCGTTGTTTTTTGTATGGGAATTTCTTTGTGATTTCATTGCATACAGACAAATTTGCATAAGAAAAGAAATTTTATTTTTTTATAATATCAAGTCGTAATTGTAATTGCATTTAGTAAAAAGCGTGGTTAAAGTATATGATTTACATAGTGGAAGTGAAAAAGCACTAATGGATCCAGTTGATTCCGATCCGCATTTCGTTAATAAAAACAACACTATTTGGAGCTCAAGATTTTTGACAATATACTCTTTGGGTCTTTGGGTTTAGTTTTGCCCAAGTTTGTGCTGTCAGTTACTTGGTCCCGTTCGGGACGCAGAAGTCGCTTGATGAGAAACGTAGGTGAGCTGCGTTGGAGCAGCGCGGTAACTACACGGGTCAGTGATTCCAGTTACTCGGGACCATTCCTAAAATGTAATTACAATGAAACCAGGCATCACTCGTTACGCTATGGATGGTACCAAAGTGAGTGCGTGGTCTTTTATATCGTTGAAGGGTTCAAATGATACAACATCTAGACTGGAGAAAAGCAAGCGTGGTTTCAATGAAAAAATAGCTTTTACTGATAGTATGGCATGATATGATATGTACCACAATATTACGGTCTCAGATATCAGCAAGAAAAATAAACGCACCATTGTTTAAATGTTAGGACTTGGCCCAAGGATTTTTACCTTGCTAGTCTTCTGTATTTCGTATATTTCTCTATGACGTTCCCCGCAGTATTCAACGCTTTTTTTCACTGAATATCGCATTTTTTTCCACGGTATGTCTCATATTTTTCTGCGATTTTTTCATATTTTCTTCCATGAGTCTGTTTGTGAGTTTGTTTGTTATTTTTCCGTAGTATTTTACGCTATTTATCGCGGTAGTAGGTAAGTGCTTTTACTCACGACTTCCTATGTAGTTGTTTCGTGATGATTCACGTGTGTTCAAAAGTTACTCCCCACTTCTCCAATATTCCGCACTTTTATCCATGATATTCCACGCTTTTTGACAACTTTTAAGGCTTTTTTCCGTGACTTTTCATGCTCCTCTGTGGCTTTCTTTGCTTTTCTCCGCGAAATTTAACGCCTTTTTTCGTGATATTAAACGCCTATTTCGTGACCTATCTTGTAATTCTACGAGGTTTTGAACGATCTTCTACCAGTATTCCGCGCTTTTGAGCGGTGTAGGCCATAGTATTTCACATGATTTCACACTTTTTTCTACGACTTTTCTTGATTTTCTCGCCTTTTTCTATGACTTTCTTTGTTTTTTGCGTTGTATTTTATACGCTCTCGGTAGAAATCTCTATTTTCATTACCTTCCATCCAGTATTTCGCCATCTAAAACACGTATTCATTTAAATCGAATAATAAAAATAAGAAAAAATAACTATGGAAAACTCAAAAAAAAAAATGCTGATAAGTTATTGGTATGCAATGAAACGACTTTCCAACTAAATTAACTCTCGAAGTTTGATGCAAACAACGCCATCTGCTGACATTTTCTAACCCAGCATTCAATGTTCTGTTTGAATAGCAAACGAACAATTAAATTAAACATATCAAACAGGATCTAACATTAGTATAATAAGTTTGCCACAATTAAGATTTTTAAAAAAATATCTAAAAAACAAATAAAATTGAATTCAAATCGATAGTTATGGTGACATTATTTGATTTATTCCATACCCCAACAGTGTGTTAAATTAGAGTGCTAAAATGCATCTAAATTTACATAAATATGTTTATCTACATAAATTTATTTTTTATTTTTTTCAATAGGTAATCCTAGTTATAGAATTATCCATACCTAATACAAAAACACAATTTTATAATAATCGAATAACCATACGCTGACAATAATTTGTTCTAAACCACCCTCATTTTTTTTCACTATTTTGTTCCCGCCCGCTGTGTGTGGGTCATTCCATTATGCATTTTGCTGAACCACAAAAGAACATGCATACTTGCAATATTTATGCTAAACACTGTGGTTTTTTGTGCGCGTGATTTGGGCCACAACTATTCACAACTTGGTTAGCTGGTTAAGCTAGTTTCGTCAATTACCAATTGTGAATGTTACAAAAAATTAAAATTAAAACATCCCCCAAAAACATCAATGAAAAAAAATTACACAATTTGAAAAAAAAAAATATGAAATTGGTAATAATAATAATCATAAAATAATTCATACTCACTTTGACAGTTTCCAATGGGCGGCATTCGAAATCCAGAAAGTGGGTCGGCAGAAAAATGAAACGGTCGCTGGCCAAAGGCAAAATGGAATTGTTGTTGTTGTCCTAAAAGTGATAACACTGCGTTTTAAGTTAAAATTTCTGCCCTTATATAATTGATTCCATATTATTTTTTGGAATCATGTAAAAGTCCTATTCCACACTCAAAATCAATCTTGACAAACAAATTGAACAATATTTTTGACAAAACTTGAAGAAATTTATAATTTTTTTTTTAAAGAGGGTGGAACAGACACTTGTAAAGCAGGTGCTTTCACAGATTGAAGTTAATTTTCTATGAGACAGTGCAAAAAATAACAAATCAATAGGTCCTCTTTCCGTTTCCCAATATTTATAAATTTTTTGTTTTTTGGAATTTTTCTTTTCTTATACTGCAGTAAAAACTCGATTTACTTAATAGAAAGAAAGGCAGTTGCAATAAGGGGGTGACTGCATTATTACTGGGTTATATTTTCTATTTTCACTTTGATTTTTTGTAGAGTTAAATTGTCTATCACGTTCCACTGAAATGTTGTTCAAATTCTTGTAGTGCAACGAAAGTAAAGTATGTTGTGAAAGTCTAGTGTGAAAGTTTCGCGAATCTAGAGGTTTGTGTTAACCAAGTTCGTGTCTACTGTATATAAAATCAGAAACATTTCGGAAATGAGGTATATATATAGCCGGAGTGGCATCTATTTCCCATCTTAAATGCAAAATTTTAATACCAACGGCCAATACGGCAGCACTTATAGAGCAGTAGGTGAAAAATAGGTTTTTTGAAAAAAGGTTTCCCTAACTTCAACTTTGCCGTCCTGGATGCAAAGGTAGCTTATGAACTCGCCAAAAACCAATTTATTTTTTTTTTTTTTGTTTTTCTCTTTTAGAAATAATATCAGTCCTTACGTTGAGGGCCATTTTGTTGCGGAAAAGAGGAGAGGAGCGGATAGAAATTGGTATGAGAAAATGATCGTCAAAACTATGAAAAAAGGACCGGATTGGAATGATATATGAAAAAGGGGACGGGAAAAATATCTAATTCCGGAGACGCGGCCTTCTTGCGGTGATGTAGATGTAGATTTTCCACCACTTAGCCATCGTCTTGGAATCTTAAACAATTTTCTGTTAATATTACCAATTTGTTGAGATATTCGAACTTGTAACTTCCTCAAAACATGTTTTAATATAAAACTTGTTTGGAAATTTTTTATTAATGTGGACGTAAAGCCCGTATGATATTTCTTTTTTTTTTCTTTTAACGTTAAAAAAAAAATTCCGTCTTTTTCACACGAAGCTGATTTAAAGTATTAAAAATTAGAAGAAAAACAGAAGTATCGTAAGGGCTAAAAAAGTTGTGTACACAAAAAGGCAAAAATGTTATATTTCGAGCTCCAGAAACATTGCGAAAAACATGGCCTAGTTTCTGAAAATAAAATACGTCAACTGCCTCTAAGTCAATTTTTCACGGAATATCAAAATTAGTTCAAGTTAAAAGAAGTTTTGGAAAAATTTGAGTTGGAGAGATTGAAAATAGGCCATTTAAAATTTAGGGGGATTGGAAAAACTTTACGAAAAAGTTCGAGTTAAAGAAAAATTCGACGTAAAGGGAGTTCAAGTTTAAAAACTTCATTCCAAGGATCAAAATCCTTTGCAAAAGATTAATTTTGGGTCTATGGCCACTCCTTGCTGGCTAGGATTACTTGGCTTGTGGCGAGTTCATAAGATACCTTCTGATACAGAACGGCAAAGTTGGAGTTAGGGAAACCTTTCTAGAGTTTTTCCTTCCTCTAGATAGACTGTCAAAAAACTTACCGAAGATATTTTAAAGCTACTCAATGAAGACACTTTTAAAATTAACCTGTGTCAGGCTTAGGGATATGGTAATGCTTCGATTTTAATGGGTATTTAAAAATTAATGTATCAAATTAATCCAAAAGCCATTACGGCAACCCATTTTTTAAACCTTTTTTATAGTTCACTATTTGGTAAGCGTATCCCATCAAGTACAACGTTTTTTTGGCACAGTGGAAAGACTTAGCATATTTTTTCTCAATATCTACGCATCATTGGGATATTCTCAAAAAAAAAAGTCAGTCAAAAGAGTTGTAGACACTAGATGGAGTGTTCATCGCTGATGAGCTATTGAAGGAAAATTTTGTGAAGATAGTTTCAACTCTCAAACTCCTTTGTGATCCTCAAAAGGAATATTTGAATACTCGTACCTGCTGTATGTATTTTTACTGTTTTATTTTATCTTTCATTCTGGTGCAATATTTTGGAAGAAGTTGATCGAGCACAAACAAACTCGTAAAAACCAGACTCACTCTAGAAAAAAGTGTAAAAATATACTTAAGAACTTGCGAGTTTTCTTCATGATGAAACTGTGAAATAGGTCCTAATATAGGCAAGAGAACAATGTAATGGGGTAAAATTTAATGAAACTGCGGTTAAGAAAATTATGCGAAAAGGTTCAAGATGCTAGTTTGACGTTGGAAGAGGAAATACAAAGATCAATGCTAGAAGGTTGGGATACATTTTTCACTGAACTAATTCATCGGTCAAGGTCATGACCCCGTGACTATTTTTATTTTTAATATTTAATGTTAATAGGAAATAGATGCTTACTTTCCTTAATCTCTACCCGTCACACAAAGTTCTTGTTCGGCGAAGGGTTAGTTTAATCACAAGTCTAAATTGTCATTTTTTTCCTAGGTACTTCGCGGATTATTCCTTAATTTAAAAACCCATTTTGCGGTCAGTGTCGCTCACAGAACTTATTTATTGGGAGTCATCTCATTCCTTCGAAGCATTCAGTTATCATTTTCTGTATCAAAACTCACACCTCACCAAAATGCCAACACTCTAAAATCTGCCGATCTTCAATAATGTTGCAAAAGTACAATTGAAAACGTACATGTACGCCTGTACATCGAAGAAGATATTATTTCAATTTACAACACAAAACTCTGCAACTTATTCACTATGGGAGACATTAATTAAACACGCAATTCATTACGAATTCGTTGCATGTAATCGGACATTGGGGGGCTCTGACTGATGTTTCCTACTATACACGAGTATATATCCAGCACTTAAGCTTCCTCAATTAATTACGGAATTCTACAGTTGGCCAGCGAGTAGTGGTGAGAAGAGAAGATATGAATAGACTTGAAGTCAATTACCAACATAGATCCTTCTCCTAAGGCTTAGAGTGGACGGCTACCAAGGAAAATGCAAATTTTCCACAACCAAAAGTCCAAGAGGTAGAGAGTGTTGTCAGTTCAGTTGTTGAATATCAAGGATTTTCTCTTGAAATCCTTATACGAGTGTGAGTGTATGCAAAAGATGTTTGAATCATTGTGCAAGATATCACCATACGCAGTTGAAATACAATTTATGTACAGAAAACGAACTAAAGCATCTTCGTATCCTACGTTTGTATATGCAAGTATGTATCTCCTCATACATTAAATATTTTCCTAAGATAAATCATTTGTGGAATATATTGGTTGGTATACGGTATGCACACACAAACACATTTAAATTTATTTGCAGTAGAATATTTTAGAAGATAGGGCTGGCTGATAGTGAGGAAAGCTTGCATTTCATCTGGAAGACAAAATTCTGCCCATCAGTGATGAAAGTTGGAACTGTCTTTTCTCACTAGCATACACAAGCACACACACACTGATACTTGGGAACAACAATCTGTGAAAGCCTATCTCAAATATGGATGCAAATTAAATTGCCTTCTGGCAAACAATAGAAAAGGATTTTCCAAAGGATAAGATATTGTTTACTTACTTGTCTTCGAACGGGGCTCTCGGGGTCCGTCCACAGTGACTTTTATCGCCTTATTGTAGGTGGCTATATGCGGTGGTGATGTCGATATGGTGATGGTTAGTGTGAAACTCTTCCCTGTAACATAGAAACAAAAATACATTCTATTAAAAGGACATAAATGTACATGATTCAATATTTCATTTATATATGCGATAGTCAAAGAAGAGACTAGAGAGAATAATGGCTTAACGAAGCGTACCATACATACTTCTAGGAATGATTTTTTTTTTCTATTTTTTATGGGACGGAGGCAGGAGAATGTTGTTCATTAAAATTTTGTGGAAAATAGTTTTGGATTTTTTGAATGTCTGGGGTTTTCCAATTTGTCATTTGATTGGAACATATATAGTTTGTCGAAAGTTAGCAGTGACAGGTGTATACAAATATTTCTATGACAATAGACAATTTTGAATATTTTCTACGAAATTTTAACGATATTTGTCATAATGGAAATATCTTCAGAACCATAAACTGATCTTAGAAGGAAATAATTGCTAAAGTAGTTAAAAAAAACCTAAATTTTAATAATTGTATATCCTTATTTTTTTATAAATTACAACAAAAACACAAGTAAAAAAACAGAAAGACAATCATTTCTATAAACTCTCAAAGTATAAAGCACACAACGCCATCTGCTGGCATATACCAACCCAGCATTTCGTGTTCTGTTTCTGTCGTGTGTCAGAAATGGTGTTTTATAGGGATTTTTTTTCTGTTTTTATTCTTTTTTTTTCATTGCATAGGAAAACTACTCGAGACCATGATTTTCCAATGTCTTAAAAGTTATTCTATTATTTATAAGGAAGACGAATCCCACTGATCAGAGATCAGTCGTGGAAAAATATGCACTGCAAAATGCGCGAATATCGTGGATAAAAGCCCCAAACAAATTGTAAAGTGGTGAAAGAACTTTTGAACTTGAATGATCTCGAAATACCGTATGGAAGTCTTGAAAAAAAAACTTATTACAGCGGAAAAAGCGTAAAATACTGCGGAAAAAACAAACAAAGTCAGGAAAAAAAGCGTGGAGTTGCGGAAAAGAATGTAAAAACTCACAGACAAATATAAGACATACTGTGGTAAAAATGGCGGGAAACGTCATGAAAAAATATAGGAAATACCAAATACTAGGTAAAAATCGTGGAATATCGTGGATAAAAGCGAGGAATACTTGTAAATGAACTTTAAAACCCCAATGAATGAACTTTAAAACCCCAAGATTTATTACGATCTTACACGTTTCTTTCTCAGGTATTCTATACTTTTTTCGCTACTTTTTACGAGTAAGTATATTTTCATTAATTTTCAACACTTTTTTGCACGTTTTTTCCTTGTTCCTCCGCATTGTTTCATGTTTCTCACATTGACATGGATAACTGTATTATTTCGCTTGCTAATGCGTCGGAAAAACTTCCAACTTATTTGTCTATGATCAAAGTAAAAACAACCAAAAATTTTGTGTAGCCAAGATTTAAATGCGTTTTTATCCACAATATTCCATATATATACCGACGAAAGATCGCGAAAAACCACTTGAGAGGCCATGAAAAAAGAGCATACTACCGCGGAAAAGGCGTGAAACACTGCACAAAACAAAAACAAACAAATTCACAGAAAAGTCGTGGAAAAAAGTGGGAGAAGTCGGGGAAAACTATGTGAAATACTAACGCGGTAAAAAGCGCAAAATACCGTAAAAAAACCAGGAATACTGGTGAAATATCGCGGAATACCTCGTAGAATAGCAACAAATATCATGAAAAAAGCAATTAGTAGCACAGGAAAAAAGCGTAGGTATAGTTCCATGGAAAAAAGCGTTAAATATCGCGGTAAAAAGTGACAGAGAAAACGCGGAAAGTCGAGAAAAAAAAAACATAAAAAGTCGCTGAAAAATATACAAATACCACGGACTAGAACGGCATAAAAAGCGTAATATCGTGGATCAGATAGCGCAATACTGATGAAAGAGCTTTTTAAAAACACAACACTTTTTTCCGCGATATCATACGCATTTATTCAAGACCTCATACGTATCATTCTGAGGTATTCCAATTCACAGCACATTTAAATTACTAAAAATATAAAGCCATCTCTGATGAACTGATTTTCCTGAAACTTGATGGTTAAAGGTCCCTAGAGGGGAAATTGGAGGGACCTGCCATATAACAATTAAGAAAAAGTTTTTTTTTTTTTTCAAAAACGTGTCGAACGATCTTGATACAAATTTTTGTGTCTGCTTTTTTAGTAGGGTCATGCTTCTTTTAATGAGAGAAATGTTTGTAAAAATTCTACTAACAGTACCTCCCATTTTGATTTTCCCCTGAACGATTGAACCAATTTTGATGATTTTTTTTGTACGAAAGCTTCTTATACGAACTTACAATTTGATATCAAAATTATCAAAAAAATAATTTTTGGATTTTTAAAAAATCTTTCAATCTTTTTTTTGAAAAATCAGTTTTTCGAAAATGGATAACTGTATTAATATTTTCTTGAAAATGGCACACGATTTTTTGTATATAAAAACGGCTCTAACGATTTTCAAATTTTTTTTTCTAGAAGAGTATTTTTTATACTTGCGATATGGGTACCATCAAGTTATGAATTCGTGCAGAAAAAAAAAGTTGATATAACAATCAAACATGAAATTACGATGATAGAGAATGAGAAAAAAGTGGGTCTGACAATTCTGTCTGTCTGTCTGTTTTCTGATTTTTTTTTGATTTTCTGTTAGCTAATAATGACAGTTGATTTTCTTTAGACCTATAATGATTAAGTGAAGGCAGACCACTTCACATTCTCAAAAAAATGTGGTTTCGACAAACAATATTGTACTTTTCACCGATCTGTTTTGGAAAAAAAGCTAAAATGAAATGGTATGCCTTCACTGAATTTCTTATAACTTTTACATTTTTAGTGCGATTCTTATGCAGTAAGACTTTATATTTTTATAAAATCATTATCTTTATCCTGAAACCTTAAAAGTATTTTTAATAGTATTTAAAAGTATTCGTAATTAAATAATTTTCCAAACAGGTCAAAAAATCATGTTTTTGTACACATTAAGATGCTGTGACTCGATGGTTTGTGGTCCGATTTACACAAAAAATATATCGTTGGAAAGAAGAAAACAATATCTTTTTAAAAAATTCAAGAATTAAATTAGAATTACCGTTATTCATAGATATACTAAAATATGAAATTATAGCAAAAAAACATGTTTTTCGCTGATACTTCGAGAACGCTTTTTTGGAAAAAATAAATGAATGTCATTTTCTTGTTCAGCGACCCAAAATTAATTTAAAAAGTATTTTTTGTGCAGGTATTCACTATGAACAGAAAATTTGTAAAATAGTGTTATTTAGCGGACTTTCATGTCAACAAATTTGACTTAATTTTAAGTCTATTTTACGAAAAATTTAATCAATGTATGCCTAATAATTTCTGGTTACTGTCTTATTTCATTTGTTTGGATTCCGCACCAATAATTTTATTTAATTCTTAAGACAGTCACGAAGAAATTAATAGAAAAAAAGTACAATAATCAATATTGTATTATGGGATTTAATTTTGACTGATTTCGATCGTTTCCGTTTTACATCATAAGGCCCCAGTGAATGTTCAGTTCATTCTTTTGTGTTTAGAAACTATCAAGAGTGTAGATACATAAATTAAACCTGGGACCGAAGTTTGTGTTGCATACACTCAAAAAACCCTTCATAATTAAACGATCTTTTTCTTTAATTCTCTTTTTTGTCAGCTGATAAGTTGTTGTTAGTATTTAATGTTTTGTTTACCCTAATTTTTGGGTTCCTCAGTGTACTTGAGTGCGAACAGCACGCATATTCATGTCAAACTGACATTCTTCCATAACACTTTTGGTCGACTCGTAATTATGTTTACCAAAACAGTTCTAACATATCCTTGCATGTTAAACTTTCATACATTTTAACACTATAAATGAAGAAGGTTTAAAAACTCACCATATTACGTGTCAACAAAGTAGGTGGCATATTACTGTGATTGCGTACAGAATACCTTGGCTTCACTATAAATGAGGACTCATAATAATTGTTCACGGCACTCAATGACACCAATAAAACCTGAGAAAACATTGGTTTGCTCGCAAATCGAAAACGGAAGGTTTTGTCAACTCGTTTAGTCGCACGCAAACCCCAGCAATCAATTATGGAATGAATATCTCCATACTATAGTGTTGCAATAATATCAGGTAGGTATGTGCGTTTGCACATTTGGCCGATTTGAGGGGTTGATTGCGGATCAAGCTCTAATACTATGCCTATGCCGAAGCCATATACACGTACAGCGTGCATATGAGACATAAATCACTCAAAGACAAGTTGCAAACACACCTTTTTGGTTGAACGCAGTGTAAACAGGTTTATTACGACAACAGAAGCTATTATATTAGTTAGGGTGTAGGTACATCTACCTGTGTGGGAACAGAAGACGACACGACGACGACACGGCGACGTCCACACACATCAGAAATCACCCATCATCAGCCAAAGGCGTTTCGAAATTCCCATATTTCGTATTTACAGAGGCTTATTGGCAGGCATTAATACGTTCATCCTTTGAGGTTTTCCGGTCATGCGGTTTATAATCAGATTTTGTAGGATAACTCTGTTTGTTCCGTTGGATTTTGAGAGTAGGTACCTCCGTCCGTAAGATTTCCGTTTTAATCCGGTACTCGATTGTTGATGTGATGCTTTAGGAAACGACCATTTATATTTACACTGAGGTATAATGGTACCTACATGAGGATTGGCATAGAGGAGAATTTCCAAAGGATCTCATTTGTGTGTGCTTTTGTGTGTGTGTGAGTGTGTATGGGTTAAGGATATATCTTCAAAGTTCAAGATGGCATTCTCTTGTTTGCTGAGTGCACTCAGAAGAATGCTGCGTGATGGGAGGGATTACAGTAGTTAGGTATTAGATGGAGGGATACTTTGTAGTGATTGGGTGTTGCAAGACAAATTTATGGGTAAGTTATAAATTCTAAGAGAGATTCTGGCTAGAATAAAGTATAAATATTTAGAAAAGTTGGTTTTGTTGAAGAACAATACATGAGAAGTGCCATTTTATGGATTAGGTTACAATACAGAAGCTTTATTCATATACAGATTGATTTGTATAAAATGTTGCAAAAGTAGAAAAAGAAAGAGAAACAAAAATGCAGTGGTCTTATTCTTTTAACTTTAAAAAAACTATGCCCTAAGTTCTTATAATTCTTTTATAATTGTATCATTTTGTATGAAATAATTAAAATAAAATAAAATTCTTTACTAAAATTACTAAAACAATTTTTTTAATGGTTCTGAGCCCCAAACCAAGAGGGTATGTCGAATTTGATTTCTTCTTACAAGGCATGTAGCTATGTGCATATTGTGCACAATTTTTTTTTGAAAATAATTAGAGCTGGGGCCAATTTTCCCAAACTCACTTTGCATCTTTGCAAATAAATTATTTCCCGCAAAGTTTAAGTGCTAAGTGTTTCACAAAATTTTTAAAGTTAAAAGACTTTTCACTTTTCAATTCTTCAAACTATTTTTTAAAAGTGAAAAGTATAAGCGTTTCACTAATTTAAAATAGAACTTTGCATTTGAATTCGAATTTTGCAAAGTATAGCAAAGTAATATATTTGAGCGGCCATTAAAAATTCATGACAATCGTAGAGTATTCGACTACCATTCTGTTCGGGATTCTAATCCTATCAACATTAACTTTTTTTTGTTGATAAAAATAACGACAACTGAACAGAAATCGTACAGGTAGTCTTTAACGGAGGCTACCATTATTTAAAGTTTCTTATAGTTGATCTTTTAGTGTTGACTTATAGGTTTTTACTCGAGTCATGTCAACAATTAATGGTAATTAGTACCGCCGAGCAGTAAATGTTTTACCGCAGAATCATGATTTAAAACTGCCCGTAGCTTTCAAATAAGACCAAAATTATTAAAACTGGTTGGTATGTTAATTAACAAGGAAGAAATAGAAATCGTGTTTACTTATTTATATAGTGGACCCTCGTCAGGTGACGAGTTTGGCCCACATATTACCACCTATATTATTGAGGCTTTATTTGGGCGTAGCACCATTCCTAATGCAGCGAACCATATGATTTTGAAAAAATAAATCTTCTTAAAAATAGCTTTTACCAGTATTCCACGTTTAAATCCACATTTCCGCACTTTTTACCGTGCTAGCTTGTGGTAGTTCGCATATTTTTCTGCTATTTTCATGCTAATTTTCACCGTAGTATTTACGCTTCTTCTGGTTTTCTACAGTATTCCGCAATCTTTCACCAATGTTCCGCTATTTTCTCACGGTATTTCTGGCTTTTTGCAGTAATAGTCCATAGAATTTTGCATCGTTTTTGCGAATTTCCGCACTTTTCTCTCAAACTTTCTCCACCTTTCTACGTGGTATTTTACTCTTTTTCCTGTAGTACTTAGCGCCTTCTTCATGATCTGTCTTACTATTTTTCAAAGTACCTATTTCGCGATCTTTCACCAGTATGAATTTTCTTCCTTTCCTTCGAGGCCATGATTTTGCGAAGTTTTAATAGTTATTCTGTTTTTCGGAAGTTAGACGAATCCAACAAATCAGAGATTATTAGAGTCCGTCCAGCAGTTTCTAAGTTATAAATGGTGTTTCTAAGCCGACTTTGTTTTAAATATTTAGATGATATGCATACGAATTCATATTCTTCAAAATTAAAAATTTCTAATGATTTCATACAGGGGAAATTGATATTTGTTTATAAGGACCAAAATTAACGCTATCTGCCGTATAACGAAAAGGGAAAAACTATTTTTTTTTTTCAAAAACCGCTCTAATGTTTCTGATTAAGAGTGGAATTTATAGTCGTCTCTCTTTTCTTAAGTGAACGCTTGAGGAGACTTTTTGACACTTGAGCTATTCTTAATCGAAATTGCGTGGAAATGCTTAAGTCTTCACTTGAGGAATACCTCAAAAGAGAAATCGAAACTCAAGTGAGGTCGGAAGCTACCTTAAGCATTTCCTTGATTCGTTAGAAATTATTATTAAAAAAAAAAACCAGCACAGAGAACAAACAAATACCGATATTAAGACACATAATGCTACAAATCTAAATTATAATATTACAAATCTAAAAAAAAAAAAAAAAAATTATTTTTTTCCTGACATTTATCCAAAATTATTTCGTTGTCAGCTGACAGAGAAATAATTTTACTAAAATCAAAATATTTCTCTACTCAACTAAGAGAATTTCCATTTTGTTTATGAATACGGAATCATAACAAGCATTTGCTTACGATTTTTCTCAACTTACGGGAATTGAGAAAAATCTTGACTTGAGTAACGACTAAAACTTGTATGTGTTCAAGTACAGCCAAGGACGTACTTAAAAACAGTTCCCAAAAAACTTTGTCATAAGCAGCTTATCGGATTTCGATAAATACTTTTACACAAAAGGCTTTAAGCAAGTTTTAGATTACTTTATAAGAAAATTTTCAAAAAAAAATATTGTAGGATTTTTGAAAAAAAAATATTTTTTTTGTTTGAAAAATCAATTTTTTTAAAAACGGGAGGCTGTATTTTTTTTTTTGAAATTTTGGTTTTTAATGTGTATTAATATTTTCTTGAAAACGGCATACGAACTTTTTTTCTCAAAAAAAAAAAAATAATTTTTTTTTGTATGAGAACTATATTTTGAATTTTTCACTAAACGGCAACTAAATATTGAAGAATTGCATAGTTTTCAAAAAAGATTATCTATTTATAGATATACTCCGCATGTACAGTATAAATTAAATGTGGACTTATGACCCACTTGCTATAAGAAATGAAGAAATAACAAACACCCCACATTTTTGTAGATTTTTGACTCACTATGGTGGGTTGCAAAATTCCAATAGTCTTCTGGACATATAACTTATCCCATGTGAGCAATAAATCTATTTACTGATCTATAAGGTATCTCAAACAAAACTGAACATAACTGATGTTTTCATAAGATCATCAAACGAAATCATAAAACTCGATAGGTATCGTTTTTTTTTCATAAAATAACCCTACGCATTACTGAAACATGAACAAAGTTTGTCCTTGTTTTTTTTTTTACTGAGAAATGGGAACGATACCTACCATAAACACAACAAACTGTCAATTGAAAACATGGTTTTCACCTTTTAACAAGCGGAAGCACATACAATTTCCCCCGTATTAAATGCGCACCCGTTTTTCATCACAACATCACTTATCTAGTAGGTATTTTTAAACTACGCGTAACACCCATTTTACCTATTTGCTTGTCTTCCTGTTATGATTGTTTATAATAAGCACCCTCCGGAGTTATAAAACGCATATCGGGAACAACAAATCTGCGCGCAAATTGTCCCATCCGACACGTCATGTTATATATAAAATTACGTTCATATACAGGAGAAGGTATTTTGTACAAAAATTGTTTATGCTGAGGGAATAACACAGTGATGGTGATGTCGCACCAACAAATAATAACAACGAAAAAGAGTTATTTCCGTGCCAGTTAATTAGATTTATCGATTTGAAAATTTTAATTAACAACGTTGGTAGGTTAGGTATGTAGGTACGATGGCTTCACGCACCTTTGCAATCCACAGTTACCAAACCAAACCCCACACCACGACTTATCCCTTCCCTACTAGCAAAAAATACAAAAAAAAAAATCATTCTGTTGCATGTTAAATAAGGACACTCTGCAGGATGAAAAAAAAAGTAAGCTTTTAGTTACGAGAGCGTGTTGAATACGTATATGGAAGATGACAAGCAAGAAATTACTTGAACGAAAGTATTTAAAACAAAACACCAACGCGTCCTTAACGACCCCCAATCAAATGCTGCACCTCAATGCCTAACGGCGACGAAGACGATGACGGTAACTTTGCCGAACAATGGTGTCAGCACAACAACCTGTGTACACCTCTATACCATACACACGCTTTTAATTTATTTAACTTTTTCTCAAGTGAAAGACTAAGATTTATTTATCGCTAAAAGAAAGCCACCGCCACAATCCCCTTCCCCACATGACATCCCACTTCTGAGAGACTATTGTAACGTTGACAATTCCGCATAATTATTTCTCGCTCATGGGGTTGGTTTTGTAAATTGGAAAATAGATTTGCATCATCTGTATGGTCTTTTTTTTTTTTTTGTTTTGTTTTGTGTCAACGTTTTTGGGGAGGATGTGTTACATATGTGTGTGTTGTGTATGTGCTGGTGTTATTTTACACAAAGCTTAATAAATAAATATAATGTAATAGAACTTCTTGGAAGACCGTTGCCAATGGATAAAAGGTTTACAATTTAAGTCGAGCATGGAACGTAACAAGTTGAAATGACAAATTGAGTTGTTTTTTTGTTTTATTAAAGAAAGACACAGGAACGATTTGGGAAGAGTGAGAGTAGGTAAATATATGTATTTTGTGTCACCTAAGTGAATGTTAATAAAATGCGAGGGATCATAAACAATGTTAAGAAAATCAGTGAACAAATGAACAATTTCAAAATAGGGTGTGCCAAAGGCAAATATTTAATTGTTTGCAAGCTACTTAAGTCTCTATTATCTTTTCGAGATAAAAAGTCGCCTGGTTTTTGTAAACATTTGCGTATTTTAGATCAAGACGAAATTTTTTTATAAAAGACGTTGTTTTTTTAAGATGCTTTACGTAGTAAAAATTGAGGTTATTTGGATTTTTAGAAGTTTTGGATTTTTAGCTTTTGTTAATTTTCTTTTCCTTACTTTATCCAGGACTTTTGATGCCACTATGGTCAGCTTTTTTTAAATAGTTTTCTAAATAAATTTTTCGTTTGGCTTAAAATGCTTAACTTATTGGTTAACTGGATGATTAAATATTTTAAGCTTTAAAAACCAAAAATGGTCTGGCTAAAGAATGTTGCCGTATTTTTAGAATCAATACAAAATATTTTTGTTGTATTTAAAAATAATCTGACTTTTGGGAAATTACATTCTTTAATTTTTTTTTGTTTGTACTTTCAAAAGAACTAATTTTAATTACAACTGAGAGCCATTTTTTATTTTGTATAATGGAAATTTTTAAGATTTTATAAATCTTGTTACTGACCAAATTTTTGAACTGACTTATCCATAGCCCTAACAAAGCAATTTGATGTCTAGGCTATTTTAAAATCAAAATTACATTAAATTGAAACTTCCTTTTGACGTAGGTACCGGTTAAAATAAATGAGATGAATCTCCCAATGTATTAACTTTGTATGAAACAGAGTTAGTTTTTTGTTTTATTCCATTTAAGTTTAATATAGCCGAAAAATCATTCCGGGAACGCCTCCATAACATAAAAACTGAAATTCGAGTGACAAAAAAAATACACTAAAATCAATTACATCTGATAACCTGTATTACTAAAGGCTTCTTTAAGAACTCTCAGTTGCCTTACAAAAAACAATTAAAAGATTCATTATTTCTATTTAAATTAAAGTTGTCCAAAGGAATATGTCTGACTTTAATTAAAGTGAAAAAATATCAATTTTTTCGTTCGTCTAATGTGCAGATGGCGCTACAAATGGTCTTTCCGAAATTTCATGGAAATAGTTTATCTTTCCATAAATAGTTTTCTGCACGAATAAATTAAATTGAAGTGGTAATTAAAATTGAATTTGATATAAAAGGAGCGTACATCAATTAAGTATCATTTCGGGAACGCCAGTTTTGTTATAAATAAAGATTAAAATTATAATTTTTCTTAAGATGTTATGATGCAAAATCAAGACCACGACAATATAACTCCAAAAATATTTCTTTTGCTTTTGTTAGAAAGAAAATAAACGATAATAATGATCAAAAATCGAACGTTTTTGGGCTATGAAATTTCCCACATCCATGATTTTGGCCCTTATATTATAATTGTTAGAAAAAATTGTAGAAAAACAAAGATTTTATCATGTAAATGTCCACTATGTCCGGATTTTGCAAAATTCTACTTGGAAATGGGGTAAATAGGGTTAGGCCAAAAAAATATTCAATTTGAAAACTTGAAATGTTATAAAGATGAAATAAAATTTCATGATAGTTAAATTTAAAAAATTATTTTTTTTTTTAAATAGAAAATTCTAATTAAAAATACACAGTACTAATTTCAGTGATTATTATTAATTTATTTGTGTTTATGCTAGCAGGCATACGGTCAAAGTTGCTGTGAATGTAAAGCAAACAATTTCAAAAAAAATATTTTTGAAATGTACGAAAACAATTTATTCCTTATATTTAAAACAGCTTCTCAAATGTTTTTGAAGTGCAAACGAAGTATGAAATTTATTTTTTTTTATAAATAAGATACAATTTTTTCGAAAGAAAATTTAGTATTCCAATTTTTAATTAATTGTTAATCAACATTTGCTGCTGGTAACATGTTTAAAAAAAATTCTTTTCTTTTAAAAGTACCTAAGTACGACCTTTAACAATTGTAGATGAAAAATCAAGAGTACATAACAAAAATTATTAACAGTATTTTCCTTGCATATTATTGTTCTAAAAGTATAGTTTGGCTAAAAGAGCAAAACTGCTGTTGACCAGTGAATTAAAGTTTTTTAACGTAAAACACAGGCCTTACAAAAAAAACAACAATTGGCTTCGAAAAAAGAAACACAAAATTACAGTAGGTACTACCTAACAGCAATTAATTTCTCAAAAACAAGTACAACAAAACACATTGTTTCACTTTGAAAGCATAAGAAACTTTCTTCATTTGAGCTGCATTGTTTACTTAATTCATTGTGACAAAAGAGTTCGTCCTTTATTTTTCTGGTTGCATGGCGAATACAATTTCCATTTTATTGTCTATTATGAGAAAAGTTTGTAACTGAAGGAAAAAAAAAATTGTATATGTATATGAAGCTTTGTTGAATAAGCATTTCGTTATTTTATCTATTCTCTTCTTTGGGAAAACAAAAATAAAAGTCTTTCCTATTCAGATGGGTCTATACTTTAGTTACGTTGAAGAGGATAACTTTTCACCAACACGCAAATTGATGGCATTTAGCGGCCGAATAGAGTGACCTTTTGTTTAACTTTTTATTTTTTTTTTGCTAAATGCGATTTTCATGCTGGTGGTGTTTTCTTTGTTGTAAAGATTTTTTGAAAGTAATCTTTTTCGTAACAAATGTATTTTAGACTGGAAGTTGAATGAAAACATTTTTTTTTACAAATCGTTTTTGGAAAAACGAAATTTACTTCAAGAATTCTAACGTTTCTTACAAAAATAAATGGTCTTTCAGTATGTCGTGAAATTAGTTTATCGTTGCATACCTACAAAGATTTCTGGATAATTAAATTAAATTAAAGTAGGTAGTAATTAAAATTTAATTTGATATATAAAGGAACATGCAAGGAGCGTATATATAAATTTTGCATAAGTAAAACATCATTTTCAGGAACATCATTTCCCAGAATGGTCTTGGGCTATGAATGTGTAAAAAAAATTTTTTTTTTTTTTCAAACGAATCAGCATATTTTTGATATTTCACGTCAGAATCGAATGCAAATATGGCTTCAATATCGAGTCTTGTCAATAAGTAAGCAGAAAAAAAAAATTAGAAAATTATTCACCCCTACTAAAGAATGCGAAGAATGCGTGCGGTGGAATTCGCACTTATTTCAGCTATATTTTCTCCTGTAGAACTCGGAGGCAAGGAAGTTTTTTAATAGAAATGGTAAGGTAGTTTCTCGTATTGATAATATAATTCATATGGCAAGTTTATAATTGATTTAAATGCGAACGCGAACCCTACGAATCACTCTGACTCCCCGGAGTAAAGTTTTACGAATTCTATACATAATAGGGGATGATTATTTATTTCGTAGGTATTTTGGAATAACAGGAACATTTTTTTTTTTTAAGGAATATATCCATAGAAAAACTGAAACGAAGCCATGTTTGATTAAGCGTCTCGGATGTGGTCCTATCGTCAAAAATTTGACACAACAATTCCCTTATGGCACCGTTATAATAACATAATTTTGAAGAAGGAAATAAGTATTTCATATTGAATGTTTTACAATATGGCATATCCTTCTCTACTAGACATATGAGAAGATAGAAGAAAATAACAGAAATGAAACTGTGTTTTTTTTTTTTAAGTTTTGGGGGTTCATACTAAAATATCATACTGAAAAATTTAATTTTCAATGAAACAATGGAAAAATACTAATTTACAAAAGCAGTAAAAGCTGGTACTAAGATTTTAGTGAAATGTTCATAATTTTATTTGAATTAAAGTTTTTTTTTTACTATTTATGAATTTATGAACTTGGCTGAATTTTTGTAAAAATTTAAAAATTATTTTTGCTCGGTACCAATATTCAGATAAAAACGTATACATTTTGAATGTCCATTTTATTGAACTGACTTCCCAACCAATGCAATGGCTCGTTTGATACCAGAGTTTGATCTGTTCTATTCTTTCTGGCAGATTCTCTATATGTATACCGTAATTTAGTTCCATCATCAAACAGTGAAATATAATGGAAAATATCCCAAACCAAATGCATTTATTCATCAACAGACGCACATCAAACACACACACAAAGACAATATATGTAAAATAATGTTTCATCGGGATATCTCATTATCCCGATAACACTCATGCATTTGATTAAATTAAAAGCCTGGCCCAGCATTTATCTTACATCGCCCATCATTCTCCCTCCCATGGGTCATTCACGCGCATCCAAATGCTTATAAAAGTATATTCTTATCGCTACATAGGCATTCCACATAATGTAGGTAGGCACAACATACAAAATATATGTACATAATATTGCATTGGACAATGGAAAACGCAAAATACGAAATGTGAAAAACGCATAAAATGAAAAACCGATAAACTCGCGTAGATACAGATTTCAATCAGTCAATTTTCGTTGCTCTTGTGAATAATGAACAGAAAACACATACGCACCGCATCGTGCCCTGTGCTTCATCAAATTAATTTATACCGTCTGTCTGTCTGTCCAAGTATTCATTCAAAGGCCGCTGCTGCTGACCAACTCATTCCAAACTCAAGCTCATACCCCAACAGCGACCTATACCAACCGGTAGCATTTGAATAATTGCAATTTTGCATTTATTGTGCGAATCAATCGAGCTCCATGCGATGCACTGATTGCGTTTCGTCAATGCGTGTGTAGACTGATGGCATAGAGATATGCAGTGGCATCTAGCATTTCTATAGGGATGTTATACGCATCATGTATGTCCATAATAAGGGGAGTTTTCAAAAATCAGCGATGCTTTGAAAAAAGGGATTCAGAACAAACTGCGCTATATCCTAGTGTGATGGGGTGATGGTGGGTGATGGTTGCTAGGACTAAATGAGAAGCTTAAAAAGGTGCACGAATAAAATTATTTCACTCTCGTGAGGAGTATGGTCAATACCAATAGGGATGAGGAGCTGAAGGTGTTTGAACTGGCGTATATCTACGAATTGCCATCTTTCTAAAAACTCGTTTTCCACATATGCGTATGTTCATTAGAGTGCATTCGTTGTATAAATGCTCTGCAGTTGCAAAAGGATTACGGCTTCAAAAAGTATAGTTGGACAGGATAATACGCACATACGTACATATGTATATTCTACAAATGCATACATAAGAATAATGTATCTCTAGGAATGAGGCGACCAGTTTTTTTTTGCATTTATTCGATTCGATTGTTTTTTTTTTTTTTTAATTCAACCGGATGGTTGTTGAGAGTTAACTAAAGCATTGTTCTGTTTGTCCATCTGAACGGAAAATCTTTTTGTCAATTTAAATTGTCACGTATCCAGATCAGGACATACATAACATCCACATGCATATGCCTTTGCCTATATACTTAGGTAGGCAATATTGTTGTTGCTTGAAAATGTAGTTTTTGTTGTTTTGTGAAATGGTTTCTATACCAACTTGAAATGGAATTAAATAGAAATGAAAAAAAATAAAAAAAAAATAAGGATTGCAGATTAATGTGACAGTTGTGGTTGAATAGTTGCTGGATGCGGTTGCATCAAGAAGTACAATTTTTTTATCTCTATTTTATTGAATGACAAAATTAGAGAAGAGCATATTGATTTTCTTGAAAAATAACCGGACATAAATGCAATAATTTTATCTATGTCAATGGACTATAATAGATGTAGGTTGATATGTGCTATAATATACAAGTATATGCACCTAGGTAAACATTGAATTTTATTCAGTACGGAAATACGATTTACTCTATGTTTTATTAAAAAAATAAATTGCACGACTGGATCGCACGTACCTACTTGCTCTTATAAATAGAAAAAGTAACTAAAGGGTTTTCCAATAATATTTTGTTATTTTGATATTCAAAGAAAAATGGCATTTTTGGAGATAAATGATCGCATGTTTATTTCATTATAAAGAGGAAGGTATGCCGTTAATAATGGAACACAACATCAGCCAAATGGCCGCCAAGACCACGCTTACAGGACCATATCCTTTTCATGAAATTTTCCATAACCAAATCGCAAAGTGGCTGCCCTATGTCCTCGATAGCCTCACGAATTTCATCTTTGAGGTCTTGAATCGACGCTGGGCTGTTGGCGTAGACCTTATCTTTCACGTAGAAGAAGAAGTCGCAAGGTGTTAAATCACAAGATCTCGGTGGCCAATTGTGATCACCTCTTCGAGAGATAACACGGTCCGGAAACTTTTCCCGTAAAAGATCGATGGTTTCATTGCTTGTGTGGCACGTAGCGCCGTCTTGTTGAAAGTAAACGTTGTCCAGATCAATACCATCCAATTCAGGCCATAAAAAATCATTAATCATCTCTCGATAGCGCAATCCATTGACCGTAACTGTTGCTCCAGCCTCATTTTCGAAAAAGTAAGGTCCAATGACCCCGCGGGACCATAAACCGCACCAAACAGTCACGCGTTGATAATGGAGAGGCTTTTCAACAATTACTCTTGGGTTTTCCGAGCCCCAGATGCGACAGTTTTGCTTGTTGACGTAGCCTCCGAGGTGGAAATGGGCCTCATCAGTCAAGATGATTTTTCGATGAAATTCCGGTTCATTTTCATGCATTTCAAGGACCCAATCAGCAAAGACACGACGTTGTTGATGATCAGCCGGCTTCAGTTCTTGTGTTAACTTAACTTTATAAGCCTTAAGACCCAAGTCTTTATGCAAAATACGGTGTAATGACGTTTGTGGAATGCCTAATTCCAAAGAACGACGAGGAATGGACAAACCTGGGTTTTCTTCAACACTTTGGGCTACAACAGCAATATTCTCAGTTGTTCTTGAGCGACGTGCACGGGTTTTATTCTTCACATCACTAACTTGTCCCAACAGCTCGAATTTGTCCACCAATTTCTGTATTGCCGTCCGACAAGGTGCTTCACGACGACCCAAAAATGTTTTAGTTTTACGAACCGTCTCTGCCAAATTTTCACCATTTTTATAGTGAATATTAATAATTTCAATGCATTGTTGAAGCGTGTATCGTTCCATTTTTATTAATAACGTAGTTTCTACTTGTCAAATGTCAAAAAATGACAGCTTCAAAAGTGACAGCTACCGAAATAGCGGGCTATTCAAAATAATACCTCGTATTGGAAAACCCTTTATTTATGCTAAGCCTTTTTAATTAAAAATTATTGTAAATGCAATTTTGGAAAAATAATTAAAAAAGCATAAAATTCGATTTTCAAATGACTAAAACAGCTTCTTAAGTGAATTTAACCTGAAAACGAAGTATGCAATTTAATTTTTTCTAAAATAATATATTTTAAAAAAAAAATGTTGAAAATCGTTGAAGCCTATAAAAAAATATTTTTTCTATATAAAATTTTGCAAGGACTTTTGTAAAACAAAATTGGTACGCCATTTTATGATACACCAATTTGGATAAACTAAATTTAAAAAAAAAAAATATTGAGTAGTTTTCGAAAACATGATTTTCCTTAAAAACCCCAAAAAAAAAAAATTCGAAATTTTTACTTGCGTTATGGGTATCTACCATATATCAAGTTATGCATTCGTACAAAAAAAAAAATTGAGATAGTAATCAAACATGACATTACGATGAGAATGAGAAAAAAGTGGGTCCGACAATTCTGTCTGTCTGTCTGTCTGTATGTATCAGAGACCACAGCCTAAACGGATGGGTCGATTTACTTCAAACTTGGTATGTGGCGTTTTTTAGAGATTATCCCCAGACGTTTTTTTTTAATTTTTTTTTTGGACCCCAAACAACGGTACCTGTCATATACCGGTTTTATAAAAACTCATTTTTCTCAAAAACGGTGCCTACGATTTTGATTAAAAAAAATCATGGTCATTTCTTTGGGTAAGTTCTATCTATAAATGAGAACCATTTTTTTCAAAAACCGTTATTAACGGTACTTGCCATAGAACCGTTTTTTTTTAATTCTGATTTTCTCCTTCATGACTCAGTCAATTTCAAACATGTTTTTTTTACATGGATGCTTTCAAGTTGCTATAATAAAATTTAGTAAAAAAAAATTCGAAAATTATTTTTTTTGGATATTTTAAAAAAGTTTGAATTTTTTTTTGAAAAATCATTTTTTCGAAAACTATCAACTATTTTCTTTTCAAAACTTAGTTTTTAAATGTTGATAAGTAATATCTTAAAAATGGTGTACCAATTTTTTTATAAAAGTCTTTGCAAAATTTTATATGGAAAAAATAGTTTTTTTAAAAAACGGCTCTGACGATTTTCAATTTTTTTTTTCTAAAAATTTATCATTATAGAAGAAATCAAATTTTATACTTTGTTTTGAGGTACAATTCATTTAAGGAGCTGTTTTAGTCATTTGAAAATCGAATTTTGTGCTTTTATAATTGTTTTTTTCTAAAACAGCATTTACAAATTTTTAATTAAAAGGGCTTAGCATAAATAGTAACTTTATCTTCTAGAGCAAGTACGTGCGACCCAGTCGTGCATTTATTTTTACTAAACATTATTCCCGCTTTTATGTAAAAAAAATGGTTGAAATTGAGTGAGTCATGAAATAGAAAATCTGAATTAAAAAAACTGTTCTATGACAGGTAGGTACCGTTAATACCGGTTTTTGAAAAGAATGCTTTTAATTGATTTAATTGAATAAAATGAGTTTTTCTAACACCGGTATATAACAGGTATCGTTATTTTTGGGCCAAAAAAATAATACAAAAAACGTCTGAGGATAGTCTCCAAAAAACGCCTTATACCAAGTTTGAAGTAAATCGACCACCAAGTTTGAAGAAAACCGCTTGAGCTGTTAATGCTACAAACAGACAGGAAGACAAGATATCAGAATCCAGGTTATCTACCAACATCATGTTTGCTGGTTATCTTGAGTCAGCCATTTTTAAAACCGTTTATTTTTGACATCAAGGGGTACATACCTTGGTGCATTCAACACCGAGAACAATTTTGTTCAGTTTATTCAAAGAAAATAAATTTGTATTAATTTCAATACGTTAAAGGCCTCCTTATCACACAACAAATTGGGGATGACTCACAAATTCGCTGCAACTAAATATAAGAAAATGCTCTATTTTATATCTTTTCCTTACTTGCTCGGCTTGAAAACGATTTTTTTTTTACTTGGAGTATTGGGTCGGATTTTTTGCTGCTTCTAATTTTTCCATATATCTCCTTAATTTATAAGACCGATTTTTTTTCTAATTTTGCACATTTGTTGTTTTAACTTTTGCAATATTGCATGACGTTAATAAAACTTTTTCAAAATTTCTCCATATCCTCTAGCAAATGTGTACAAGCTCCAGATTATTCTTAATTTCAATAAACCCTAACCTATATTTTACCATCCAACTTTTTAAAAACTCTGTTCATTAAAATATAACTTTCTCTTAATAATTTTTGATACCAACAACCGCACTTTCCTTGACATAATAACAAACATAATCAAAAACAACACAATCACAATTCTTTTGCCTGCAAACTTAACTTTGCCCTCGGGCCTGTTGAAAAAAAAAAAGTTCAAAAGTCCAATTTTTCACAAAATTATTCGAATCCGGTATAGCGGCTGATCTCATAATCCCCGGACAAATTTACTAAATCATCACTGAGTAGCTTACTAATGACAGCCAACAAAATTTGGGGTACACCAGCACAATTCAGTTCATCCTCATAAATCTTTTTTCAAATAACCTTTCTGCGAGCGTGTCCTTAAAGTATGCACAACGCCAAAATGCTCACCCTGTTGCTTATGAGACATCCTTGCGTACACCTTGGGAAATTCATACTTCTTTTATTCTTTTAAATAAAGAAAACATCCAAAGAAAATAACTTCACCCCTGTTTGGGTATAAAATAAAGAAGTGAATACTTTTTTGTAGGGCTTCAAGCCTACCTCAATTTTTAGTTTTTTTTTTCGTTCTTCGCACCCCAAAAAGACACGGATACAAGGACACGCAGAAGGGACGAAACTTTTCTTGGGATTTCTTTTTTTTTCAATTTGCCGTGGGAAAGATAAATCTGTTTCCGTAAAAAGTTTCTTCGCTAAAGCATAAGACAATCCAAGCCTTCCGTCGTTGACGTAGTCGTTGATTTACTTGAGGGGAGGTTTTTTGTCGTTTTTTTTTGTCTGGATTTAGTCGTGGAGGACATGCATTCAATATGTATTTGGGATTTATTGGTAAATTGGGCGGCGGAAAAGTTTATTTCCGGTAAATTGATTACAAACTTTGTTAAATCGAACAACCAAAGTGGTTAATTGTGTTCGGTGGTTTTTTTCTTTTTTTTTTGCTTTATAAAAAAGTACGGATTGTTGATTTGATTTTAAAATAGAAATAAAATTTATAGAAAAGAACAACAAAAATGACTTACCTCGACCACTTCGTCCAACAAATCGCAGATCATTGAATTTCGCTACTTGATTCTTCATGACGGCCGTACAATTCCTCAATTCGGCACAATAATTCTCATCGTTACCCGCACGCACAGTAACCATTGTACCATCACCAATATCGCCCAGTGAAACAACTTTAAATGCAACAGGCAGAGTTTTGTTCGATCGCCAGTGTGGCGGCAACACTGTACAAACCAAAAGCGGACTTCCGGTTCGGATTAATTCACCCGGATGTTCTGTTAGAAAATCACCTAGCGTCCTTTCCGCCAGAATATCAGATGTCATTTTTGTATAGGCCTCATTGAGCAGTTGCGCTGCTGTGGGCGGCGTATTTTCAGTGTTGCCATTGGTGCCATTTGTAGTAGTGTTGTTGTTATTATTCGAACCGGTTCCGCCGCTGGTTGAATTTGTTGTGTTGCTGGTGCCAGTTGTTGCATTGTTCGAGCTGTTGTTTGATGTGTTGGTATTGGTGACGTTTGGTGTCGTCGTTAGATGCATTTTCGCCAGTTTAACGATTTTTATATAAATTCAGTTCAACGTGAAAAATTTTTATATTTATTTTTTTTTTCTTTTTAAATTTTAGATTGATATTTTTGGTCTGATATTTGTGGTGTGACCTTTAATAAGCAATCATGTCTCTGATATATTCTGAAAGAGAAAAAAAAAAAACAGTAATAAGATATAAAGTTTGAAAATATAGACACTAAATTGTAGATCACGAGAATGAAGATGAATGATTTATTTCATTTATTTGAAATTTGATTGAAATATTTTAACATTAAAACGTAAATTTTTTTTTAAATTATACTTTCTTGAGTATAAACATTGTTTTTTTTTTGTTCATTAGAATAAAACATAAAAAGCTCGGCCAACTTCCGCCATTTTGTTTTATGATTTATATTCTACATGTATAAACGAGGTCCTAAGCTTATGTATGTTCGCTTGGCCTAGGAATTTAAGGGCTCTGAAATTTCGGCACTAAATATATTAATACCTTTAAGAATGATCCTTTTGTCTACATAATTCAAAAAGTTAGTAAATGATTAAGAAAGGTTAATTGATTTAATTACTTAGTCATTAAAACATTAATTTAAACTATTTTTTGGAGTTTTTAAGGGTCAATGCGTAACTTTTTTAACTTTTACTCTTCTTTACCGGGATTTTAAAATAAATCCAAACATTAATAAAAATAATACATTAATAAGTTCAGCTCTTTAATACTGGATTTATTTCACACACGCACTGAAGTAGGTAAAGTTTTTGCACACACAATACAAAATTTATTAAATTACAGAAGTAAGCCATTTTTATTTTTTATAAATAACACTGGTCTGCAAAAATTAAGTTTTATTGACTCTTCTCAATCAAAATCAGTTTTTTTTATAAATTTCAAAAAAAATGTGATTTTTTTGTTGAAAATATCTGAAATGCCCGCCATTCACGACTCAATATTACTGCGCAATATTTCCATGCCTTATTGCTTATTCTGTATCTGCCTCATTATGGAATCGAAAAAAATTGAGTTAAAATTCAGAAAATATTAGACTTTTTTAATATCATGCAATATATTACGCAAACCGAAAATACTGCGCAATACAACAGTAACACGGTCAACATTATTGCACAATACTAAGTATTTCGTAATAATAATTGTGTCGCGTAAGGCCAGCATTAGATTCAGTAGACCAGGTAAAAATTAAAAACTGTGCAGCCGATTCGGCTAAAATTTGGAGAACCTATTCCACAAAATAAAGTTTAGACCTGGGCCCATGTTTTATAAACATTGACAGGTGACAATTCTACAAATTTGTCGAACTTGTCTGACAAGTTTTTAGATCATAAAAATAGCAAATTTATCATTTTTTGACCATGAGAAAATTTGTCTTTAAAAATTTTGTCGGTTGTCATATTTTGAAAATTTTGTTATGACAATTTTATGACAATTCTTTGACAAATTTGTTGTGACAACTTTATTACGTCATACTTTGACAAATTTGTCGTAACGTTAGAAAACAGCAGATGATACTACAACTACATGATATTGAGCTCCACCTCCAAGCCACTATTACGCATATATAAGTTGGGTTTTAGTATCATGGGCATAATACCTTTTTGTGGGATGCTGTAGATGTCTACCAATTTTATAAAAAAAATGTATACACATTCTGCTGTACTTTTCTCGAAGCAAAATTTTCTATTTAACTGAAAATCACATAATGCTATATCATTTATTTGGTATTCCGATATTCCACTAGGAAAACCTTCATCACTTTCACTAAAAGAAATAATATTCAACATTTTGAATGATACTACTTGTCACTTCTCTATCAAAACCTGACCGAAACTCAATTGCCTGTCCCAATTTTCAATGACATATTGACAAATTTATGATTTACATATTTTTTTTTCTGTCCCATGAGAAAATTGTCATAACAAATATGTCAGAAAATTCGTGACAATTCTTGACAATTTATTGTCATGACAATTTTTGTATGATACAGAAACTTGACAATATTGTAACAAAATTTTCCGGCAATTCTTCAAATTTGTCAAACATTTTAGAACAGGATTTTCTATGTTCTGACTCTTGAGTCAGAACAGGTTTGTGAAAACTGTCAAAATCAGCTATTGTGTAGTATTTTGAAGCAAATAATTCGTAGCAAATGTAAACCGACTGAATATTTTTACCTAAATTAAATAAAAATGGAATCAGTGGAGTTAACTTTTCCATTTCAATTGGTTCGGACTCCATATTTCGTAATGTTTTTCGTTCAATAACAAATTTATACTCGTACTTTCAAGCAAGTAAAATTCTTTTATTTTGACAACTGTGTTTGTACATCTAACGTCCGACGTCTGCTCTCAGTTGCCTGACATTTCTGTTCTGCTTTGCTCTGTTCTGTTCTGAATGTTTTCTCATTAAACACAGCTAATGTGTTCTCATTATTCTAAAAAAAATCATAAGCAATTTCAAAATTCATACTTTTTGAGATGTACACTATAAAAGTGGAATTTATGTACCTACTCTTGGTCAGGTTAAAGAGGGCATCAGAGATAAACCAATACGAATACATTTTTTTGGATTTTCAAAAAGAACAGATTAATATGGATTTTTCAACATTTTTTTGTGAATAAACAAGAAATCAAACAAAAACTTAATGGAAGCATAAGTTATTAGTAATTTTTGGTTATTTTATTTTACATAAATCCTTTATTTGAAAAAATTTCACATTTTCAAATATACCTAAGCCAAAAAGAAAAAATTGTTAGCAGTTTTTTTGGACGTTTTTCGATGATTTTTCATATTTCCCGTATTGGTTTCGTACCGAAAAAAAATTACGATGATGGAGAATTTCAAAAAGTGATTTTCGTCCTGCCGTTCGTCGGTCTGTGCGTCTGTTCGTCTGTGCGTTTATCTGTACATCCTAAGATGTTTGACCCATTTTGCTTGAAATTTGATACATGTTACTTTTTTGAGATTTCCAAGGTTAGATTTTCTGTTTTTCAATATCTCGATTACAAAGTATACCTCTTATAATATAACAGTTTTGAGTTATTGTATTTTTCTCGAAGACGGCTCTAATTTCGATTAAACTTACTATAGTCAATATAATTTGGTGTTCTTTATTCAATCAAAACCCTTTAAGAACGCTTATTAAAAAAAAAACTAACAAACATACAAAAATATTTCTTCTTCAAGTTATTATAACATTAATCCCGAAAATTACAAAACCGACTCCGTTACAAAAAAAATTCCATAATTAAATCCATAATCATCCATAGCGTCCGTCATCGTCGTCTGTTACATCCAAAAGAAAAACCTAACTTCACTGCTCGTACACAATTTTGTAATCATCAAAGCAAATTCCAAATCTGATTGCGGACATAAAATAGAAAACTTTTACCATCATCAACGTCCATTGAGTTGGAAACAAATAACGAAAAAAAAAACCAACAACATCAACTTCAACTCTTCCCTTAAAATTCACCACCGAAAATACCCAAAAACGCAATCAACCAGAAGCATAACTAAGCTTAACCCGCATAATCGAAAAAAAAGATAAAAATTCAAAACAACGACTGAAAAGAATTTCCAACAAAAATCGTTAAAGAACAAAAAAAAAAAAAAGCAGACTCCATCAAAGATATCTTGCATGGAATGGAGTTAATATCCTGCGGAATGTTATGCGGCGTACCCATTGTCGGAGAGTCAACCGTTAAACCTTGACCCTGGAAGCAGATTTTTTCCTTTTTTTTTGTTGTACAACCAAAACCAATCTTGATCCCAGCAAACATGTCGCCAACTATACCTACATATTTTTTTACCGACCTACAATTGTAGCCGACATCAGCAAACTCGTACACACGTTGTTAAAATATGTGTTCCGGTGAAAGCCTCCATTTTCTGACAAAAAGAACAAAAAAAAATATAAAATATAGACAAAAATGTGACTCGAAATAAGAAACAACCAACAAAAAAAAAAGAGACAGAACAAAGGTCGGCACAAAAAATCATAGCCAGATCGGGTGTCCACAGTCTGACACCCCATTGGAAGTCGTTAAACACGCATATTGTCCACCGAAACCAGCATCGCAGCAACAGCTCCAGAAAATTGCAAAACAAAAAAAAAAAAAACAAAAAAAGAAGAAAGAAAATATCAAAAGGACGACTCGTCCTCTCTCACCACACTGAAATAATTGACATCAAGCCACGTACTACGTACCTATACGTATAATATAAACTATGAACTCTGGCCTGCCCGCGAAATCACTGAACAATTTGGCTCTGGTGACGCCATCCACCGCTGCTGGCTGGCTGCTGACGACCGACATTGTCGACTTAAGGGGATGATGACACCCAATTTGTGGATTTACCCGCGTGCGTTTCGCCATCAACCCATACAACGCTATTAATTTGAAAGGGAGAACCGTTATATTCCCGGTATAAAAAATGGAAGTTTATTTCTTTTTTGGTGACCATCAGGAAAATAAGAGAAAATATGGAAGCTTCCTGATATTTTCTTTTTGTCGGACGTTACCAGAATTGAAATTGACTCCGCAGTGATGTGAATTGTGAAGCCTGAAGCTTGAACTTGGCGGCTTGATGAGCACGGTGTCAATGGCAGTGGTGGTGGTGGTGGTGGTAGTAGTATATTGAGACTCGGGAGTCGGGATTGACTACTGATGTTTCGGGCGCGGTTACCCATATATGCGTTTTGTATTTTTTTTCTCTTTTATTTTTTTTTTTGTTCTCGCTCTTTTCACTTATATATATTTCGAATGCCGGGCCGTGTCGCTTTATTTGCATTTCGACAACGTTAAAGTGTGGTGAACGGAAAGACCGACATTTTGGTGATGGGTGATGGCTATACGACATCATCGGACTATAATATCGGAGTGATCTCTGAACTCTGACGACCAGAAAAAAAATAAAAAAAAAAAAAAAACGCCCATTGATGATGTGAGTAAAAGCGTGTTAAGTGGATGATGCTGTTCAACTGTTATGTGGAGCACATCGCACTTGATTTTCAAGCGTTCGAAAGAGAGTTGGTTATGTTTTTTTCTTGATTTTTTTTTTTACTATGGCAGTGAATCCATTTTTATTTCATCATTTTTTTGGTCAGCATCAAGAATAGCCAGTAAACCAGTTGTTTGAATTCAGCCAGTTTATTTTTTTTAATTGTATCGAACACCAACATGGTTTTTTGATAGCGGCTTATAATTGTTCGTGAGCAATTTTGTATGTTACATTTTATTAAGAGAAAATTATATCTACCTAGATGTTCGATATGAAAACATGTGATAATGATAAATTCATAATGATAAATTCGGAACGGTTTCTCCAAAAAGGAATTTAAGATCAAACTAAAGAAAGAGTTAGAATAAATCACTTCTAATTCTATCTAGAAAAAAAAACAGCCCTTGACAGACGCCACTGTCTTGTGAACACAAAACTTGACCAGAAGCATGCTCCTTTACCATCTGCTATTGCCGACAATCTGCGGGCATGCATTCCTTCGACCATTTTTCCAGATCGGTTGGTGCGCCAGGTTATCGCTTGATGCTTTGAACAGCTGGGCAGAAATGTCTGTCAGCTTTAAGAATCAGGAGCTTAGTTCGACTATAATTTATAAATTATTACCTTTACTTTAGTTCGGCATCGCCGTTATACAGATTCCAGAGCCTACTTCTATGCAGCGCAGCTGTATATGGTCTTCGGTACGGTTGGTAATTCTGTTATTTCTCTGATGATTTCAGAGGGGTTAGGCTTGTGAGCCTTGTCGGATTACTTGTTCGATTGCGTTGATAAGGATCTGTAAAAAACTGGTGGATAAGCAGGTTTATCTACGACCCCTGGTGGCACGTACTAACTACAACTCTTGCTACTAGAATTAAAGTACTGAGACCCCTTACCACTGGTGGGGTCGGCTGCTTGTTAACAACTGAGTTCCTGCTGGTTATCTGCCTGGTATGTGTTCATTGATGCGTTTTGGCAAACACCTGCCGATCGGGTCTTTTGTTGGTTCACTTCAGCTGTCTGATAATGTCTTGTAGTTATTTTGAATGTGAATTGTATGCGTAGAAAAAATATTCATATGGATAATACTAATCAATAACGAAATTTAAAATTGAAAAATTGAAACACTTTTTGCTTTTGGTAGCTAGCCAGCAGTCACTATATACAGCAATTTGCATCACCCACTACGTGTATGCATTTTTTGAGAGGTCCTAGGCAACCAACTGCTTTTCTTTGCCAGAATTCATCATCAAACTCGATATTTCACTGACAGAATTCTTTGATTTCATCTTGTCAAATTTACATGGGTTCTCAACACTAACTGCCTTAAGACCTCCTTAGAGAGTACACGATTTTTATTGATCTATTGTTGGAGGTTCTTCCTTCCAGACTATACTTTCCCACCGTATTTAAAGAGATACTATCACTTTCCAACTACGCGTTAATTTCTAGCGAACTGTTGTGAGCCATTGCTCATGACTGTGAAACTCAAGACTTGCATGTATGTAAGTTCAAAGATGAATCCACATCCAAATAAGCTAAACTGGCGGTAGCTGTCGGCATAATTGGTATTGCGGTATTGCGTCATTATTACAAGACTTGCTCATGTTCTGGCCGGGTAAGCCCCAAATCTGGAGGCCCAGAATCTTTACTAACAACAGCTGACTAACAGTCAGCAACTCAGTGTTAAAGTCTCTTGGTCAAAATGATTACTATGAGACTCAATTGCCTGTTGCGACCTTAATTATTTGTGATACTGACGAAAACTGTGCGATTATTGATCAGTCGGGTAGTAAAGGACTATTTTTCCAGACCTATCCGGCTACTGCTAGATACTTGCGTTGGTAATGGAATAGTGTATCTAACGCTAAATTTTTAACCATCCCCTAACGATCTGTCACGTAGACAGACGGTACCAGAGGACAGACGGTACCAGAGGTACTGGGAAATCGATATTTCCCCTCTGAAGTGAAAAGAACAAAACCATTAAATACCCAAGTTGTCGGTAATGTAGTTAAATAAGTGAAAGAAGTGAAAGAAGTAATGGGAATCATCCTTCAAAGTCGCTCAAGTGAGTTGCCATCAAGGATCAAGGAAATTATTTTCTTTCTAACCTTCCTATTACTGCCATACCCTTCTTAAATTTTAAGACCTTTTTCGACATTGAAGGCCTACCAGTCCACAATGAATTGAAATGTTTCGAAATACTTCCCTCATGTACTTCTATTCTAGTAGCTTCTTTCCATTGGAGCACCACCACTTCTTCACTGAAAACGCAACAAAATTGAGAAATGGAATGTATATTAGGGCAAATATTATTGCATTTGACCCCGGAATCATCAAACGGCAGAAACCCAAAAGACTTCGGCTGATGATGGCTTGCTGGTCGGTCGGGCGGTGGTAACTGCAACTTCCGAAACAAGTGACAATCAAACCTCAAAAACCAAAAGTCTAGATGCTTTTGGTATCCGTTTTGGTTGCTAGTGCATTAAACACGATCATCACCATCGACGACGCACGACGACGATGATGACGTCGTTATCGTCAACACCATTCACCATCCCTTTAACGGATACTTCCAGTCATAATGCCCTTCGTCATTGTCACCCGTAGTCGCCGTTATATACCGTCCACCTCCAGAAAACCGATGCCTTCATATAAGTATAAAGCAAAAACCAAACTCCAGAGATGAACTGCGTCCTACCTCAAAGTGCATTGTTCGCAGCAGTGTAATAGCTTGTGGAGCCTTCACACAAACACGCACGTTATGTGTGACTCCAAAACTCTCTATATAACAGAAAACATCCTCTTCACTTCTCCCTCAAAAAAGGCAAATGCAATGGATGCGTCGACGACGACGTCGACTTGGTCCTTGGCCGTCCAAATGCGTTCGCTTACACTGGCGTGCGACACTGTGGTCACTGCGGATGGCAATATTCTGTTCCGCACATCCAGGAGGAACTTGGAACTCCGCACTTATAAGTGTACCTCACGGATGCTGTGGTAAATCCTGTTGTGTGTGCCTTTCCTGTTCCTGTTCCTCTGGATGCTCTCGGGAATATGAGTATGTCCAGCATGTGCGAAATGAAGGCTTATGAATGCGTAAAGTTGTCACACGTCACACCCTTAGTGGAGTGCAACAACTTAGAAAGACCAGTGTGCATCCTTGCATTGAATGCATATTCTCGGTCTTCTTGCAAATCGTCCTTTTCCCTGTTTATCCTTATACCTATACATAGATGCATGGGTGCTCCTCAAAGTATGTTAAGAGGGCAGGAAGGTGCGTTACGAATACCGAAATCGACTCTAGCCAAAAGTGATGATGACTGCATCAAGGCGCGAAAACCTCTTTTGGGTGTTGTAGGTGTGTGGTGCGTCGGTCGTCGGTCGTCGGTCGTCGGTCGTCGGTCGGTGTGAGATCTTCCCCCACATAATTACTTCTTCTTCTGGGGTATATCAAACTATATGAGAGAAAGCTATGTCATGTCCAGATCCTTTGGCCATTAGGTCGGTATGGGAAATTTCATTAAGGCCAAGTGCCGGTTGACAAACTTTCGTCACTCAAACCACACTGCAAATTGCAATCTATGTGTCGTCTCCATCTCCATATGTTGTAGACTTGGTGACATCGTGTCATAACAATGTTGACTGGAAGTCATTTAATTTGTTAAACTGCAGATTTGCTCCCCATGATGTCCTTGTGCTTATTCTCCAAGCCAGAGTGTGTGTGGTCTTTCGGATTCATTCCATATTTTCTTCCATTTCTCATCCTCGCATGCATTTACACAACATCCCAGTCTCGCCAGATGTGTTGTGTATATGCGATTGATCGACCGGCATGCAGTGGCGGCGCGGTGGTGGTGGCAGGCGTTTACACGAACCTGCCGCACTTTTATGACCTCGCGTATTGTGCGCCCTAATGAGTGTGTAATAAACGTCAATGAATTGACGACCAAGACGGTGCACATTTAAGATATGGACCAAACACATAGCGATGAACCGACACGATGATGATGACATTCGGGATAGGCACCATCATGTTGATAAGGAAGAGCAATGCAAGTGTGGCACCCACCGCCGAACGACGCACGACCGATGGATGGTATGGTGGATGGTTGTATTAAATTTGGCGCTGCATGTGGGTGGCTTCTGTTTGTTGAGACACCGACATGGCGGCCATTTACTTTATGCGCACTGCGGACCACCCCTAATGTTTGTATCTATATGGGTGTGCTCACATTTGATTATAAACAATAATAAAAATTAAAGCAAACGAATGGTCTTCTTTTAATTTATTTTTGGAACGATTCATACCATTATAATATGTTGATTCGTTTGTTTTGATTGAAGCAAGTGCATGTCAGATTAAAAGAGCTATTAAACAAAAAAGAAAAAACTACATTATTTTTGTGTACGATTTTTATTTTAGAATTGTTTTGACGATTGAGAGAAATGTTTTGTAAACAAGTTGCAAATTTTTCAACAGTTTTGCATTGAGTTTGCTACAAATTGTGTTGATAAATATGAAATTATGACCTCTTAATTTATATTTTTCAAAGCTTAAAGCTATATTTTTGTATTTTTTTTTTCATTTTTGTTCCAATTAAGATTCATTTGAAATTATATTGAATTGGTATGGGCAAATTCTCTGTAAATTAAAACTGCATTTTTGTAACTGGTTTCTTTTTCCGAGAATTCATATTCTCCTTTTGATACATATTTTTGGCTGGAAAGTTATCCTTATGCGATGGTTTGGTAACACAGTATAGTAAGTTTTAACATAAATAAATGTATTTTTACATAAGAGGCGGAAAAATTAAATATTCGCAATTTTTCTCTATTCCATAGTGTACACAATTTTAAATTTATAAAGGGTAAGTTGGGGCAATATGGCACACCTAATTTCAATCCTCAATAACTTTATTACGGACAACAATTTTTACTTCAGTTAGCAATATTTATTAAATTCGTTAAAAACGAAACACACAAAAATTAAATAAGAATAACAATTCAATGTTTTTAATTAAAAATAAATTAAAATAGCTTTAAAAAAACATAATGTTCTACTTGAGGGCAATAAATTGGAAGAACAAAATCGATAAGGACATTTTGACGTAGTTGCGCCATAATACCCTCATCAAGTTAGCATGTGGGAAATTTTTTCTTTACAAAACTATAGTGGTATCGACTTACGATCGACGAAGTGTTCGGCAAAAACAGAACTTTTTGCATTGTTTTTATTTCTATACAAGTATTGGAAATCTGTTATTTTTGAGGTGCGCCATAATGCCCAGATTTACCCTAATAGGTAGTTCAAAAATTTAATGAAATTAAATTTGTTTCTAAAATTTTAAGTAATTTGCGATAGACTTTATCTCAGTGCAAAATAGTCGCATTTGAAATGCATAATTTTTTAAAACCCTTTCACCGTAAATATTGCATTTCACTATTTTGGTACTTGGTTCTCATTGTATATGAAACGTTCATACAAAATTTGATCACTGTTTTATTACTGGGAACGGGATTTTCTTAAGATAGGATAAGCCCGAGTAACGGCTACGATAACATCTATGAATACAATCCAATTACTTTTAACTAAAATTGCATTTTTAGTGTATTTTCTTTTTTTTCAAGTAGGTGGCCAAAATCCAAAGGACTTTTAGAATAGGGTATTATTAAAATAAATAAATTAAAAAAATATAAGTGACACGACTATCTCACAAACAACCATTTCTACGTGCCTGAAGTTTAACAGGAGTCTAGGGGAACTACAATTTTCTGACGGTTCCGAACGGCTAACTGATTTTGATAACCAGTACCTATTCCTGGAGGTTTTATCAGTTTTTCGCAAAAGGCAGACACCTGAAAAAATCAGGGTGGTTAAGGCTGGAAATCGAATACAGAGCTCTTGGCGTGATAGAATCCGTCACACTAACCTTTATGCCAATAAGGGGTACTAAGTAAAAGGCATTGCTGTAAACAGCTGTAATAAATGCTCCAATTAAGGCATCTTTTTTGTCTAATTTGCGTGATCTAAAATTTCACTTAACAACCATATTGTTCCCTCTACGATTTTTCTGCAGTCAGGACATCCGTTTTAAAATGAAATATTAAATATTGAGGTATTCCGATACCTCAATATTTATTCACTGCACAAAAAAAAAATCCAAGCCCAGATTTAAAAACTACACTTAATCTAAATTTAGTTTTAATTTATATCAACAATAAATTTTCAATTTATTTGACAAGTCTTTCATATTTTTTTTTTTTTTGCTTTTTTTGAAAATAAAAAAGAATGTTATAGTGAACATTTTTATAGTGAAATTTTTCTGTCTTAAAAATGTAATCATTCCTAACAGAATAAAATGCACGACTGAATTGCACTTACTTGCTCTTATAGATAAAATTACTGAATATACTAAGCATTAAACTCGATTTTAAAATTTCTAAAACAGCTTCTCTAATCAATTTGACCTTAAAACGAAGTATGCAATTTGATTTTTTTCTATAAAAAAAAATTAAAATCAGTAGAGATGTTTTTTTTTAACTATTTTTACTCGTATATATAAAATTTTGAAAGGACTTTCTGAAAAAAAAATTGGTACGCGCCGTTTAAGATATTATTTATCATTTTCTAAAAACTAAATAAAAAAAAATAGAGAGTAGTTTTCGAAAAAACGATTATCTATTAAAAAAAAATCGTGGAAATCTACTGAGTCATAAAGGAGAAAATCAAAAATTAAAAACGGTAATAACGGTAAAAAAAAATTTAAAAAAAAGATAGACGTAACGCCAAAAAATGATTATGATTTTTACTTGCTCTATAGGGTAACTAATTTGGTTTCGTATCAATAAAAAAAAATTTAAGTTTTAATCAAAACCAACATTACGATGATGGAGAAGCCCAAAAAAGTTTTTCGTCATGCCGTCCGTCGGTCAAAAAACTCGAACAACAGAAAAACAGCGTTGCCGTTTTTTGCAAACAAATTTTTTGTATTTTTTTGGTGATTATCTCGTAAACGGTTTAAGCTATTTTGAGTAAGACTTGTGCACAGATAATTCATACAACAATCTCAATAAGTTTTTTAACAATATGTATTAAATCAAAACATTAACAGTTATAAGGAAGAAGTAAACTAAAAAAAACTGTAAGAGCCCTTTTTGTGTATCTTATTATTTTTATTATTTCCATTTTAATGGCGCTGGTTATAGCGATCAAGAAAACGAAACAGGAAAAAATACTTTTTCTGACCATTGTATATACAATAATATCAAAAAGGGGACAATATGATCTGTGTAGTTTGTAGTGTGTATTCTGACAAGAGCGTAAGAAAAAAATTGAATAGGTCCTTGCGATTCAAAAGTCTGATCCTAAGACAAGCTTCTTTATAGCTTGTCTTAAATTAAGCTGAGATATAATTCTCAATCTATTGAATTGATTGTATACTCCGATTTTACAATGATGCACTTGAAATATGTTATTGAAGATCAGGAATTAATATAAATTTCAAGCCACCTGATATCAAGTTTTAAATTATTTTAAAGTAAAAATGCCAGAAAACTAACTGAATGTCTAATACTTTGATGCTTTAAAATGTTTTCATAGAAAATGATAATTTTTTGTTTCTACTAAAACTTCAATTTTACAATTTCTTAAAAATACATCTTCTTAAGTTCAAGTTTCATCAAGGTTTTGTAAAAGGCTTCGGTTAAGATACTTATAGACCATGGGCTGTCGTACTGCAGACAACACTCATTTTATTTCCATATTTTGATATTCAAATAAACCTTTAAAGACGGTTTAACAAAATAAAGATGGAAATTATCTCTTTTGTGCTGAATTATGTTTGCAATGTTAGCTTGGATATCATTCCTCTGTAAAGATGCAGATACTTTACAGCCGTATAACAGAGTAACCTTGTGTAAAATTGTATGTGAAGAAGAAAACGAAAGCTTTTAATAGACTCAAACTTGTAAACGTTTTTTGTTTCTTATTAAAACTGATTTTACCGTTTGATTACTTCGATTTTACTAAACTTCTAGAAGTTTATTCAAAGATTTTAAATTCTTATTAGTTGAACTTTTGTATTCATAAATACAAAACAATTAAATGACCATTAACACATGCGTTTTTTAGAACTCCGATATAAACTGTATTCGTTTGACAACTTTTCTCGGAATTTAAAGTTTGTATAAGTGGTTTTATTAATAAGAGAACGTTTTAAGTTTTTAATTTCTTTTTTTTTACATATCAACTATTAAAAAATACTAGTAGATATCTAATTATAAGAAAATATTATAAATCAGTCTTTTAAATGAATACTGGTTGTCTATTTAATTAAGTTCCAAACATTTATGTAACCTCGTCCGGTTTTTAACACTGAATTAAATTAACCTCAACACTAGCATCTTATTTCTGCCAAACTGTTTTGTGACACCTAAACTCTCCCTCAAATAGAAATATCCTCTATGACTATTGAAGAAGGGTGTACATTTTATCCTTAAAAGAGTTCTGTTATCATTTAAGCCCTATTAGCACTGTGTTTTCTTGAACAACTACAAAAATAAAATATTGGCTCACGCGATGTTCGTAGTCAAAATATTATCAATAACTTACTCATGGTAACCGTTAATTAAAAATGCAAACGCACTTCGTCGCTTGTTGTCATATAATTTTATTTTTATGTTTTTTTTGATTTTTTTCAAGATATTTAACCGAAATACAAATAAATAACAAAAAAAACTGTAACTATGTAATTATTCATAAAACTTATGTATTCACTTTTTTTTTTTTTTGTGTTATTTATCACTTTTATCCACGAATTACTTGGTTTTATTTATTTATTTTTTTTTTGTTTGTTTTTCTTTTTTTATTGAAACACAAAAGCTGCATGTGTGCGCTAATTTCATTGACGCCGCACTTTGATGAGTTTGATTATTATAATAATATTGGAAATGACATAGAACACGAATGTGGGGGCGACAACGACAGGACAGGCCCGTATAGACATTGACGGAACGGTGACGTTGACAGCGACGGCGGCGGCGGTGGCGACAACGGCAACCGTACGCTAGGTATTCGTATTTTGAATTGTATCCTGTTCCTGTTTATAACTGTTTAACCCGAAAATCTTCCGACCACCGCCACAGTACACATATTGTGTGTTATAGTTGATGTTGCTGGTGTTGATGTTGCTGCTGCTGCTGCTGCTTGTGCTGCTGAGAAGAGGAAAACCAACCAAAAAAGCCCTCCACTATATTCAATTGGGTTGTGTTGCTCTCGTTTACACATTTGGATACCAATTCGCACGCACACTCTCTCACAGTCGAAAGTCACAGATACAAAATTCATCTAGGAAAATGCTGGCTAAAAATATAGTGCAAGAGTAGGTTGTGTGTGTGTGTGTGTGTGAGTGTTAAAGAAACCGAACGTATGCAGCACACACACACACACATACACATCGAATGTAGCCCCTTGATTCCAACCCACCTCCTCTTGCCCAACAGTTCAACCCTTTCGTCGTGGCTCTGTGTCGTGTGATGGATACCGGATGCCAGTGTATGAGTGCCTTGTGATAGCAAGGCATCTCTGTGTTGTTGAATATATTGGGGGAGGAATGGGAACTGTTGCGTGGGGTAGGACTGATGGTGTTTTTGGGCTCTGGCAATGGCACGGCATGGCATATTATCATCAGAACTAGCTCTAGCTCAACTGTTAGCAGCAGGACTTCTTGCATTATGTGGCATACACTTTTGGGGTAGACCGAAAATTGTTTAAATTATTCCCACCCATACACAACCGCATCATGTGTGTGCGGAGAGTGTGAAGTGCGTAAATACGCACACGCATATCACACGAACAACGCACGATCCTGGGTAAATTTGTCGCACTTTTGGAGAGCAAAATTTGTATAGTGGAATGTTTTTAAGTAAAACTTTTGGCTATAATAGATGCTCGTTCGCTCTGTGCAATTTACCGATGATAGGTATGGTCGTCAGGCAAAAATAGGCGGAGGTGGATAATATGGATGCAGCAGAAAACACTCGTATGGATGGTGATGATGGTCAGAGTGGCCATCATCTGTCCGTCGGATAATCTGCTCTCAGATTGCACTGCACTCAGTCAGACCATCAGTGTATGTTTATTTTCCGGATTTCTTGATTATGCTGTTAGAAATAGTTTGAAAATTTTATCACACGTATAGGTATTGCGTGCAGGGATTTAAGTGAGGAATATTTGCTTCCATCTATAAATTAAGTTTTCTGTTCTCAATTCAATTTCTTAAAACAAAATATTTCACGAGCAGAAACAGCATTTCTTTTTTAATTAGCGATATTTTGCATGATGGTGGATATGCCTAAGGTACAGCATAAAGGCAGTTTTCGAATATTCGGAATAGAAGACATAGTTTTTTTTTTACTTACAGGCTTATAGGTATAGTGGCGATGAAATAATTCTCTCAGTGAGAAGCAAATACATATCATGCAAAAGTTTTAACCGGACCAGACTGGGATTCGAACTTGGACTTCCCATCTACTTATTGAACTGCAACACAACCCTTTAACAAGTTTGTCTTGTTAAATTGACGATAGGCAATTGTTTTTATTACGTATTACTCCGAAAGTAAACACAACGAAGGAATCTTATGATATTCCATTTGAAAATAGTGTAAACTGGGGTAATCAAAAAAAAAAGTTCATAACTTTTGGTCTATTTTTCTTTTTTTGTGTAAAACGTGATGAAATTTTCTCAGAATTTTATATTGTTATAAAAAATTCTAAGAAAATAAAAATAAAAATCTAAGAACATTTCATCACATTTATTTTAATTTAGCGACGCGTTTCGGATTTCTTATTCATCCATCATCGGGCTTAGCTTAACGAAACGCGTCGCTAAATTAAAATAAATATAAATGTTGTGATAATTTTTTTAAAAATTGTAATCTTAATTAAATAAAAATAATTTAGTTTTAAAAGTTTTTTTATATTTTTTATTATTTTTTTTTATCAAAAGATGTTGGGCCATAATTGTGTATGCAATATTGAACAGTTGCATTATTTAACATTGCCCAAGAGGTCAATTAGTAACATATGCATGCATGAAAAATACGAAAACATTATCTCACTGTTTTTTTATTTGTTAGCTCAAACAATTTAAAATTGAAGTAACTTTGAATTTCACCGTTTTTCAATTAATTGCAAACCATTCAAAGTTGAGTTTTTAAAATTTATTTAAAAAAAAAAACTGGGTTTTAAAAATAATCTTCTTTTTTCAAAAACTCAACTTGCAATGTTTTAAAGCTAATAAAAAACGCCTTGTTTTTTTAATTATTCTCCAGTTTTTTAACTCAGTGTTTTAAGACTCACCTTTGAATGGCTATGGCGAAAATCAAAAAAAAATTGGGTATTTTTTTTTTTTCATTATCTACAAACTTAGTTGAGTTTTGAAAAATAAGGATTTTGAAAAAAGTGGAATAGTTTTTGAAACTCAGTTTTTCATAATAAAATGTTTTAAAGCTCAACGTTCAATAATTTGCAACTAAAAAAAGAGGCCTGTTTGATTATTTGAAAAACGTTCTGTGTTGAATTTTGAAACGAAAGTAGATTAGAACTTAGTTTTTCAAAATAAAAATTTTCAAAACACAACTTGGAATATTTTTCAAGCAATGAAAAAGATCACACGATTTGTATGATTATTTTGCGAACCATTCCAAATTGAGTTTAAAAAACAGGAGATTAGTTTTTGAAACTCAATTTTTCAAAAATTATTTTATTTCTATAGTTAATTTTTTCACTCATCGCAGGATTTTTCAATTAATTGCAAAGTTTTGAAAAAAAAAATTGATTAATTTTTGCATCTCAATTTATTTTAAACAAAATTGTTCATAACTTAACTTTGATTATGATTTGCATGTAATAAAATGAATAAAGCTTCCCAAGCCCAAGTTGAGTTTTAAAAATGTAATTATTTTGAAAAAATTAAGTTTGTTTCTAAATGTGACTTTATTTCTACGCGTGGAAGAGACATTTTTTCAAAAATAAATTGAAAATACGACCCGAAGGGAATTATTTATGATATAAATCCCCATTTCTAATGTGGATTTATTCCGTTCGGCGTTATTTCACGTCACCATTAAAAGCAGATACTATTCAGGAGTAAAACTAGGGTTAGAACTCGCCGATACCTACAATATAACATACAAATATAAGAGCGAAACTGAATTTTTTATCTCTAGTCTAAGAAAGCGCTTTCTTATATCGTCTTATTTGACTGTACTATTGCCCTTAGGTCAGTGGCGTAGCTGACATGGGTGTGGCACTCGGTGCAAAATTGTGGTGTCACTCCCAAAGTACAAAAAAAAAAAAAAACAGTAAGACTATTTTGAGTAAATGGTGTTCCTACACTTTCCATATATTCAATTGGTTCGGGTCTGAGCTAAGTACCTATATCTTGGCGAATTTCGGTAATTGCCATATAAAGTTTATTTATGGCCGTGTGTAAAAACTTCTCAAATTTTCAACAGAAGCAATGAATCTTTCAATAATTGATGAAACCAAAAGCATATGCGTGTTTTTCTCCATCTCTCTTATTCCTAAGACCAAAAGTCCAGAGCAGGTTAAATTTTGTCTTCTGTATTCACCTCAGTAATGTCAAAATTTAGCCATTTGATCAAATTTAGCCACGTTTTAACGCAATGGACACACGGCCTGAAAGTCAAATTAATGGATTTTGACTTTATTATGCACTCTACACAAAATATTATAGTTTATATCTTTTGAATATAAGATTGTAAAATCAAAGGCAATTTCAAGACCATTGTCAAAACGATATTCCTATTTTGATATATTTAAAAATGGTTTCGACAATTTCTTTTTTTAGCAATCTTAAAGTCAGTTTTTGAAAACGTGGGCAATATTAGTTTATTTCTAGACAAAAACGTACAAATAACCGATCTTCCGAAGACACAAAAAACTAGAAAAAAAATGATGAAAGACATTTTCGGTAAGAATCTCGTTTTCAAATAATTTACCAACGAAAAGGGAACAAAAATTCGCCAATATTTGGAATGGGTGCCCTTTTCCCAAAAAGTGGCGCCCAGAATTAAGCTGACCGGGTCAATAAGAATATCGCATATTATTTATTCTGGGTAAGAATGAATCTTCTTTGCAATCGATATAACTTTATGACGGAGATTAAAATTTAAAAAAAAATTAAAGACACCAAAATTGAAAATGTCACATTTTATTTCCTAAATCCTAAATTTCACTCCTAAGGCTTTATGGCCTTTTGTTCAATTACAACAAATTTTTATTTTTTCTCGAACCTGCAAACTTGGTCGTTTACTGCTGGCATATTTCCTAACATCATCCCAAAAAATCAGCTATCTGCAATTTTTTGCGACCTAAAGCTCTTTATTTTTTTGTACTACAAACTGTTTACACTAGTAGTAGTTATTTTTGAACGTAAATTTTATTGAAATTCGTATACCTATATTTATGAATATGTTAAATTTCTTGTTGATACATTCCATAGGTATAATTTCAATTTGTAAGTTTTTGAAAATTTTAAGTTTTCTAATAAAATAATATTCGTAATAAAATCCTAAAACTTCTCTTAAAATTTTGAGTTTAACAGTTTATAATTTGGAACAAAGATAAAGATTAAAAATATACCCCAAAGAGATTATTAACAATTTTTCTTTAAAAAAAACATGTTTTTTCGGTTACGACAAACTATCATTCGAAATAATGCAAAACAAAATCATCAACAATGCCATTATTTTTATCTTGGCCTTTTTTTAAGTCACTATTGAAAATAACAATCAAGGTAGCGGAGCACGAATTTGAAGTGGTGCAATCCTTTAAATACCTTGGGTCAGCAGTAGCAGCCGATAACAACATAGAAGAAGAAATACGCGGGCGGCTTCTCAAATCCAACAGAGCCTACTACAGTCTGTCAAAGCTATTCAAAACCAGAAATCTAACCATAACTTCAAAACTGCTGCTGTACAGGACCATGGTCCTGCCAGTACTCATGTATGGATCCGAGACTTGGGTGCTTAGCAAAAGGCACTGTGACCTCTTAGCCGCGTTCGAGAGAAAAGTCTTACGGAGAATTGTTGGCCCCATATGTGAGGAAGGACGATTCCGGAGACGGTACAATCATGAGTTGTACGCAATCTACCTTGAAGCAGACATAGTGACAAAAATTAAGCTCGGTAGACTCCAGTGGGGAGGGCACCTAGCTCGTATGAGCGAAGAGGAACCCGGATACCGGGATAGGTGGAGAGACTTGTTGAAAGAGGCCAGGACTGGATGTTGATTGAAAATAACTTAAAACTCAAAGCATCTGATTTCCACATTTACCTTCTTTTCAAAAATCAAAAGAGGTCTTAAGAAAAAAAAAAAAAAACATTCGAATTAATGTCTATTCAAAATCAGTCAAAATCAAAAGTTGCTACTTTTTGTAGTATTCAATGTTGTTCCTTTCTTGTTTTTAAATGTCTCGTTAAAAATAGTACCTTGACTTCTATATAATGGTTTTTAGTTTTTGTATTAGAGTTTTCTGAGCAAATTCGAATAATATGAATTTCACCACAGATATTTGGCAAAATTTCCATGTATTTTAGTTATTTCAGTTGTTCAACCGATTTAGCTCAAAAATTGTCAAAAAAATTTCATAAATAATTTTTTGAATTTTCTTATTTCAATCTTTTTCTTTTTTAATATTAATCTATCATTTGTTGATCATATCAAAAATAATGTTTTGGTCCAAGGGGTGGAGGAGAAAAACGAAATAGGAGGTAGAAATAAATTGTTTTTCTACAAGCGCCAGTACCATACGATCTAATCGTAGATTTAACTTAACCTTATGTTAAATAACAAAAATAAGACTATTTTTCAATATAACGTAAAATACGGGTTAAATTGAATAATATTTCGCAGCTATGTTTCCATAAATTTTGTTTCTCTTTTATTAGCTCAGTAATACATAATGTAAGTAATAATCACTATAATCTGGGCACACATGGCGTATACTTACTATTTTAAAAATAGCATTCGCTCGTATGAAATAAATATTTAATTACAAAGCTGTAATTCAAGTGAAAATCCCTACCGCACTCCAATCAATCTTTTGATAATTTGTAATATTTTTTTTTTTTATATTTTTGTTGGTTGGTTGGTATAGTTGCATTATATCCTACGAATGTTTGTTGTTGTTGTTGTTTCACAAAAAAAAAAAAAGAAAATTATACTTTAAATTATATTAATCACAAATAACCCCTGAGTACATGCTCATTTAGTATACAGAGGACTCATTTACCATGTCCTCCACATCCCGTCGATTTATGCATACACAAAACTGGTAGTCGGACAATTCCGCAACTGATAATGACTTAATAATTCATTGGCAGGATGTTTTTTTTGTTTTTTTTTTTTTTAATTTCTTTTTTATTTTGTTGTTTTTGTTTCTTTTATCCCTCGGTGCGTTGTAATTTTTTTTTTATAATTTTTTATGTGTGCTACTTCGCAACAACATTATAACAAGGATGTTGGGCCAGTAATTCAATAATAAAATCCACAAATTCCTTTAATCCCCCAATATTCATTATGATAATAAACTCAATGCCGCACTTACACCGTCAATTAAATCCACTTAAACTGTACACTGCTCCAGTTTATTACCTGACCAAGGATGTGTTCATGGTATGGGGTACAGAAAACAAAAAAAAAAAAAATAATCTGTGTGGCTGGATGGGAGTCCTTAACCCGCACCACCACCATCAGCGGCGCAAGGGACAACACAATATATATGATGTGGTTAACATACGAAATTAAAGTGATTCCCCATTAAAAATCATTATTATTCCTCAAAGTGATATTTTTGTGAATCTCCGCGGGGGCCAGAGTGAGTGTGAGTGGTCGTCTCCATCAGCGAAGGAGTTGTGTATATTATATCACCACCATATCGTGGTGGACGACTTTCATATCTATACACGCATACACAACAGCGCAACACAACCAGCCTCACAGACAAAATAACATCCCCCTCTGCGCACATATCGTTTTGCGGGAAGGTGTGAAAATGTATTGACAAAAGTTCTCGTGTGGAAATCGTAGGTTAAAGCTAACCAAACGGTTGCGGAAGGATACAAAACCTCGGGAAAAGTACAAAATAAAACAAAAAAAAAAAAAAATTAATACAAAAATGAAAACAAAATACCTACCAACGGGGAAACATGTACCAACTATAACAAGGGAATTTTTTTGTAATATTTTTGTATTTTTTTCGAGTGAAAGTTTTTCCAAATATGTGCACGAAACAATTTTTGTTTGTTTCTCTCTTTGTCGGCCATTCAATTATGTGCAACAATGTGCGAGGGAAAAGGGGATAGGAGAAATAGTGTTGCCAGATATAAATCAAATATTTTATATTTAATACTGGACATGAACATTCAATTTAGGGGCCAGTTATAACGATCAGGAAAATGAATCGTGAAAAATTTTTTCGAATGAATTTTTTGTGTTGTTTTCACTCCTTTTAAAATACAAAAACAACATAAATAGATGATAAACAACTCAAGGAATATTTTGTGAAAAAAAATTTACAATTGCATAATTAGTTTTTGTTAATAATGTTTTTATTTTTTTTTTCCTGACACGAAAATTTTTTTCGTATCAGGAAAATAAACAAATACAGTTTTAACAAAAAAAATTTAGTTTGATTGTAAAATGTATTTTCTAAAAATGATTGTTCCGTCATTTGTCATCGATTTATGTTGTTTTTCATTAGCGTGGGTATCGAAAATCGTGGATTTTTACGATTTCCATTAAAAGAAGACTTAATATCCGCAAAAAGCGTGTTCATCATATTTAAGTTATTTGAATTTTTTGAGAAATGCAGTATTGTTACAATCCTTCATAACATAACATGCACCAAGTTTAATCGAAATCGTTCAAGCCATTTTCGAGACAAATCCAATAACTCAAAACCATAATATGGGAGGTATTCGTTCTAATCGAGATATTCAAAAAAAAAAAAAACTTTGGAAATTAGAACAAATGATCTGTTCCCAATTTTCAGAAAACCCGGTAACCCTTATAAGCTTTGGCCCTCTGTACAAATGGACGAGCAGAAGAACAGGCGAACAGACGCACAGACCGACAACGGTCGGCCGGCATGTCGAAAACCACTTTTTTGGATTTCTCCATCATCATAATGTTGGTTTTTATTAAAACCTCGATTTTTTTTGACACGGAAACAAATACTTGCACAGACATAGCAATGACCAAGTTTTATCAAAATCTAACAACTTTTTAAAAAGATAAAATAAAAAACAAAACAAAAATAGTTTTTTGCGTTTTTCAAAGTATATTTTAGGGTTTGTTGTCTGAACAAAAGTTGTAGATCTTTTTACCAGCTACAACACTTGCATAAAACTTTTTTCAATATGGGCCCTACTTTTGATGGAAATCGTATTTTTAACACTCTTCCAACTTTTTTACCCACCAACACCCTTTCCTGCATTCTGTTGGTATTTTTCACAATTTTTTCCACCATCAATATCCTGCTAATAATTTTTTTTTTTTTTCAAAAAGTTATTGGCATTGGTCTAATTTAGGGCGACGTTAAATCCAATTTTTCGACCTCGAGCGCCGAATGCAACATTGGTAAAAAATGCAAAGAACCAATATTTTGGTTGGCTTTTCTTAGTAATTGCCATTTTTAGAAAAAAAAAAATATATCTTACTTCAGAGCCATAAAACATTACTTGAATTTTATATTAAAATTAAATTATTTTATTCCATAATTTTTGAACAACTTATTTTCAAATTTGGTATTTTGCAAAAAAATTTAGTTTTTTATAGGTTTAAACTATTATTTACAAAATTTTTAAATAATTAAGTACGCTTTTTGTGCTAAATTTAAAAAATTTTCCTACTAATTTGAAGTCCAATACTGAAAGCTAGATGCAAAAATGTTTTTTAGTTTTTAAGAAAACTGAAAATAACGAGATCTACATTCTACACTACACTTAACACTTAATTTCTTTTGCACTATAGGTACTTTAGATCCATATTATGTATAAAATAATATCAATTAAAATTTTTTAAAGGCAGTTATTGGCAGATTAAAGTCAACTGGTTTCTTAAATTGACAGTTTTAATTTTTTTGTTTTAGTTAAGCGTCACTGGTCACTGTGGCGTATGAGTAACATTGAGTATTATTTACAATTTTAGATTTTTTTTTTTTTCACAAAATTTTGTGACCCCTATTAAAGCAATATTTCCGATGGTTAAGAGTTTCGGTGTACCTGTAAGAAAAACAATGAACGGAAAAGACAGAATATTGGTTTGAATTAATGATCTTCAATTTCTTCTCTTTTAAACATGTACACTGTACAGGTGTTTTAAATCAAAAGTCCTATGAAAAACTGAATAATAACAAGCTCACTCACTGGAAGGATTTGTTTACTCTCATATTGGCGTTGCCAAAAGAGAAATTATAAAAAATCTAACTTGTTAAATAATTTCTATAGATTTTTATATAAAATCTGGCAATTTTGACTCTCAATATTTTTAGAATTGACTTTTCAGAATGAATGATTTGTTTCTTCATTTTTTCTTAATCATATTGGAAGGAAGCAAATATGCTCAGATTAAGGACTTTTGATTTGTAACGACCCGAGGCCTATAACTCAAAACTACAAGTACCTACTTGTTTCAAGTGAAATTGCTCAATTTTGAATAAAATTGTTCAACATCTTATCACATTATGACACTATTTCTACCCCAATCTGAATAATGGGCATATATCAGTGCTTAATGAATTTGGCTTAGGTTACTCGCAGTGTTCCATGTAGGAATGGATATATAGGAATGCATCACAGTCGAACAAACCTAATATTTCGAATGTTGTTTTCATACATCTGGCAATTCTAACCAAAAACACAATGAAACCTACAAAAATATCCTTATACAAATTGCCATATCCGCCGCATTGCAACAGAAAAACGATGTCGGTAAAACAATTGCACGAAGAGCATGAATATTGAAGCAACTTAACTTTATTTGTAGTAGTGGTTAAGCGGTGTGAAAGGTCCTTTTTATTATACAATTTTTTTTTTTTATTTTATTTTTGTTAACTCACATTTACGAGATGACACTGCCAATACCATCAAAATTCAGATCCATATAGTATAGTTGAGCATACATATATGTAAACGAGTATGTTATGCCAGACGTGCATGCCAGTCTTTTCTTTTTTATCGGTGGCCGGCGCGGAGTGGTTGACATTCTGATTGTTGTTCCCAAACTGATTTCGCGTTGATATCCTTAACCGACGAACAAAAAGGACACCGCGCGAGGATATGGGAGTGTGATTGAAATGAATTCAGAACAGAAAAAAAAAATCAAGCAAAAAGGAAGTCATACCACATATTCACCCGCCTCCTCCTCCTCCTCCAGCACCGGCCAGCCATCGCATCGCTTAATTCAATCGATAAAATGAGAGAAACAAAAATTGCATGCAAGTGAACTCAATATGACCACATCCTCGCGAGGGACCGTTGATCCTGCGGTAACCCCATTTTTTTGCTTCACCGTTCATATTTGTATTCCTCCAGAAAACATACCAAAAAAATTACAGGGGAACCAAACAAAAATGCAAAATAAAAAAATGAGAAAAAAAAACTAGAAACTGATGATAGTCCTTTCAATTGTCAACGTCCTGTGTGTGAACCTGTGATGATGCAACTAGGAGTTGGGTGTGACCTTTTTTTGGGTTGATTTTTACGGTTTTCGAGTGTAACCACTATACCGTGCCGCGCCCCTCGTATGTATTCACATTCATGCATTGGAGGGGGGGGGGGGGAAATATGCACTTTTTTTTAGCAACATTTGGCCAAAAAATGCAACTGAGCAACAGAGTGTATACACGGAAATAAAACGAGTGTAGACTGGTGGAGCCGCTCTATACACGCTGCATGAGAATAAAATAAAAAAGAGAGGCAAACGCAAATCTGCCACAATCGAAAGCCACTTTTGTGTGTTTTTGATTCACATCATTTGAGGCCAGAACCGAGGTCTGGGAGTGGATTCAACTAGGTACAACGCCTCACAAATAAACAAAAAAAAAAAAATATAAAAAAAAAGGATATAAGGACGAAGCCGTGTTTAATACGAAAAAAAAAATAAACAGTTCACTGTTGTTTATTTGTTTTGGCCACTTGGGTTCACCACGACTACGATGACATTGGGATGAGATTTTTTGAGGGTCAATTTTTTCATGTTGGGGATTTTTTTTTGTTTTTAAACACCACAATTCATTGATCATAAATATCATATACGCATCCTACTTCCAACATCAGCCGCCGCAGAATTTTTCAAATTTTCGATTATTATAGGGATTTCTTGTTTTTGTTTTTTTTATTTAGTTTTTTTTTTTATTTTGTTTATATTCAAATGCTTACCACTCACTTATGGAACCACGGAGCGCGGCGGCTGGTTTTTAATGGTTGTGGGTTTGAAAAGTGCATTTTTTCACAATACTGACACTTTTGTAGTATTTTTTTTGTTTAATGTTTTATATTTGGTCAACCAAAATCATCGATTTGTGGTGCGGTGTGGTAGACCAATATGCAGAAATAGTGTCGCTTGAAAAGTGCAAGATATAACCAATTGAGTATCCGTTTGTTTTTTTTTTTTTTTTTTTAGTAGATATGACCGGAAAGTACTTGACATTTGACATGTGTTTTAAGTGGTCATATGGACACTTACTGATATGATTTTGTCCCTACCTGGTTCGGGATTAACTTTGATTGGATTGAAATATTTTATTTGCTTCCATTAATTGACTGTTTTATTTGCCTTGCATACAGAGGCTGAGAAAAAAAAGAAACGTTATCAGTTGACTATTTGGGATTTTTTCTGACGATGTACTTCGAAAAGTTCATACCGTTAATACAATTTTGTTAGCCTCCTGTTACAAGTATATGCTTGAAAAGGTTTTTTAAGTGCCTGAATTATTCCATATGATGAATTGTAAGGTGAACATTGATTCTTGACAAAAACACGTCAATAACACGCCATCCAGTCTCCAGTGCAATCAAATGAATGAAACATGTTAGGTGCGTGGTTGTTAAATTGCTGTTGCATCTGCATCTGTTGTAAACAAAAACTGCAATCAAATTCTTTGGCTGATTAATGGTTTTTGGGGTTTTAGGCTTACTGGAATTTGTGTTTTCTGAATTTTATTTTTTGCTGGATGTTATTTTTTTTCTGGAGTTTGATTTTTTTCCTGAATTTTGGGTTTTCGGGATTTTGTGTTATCGGGATTTTGGTTTTTGACTCCAATTTTGACTCCAACTCTATCATAATGTATCCAGATATTTTTTAGTTAAAATAAAACAAGATTTTTTTTGACTTGTTTATGTAGTCTTATTCGATGCAGCATATAAAAAATACCTTGAAATTGTGTCTCATATGGCTAAATTGTATTAATATAATTTTTTTAGCTTGATAAACCTTCACATCACTACTCACTGCTCACCGTCTTTAAATAACTTACTTGGACCCTCTCTTTCCTTGTGCACCAGATTAAAAAATATTACTTAGAATTGAAAGTGTTGCCATTGTTTCCAAATGTTTTTTTTTCCTCTTTTTTTATTTAATATTTAGAAAGTTACCCCTTCCACCGCCAAATACGCATTTTTACCATTTTCTAACTCAACATTCACTGCCTTGAATTTCTTATGCAATATTATGAGTTTTAAAAACAAAAAATTGAAATTAGTTTTGATTTACCGTAATGTCAGTGGAAAAGATTTGTTTCTGGACCAAACGTTGATTAATTAACTTTTTAATTTTTTTAAGTTTTACTTCTTTACCGGCCGGCCGGTTTTTTGAACAGTGAAAATATCATACATATTCAAACGTTAACTTGAGTGTTTTTTTGATTTTAATCCTGGAATAACGAAAAAAATATTTTGTCAAAATGAGTTAGATTTTTCATACACATGTACGAAGAAACTGGATTTTTATTCTTTTTTTAATAAGAAACAGGATTTTTCGGTCCAAGTTTCTTGAGCGTTTCAAACTTTTTTATTTTCAACTTTTCTATTTTTTTTATTTTTGAGCTTGAAATTTACATATTAGCTTCATAAAAATCTAGGAAGAATATCTGCTTTGGTCGACGGAACTCGAGCAGCCACCAGTGGAGGAAGGTAATGTAATTTAAAAAAAAAGGTTATAGGTGGTTCGCTTTGAAAAAGATTGAGGTGTCTTAATTTAGCTGAAATATCAGACTACAAGAAGTTGGAATTATTGTATACACTTACTTGTAAATAAAATAATAAAAGGTGTTGCAAGGCTAAATTAATTTTTGCTTTCTTATTAATTTTTACAAAATGGTATGAAATTTGTTTGAATTTCATAAAACACTGACTAGAACCTTCGAAAACTATGCTTAAAACCGAACACGCTGTGAACAAACTAGTCCTTAATGTTTTCAAAATTCACATTTCTTATGTATTTAAATTTTGTTGTCTCTCTAAACCAAAATTTATTGATTCTTCGTTAAATTTTATAGACTTAGAAGCCCGCATCAGATATTGGGTGTGTGTGACTTATGAAATTATTGATATTCTTGGAAAAATATTTTGATTGTATGCATATGAGATTTTTAATTTTTGCAGAACAATCAAAAGATCTTGATCTTGACAATTTATTTTTGCTGTGAGTTTACCATTTTTTTGATCTTGGTTGAACTTAGCTTGAAAATACATTAGACAATATTTTTACTTGCTCTATAAGGCAAGTATTGGTTTCGTGTCAAAACAAATTTGAGGTTTTAATCAAAACCAACATTCCGATGATGGAGAAGTCCGAAAAAGTGGTTTTCGTCATACCGTCCGTCGGTCTGTGCGTTTGTGCGTCTGTACGTCTGTGCGTCCATCTGTACACTTCTCCACTGCCCAAACGCGTGGACGGATTTGCCAACAAGATGGAAAATTTTCGAATTGATGCACTATTAAATGTTAAGCTTAGATCACAAAACTTGTGTATATACAAAAATTTATGTATTTTTGCAATAAAAATACATAATATCATCTAAACCATAATTCGGATGACACTAAATGATATGCAAATAGTGTTTACAATGTCATTTTCTGTCATCCAATGTGTGGTTCATATAGTTTTATGCATATTTATGTCAAAAATACATAATTTTTTACACAAAAATTGCTGTTTTTCACAAATTGTGTGATAGTAGCTTTATTCTTATTTTCCCATAAATATGGGTAATATTACTGTATTATTTGTAATCAAAAATGTTCCTAGAAGTAAAATTTTGAGTTAGTTTTTTATTCTATCCTACTATATGTTATTGAGGGTGCTGAATCCAAATCTGATGTTTGCCGAAAAAATTTCGTGACGCAATATGGTCAAAAATAGAAAAAAAAACGCGAAATTTTCAACTATTTTGCAGTTTTTGGAAGATGTTTCGTAAAGGATTCGGTAACTACTTTGTATTTAAGTGTTCGAGAAAACTGGATAAGCTAAATTTTGAGCCTAAAACTGTCAACGTAGCCATTATAGTTTTCAAAATACACCTCTTTAAAGTTTAACAATTTCGAAGACAACTAAAATAATTAGTATTAAGCAATAATATTGTTTAGTGTAGTTTGATTTTGACCCACAAGCATTTTTATTTATCTGAAATTAGTAGAAAATGTTCACATTAATGCCCTTATCGATTTCTGTAAAGAACAAGTAAACATTCCCAATGTGTAGTTTACCATCGTGAAAAAACCGCCACCATCTTGGATTTTTTTGCATTTCGGCTTTAAATTAGTAAGTCAATGTCCTAAAAATGCTGTTCTCATGTCAAATTAATATGTTTTAACTGTTTATTATATTAAAACAAAAATTAAGACAATTCGGCTATCAAAAGTAAACCTTTAGTCCTTCTTATACATATAATTATAATTTTAGTAGATATAACAGGTAAAATAATACAGCAACATCTAAGAAAATAATGTTTCAGTAATGAAATTCGGCATGAATGTTTAATTTGTCATACAAAGCTCGATATTTAAAGGTTCTTCAAAAAAATACTTGGACTTACAACTATTTTCAAAGAGATTTCTCTGTTATTTTACCTGTTCTTCTACTTTACAAGTGTTAAGTGAGAAAATTTGGTCTTGGTATTGGTTTTATTAGATCCAGCACTTAAAACAGTATAATATATTAAAATTAAAATTAAAATATTATTTTGTTCACTTGTATGACATCTCTAGGACAAATGCTTACCAAGATATAGCCAAAGCTTGATATGGCGTTGTTTTTTTAATGGTGGGCCACGCATGGGTGATATTTGTTGCTACTTTTCAGATATCAGTGAAGGAATTGTTGTGAACATTTTCAACAAATTTGAGTCAAAACAAAACTAGACTGATACATACTACGAAATATTTTAAAGGTTTCAGAAATTGATAAACTTTGATAAGGTTCATTTTGGAAACTATAATGGCTGCGTTGACATATTTTAGCTCAATTTTTAGATAATCCAGTTTTCTTAAACACTTATCGACAAAGTATTTTAGCAAAAACTAATTCTTCAAGGTAAAATTTATAAAACTGCAAAATAGTTGAAAACCTCGCGGGTTTTTTTCATTTTTGACCATGTTGCGGATGCAGCACCCTCAAAAACATAAAGTATGATAGAAGTAAAAACTAGCCTTGTTAAAACACAATTTGACTGGATTTAGGAGGTAGGTACTTTTTAAAAGTAGAATCCTATTAAACAATTTAAATGAAATAGAAATATAATGTTGCTTCCAAATGAAGCGACCGACGCACGATGTTTTTTCTTCAGATATTGGTAATAACGCTCTTTTCAAAATGGAGGATTACTCTATTTTTCCGATTACTTTCAATCATATAGCATCATAGTTGTGGATATTCTGATACCACCAAAATCTCTTCCGACTGTATTGTAATGAATTTTGAGTGAATTTGTCACCTCAGTGAGTGAGTTATCTAAACGACAAAAAGTTAGTTTCGAGAAAAACACGTTTGAAGTTTTAATTTGGAATATTTCAAAAATCTTCAGTCGAACCACTTTCAAAAAAAAATAAATCAAAAAATAGTGGCTATTGAATTCTACTTATAATATAATTTTTGTTGGTTGATTTTTTATTTTTTTTAATGATTTTTTTTTTTCCAAAAAATTGTAAATTTGTATGGTATGAGGCATTTAAATTTCGAATTAAATTGTGCTATTTTTAATTTTCTTGTTTCTTATTTCTTCTAAAGCTGATATCTTTTGCAATAATAGAAATAATGACACATTTTTAACTCCAAAATTTTGAAAATGAGTTGGTGAATTGGCAAATTAGAACTAACTTATTATGAAAATTTGGGTGTTTTAAATTAATAATTTCGCAATTTTGTACGAATTTTGATTCCATTCCAAAAAAACAAGCAATTTATTGAAGCTTTTGAAATGATATGGCGCTCTAAGCGATATTTTTTTTTTTCAACTTTGACGAAAACTTCAATTTAAAATATTTGTCAGTGAATATTAAATCTTCATTTTTTAAGCTATAAGATATCTGAGTCCTTTGATATCTTAATATTTTGGAAGACCCTTTTTGAATTTAAAAAAAAGCTCGTTAACCACCACTTCTCACTCTAAAGGCTTCAATTTTATTGTTTGTTTTCTAGAAAAAAAAAGTTTGCAAGTTTTTTTATAAGCACATTTTAATTTTTTTCTTTACTACACGATTGACAGATTGTTGCAATTTCTGCTATTTTATAAACATTTTTAAAGTCATCATCCTAAATGGGTCGGAAATCTTGAGAAATTATTTTGCCTTAAAAGTTGCCAATATTTTTTGACGAAATTAATACGGCCGTTGTATTAATGTAGACGGTACTAGTTGCATTTTAAATGAGAAAAAAATTAATATGTTTTGATAGCGGGGGGAAAATACAAACAACCACTTTATTTATCCATTTTGGATTGATAGTCTTTGAAGGATTTTCTATTTTCATTTATCATTCTTTAGGTATGTCTTCAAATTAAAAATTTATAAGTTTCAATAGTTTCTATATTCGCGTGAATTGAAGATGCTGAAACTTGTACCTTTTCACATAAAATTTACCACCACTCGATGTCGCCTGTGGTTGCTGAAAGTCCTTCTGGTATCAGTTGGCCTGTATATAGCTCCAATAAATCAATTATGTACCACTGTTGTTATAATTTTTTTTTTTTTATAATCACTGAAGATCACAATTCCACACACTTTTCACCGGTTATCCATCCGTAAGGGGTAATTTTTTTTAATTTTTTTTTTTTTAATTTTTTTTCTATTCAAATTTACTGTAATTTATTATTATTTTCATTTTTTTTTCACTTCGAAACAACACTCGCATTCGTATAAGGGAAGTTGCTGTTTATTTTGTCGTTGTTGTTGTATTTTATTTTTACCACAAACAAAAAATTCAAAATGTTATCCGCCGTCGCTATGCCTTTCGTTTGAAATAACTCGGAACACTCCCGACAAGTAAGTGGTCAGAACTGTGAGTGAATTAAAAAACACGGCATAAACTCCGTCTAAACATGTACGTCCGCTTCGGCCGTTTCAAGAGTGAGTGAAAACCATGTTGTATACGTGATACCGCTAACGAGGGAATATCGAGAAAATGGTATATTCCTGTGTGTTGTTGGTATTGTTTTGTGCCACACGACGACGACGACGACGACGACGACGACACGGTTCTCTAAAAAAGGGGGCTGGAGCTGAAAAGCATCGTCATCATCATCATCATCATCATTATTATCATCAACATCGTCGACGGTCTTCTTCAGCTTATAGGTGGAGGCATATCCAGCAGCAGCAGCAGAAGCTACGCGTCATTATGACGAGTTTACTATCTCGGCAATCGGTATCAATGGAAGAGCAACACCAGGAGCATCACTTGTGATGCCAACTAAACAGTGTTGATTAGAAAGATATGGCTGGCGCACTATCTGCATACGAGTGGAGACTTTACCCCCTTTGCCGCCGCCGCCGCCGCCAGTCAGTGTGATGTCGATGTTCCGATGCGAGGTTTGTTTGCACTTCCGTGCCGCGCTCTTATGATGATAGATAATAACAAGCAACGAGACTAGGATGACATGGCGATGGTGGTGGTGGTGGTGTTGATGGCGAGGCGATATGGTGATGGTGATGGTCATTGCTGCCACGATTGCCACCCTCCTGCTTCCTGATGATGTGTACGAAGTCTGAAGGACCACACATGATGTGAGGGGAACATTTGCATACACCATCATAATATCGACGACAGAATGAGAGAGAAAATTTATATTAATAAAACCAGTTTCATTACACATTTCCGAACCCACCACCCACTTTTGAACCCCTCCCCCCCCCCCTTTTTCATTCCTCTTTATGAGCACTCATCAGGAGCTCCGCGTATGTGCGGTCGGTATAATTTCATCTACACCAACTTAGATGAGCTTTTTAGTTGCTGAACTTTTTTTGTTTGTGTTGGGGATCGCATTAACACACATCGACTCATTAACACACAGACAAAATTTAACAATACATATGAGTGTGCATGAGACTATATCGACGTTGGACGGACAAACAACAAACCAACCAAAAACCGTTACAAAAAGGGATGCTTCATCACCACCATCCCCCCGTCCCCCTATACTCCCCCATTATAGGTTGTAGGTAGTAAAGTTTATTTATTTTTTTTTTTTTTGCTAAGAAAAAACAGGTTTTGAACAAGGATAATGCATTGGAAAAATCACACACGCACACACCCTCATACACAACAAACACCACCGGATACCCTTCATGTGGGTTATAAATAAATGAAAAGTGGCACAGGAGTTCGAATAGTCTTTAGTTTTGGGGGATGGGGGTGGCATGGTGGCACTAAAAAGTGAAGTGGGAGAAATTTACATAATGAAATAGACCTAAAAACTACACATCTGAGCCGCGATAGTTGGGAAAATGAGAGTTGGAATAAAATACTCTTGAAGATGGGTGTTGGTTGATATGGGGAAAGGAGATCGGGGGTAGACGTAGAGGATGAAAAAAGACACTCAGATAACATCTACATAATATAATCTAGTTTAATAGTTTACATGTGTGCACCCCTTTGTTTTGAAATTTTAACCATTTGAGTTAACAGACATTTTAAGTTGTGTTTTATGAGCGAGGGTTGTGCTTTTCTGTTAGGAAAATGTTGTTTTTCTGTTCTGAGGGATGCCTATGTTAAGAAAGACTGGGGCATGCAAAGGAATTCAACAAAAGCAACAGATACCTTTTTGGAGAGAAATTATTTTATATCAATGTGTGTGGATGGTATTCATTAGTTGGAGATTTTTGATAGTGTATAAATGGCTTACTTGAAAATGAATCCCAAAAAGCTATTTCATGAGTCTGCAAAGGGTAAAAGATAATTTCCAAATCCGAAAGGGTTATACATATGCCTTTTAAATTCTCTTGTATATTTTCAGAAATAAATGGTTTGTTTACGTTTTATAGGAGCACATGGTGGAAAGTATTTAACTGTCTGGGGGTATAGGTAAAGCTTTCGTCAAGCAAAGTTACTCCATGGACATCGATTGAAAGAAATTGTTTCTGTTGATAAAGCTAATGTTCTTTCAAATAATTTTATATTAAATTATTTTTACTTGCGATACAGGTAGGACTATGGGGCAAGTTTAAGATTCGTAAAAAAAATCGAACTGGGTACCTCCCATAGAACCATTTTTTTCATTTTTAACTTTCACTTAAACGACTGAACCAATTTTGATGATTTTTTTATATACGAAAGCTCCTTAAAAATTTAAAAATTATATGATATAAAAATTTAAAAAAAAAATAATTATCGGATTTTTAAAAAAAAGTTTTTTTTTGAAAAATCAATTTTTTTCAAAAACGGGTCACTGTATTTTTTTTGAAATTATGGTTTTAGATGTGCAATAATATAGTCGATAAAATTAAATTTAATTTGATGTATCACACATAACTGTAAATTCTATAAAAGCTTCACAAACTTGAAAAGAGTTTTAACGAAATTCAACAAAATTGTCTACTTTGGTAGTCGGACTCGACCAGCCACCAGTGGAGAACGGTATCGTTGGCTCACAAATGGATTCGACATGGTTCGCTTATGAATGGTACAATTGGTCAAAGGAGCATAAAAAGTGCAGGCCATTGAGATCTGCACTTGTTTGTTTGGCACTGGTCTTGCTGGGATCCATGATTACTGTTGTTGTTGGTTCGAGGTCTTCATTTCTACTGCTTCATTGGTGCTTCTGATGGTTAACCTGCTGCTATTTTAGAAGCTGATCCTCGCTGTGCCATTTGCTGACATCTTGTTCTATTTGTCTGCCCTCTAGTCTAGGGCATCTCTTGAAGGGATTTCTAGTGAAGACGATGACATTTCTTCGAGTGGTGTTCGGAAGAATCACTTTTTGGTCTCCCAAGTTACGAAATAGAGTCTGTGCCTGAATATAGAGTATGGGCTGAAAAAGTCTATATGTTATTACTGGTTGAACATTTTTATAAACGCCAGTAAAGAAGTATAACTTCAGTAAACCATGAAAGAGCTCCAACTGTTTGAAAGGAAAATCTTAAGGATATGCAATGGAATTTTTTTTTCAACCGACTGCGACAGAAACACTACAACAACTAGCGACTCTACGAAGAATGCAAAATATGATGGACCAGTATTTTCGACTATCAGAAGGATGACCACTCAGCAAAGAAAAATATGCCCTCTTTTACGATATTGCTATTAAAGTGGCTATTTCACGAAAAACATTTTTGGTGTTGTATTCCATGCAATTTATGTCTCAAGAAAAATGCTTATGCCTGGGTCTGGTCATCTTCTCCTCTGTTGGGGTGTGTGGACATATCAGCATAATCGTTGTTCTCGATGCGGATTGTGACAAAAAATCCGCTTACATTTATATAAGCTACACGTGGTCTGGTTTAGGTCCTTGTTGGAAATAGGAATCCTTCTTCGTTGAGGCGATGAGGTTATTAATATTACATCTACTTCACTACGATCATGTCTACTATTGGTGGAACTTCTGCAAAAACACAGTTGAAATCGTTGTAAGCCCCTTTGTCATGTCAAGGCCTAGCCCCATTAACGGGATGCATCGATATACTTCTCTTTGTAATTGATTTTAGGCCATACCATGTACGGTTTTGGTATTTCTGGTCAAACAGAATCATGTTATCAAAGATGGCTGATGGAAGTGCTCTAGTGCCACTAAACGTACCTACTTAAGATCTAATGACCCCATTTGATTAGCTCCATTGTCAAATCCGGTTTCTCAAAAATATCATCTCTACTACAATATTCTCTCCAGATATATGTAATATTTTCACTGAATGTACTTCAAACAAATTAATTCATTCTCATTTTGCTTTTATTTATTTATATTTTAAATTATGTATATTTTTCATTTTTAGAACATAGACTCTTGTATTCTGAATTTGGTCCAGTCTTACACTGACTTGTTGCTTTTCCAGAAGAATAAGTCTGACCATTCAAAATATTTATCGTCTTGAAGTTGCATACACAATAAAAATTGTACCAACCATCGCTTTGGAAAGTTGAACAACCACACCCAGCTAAATCATTAGCTTCTCTTGCCATCTCCGTAAAGTGGCCAATAACAGCTCTAAAAATAAAAAAATTTAAAATAATTTTCATAAATAACATAAAAATATTGATAAATGTACAAACTTTGGATTTGGAGGATAACTATTAAAATCACTCATTGTTGTATCTTTGTTTTCTGACCACCAAGCATCAATTTGTCCAAGAATAATACTTTGCGCTGAAGCAGTATGTGGATGATCAGACATTGACATGGCAATATTTTGCCCAGATTGGGGGCACGTTTTGGTATTGTGACATGCGTCATGGCCATATTGGCAAGTCTTGCAGTTAAATTCGGCAAGTTTAGATAGTTCATCATTCCACTGCATTGTGGCCATTCTTGGGCAAGGTTGAAATTTCGTCATATTGCCACTGGCTAATGTGTTTCGAAGCTGATTGAATCGTTGCAATATAGCCTTTATAATGTCGGAAGTCATTGGTACAAGTTTTCTGTCTGACGAGCATGATGTAGCAAATTCCTATAGAAACAAAAATTCAATAATTTTTTGATAAGAAAAATTTTGAACCTTCCTTTGCTAGAGAGTATTTTATCAAAATCTCCAAAATGCACTAACTTGCTTGCAGAAATTTAAATATAAATAAAACTTACCCCTGTTGCATTGCAAGCAACGTGCTTTGCACTTCCGCAAAGATCCTTAGAACAATAATCTGCAGCTTGACAAACGGTTACAAAACAAACGAATCCAATGAGGACGGATAATAATTTGACTGACTTCATTCTGATTCGAGAGTTGTAAGAATTTTGATACAATTTAAGATTCAAAATCTCTTATTTATACTTAAATTTTGACGTAAGAATTAAATTTATTACGGTGGCTACTATCTTTCTAGATAAGTTTTTTTTTTATACAAAAAAAAAAAGTAAAATAGTATAAAAATGCGCACATCATTAGAAATTCAAAAACATCATCCGACATTTTTTGAATAAATATTAACTTAAGCTTTAGTTAAAATTAGACAAAAAAAACAAATAAAGTTCAGCTCAAATTTGAATTATTTTACTTAAGCCAAAAATATGTACCTACAGGTAAAATTTTTATACATTATTTGCAAATGAAGAAAGTGGCAAGGTTATCTTATCAGTCAAAGCCAACTTAGCAAACTTATTATCAAATCGGATAACGATAACTGTGTTTTTTTTGTGAATTTATGCAACAACAATTATTTGACGAAAACACTGTATAACACCCAAAAAAACAACTTCCACATTTTCAAGGGCATTTAATTACGAAATGATATTTTAAAAAAATCACTACACCAGAGGATCTGTGTTTTTGGACTCTCAGCAGCCGTTGGAACAATTGTAGCTCCTTCATTCTTAGAGCCATTTCAGACCATTTATAATACAAATTGTGGTTTGGATGAACAACAAAAACTGGAATTTATAATTTTAATAATTTCAGAAGTCTTTTTTATGCGTCATTTTCTCCATTTTCTCAACTAACATCGATTTTAAGCATAGGTAGTAGGAAGGGTCACTTTTGTATGGGATATTTATTTTTGGTTTTTTTTTTACTTCTAATAGCAATTAAATATGCAACATGGTAACAGGAACTTATTCATCAGATGTTACTTTCTGCCTCCAGATTGCCTCTGAAATTTAAAAAAATCTGTTACAACAATGGTCCATGTCCCATAAACAAAAGGGTCCTAAATATAGACAAAATGCATTGTTTTGCAAATGAAAAGACTGATTGAATAGTCCAATATTAAGGAACAATTTTTCTTAAACTCAACAAATTAATGTTCTTTTCATTTTTGTTCAGGAGAAGATATTTTCTGTTTGTACCGAAGAAACAAGCTAATTTTGAAAAATTATGATTAAAAACTATTTTTGACTGCACAACCCATTGAATGTTTCATTTTCATCTAAATAGTTGTAATAATGTGTAATGACTTAGAAAAAAAACCCTTTTTTTAATCAAATTTTTCGTAAAAAACTGGTTTAACTATTTTGATTAAAATTTTTGTGTCTATATACTTTTGTTAGTAAGGTCATACTTAATGTTTGTAAAAATTCTACTAACGGTACCTCATTTCATTTTTTTGGTTAAAGTCTATCTCTAAATGAAAACCATTTTTTTCAAAAACCGTTATTAACGGTACCTGCCATAGAACCGTATTTTTTTAATTCTAATTTTCTCCTTCATTACTCAATCAATTTCAGCCGTTTTTTTACATAAATGCTTTTAAGTTGCCGTAATAATATTTTACAAAAAAAAATTTTTTCGAAAACTATTTTATATTTTTTTTTTTTTTTTTTCAAAACTAAGTTCTTAGATTTTGATAAATAATATCTTAAAAATGACGTACCAATTTTATAGAAAAAATAGTTTTTTTAGAAAACGGCTCTAACAATTTTCAAAATTTTTTTTCTGAAAATGTATCATTATACAAAAAATCAGATTGCATACTTTGTTTTCAGGTTAAATTCATTTAAGAAGCTGTTTTAGTCATTTGAAAATCGAATTTTATGCTTTCTTAATTTTTTTTCTAAAACTGCAATTACAATTTTTTTAATTAAAAAGGCTTAGCATAAATAGTAACTTTATCTATAAGAGCAAGTACGTGCAACCCAGTCGTGCATTTTATTTTTTTAAAGATTGGGGCTGGAAAAAATAATGTATATAATTGAAATATTAAAAAATCTTCCTCCTCGCAAAAAGGACTTACGTCATTTTCAACGCACATATCCGTTTCCGATAGATTTTTGCCGCAAACGACTAAAACGAAATGAACTGCTGACAGAATGACAGAATTTTACATTCAGCGTACTTAAACTCTTACCTAATTTCGTTGATTTCGAAAATAATTTCTGTAGCCAAAATCCACAAAATAAGGCACTCGTGTGCGCAAGGGAATTATATTGTCAGCAGTGACGTGCCGTGGTGATTTCAGTAAGGTGTTCACTATAATTATTTGTACAAATAATTTGCCTATATTTAGTTTTAGACAAGATCCCATTTTTGTTATTTTTTTAATTATATTTTTTTTTTTTATTTTTATATTTTTTTTTTGTGTTTTTATTTTTTTTAAGTATTTATTTTAATAGAAGAATAAGTCATATTTATTTAGTAGTATAGTTAAATTAACGGAGTCCAATTCATTTACTTGTAGATAAGTTTGATTCGACGCGATTTCTTCAAAAAAACTTGTAGAACGTCATCATAAAAAATATTGTTTGCTTTTAGTTCCTTAATGCCGGCCTTACACGACACAATATTATTGCACAATACTCCGTATTGTGCAATAATATTGACCGTGTAAGGGCTGTATTGCTAAATATTTTCGGGTTGCACAATATATTGAGTGATATTAAAAAAGTTTAATATTTTCTGAATTTTTACTCAATATTTTTCGTTTCCACAACGAGATAGATACAAAATAAGCAAAGAGACATAGAAATATATGCGCAGTAATATTGAGTCGTGTAAGGACGACCCTTTTTTCGCATATTTTTTTTGGACAATTTTATTGCACAATAATATTGTGTCGTGTAAGGCCGGCATAAGAAATAAATGATTCTTCAATTGAAATAATTGCCAGTTCTGACAACCTGTTCTCCAGCATTTTATTTCTGGCATATGATTTTATGCGTTTAAGTGCAGAAAAAGATCGCTCGACAGAGCTACTTGATACTGGAATAGTCAAAATTAGTGAGCTTAATTTAAAAATTTCAGAGAAAGTGTCCTTAAGTTCCATATTATTGAGGAGTTTTGGAATTTCCTTAACAGTAAGTTCATTCTTAAGCTTCACAAAATAAAAAACTTTTAAGGCATTCGAAGGCTTCAGTTGGGAATTTTTTATCATTTTCAGCAAATTTTTTTACAGAAAGTAATTTTTTTAATGACTCGAACTTGCTTTCCATTTGTAACGACAAAGTGTCGATTATTTCAAAAAATAATTGCCGATATCTAAGTTTAAATGTATCCAGACTTTCGGCACGTTTTAGAACAGGGTCAATTATATTTTCGGCAGTTCAATAAACTCAATTGTATCGAATTGCATAGAACTGTATTAAATTTATTTAATTTCACATGTCTGGTTATTTTGATAGCTATTATGAGTATGACATGAGAGATGCAACACTGAAAACATAAACTCTAACTCTTCCCCTTGTGTGTGGTACACTTATATGCTCTTAAGTGTCGTCTTCGTTCAGAGTTCACACTCTCTCTCTCTCGATGCCATATTGAAATAGAGAATGGTGCGCTCAAAGAAGTTGAACACCAAACCAATTTATTTCCTTTTCTGTTTTTCATTCGAATGAAGGACTGCGCGCCGCCGCCGTGTGCGGTTGCGGTGGTGCACTCGATGAAGGTGAACACTAAGCCATATAGAAACTATCTACACATTTTGTCTCTTCTTTGCATTTTTTGTGTGGACGTGTATTTGCTTTACCCTGTTTTCGCTGATCGGTCGGTGCGTTGACATGAGGAGAACACCCTGGAGTATTTATTTTGTTGTTTTGTTTGAGAAAATTTCTGTTAATTCGAAGGAGGGACGGTGCTGTGGTGCGCTCGATGAAGGTGAACACCAAGCCATTTAGAAACTATCTACACGTTTTGTCTCTTCTTTGCATTTTTTGTGTGGATGTGGATTTGCTTTACCTTAGCTTTGGTGGTCGGTCGGTGCGTTGATATGAGGAGAACACCCTTGAGTATTACATTTGTTTGAGAATGAATGAATGGTATGAATTGCCGTGGTGCGCTTGATGAAGGAGAACACCAAGATTTAAAAAATCAACTAAATGGAATGTGACGATTTTGGTAGGGTGTGCGGTGAACACCTGCGTACCTTCGAATAAACGTCACTGATTGTCAGTCACTAACATTTCGTAGTTAAAACTTTGCAAAGTGTCAGCTAATATTTACATAATTTAAATGGTTTATTTTGTTTTTTGTTTTCGGGTTAAAATGTGTGTGTACATAATTTCTTTTTTATATAGCCAATAAAATATTTTTAGAATAAAACAATAAGAAGAAGCATTATGAGTAGTGAAAGATAATCACAAAGATATGAGGTTCTTTTTGTAAATAAGAACAAAATAATGGTTTCTAGGCAAACTTATTTGTTGAGAAAAGATAATAAAAAGATTCATGAGATTCATGTTTTTCGACCTTAAAGGTGCTCTGCTTGATTCGCTATATTGAATTAAAGATGCATGCGAGAGTCCATTTCATCTTATAGTTCGTTTGTTATTCTATCTATGTAAGGTGAGTCAAGGCAAGACTTGCAGATCATTCAATTACATACATATATTTTTTTGCGTTAAATTACTACGAAATTATTGCAAATTGTGTACAACAATCCCTTGCTCATAGCTGAAAGGTTTCAACATTCCCAGCTTGTGGTTTGGCTGTCATTTTAGAAAAAAACACCGCAGCCATCTTGGATATTTGTTATTTTATACGTTATTGTTATACGTTATTGTAAGGTGCCACACCCACTTTTGGAGGTGTCACATGGTTGGGGCACATTCGACACTTTATCACTTTTTTCAAAACCTTAAAATAAATATAAATAATTGTTTTAAAAAAACTCAAACTTGTTCAATATGCTGAAAAAATTTCAATTTTTAAAATCACGTTTAAAAATAATTGAAAAAAAAAACATCGGAGTTATGCAACGGTTACTCTTAAGGTTTCAAAGAGTACCCATTCTACCCTACATAAAAAGATTAGATTTTCCGTGGTTTAAACTTTCTTAATATTATTCCTTTGATTTATTATCTTCATTTTAAAGTATATTTCCAGTTGATACCTTAATTAACTTAATTAACTTAACATTAAGAAAAGTAACAAAACAAATTTATTCATTCAATTTAATACTTAAAACAACCTAAATTTTTATTAGTCAGACTTTTCCATTGGCAAAAGCACCCGACTAAGTGGTTTTTGTCAGGCAAAGCATCCCCATATAAAAATGGCAAAGGCCCCCCACAAGTAATTAAAAAAAAAATATTGATAACTTTTTTCTTTGATAAAAACTAGAAAATTGATTTTTCGATATATATTTTACAATGAGTTGGCAAATGCACCCCGCTGGCAAATGATCCCCCTTCTACCCTACTCTTTTTTGTAAAAAAATTCTGGCAACGGTAGGGAAAAGCATTGGTAACCTCAATACCAATGTATAATTAATATTTTTTTTTTTTTTTGTTTGAAAGAGTGGATACCTACTTTGTGAAAAAATATTTATTTACCCGAAAAACTGAATAAGAGAGTTTTAGTTTTAAATTCTCGAAAAAAATGTTTGTTTCCATCAAAACACTAGCAGCACTTTTCTTTATTATATAAAGAATCATCTGTTAGTTCAATGGGAAAGTAACCGTTGTGATTTCAGCTTTCTCAAAAAAACTCGCGAGGTACATATCCAATGTTTTGGGAATTAATCTCCAAAAAGTCACATTATATGGTGGAAATTCCCACTTCAAAGTGTTTTTTGCTCTAAATTGACTCAATATTTTGGATTCTTTCAAATAAATACGTGCAATATGTCATGTCCAAGTGATATATCCCAATTATAGTGTAATACTTTTTGTATGGCATAGTGCTGTTTTTGTATGGGAACTTTCTCTACTGTATAATGCAGACAAAAATTAACTGTACAAATTGTACCCAAACACACCTAATATTAGTATTAAAAACTAATTTAACCCCGTTTACAACGACTTTGTTGGCACACCAAATTAAATTATTATAGTTTTCATATTTTTTTTCAAAATTCTAGTTTATATTTTTATTTTAAAAATATTAGTACGGCCAATAAGATTACCAAAACCGTTTTTGGCCTATAAGCTGAAATTTAAGTATAATTTGTGTATGTGGTTATTGCAAAAGTATAATAATAGTTTAAAATAATTGAAATCCTTAATTGAATAGATGAAAAAGACTTTTGAAACATTTTGTATCAAAGAATTTTCATAGTCATGTATCTGCGATACAGGCAAAAGCTTTGCAGAAAGCTCTTCACAAAATCCACAAAACATTTTGAGATATTTTAAGCAACAAAATTACCTCAATGCACTTCCCTCAACCCTTTGCCGTTCACTCTCTCCATAGCCATAGTGGAGCATGTTTTGTAATGGACCACACACACAATATTTAAAACAACCGGGCCAGGAGAGGACCACCCAGAACTTGGAACAGCAGTCCAAACCAAATAGTAGCAAGGCAACACACCGAGATGAAAAGTAAATCCGAGAGATGCTCTGCAGAGAAATATATACGAGCATGAAACACAAATAAGCCAGCCGCTGGAGCTGAAGCTGGAGGATTGTTATTCTGTTCATGCTGGGATCACCCCGAAATCCCCTCCGGGCGGTGGCAGCAGCGGCGGCGGCGGCGGCGGGAGGATTTTGTTGCGGTTTCTGGTGGGTTGGGTTTAAAATTATTTTGTTGCTACACTGTAACCAGAAGAGTTGCGAAGGCGAGGGCGACGACGACAGCGGCGCGGGCGGAGCAAAGTAGTGCGATGATTATAATTTGGAAAATGAGGAAAATTTTATTTCCATTTGTATGCCATACAGCATACACACACTCAAGCACAAGCACACAAATATGCACAAGCTCGCTGAATGCAGCATTGCAATGGAGGGCTCCATTAGCAGTGAAAATCCTTTATCTTTTTGGTTTCCGTGGAAAATGTTAAAACATTCTCCAACACTGCTGCGGCTGGCACCATATTCATTTGGGACTACTCCGAAGCGGGAGCCAGGAAATAAATAATTTGGATTTGGATGCTTTCGGATATAGAGAGATGTTGATGGGAGACTCAACTCGAATCACGTGTACGGGCGGAGCTCCCGCTCTGAAATTCTCCTATTTTTTTTTTTTTGTTTTTTTTTTTTTTTTTGAAAAAAAACAAAGAAAATTGCAAAGAAGCAAATAATTGTAAACAGAACTCTTTTTGATGTGTCGCTTTTACGAACATGTACATGCGCGGAACTATTTTAGTTTTTTTTTATTATTTTTTTTCTTCTATTTTGGAGGAAAACTTTTAAAGAAAAACTAAAAATAGACCAAGTTTTTTTTAAATTTTTTTTTTGCTTTTGCACAAATATAGTAAAAAAAAATTAGCGACGATCTCATTTGCTTGCGCAGCAAGGACTTCAAGTTGGAGTGCAATGGCGGCAACAGAATCTATCGACGTGAAGTGGAATACAAAAATGCAACCACAGAAAAAGCTTAGGGATGCTACATTCAGTGATGAGAATAGAAAGTAGAAGAATGTTTTTTTTTTTTCATTAACAAAAGGACAGCATTTTCTATTTGGAGTGGGTATAATGGATAATGGGAGGGATTTCTGACAGATATTTAATTACATACATACTATATGGAAGTGTGATTGTATCTAGACTAGGTAGGTACTTTTTAAGGACTTAAATCTTTGGGAGAAAAGTGAAATTAAATGTCTGCAACAGGCTCGGTCACTTAACATACAAATAGAGGTAATTTAAAGATATGTTAAGAGACATAATATTAAAGAATTAATTGTAGGTTAACATAGTTAATATCTAAATTTTCGGATGAAATTTACTTTAAAAAATTACTTCACCTAATGCTTTTGATTTTTTATTCAATCTTGAATTCTCAAAAGAGAGGCAGCAGCCTCTTTGACTTATCTCTACTAGTCGCAAGGCTGACTTTTGTACTGGTTATAAACAAAAACTCAAATCTGTCAGGGTTGCCATGTGTCCCGGGTTTCCAAACCAAAATGCGAAAAAATTGTTAAAACTAACCTACTTTCGCAAGATTAAAATTTTTTATAGAGTTTCTTTGGTACCTACTTACTAGTTTAGCATAAAAATTATGGTCTGGCAGGATTGCCGATAGCCAAAGGCTTGCCAAAGGAGTATAGCTAATTTAAGAGATTGGCTATAGCTATTGCTTAAAATTGGTCATTTTGTTTTACTTCACCAGTTTAGTTAGAGTTTAATGAAATGCAAAGGTGGCTGCAGTTTTAGGGCTGCCATACTTTTTTTTATCAATTCAAAAATAAATATAAATCCTGGAATTATCCTTATACTTTCTTTGTTGCTTTGTATTAATTTTTGTAAAGATTTTCGTTAATGACTGCACTGTAATTTCAAAATCCGAATTTAGCATTCAGAAAAAATAAATTACACTCATTAAAACCTATCAGATGATATAATATGTCAATATGAGTATTGCACCAAAATAGTGTCCTTTCTCTTTTGGTCAAAAACTGACAAAAAAACTTAAATTTTGGCCAAAAATTGATTTCGATATTTCTAACAAATAGATGATATTTTGTAAGAAATAACTTCTTAATAATTTTTTTTTCATTGAAACAATAAATAGAAGACTTATAAATCGCCAATGAAATAAATAAAGTAAGGGGTTGTTTATGTTTAAAAATTTAATTAAAAAAACTAAACAAAATATGTGTTTTACTAGTAAAAATAAGGGTCTCTTTTCACCTATTCAGATGGGGGGAATTTTTTTTGAAAGTTAACTTAAAGCAGAAATAAAATTATTGAAATACAGCAGGGTTAAATAAAAGATCAAATTATGTGTTTTTTGAAAGCCAGAAAAATTTTCTTTTATTAACATTTTCAATAAAGTTAATCCAATAATTAGTTTAAGAAAAAATAATTTTTAAATTAAGACTTTTGAGAAAAAAAATCAGTAAAAAATTTTAACTGATTTATGTTTTATGTTATAAAATATAATTTTTCTTCCAACAGTCAATAGCCTTATTTAAAGTCAACTGATTCAAGAAAAGTAAATGGTTTATGTTTTTTGTTTTTGCAAAACTGTGTTTCAAACTTGAATTTTAGGAATAAAATAATGTTGAAAAAAAAATCAAACTGATTTTATAAAATTAAATACTTTCTATGTTTCATTTTTCGACCAAAAATTATTGGTTTTATTTCATATTACTTGAATACAAAAAGATTAATGTTAATATGTCTTCTAGTTTTGCATAGAAATATAAAAAAATACAAATCTGAATGCTTTAACTTTTTAGTTTTTTTTTAGAAACTATAATAAAAAGAAATCTTTACTTCCTGCTATAGTTGCTTAGAAATAAGGGCATTGTATTTTAAAAGAAAAAGTTATATTCTATAATTTCAAATTTTGAAAAATAATTAATTAAAAATTTTGACTGCAATTTTTGTTCAAAATTCTATGTTTTTTTCTAAACTATTTAACTAAACTATTAACTTTAATTAAAATGTTAATAAAAGAACATTTCTCTGACCATCAAAAACATACAATTTGTATTTAACTCCTTTGTTCTTCAATAATTTTTTTCTGCTTTAAGTCCACTTTTGAGAAAACTAATTCTTCCATCTAAAAGGATAAACGAAAATGTTTGTTCACAAAAATCTTAATGTTAATAAGTTTGAACATAAATCTGATAAGAGCTGCAAATTAAAAATACAGAAGGTATCAGGGGTCAAAATAAACTCTGAAAAAACAGAGTATATTTTTTGAACTGTTTGAAACTAGTTTTTACTTGAGATATGGGTACCATATATCCGAGTTATGCATTCGTGCAAAAAAAAAAGGATATGATAGAGAATGCGAAAAAAGTGGGTCAAAGAATTCTTTCTATCTGTCTGTCTTTTTCAGAAGCTGCAGGCTAAACAAATACGAAATCGAATTGCTTCAAGCGTTTTTTGGGGCATATACGTAGACATTTTTTGAATTTATTTTTTTTACCAAAAATGACGGTATCTGCCATATATTGATTTTAGAAAAAACAATTTTTTTCAAAAACGATTTTTAAGATTTCATAGCTATAACATGAGAAATTTCGGAAAATTGCCATATACTGTTTTTATAGTGTCTAAAAGTTTTTTGACAAAATATTTTCCCCGTTATTCCCTGATTTTTAAAATCAATTAAGCAACCCACAAAAGCTTTCAAAATCGTTTGTGTTGTTTAAACCTCAAAAAATCCGTTATGAAGAATTTTGAGTGTAATCCGTAAGCCTAATTCTTTTTTTTCGTTATCTATCAATGTGCATAATTAGTTTTTCAATAAAACATCAACTTTGCCCGCACAAACATCATTTTTAAAGGTCTTAACAAAACATTTGATTTTGGAAAATATTTTTTAACTTGAACATTCAATTTTTTAGAATTTTGTCATTTTAATTTGTCTATTCAATAAAATTAATTTAAAGATTCTTTTAATTATACTTTTCGAGATACACAAAAAACTTATTTTATTTCTTTTACCCCATTTTACCCTTACTTCCCGATGGAATTTTAAATAATCCTGTTTTATTGTAATGTAGTATTATACCACCTATCTTTTTGTGTTTTTTTTTTTGGTTCATAACTTATAGTGTGGACAAAAAATCAGTCAGATTTATCAATAGCAATGGCCGACTTCTGTAATTTTATAAACTTATTGTGTTGCACACAAAATGCAAAATAAAAAGAAAAATAAAACCCAGCATAAAATGTAAGTGTGTTGTTATTTCCCTACTTATAGTGTATATGTTAAAAAAAAACCAGTAATAATGGTCACAGAGTTAAAGAGTCACAGACTAAACGGTTTGACGGATTTGCGTGAAGTTTGGTACATGTTACATATTTTAACTAGTTGGACAACTGTTTTTGCGAAATTTGCCATAATTATTAATTATCTCCTTATATAACCAACAGGTTCTTTTTATAATTTGGAAAAGTATTGCGTAAATACTTATTTAATTTTTCAAAAAAAAAAAAAAATTATTGAGAAAAAAATTAAACTTTCTTGCCATTTTTTGTACAGTTAATTTCTTTTCATTTACAAACATTTTTTGTGTCATATTTCAAACCGTGTGGGTTTGAAAGGAATCTCTTATCTTCTTTCAGTAATTTCAACAGTTCAAACAGAAATGTCTGATTTTAATTCAAGTTTCAACATTGGAAGGTACTCGATTATTTATCCCAGTTTTAATAATTCAAAAACAAAAGAAAAAAAAATTACTTACCCTTTAAATTTGTATATGCACCCACCAGAAACATACAACAGAATTTTTGATTTCAAAACTATTCCATCCCCTCTGTTTCATGTGTCCGTCCAGTGTCCATGATGGTTTGATTTCCACCTGACCAACTTTCAATTAGTTCAACTACCACGAACACTATACAACTTTCTCTTCTAAACAAATTGTTCATTCTTTTGATATTCAAAGCCAAAAATACTGGAACCCTTTTCAAAATTTCTATCTCATTTGTATACTTATAGGTACACAGTTTCTAGCTTCCGGTTATCCTTTTTAGAAATTTTTGCTCTCTTACCTAATTCCTTCTAGCTTACTATTCCATACTTATACCCTCATCACTTTAGCTTTATTATGAAAATATTCTCATCTCAACCAAACCACTTCGAAAAAGCAATAAATTATATTCTAGTTAAAAAGGATTCATAAATCCTTAAGCAAATGACCAACCCATTCAACCAACTAGATCCGCATCCGATGTCCAACACTCATCCCTTCCGTTATAATTTTCAAACGTCCACTTCGTTATTCTAATAAGAATTTCAAAGCAAAAGAATTTTAGTTTTTTTTACAAAATAGAGATGATGATGTCGATGGAGGCAACAACAACAACTACGACAAACGGGGATGACCTCTTTTGTGTTTTATCTTCCTTACCATTTATATTTATACAAAAATTCCTTGATCAACCCTCAGGCTCAATCGCTTGTGTTTCAGTGTCAGTGGAGTTGAAAACAAAAATCAGTCTGGGACACCTAAAAGTAGACAACACACAAAAATGATTACTAGGTGATTTAACATAATTTCAGGCAAAGTCAAAAAGTGCTTTTCTGAATTTTCAGTGTCCAGTGATGTTATAAATTTGGTTTTGAAAAATACAAAAAAAATAAAATATAATATAATAAAATAAAATGAACAAATAAAACTTGTGGTAATATATTAAATCACGTTTTTAACTCAAGATATAAAAAAACAAGGTGGTATGCTTAGATTTTCGTCATCCTACCCCTCCCTTTTTTAAGAAATCACCTGAAGAAAATGAAAAAAATACTTTTTTTTTATGTACGTAGATTGACTTCTGATATTTCTGTTTCAAAGAAAGGAAGGAAACCGAAGTAATTGAAAAAGAAGTTTACAAAAGTGTCATAATTTATGTATTATTACTTTACCGTACACGTACACATTTCCTCTTTTCTTAGGTCCGATCTTTTTTACATGATCTATTTCTTTATGGATTTGTTTGTTAGTCAATTCATCATTTTTTTGTGTTCCCATTAATTCTCTTTTGTTTCCATCAAGAACTCTGTTTTTGTAGATTCTAAATCAAAATCTTCTCTTTCTCAGATGAACACCCTAACGTTGGGTAACTTTTGTTAAAATCAAGATAAGTTATTAGAATCTGTAAACGCTTCAAGTTCAGGAATACATTAACTGAGGATAAGTTTAAAAATTCAGTCATTCTGAATAAAACCTTCTTGTACTTTTCATAAATAACCTTTCAAAAATATCACTTTTCTATGGGGGAAGACCACAAATTTTCATTTTTTTATGGTTCCAATAAACAATGGTACTGATTTTCTAAATAATGGAGGTATCCAAAAACCGTTATACACTCTTCGTCAACTGAATACGCACAAACATTATTTTTCAATATAATGTACTTTATCCGTTTTCTCCAAACACAGATGGCAATCTATTGATGCAAACATTTCCCTAAAGATGCAAAGAAAATAATTCCATAATAATTTTCTAAAAACTCATTTCAGTGAAATCTTATCTTTGAACCCGGCTTAACAAAATAATAACAAGGTGTCTTTTCTGTTAAAAAGAAGTAAATCTTGGATGGTACTAATGTTCAAAATTATTACTGACATAATTAACGAGTAAAAAACATGTTTTTGAACAACAATTTTTTGAAACTAGGGAAGTCATAGTATGATGTTAGATTTTACATTATTACGCATACGAATCTGTTTCTGTTAATAAATCTATTTGGAAGGAGCTGGTAAATTAATAGAAGACTTATTCCAAGGATATTCTAGCAGGATAACGTGGATATACACTTCTTACATGATATTAAAGAATAGATTGTCAGTGGTAAAAATGTCAATACTTTACTGACCGCAGGATCTCCATCCTACTAAAAACGTTTGCAAATGGCTTATTCGCAAGATTTATGAAAGAGGCAGGCCCAGTGGTGATCCCCCTGATACCCCCCAGATAAGAGGGGATCAGGGGGGCATATATAATTGTTCAACATAACCAGTCATAAATCAAAGAAGTTAAAGAAACGCACTCTGAAATTAAGTACCTACTTCCTAAGTGAATTAAGTCTTATTAGTACTCACAGTATTCCTAAAGGCCTACATTCTACAGGGAAAAGTCAACTATTTCGGCAAATCACCTAGTCTTCTGAATTTCTTTTTTATATTGATTTTTAAAAAGTATTTTTTTTAACGTCTCTCACCAATTGATAATAGGTAAACGTGCAAGAAAAAGAGCTTCCATCCAAAACATGAAAATTATTTAGATTTCTTCGCGTAAAATTACCGTTATGTGGTTATGCTTGTTCTATTTAGTATTACTTTATTTTTTAGTTCACTATTGTTTTTTCTCATTGGCTTATCTAGGTAATACCAAAAATTAATCAAGATCTAATATGCAATTCCAGTGCGTCTAACCAAGTGAATCGGCGGTTTTTTTTAACATCACTGCCTAAACTGGTGACGATTTTTTTTTTTATACTACTTTAAGTAGTGAGGGGCATTGGGAATTAAATCGTATTTTTATAGACGCACGGCAAGTTTACTTCTGTTTGGACACATAAAAGGTAAGAGCGTTGCTTATCCGTTCTCTTTAAACTTACTCGAAAGCGTTGAAGCGGGTGGCAATGGCAATATATAGTCAAATAAGTTTTTTTTTTTTGTAAATACGCATACCATATGCGATAGATTCTTTTGTTTTGTTTCGTCCTTTGCAATTACTCTACGAAATGACCATAATTAATCCTTCTTTTGGGCATGCAAATTAAGCCAAGCAAGGGTCAAAATTGGGGATTGATACGAGAATGAGAGTAGAGTAGAGTGTGTGTAGTGTATATATGTGCGAAGGTTAACAGACACACGGTAAACAAAAAGGACACACATCCGCTACACACGCATATCTCTCACACATATGTGAGATTCATTTAAAAGAAAATCTCTCATTGTTAGACAGAAAAGAAGAAAAGGACTTCTTCCCTTTTTAATAACAAAGCATTTTCATAGCTTGGAAAGCCAAAGCCAACCAACCTGCCCCTTTGGATTTGCGATCAAAATGTCTGGACCCCTTTTTTTTTTGCTCTCGACTCGACTCATTGGCATTTTTGAATTCAATGACTAAAGGCTAGGTCATTTTGCTAGATTTAAATGTATAGTGAAATGTCCTTTTTAAAACAACCCAAAAAAGCTATCTATAGAAATTATATAGAATTTATGTATACCTACTACCTCTACATCCTATATACTGTTTTGTTATCCTTGTGCATTTAACTTTTAAGAAGAAAGAAAAATTAACTTTGCATCTAATTTCGATTTTGAGCCCGAATAATGTGGTCATTAATTTTCTACCCTTTCATGTATGGCATGCAGGCTCTGCTCATATGTAGAAGAAGGAGGTGGTGACCTATGAGGATGACGACGACGACTACGGCCCGTATAGACTCTTTGATGGTGTCTACATGTGTGTTCCAACTTTCATTCATTATTCATTTAAACACACACACACACATGTTATTTTTTATTATAAATGAAAAGGATGAACGTTTCTATCTGATCTGATGTTTATAGACTTAAGTTTTAAGGAGAATTTTCAATTTAAAATTTTCTAACAAACTTTTAAACAGAGTATCCCTCGTGCTTAAGAAATTTATTTTTCCATAATAGAAAAGACAAAAGATGGAGGATTTAATTAAAATCAATTCTTAAATTTTTGCTATGGAAAGTTTTACAAGTCCTTTGGATGTTTGAGTGTAATTTATCATAGATAAATTTTCACTATTCTTTTCATAATTTAAGGAAATATTCTTAGTTGTCTGAATTTTATTTGATCTTTTCCCTCCCTAGCCATTAGCAATTGGTTTGAATTTGAGCAGTAACTTAATGCTTGACCATAATGTGAAGATGGAAACACTCGTCAATAACGTGGCGTCACGCGCCCCCCTTTTTCATGCAAAATAATTCTGATTGGAATTTTCAGTTCTGGATCAAGAGTTCTGGAGTTCTCAATGGCTTTTCAAAAAAATCTATTAGCAATGCCATTTTTAATTTTTTTTTATTGTTTTTTGTTTTTATATTGAGTCATTTTCGAAAAAACCTTTTTTCAAAAAAAAAAAAGATATGAGCAAAATTTAAAAAAAATTCAAAATAACAATTTCCAAAAATTTTGTTACTCATTTTTATTGCGCCATTTTAAAAGATTACATGTAGGTACAACAAATCATTGAAATGGGGTGGGTCATGAATGAGACAAGAAAATTTTCTGCTTTAGTGTTAATGATTGTTATTTTAATTGCATGTTCCGTTCAATAAAATGTTGCTTGGCATATAAATTGTTTTGGTTTAATTCTATTTTTGGGTATATTCATCACAAATTTTATAAAGAAAATTAGCAAAAAGCGAAGCGAAATTTATATTTTAAGAAGAGTTTATCGAAATGCAAAAAACGTGCCTTTTCACAGCTCGGTTAATTACTAAATTTTCTAACTAATTTCTTGACAAAGTTCTAGCTCATAAAATTAGGTTTATGAAAAATTATTTCATTTTTATTTTTTTTTTTCATAAGAAAAACTGAGAGCTAAAAATACTAGTTTTAAACTGATTTTAGAACTTTGTCAAGAAATTGGCCGTAAATGTGTACAAAATTGTAGTTTTAATAATTTTTGTATATATTCATTATGATTCTCAAACAAAAGCATAACAAGAGGCATTTTTTTGTAACCGTAAATAATTTTTTGAAACGAATCAACAAATAGGCAAAGAACATAGAACTTGAACTCTTACAGCTCTGTACATTCAAAATTTGGCGAAGTATTTTAATCATTGTAGTAACATTAAATTTTTCACATATTATTTGATAAATCTTTCAAACAAAAAATTATCAAAAAAAAATTAACTTGTAGGCGCTAATGATTTAATTCCGCTAGATGAGCGAATTCCCATCACACTGTGTGCCGCCTTCCGAGGAAACTGACCAGAACTTAATTTTTACTTGCGATATAGGTAGGATTAGAATTCGTAAAAAAATCGAACTCGAGATAAAAATCTGACATGTCTCCCAATTCTGTCTATCCGTCTATCTGTCTGTCTGTCTGTTCCTCGAGCTACAGCCTAAACCGCTGAACCGATTTTCTTGAAACTTGGTGGTTAAGGGTCTTTGGTGATTTTCTAGAGGGGAAACTGATTTTTTTTTTTAGGACCAAAACTAACGGTACCTGTCATATAAACATTAAGGAAAAGTTAACTTTTTTCAAAAACAACTCTAACGATTTTGATTACAATTTTTGTGTCTGCTTTTGTCATACTTTTGGAATGAAAGAAATGTTCGTAAAAGTTCTACTAACGGTACCTCTCATAGAACCGTTTTCTTCATTTTTGACATTCACTTAAACGACCGAACCAATTTTGATGAATTTTTTTTAAACGGAAGCTTCTTCTTAACAACTTAAAAATTATTTGATATCAAAATTTTCAAAATAAAATTTTTTTGGATATTTAAAAAATCCAACAAAATTTCTTTTTGAAAAAATCAATTCTCTGTATTTTTTGAAATTTTGGTTTTAGATGTGCATTAATATTTTCTTGAAAATTGCATACCAATCAAATGGCATACTTAGCTTGGAGCCCAAAACAATTTAAGAAGTTGTTTATTTCATTTAAGTAATGAATTTTAATTCTTTTTGTTATTATTTTACATTACGTTGGTACAGAGTTAGAAGAGATAGTAAACATAAACGTTTTATACTTCTTATGAGCATATCTGTACCTGCTTATTGATCAAATTGTTTTTATTAACTAAAATATCAAATATTCAGACACAACAAACCAACGGAAGCAAAACAATCCCACGCTCAGCAGCAAATTCCACGGCACGCCACTGATGATAAATTAGTTTTCTGTTGGATAAACACCGCCATAATAATGTTTGCCATGCATGGGTTCCAATCAATCAAGTAAGGACAATTATTTATATGCTTGTGACACCAGACCATATTATACACATACAAGGATACAAGGGATCACAAGTTTGTGCAAAAAACAAAAAAACAAATGACAAAAAAGACAACAAAAACGAAAAAACATTTAACCCAACAACAATAAATATAGAGGAGCGGTGATACCTAAGATAAATTATAAAGCTACTAATTGTATAGAGGCTAGGTACTCTATCCTTTGCAAGTGACTCCACGAACTTGAAAAATATCTCTTCTATTTTGAGTTTCGAATAAAATAACAAACGAAAAATATCCTTTTTGGCAGCTGAGTTGATCTTCTTCTTTTTTTCTTTTGATCTCAGATAAATTCTTGAAGTTTGAAACAAAGAATAACAAATAGAAACATGACGTAAGAATAAGGATCTCCTATTTTTTTTTTTTTAAGTTATTGAGCGACAAATTTATGAGTGTGGTAATGACATGTGTGTGTTTGTTGTGTTTGAAATTTCCGTGTCTCTAAATTGGCGTCATACTGTCTGGGATGTTGCTTTTGTTTCTTTGATATGTAAGTGATTATTTTTTTTTTTGACGCAACTGCATAGCAGTGGTTTTGGTGGACCCAGTGGTATTGGAACTTGTGTGGTCCACTTGATAGTCGGTTTTGGCGGTACGGTTTTGGTCTTTTGTGTTTATGTCATGTTTCAGCCACTTGAAGACGCCAAACTGTCTAGTCGAACACACATCGACCACTTAAGGACTTCCTTATGAAAACATAATTTGAATATCCTTGCATCTCGCAATGGTGGTCTTGTGATTTTCCAAATTTCCGAATAGAGGAAGTTGGTGTTTTGTTTCGGGAAGAACGGACAAAAGGATCAAAGAAGCGATTTTGCTTTCAGAAGCATTTACCGACTCGTGAAGTATCCTGTGTGAAAATATGATTCAGCGTTCACAGGTAAGAAGGTAGTGGCTATGAATTTGAAATTCGTTTTTGTCTGTTTTTCTTTGCAGTATGAGTACCTTATCATATTTAACAAAAGCTACTTAGCTTTCAAATTTCAGGATTATATCACGCAAATTGTATTCGAGTCTATAGTGACACTTAACGTTCGTTTTTTTCAGCAGACTCCATTCTGCCTAATAACCGTCTCCTTCGTACATTTTGGCTATTTTTTCAGTTCTACCAGCTTAGTAAATAAATTTTATTGCCCCGCGCGTATGGCATATGCTAGCCGTGGGCCATTTCGGCAATAAAGTCATAACCAAACAAAAACCATCTGACAATTAGTTTCGGGCTTCTTCTATAGAACATCTTGAAGTGTTTTTTTTTTTAAGGTTTGCTATTTTTATTACACAGGAATATGGCGGATCATATCATCATGATGCCTTGTTTAAACAAACTCCTGCTTCTGATGATGAATTGATGCCGCTATAAATCAATTTTTATATTCGACTCAAGGATAGTTCCGGTCCCGGTTGTATAAATAGAAAGAGTATGAGTGTGCAATGAGCCAAAAGAAAAACTATAAAGTGTAGAATTCACTCAACCACGAAACTCATCCAATCCATCCGTCCATCAAAATGAAAAGGAATAAAAAAGCCGCCCAGAGACCGAATGATGGCTTTGATGGGTAACCAAACCTATAAGGACTCTGTGTTTATTCTCATATATTCCTGCATGTAAAGCAGTTTAATATGCTATTTTGTTACTTTTGGGCCTCTGCCTGTTGCCGTCATCTGGTAGACTACTGCCCTGCCTGATAGGATGATCCACAACATAACAAGAAAAGGGATACGTTGTACATATTTCTTTTTTTAGAATGGACAGCCACACACATCGCTCAAATAGATAAGGTTTAAGGATCAGGAGTCATTCAGTGCATATTAGTCGGGTGTTGATTCTAGTTTAGCCTCCGGTAAGAGGGTATAATAATGTTATCATGAGCATTGCATTGTGATTTGGCAGACCATAGTTGGCATTAAGCTGAGGAGGATAATATTTTGCAACAAGTTGGGTAACAATAGCAAATGGATTTTCATCTTGGGATCAAAATATTGTGCAATGGGGTCTATGATTTTGTAAAAATTGTTTTTAATTTTGTTTTGTTTGTTCGTTTAAGTAATTGAACTCTCATTTATTTTAAAAATGATTTTTAAAATGATGAATTTTGAGGCATTGCAATGTTAACATTACAATATTATGATAATCTCATGAAATGATGCAAGTCGATGAAGATAATGTAGGTACCAACGTGGTGTAAGAGTATGATTCCTGTTAAATACCACCGCCTTTTCTGGAACTTCACGGTGAAATTGAAATTTGTTTTTAGAACCAAAACAAACAATATCTGCCATATAACTACATATTAGAAGAAAAGGTAACTGTTTTGAAAAACTGCTCTAACAGTTTTGATAACATTTTTTTTTGAGTTCAGTTTTGTCAATATGGTCATACTATTGAAGAAAAAAGTTGTTTGTAAACAAATTTAGTAACGGTACCTCCCATAGAACCGTTTTTTTTTTTATTCATTCTTGACTTTCTCTTACCTGAACCAATTTTGGTGTCTTTTTTAATACGGAAGCTTTTTGACAAACATAAAATTAAATGATGTCGAAATTTTTCAAAAAGTAATTTTTAGATTTTTGAAAAATCAATTTTTCAAACCGGAATCAATGCCCAAGGTGTTTTTATTTTTTGATTTTGCTTCAAGATGTTTAGGTATTAATATTTTCTAGGTAGGTATACCATTTTTTTCTCGTAGACAAGTTTGCCAACCAATATAAAAAGTATTAAGAAGAACATCCAATACAGCGCTGTCTTTTTAAATCAAAAGGCCGTATTAAACTTCGTTCCAATTCTCATTAAATTTTTTTTTAATTTTTATGTTTTTGAAGGTAAAATTCTGCGTCGAAATAAGTCATAAGGATTCATGAAACGATTTTTTGTAGTGCCTATCTTTCCTGGACTCAAAACCTGAAGTTTCATACAAAATTGTCACAATGGAATCAGAAACCAAAAACTTATAGTTACAGTTGCTAAGATAAAATTTTAAATCGAAGCACGCCATTATACCTACTATAGAAATGAATATTTGCAAGTTCTTAAGCCTTTTTTTTTTTGAAAATCCTGAAAAATGTATGTAACGTCCTTTTTTTATTAGAAAATAAATAAATATGTTTCTTAAACCAAAATTTTAATAAATATATTAATTAAGACTAATAATTAAATAATTAAACAATTGATGGATGGGTTTTTTGTAAAATTATACATCTTAAACTAAGCCAGGACTCAATTTATAATGTGTTATTTTAGAAAAAAAAATCAAAATGATTCAATTCTTAAATTTTTAGTCGTAATATTCAAAAACTTAACACAATTATTTTATAAAACTTGTATTTTTCTTGCATTTTAGCAATAAAAAAAATATGAATTATAATGATCCCAAACTTTTCTGTACCGTTGCAAGAATTTTTTTTTATAAAAAAAGTGTAAAATATTGATTTTTATCCAAAGTTTGTTATTTGAGATTTTACTGTTCCGATTACCTCCATTATTCTGAAAATCAGTCAAATTGTTCATTGAAATATTGAAACAAAAATCCAAATTAGTAGTACATACTCCCCAAAGCGATCGTGTTTACATATTGCCAACGCCAACGACAACGGCACACTTACAAAAAAATGTCTCAAAAACGTATTTTCTAAACGTTTTATGATGGTGTTTCACTATGAAATAGACTAATTCTGAAAAAAAAAAATGTTTTGTGCCAATTGCGATACTATTTTTATAAGTTTTAGAGTTTCTATACGATTTTTTTACACCAGGGATGCACATTTTCGGTAAACTTTATATATCTGGTGTAGGAGCATTCATAAAGTGAGCTTTACGCCGTTTCAGGATTGAAAAACAAAATCACTTTCTTTTCAGAGGCACTTCACTCAAACTGTTCCCAAACATGTAAAAAAAATATCCTTCAAGACAGCCCAAACATAATAATGAGTTTTAGAGGTCGCTAATACTTTTTTCTCAATTTTTAGCTAAGTTTCGAATTGGTTTGCTATACCTTGATCCATGTTGATGATTACTATGTCAATAGTACTTCAATAGAAGTACTATAATAAAAAAATATACTACCTTTTGTAACTGTGTTAAAAAAATCTTGATATCTTGTTTGGTTGCTCAGGAATTAATTTTGTAAAGCTGATCCATTTTTCTTGCACATGCTAAGTTTTGACTTTGAGGTATTTTTTTTTTCCAAAATGCGTGATAACGTTTTATTATTATTTTTTTTAGTAAAAATGCCATCCGCATTAGCTAGAAAACCTTATAACTTAAAGATAACATACTGCAAAAAGCAAAATCTTAAGGGACTGGTTATAGCGATCAGCAAATTGAATTAAAAAAAATTTCAAATGGATTTCTTATGTTGTTTTCACTCGTTTTAAAATACAAAAACAATATATATCGATGCCAAATGACTTAACAACCATTTTTCAAAAAAAATCAAAAAGTGTTCTCGTTTAAAAAAAATATTTTGTATATATCTTTTTAAGGTAGGTATTGCTACCTTAAAATTTCATGTCTTTGCGATTAAAGAGAATGCAAAAAAAGGGGTCGCGCAATTATTTCTGTCTATCTGTGTATATTTCGAGCTAAGGCCTAAGCCGCTGAAGTGATTTTCTTCAAACTTCGTTGTTAACGGTCATTGGTTATTCCCTAGAGGGTAGATTGAATTTTAGAACCATAACGGTTACAATGACCATTAAGGACAAGTGATTTTTTATCAGAAATATAAAAAATATTGATGCAAAAATAAAAAACTTCTGTTAGCAAGGTCGTACTTTTGAACGAAAAGACATATTTTTAGAAATGTTAAATAAAATAAGGGTACCTTCCGTAGAAATCGACTTGATTTTTAATTAATTAATTTTAATTAATTTTTTTATACGGAAGGTTTTTTATAGTCTTAAGATTATTTGATATCAACATTTTCAAAAAATACACTGTTGAATTTTTAATAAAACCTTCAATTTTTTTTGAAAAATCAATTTTTCGAAAACGTGTCACGAAATTTTTGGTTTTAGGTGTTCAATAATATTTTTTTTGAAAATGTCATAATCAACTCTTTCTTCGAACATAGTTTGAGTATTATTTCTGAAATTAGTTTTTCTAAGCAAAATTGAGCTCCACATCATTTCAGAAGTGATTTGAGTCATTTAAGTATTTAATTTTATATTTTTCTTAAATTTTCTTATTAAATTATGTATTTAAAAAATATGTATATATAAGAGGCTTTAACGTTCACATCGACTTTGACCATAAGAGCAAGTACTTGCGACACACCCATGCATCTTATTTTTTTTTTTATTGAAATCTTAGGAGCTATTTCGAGAAAATTCAGTTCACCTCAAATAAATTTACCAACGTTCACTTTGGCCCAAAAAATTACATACTTTCACGATTTCCAATGGACAGTCTCCATATAGGGGCACTGCCTACAGGCACCAAGTCGACCCATTGGTTAAGGCAGTAGCTCCTCATACAGACTGATAGGCAGATAGATTTTGGGACACATTTTTTCGCATTATTATCATTATTGTTCGAATGCATTACTTGAAACATAGTATACCTGTGTAATACCTACAATAGCGAATTAAAAGTTAAAACATCACCACAAGCTATTCTAACTCATTCACTGACTGCCAAATAACAAATACCTACCTACATTCCATATCTACCAAAAACAACCCAACAGATAACCAATCTGTATCTGTTCTGCATTTAAATTCTTCCAACCAAAACACATAATTTTCCTCCCATTAAAAGAGAATTTTAAATAAAATTCCCTACGTCATCTCTTTGGAAATACAAAAAAAAAAAAAATAAAAAAAAAACATAACTTTTCCTCTCTCACTCAACTACCTATATTCCTATATTCACATACATCTAGCAAAGTTTCCCACCCAAAATAAGAGATGTCGCCCAAATAGAAATATTTATATTTAAATTCACCCCGTCCAACCATAGCACAAGCACCAAGCGCACCATCGACAAAAATTGAAACTGGAAAAAAGCTAACAGCCAGAACAACGCTAATACCGACGCTTTTTCAAAGATGGAGCCAAAATCGTTCTCGTGTCGTTTTTATAAAAATAAAACACAAGAAAAATTCCTCCAACACAACTCGTTCTTTGGTTTTGTCTTTTTTCTCATCAACAACTCTTTGTAACAAAAAAAAGTCACTCTTTTTCCTGTAGTACACCCGAATAGCTACAGCACCACCCTGAGTATGTCCATTCTCACCCCCACACACATACGAGTGGAAGTGGAAAGTCAAAGAGCAGCAGAAACACAGTGTGCTCTATACGGATACACACCAACAACAAGAACAACGACAAAATGGAAAATCTCGAAAACAAATCCGCAATTAAAGCATACACACTCTCATATTACAATTGTAGCGATTTTCTACCCCCCACACCACTAACACCACCCCAAAAAACCCAACCATAACAGGGGGTGGTTGGTAGAAGGGTTTTTTTTTTTTTTGTACGTTGAAGTACTTTTCCGCTTGAGGGTTGCGATAGGTTCGCAAATTGTGTGTCAGCTCGTATCGGTGGAGTACAACAATCGGACTGTTTTGTGGGGGATGGAGTTGGGGTGGTATATAGCTGCTTTACGCAGGTACTTACTTCATACACTTGTGCGCTTCTTTTGTCGGATGGACCATGATAGTTGTTGTTAACACTCCCATTCACATGTGGAATTTCGAAATCAATTAAACAAAATTATTTGTTGCCGATGTAATTAGCATAACCATGTGCACGGTGCAATGTGGTATATGCGGTATGTGAGTATTAGTGTACACACAGCATAAAGGTACTTGAACAATTCTATACAATGGGAAGCATTTTATTTTACGTTAACAGTCCGCAGACTTTGAGGTGGTGGCTTTCTGCCTAGTATGCGTTCAGCTATTTAAATGCAATCAATTATTGTTTGAATTTTGTATGAAAATGAAAACAGCGACATGATGAGGAAAAGAGGAAAAAGTGAACAAAAATGAAACACAACAAACATAACCAATAGCCACAATGGTGTCTGCCTCATTGAGTCTTACAATTTTTAAAGTAAAAGTTATCATTTATGTAATCATGTACAAAGTTGGACTCTGGCAGGATACCTCTGTTTTAGGAAACAACTTAATTAAAGTATCAGTGTTAGTAGATAACTAAAACTTTGTTCCAAAACTTTGGAAACCAGAAAAACAAAAAAAGAATATTAACAAAAATAAAATATTCAAAATGTTTGTTTTTGAGAATGAATTTGAAAAAAAATTAAATTAAAGCTCTTTTATTTGTGGTCATTAGTATAAATGCGTATTGCCCAAGTATGAGAAGTGAGGGCGCATTAGTTATTGTGTTTAAAATTGTTAATCCTTTTGGTGATCATTTCATCATAAAAAAATGATTACCAAGTAATAGATAAACATTTTCCTAGTTACACTTAAAGAAATAGTTTATTTATTTTCGTTTGGTGTCCAACAAATGAAAAGTTGTTTGACGCAAACGGTTCGTTCTCTCATTTTGCTTATATGCGTTCTACGCCGGCCGATCATAAATTAAATAGGTCTGTGGAAGAATGACAAGATACTTGCCTCGTAAGCGAGAGGTCGCCGGTTTAATCACAGGTGTTACGCTAAACTTTTTTATTTTAATCGTTTGCAAAAAATGTGTAAAACACAAACGAATTTACCAATTTTCTGCAAACGAAGCCGAAAAATTGTCTAGCAAACGAAAAAGTTGTTTGGGCAATTTGTTCTGATTTTACTGACAAAGAAGTTCATTTAGAACTAATTGAATTTCACGTTCAAGTAAAATTACCAAGGTAAAAATATTCGTTCTTGTTGATTCTCATAAATAAAAAAAAATAATTTATAAAAATTTACTAATTTTGTATTAAGGAAATGGTGGATTATCTTTTCAAATGCTAATTTCCACCATTCTTTTGAGAAACACCATTTTTTTATCAACTCTTTGTGAAAAATTACCAAATAAAATAGATTTACAATTCAAACTTTATACATTTTGAGCTGTGGTCGACAAACAGACATCGTTAAAATCAAAATGCACAGATAGACAGAGAGTCCCCAGAAATTTTTAAGTTTGAGTGATAGCATAAAAACACTGGTACTTTAGGATAGATCCTTACTTTCTATAATCAAATATCGAGTTCTTACATACTGGAGCGTTCCTTAGCACAGATGGACGCACAGACGAAGAAACGAACAGACCTACAGACCGACGGACGACTTAATGAAAATTAATACTTTTTAGGACTTCTCCATCATCGTAATGTTGGTTTTGATTAAAACTCAATTTTTTTTTTTTAAATCCAATAAAACAATTTTCGAAACTTTTGCTTATATACTATATTCCAGCAACTTAAGAACTGCCTTACAAAAAAATCGTTAAATCGAGTGAGTCATAAAGGAGAAAATCTGAATTTCAAAAAAGCACTCTATAGCAGGTAGTGTCAAAAATGGCGAAAAAAAAGAAGATTTTACCCAAAAAAATGATTTTAGTCGTGTTTTATTTCGCACTGAGTATCTTCTTAGTGTTTCATTTTATTCGAAAAACAAAAACAAATTAGACTAGTCAGCATTTTTTTGTTGTTTTAAAAAAAAAATGAATAACTGAGTAGCTACTCAGTGTTGAATAAGAAACGGCTAATGATTTTTTAATCAAAATCGTAGGAGCAATTTTTGAGAATAATAAGTTTTTCTAAAATTGATACATAATATAGTAAATTTGTGATCAAAAAGGAAAGTTAGTTTTGTTTTCTTTTATTCAGTAGAAGGGGCTGCTGCATCCGAATATGAGGTTTGCCAGCAAAATTTCGTGACAGAAAATGGTAAAAAATTAAAAAAAAAAAATTTCAATGGTTTTTGCAGTTTTTGGAAAATTTAACAATGGAGTATTAGTTTTTGGTTTCAACTATGTAACGAAGAGTTTATGAAAACTTAATTTGCCAAAATTTGAGCGCAAAATAGTTTCCAAATTGCACATCTTCATACTTTATCAATTTTTGTAAAAAATGTTTCGTAGGATGTAATAATATAAATCAGTTAAGTTTGAATTTTGCCCCAGAAACATTTTTTTTAATCAAAAATTTGACTTAAATGTTTACAACAACGCCCTCAGTAATATCTGAAAATCACGGAAATCTCTCATGTGTGGTCCATCATTTTAAGAAAACCCCTACTCTACCATATTGGATTTTTCGCGCTTTTACAATATCTTGGTACGTAATATTGTCCTATAGATGTTGTTTGAATGAAAAAAAATGCTGAATATAATAATGCTAATACTAACCACAAAATAATAAATCGCTTGTGAAAGCTATTCTCTATTTTCTCTATTTAGTCTTGTGGATTAGCAGAACAGGTGAAATATCTCCGAAATCTCTTTGAAAATAGTGGTACGTCCAAAATACATTCAAATCAAATTTCATAACTGTACCCAACATTATTATTTTGCAAAATGTGTCTGTAATATTTTACCTGTTGTACTGAAAATATAGTACTAGGCAATCAAAAATGACTAAAAGTTCACTGTTGATAGCTGATATGTGTTAATATTTTCTTATTATGATAAGCAGTTACAACATATGAATTTGGCACCAGAACAACACCTTTAGCACAATAACGTACCAAGTTATAGCCGAAATGCGAAAAATTTATGATACCAGCAGTTTTTTCTTAAGAAAAGTTGAAAAAATTGATAAATTTTGAAGAGACGCAATTCAGAAACTATAGGCAATTTTGGGCTTAAATTTTGGAAAATTCATTTTTCTTTAACACTTGGGTATTCATAATTGTAACCAAAAACTGATCCTTCATAGTAAAATTTTCCAAAAAATCAAAAATCGTTGAAAATTTCGCTGTTTTTTTTTCATGTTTGATTGATATCTAATTTTTATTTCTGTACGAATTCATAACGATACAGTACCTATATCACCTAGGACTCTATCATGGAGAAAGAATAATATTGTTACAAAAAATAAAATTTGTAAACAAATAGTACGTATACGCCACAGTGCACAGATTTTCCTGTTACATTTTATAAAAACTCGTACTCGTACCTTGCTTGCGGAAGGTTAGGTTCAGAAACGGACAAAGAACATAAGAAAAAAAACAGAACATGTAAAAACTCATAAGAATTTATAATAAGGTGAATAATCATTGTTTTTTTTTGAATTTTTAAGAAAAGGCTCCATTTAAAGAGTCTTAGACCCTCATATTGATGAAAATTGTCTGCTCTATCGTTGGTTTTAAGCACTATCTATGTTGTTAAAATTATTATTTCGATATTTGATTTTTTGCATTGTTTTAGGGAGTTTGCACTCTTCCTTCCCCACCCATTTCTTTTAATATACTTGAGATATTCAAATCCAAATAGAAGAGGATCTAGCCCTCTTAGACTAAAAATTAGTTATCCCAATGCAAATACAAAATCAGTTTCATTTTTTAATGTTTGCACGTTTTATAAAACTATTTTTGCAGATTTTCTTGTTTATTTGTAATTGAACGACGAATTCGTTTTAGCATTATAACTCGCTTATTTACATTTATTTATAAATAAAAATTAATCATTTTTTTAATTATTGTAATGGCAACATTTGAAGACTATAAACATAAAAATCTATTGCGTCGTTTTTCAGTTACAAGCCAATCAATGCAACAAAGTCCAAAACCAGTTATTATTTTTATTAGAACCACTCTATACCATTCCTTGGTGGTTGTAAGGCAGCTGGACTAAAAAAGATCTACAGTTAACTGCTGGTTAGAGGTTTTTTTTTTTGTGACAAGCGCAGATACTGTCTACTGATACTCCTCGCAAAAAACGGAGTTAAAGATTACAAAATTTTGTATTTTGATTGGTTCGGATGGTCTCTCGAGTTGTCTGTCAGTTTTTTTCTAAGCGGTTAATATAGAGAAGCGAACAAGTAGAAGCGTTACCCTTGGGCTCTGATGGCTTTTATTGGCTTTAGTTACTGACGCGCTTCTATTATATTGGTTCAAAGTGAAGTCCATATCAATTTCCTGCAAACAATCAAAGCTTTTTCATCTTCATGCTGGCTCTTGATATGATGATGGCTTGTATTTATTTTCTGGTCGGAAGTGTTGGATGGGAAGAGAGGTGAGACAATTTTTTTTTTTTGATGAAGGGCGCTGGGTGTGAATAAAATTGTAATGACTTTAAATTGTACCACGTTTAAACCACGTTTAAGTTTAGAATGACAAGTAACTGTTGACATATTTTTCTAACATGGTAAGTTTTAATATCCGTGTGTCAAGCCCGGTTTTGTAAAACCAATACCAAATTTTGTACAAGTTAACATACCATGAAAATGCCGGACTAGCGACAAAGTATCCCCAACCCACCATTTTGAAATGATGTCAAACGCCAAATCGGATTTGTTGGGAGTTTCGCGAAGGAATATTATTAGTTAGGGGCTGTCAATTATTTCCAAGAATAACAAAGCTATATTAAATATTTTTCTCGGGTCAAAGCCTAATTTCACTAAACAAAAACCTTCTAAATTATAATTGCCACCAAATATAATTTGGTGGCAACCTTTGCCAGCAATTCATTTGAGAATTGATTTTCCTTTGCGACTAAATGCCATCAAGATCAAAGGCAAAACTTCACCGTGGTGTATATACGGTGTACCTTTACCTACCTACCGATAAGTGGACTATAACAATTCAATGTTAACACTCTTTGGCCATACATATATGATACATGTTGTATACGGAACGAAACAAAAACCCCTTTGACGAAGTCACAATCACGCGGAGCGGTGGCGATGGCGTTTTGGCGGTGAGGCGGGAGGTGTCATCAATCGCAAAGAGTGGAATGCCCTTCTGGGTGTCAGTGAATTTGCAATTTGCGCCCATTAAATTGTGGCAGGCGCCCTTAAGTGTTTTTGGTTGCATGACCCCGCGCGTATACAAAGCCAATCGTGGTGCACCATGTGGCGTTAAAGAGCCAAGCAACATCAGAACAGTTTGCCAATTTCAGTTGCTCTCGACTTTGGCTCTTTTGGGTGTGCTCGACTAGTAGACTCGTTATGTGAAGGTGCTTTGTCGAGTACACAAACACACACACACACACACACACACACACGACACACACCCTTCTTGTCTTTCTCTCCATTTTGGTGTGGGTAAAGTTGTCAAATGCCAAATGCATTGTCACGCAATGCACTTTGCATTTTGATGTTTTGACGTTCGAGGAGGAAATGCTCGTCACGTCGTGTTTTGCCGCACACCTCCAATTTCCGCTTGACAGCTTCAACCCCAACCGATGCGATGCTTGCTAGCCTAGCCCAGCAGCTTTACCTCTGCCACTGTTGGTCGACTGCAACTGCCACTTCATTGGAACAATTTCCCACTTTCTACACTATATACATGTGAATGTACAAGTTTGTAGGTATATCAACAATTCTGCATGTGTGCATTTATACAAAAGCGGTTCCCAAATGCGGAGGGGGGGGCGGGGGGACAATATTGGTTGGCTTTTCTGGGGATCCAAAGTTTGGGAAGTTACAAGACCAAAGTGTTTCCAACTTAAAACCGATTTTCTGGGTGACTGGTGTTTGGTTGATAAACGTATATATTTTTGTTTTGTTTTATTATTTTACCTCGGCTTTGCATGGTTGAATATTTCAGTGTACGAGTAGAGGTACCTACAAGGAAATTCACACTCCATTCTAGTGGCTTCGTTGAATTGGTCTAAAATAAATGGATATAAAGACCACTACCAAGTGGCGGGTTGTTGGGTGTGTTATTATGTTGTGAATATAAAAACAACCAGTGAAGGTATTTTTTTTTTTTTTTTTTTGTTTTTGATAATTGTGTTATTGTTTTGGTAACATTAATTCGAAATAGGTGCGTTTCTCGGGGTTACTGACCGAATCAATAAAATTATGTGGTCGAAGATGTTTCTATACAAAATATTCAAACGAAAATAAAATAAACCTTCAGAATTCAGTGAATATGTAGGAACAAATTTTACCCCCAAACAAAGAAGTTATAGAAGTTGATTCCTTCTATAAAGATGAAACGGTAAAGCCATTTTTTTTATATTAATATTTTTAATTTATTTATTAATTGAAGTTCCTTAAGATCCATTATCTTCACTACAAGTCGAACTCAAGTTGAGGATTTTTATTCTCAACTTGTCATTTCGGGTTTCTTCACTCGAAGTTGACAGTTTCAACTTTCGACACCCAACTTTCAAGCTGATCAACTTCTGGTTTCTCAACTTCCGAAAATAGTAGAAGTTGAGAAAGCAAAATTGAGAGTTTTCTGTCAAATTTAAATTTTTTTGATAAACATTTTGTTGCATCTTATGTCAAATATTATTCTCGGTTAGGTTTGAATAAAAATATTTAAAAAAAAAATGTTCCGCGCAAATTATTATCAATCATCTGCTTCTGGAAGCAAAGATGAAGAAGAAGAAGAAGAAGAAGGCGTTTAAATAAAGACAATATGCAATTTTTATACGAAATGGGATATTATCAACCGATTTCGTTGTTTCAAAGTGAACGACATCCGCGAATCTACACCAATTACCCAATTATTTATTGTGCTGAGATATTATGCACTCGAATCAATGCAGTTGGTCATTGCTGATCTTATTGGCGTAAGTATTTCAACAGTTAATCGTATCTTCTTCTTCTTCGCTCATAGAAGCAGACGATAGATGGTTTCCCAATATTAATTTTCTTGGAACATTTTATGTTTAAAATATTTTCATTGAAACCGAATATAATTCAAATCTCACTGATTAAATTCAAAACTAAAGTTGAAACTGTACGTATCTGTCAAAAATTTCCCAAGAAAATTTTTAATAACGCAAGTTGGCTAGCTTTTGAACTTCAACTCGCAGGTTAAGGTTTAGTGACTCCTTATTCTGTATCGAATAACTAACTTCCCCAGTTAATTGGACAAACTTGTACTAAAACTTATAAGAGAAAGTTTTTTTCGGGGATCACATTACAAAGATTAATTTCAAGACAAAAAACAACCTTGAAGCAAACCGACTATCGCTCTTAATATTTTAAATTTTACTGATAGAGTAGTCTGAAATTATGCAATTACATGTACAATTTCACATTGTATAAAGTTATTATTAAAAGATACTTTTTACAATTATCAGAATTCATTCATACTTGTTCAAATCTTGTTTTTTTCTTACTTTAAAAACCAAGCAAACACAACAGTTTCTTTGATTCTTTCTAAACCCATATTGTACACAAACTATACCACTTTATCTCTTCCATCAACTGCAACTGTCACATCGAGTTAAGTAGATTAAAGATGTCATGTTTATTCCCATCATCAACATCATCTTGGAATGTTAAGAAAACATCACATATAAGTTGTCTCCATTGCAAATGCGGATGATCCTTTCAAACACCATTCAACCTCATCATCAGCTAATGCATCATCCGATCAACTTTAAAGTTTTAGAAGGAAAAAAAAAACAAGAAAAGGCGAAGAAGAAGAAGAAGAAGACATCCTTCACATAATAGATTTAACCGTGCGTAAGTTTGTCATCCACAAAAAAAAGGACCAAAGAAAAATACACACCATTCACTTCATCCGCTTAGCTATGAGCTGAACGTACCTACGTATCTACCAAAGATGAAATGCCGGTGATGCTTTGCAATATTGAAGAGCATCTTCAATATTGCAAAGCATGGGAAATCTATTTCGGGGCAAATCCTTGCGCGAAATCCCTGTGTAAAGTGATATGGTGTATCTATGTCCTGTGTAGTGTTGTACCTGTTGTGCAAAAGAAAAGCGGATGAACAAAAATAAAAAGAATGTCCTGGCGGCTTTAATGCAATCACAAATTCACATGATGAAGTACTCATTCTTCAATCGGTTTCCTACAAAGGACATCAAAGTGAATTTCAGAAAAAAAAAGTAAAAGGAAGTTCCAATTCTATTTCTTTTTTTTTTTGGGTTACAATAAAGAATCCACACTCAGTTCACATTGGTTACCATCACTACTCCTTGAAAAAATCCATTTTTGAATTATTTGATAAGAAGATATGCTCAACCCTTTTCCTATATCAACTAAGCATCAAGTCATTTTGTTTTTCCATCCACTGAGTAATAGGGAAATGGAAAATCTGGCAACAACAATTGCCACATCATTCATAGGCAAATTTGATGGCAGTTTTTATTCAAACCAAATGGGCCAGCCAAGCAGGACGTGCTATAAAACAAAACCTTTTCTCGTTTATAATCATTTTTAGCAGATGAAATCATGTACACTGAGAAAAAAGTACATCTCTTTAAAAAATTTTGTGGGAAAATACAAATTGATACAAAAAATTAAGAGAAGTTTCGCAAATTGACGGATCATTAGGAATCAGGAATTCGAATTAAATATCATTGATTTCGAAGGGGTATTCGACAATATCAACTGAAAGATTTGCAAATCTTACATGATACCTATTCAAAAAACAAAGACAAAAGACAAGCTTGAGCAAATGCTCCACTAGATTTTTAACACTGAGTAGTGCATACAACTGACTCCCAACTCAATTGCAAGCAAGTAATGTAGAAACTGCCAAACGAACCGAAGCAGAAAAGGTCGTTGGAAAGAAATATAGTACCAAACTTCCTGTAGAGTTTCCAGGTGAAGAACTCAATTGTGCATTCACTTCTGAGAACTGAAACTAAACAGGGACATAAGCATGGGCCTGAATAAAAAGAAAAGCATTTTGAAAGGACACATCAAGGGCGGAGTACCACGATCATTATACAAAAAGCAAAATCATCACCTCCAGAGACAGTAGATTGAAGAGTATAAGATCACGTAACACATCAACTCTTGGAACTACTACCTGAAATAAGAACTAAAGATCACACCGATGACCAAACTTATCAGCTTCCGATCACCAAAAAATAGAGCGAGTGCTCGAAGACATTGTTAGGATTGGTGGCAATGCCTAATAACTGGTTGTCAGTTTCACCAACCTAATAAAATTCAACAACCACGCTATAGCAGTTTTGGAACATGTCAATTCTCTTTCATTTGGTATAACCTCTACTACGGAAGCAGAATAAACTCCATAATTTTTCCATATTCTTCTCCATTACATCAGCAACGATGAAGAAGGTCAAGCTTTTCGAAAGGATGATCTTGAGAGTTTGTGAAAACATGACTGATTTTAGTGTGTTTCTGCACGCAAACAGGGTGGCCGCGTATTACAGAAATGCTGCCTGACCATTTTTTAGATACAAGAGAGGAGTTCTTGGTTTGTATTTTAGCTTTTGTCTCTATTAAATATGATGCGTTTCGACGAAAAAACGAGTGCTTTTATAGTGGGAAACTGCATTTAAGCAGGGTTGCTGCCTTACTTAACTTACCCCTATTATAGAAATAGTGCAAAAAGTTTCTTAAATAGATGAGAGCCCGAGATATGATGTAGTGTGATTTTTAGCCTTTATTTTTGTTAAAAAAATACCTTTTGATTTCAAAACAAGTTTTTTAGTGTTTCTCTGCATTGAAACAGAGTTGCCGCCTACTTAACCTTGGTAAAAAAAAATGGCGCCCAACATTTTCTTGATAGAAGAAAGTTCAAATATGAATTTCGTGTGTATTTATGCCTTTACTTTATCAAATATGGTATATTTTGACTGAAAAAAAGAATGTTTTTAGTATTTGACTGCATTGAAACAGGGCTGCCGTTTCCTTACCCCTATTTTAGAGAAATTACCTATCTGAAAACTCTTAAATCTTATGCTAAAATTTCATGTGTATTTAAGCCATTAACATTGTCAAATATAGCATATAGTGTTTTTCTGCATTCAAGTGTTTTTCTGCATTCAAACAGGGTTGCCGCATACTTAATTTCAGTATAGAGATGAGGCCCAACGTTTTTTACAATGAAGAGAACCTAGACATGGTATTTTTTACCTTTTGACTTTGTCAAAAATGGTACAAACCAGTGCAGTGTTTTAAATGTTTTTTTACTGTAAGACCAGGTAGACCTTGACGCGCACTTAACCCTATTTTAGAGATGACACTTAAATTTTTTTTATTTACATAGAAGGGACTTCAGTCTTAAATTGTATAGATATTTTAGCCTTCTACTATTGATTCTTCTATTGATACATTTTTGTTTAAAATAAAAATATTTATTTTATTGTGATTTTATATGACCAGAGTTGCCACATTCTCAATTTTAAGTATTTTTATAGAACTTAATAAATAATACTATTAAAGTTCTATAAAATATGTTTTGCTATTTGAAGATCGAAATTGAGTTTAATGTGACTCATATATCCACCAAATTTATTTTGTTGACAATTCATACGATCGTTCGAAGTGTCAGCATAAATAATTTTTTGCTTTAATTTTCATTTCTTTCCGTGTACCTACCAAAAAAGAATTAAAAATATACTTTTTGTTTTATCAACACAAAAGTGATAAATTCAAAGCCATAAACAGGAACATCCACGAATATTCAATTTCGCGTTTTGTATGCCTTCTCCTGTGGGAGAACGATGAACGAATAACCATTCTCGCATTCTCCAGCATTGCCGCCACCGACCGGCCGCATTAATTAAAACAAAACAATGGAATGAGCATTATCTTCATCAGCATTAGCTCCTGACTTTAGCTTTCAGCTTTGTTGTAACTTTGTAATACAGCCTTCTACTACTACTATAACTTAATGAGGGATGAGAATAAGGATTCAATTCACACTCCCAGTGCGGCACTAAAAGTCTTTCACTGTTAATTGCTTAATTATGTTAAAGAGCTTCCTTGTTCTTTTCTTGTTCTCGACGACAACGACGCTATACGACCTCTCAAACTGATACTTATCATCAGCGAAAAAGTTCATCGTTTAGTCGTTGTTGTTGCTGTTGTTGTTGTCATTGTTGAGTTGAGAAAGTCCTTTTGTAAGCTATAGAAAAAGGACATCTTTCAGGGTGAAAATTTACGAGTGTTAAAGTTTTCACTGAATACCATATACCGTTGACAGTTCGCGGTAGGCACTTAACGCTTACAGAAATTATTTTCTCCTTCATGGGATGGGAATTTGTAGCGAGGGGTTATTTTGTCCACCCACGCATGAAAAACTAAAAAAACAAAAACAACTTTTTAATTTTCTTATGCCTTGTATCTATCCTCTGATTAATGGGAACATTTTATTTTGGCAAGAATTCTGATGTTTTGTTTTAATGTTGCGTGTTTGTTTTTGCGTTTAACCAAAACCATAAAGAAATTAAATCTTAAACTGTGTTGACATTAAGCAACCGCGCTGAGGTGGTCAAAAAATTAAAATTAAATTAAATGAAAAAAAAAAGAAAAATATTCTTTATAACAAACACTTAAAAAGTTGACATATTTATTTCATTTTTAAAATAAAAAAATATACAAACAACAACGACAAGTTGAGATGTCGCTTTGAATTATGAGTTCAACGGATACAAAAAGAAATATTTATAAAATTTTTATTGGAATATTTTGTTCTGAGGTAGAACGAGATAATTTATATTTATGTTTTTTTAAGGCACAACGTATTTAAAATAATGTCGAACGAGACAATTGGAGTTTTTTTTTTAAATATCGGGAATTTGGCATCATATCAAGGATGGATTTTCTATATATTCCTGGCCAAGTTAATTATGATTTAGAGAAGGCACTTATCAGAAAAAAACCATTAAAAATTTTTTTTTTGTGATTTTAGTGGAATTTTCAAAATAAAAAAAATAAGAATCCAGAAATCGTACAAAAAAAATTGTTAAAAAGAGTGCTGAGCACGAGTCTTATGTTATCAGACTCGTGCTCAGCACTCTAAAATCATAAAGTTAGCTATTGAAAATTATTACGTAAGAACTTTTCCACCTCTAAATACGCTTTGATTGGATTACAAAGGGGATTTCGGACAAATCATGCATTTCTTCACTTCGAAAACGAATTTTAAAATAATTTAGACAGATGAAATTCAGTTAATTCACATCTCATAATTTGTTTTGTAATAAAATATTTACCATTAAGGAAATTTGACGTTAAATATATAAATATTAAATATACAGCTACTAGTTCTCTTATCAAGATGTTTTCAAAAATAAGAAGAAGTTGATAAAAAGTGAACGAAATAACAGCTTTAAAAGAAAAGCAATTTTTCGATATTGTTTTCGTCAAATTTTGGTTTTGAACTATTTTTTCGAAAAGTATATTCTTAAAAATAAACTATTTTTTAAAGAAAAATTACTGAATACTGGAAACGTTTATTTTTAGTAGAGTAACACCGAAGTTCCGAGACCTTAAGCAATAGAACCAAAATGTTGCTCATGCTCAGTGAACATTAAAAAATAATAAAAATGTATTTTGCTAAACAAATTAAGAAATCAGTTGATTTTTGTTTATAAACCAGTGCCAATCACGTTTTCGGAAGCCAAGATATTATTGGCATCAGGATAAGGGTGGTGGGTGAATTTAGGATATGGTATCTGAAAAGGGAAACATAATTTACCTTGTTTTTTTTTTACAATTTCTAGCAAAAGTAGACCTTCTATCGGCAAAAAAATTATTACAAGAGTTTGGTAAAAATGTCAACAAGTTTTGCTCGGATAATTTTTGTATACAGGTAACCTTAAAAACATTGGAAAAAACTATTAATTTTTTTTATCTTTTACAAAAAATGTTAGATTTTGATGAAACTTGGTTTAAACGTACAATGCTATGTTTTGTACACATAACAATTTTTTTTCAGAAAATTACAAATATTTGTGTTTTTGACAAATTTATTTTTTGAAAATTAATCAAAAAAGTTGAAAAAATACTTTTTAATTTTTGAAAATTTTGATATGGATTATTTTTGTTTAAAATCTCTTTATTAAGATTGAGTAAAAAAAGCAACACAATTATTGTGGAAACCATTGTCAAAAATTGAAAAAAAAAAAACAAAAACGCATTGTTAAGATCGAATTTTGCTTAAATGACAGTAATATAGTACAGCGAGGAGTGGCCATAGAAAACAAATTGCACAAAATTTGTATTCTCTTAACTTGAATCTAGTACCTATCAAAATAGCCTTTTCATGCAATGTTTTTGAGATATCGAATTTGGAACTCCCCAAAAATACTGTTTTTGTGATATCACAGTGTTATTTTTTGTTGGATCACGCTTATTTTCGAAGTAACAACGAAAATGTTTTTTCTCACCTCAAAGACTTTCGTTTTATTAACTGAAGAAATTACAACCTCGTTTCTGGTTAGCCCAGAAGGAGATGATTTTTATGTAATTTCAAAAGTTCATTTTTTTTGTCTTTGAATATCTCATCTAGAACGAGTACCTCTCATACAACATTTTTTAAATTATTTAATTTTCTTGAAAACGGCTCTAACGATTTTGATTAAACTTTTTGATATGATTTCTCTATAAAGATACACTTTTAGAATTATTATATGAAAAATCTTTCCAGCTATTAAAAAAAAAATGAAAAATTCATTTGTCGAAAAAATAAAATTGTTATTGAAATTATATCAATATATTATTATACCGACATCGAAAACGCAAACAATTTACTGTCCCAAATGAAAAAAAAAATAATTTTTCAAACCCGGGTTCCTGTTTAAAAAAATTTTTATTTTTGATTATTTGTGTATATCTCTTAATGCCTACACACATCAGATAACCAAAAGCTAAGGTTAATACATAATAGCTTTCGACTACCTACATGAGCAAGTTCGTGTTATCCAGCCGTGCATTTTATTTATTTTTTTAGTGTACAAATTGTTATTTTTAGACTTTCATTTAATTAAACATAATAAACTGAAGAAATCATATTCTCTTTCTTAATTGGCCCAAATTTAGTTCAAAATTAAAAAAAAATGTTCGCTTGCGCCTCTTTCAAGTTTATCAAAGCTAATTTTTCTGGAAGTGAAAAAAACAGATCTTTAATTTTACCACAAGTTCTTTTTGAGTGATTGGCTGCAATTTACTTGAAGATGAAGACCGCATATACCGCTTCCAAAACTAGAGAAAAATTCAATAATACAAGAATCACACTTTATTAAAGAGCAAGTACATAGGAACACAGAAAATTTTAAAGACTCGAGGTATGTAAGTAGCTTAAAAATGGATACAAATTGGACTAATGGAAAACATTTTACATTATTTGCTCACTACCTTTTTTAATGACTGGAATCAAAAATCTATAAAATCAAATTCTTTCTAAATTTATTTAGGTACTTATGTATAATTTAGAAACTCAAAAACAGACATACTTACATTTCATCCTTAAATCAGGCACATACCTACCGAAAAAAAAACAACAAAAAACTCGAATAAATCCCAGCTCCAAACCATAAAATAAAGACATCAGTGCCTCTTCTCTATTTTATGCAATTCAATTGAATCACTCGATGTCACCCAATTACAAAGAATATTAAACAACAAAATAAGACCCCTTAACCCAGCATCCAGTTTATACCTCTATAAACATCGTTAAAAAAAAGCAAAACAGATGATGAGGTCCTCATTCCCATTAAAAACATACATCCAATTCTATATAAGAAAAAATGATTTAAAAAAAAAAAAAATGCGTGATGCGTTGACATTAAAAAGCAGACAAAAAATATAAAAAACCCTTCGACCAAAACAAATTGCAACTGAAAAAAATAAAAACCGACAAAAAAACAAGAGGGTACAATTCTGTTCTCTTATGACCAATGCAAGGATATGAAATGCATTCTCAACACCGCACCGCTACGAATTGATATACCACCATATTGAGGCTTCCCTGCTATCCAACTATCATCATCTATCATCCCTTTCAGAGACCAAAAATACAAAAAAAAAAAAAAATTAAGGCACCAATGTGTCTACTGATGTGACTCTCTTCAATATCAATACAAAAAAAAAATCATAAATGTCCTTTCTACGTTCATTTATACATTTTCTACATACACAGTTGAGTGAACAAGGACAATTGTCAAAAAAAAAAAAAATAACTCGCGCCCTTTGCACAAAACCCAGATCAGGGGTTTTGCCTTGCTTCCATAGCCTATATGTACCTCTAAGCCCACGCTATCAAATTCCAAACTGTATCTAATGTACGTGAAATAATTGAACAAGGATAATAAATTAAATATCCCAAAAGAGACACATTTTCCTAACGATCGAATCAATGCACGTGTAATGTTGTTGTTCACTGAATCGTCTCCGTTCGTTCCCATATCAATGTCCTTTTCTCTTGTACTCTAAGGAAAACAAAAATTGTTTGAGGACACATCTTCCTTGTTTTTGCCGCAGAAATTTGTAAATAAAACCTTCTTCCATATCGAGTGCATTTGATTAACTAATTCAAATAAAATCGTCCTTTTTGTTTTCATTCAGAAAATTTTACAAAAAAAAAAAAACTAAATGGACACATAAACCATTAAGGATGTTTGTATCTCCGTCTTTGTTCCACAATGAAGATGTTCAAAAAATTCGATGACATTTTTTTTCGCACACACAATGTAATTTCTAAGGATTCTTTGTTATCCTCTAACAGTGTGTGATTTATCCATTTACACCTTTAAATAGAGTTATTTCTTCAATCTTCGGAAATTTATATTGTGATGATAACAAAAGTCAAAAGATGTCAACTTTGTTGTCCTTTAGTTTTTAAGGAATCCAAAAAATAGAAAAAATGGGCAAGAAAATGTCCTTTCAATTGTTTGTGATTTTTAGTTTGTTGCACAATATTTGGTAAACATCCTTTTTTTGAAAGAATTTTATTAAAAATAAAAGTTTTTCGAGGAATCACACCTCTGACCAGTACAAAGTCGGCTTATTTTATTGTGTTAGCGGCCAGTGTGAGTAAAATGTATGCTACCCAAATCAATTTGTAATTTTTTCCAACAAAAAAAAAGAACAGATAACAAACATTTTTTGTATCTAAAATACAATCGGACAGAAAAAAAAATGCGATACGAAAATAAATTTTCAAATTGAAAAGAGAATTTCGGGTTGCGGACGGATTTTATTTTTACACAAAAATTCAACACACACCATATCCACTATCCAGCTCCCGATGCCGATGCCGATCCCATCAGAGACAGAAAAGAAGATGTATGTATAAAAGCAGAAATATGTTACAAATTAATGGAAGCTGGAGCGGCCTTTATAGGCCTCCAGTCAGCCAGTAGTACCTACATTGGATTGTTGGGTATTAAAGACTCGTTAAGAAAGGATGTCAAATGAAATATTTCAGATATTCCTTTGATGATTTGTGATTGAGTTGAAACGTGACTTTTGTTATTTTTTTTGTGTTTCTGGCTTTGGAGACTTAAACAAAAATGTTAAATGGGAATCTGGAGAAAAACACCAGTCCGCTTGTTTGTAGCCAACCAAAAGGGAAAACAAAAAACACATGTATCAAGAATGTCAGGCGTGCCGCAATAATCTTTAAACGTAAACGTTGTGTTGTTCAGTGTTCACCCCCGCCCGCCATCTTTGACGGTGAAGTGAGCACATCACGCGTGCATCTTTCTATAGTCATGTCGTCGGCGTGAGGTATTGAAGAGCAACATTTCGGTTGGCAGATGATGAGGCCAATGCAATGTTTAACCAGATGCGTGGATGTGAATGGGGTAAGTAAGTGGATGTTGTCTTGTATAATTTAGTAGGTAGTGTCTGTGGAGGCAGGAGAGGGCACCCGATATAGTCGTTTGGCGTGCACCTTTGCCACGAGCTGCGGTACGTGATGGTTGCAAATGACTTGGAACGATTTTACTCATCTGAAATAGCGGATAGAATGGAGTAATTCATAGATACTCCTTGCGTATTATTTTAAAATCGTAAGAAGAAGTGTGTACCAAAATGTTTATTGGCTCAATCTATTTTCTTTTGATTTTGTTATTAAAAATGGAAACAGTTGTGAGGCAATGCAATTTTTTGGCAGAATTTGCTTTATTCGAATGTCTCAGTTTGAAGTAAAAGGCAGGATGGAAGGAGAAGTGTTCGCTTAGTTCTTGCTTATTGCGTCTGTTAAATGCAAAAAATGTGGGATCCCACAATGTTATGATTTTGTATGATCAAGACAAATTGTGTTTTTACCAGGAAAGTTTTGGTCTACTTAGTTTTGATTTCTTTTATTTTTTAAGTATTTGAATGTGCTGAATCCAAATCTTAGGATTTCCAACAAAAAATCGTGACAAAACATGGTCAAAAATGCAAAAGTTTACTATTTTTATTTTTTTCAGTTTTTAGATAATTATGGATTAGTTTTTAGTTACAACTATGTAGCGAAGTGTTAAAAAAAAATTAATTTTCCAAAATTTGGGCCCAAAATTTTCTACGTAGCCATAATAGTTACCAAAAATTTGGTTAAAAAAATGTGTGAGGAGTGGGGGTCTATTATCTTCTCGTTCAGCTTTCTTAAAAAAAATTACTTCAACGACGTCGAGTTCATGTTTAGAAATTTCAATTTTTGAAGATATACTTCTTTACCGGCGGCGTTTGTTTAAATATTCAACCAGTAATAACTCATTGACTTTTTTAAGATATTATTATTGTTTTTTTTCACACACACACTATAAGTAGGTAAAGACACACTTACATTTTATAATGAACTTATTTTGTTTTTATTTTCCTCACAAAGTAAATTTATTAAATTACAGAAGTCAGCCATTGTTATTGATAATTTGAATGATTTATTTTCTACACTGAAAGTGATGGAAAAAAAATAAATACACCAAAAGATAGGTGGTATAGCTTAAGATTCCGATAACGGAATTTTTTGAAATTCCATCGGGAAGTTAGGGTAAAGTGGGGTAATTTTCACAACATGTTTTTGTACTCCTCGAAAAATATGAGGGTAAGAATTATGAAATTAATTTTGATAGGTTGTTTAATCGAAATGATAAATATTTTTGGCTAACCATGAAATTCTAAAAAAAAATCACGTGGAGAAGATATGATATTTTTCGAAAATTTAATATTTGTTAAACCTTTGAAATGGAATATTGTGAGCAGAGTAGATTTTTTAACGCTAATATACATAATATTAGGTTTTTTGAGCTGTTAAAAAACATACGTGCTTAACCGTTTACTTGAGTGTTTTTCTTTTTTTTTTATTTTATAAGATCGGAGGGAAACGGGAAAAATATTTTCTCTAAACGGCTTTCAGATTATAGTGTTTTTAACACATGTGTGAAGAAACTGTTTCTTTTTTTAACTTTTTTGAATGAGTTACGGTAGTAACAAGATTTTTTGAACGTTTCAAACGATTTTTTATTTTTATCCCTTTTATTTTTTTTTATTTTGGAACTTGAAACTAACACAGCCATTAGATAATAGGTCAACACATTTTTGTACAAAATTTCTGAATTTTTCGTGGTCCATGAGCAAAGATAGTGATAAAAAGAGTTGTTTTTTTACGTGGCACCTAAGAATTTTTGCTTTAGTTGACGGAACTCGAACAGCCATCAGTGGAGGAAGGTACGGTACGGTACGCTTAAGTAAATTAAAACTTTTTTTTAGTCATGGATTTTAAGGAATCCATACAAAATAAAAAATTGAATAATTTTTAAAATTTTTTTCAGCTTAACTTGAAGATTTATTTACGTTTTAAGAAAGTGTCAAAGTATATTGATGTTGTAGTGGCATGATGATGATGATATTAAATACATTGATTGAATTAAAATCAAAGACTGTAAATAATTAATTACATAAAACACATAGAATAAAATGCATTTTTATGCCTCTTTAAAGAATTGTGTCATTCTGCCTATGTACTCTCTTAAATAATTTAAAATTTCCAAAAAAACTATACACAAAATGTAAAAAAATTAATTTAAAGTTAAGAAATATAATTAAATAATATTAAAAATATCATAAATTTGATTTCGTAGGTAAATTCACAAATTAACTTTTCACGCGAATAAAATTATTCGAAACTTTAGTAAAACGGAACCGCTCTTTGAAGTTGAGGTATCAATGGAAAGTTTAAGATTATACATATTTTATTTTTATTAAAATATATGTATAATTTTAAAAGATTCTTGTATATACAAATATTGGACAATTTATATAAATAAAATTGCTGCAGATGTCGTTTAGTAAGAATATTTTTTTGGTGCATGCATGAAAAAAAACAAAATTTATTGAAAAATTTGATAATATTGAGTTTTTATTTTGCTTTATTTCAAGATTGTACTCAATCTACTATAGAAATAGAATTTTTCATTCAATATTCACCGAATTCAAAATTTAACTTAATTACAGTGATTTGGTCAAATCAAATCAAATTGAATTTGTATGATAATATTTGAATTCATTTCAGAAAAATGAATATTATGCTGCTTTGAAAAAAAATTCTCTTTTAGAACTTTTTACCACATTTTTAAAAAAAATTATTTTGTATTTCCAAAAAAAACTAAAAGAAAAAGAATGATATGTGATTTATAAGGAAGTAAAACTTCGGGCGTACGTACATGAATACACTTCACACACTTTTTTTTAAATTTCAAACTACTAAATTTCAAACATACTCAAAATTAAAATTGAAAAGTCGATTTTCTTACACAAATAAGTTAAAGTTGCAAATTTTCTTTTTTAGTAGGTTGAAATTTACAAGGTTTGGCAATAATAATAATCTTCGATTTTTCTTACACAGCGATAACCCAAAAAATTATTGAAACAATTACAAAAACAACGGTATTCATTAGGTATAATGTAATGCCCAACAATTATCTTTGTAAGTCTGTCTATCGTCCTTGTCTTCAAATTCAATATTATGAGTCCTTCATAAAAGTCTAAATATTCAATGCATCGAATGATAAGTTTTATGCTAATGGAATCAGTAATTTATTCATATTCCAAATGCAATTCAAATATAAACAGTTGTCAGTCCATACAGCAAAGCTTCTAAAAGCCACATTTTAATATCTAACACTTAACTAAAAACAAAGCCTGTATTCATCAAAATGTGTATAAGTAGGTGACAAAATTTCTTATTTGATATTAGATCTAAACTTAAGTCAATTCATACCTCAATGATCACCAAATGAAGAAAACTTTACGATTAGTTCTGTTAAATTATTACTGAAATCAATGTCAGCCTCGATATTGATTCACTCTCAAAAAAAAAAAAGCAATTTAATATCAATAAAAAAAATTATATAGCATCGTGAAAATGGAAATATGAATTGCGCCGCCATTTCCATCTACATTATAGACAGAGACCATCCGACGACCTAGATCCCTCGCCCCAAAGAAAGAACCAAAAAAAAAAAAAAAACTAAATGAAACAAAAACAACTTTACAACCAATTAGTATTCCACTAAAATTATAAAACTTTTCACGCATGATCATCATTATGCCCAGTAAAAAATGCCCAAACCAACTGTCCCGCAAAGCGCCAATGCATTCCATTGTATTGGTTTGCTCTGTTTAAGACCATTCACAGCAGGACCCCTCATTACCATATCACTTTGTGAATTTGGTGAGAACACCACATTTTAACCTTCTGCATTTTGGGCCTCAGTCCAACTTGAATTTCATATAAAAATGTTTAAAAAAAAAAAAGACCCAGAGGGCCCACCACGAATTTAATTAGTCAGCAATCGACTGAACACCAATTTCAATAATATTATATTTTTCTTTTATATTTTTATCTTTTTTTTTGACGATGCATTTTTTTTTTGAGACCATCTAAATTTTTTACCGCACAACGAAATGAAAATGGTCACGAATAAAAGAAAAACCCCAAGTAAGAAAGAAAAATACGCCATTAAGACGATGATTGATGCAATTTGTTCCGGTAGAACTAATCATCGTCATCATCAATGCGCGATAGGTTTCGATATGGGGACTATGGACTGAGCCAACTGTTGTGTTTGCAGCCTAAATATCGTTGATTTTTTCAATATGATCCTGTGTCAAAAAAATTGGTGTCTTTTTTCGATCGTGATGAGATGACGACCATTGATCGGCTGACATAGAAACAAAAAAAAAAAAACACTGACTGACTTGCCGACAACGACACGACAGGTTGGATTATTGTTATGGTTACGATTATGGTTATGATTATGGTTATGAACTCTTTGATCGGCTTCAGAAGAGTTCCGGCACCTATAGCTTAGCTAAGCCACCACCAGAGGTAAGCGGCATTAGTCAAAGGGTTAGGGTTTTTATTGTTGTTGTTTTTGTTGTTGAGGAAAATCATCGCCATCTTAGCGAAAATGTTAATTAAAACATATATTCTCCAGACAAAATAGGGTAACATCAGATAGATAAAAACAAAAAAAAAACCTTATTGTAAAAATGAATTTGTGATGGTGTGGTCGATTTCGAGCAACGCAAAGTCATAAAAAATAAAAAAAAACGTTGTAATTCAGAGGATTCTGAATATTTTATGACTTCCAAACTGATCTTTCAAAAAAAAAACGCTTTTCTGTAGTTTTAACTCTTTTCTAAGGATACATTTTGTCGAAAATAAGGACACCATAATTACAGTGGACACAACGAATGCGAAACACATACAAAAAAAAGTTATAAACTTTAACTAGCTACTTAGGTACTCTATAAAATTTAACAAACAAATGCTAACGTAATAGAAACAGTTGTTTTCATAATAATCCAGTTAAATTATGTTTGTATCAGGAAAATTTTGGGGTAGTTATAATTTTTTTCATACTTCATATTTTTGGGGTTGCTGAATTCGGTTTGCCAACAATTTCGTGATGCAACATGGTCAAAAATGCAAAAAACCGCGAAATTTTCAACGATTTTGCAGTTGTTGGTACATTTTACCATGAAGGATTAGTTTTTAATTGCCATTATGTACTTGAAGAAAACTTAATTTTACAAATATTGAGCCCAAAATTGTCTGCGTAGCCATAATAGTATTAAAATTGCACTTTATGAATTTTTGAGACTTCAAAAATGTTTAGTAGGATGTAATAATATAGTTTTATGATTGGCGTAGAATGCATATTTAAAAAAGTTTGCGTCAAACGATTTGTCGTTCTAGATTTTAAACTATTGTAATCGCAATTGTTTTAAATATTTATATTATTTTGGTGACCACAACGAGTGGAATCTTGTTGAAACGTTGGTCGATAGCATTTAATCGACTTTTCGTTTACTAGACAGTTATTTTTCGACTTCAATTTCGTTTGCAGCAAACTCTCAAATATGTTTCGATGAAACAATTTATGCGAACGAATAAATAACAAAAAAAAACTTCAGCGTAACACCGGTGATTGGACCTGTGACCTATCGATTTCGAACAAAGGCTGCTGTTATTTCGCCACGAACTAGATAACTTTCGTGTAGCATAGAATACATATTATGACACCACAAGCAGCATAGAGTCAATTATGAAAAAAATTTGTTTCCTTCAGTCATTTGCCGCAAATGAATTGTATATTGACACCAAAAGTGAAGTTCTTTGCAACAAACTACTTTCTGGAGAGGTTCTTCGCAAACAATTTGTTCGTTTGCTGCAAACAATAGAATTTTCTAGTAAACGAAAATGTGTTTAGATGTGGGAAGCATTTTCGTTTGCCGCAATCAACTCTTGAAAATGAGCTCCAAACGAATGGCTCCTTCTGCATTATGTTTTGCTGTAATAGAATTTCAATTAAGGTCGAATGCAATACAGTTGCAATGAATGAAAAGCTTTTGCGGGGATTGTACTAACTTTGCAGCAAATGATTTTCACTTAATTCAAAGGATATTCATTAGCGGGAAACGAAAACAAAAATATTATTTCTCTGAGTAAACCATTATGCCAACGGGTACCTACTGCTTGGCCCTTTTTGAATACGACTTGCACGAATTGGCGTATCCAGAAAATTGTCGGGGGGGGGGGGGGGCTCTAGTAAATCTCAAAGATTTACGAAAAAAAATCAGTAAATCATGTACATTATGATGAAATGACCTAAATATTATCATGCTTTTGGAAGCTTGGAGGGGGGCTTGAGCTCCCAGAGCACCCCCCCTCCCCCATAAATACGCCACTGCTTACGAGGCACTAGTTAGAATGAATAGAAATAGAAAGGAAATATAAAATTTGTACTGGTTCAGTAAAAAAAATATAATAAAAAAATACTTTTGTTAGCTCCCTACAGCAACTATTCACTTAGGAATAACTTCATTTATCCCACTGTACCACACAATTCCGCCAATTCCATAAACAACTCATAAACCTATTTGAACCTGGATTAGTTGACAACCTTCTTAACCCCTTCGGGCTCATCAATAGGTATCATTTAAACAACAAAAAAAAGACACAATTCAATTGCCCTCTTTTTTCACATTGTTATCCGCTGCAGAACGAGGTCAAAAAGTCCTTAATTCATAAAAAAAAAAACAAAACCTATACCTTTTTTTATGGTACGGTTTTTTTGGCGAACGGGTTGAAGCAGACAGATGCATTGATCGTAAAAAAATTGTCTCTTCATTTTTTACAGTCTGTACTTGGAATCCTTTTTTCTAAAGACAAATCTCGCGACAATTATTTTACGATGTCTCTAAGTTGTTTAAAAAAAAAGGATTAAAAAAAGGAACGAATGGGTTATAAAAGTGTTAGACAAAAAGAATTTATATAGCGGCGAATTTTCATCCTCTGTGTACCTATGGGTTTTGCGCCTTTGAATGAAATTACTGAGTTTGTTTTCCTATTTTTTTTTTTTTTTTGTTGAAAAGGATAAAAGGTACCTACTTTTTTTTGTTTCTGTTTGTCGTAAAGGATATGCCTTAATTTTGTGCTCTCAATAAACAATTAATGTTTACAATTTACATTCGTCCTTTCTGCCTCCGTGTTAGTGTTAAAGTCGCTGACAGAGTCGATTAGTTTACATATACGACCCTATGGAATTCCTACTAAAAAGGATCACTCACCTATACAAATAAACAAGAAATCCTTTTATTATAATTTTTTTATAGAACTGCATTCGAAGTAGGTAACTAGCGGTAGTCTTGTTTTTCATGTCAGAAGGAGAGAAGATGTTGATTCTTGGAAGCAAAATGCCTACCAACCATCAGCGAGTTTTTACGGCGAGATCAGAGTGGTTTTCGGGATGAGTTTGGTATATATTCAAATTGTTTGGTCGCGTTAAAGAATGAATTTATTGGTCAAACCATAATAATAAACAGGATAACCCTTTTTGAATTTGGTTTTCTAATGGTGGTTGCTGTTGGTTTTTCGCGTTGCAATAAAAAAAGAGGCATTTGGTTAGTTTTGAAATATTGTTGCTAATGGAGATTTCTTCGAATTGAATGCGGAAAAATGTGTTTTTCTTTTTTATATTTTCGAACAGGTAAACCGAACAATGATAATCTTTTCTTTTTCTTTTATTTTTGGAAATTTTATGTTGGTGGTCCAACCAATCTGGCCAAAAAAGGGTTATAAAATTTAGAAGGCATTGTGTGGTGATTTTTTTTTTTCTATTTTTGGTTTCTAAGGACTTTAGATGCGATTTAAAGGGTTAGCTTGCTAATGGTGGTGACGGTGAGTGCGGTTAGATGCTAAGTTATTTTCGATTTTTTTTTTTTTCAACTTACCCACATTCTCGAGTTTAGTGTTAAAATAAAAAGTTCCACATTCCAGTCGCAAAATAAATCAAAATCGCCATTATTTTATCTAAAGTCGAGTTTAAATTGAAAATATAATAAATTATAGAATAGTTATTTTTGTTTTCGAAAATAATAAAAATCTACTAAAAAAGTACATATTGGTTTGTAATTTTCAATTTTCCTAAAACTAAGAAATATGGATGAGATTATTCTGTAACCTTCTAATCAGGTTTCAATTGGGTGTCAATTTTGTAAGAACTATTTTGCAATAGTTCCGTATATTACTTCCACCTCAAAAGGAAACATTGTCACTCAAAATACATTTATGGACTTATTTCATGACGAATGGGTTAGCAAATTTTTTTTTGGTTTCTTAGAAGAAATCAAAGAATTTCATTCACCGTCGAAAAAAATTTATTATTTCGGTCAATAGGTTCTTGATTCCAGTGGCAAATGAAACATTTTTATCAATTTTCATGAGGTTAACATTCTTATCAAAGATTTTTTGATTGAGGTTCTAATCAAAACACAAACATTACGATAATGGAGAAGTTCAAAAAAGTGGTTTTCGTCATGCCGTCTGTTCGTCTGTTCATCTGTTTGTCTGTTCGTCTGTTCGTCCATCTGCACAGAGAGCCATTGCCTAAACGGTTTGACGGATTTGCATGAAATTTGGTACAGATAACTTTTTTGTAATTTCCGATTTTAGTTGTTTTTTGTTTTTGAATATCTAAATTATAACGAATACCTCCCATACAACGATTTCGAGTTATTGGATTTTTTTCGAAAACCCCTCTAACGATTTTGATTAAACTTGGTGTGTTTTATGTTATAAGTGATTGCAACAATCCTGCGTTTTTAGTTTTTCTCAAAAAATTCTTATAACGGAAATATGGTGAACACACTTTTCGGGAATTTTTCCTATAATTAAAACTCAATTGATTTCGTTCAAAACTTGTCAGCAGGTTGTACTCATCTTTTGTACTCGAAAATAAAATGCTGATAAATCGTGGTGCATGTGTGTACATGTTAAATAAAATGTACTCTGCAACTAAATCAGCTGTAAAAGGATAATGAACACAACACCATCTACAAACTGTACTCGAACCATTATGCAGGGACTTAATTTTATTGTAATTTTCTTCTTTTTTTTTGCAATGCCTGAAGACTTCTTGGGACAGTGATTTGTTTCGATGTTGTGGAAGTTATTCTGCTATAATAGACGGAGACAAATCTAGCAAATCAAACATCATACAAATAAATCCAGTCGTTCTATTTTTATAAGATAAACATTTTTTTTTAAGTTTTTCAATGATTCCCGTGATAAATTTTGTGAGGCAAAACTTTTGATTATAAAAAAACATAAAATTAATCATTAAAAAGTATTACCTACTACAAAATTTTCCACCTCTTAATGCCTACGTTTTTACTGGACTACAAAGAATATTTTGAATAAAAGATTTAGCATTAATAGTTTTGTAACAGAGCAGTGAAAAAAATCGACGTAAAGTGTACAAAAAAACATGTTTGTGACATAATTTCTTTTTCGTATTCTTAAAAATGTGACAAGAATATTTTTGACTTGAGATTGAAGTTCACCATGCTAAAATCTGTCAGAAAAAATAGTTTGGCTTAAAGGCAATTTTCGGTGCACATCTTAAAATATAAAATTGTAAATTTATTTACTTATTTTTAATTTAATATCACAATTCATTAAATTTTTATAAAATTTTAAAACAAAGCATTTTAGAATAAAATAAATATTTCAAAATATCACTTCTTAAACTTTTTCAAAAAATTCTGTTCAATATTCTATCTGCACCAGCTAAAATTCACTAAATTCTATGCAACTTACATCAACCCTACTTCTTCAGTGCTAGCTATAATATTATCCCCAACATAATTATTATGTTTTTGAAACACTTTCAATTGAGGTATATAGTGTTTGTCTGCGTTGAATATGGTTAGCCCGTTGGCGCCACTTTCAATCTGTTCAAATAATCAAACACCAAAACGCATTCACCCACTACACACTACACACACTATAATATATTTGCGCCAATGATCTGACCAAAAACTCCGCATCGGTTGGGCATGGATCATAAAATCGAGCGTTTCCAACAAAAATACTCGTAAACTTCTATAGCTTTTTTTCTCCTACCTATCTCTGAGGCTAATTTGAGTTTTCAAATTTTCCAGAAAATGGTTTTTGAGTAGTGGGTGAAGAGGAGATGCAGATGGCTGTTGTATTTTGGGTATAAATTAATGGCACATCATTTAAAAATATATTGAATGTGTGTAATACACACTGTGTATAGATTATAATGTGGGAATTATGTGTTTTCATCATTGACGCCAGTCTGCTTATAAGAATTCTAAAAAAAAAAAACTCATATATTTAATGATGCGAACGCGATGATCGTTAAATGCATTTTTATTGATTTTTGAACAACAACATCACCGAGTAAAATTGATTTTCATTAAATTTATTTTACTTTGGGAATGTGTTCGAGTATTAAAAAATAAACATTATTTACCTCAAGACAGATTTCAATATTATTTAACTTAACGTTTACTTATTTATGCATTTTTTTTTTCTTCTCATTTTTTATTGAAAAACAAAACAAAGATTAATATTGTTTGGTTTAAGAATTTTCTTGATTTTTTTCTTTGAAAAATCAATAAATCGATATTTAAAACTTTAGAAAAAAGAACTTTTTATATTTACCTGACTGTTTATCTTTGTGAAAAAGTTATTGCTACTAGAAGTTTAACTTTCAAAATTGCTGGAAAAAATAAGAAGAAGTGTGGAGTGTTTCGTAATAGCGTAATTCAATAGTTAATAGTCTTAACCTAAAATGTCAATTCAGTCAACATGACATGAATGTGGTAAAACGAAGAGACTTATTTCAACAATTTCTTCTTATTGTTTGAGTGTTGAATAAAATTGTATCTTTTGTTTTGTCAAATTGGTGTATTCTGAAGAAAATTTTAAATTTTTAAATTTTTACTATCAACTATTTTCCAATTTTTAGTTTTTTCAAAGTTATGAGGTCAATAGAGTATGAATCCGTCGTTTTTAGAAAAATGTGTGTGTGTATGTGTGTGTGTGTGGGTGTGTTTTACGTTCAAGACACTTTATTTTCGTTCACTATATCGAAAACGAATACGAATCATCTTGACTTGAGATCTCGCACCTAGTTTCTAAGGGTACCAATGGGAAGTTACCAGTGTGGGGCGCACTGATTTTGTTGTTACTTTTGGAGATCTGGATCTTGATCTGGGTCAGGTACGCTCTTATTTGCTGCCATCATCGCTCTTTGTTCTCTGGCATCTTCGGCATGATGTTCTCCTCACTTGATTTGGTTTCCCAGCTGTTGCAACACCACAAATGTGGTGTGCTTAATTGCTTTAGGTAGCAATTTTAGGTAGCCTTTTTGTCGTAGATGAACTTCCATTCTACTGCTAGAAGGTCAATGGAAATAGCTACAAGGGCAGTTGATTTTGAAACCGTTCGGTAGAAGATAGCTATCCGTAAGACTCCACGACTTCTGTCTGTTTTCCGGTACTTCTATCTGTTTTCCGGTACTTTTCTTGTGCATTGGCCCAAATCTACCCATATAAGAGAATGGCATGTTGACATTAGGAGTATTTGCTTATAGGCAGTGGTACCGCCAACGTTTACTATCAGTCTACTCAACGACCAACGTCGTGACTTTCGATGCTCGTTCCGGTGCTGCTCTTATATGTTACCGAGTTACATTCCAGATACTTCAATCTATCTTCGCATGTTTTAACTTCGGTTCTAGTCTATTTCTGTTGAGATCCTGTTCTTTGTTAGGAGAAATATTTCATTAGGAGAAATATTTAGTTAGAAGAAGTTCTGTGACCAGAGAGTGAGGCTATGTTCGTCTATCCATAAATTTGTTCATCTCATGACCTGGTTCAACTTTCTTTGCGCACTTTCGGTGTCTCTTGTAGTAATTATTGCGTCTGCGTACACTCTACCATGAATGTGTCATCAGGCATTTCCATGTGTAGTATGTCATTGTAGGAGACCTTCCCGAAATAGATCACTGCCCTGCTCCAGAAGTGATTCTCCTTTGGCGTTCTATGGTTAATCAGGAGCATATACCAAACTCATTTGTAGAATTGGTATCCAATTATTTGAAATTTCTCGTATAGTGTGTCCGATGTCTTATGTATGCACTTATTATGATATGTTAATTACTTGAAGTTCACCAAAAATGATACAGATTGGATTTGAGCTAAAACCTCCAATGTGGATCTGACCGCAAAACCTTTTCCATCTTAACAACCGCAGTCTTTAGTATTAATACAATTTTATGGTTAGAATCGTGAGAACCAGCAAATCGGGCCACCCAATGTATGTAAACAATCTGTTACTACTGTTTACTGTTAAAGATCTGTCCAGTTAAAGTTTTTTTTTTATATTGGATATTTTCAAAATTAATAACAACATTTTTACACCATAAAACCAAAAAACCTTTCCTATAAACTTTAGCATATCAATAAAATCTTCTAGAAAAATTTCTGCTTTATTTTTATTGAACGACGAATTCTTTTCAGTGTCGTTAATGACATATTTTTATTAGTAAGTTAAAATAAAATATTTCACAGATTTTGATATTAAAATGGCAACATTTTTAGACTATAAACTTGAAAATCTGTTGTGTAGTTTTTCAATTGCAAGCATTTCAATGCAATAAGGTCCAAGAAACGGACAACAACTGTGTGCCACCCGCGAGATTGTATCCTCTACAATTCTAGATGAATTTTATTGTTTAACTTTTTTTTATAACTGATAAAACCTTCCAAATATCAGTACTAAGACGCTCAATTTTCATTGTTTGCTATAACAAAGCCTCTCAAATAAAGTACAAAAGACAACCAAAAACATCTAAGCAAACTAATTTGAAATTCGTGTGCTATACCATAACAATTATGTGATCGCTTATTTGATGTATTTGACACTTGTTTGAATCAAACAAACAAAAATTACCTAATTACACGATTTGTTTATCTTTATAATATATTTTTTTATAAATTTATGTGTCATGAAAGTAAATATTTTGGTTCATTCCCCTATATTGCTTCAGTTGAAGCAATTGAAAAAATGTGTGCGTCACTTAATTATGTACCGAAACAGTATGCCACAATTAAGTAACAGTAAGGTTTTCGTTTGCGATTTTAGCAAACTAGCTTTGATTTAGTCACGAAGTTTAGTTTTCACATATTACGCATTTTACCTCCCAGTAGAGAAGATATCACATTGCGATGGTATTAACACTGAAGAACAACAAGGCAGTATCGACTATTATCCCGCATAGATCTTACAAGCAGAAGCACCACTGACCGCTACGACATCGAGTGAGCTACTGCATCAACTCTTAGAGCTTGGAACTCCAAGTGCTTCCCCGATGAGTGGAAAAGCGAATTATCGCCAAGCTTCCGAAGAAAGGAAGTTAATCAGACGAATTTGAAGAACAAATTGGAGTCAGACAGGGTTTGTTTGTGGATAAGGATATTTTTTTAAATTCTTGGTAAAGTCTTCTTTTTGTGAGCAGTTTCTTTTCAATTGAGGTCCTGGCAGTGACAAAAACTGCTAGACAGGTTTAAAAATGATTGTTACCTACCACAAGTTGCTTTTACCTTCTTCCGACTTGGAAAATTGTAGGTCCCTTCCATTTCTGCAAACTGATATATGCACACAGGAAGAGCTAAGCGTATCTGTCATTAGGCCTTGGTTCTTCGTGAGCTCATATTGCCAAAAGTTTATTTATTTAGCTGCTTCCGAGATCTCATTTTGATCACTTAATCTTTTGCAATATATACCAGCTCACATTGAGATTCTTGCCTTACCGATCACTTCGACTCATTCTTATTATTGCTGTTCACTTTGCAGTTTTGGGCTTACGGGTGACCTTACCTCCTTCTTAGTTTTCGCTCTGCTCACTCAAATATTGTGGGCTTACCGATGATTTTAGATCGCTCCGAGTTCTCCTAGCTCGCGTTGTTACTATCGGCTTACCGATCGTTTTGTTTCCTTGCAGTTATCCAGGCTCTTTCTAAGAAATATATATTCGTTTCAGTTCTGCTTGCTCAGATCGAGAGTGTGGGCCTACCGGTCAGTTTAAACCTCCCTCCGTATTATCTATGGAAGAGGCCCATCGACATCAAGTTGTACTGCTCAGAGGCTTTAACCTGATCTAATCCATCCATCCATGCGACGTACTCTTGAGTTTTGTTCTCTTTGTAATAATGCAGAGCTAGGTTTTTAAATCTCTTAAACACTGCGATTGTGCAGGAATAGCATAAGTCATGATTTATATGACATCTTTCACATGCAACGAGAACAGGACTCCCATTTTAGGTTAGGAATTTTATATCCCTGAAAGTGATCTACCCACATATTGATTTCTACATGAAGATAACGTAATAAAAGAATCTCAATTCCGCAAACCGTAAAAACCCGTGCAATTCCAAGGATCTCTTCTAAAGCCAAAAAATTGAAAAAGTTAAACGACATTACCCAATGGTGGCATCAACTTTTATTTTATAGCTTCTGATGGAAGCATATTATGATACCATAGATATACTTAAGACCCCTACCCCCGCAAACTCTCAAAACCTCCAAACCCCAAACTCATTGGCATTAACGCAAAAAAAAAGGATATCAAAGCTAAAGATTGAAATAACTGATAACTAAGAGAAAGAGTGAATTCTGTGCCTCCATACAGAATCTCCAAAGGATATATAGGTTAGATATAATATCCTGACGAGTATAAAAAGTATATATTCTCAATCTACCTTGGGAAAGTGGCAAGATACAAAACTGTGTTCCACACTATCTCGGTGTTCATCTGTGTCATCCTTTTATTTTTTGTTATTTTTTCAAGCCACCACGCTTTGGTGGTGTATATGTGGGGCAATTTAAAATTTTATTCACTCCTTGATGCGGTACTAAAATCCCAATATATGGAACCCAATATCAAACCGAAAACGATACCAAACATGGTAACCACCGAGAAGATACTCTCTCAATAGCAAACACACAGCACACACATGTGAATCTAACGGCACATGCACGACGACGACGGACGGCGAGAAACAAAGCAAAAGTCCTTGCGGCACGCCTGATATAGCTGCCATTTCGGTTTATCCTGTTTTGTTCCTTTTGTTCGTTATCTTTTATGGAAAGTATCTTCTTCTTCTTCTTCTTGTCTTATGCAGAAAGGATTCGATACTGATAATATCACTTTCCGTATTATATGAAGAAGTGATTGAGAAGACATTGCGCGCAAGGATATACACACACATATTTGGGGGCGTTGGGAGTCATGAATTCCTGATGTGAGGTAGGTACCTATATATGTGTTGGCATGTGCAGGAGATACAATTCCAATCCAAGGATACGTTACGGTTTTTAGAATTTATGGGATTTAATCAAAACCGGGATATTGCGAAATTTTATTGTGAATTTCATTTTAAGCGAAGCCAGAAGAAAGCCTTAGAAATTGATGGGAAATATTCCAGCAAGGACTATTATGCATTGAGGCAGTTTCTTTCTACTTGTTATATGTGTTGAAGAAAAGCAGAAAACCTTGAAACAATTGCAAGTTCTATTATGAAAGTCTTTCGATATATAGCCGCTACCGCCATTGCCATATACTGATACAATATTTATCCTCTATTAGCCAGCGTGAAGAAGCGTAACAAATTCGTGTGTGTATATAATTTTCGGATCAAACTAATGGAGTTGTTTGTCCAGCGAGGAGGCTCTTGGTTATGGATTTATAATATGCAATAATATTGTCGGCCTGCTAAAGTTGATGGGATCCCTTCTTCAACAACAAAAAATAAACTCACACAAAAGATGTATGGCATAATTTGTCGGTAGTATTACGTTAATAATCTGTCAGATTACATTTTACTGATGTGTTCGGTGGTAGTTGAAAGAATATAGCATAGGTATTGGAAGAATTGAGTGAGGAGGATGCTTAAATTTTGTATTGATGGATATTTTTTTATTGAGGCTTAGAGGGATTTTTTTTTTTGTTATCAGAAGAGTGATATGGTCTATTAGAAGAGATAATTTGGTTGTTGTGGAGAGAATGCCAAGTAGACGCAGGTGGTGAGCAGAGAATAATGTGGAATGCGGAAAATATTGAAATCTAATGGGCATAATTGAACTAGGGTCTAGGCCTAAGGGAAATTGATTTTTTGATCAGCTGCATTTTTGATACATAAGAAATATTAGTTTAAAGGTACCTTTTGTAGTTGAAATCCTTATACCTAACAGGATTCTGATACCTAGGATGGAAATAGTAGCAGTTGATATCCCAAAGCTTGGAACTATAGTTAAAATAATTCGCTAAATCGCTTGGAGCGTATATGGAGCATGCTACTACTTTTTAAAGAGGATTCCCGAGACAGTAAGGAGCTTCTTAACCATCATTCTTAAAAACTTCGTCACACAACAGCTTTTTTCTGCAAAACTGGACAAATTATGAAGAACACTGGTTTTGGTTGAGGATAGTCGAAGTGTGCGGTAAGCTGCTTTTACGATTGAAAAACTGGAAGCAAAGCTTATAATGCTCTTCATTCTTCGGTATAGGAAAACCAAATACTGAACCCTGTGTCAAGGATCAGGTTGATCCAAAATATCATAAGTGAGGAAACAGTCGATCGAGCTGTCTAACAGATTTCGAATAGTTAAAACGGCTGCTATAAACGCTCAGTAAGGCGGCGGCGGCGATCAGTGTAAAGTATGGTGATCTTCTCGTGTACCGAACTGGCATCAATCGCGATGTGATCTATTTGGTTAATGGTTTTCAGATCACATAACCGCAAAGTCGCCGTATGTATATTGAGGAGTGGAAATTGTTTGCTTGTAATGATGATATTTCGCCCTTTCGTAAGGTTAATCATTTGGAGTTCGTTATTGGATGTTTCGGCAAACATCAGACTGTGTTTCACAATTATCGAACCGTATAACTCTCTGGAATCGCTTACCGCATTAAAGCCCATGACTTCTTGCCTAAGTCTTCTCCTTATCACAAAACCACACCCAAACAGCCGCTATCCCTGCTCCTTGGAGCACTTTCCATGGTAGATGTCAAGGGATGTCACCCGTCGCATGCCTTCTCCATCCCAGCACACCTCCTGGATAGCCCGTCAGCCCTTAGCCCATGCAGGTTTTCCACTGTACATTCCACGTACAGATCCGAAATCCGAAATTCATTGTCCTTTTTTCGTTTTCTGGATTCGTCGGCTGGATCATCCGTATTCGAGGCATGTTGTTGTTTTAGAACAAAGTTTTTTTTTCTTAGTTATTCCAAGATCGGGGAGCCAGATAAAAGCGCGAATAAGGTGTTCACCAAGTAGTTCATCCTGACTGAAACTAAAGACGCTACCGTTGATCCATTGGGAGAACTCTTCCGCTACCGTCTAATCTGTTGGAAGTGCCTATGGTGGGAACATTCCTTCGTTGCGAGGGTTATTAGTAGCGACATTCTACTCCACATCGACTTGTCGAAAATGGGTGCCCCTTATGCAGAAACAAGTCCCGCGATCGCAGAGTTCTATGTACGTTTCATTTGAAAATTGGATTTTGACCCTCTTAACACGATTCTAGTATCAATATTGCTCTAACATGAAAAAGTTTTTGAGATATCGAGTTTTGAACTTCTCAAAAACACTGTTTTTGTGCTGTTTCGTGTCGTTTGCGTCAATCGACTTTTCGTTTATTTGACAGCAATTTTTCGCCTTCAACTTCGTTTGCAGCAAATTCTTACATTGTTTCGGTGAATCATAAAATAAATTTGTTTAATGCAGCCATTTGTGAATGAATTGTATATTTATACCAAAAGTGAAGTTCTTTGCAACAAATTACTTTCTGGAGAGGTTTTTCAAACTATTTCGTCGTTTGCTGCAAACAAAAGAATTTCCTAGTAAACGAAAAGGTGTTTAGATCTATGCAGCATTTGCGTCAAATATAATACAGTTGCAACGAATGGAAAACTGTTGCGGGGATTGTATTAACTTTCCAGCAAATGATTTTCATTCAAGATCGGTTATTTTGTGCCATCTTCAGCTGTGTGGTTGGCAGCCCTATGAATTGCTTGCTAATCTTTTGCATATCATTTATGGCTTTTGCGGCTTTTCTAACGTGTTTCATCTATCAGAGAAGTTTATTCATCATAGCGTGATTCATTGATTTCTTACCTCCATCCTGCTCTCAGTGCATTATAATTTCAAAAAAAAACTTCTTTTATTATCAAATTTAGTTTTTACCGTCTATATTGTCACACATTTTGTTTATTTCATCAAATCTAAAAGGTTTCATTCACCGTACATAAGCCCGGATAACTTGGACTTGCTCCAGTCGTACACTTACTTGCACTTTTTCCCGAAGAATAAACTGGATTGTTGCTTGAAGGCGAACTGGAATAGTAGCATAAGAAATCATAAGCATACCAGTTATTGGATTCTGGTCTTCTATAAAACGCAGACGCACATCCAACTCTGATATTGTTGCCCAAAGCCATTACAGAAAAGCTCGCAATAGAAGATCTAATAAAAATTAAAAACAACAACAAAAAGTGTCACAAACCAAAGAAAAATTCAAAATAATTTAAATACATACTTGCTTGGATTATAACTATTCATATCGTCCATTGTTGCGTCCTTATATTTTGCCCACCAAGCATCAATGATTTGCTTACTGATATCAATGGGTTTCCATGTGTGTGGTAAATTCGATAATGACATGCCCCTATTTTGTCCGGATTGTCTAAAGTTATCGGTATTGTGACATGGATTATTGTTTAACTGGCATGATTTTACGGTCATAGTGGCCAATGTTGCTAGCTCATCATCCCATACCATAGCAGCCATTTTGGAACTTGGTTGGAAATTCGTCAAATTTCCGCTAGCTAATGAGTTTCTATAATTATTATGGGCTTGTAGTATAGCAGCTTTATGGTCTGGATCAATGCTTACAGGAGAAGGTTCAACGCAGCTATTAGCAAATAACTATAAACAAAAATGTGAAAGAGAAAGAAGATAATTTTAAGTAGGTATAACTGATCAAAATTTTTTGAAGTTAGCCATTCAAAAAATTGTATGGTAGTGCTAAAAGTGGTTTTGTAATATGTAAAAAAACTCATTTTTTTTAGATTAAATATTTTTTTTTTTTTCAATTTTAACAAATCTCACCTCTGTATTGCCACAACCAATATGTGGTGCTCCTCCGCAAAGAGCCTTATCACAGTAATCAATGGTAGCCTGAGAAGTTGCGAAAAGACCAATGAATCCAATGAGGACCAACAAATGTTCAACTGACTTCATTCTGATTCAACTGTCTTGAAATTTTTGTTATACTTCAGCCTTCAGAACCTCATATTTATAGTAAAACTGATAAAATCTCGTTTTGCAGAAATCTAACTACATTCAAACCCTCTCTTCTATGTATTCACTTTAGGCATATTTAACGTTTTATCTATTGAGAAATTAAATAAACAATCTTTTGTTATAGAAGAAAATTAAAACATGCCACCCACAATCTACAAAAGAGACAATATATCAGAGATCACATGATTTTTTTTGGTAAATATTGGTCCACGCTCCAAGTAGGTACTATTTAAATTAAAATTATATTTAGAAAAATAGAAATATGTTGATACCATGGCCCGTGTACACGTGTTAAACTTTATCTTATTTACTCAAGAATTTCACAAAAACTTTCGGCAGTTTATATTGTTTATTATAAGCCAATGATGATCAACGGAGAAGAAGGTAAAGTGATTCTATATGACAGTAAAAAGGTCCTTGTTTTATCTTCTTTTCAGCTGATTGATCATTAAATTCAATCCTCCCCAATTAGAATTGGATAGCCTTTGCTAGCCAAGTGTTAATTTACCTAAAGCTAAGTTCGCCACATCCAAGGCCCAGCAGAACTTCGAGGACCATCATTTCATGGTTACTTCCATCGGGCCTTGTTTGATTTTGGACACGCCAGAGAGCAGCCGATAAATGAGAACAGCGAACATGATACAGCATTGTTTTTTGCTGCATTAGCAAGCTTATCTGTCTTACTCGTCAAACACGCGGTTTCAACAAGAAAAAAACCACTATGCATAATAATGTACCCCTAAAATCACCATGAGTTCCTTACGTTAGAAGTTTGCAAGGAAACTGATCAGCCGATTTGGAGACGTCTCGTGGCCACCAAGGTCTCTAGACGTAATCCCATTAAATTTTTATTTTTGTATACAGAATATGGGATTATGTCTTCTATTTAATACATAAAATGTTGTTATCATAAATTTACGATAATAGAACAAACAGCCAACATAAAATGCACGACTGGGTCGCACGTACTTGCTCTTATAGACAAAATTACTATTTATGCTAAGCCATTTTAATTAAAAAATTGTGAATGCAGTTTTAGAAAAAAAAATTAAAAAAGCATAAAATTCGATTTTCAATTGACTGAAACAGCTTCCTAAATGAATTTAACCTGAAAACCTGATTTCTTCTAAAATGATACATTTTTAGAAAAAAAAATTTGAAAATCGTTAAAGCCGTTTTCTAAAAAAAACAATTTTTTCTGTATAAAATTTTGCAAGGACTTTTATAAAAAAAAATTGGTACGCCATTTTTAAGATATTATTTATCAACATCTAAAAACTAAGTTTTGAATAGTTTTCGAATTATGTGTTCGATTTATGTTGTAGGTTATTTGTGTTTGAAAATGTGTAATGAAAACAACATAAAAAATTCATTCGAATTTTTTTCCTGATTCGCTATAACCTTTTTAGTAACTTACTATAACGAATGTTTTTGTGAAATTCTTGAGTAAATAAGATATAGTTTAACATTTAAGCGTGTACACGGGCGTATTATAAATTTCAATTTTTCTTAATTTAAATTACTTAATTTAAATAGCACTTGGAGCGTGGACCAATATTTACCAAACAAATCATGTGATCTCTGATCTATTGTCTTTTTTGTAGATTGTGGGCTGCATGTTTTTATTTTCTGCTATAACAAAAGATTGTTTATTTAATTTCTCAATAAATAAAACGTTTAAAGATAAATATGCCTCAAGTGAATACATTGAAGAGTGGATTTGAATGTAGTTAGATTTCTGCAAAACGAGATTTTATCAGTTTTACTATAAATATGAGATTCTGAAGGCTGAAGTATAACAAAAAGCTCAAGACAGTTGAATCAGAATGAAGTCAGTACAGTTATTGTTATTAGTCCTCATTGGATTCGTTGGCTTGGTAGCATGTGATGTTACAAGTACCAGTGATTATTGTGATCCATCACTTTGCTATAACTCGCACCATACTGGTTGCAACAACACAGGGGTAAGATTTTTTTATAAGTACTAAAATTAATTTAAGTCTTTCAAGTCGACACACGACGCACGCCACGCACGACGTGATATTCAGGCCTATTCTAAACAATAACTCCTGGAGAAATGTTTTTGGTAGAAAGGCTCCTAATCGAAAAGTTGTAAGAAATTTCATTTTCTTTTCATTTTTACGTCATTCTTAACACATGAGGAAGGAATTACAAGCGAAAAAGGAATAAAACTCCGGAAAAAGTTCGATTGGGAGCATTTTTCCCGAAAATATATTCCCGTAAAATTTTGTTTAGAATAAGGCTGATTGAGATTTAGCAAAATTTTTCCTGGCAAATCCATAACAACATTTGAATTAAACTTCTTGGCTTTTATAGATTTTTAAAGGCCGATGGCAAACGACCCACCACAAAATGAGAGGATGTGAACTATGTGTAGTAAATTTACTGTCATATTACACATAAGGCTCGACGTAAGATCTTCTTCCCCCTCTCCGTCGATAAACTTTGTGCCCGGCTGGTTTTTATCTGATCTAAACAATCGGAAACAACTTTGCTGCTGTCCATAGAAACAGTGGTTGGCAATTGTGATTCTTCCTTTGATCACTGCACTCATGTCAATGTTTTTAAGTTAAGGGCCTCACTTCTTCATGTCAGCATCAGTACTTACTTCGGTTCTTCTTATTAACAGCCGAACCCCATTTTCGATGTCTTCGTTCCTATCCTCTGCATAAGCAATAGATGCACGGATTTGTGCAAACATTTAACTTTTGTGTTATAGATTCTGATTGGCACACAATTGCGCATCACCCTGTCTCAAACTTTCCTAAGCTTTGGTGATTTTTTTGCCAACTTTAACGGAACAACGAGATTCTTCCATGCTGATTCTGCACAAACAACTGAGTTTAGCAGGGATGTCCAGATTTGCCTTGGGGCTGTTTTGATCTTCCCGTTACGTATTCTTGATTAGGTTTAGTTACAGAATCTGTCGGAGCGTTGAAATTTTAACATTGAGTGACTTTCCTCGCCTAAGATCAAACTGAAGATTCTGAGTGATAACACGTGAAAGCAAATAAAATCATTTATAGTGCAAAAATCATATATAGGGCATGTCTTTCCCAACAAATTGTATAAAACAATTTGTGTATACTCCGAAACCTGACCAAGCATTCTCGCACTACTTTAAACAATTTGGCAGGAGAGCCATCCATTCCAAACTAGGATACCGCTGTTCTAAGTTCTCCTAAGTCGGCTGAACTGATATTTGAAGCATCGCCATGTTTAAAGATGGAGAGCCTCTTTTATTTTTTTGCACAAGAAAAAGAGCTCGCGGGAGATGGAAGATGGGTTCTCAAAGAGCAAATTTGGTTCTTGGCTGCATAAGCTTGCCATCGCTCACTGAACAAAGAGAGAGCTTTGTAAGCTTCATCTCTAGTTGTTGCTTTTAGTGGGTTTTCCGAGAAACTTTGAGAGTTTTTTTTTTTTTTCAAATTGCAAAACTGTAATCTTTCTTTTTTTATACTTTTTATTTTTATTTTTTGTTTTTATAATTTTTTCTAGGAATTTGCAAAAACCTGCGTTCAACCTGTTATGCTGAGCATGACTAAAGAGTTTAAAGATGCTTTGGTGGCAGATCACAATAAGAAGAGAAACCTACAGGCCAGTGGAAATATGACAAATTTCAAACCATCCTCAAGAATGGCCACATTTATATGGGATGAGGAAATGGCTCATCTTGCTTCTTTGGTAGTAAAAACTTGCGTATATGCTCATGATCCATGTCGCAATACAGCCAAATTCAGATCTTCCGGTCAAAATATCGGCATGAATTTGGTTCCACAAAATCAAACACAAACTAAAACAGACATTGAAATTGCAAAGGAAATTGTTGATGCTTTCTTTGCTGAAAACAAGGACGCATCAATGAAAGATGTTACCAATTATCCACAAAATCCACCGTTCGTATTTTGATGATCGTATTTTATTCCAAGTTTTGATTTTTATGCGGCAATTTTTTCTCTTTCAATTGTTTTCAGAAAGGTTATTGGCCACTGGGCACAGATAGTTATTGATTTTAGTCCTGCAATGGGCTGTGCTATGGGCAGGTTCATAAAGCCAGATTACAATAATTGGAACGCGACTTTTTTGGTATGCAATTATGCGAAGATATTTTCCTATAATGGTACACTGTATAATCCTGGTAATCCTGGATCCCAGTGTAAGACTGGAACAAATCCAGATTATCCGAACTTGTGTTCTATAAATGAGGTTTATTAGAAATGGACTGATTAAAGGTAAAATATGATGTGTAATTGGCAACGATAAGAAATAAATCAGTACAAAAAGAAAACAAAAATGTATTTTCATTAAAAAGTTAGGCCATTAATGGGGGTAAGCCTTGACGTGACGCTCACGGTGGCGGCTACCTACTAGGTACTGTGAAACTAAGAGCTATACGATAATCGAACTCATTTTCGTGGAAGGGTCACACATAGTCAATATTCCAAAAAGTGGAATGGGTCGCCAGCAATAACTACTTTTCAACAGATTAGACTACCGCGGGAAAAATTCTCTCGATGGAATCAACGGTAGAGTTACTAGTTGCAGTCAGGTTAAAATACTTGGTGAAAACTTTATATAAAAAGTGTCCATAATAGGATAAGCCGATGACGCACGTTTCCGTCTTTCGAGTCATTTAACAACGCGGCCCTCCAGGTTGGGAGTTCTTGCCGCATGCGTAACTTTGCAACGGATTGGAATAGTTATGAACCAACTGTAACTAAAACATCAGGACTACGCGGACGACGTATGCTTACTCTCTCATAGGGTCATAGATCTCCATCAAATGACAACAAGGGTAGAGGGAGAAGCAGAAATCGTGGGGCTGAAAATTAACACGGCAAAAACAAAAATGATCAGCCTCGGAGTAACTCATCCGTTGAAGTCAATATTTCTGGACAACCGGTAGAGAAAGTAGAAGACTTTCAATATCTTGGGAGTTTTGTCTCTACCAAATTCGGAACCGAACAAGATGTCGACAGCCGTCGAAAAAAGGCAAAGGCTGTTTTCGGAATGCTGTCCAAAATATGGAGAAACAACGCTATAAGCTTAAAGACCAAGCTGAGACTGTTCCGCTCCAATGTTCAATCCGCGCTTCTGGTTCAGCACTTGGAAAATCTTAACAACTGTCACAAACAAGCTGCAATAGTTTGTGAATTCGTGTCTACGAAACATCTTAAGGATTTTTTGGCACAACCGTATTTCTAATGAAGAACTTCATAGAAGAACGGGTCAAGGTGGGGAAATGTTGGAGAGAACTATGTTGTATTGCCAGAAACCGTACACGATGGCGCGTAAGAGTAGTGGAGGCCCTATGTCCCTTAAGGGGATCACAACGGGCTCTTCAAGTTCTGAGGACCTAAGTAGTAGTAGTTAAACGCGCCTAAAACGTTTTACGCTTGTTTTTTCGTTCATTTTATGCGCGCGTAAAACGAAAGTAAAACGTGCGTAAAGCGTTATTCGCGCGTATTACGCGTTAAATGCACGTATTACGTTTTTCGCGTAATACGCGCGTAAAACGCTCGTAAAAAGCGCGTAATACGCTTTACGGGCGTTTTACTTGCGTTTTACGTGCGTTTTACGTGCGTTTTACGCACGCCTTACGCGTAAAACGCGTGTAAGACGGGCGTTAAATTTTTCGGTATTACCTCTGGAATCGACAAATCTTACAATAGTAGGTACTGCTTTTCAAGAAAAGTTCATCTTAATTAGCAGTTCGGGACGTGAAGAAAATTGTAGGTCCCCTCAATTCCTTCTAACTGCACGCACCACAGGAAATAATTGACAGTGTTAAAGTCCCTAAGCCTTGGCTTTTCGTGATCTAGTGGTGCCACAAAATTTATTTTATTCTAATTTTACCAGTTTACGATATCAATATAATGGACCACCCATATATTTTCCAAGTTTTTAATTAGCTTACGTATATTTGCTCAAGCGTTTACGTATACGCTGTTTCAACAATTTTTTTCTTTTTCTATTCAAAATCTTGAATACTAAAATAGTTATTTTCGAACAGAGCTTGGTCTAATATTTGGTTTACTATTGTGTTTTTGTTGAAATGTCGCTAGGTTTTTTTGTAAACCCTAAAAAAGTAAACAGTTTTGCTTAACAAATATGTTGTCACAAATGTTCAAACACAGAACGTTGAATCTATAGAGTTCTTCAGTTTTACTATTTATATCAGAATTTTCTGAAGCTTGAAAACAGTTGAACAGTTGAATCGGAATGAAGTCAGTCGAATTATTAGTGGTCCTTATTGGATTTGTTGGTCTTGTAGCCTACTCTCAAGCTGCCGTTAATTATTGTGATAAGGCTCTTTGCGGAACAGCAAAACATATTTCCTGCAATAACTCAGGGGTAAGGTTCCTGCTAGAAACTAGCTTTTTTGGAGGCAAAAGAGCTGAAAATATTATATATTTTTTTTTTAATTTCTTAGAAATTTGCTGATAGGTGTTCGAAAGATGCAAAAGTTTTAAATTTTACAGCTGCCGATAAAAAGCTTATCGTGGACCACCACAATGGTTATAGAAACACTTTAGCACTTGGAAATCTGAAGGGCTACGAACCATCTCCAAGAATGGCCACGATGCAATGGGATAATGATCTAGCTGCCATGGCTGTTGACAACGTAAAACGTTGCTTATTTGCTCACGACGAATGTCACAATACCAACAAGTACACCGCATCCGGACAAAATATGGCCGAATTACTATCCAATCAACCGCACACAGATACTCAGCAGAATATGCTGAAGTCATGCATTGACGGTTGGTGGGCAGAACATAGTGATGCATCGATGAAGCAAATTAACAAGTTTCCTGATAAATTCAAGTTCGTATATATTATTTCGATGAAGTTCAACAAAGTTTTTTTTATTATTTCTTTTTTTTTTATTTAGACCCGATATCGGTCATTTTACAGCAATGGCTCGTGATACCAATAATAGAGTTGGATGTGCTGTTTCCACTTTCCAAGACAAAGCTGTTAATAATTGGTACGGCTTTTTGTGTACATGCAACTATGCAACAACAAATTTCATTAATTATCCAATTTATGCTTCTGGTAAAACAGCAAGTCAATGTAAATCTGGCACAAATCCAAATTTTAAGGGATTATGTTCGGAAAAAGAACAATATGATAAATATTTGTAAAATAACAATTTAAAAACTAGTACAGAAACAAAAAAATGGAATTTTATTTAAAGTTTATAAATTTAATTTAATTTCATTAATTAATTTTTTGTTTAAGTATGACTTTGCTTTTGTGTTGAATTATATTCACTTGATCGGAAAATACACAAAGTTCAAAAAAAAAAAGAAATTTGCTGTAGGATTTTTAATATGTTTTTTTTTTATTTTGAATTTTGTGTGCTTATTCTAAATGCGCTCTAAAATCTTCTCTATCAGCTCTTGTTGTCGGGATATTTTGATTTGAATGTATCAAAAAAATGCACTTTTTCACGACGACGCCAGCTTTAACGGAAGTGAAGTGCGAACCAGTTGAACAATTTTTCTAATACCTACCTAAATTTTTACACAGAATCTGTTTATTCAAACAACAGTTCACATTGTCAGCATTTACATTCGACTAGAAATAGTGACGATTTTTAGTTGTTTTTGTAATCGCGTGAGATTTCGCTACACTGGAAAACTTTGTCCTTTTCTTTTTACATGATTATACAAAAAAAAAAAAAAGAAAACATCGTCATTGCAAAAATCGTCGAATATAAATCCGAACTTTGTTTGTGCTTGTAAAACACCCATGCATTGAAAGCGTAGCCTTAGCAATAGAGTAAACGAACACACCTATCAAGTAGTACCTACCAATCTCATATGACATATTAAGTGTCAGTCTCATTATGACAACTACTAACAGCACCTCCTACTTGTCAACATTCTGAAACTCCATCTCTACTAGGCTCAGTTAAAATGGCTTATTTTTTATCACTAATCGTTTGTTGTTGTTTTCCGTGTTAAATTTTGAAAATAAATAAAACCAACATACCTGGGATCAAAAAACTTATTTTTTTATTTTTGTTTTCAATTTTCGTCTCAAAATAAAATTATAGGTTACTGAAACCAAAAAAAAAACACTCAATTGCGTAACCCTAAGTTGTGTTGTTTTATCAGCAAAATAAATAAAAAAACAAAAACTTGGCATGGGTAGGTAAGCATAAGGTATACCTACCTATACAGGGTGGTTATGATAAGATTCCTCAAAAAGTTAGTAGGTTTAGGTTTATATTCTTTAGCAGCGGGTTTCAATAACAAACGGATTGATATTGTTGAAAACGATGACGCCTGCAGAGAATGATTCTTTAAGTTTCTTGCCAAAGTTTACTACACAGATCGACGTAAGAAGAAATACGCTCCTGGGAGATTTCAATGCTATCTAATAGTGAAAAGGAAGGCCGCTTTGCTTCGAATAAATTTATAGATACTGTTAACCAAATTAAGCATATTGCTATTGTGATTGACGCCGGGCATTAATCCAGAAACCAGGAGAAAAATCCACGTCAGCAAACTGTCATCTCATAATGCAAAACAACCCATTCGTTTGGAACTTATTTGCATGAGTTTATTGCGGCAAACGAAAATGCTTCCCACATTTAAACACCTTTTCGTTTACTAGAAAATTCTATTGTTTGCAGCAAACAAATGAATAATTTGAGAAGAACTTCTACAGAAAGAAGTTTGTTGCAAGGAACTTCATGCATTTACAGGTAATAAATGCAGGAAACAAATTTTCGTAATAATTGACTATGTTTGAGGTGTTCATATGAATTCTATGCTACACGACAGTAATTTAGTTTCAGGCGCAATAGCAACAGCCTTTATTCGAAATCGAAAGGTCTCAGGATCAATCAGGGGACTCAAGCCCCCCCAAGCTTCCAAAATCATGATATTATATCATCATAATTTGCATGATTTACTGAATTCTTTCGTAAATCTTAGAGATTTAGAGGAGGCTGAGGTACTAGAGCACCCCCCCAAATTGTTTTTCTGGATACGCCACTGGAGGTCATCGGTTCAATCACGGGTGTTACGCTAAACTTTTTTTTTTAATCGTTCGCAAAAAGTGTTTAACACAAACGAATCTACCAATTTTCTGCAACCGAAGACGAAAAATTGTCCAGCAAACGAAAAAGTCGCAATTTTTTCGTTTGAAACAACAGCACCAGGTTGGAATAAATTCATGAGGTCTGATAACACCTAACCATCAACATAATATGTTTGAAACAAGTTCTTCAGTTGCCGTATAACGACATCTTGCCTCCCTTCTTCCGTGAAGACTGTACGAAGACATGAAACAGTTGGCCGCGTATGTGTGGACCAGAAATTTTACTTGAAGGCGTAAGAAATAGTTCTTTTGACTTCAAAAGTTAAATGTCTGATGTGACATCAGTGATGTCATTCATGAGCATTCATGAGCAGAAAAACCCTCTGGGAAACTATGTATGCCAAGCATAATGGTGACCAGCATTATGTGGGTACGTTTCCCAGCAAAGTTGTTGTTACTTTTAGTTTTGCTATTGCAACACAAATAGGTCCTTCCAGTGATGGTTTCTGCGGAAATCATTCTTTTGTCAAAGTAAGTTGCTAACCAAGCTGCGAGTATAAAATAATCTGCTCATACGGAAAACACTGCCAAAGCTGTGGATGGAAGACTTTTAAAAGGTTGACATGATGTGACTTTTTGAGGAAACTTCATTCAAATGAACTTACCGTACTCAGCTAAAAGTCATTCAAACTACGCAAAATACGGCAGTATGTATTCATACGTCTACCAGCTCAAACCTTTAGAGAAAGTTTCGTCAAGTTCGAGATTATGGTGACGCTGGAAATTTTGTGAACTGGGTTCTAAGCCCATCAACCTTTTGACGGTTCAATGAGGTTTCTTGTAATACTGTGACTTTATGACGATGCCGTGAATTGAGATGCCCAAGGAAGGTCTGTGGATCAGTGACATTCATTCTTGAAATTAAAGATAAGATAAGAACTGCACTGCAGCAATGGGCATTCCCGGGCAACCACAGGCCCCTCTCATAGAAATCGAATGGGCGCTGTAACAACTCTAGAAATCGACCCAAGTGGATACAGGAGCTTATTCGATTTCGATCCATGACTGTAACAACTCAAAACTATTGCAAAAGAATGCGCGCACTTCTGAATATCAGTTAGGAAAACCGTAGATCTCTCGAGAAACCCGCCTATAAACTACATTTTGGCATACCTATGGTTTGGATTCCTCCGAGTCAGTGGGTAGCCCCCACATTGCTTGTTAAAAAAGTCAAGATCTTCATTCGCCAACGCCAAAAAACTGACAAAAATAGAAACACGAAAATTTTCTTGCTGTTTCTTTATTTTTTTCATTAAAATTCACATTTTTTGAAGATCAGATACCTAGTATTCCTCCTTTGATGAGCACAAGTTCTTATAAGTTGGATGAGTTCCAGCTGTGCATTTTGATGCAGGCTTTCCAGCTTCGTAAACAGGCTCATTTTCAAAATTGGTTGCGGCATAATCGCATGTAAGCAATATTGTATTCTTGTTATTATTAGCTGGATCAACCATCTTTGCTGCTGCACATCCTACAGCGGTGTTAGATTGCTGGGCCATTTCTGTAAAATGTCCGATATCATCTCTGTCAAAAAAAAACGAAATACAAAATAATTTTTTGTTTGGAAACATTTAAACATTTTGTTTTAATAAGCACATACCCGTCCCATTCTTCTGGATAACTATCGATGACATTCATGTTGGCGTCCTTGTTTTCCTCCCACCACGAATTGATCAGTTCTTCTATCGTTTCCTTGTCTATAATTTTCGCACTGGTCCAAGATTGCGCAAGATTTTGTCCAGAGTACTTGTGTTTTTTAGTTGCGTGACATTCGTCATGTTCGAATGTACAATCTAGAACATGCAGTTTTGCCATTTCATACAAGTCATCATCCCACTGCATGGATGCCATTTTAGTGGCTCCCTCAAAACCTTTTACTTTGCCACCAGCAAGATCATTTCGCAAATTGTTGTGCAATTTGAGAATGAGTTCTTTTAACTCGGGAGTTATTTTAACCAATTCTCTAACCTTGGGACATGCTTTTGTAAATTCCTATAAATTTTGAATAATTTTTTTCAATTAAATTTTTAATTTTTTTTTTTAAATATTTTTGAACAGATTTTGAACTTACACCTGTGTTTTTGCACGCGATATGTTTTTCTCCAGGTTCGCAAAGACTTGGCGAGCAATAGTCTATGGAGGCAGCGCCTTGAGTAAGGTCAATAACTCCAACTACTACTCCAACAAAGGCAAAAATTACAAAAGACCTCATTTTGAGAATGAGGTTCTGACTTAAATGTGAACAAGTTAAGAGATTTGCTTCGTTTTTATAGGAAAACAAATTTAATCAAGACCTTGAGATCATTCTAGTATCTAGTGTTCAAACATAAAATTATATAAAACAGTTGAGCACCTAATATTTTTATGGAAAATTTTACCAATTGAATCAACAAAAAAAGTTTTGAGTATCTATACATTTTATGAATAAGTTTAGGAGACATGTTTATCGTCTCTGTGTATCGGCATGTTTATTTACGGCCTCTTGTGGCACGCAGCATGCCTGGCAAAAGCTCAGGTGGATCGAAAGATTTATGCACGGCCCCTCAGTAATATCGGCTGGCTTATTCATGGCCCCTAATGGAACGCAGCATGGCGGGTAATATCGTTGGTGGATCAGCAGGCTTAAATGCAAAAATTCTGGTAGAATGTACCAGGAATATGTTTTATCCTGGTAAAATATACCAGCATTCTGGTTGAATGTACCAGAAACTTTAGTTTTCCAGGTAAAATGTACCAGCATTCTGGCGGTAGAATCTACCAGGAATATTTTTTTTTCTGGTAAAATGTACAAACATTCTGGTAGAATGTACCAGGAATATTTGTTTTCTTCCCCCTTTTTCAAGCCCCCCCTACCCCCCCCCCCCAGCCAACAAAATCATGTTGTTGTTAAAGTGATTTCATCATAATGCACATGATTAACTGAAACTTCTTCGTATATCTGAGAGATTTAGAGGGAGCTCAGATACTCGATCCCCCACCAATTTTTTTTTTTTTTTTTGGATACGCCACTGGGTCATTGTAACTACTTTAACCTTACAAGTTTCTGTTTAAGCACTTGGAAGAGTTTAAAATGCAATCCAAATAAAGAATTAAAAAAAAACAAATTCTACACACAAGAGGGTCACACTAGCAAGCCTGCATACCTAATAATACAATACCAATCTCAATTCATAGCATAGTTCAACTTTGTTGATTCAGTTTGATATAAATTTGTTATATTTCAGTCTCTGGATTACATTTCTGATAATTTATCTAGCCTAAATTTCCCTTGCGTGAAAGTATTTGAACAAATTATTCACAATTGCTTTGTGAAAGAACACGTTTTAGTCTTGTTTGAGGAAAAAAAAAAAAATTGTTTGCGTCATATTTGGATTTAAGTAGACCCCAAAGTTTTATAAACTACTCCAAAAAAATTATGGGAGAAGATTTGCATCAGCATGCAAAAAAAAAGGGATACATCGAATACAGAGAATTGCAACAATCATCTCAAAGTGAAATTTCTCTATTCGAGACTTATAACCGCACATTTCGGCACATACGGAAGAAAAGATAAGGTCTCCAAAGAAAAATTTCATGAGCTTCTAGCGAATTGTATCCACCCTTGGGTACGCCCTTCCTAGTTCTTATTGACTCTGTATATGGGGGAAGACCATGGTGCTCAGGAAAACCAGATTTTTTTGTCTCAGTATCCACAAAGGCAACTTCCGATCTCTTAGTGGTCGGAGTGGAGTTGAAGAAGACTGCAAGAAGAATAGATACCAGCACATTTCGGCAACGGTTAATGCAATTTTCTCCAAAGGATTCTGTCTTTTTAGATAAAGCTGAAGCATTCATCCAATGTACTGTGCTTTCATAACATAAATAGTAACGACACCAATCCAGTAAGTGATCCAGCTGACGCTCCGAACCCCAGCATTCCAGAAAAAAATGGCCGAAATAATCGACTACTCAAAGGCAAAGTAATCAAATAAACGGGATGGAGTATCTAACTTCATCCTGAAGAGTCTTCTGCAGACAATGATGATCTTCATCAGAATTATTTCTAATAACTGCATCAACAACAGCTTTCTCTCAAAAGAAGGATAAATGTAGGCCAAGACCATCATCCTTCCACGAATTCTTCTATTTCTACAACACATTACGTATGCCAATCAACTTATTTAAATTGGACTTAATACAAGACATGAGGAAGCGACAATTGTTCGCCAGCCAAACACAACGTCAAGTAATCAACTTTAACAGGCTGCTGGAATTTAACCGGAAGCGGAAAGCCGGACTGAGCCAGTCTATTAAGATTTTCATATACACTATCTCAAAAACAGATATGAAGAACCTCCAAATGTTTCAAAGAACAATTCTGAGGACCTACGCCGGACTTTTCTTTAACCGACATACAGTGTCAGAAACACTACAGAACGCACCGAACAAGTATTCCCCACTATCGGCAAAGAAACTTGTAGGAAGCATTTTCAACCTGCAACCACCCCAACCAATTGATGAGATGGATTACTTCTCAACAAAGACATCCCCAGCCGAAATATTACATGAACAGATCCGTTTTTGATCCTGGATCAACCGATATTTATTACCAGCTCCATACAGATTTTCTAAAATTTATACAAATTAAACGTACATAGGAAATTTCTCCAATTTGGTGCTGAATCATTATTTGACACGAAATTTCACCTGTATTCTGCCTTCCTAATTGCAAGAAGGTATTTATTTTGTTTGGAGCCTGAACTAATATTTATTTGAATTCCAATTTTATTGTGGGATGTTTACCATCTAGGTTATTTTGGGATAATTTCGTTTTACCAAAACAAAAACTTTCATCTTTCAAAAACAAAACTATGACGTCAATACTAAGTACACAGAAGGTTTTAATAAACAATTCGAAACAGATTATTTTAACATAAATATGAGGTTTTAAAACTGAATTATAGCAAACGTCAGTTAACAGTTGATCCGCAATGAAGTCAGTTGAATTATTAGTGATCCTTATTGGAATTGTGTTGGCTCTTGTAGCATTTTCCTCCCAAGCTACTGATTATTGTGATAAGGCTCTGTGTAATGGTTTGACACACATTGGTTGCAACAACACAGGGGTGAGATTTTGATTGAATAAAGTTTTACAAACTGCTCTCTCTAGCGGCAAGAGTAGTGGACAAGATACACAATTTAACTGACTCTATTGTTTCCAAATTTGTTTTTTTTTAAGGAATTCGCATCAACCTGTTCGGAAGACCGAAGACTTGCAAACATGACAGCTGCTCTTAGAAAGGCTATCGTCAAAAAACACAACGAGCTTCGAAACACAATAGCCGGTGGCAATCTTACCGGTTTTGATCCATCTCCAAGAATGGCCTCAATGCAATGGAATTACGAACTAGCCAAACTTGCCGAAATGAATGTAAAAACTTGCAAATTTGCACACGACCAATGCCGGAATACTAAAAATTTTTCCACATCCGGGCAAAATTTAGCCATACAATGGTCCAGTTTGCCATTTGAGAATACAGATTTGGATTTAGCTGATAGGTGCATTGAATCTTGGTGGGCTGAATCCAGTGATACAACAATGAAGGAAATTAAAAGCTACCCTGAAGTATTCGAGTTCGTATTATTTTACAAGATAATTCAAAATAATGTTTTTAATAATAATTTTTTTTTTTAATTTTTAGTCATGTTATTGGGCATTTTACAGTAATGGCTGTACAAGAGAATAATAGAATGGGTTGCGCTATTGCCAGATACACAGATAAAGACATGAAAAATTATGACGCATTTTATCTTGCATGCAATTATGCCAAAACAAATATTATAGATAGGTCGATTTATTCTTCTGGGAAAACTGCAAGCGAGTGTAAAAGTGGAACAAATCCAAATTTTAAGAATTTGTGTTCGCAAAGAGAAGTATTTTGAAAAAGGTTTGGTGAATAAAGCAAGACAAAAATTAAATTATTGGCATTTTATTTATGCAGCCGAAGAGTTTTTGCTTTGAAAATTGTGTGCCGACCTAACCTACTGGTTAAAATTTATTCATTTCACCATCAAATTCGCTTAGAGTGAAAGAGGTGAATTACAAAAAAATAATTAATTAATAGATATGATAGAAGTCAACTCTGGCAACACTATTAGGTATATCTATCTACATTTCTGTTGACTTTTGCTTTCAATTTTTCTAATAAATACTGTTATGGCACCGATTTTCAACCTGATACCGTTTTTTTGTAATTGCTTCAAAGTTTTTTTTAGTATGTTGACTTCTGGCAACATTTTTGCTGTACCTTAAAGTGTGTGTGTTAGTTCGCTCAGAACATAGGAGAAGAGTAACAACATATTTACATTTTATACTGGGTTTGTTTTTTTTTTCTTTTTCATTTTGTTTGAAACACAATAAATTTATTAAATTACACAAGTCAGCCATTGTTATTGATATTCTGACTGATTTATTTTCTTCACTATAAGTGATAGAAAAAAACTAAATACACCACCGGCAAGTTAGGGTAAAATGGGGCAATAGAAAAAAAAACTTTTTGTACGTCTCGAAAAGTATAAGGGTTAGAATTACGAAATAAATTTAATTTAATAGATGAATTGAAATAATGATAAGTTTTCACTAAGAAAAAATTCTAAAAATTCAACTTTTCAAGTTAAAAATTATTTTCCAATATCAAATATTTTTTTAGATGATTGAAAATGATTTAATTATGGTTACAGTAGATAATTTCTTGAAAAGTCAAAACTAATTTCTAGAAAGATAATAAAAAAAACACGTAGTCTAATACGGATTTCATATAAAATACTCCATAACGGTTTTTTTTAGTTTTTAAAAACAAATACGTTTTTGAAAGTTTATGTGGGTGGTTTAATTGATTTTAGAAATCAGGGAATAACGGGAAAAATATTTTGTCAAAACGACTTTTAGGCTTATGTGTTGTCTATAAAAGTGTGAAAAAAATATATTTTTAAACATTTTTTTCAATCAATAACAGTAAAACCAGGATTTTTCAGTCCATGTTTTTTGACCGTTTCCAACTGTATTTTATTTTTATCTTTTTTATTTTTACATTTTTAAACCTGAAATTTACACAGCCATTAGATATTGCGTAAATGCATTTTTGTACAAACTTTGACATTTTTCTGCAGTCTGTGAACCGACATAACGGTAAAAAGAGTTTTGTTTTTAAAAATTACATAAGCCTCATAAAACTATGATTCAACTTTATTGAGCATCACGATAAAATTACCTTTAATTTGATATATCACACATAACTGTACAATGTACATGCTATAAAAGCTTCACAAACTTGAAAAGAGTTTTATCTGAAATTCAACAAAATTCAACAAAATTGTCTGCTTTGGTCGTCAGACTCGACCAGCCATTGGAGAACGGTACCGTTGGCTCACAAATGGATTCGAGATGGTTCGCTTATACAATTTGTAATCTTGTTGTTTCTTGTCAGATTTTAAAGATTAAGGTGTCTAAATTTAGCTGAAATACCAGGCTCCAATATGGTGTAGTATTATAATTTGTATACAGTTACATATAAAAATAATGAGTAAAAGGTGATTAAGGACAAAATAAATTTTTCTTTTCTTATTTTTTTTGCAATATGGTATGAAATTTGTTTGAATTTCATTTATAGTGTAGAAAATAAATAAGTCAGACTATCAATAACAATGGCTGACTTCTGTAATTTAATAAATTTATTGTGTTTCACACAAAATGAAAAATAAAAAACAGAAAACCCAGTATAAAATGTGTTGTTACTTTATACCTACTTATAGTGTCTGTGTGAAAAAAACCAGTAATAATGGGCTGAAAAAATGTATGTGGTATTACTGGTTTAATATTTTTATAATCGCCGGTAAAGAAGTATAACTTCAACAATTGTTCTATCAAGAAATTGATTGTAAAACTGACACATAAAATCAAAAATTTGTTGTTGCTGCAAGAACTTTTGGTTGACTTGATGACTAGTTCTTGGAATAACAGAGATTTTTTTTTCTGAGTGTAGTAATTTCTTAAATTATTTCGAAAACTGTTTCAAAATTGTGTAAAAATTCACTTTTAAAGTAATAATAAAATTATTATTTTATCCATTTTACAGAAATTACAAATTTGCCAGTATTTTTAAATATTCTTATAAACTTTAATTTTAAGTTTATTTTTGTATAAAATAATAAATTAACAATAGATTCAATTAAAATTAAAACTGGACACTTTTTTTTCTAAGTTAATATAAATTTATCACTTTTAAGATCTATGCACATAATGCAGGGTAAACTGAACTCGTTCCAGATGCACACAATGAAGCAGTTGGTCCTGGCGTATACATTGGCAGGCCAATGAAATTTGTTGCTGCATAATTGCAAGCAAATGTCAAAGATGAGAAACCATTTTCAGGAAACTTTATTGCAGAGCATCCCATAAGTGTATTTTTTTCAGCTGTCATCACTGTAAAATGACCAATCATTTTTCTACAAAAAAAAAATAAAAATAAAGCAGAAAAACTCAATTCACATTAAACTTACGCCGTATATCTGGGATATGCTGCAATTTGTGACATATTGGTGTCCTTATACTCCAGCCACCAATTGTCCATTCGAGTCGAAATTATTTGGTTGGTAGTGAAGGATCCTCCTCTCCACCACATCTTTGCCAAATTCTGACCACTTGGTTTGATAGAATCTGTATTGTGACACTTATCGTGGCCAAAACAACAAGTCATCACATTTAAAGAGGCAAGATAAGCTAATTCATCGTTCCATTTCATGCAACTCATTTTTGCTGCAGGCTCGAATCCTGTGAGATTTCCACTGGCAATAACATTACGCTTGCTATTGTGATTGTCAAGGATCATGTCTATGAGTTCTTGTGTCATAGGAATTATTTCCGTTTGATTTTCCGGACACGCAGAAGAAAACTCCTAAATAGGTTAAATTTAGGTTAAAAAAGGGTTATTATTTGCATTTTATGACTAAAACTTACTCCAGTATTATTACATCCGATGTGTTTACGGCCAGACGAACAAAGCATTGGCGAGCAATAGTCTGTGGTAGAAATTCTGACTGTCAACCAACATAGTGTGAGCGTACAAATAATAAAAGACCTCAACATCTTAACTGCCGTCTGCGAATAATATTGTTTTCTTTTTACCAAAATCTAGATTCTTACGATTGTTTATATAGTGAATCAAAAAACAAAACACCGAAAGGGGTTTGATAACAATAACAGAACAGTGATAAGAAAATGATTACGCCATTACGATGGGGGGTTTCTCTTTCGTCATAACCATCAGAGTCAGAGAGATAAGTTCAGAGACATCTTTATGCACTCATGGCACAACAAGTGCATCCTAAGAAATTAATCATTCTTTCCGGCATGCCTGTAATCAAAAGATAAAAACACACGTGAATGATATCTTTAAAGATAAAACAATTTCTTTATGTTTTCTTAGAATCCTCCCAAGCCAATATTGTTTTTTTTTTCTTTTATTTTTTTTTTCAATATGGGTTCTTTGTAATTTCAAAACATGTTTGTGGTTAGCAAGAAAATGTACCAATTTTTGAATCATATCGGAATTAGTAGGTAAGATTTTACAATTTCAATATCGCCATCCTAGAAAACAAATGATTCTTATGAGCTGATGGCGGACTACCAGAAGTTTTTCCTCCAATTGGTATTGTAATGTGAATAGAAAAAGCTAGCTAAGAAAAATGTGAGTAAGTATTTAACGACTATTTTAAAATAATAAAAGCTTCCGGCAGAGCTTAGCAGAGCGAAAAAGAGAGGCTTCTGAGTAGATGAAGTGAACCAATATTTCAGTTTTGTTGCAAGTAACTAACAAGATTATGGAAAATGCTCAGAATCGTGACATAAAGCTGAGTGATATAAAGTTAAATTCTGTCCCGGTACCCGGTGTTTGGTCTTACGACAGTGACGTATCCAGAAAAAAAATTGGAGTGGGGGGAGGGGATACTCGAGTATCGCAGCTCCTTCCAGATCTCAATGATTTACGAAAAGGTTCAGTTAATTAAGAAGGGGGGGGGGGGGGGGGTAATGATACTTGCTAGTTTCAATCTCAAATTAAAGTAGTTTTGGTTTTGGTAATAATTTTCTCGAAAACTAAAAGACATATCAGGTCGTGAGAGCCATAGTGGCCTGACTGAATTTTTGCACCAAACCAACTTTCGTGACCATAATAACAAGTTTTCTTCTTTTGAAGAAAAGAATTTAAAAATTAATCAGGCCAATATTGTAATCGAGGCCTGATATAATCATCTTGATTTCGGTTTTTGATAAAGAATTAATAAGAGCAACGAATTCTAAGAAAACAAAATACTAATAATACCTCAAAGTTTTTAAAAAATGCATTTCAAAATTTTTTTTCTTAAATATTGAGTTCAAAATATTTTATTTTTTTTTTCAAAAACTGTGCACTTGATTTAAAAATTTACTATTTTAAATAAATTTTCCTGCCGATTTTTTTCGTTTTTCAAAAAAAATTTTGAAACTGGTCTACTTTTAGTTTAATGATTTAGATTTAATGATTTAATTTAGAAGGAATGCGGCGTTCTGTTCTACAATTATTGTCAAGAAGGGTATTCAAATTCCAGAAATCAATCTTTGTCCGGGTGCACCAAAAGTTGTCAGTTATTATCCGAGGCGTACTGAGAATGCTAACTTTCGTAACCTTAATTACGACGGGGAGGTGAAATAAGCACCAATTTTATTGATGTGAAGTGAAAGTTGCGGTTTCTTGGGGTCTTCCCAAGTTGACCTCGATCAGTGAATACCTGTTTTTAACAGACCCTAAAGCACCAAAGCCTGTTATTGTAGACAATAATTCTATTGGGGATCAGACTATATAATTCTCTAGGTTTTTGTCGTAGCTTAAAAGCCAGTTGCAAGTTTTTTAGGCTTTTAATTTATGCCATCATCAGAACATCACGGTGTCAAACACCATATTTGACTTCACAAACTAAAAGCAACACATTTCAATTATCAGTCTCGTGTATCTTTTTGTAAAAAACGACATTCTATGTTATGCAATGCAAATAAAATCAACTTTATGCTCGAGGTTATTCCCATGGAATAATCCCATAAGAAACTCACTCCCCTTCCACCTAATCCCTATCCCATAATACTATAAGGGTTGACATCATCGATTTGAAACGCACACAATAACCAAAACAGAAAAAAATGTTAGCAAAGAGACTCACAATCGTTTTATCGAGATGAAATCATCAATTAAAGAAAATAAATCACATCGCGTATTTATTTGATCTGTGGATTTATACTCTTGACAATAGGTACTTTTATACATTATATTTTATAAACTGTATAGCCCGTTGGCCTTTTTGCTATGGGAAATTAAAAGTGTTTACCTTTGGGGTGTCTTTTAACCCATAAAGATGTCCCCTTGACAGCCTTCTTTGAATAAACATTTACTATCAACTCCCATCAGCAGAATTCTCCAGTTAGAGATCAGAGGCTTAAATTCTTCCAACAACAACACTTTCATATCCGTTGATGTGCGTCGTCGTCGGTTCGTATTGTAATAAAAAAAAACAAATATTTGTAGATTTCCTCTAAAAGGAATGCATGAACCCTTGTTTGTCAGGAATGGAAGCGGAAGGCGTATAGCTTAAAGAGCAGAGAATTTCTGGGCTTAAAGTGTGGAATATTACTTGCCACGTCGCACACATACCTTCCAATCACTTTGCAATTGGAATTTCGCATGCAACATAGATTTACATATAACTGCGAAATATGAGATTACCTACACGCTGCGCCTCGTCCTCGTCCCTAAAGTGGTTCGGGATCCTCCGTGCACCCGTAACGCCACCAACGCCCACCGTGCCATAAATTCCCAGTGGCAGAATATTAATTCTAGAATTCAGGCATTAAATCAAACCGAAGCCGCTGCATAATTATGTCGGCGGCGGCAGTGGTGGCGGCGTGGCGTATACGGCTCCTGGCCCTGCCTAGGTTTTTGGGTGCATCATCATATGAGTTGAGCTGACTATTTATGGAATGCGTGGAATTAATTTTGCCCACACGCACAGTCAAAGGCTTGGATGAATTATTATGTTTGGGAGAATGGGATCATTGGCTCCCCACACAGATAATAATTAACTGAATGGAGATAGGTATAGTGGTTAATGCAGTCTTTGTTGTTGTGTACTTTGCCTACATATATCGCAACGGTATGTACATGCAAAAAATAACTTGGTGCTACAATTTTGTTTATTAACATACCGATAAAGTAAAGTTAGTTTGAATACCAATCTGGAAAATGTGTTATTGTAATCGTTGGAAACAGGGTTAATTTACGAATAACATATGTTTCTGAAAAGCTTGTAGCTTAAATCTATACTCCTCAAAGGTGAAGGATACAAAACTATGGCGGTGACTCGATACAATAATGTCAACTTGCGATTTTCGATTCAAGTCCAAGAAAAACTCATAACACTAACACAGCATTAACTTTATTTATCATGGAGCTAACAATCCAAGAGAGGCTACGGGCACAACCAACATGCTTCTCCATCTCCAGCAAGAGTCCTAAAAGATCTCAATAATCATAAATCCGCTGGTCCAGATGGTATCCCTACCGTTATTCTAAAGAGATGTTCTTCTACACTGATCGTTAGCTTTTCTACTTATCCCATTCTTCGGGAATCTTCCCAAGTAGTTGGAAAACAGCACTTGTGCAGCCAGAAATATGAATCTTCTTCCGCCCTATAATTATCGTCCAATCGCACAAACGTCCCTTCATTCCAAAGGTCATGGAAACGTTGATAAACCGTCAAGTCATAAAATATCTTGAAGAACGAGAACTCTTACGCAGCTTACCGAAAAGTGGAACCAATCTTTACATTGTTTCGGAAAAAGTAAGATGATTGCGGTTGATATTTCTAAAGTATTTGATAGTGTTTGGCATCAGGCTCTTCTATCGAAAATGCGTGCTTTTGATATCGATTAGACTGTCTTGGATTAGAAATTACCCCTCTGATCGTTCAATGCGAGTTGTTTTGGATGGATAAAAGATTGACATCCATCTCATAAGTGCTGGTGTGCCGCAGGGCTCAGTTTTATCTCCAACCTTCTTCCTTATCTTCATAAATGACCTCTTGCCTATAACTACTAATCCTCTTCACTGCTTTGCTAACGACTCAACCCTCAGTTTTTTATATTCATTTCTTCACTGTTGTCGACCGACTGCTGGCTTATAGTTGTGCAAATTTCTTGAACCTATTAAAGTTATTCCAATCCTACTACCAACTTTGGTCGCATTTTGATCAGAAGTCCTCAGCTCTACTTTTCTTTAAATTGACTTCCAGCGAATGCGCTCACTGATGGATGGAGTGCTTAAGCAAGTGTTTGATGTGGTCTCTTGAGATGAAACGCTATTCTTTGGTATTCTCTTTGGTGTTACCATTTTAATTAATGTAGGCTCCAGGGTAGAGAATGTTTGCTGTTGATTTTCTCACTCCTTGATAAATTTCCCAATTGTTTCTCGCTAGAGCAACTCTACATCTCTTTGACTTTGCACTGTTCCTCCCGGAGATACAGTCATAAATGCTCTCCTGTGACAGATATGCCTCAGCAACAAGACACAAGAGCCTCCAACTTAGACGACACGAGAGGCTAAACTAACCACTTCTGTAAGCCAGGATTAAACAAATGACGCTACTTTTGATTCCATCCATTTCAGCCTGTTGACTATGGGTGGCGCTTCTATTTTCTTCTTCTTCGGGTAAGCCTATCGATAGAAGCTAAGAATGAACTAAGGATCTTCATTTTGAAAACTCCAAAATGCCTTCGATACTTCTAAACAATACGGGTCGGCTGGAAAATAAATAAATACATTTGCGGCTTACGGAGAAACATAGGCCTAGCGACTGACACTTTCAACCACTACTGTGGACCAGCAGGGAGATGAACTACAATGTTTCTGCATAGTTTGAACGGCCTACACGATATGCATTTTTCCTTCCAAGATGCATTGTATAAGTTCAGGTGGACCTGGAACCTTCAGGGTGATGGTCCCATCCCACTTAATATTACCCACAGAAGTATTACAAAGCTGGGGGTTATGAGTTTCTTGTAAAGCGGTTTCTTGGTTATTGGCGGGCTATGATGACCAGATTCAAATTCAGCGTTTGACACATGAGGTTAGGCTAGTTATATGTTAACAATTCATTTGTGGAACGTGGACTTACAACACGTTCCACCTTCTTCGGCTCAAGCGAGGGGAGGTAGAACTCATTCCCATCAAAACACACTTTATTCTTCAATAAACTGTTTCGCTGTTATCAGATCTTCCAAGCACACTTTTCGTTTCTATTTCCAATAAATGAACTTATGCCCTTAAGATGCGTGCTGATAATTCTCAAACAATTTTATAAAAGTCCACACACAAAAAACCCACTTCAACGCGTTCTCATCTCATAACAAAACGAAAACGAAAGTTCAATAATTTCCATCTGCTCTATTCTCTTCTTTGGAATTACATCATTTTGTGTGCCCTCTCCTCTTCTCTTGCACAAAACTTATTGTTCAATTCTCTATACAACAGTCCTTAATCGAAAATGTACGGAAACAAACCCTCATTGCTGTTGCACTCAAATAAATATTATACTCTTCGTCGTAGAAGGAGTCGCCCTTTTATTTGTGCATTAGATTTTCTTTTTGCGTTGAACCACTATCCCAGCTCTATGTAGTATGCCTGCCTGCCTGACATGCTTCCAAACACACAAAATAATGGAGAAGAGGTAGAAAGCAACTCCTTGGCCTCTAATGCCAATTTAGGGGTGAACCGATACAAGACCCTTAAGCCCACAAAGGCCTGGCAAATTTTGTTTGACCCGAAATTTGTGTGTGTGCACACGCAAAAAGTTTTCATCTTCCCATCAGTTCAGCTCAGCTCAGGCTGGCTCTGGCATGTCTGGCTGACTGGGTTATTCTTCTCAAGAAGAACACCCCAAAAAAAAGCCCACCCTTATATGTGTGTTTTCCCACCGATCAACCCCTTTGATGCTTCAACAAAACAGACGTGTATGGGGTATGGAAAGAAAAGGGGTTCATGCTCTTACCATGTGGCCGGGCCTCGTAACCGTCGGTCGTCGGTAGTCGGCTTCATCGTCTCCGCAACAATTGGTATCACTTTTGGGTTTTTCAGACAGCAGTTCTCTCCCCAGATGGCGGTAGCGACTGGAACCATATTTGCTCCTTGCTAGTGTGGCATTGGTAACAGTGATAGCGACCGACCGTTCTGACAGGAGGCAGAAGGTGAGTCACTCTTTCGGTTTGTACTTGTGGCCAGATTCTGGAAGTTCTGGCTTATTCTTTGGGGTTGCAACTGCTGTTCTTTCAGCAGGACTTTTGAGCCTCCTCATATATGTGTGCTCCATGTCCGGTTGGCTCCAGCTCCGGCTTCGGTGGTCAAAGGTGCCTATTGCCTGATGGTATAATGCATTGACTGGTTTAACACACTTGGTTAGCCAGAATGGAAAACGTAGCAGTAGCAGCACACATTTATAGTCGAGTTGGAACATGCAACTGGGAGCCTTTAAAATAAGATTAACCCAGGACTTGATGTTCGATATGGTTTTTGGACCTTTGCCACTGTCATCATCATCACCGTAGTCAGTATACCAACCACCATCACCACCACCGGAGACCGGACTCTATACCAATACCAATGTGTCGGTTGGTTTTCTAGGCCTAATCAAGAGGGTTGATTTGTTTGATTGAATTATCCGGTCGAGTTGTTTAAGGCTAGGTTGCAGAATCATCAAAGGAATTCTGCACACACCCACACACACACAAAGCGGTTGGGGAGGGGGGTTCGGTAGGTATTTCCTGGCTTTGCTTTCATCATCAATCGTCGTCGTCGTCGTCGTCGTCGTAGTCGTCGTGATGCGGTATAGTGCAGGGCCTTCTCTGTGGAGAGTGCTCTATTTGTACGCAAGTTGAATCAACTTTTGGGTACACACAATGTGACCATATGGTTCAGGGATTTGAATAAGAGCAGTTGTTGGGGTTGGTTTGTGTGTTGTGTGTGCGAGTTTGTTCGATATATGGATGTGAGTTTAGCGAACTTCTCCCAGCACAAACAACACAAACATATATAAAGAGATATTGTATATTTGGTTAGATGAACTCTCTAATGCGGTTGTCCAGATCCGGAGCTATAGGTACTGATGCTGAGTAGCTGAGCCGTATATATGTAGGTACAAGAGTATGTTGTATATGCGGTGGGAAATGATAAGTTGATGACAGTTGTTTCGGATTGAATAGATTTGCTGATGGATGCGATTGTTGCAGCTCAGAACAGCTTTAATCAGATTGCCAAGCAAGTTTATTGAGAGATCAACACTTCTGATGTGGAAATATTGTGTAAACATTAAGGGCCTTTGGCTCCTGCTCCTGATGCATTTCCCATTCTAGTTGTGTGCACACAGTTTTCTACATTTATATTATGTTTCTGTATGGGATGAGGGTTTTAAGTGTAGAGAGGTAGGTAAAATGGCGATTAATTTGCGTGAAGTTATATGTGCGTAATTGAGTCTTTCTCAAATGAAAGAAGAACCAGGAACCTAGAATTTTTAAAAGAAGGCAAGTCAACTGGCCTTCCATAGAGTTTTTTCAAACGCAGTTTAGTCGTTTGTTCTTTGGAATGAACACTCTTATTGAACCTTCCTGTGGTAACCACCGAATACTGGTCTTTCCCGACCAGGCTTGATAGCTCCAAGATTTCGAAGTAGGAATTCTCAGTAACTGTGACATCAAGCTTTCAAGGAACCGATGAAATATTGATGAGTTTTGGCTATTGTACCCGGATATAGATTAGTTTCTAGAATACCCTTTGCAACAATTGCAGAGAAGGGTCCTTAAACGCCAGAAACCATCAACTGGAACGTGATATAATCTGGAGATCTTAGGATAAGGCTTAGTTAGTTGATAGGGCTCAGGTAACAATAAATAGCTAGACTGTAAAACTATACTAGAACTCCTGTTCTTCGGGTTGCTAGCAACAATACCTACTCCACGCGAAGACATCATAATGGTTCTATGGGAGATTTGAATACAATGCTAGATCAGGCAATAACAATGATGGGCAACATGCCTTTTGATGGGAAAACAAAAGGCGTATGGCAGTTGTAACGAATGTTGTAAAAGTTTCGCGGATTTCCGCAATACTCTCGATCATCTGACGTGGCGTTTAAGACGAGGAGCGGGTATGGAGATGATTCGGGACCACCATACGATGGTATCTTACGGAAGATTACGCTTCAGCTGCGGTTCGGAGATCGCAAAAAAACTCTTAAACGGTTTAATACCGCCAGACTAGGGAACCTTCTTTCTCAAGGACTGCAGAATAATCAGTAGCACTGAACTAATGATGTACTGTAAAAATGTGTCCATAACCGGTGGTGCTGAAAGAAAAGTTGGTCGCATGCAGGGATGCAGGGAAGAAACAGTTTTTGACTGCCTGGAGAAATTTGGACAACGATAATCTGTTACGCGATAATCTTAGTTATGATGAATATTATCGCAATGAAGATGCAGAACTGTTTACCGTATCTTACAAGAGTACAACAATTAAAACAATATCCGCTGAGAGATGAAGACAGCTCTTTGATCCATTCAGATCAGGGCCAACTCAGAAGTTGGAAGGAACCCTTCACTTTGGTATCAAACCTCCAACAACATGCATGACACATCTAATACTTAATGACTCATACGAAGTTAAAAATGCTCGAATACACACCGTATGACCGTTCATCGTTTGCTCGACTAAACCAATAAAGAACAACAACAACAAGATGGATGGTATTCCCGCAGACACAGAGCTTGTACAATCAGCACCAACGAAATCAAGTGAACTAACTCATCTTCTCATAAAGAGAGCTTGGAACTTCGAGTGCTTCCCTAAAGAGGAAAAAGCTTGTGAAGAAATCACATTTTTTGCATTGGAAAACACTGATGCAGCGTCCTGGTTGCAGTTGCCAAGATAGCAGCAACAATTTTATGCTTTGCATTGATTTTGAAATAGCTTTCGATAGTGTCGTCAGCAGAGAACTTATTTGGCTGGCCTTATCAAGGACGGACATTCCAAATAAAAAAATTAATTACTGTTACTGAAGCAACTTACGGTGGATTGACATGGCATGTTCTCCATAGAGGGAAGTTATCATATGAATTTTAAGTCCAATGTGTACTACTTTTGTCGGTGATAATGATAAGCACATAGCCCTGATGAAGGAGAAAGGAGGAAATCAATATAGACTCTCACATCGCAACCAAAAACCGTGGACTACGTGGACGACGCAATGCTGACTCCCTCACACGATCATGGATCTTCATCGAAAAATGATACCAAGTAATGTACTTCCTCAAACAGCTATATTCGAAGACGTAAGTTGCCTCTTAAAGGCAACTATTGCTTTACAAGACAAGTGATGCAGAGGAGCCCGCTCTCATAGCCATTTCGAGGAGGTTGTCAGCTGAGAAGTATGTTTCGCAGAACAGATGTACGGGAATCTTCACGACTGGGGAAGAGTTGGAGAGAACTGAGGTACATTTCTGGAAACCGTACACGATTCCAGGTATAAGTAGTAGAGGCCCTATGCTTCAAGGGGCTCATCACGGACAAAATAAAGTCGGAGGACCTTCGTGAGTAAGTATGAAATGTGTGGAAAAACTTGCTTATGGGTATACTGAAATTGATCCCGTTCAATGTTTGTCCGATTTCTAGATCAACCACAGCAATCAAATAGTTTCAACTAATTTTTGGCCTTCCACACATTTTAGCTGTTATTTCATCAAATTTTCGTTATATATTTTATATAAGCCTATGGTCTCTTGTAAAGGGTCCTTGACGCGGTCACCCCATTGCCAATTTGTTATTCTTTCGAAAAGTTGACTCTTCTGTTGCTTGTGTGGTATGTTTGCGACACCAATCTGGCCGATTAATGCACGAAAAACTGCTTTGCTTTCTAGAAGTAACTTAAAAGTCTACTGTTTCTTCCACATCATCTCATATCTTAAAATTCGCAAAATGCACTGTTGCAAATCGAAAATCCCCGAAACTTTTGCAAATCAAGATATAAGTACTCAGCCGATGAAATGTCTTTTTTCCATTTCATTCCACACAATTTTCCTTTTCGCTCTCTAAAGACTTGGTTTGAATAATTTTTTTTTTATCTATTAAAAGTACCCACCATCACCCAATACCACCATGTGCATCAAAGGATCTTCATTCAAATTCATCAGAGCATCAGCAGGCCCCTTTCTATTCTTATTGCCGTTGTTAAGTTGAACTTGTATACACGCAAAGGCAAACATTAAGGACAAGCCAAACAATCAATAGAATTAAACGCCCATATATGCCTCCAAACAAAAAAAAAGCCTTCTTCGGTGGCATTGGCATCATTCACAAAAAAATCCTTATAGAAAAAAATGAAATCGAAAGAATTACATTCAGTTCGATTTATTCTATCTATACTCCAGGACAAATAAAAGAAGGAGCAGACACACACACACACACGCACATAAAAGACGAAGTCGAATCAAGCAGATGATATCACCATCAAAGTCAATTGTCTGGAAAAACGAAATAAATTTACAAAAATATATAAGAAAGGACTCGTATACATCTAAAAATCTCTTCTTTAACTTATCATGTTTTCCATCTAAAGAAGAGCAATATAGCTACTTAGGCGCGATGATCTATGTAATGGGCTCTTATAATAGCTCAAGTGAAAGTATTTTTATTTTATGTATTTTTGTTTGTTGGTTCGTGAATCATAATTATGACAAAATGAAGTACGCAATGGTATGCGATATGTCTGTTCGTATTGATCGGTAATTAAATTTTATTTTACTAAATGAATGTGTCCACAGTGAAGAATAAAATAAAATATTACATGACTTTCTCTTAAACAAACATGAAAAGGAACATGTTTGATATTAAAACGTAACAGGCACATCAAAAAACCGATTCAGATTTATGTCACCAGTAATAAAATACAATATTGTGATGTGATTTTTACAGTAAAGGATTGTTTTCGTGCTCAAAATATTCAATCTTCAAATTATCAGTAAGCCATTTCAAGTTTGCATAGCCAATACATAACATTAAAACAAAATCTATTATGGAAGAACCGCGTACCCGGGCGCCATTTTTACACGAAAGAATAACTGTTACACCCATAATATTGAAAAATTGGGTATTTCGAAGTTATATTATATTTATTTTAAAAAATACATTATTTTGGAGTTTCTTCTATGTTTTTTTTTTTTATGTTATTAATTTTTTGTTTGAAACATGGTTCTCCCTTAGAATCAATTTAACTTGGTTTTCCAGTACTTTCTGATTTGAGAAGACAGTCCTGGAATGATTATGTTCAATACTTTTGAATAGATGCAACACTTAACCATTCGAATCAATGGAAGAAAGCATGTAACGAATTCGTCGTTCAATTAAAGTATTTATGTATATATGAAGCTTTGTGGGACCTACAACTACAATAAGTGAACTTCAACAAGTAAACATCGTATTCCGGAAATCTATCAGACATTACAATGACTTAAGTTTCCAGAAGAGATTACAATCTATCAAGCAAGGATCAGAGGCCTTCAAGGAAATCAACCGCCTCTTAGAGAAAAAATCAAACTCTACCAAATCTCCATATCAATGACGACATTTGAATCACATTAATACTATTAACAGTAGTTGAAAAAGTGGAAACATTCACCAGCTTTACTTTATGAAGTGTACATTTACCAGTCTCCATCACACTTAATAGTCGTCGTGTCACCGTTCTGAATGTCAAAGCTTTGTAGCCTTATTGATTGATTGGAAAAATCAAACCTGCAGTAAGAAACATCCAAACTGGAGTTATTTTAAGGATCAAAGCTTGGACCCTTCCCCTACGGTCACATGTGAACAACTAGTGCCAACTGGGTGTGAGATCCTCATCCTATTCCCGATCGCTATTACCATAATCATTGGAAAAATCAGATCTGCAGTAAGAAACATCCAAACTGGAGTTTTTTAAAGGATCAAAGCTTGGACCCTTCCTCTACGGTCACATGTGAACAACTAGTGCCAACTGTGTGTGAGATCCTCATCCTATTCCCGATCGATATTACCATAATCATTGGAAAAATCAAATCTGCAGTAAGAAACATCCAAACTGGAGTTTTTTAAAGGATCAAAGCTTGGACCCTTCCTCTACGGTCACATGTGAACAACTAGTGCCAACTGGGTGTGAGATCCTCATCCTATTCATGATCGATATTACCATAATCATTGGAAAAATCAAATCTGCAGTAAGAAACATCCAAACTGGAGTTTTTTAAAGGATCAAAGCTTGGACCCTTCCTCTACGGTCACATGTGAACAACTAGTGCCAACTGTGTGTGAGATCCTCATCCTATTCCCGATCGATATTACCATAATCATTGGAAAAATCAAATCTGCAGTAAGAAACATCCAAACTGGAGTTTTTTTAAGGATCAAAGCTTGGACCCTTCCTCTACGGTCACATGTGAACAACTAGTGCCAACTGTGTGTGAGATCCTCATCCTATTCCCGATCGATATTACCATAATCATTGGAAAAATCAAATCTGCAGTAAGAAACATCCAAACTGGAGTTTTTTTAAGGATCAAAGCTTGGACCCTTCCTCTACGGTCACATGTGAACAACTAGTGCCAACTGGGTGTGAGATCCTCATCCTATTCCCGATCGATATTACCATTATCATTGGAAAAATCAAATCTGCAGTAAGAAACATCCAAACTGGAGTTTTTTTAAGGATCAAAGCTTGGACCCTTCCTCTACGGTCACATGTGAACAACTAGTGCCAACTGTGTGTGAGATCCTCATCCTATTCCCGATCGATATTACCATAATCATTGGAAAAATCAAATCTGCAGCAAGAAACATACAAACACAGACTTCGATCTTAGTGTAGAGGGATCGACAGTCCTTACTGCTAAGAAAATATCCAACTGGTGGAAGGGAAAAGTGTGGGCGGATGGAGGGGGCGGCAGGATTCTGAACTGTGATCATCTTTTGTGTTTAATAGTCATCAGTACCTACTATATCGGAAATTACTTCGGCTTAGTTACATCAATTCTAACTCAAGAACTGCCGAGCCGATTTTAATGATCTCTGATTTATTTGATTCAAACTCTCCTTTTTTTAATAGCAGCTATTTAAAATTCCGAAATTTTCCCATGCATTGAAAAAAGAAGAAAATCACAAAAAAAATAAATATTTTTACAAGACCGCATCTCTGATACATGACAGAACCAGATCATGGAATGATGGATTAGGTAATACCAGCAGGTGGCGTTGTAATATCCTTTGAAAGTTATCTCAGCTGCGAAAGTCCTTTCATTGCATACCATTTAGCTAGCTGTTGAGACATGAACGACGATTTCTTAGCTTTTCTTTTCGAGTTTGTGATAGTTATTTCATTTAAATGAATACCAGTGCATGTTCGCGCTATACTGCATGGTCGTGAAAAAGGGCTTAATACAGCGGAAAAACGTAAAATACTGGTCAAAAACAAGGAAAGAAATACCTAGAAAGTCGTGAAAAAAGTTTAACAAGCAAATGTATGCGAAATACCGCGGACAACAGCGGTAAAAAGTGCGGAATACCGTGTAAAAATAAGAAATGTAGGTTCATCAGAAACGTTGCCAAATGTCGAGACACTAAAAAACCTCAAGATAATTATAAACAAAAATAACAGTATAACGATACTGGGTTGAAAATTAGTACCAATATAGCCATTATAAGCATATTTATGTGAAACAATCATTAGAAGTGTAAATAGAGTTTTAGGGTTGCCAGATGTTTTATAACTTTGACAACCCCAAAATTATTATTATTATTAAAATGTTTTTCCAACTCATATAGGTGCATGACGTTTCTGTCAAATCACATAAATCATTCTCACAAAAATAACACATTTAAATTTTTCATAACATGATATAAAATTTTGCCAACAAAATACCTCTCATAAAACTATTCCAAACGATTAAATCATTATCAATAAACATTTCTTCTAATTCATTGCATATGCTCTGACTTTACAAAAAAAAAAAATCAAACTACCTTCAATCTATTCCCATCAAGAACAAAGAAAAGTCCCATTTTAGTTGATAGTCAAAAACTCTATTTGACGTAAAATCCTTAGGGAACCTTTCGTTTTCCTCTCATTTATCTTTATACCCAAATCACGGTGAATAAATTACCGCGAAAACAATACCTATACCTACAATTTTAAAAATAAAACATATCCCTAAATCAAATTGGAGAGGTAAAACTTTAACAATGCCTACTTGTATCTGAATCTGAATTCCAAATGCAACAAGGATGTAATCCTCAACAAAAAAATAAAAAAAAAATAACAGAAAATGATACAAACTGTCAACATGAGACACAATGACATAAAAAAACAAAAAACAAAAATACACAACCGACAAAGAAACGCAAATGACCCAAAACAAGAAGCCAAACCCCTCTTCACATCACAACCAGGAAGAGGAAATTTAAAATAAAAAAAAAATAAAATAAAAAAAAAACAAGCTTATAATAAGGACTTCAATTTTCCATTACGCCTTGATTTACCCCCGACCACCACACACCGCCATCCACTGAGAGCGGGACCGCTGTTTTCAATTTAAGGGATGTGTCTCGCGCGTCACATCAACGATATAAAATTACACAGCAGATCTTCAATAAGGATAACGAGCGGAATTTTAAAATATATCATCAGAAATCCAGATAAGGTTATAAGGATATAAGTAAACCATCTTCTTTTATACTTCTTTCTTATTCCTTGCTTGTTTTTTTTGTGATATTAATGCATCAGGTAAGAGTGATGGCATATTATGCAAAAGAATCAGGGAAACCAACACGACCAGGAAGGAAGAAGGAACATATCATCACATGAATTATGAAATGCGTGCCCTCTTCGATAAGGATCAAGGTATCCTTTTGTTATCCTTCTTTTCTCGAAAACACAACAACGAACGGTAGCAGAATTCACACGGGGAATGGGATTATTTGGCGCTACTATACAATAATTCAACAAGGCATCAAGAAGAGTCCTTTGAGCCTTCGTTGTCAGAGTCGTTCGGGTTTGGTTTGGTTGGTCCCTGGTCCCTGGTCCCTGGTCCCTATATATGCTTACGGTTTATTATTATTTCGTCCTCCTTAAGTGCAAATCTGTGATTATCTCCTTGGTCCTTGTTAAATTGATACATTTCATCAGAATGTCGACCTATCATCATCATCATCACCATGCCCATCGCAGAGCATCCCCCTGTGTTGTCATAATTCCTCTTTTGACAGCCAGAATGAATCCAAGGATGGTAGAGAAAAAATAACAAACAATGCGTTTTATCTGATTCCGAAGGATACATACTTGCAGCTACAACAATTATAGATTCTGACTGGGATATTGGGTAACACACATATGAGTAGGATCAGGTACACCAGGATTTTGGTTGTCCATGCGGAAAAGCATTAAACTTATAGGAACAAACAAATGTGGAAGAACAGCGCAAGGTATTAGAGTTGGACGAGAGGGAATAATTGTAGGACGTGTACGAATTTTTTATAGATAGTACCGATGGCGACGGGGTAACATATAATAAAAAAAAAGTATAACAAACAGAATAATGGGTGCGCACTTCAAATTGGAGTTCGTTCCGTTGCGTTGGATGTGATGACGACGACGAGGCGACGACGTTGAACAATCGATGACGTAAAACACCGAGGGTCAAAGAGCGGAAAATTGTTTTTGAAGCAAAAAAAAAAAATAATAATAAAAAAAAAGGAATAACAAGGAGACATGTTAATTTCTCACCCTATTGGTTGATTTGGTCGGTTTTTTGTGTTTGTTGTTGGTTCATAAAACATCGGACGGTTGGTTGATAAGTGGCTAGCCATAAGGTTGATTAGGAAGTTTTTTTGTTTGTAAGTTGTTCATTGATAGCTTGAGAGCGTCGTTATTCTTCTGTGTGCTGCACAATTAACCATCCGGAAATGGTAATTTAAACGCCACCATAAAAGTGATGCACTACCTACCTACTAGGTATGTACGTGTAATTATATCATTGTTTGATCCTTTAACACTTTTATTGGAAATATGTGCATACAATAGGTATGTAGGTATACCATTCGTTAAATATAACGGGGGAAAGAAAATTAAATAAAATTTAAGGGCAAGACGTTGTCAGAACCTTTTCCTCTTATAAGACTTAGTGTCTAACGGTGATAATAGTAAAGCTAAACTGTGATCATCTTTTGTATTTAATAGTCATCAATACCTACTATATCGGAAATTACTTCGGCTTAGTTACATCAATTCTAACTCAAGAACTGCTGGGCCGATTTTAATGATCTCTGATTTATTTGATTCGTCTCTTTTTTTAAAAGCAGCTATTTAAAATTCCGAAAATAATGGTCTTGTGAAGTTTTCCCATGCCTTGAAAAAGGAAGAAAATCACAAAAATCACAGAAACATGGTGATACCAGCAGGTGGCGTTGTATTATCCTTTGAAAGTTATCTCAGTTGCGAAGTTCTTTCACTGCATACCATTTAGCTAGCTGTTGAGACATGCACGAAGATTTCTTAGCTTTTCTTTTCGAGTTTGCGATAGTTATTTCATTTGAATGAATACCAGTGCATGTTCGCGCAATACTGCATGGGAGGTCGTGAAAAAGGGCTTAATACAGCGGGAAAACGTAAAATACTGGTCAAACAAGGAAAGAAATACCTAGAAAGCTGCGGACAGCGGCGGTAAAAAGTGCGGAATAAAAAAGTGAAGGCCATGAAAAAAGCGCTTAGTAGCACTGGAAAAAGTGTAAAATACCGCAGATAAAAGCAAAGAAAGTCACAGAGAAAGGTGTGGAAATTTGCGGAAAAATATTGAAAAGTCGCGGAAAAATATGAGAAATACCGGACTAGTATGGTAAAAAGTACAGAATACACTGGTGAGTGGAAGAACTTTTAAATATCACTCTTTTTCTTGCGATATCCAATTACACTGGTCTGCAAAACTTAAGTTTTTTTTCGTCCATCATTATAATTCTTTGAAATTATGTAAGGTTGGACTTTTCTGAATCTAAATCTGGTTTCAGAAAAATTCTATCACGTACATTTTTGTTTTTAAATTGATTTTTTTAAAAGATGTTATATTGTTTTGTAAAAATGAGCTCTTTAGGTTTTCAGTTGACCTGGTATATATTCAAAACTATTGATCCGATTCGGCTTAAATTAAGAGGACTTATTCCACATAGCAAAAGCTAAGACTTGAAACCAGATTTGTTTTTATTTATCAATTTATAGTCACATTTTAACCCGTTATTTAAAAAAAAATCACCATACATTCCTAAATTCCATAGTTTTTCTGAAAATGCAAAAAAAACTCTAATCTGTTATATCCCCTACTTTTTTCGTGACTTTTCACGGAGAAGCGTAAAATGCAGTGCAAAAAATAAAGAAAAAGTGCGGAATAACATAAAAAAAAGGGCGGAATACTGGTAAAAGATCGTGAAATACCTCTTAGAATACTGGGAAAAGCATGGAAAGTAGCGGTAAAAAGCCGCTAAGAAATACGCGAAATACCATTGAAAACAACTAGTGAAAAATGCGAAATACTGAGTTCATGGAAAAAGCACTTAGTAGTATTAGAAAAAGCGTAAAATAAAAGGGCGAGAAAAGTCAAAAGCAAGAAAAGTCACGGAAAAAGTGTGATTTTTCTCAGAATACAAGGCATGAGGTCGTGAAGACGTGAATAAATTACGTTGAATAGCGTGCAAAAATGCTTGGAAAGTTGTTTAAAATAGCGTGACTTCGGATTTTCACGCTTACACATGCACGTCGATTTATCATTTTTGAAGTTATACTTCTTTACCGGCGTTTTTAAAAAATATTAAACGTGTAATAAACAACACATAGACTTTTTCAGCCTATTATTACTGTTTTATTTTTTCACACAGACACTATAAGCAGAGAAAGAATAACAACAAACATACATTTCATGCTGGTTTTATACATTTTATATTAGTTTGCATTTTGAGTGCCACACAATAATTTTATTAAATTTCAGAAGTCGGTCATTGTCATTGTTAATCTTACTAATTCATTTTCTACACTATAAGCCATACAAAAAAAAACTAAATAACCCAAAAGATAGGTGGTGCATTGTTAGATTCTTGCTTAACAGAATTTTTTTTTAAATCCACCGGGAAAGTAGGGTAAAATGGGGTAAAAGAAAAAAAACCCTTTTGTACATCTCGAAAAGTTAAAGGGTAAGAATAAAAAATACATTTTATTGATTAGATAAATTGAAATGATAATGAATTTTTATCAAAAAAAACAATTCTAAAAATCAACTTTTCAATTTAAAAATTATTTTACAAAATCAAATATTTTCTTAGACCTCAGAAAATGATGTAAGTGTGCGTAAAGTTAATATTTTATTGAACAACTAACTATACACATTGATAGATAATGAAAAACAAAATTAGGCGTCTAAAGCGGATTATATCCAAAATGCTTATGCATAACGGTTTTTTTGGGCTTTTAACAACACATCTGTTTTTTAAAGTTTAAGTGGGTGGTTTAATTTGATTTAAAAATCAGGGAATTACGGTAAAAATATTTTGTCAAAATGAAGAAATAAGATTTTTAAGCATTTTTTTAATGAATCACGGTAAAAAAAAGATTTTTCTGTCTAAGTTTTTTTACCGTTTCCAACGGTATTTTATTTTTATCTTTTTGATTTCTACATTTTGAAACTTGAAATTTACTCGTCTCATAACTTAACCAGCCACCAGAGTGGAAAACTGAACCGTTGGCTCACAAAAGGATTCCATATGGGTCGCTTATAAAATTTGACACTTTTACGTTTACTGTCGAATTTCAAAGATTAAGGTTTCTGGCTGGAATATCAGGCTACAACACAATGTGATTTCTTAATACAGTTACGCAAAAAAAATAATGAGAAAAACGTAATTTAAGGCGAAATCAATTTTTGCTTTCCTTTTCTTTTTACAAAATGGTATAAAAATGTTCTCAATTTCATAAAACAATGTACTACAATATTGTTGGTACAAGTATTCTTGATGGGCAGTAATAACTTTTAAACATGTAAATTGCGAATGCATATTTACAGAATTTTGACAGAAAAACTAAAAACAAAAAGTTGATTTCATTGGATATTAAAATCTGTAACTTTAGTTTCAGTTTCAGGATTTTAAAAAATTGAAAAGATTCTATTAGATAAAATGTTGGACTATAATTCTGCATAAAAATAAAATAAAAATTCAAAATATACTTTTCACTTAAACAAAATAAAATAGAGTGATCAGCGGTCATTTTAAAGTATCAAACATTAATGTGGGTCAGCTACAAGCTTGAAAAAGACCATTTAAAATTTGCCAAACGCAAAAATAAACCAAATTTCAAGGGTTTGGTCGATAAAATATCAATAATACAAAATATTTGAATTAATTTCACAAAAAAGCACATTATACTTCTTTGAAAAAATTCCCTTCTAGAACTCATCAATAAACTTCTAAAATAAATTTAATATATTCAAAAAAATCTATAAGGAAGTAAGTATAAATTCTGGAGCGTACATGAGTACACACACCTTTCTTTTATAAATGTCCTTTACTACCAATGATTAAGTTGTCAAGCCCTGGTTGATATTTTGAACATTCAATTTTTAACGCTCCAAATTGATTACCATTGAAATTTAATGTTTTCTGTTCAAGAAGAAAGAAACTGGTTGTCATTGAATTCAAGCAAATTTGAACATCTCAATTCTCAGATAAAGTGTCTTTCAATTGCTCAGCATGAGTTATTAAGCATTAACTTAGCTGCAAAAGTAATGTCGTCAAGGTGGTCCAAAATATTGCCTTAACCCACTTAAAAGTCATTCTTGTTTGGATAAATTGCCTTTAAAAGTTCCTTACAATCATAATTAAGCAACATGCCAACAAATAAGAAACAAAAATATGCTATAGGAAATTTCTGAGAGCAAAAAAGGTAAACAAGGACAAGGTAAGTACGTACTCGAAAGGTGAATGGAAAATTGGTTCACATTTTGTGTCACAACAATTTCCATTCAAGTGCATTATTTAAATTCACAATGATTTGGTTAAAAAGGAACCAAAACACCAATACACACACACAAATAAACTCTCAAAAAAGGATTTGTGTTTTCTAAAACACAGCATGATCTATGATTTTTCCAATGGCGCATACGCCACATCGCATTACACATCACCTCGGGGTGCAAAAGAAACCCTTAACACAACTAAACGAAAGCATTTTTGTCGAAGTAAAAAAACGATATTATCCTGAAGGAACTGAATGAACTTCCCTCAATCAATTGAAAATTATTACCACACATTCGCACAACATATAGTCATTGCACTGAGTAAGGCCACAATTCCTGCCATATTGCATCTGCACAAAAACACAACAGGACAAATTCAAAATTCAAAAAAAAAAGGAGAACAAAAAGAAAAAAATTGGAAAAACTTTTGTGACCATTAGAAATGATATATGAACAATTTCCTAAACGAAGAAGTCCTGCAAGGATCTACTCGACCCCCAGCATTGACAACATAATTTTACGAGTGCATCTCGACAGATTGCCGCTTCTGCTATATACTCGTATCTATTAGAACATGCGTTTCATTCATGCACCCTAACAAAAAGGCAGAAAGTAGCATTTGACATTTTCATTACACGCTCAAAACTGGGTGAAGGACATTAAGCCAGGGCCAAAGTATTATTTGCGAAAAAAAAAATAAAACCTTGTCACTTTTGGTTGCCCGCCGAATATCAGGGTAAATAACACAGAATTGCAAACACACACGCACGCTTCGAGATATAATAATCAATTCATCAACACCCTGTCGTATCCTTTTTAATTGAATTGCAAGGGATAACAATTGAATGTCCTGCGCCTTTATTATAATAGGTAGTTGGAACAATAATCAAAATGAAACACATATACAACAACAAAATCTATTATTTGTTGGGTTATGGTTTTGAAAACATCCGCACCCCAGTTACCGGTTTGGATTTCTTTTGGATTCCTTTTAACAGGATACAGGAGTGAAAACGAAACTCGAGAGTTTTGCGGAGGACCTCACAAAACTTGTGTGTCATTATTATTCCAACTAATAGCATCATTAGAACGAATTCGCAATGTGACAGTTTTATATGAGGATGATGTGCGAAATAATGAAATCTGATTGATTTCCTTTTGGCAGTTTCATTCTGATGCACAGCAGTCACTAAGGATTTGGGTTCTGGAAATGGGTTTCTCTGGGGATGTTTAGGGGTTTATTGGGAAATGTTTTGATTCCCTAATGGTGGTTAAGTGCGAATTCAATCACAGATGTTGTCATTAATTTTGCAAGGATTTTTTGAAAAAACAAAAAAAAAAAAAAATACTTTCAGAATACTTTACTCAACTCAGGCAGTAGGTAAAGGTACTTATATGTATCCACCAGTAAAAACTATTATTAGAAAAATGATAAATTAATGATACTTTTTAATAGTATAAATAGTAGATATTTAAATTATTCATTCGTTTTGTGTGGTAACAATTGTTAACGTTTTTGAAAATTCAATTTTTCAAAGAGTATCTTCTAGTTTTTAATTGCGTTATAGGAAGGTACTTTAGGGCAAGTTTAGGATTCGTAAAATCATAAAATCGAACTCGAGATAGTATTCAGACATGTCATAACGATTATAGAGAAGCCCTCAACTGGCCACCCTAAAGCCCTGACTTAAATGTCATAGAAAATGTATGGGCTTACATAAAAGGAAAGAGGAATTCATCATTGAGTCGCAGGAGGGATGAGACTATTTTTGAGGTGAAAACCCTTTGGGAAGAAATACCTCAAGAAATACTCCAGAAACTTGTAGAATCTGTTCCAAGACGACTTCAAAAAGTCATAGATGCTAAAGGAGGCTACATTTTCTACTAATTTATAAATAATTTAGTTTTAAGCTCTACTAATTGTGTTTTTTTTAAGTTAAAATAAAGCTGTCAAAATAATTATGCCATAACAAAAAGATAATTTTTATTTTAATTCACTCATTAATCTAATTATAATAAAATAACTGTACCATAAAATCATTCATTTTTTGCCTAAGATCCAATTCCTATTTCAATTTTGCCAAAAAAATCTTTTAAATATCAAAATAACAAGATATTCACTCTGTCAAAATAGTTATGCCGACCACTGTAGTTCCTTTGCCTTATAGCATATTTTAGGAAAGTTCAATGTTTATTTACGTAAGTCCACCGTTATTTCCGAAGTTACGATGGAAATATTTAATTTTTTGTCTGCCAACTTTTTATTTACAAAACGGTTGCTCCAAAATGGCGACTGGAACAATCATTAAAAATGATAATCGTTCTCTACGACAGAATTTTGACTAAATTTATCTAAAATTATATATTATTTTTCAGCCGTCATACAACAAGACCGCTTTGGCCCGCAATCCTACACACATTTTAGCGTACACTCTTAGGGTCATTTTTGACCAATACATACTTTGATTGCTTTTTTCTTAAGCAATTTCTAGAAGAGCTTGGACCACAATTTCAAGAATACTATAGTTTTTATAAAAATTGATAGCCTATATAATTTTGCGTTCAACGTTTTACAAAAATTATTAATTAATGGATCAAATAATAACCAAGATAAGCATTTCAACAGTTTCATTATCTGATGAGAATTTTTTTTATTTCTTAATTATCTCTATTTCAATTGCTTCTTTCAGATATATTGGTACCACTGGTCGCAACAAAAATCAACTGAATCGAATCTGAAGTCAAAACTACCCTAGCACGTCACGTTTTCGAGATATGCTAATATGAACATGTCAAAAACCCGTTTTTTTTTTTGGTACATTAAACGTCGAATTTCTTTACTGGTAAATACAAAACTATTAATGGGGGGGTGAAAGACATGAATTTTATCTGTCTAAATCATTTTAGATCATTTAAAAATTCGCTTTTGAAGCAAAGATAATACAAAGTGAAGTAAGTATATGATTGGTCCAAATGGTGAAAAGTTCTGAAAAAATAATTTTTTGGAATGCTGATCACAAATTTGGAGTTAATCAACAAAATTTATCACGGAAAACATGAGAAATTATTGAAAAACATTCCAAAAATTGATTTGTTTTAATAGTTTTTAATGCATAATTCAATATATGAACACTTTTAGCCAAGAGCGTTTATGTAGAACATATGTTGACAAAATTACCAAATTTATGTCTTGACTGATTTTTTGTACGACTTCTGGATTCTTCAAAAAAAAAAGTTGGAAAATCCATAAAAATATGTCCTTTTGCAAAGCACAAAATATCCTTTTGTATTGGTTTTCCTCTGATAACTGCCTGCTTTGCCACCATAATTGACTTGGCAAGTATCAAAAGTATAGAAATTCCATACTATCCTCTAAATTAGAGTATTTTTTGCAGTGTGCATCCCAAAAAATACGGAATTTTGAAATTAATGCTGATTTTTTTTTTAAATAACGATTTAAAATGTAACTATGCATTTATGAATAAAAACAAATCTGGTTATGCTATGTGGAATAAGTTCTCCAAATCTTAGCAGAATCAGCTCAATAGTTTTAAATATATTCCAGGTCAACCGAATACTAGGGAGCTCCTTTCTACAAAACAATCACATTTTTCAATTAAAAAAAAAACTGTAAGTGATAGAATCTGAAACCAGATTCAAAAAAACCAAAAACAAACTTAATTTTTGCAGAATTATCGCATCATTTTAGATTTGGTATCATTTCTGTAGCCAAAAAAACACAACATGACGACGACTATACCGAGATCGATTTCTGCTATAATATTATGAACGTTTTAAGGCCTTACATTGTTGGGCTAATCTTTATAAAAATAATAACAAATACCAAGCAACAAAACATCCATATCCCAGCATTATATCAAAATAATGGCATCACGCCTTTCACATTCATATTATATCCGAAATCCGAATATACCTACCTTAAGTGTAGGGAAAATAAAATCTCTAAAACCATCATTATTGACACGTGTGACGCGGCGGCGGCGACGGCGTCTATCATTTTTTTTCTTTTTCTCCACATTTGTTTCTTAATAATAGAATACTTCCTCCCTAAATCACTCCTCACTTAAACGACGACGACCGACGACGCTAAAGAAAGTTTTCAATGTCAAAAAGTTGCAAATCAAAGTGTATACGAATTTGGCCAGAAATGAAAGGGGAATTATTACCAACATGTAGCAGTATCACGTCTATGGATGAAACTACGCACCATATAGAAGAAACATCCTGGAAGGACATTAATCGTTTCTATAACTCCCAGAGTTTCTAGGAGAAAGAATCTTAATCTCAGATCAAAGAATAGAAATGGCTGGCGTTTCTGAGCTTGAACACTCACAAATGCTCAAATCCCAATGAGAATTTGGAAAGGGTGTTGGAATTGACACGAGGCGGCATTGCATCGACCAACGCATATGACAGCAGCCCTCATATTTTCTTCACCATACCAAACTACATATATTACACTCGGGTGGCTGTAAACCTAGAAGAATAAAAAAAAAAAAAAAAAACTGTCAAAAATGACAAAGCGGGCTCGGGTCCATAAGGATACAATTATTTATCAGCCAGCATCATAATCATTTTCATCATCGCAGCTCACGAAATCCGATTAGTGCAACGCGGTCCGCCGCCGCGCCACCACCGCCCGCTCGCCCCACTACAACTCTGGTGGCAATTCTCATTAAAACTAACTAAATCCAACGAGGCGATATGACCGATCGACCGGTCGGTCGGTGGTGGTGGTGATGGTGCGACCATCGACAATGACACCCATCAGCTCGACGGGAGTCTAGGCCAGGGGATTCACACACATCCATGTCTGGTTTGGAATATGTATATAGAAACGGTGCAGGAGGCATCAATCTATATGACAACACATTTTGTTGACATTTTAATTAATACCCGGATAGCGGCCGTCCGACAGCCCGCCCGCCATCACTATACCGCGCCGCATTCCATACCGTAGCCCGTTTTCGTACCGTGTACAGCAGCCATTTGGAAATAAATAGATGGTGTTATTGGTGATTATATAGAATTTGTAATTTTTTTTTTTGTTTTGTTTTATTTTGGGAAATTATTTTCATTGCAGTATTTATGTATCTATGAGTAGGTTAGGTACTCTATCTGATGGATATTTGTGTTGTATAGGCTATTTGGATTTCATTTGGGAAATATGATGACAAAATGTGGTGATTTGAATCAAAATGTAAAAAGAGTAGGTAGTATTGTCGTTTCATAGTATAAAAATGTAAAACAACTCCACATGTCCACATTGTAATTATAGATTAGCACAAAAAGCATCTATCAAAATGTATCTGCATTTATACAGTTACTGTTACAGATGCATATTGCATATTTATATATTTTTGTATGTATTTTTATTTAGAACGATGTGAAACCGACAAAAGCGGCATTCTCTTTCATTGATTGAAGCTATTAAATTTTTGCAAAAATATAAAAACTTTTAACGATGTAACAATGTTTGTTTAAGGGGGCTCCACACAAGATAGAGGCTTGTGTGTTATTCTGCGTTTGTTTTGATCTTTTGGCGGCATACACATTTTTATGTCCTGCATCTCGTTCAAAAATGATGCGCCATGAGAAAGCTATAAGAAGTTAGTAAATATGTACAAGATGAAAGCAAATCGATTGTTGATTTTTTTTATATAAACCAAAATATAATAACATGGAATGTTCTTGGGAAGCCTTTATTCCCACGCATTTTTTACTTCATTATTTTGCACAAAAGAAGGCATTTGATTTAAAGAATATCTTAAAAGATTGTTGCAGCAAGACGTTAATTCTTGTATTTACTATATCATGAAAAGTATATAAGGAAATGAATAATAAAATAAATTTTATTGAATAGACAAATTGAAATATTAATAAAATATTATTTGATTTTAGCTGCTGCCTGACTTTTGATGATATTCATGATCCTGAACTTTGCAGACAATTTTGTCCGCTGAAGTTTGAACAGCCACCCAAGCCGTAATACTTGTATGATTTAAAAAAAAATAAACTTGTAATCCTTTTGTCTTGAAACACTCTAGGAACGAGTTTTTGAAGTTATACTTCTTTACCGGCGATTATAAAAATATTAAACCAGTAATAACACATAGATTTTTTCAGCCCATTATTACTGTTTTTTTCCACACAGACACTATAAGTAGGCAAAGTGTAACAACACACTTACATTTTATACTGGGTTTTCTGTTTTTTATTTTTCATTTTGTGTGAAACACATTAAATTTATTAAATTACAGAATACAGCCATTGTTATTGAAAGTCTGACTGATTTATTTTCTACATTATAAGTGATAGAAAAAAACTAAATACACCAAAAGGTAGGTGGTATAATGTAGGGTTCTGATACGGCGGAATTTCTTGAAATTCCACCGGCAAGTTAGGGTAAAATGGGGCAATAGAAAAAAAAACTTTTTGTACGTCTCGAAAAGTATAAGGGTTAGAATTACGAAATAAATTTAATTTAATAGATAAATTGAAATAATGATAAGTTTTCACTAAGAAAAAATTCTAAAAATTCAACTTATCAAGTTAAAAATTATTTTCCAATATCAAAAATTTTTTTAGACGTTTGAAAATGATGTAATTATGGTTACAGTAGATAATTTCTTGAAAAACCAAAACTAATTTCTAGACAGATAATAAAAAAAAACGTAGTCTAATACGGATTTCATATAAAATACTCCATAACGGTTTTTTTTAGCTTTTAAAAACAAATACGTTTTTGAAAGATTATGTGGGTGGTTTAATTGATTTTAGAAATCAGGGAATAACGGGAAAAATATTTTGTCAAAACGACTTTTAGGCTTATGTGTTGTCTATAAACGTGTGAAAAAAACATATTTTTAAACATTTTTTTCAATGAATAACAGTAAAACCAGGATTTTTCAGTCCAATTTTTTTGACCGTTTCCAACTGTATTTTATTTTTGTCTTTTTTATTTTTATATTTTTAAGCTTGAAATTTAAAGAGCGATTAGATATTGGGTAAATGCATTTTTGTACAAACTTTGACATTTTTCTGTAGTCTGTGAACCGACATAACGGTAAAAAGAGTTTTGTTTTTAAAAATTACATAAGCCTCATAAAACTATGATCCAACTTTATTGAGCATCACGATAAAATTACCTTTAATTTGATATATCACACATAACTGTACATGTACATTCTATAAAAGCTTCACAAACTTGAAAAGAGTTTTATCTGAAATTCAACAAAATTCAACAAAATTGTCTGGTTTGGTCGTCGGACTCGACCAGCCACCAGTAGAGAACGGTACCGTTGGCTCACAAGTGAATTCGAGATGGTTCGCTTATAAAATTTGTATTCTTGTTGTGTCTTATTGGATTTTAAAGATTGAGGTGTCTAAATTTAGCTGTAACATCAAGCTACAACATGGTATAATTTTTTGTATGAAGTTACACATAAAAATAATGAGTAAAAGGTGATTAAGAACAAAATAAATTTTTATTTTCTTATTCTTTTTGCAATATGTTTGAGTTTCAAAAAATTTAATAATTTTGATAATATATTTATCTCAATTTCAAGATGTGTCTGTTTTCTTAAACAGTGCTATACAAAGTTTATTGAATAAATTAAAAACAAAGACTGTCAATGATATATTACAGAAAAAACATCAAACAAAATGAACTCTTTATCCTCCTTTGACCAATTGTATCATTCATAACATCTGACTATGTCTGCTTAAATAATTTTAATTTTCTTATAAAATGTCAACAATTACTTTGATATACAATTTGTTTCAATAAGACACTCACAACTAATATCAAAAATAGTATAAATTCGAAAAAATTCAAAATATCCCTTTCAAATAAACAAAATAGCTTTTAACATTAGTAAAACATAACTGATTTCTTAAGTTGAGTTATCAATAGAAAGATTAAAATCTCAGTAAAAATCAAATAGATTTTTTATTTAAATTGTGTAAAATAAATAATGAAAGGAAGTATAACTTCTGGCGCGCGTTTATGAGTACACATACCTTTTTTTAATGTTTAATGTTTTGTATATAATAAATACATAACTTTAAAAATAAAAATAACCGACTTTAAATTTAAGACTTTTCATATTTTCTAATGGATGCCTTTGTAAAAGTGGACCAAATTGTAATGGCACCCAATGGATACCACCAGCTTTCAAATACAAAAAGAATCATCAAAATCCATGCACTCAGTCAAAAGAGGTAACAAACATAAAAAAACAAAACAAAAAAAAAAAACAATAAAAAACAGTCAAGTTGAGATCCTCCTCCTTTTTTTAAAGTCAGTTAATAAGGAAGTTATTGTTCTTTAACGATATGCAACTAAATGTATTAATTCATTGTGGCTGTACAAAACTGCACAAAACTATAATGTCCTTGCGTCACTGAGTCATGTCAAAAAAAACTAAGGCAAATAATATAATAACTTAAAATTTGATACCTTATGCTAAGAAGCAAGGTATTTTCGTAAATAACCGCAACCAAAAACTCATTACCGCGAATATTTCTTTATGTTAACCTATCACCGCCTTCAAGGAAATTTACGCGAAACAAAAGGAACACAAAAACATGTCTCTTAGAAAACAAAAGGCATTCGGTTGGTAAAAACTGCGCAACATTTTTTTATGGCACTGGAACAAAGTCGAGTAACAATACAAAATAAAATACCTTAACCAATGGTTTTTTTTTCATTTAAATTTTTTATCTGACGTAATAACCATGGATGCTTCGCGAACAAAGAGTGCATTTTTAAGAAAGGATGAGAGAAATTCAAAAATGGTCGTTGTCATTTTTTATTTATGTATTTTTTTACACCACTTTTTATTACTGGCTATTATGCAAGAACCCAAATGGTTGAGGGATCAAATTTTAACCGAAACTGGAGTTTTCTATTTTACCTATATTATTCCTCGTAAATATGAGTTTTCTATCTGTAGAAAACTCGTATTTTGCATGAAGTTGTAAGAATTTGCAAAAAGTGTATATATTTTTTTCAAAACAAAATATTCAATATCAATTGTAGAAAATAGAAGTGGGCTCTTCAGGGTTTGTGTTGTTAAATAAAATAAAATCCTCAAGAGAAATCATAAATCCGGAAAAAAAACCGTCTTAATAATAATTAGTAAGGGGATGTTTTTTTTTAAATTTTTTGCTTCTAAAATATAATAGAGGGTGTTCATTTGTTCATGTTCATGCAAAAGTTTCATCAGGCGAATATTTTGTAAACAGTCGCAGCAGGATTAGAAGGATGAGTGATTTTAGACAAAAAAAAAAAAAAAACAAAAACGAAAATATGATATAATGGTAAGGTGCTTTAATTTGAGCAGAATACTACACGCTCATCAGTTCCTTTAATTCAAAACTTTAAATGAGAAAAATCGTATGCGATGCTGGTTGTTTTGTTGTTCATTCATGTGCATAATATTTACTCGTTTTTCAGTTTTGCGCAAGTGAAGACAAATATTAAAAAATGCAAAATATAAACGTGGGTTCATTGAAAATGTTGTCCAGCTACAACCGCCAAACAACTTTGCTAAGAGAAACCTTTCCTTAAGATGGCGTTCACAAATCGAGGTGTTTACAAGGTCGAAACCAATAAAAGTTCTCTACAGTTTAGTAGAGTCATTTTATTGCATTGAGGTCTGTATTTGTACTACCAGTAGATAGAAGCTTGATACCTTTTGGAATATATTTATAACCCCAACAATATATTTTATTTCATATCGGCAGTTGGAGCACGCCCACCTAAGGGGCGGGATATGCCTATTTTTAATAATTCCTTTGATTTTTTAAAGTTAAATTGATGAAATTTACAAAGAAGAGACCTTAGTGTTTTTTCAATACGAATTCATAACAAAATATTAAAAGATCAAGATGTCAAAAAATTTCCCTCTACCTGCCTGTGTGAGTGGGTTCCATTGCATCGCTTGTCCAGCAATGCAGTCGTTGCCTGCCACCTACGTCTGCGTAAAGTACTGTCTATGGGTTCTTGACCCGTTCTCCTATGAAGTTCTAAATTAGAAATCATCCATACAGAAGCAAGGATTCAACATTGCAGCTGAGCAGTCTCAGCTTGGTATTTAGCTGATGGCATAATTTCTCCATATGTTGGACCTTGAACAGCATTCCGAAAGCAGCCTTTTCTTTTATAATACGGCTGTCGACATCTTGTTCGGTTCCGCCTTTGGTACATACAAAACTCCCAAATTAATGCAAGTCTTCTACTTTCTTTACCGATTGTCCAGAAATATTGACTTCAACGGATGAGTTACTTCCGAGGCTAATCATTTTTGTTTTTGCCGTGTTAATTTTCAGACCCACGATTTCTGCTTCTCCCTCCACCCTTGTTGTCATTTGATGGTGATCCATTATCCTATGAGAGAGTAAGTATACGTGTCGTCCGCGTAGTTCAGATGTTTTGTAGTTGGGATTTCAGACTCCAATGAATTCCACTATTTCCTCTTAACAGGGCACATCATTTATCACTAACAGGAAAAGTATTAGCGATAGTATGCAACCCTGCCTGAATCCACGTTGGACTTCAAATTTATTAGACAGCCTTCCTTTATGTAAAACATGACATTTGCATCCATCGCAGGTTGCTTTAATAACAGCGACTAACTTATCTGGAAGGCCTCTCCAGCGTAAGGAAATCCAAATATATTCTCTGTTAACACTATCAAACGCTTTTTCAAAATCAATGAAAAGCAGATGGAGTGGTGATCGATACTCGACGCATTGTTCAATAATGATCCGCAAGGTGTAAATGTGGTCAACGCAGGATGAACCAGGGTGGAAACCTGCTTGTTTGGCGTCGAGTGTGTCTTCTAGATGTTCTATTATTCGATCGAATACAATTTTTGCTGCTATCTTGGCAACGGCATGCAGGAAGAACGCAAATCCCCCTCCAATTTTCACACAGCATCAAATCGGGAGCTTGACAATCATTCCCTTTTTCCACTCCTCTGGGAAACACTCAGAGTTCCAGGCTCTCTCTATGAGTGGATGCAGAAGCTCAATTGATGTCGTTGGTGCTGTTTTAAGAACTCTGCAGAAAAACCGTCCAGTCCTACCACCATGTTTTCTTCAGTGTTTTAATTGCTGCAATGATCTCTTCTGTACTGGGAGGTGTGGTGCGATATCGTTGTATCAACTTCTTCTAGGTCCGATGAACGATATATTTTCTTGATTTCTTCCGGAGTGTGACCTTAAGGTTCGAATACGGGGTCGAGGTTGTAGTCTCTTAATTGTATGGTATCAGTAATTGTTGCACGGAAGTGTTGAATTCATCCTAGAAGCATAGGAATCCGAAAGAGGATTAAGTTTGATCTTTTTTTAATTGCGTCCGGATCTGGCTTGATGGCTTTACCTTTTTTTTAGCTAGATATCGTTGTGGTGCTGCACTGAGTTCTTATGTTCTTCAAACAGTTTAATTCGCTCAAGACACTTTGGTAGCTGCTGTTGTGGGTATTTATTACCCTCTTTTTTATCATTTTTAAAAGTTTCCTTAGCCGCTGTCTATTGTTCTAAAGGTTTTGGAGGCTGTGTTGTTTCTGGTTTTGCAGGACAGGGAAGTGAAGGGAATCCAGCTGGAAAAAGTTACCCGGAAAATAAGAAAATACGGTTCCGCCCCAAACTACGCCTTATGCTTGAATTTATAATTCCTTTTTTTTCAAAAAATAAACCTCTTACTGAATCAATCAAATAAATATTTTAATTCACCCCAAATGATGAGCTTTTTTTCAAGTAGGTAATGTCTTTAAATTCACGTCAATCCTTTCAATTATGCGATAAGACTAACAGAATCAGAAAACTGACTATTTTCCCATACTATAATCTCGGTTCACCAAAAAAGACAAAAACAAAAGAAAAAAAAAAAATACACAAACTAAATCACTGCTTTACACCCTTTTGAATACACAAAATACGAGTACAACACCAGCCAAAAACTCAAAGTGTCCTTACTTTTGAAAATGTGTAAATCCTTGCGATTAATATTCCTGTAGATCTCCCAGAGTCTACCAATCACCCAAAAACATAAATTATTCTCATTTTCTTATGTCTTTCACTCTGAGCCGAAGGATTAGCGACACAACTCTTATAGAATATCCTTTTAGCCCTATTCGTAATACTCATTCAGTCAGTCGACACCTCATCATTAATTCAAACCGAAGAATTAAAACAATTTTCGAAAACTTTCGGCAACACGATTAACCATTACCAACACCTATAGTATGCTTGTTGTCTATATATGCGTGTGTTTTGTCGATGTTCTTCAAGACTCCCATCAAGGCACACAAAAGGATGCTCATTGACTCCTTGAGTGAGCTGACAGTAGTTATATATAAAATTAAATTAGTCCTTTATCCTTTAGCCAAAAATGTAGACTTTTAAGAGGTTATGTTGTATGGAAAAGGGTAAAAGTAACAAAAAAAAAAGACCCAAAGCAAAACATCATATACATGCCTCGTGTTGTGTCTTTGCGAGTGCAGGATATTTCTCTTAAAGATGCCATTTATCTCACCATAAGATATAGTCTTTCTTATGGTTCCATATATTTCGGTTTATGCTGGGACAAATTGATGGGCTTTATGGAACCGTCCTCCATCGCACCGCCTGCGCCTGCAAAAATAAAAGAATACATATTTTGATGTTTTATGTGTATGGAAGCTATACATAAAAAACAAGAAGGGTTGCCTCGAAATAAACGAGAATATGCCAAGAATTGATCCTGAACCCGAACGCATATTATGTGTCGCGTGTGGAAACTCTAATGTGTGTGTTTGCTTGGAATTCATCGCTCATTGAACATTGTTTGTCGGAGGAGGAAGAACAAACATTCATTCGGGATAAAACGCGAAAGGGTTGAAGTGTGTTTGGGAAGATGAGAAATTATTTGGGATTGTCTCCACAGATCCAGACAAATATATCACCGAGTATTTTTCGGCTTTATTTTAATCAAGACAAAGTGAATTATTTATAGAAATGACTATGGAAAATTCGTATACACTCCAAAAATAGCTACAGATACTACAACAGTACTTATAGATTGTGATAAAATGTTCAAATCTAGGTATGTTTTAGAGGGCTTGGTAGATATAGTCGCAGGAATAGCTAGTTGCTGAGCTAGTGACATTAAAAAATGTATGATTATTTTCAGCTTTATTGCGATAGAGCTGCTTTCTGTCTATGTTGGTAACACTATCAGTTCAATAGGTCGATGACTGATCCGAAGCAACAAATGCCTGAATTCGCACCACACTTCGAACGCTGAAGAACAACATGGTGGTAGGACTGGACGGTATTCCTGCAGAGCTCTTACAAGTAACACCAACGACATCAATTAGGCTTCTGCATCCACTCATAGAGAGAGCCTGGAACTCTGAGTGCTTCCCAGATAGGTTGGAAAAAGGGAATGATCATCAAGCGCCCGATTTGATGCTGTGTGAAAACTGGAGAGGGATTTGCGTTCTACGTTCTACATTTAGAAGATACACTCGACACCAAACAAGCAGGTTTCCGCACTGATTCATCCCGTGTTGACCACATTAACACCTTCCGGATTATTACTGAACAGTGCGTCGAGCATCGATCACCACTCCACCTGCTGTTCATTGATTTTGAAAAAGTGTTTGATAGTGTTGAAAGAGAATTTATTTAAATTTATTACACAGGAGGGGCATTCCAGATGACTGAATCGCTATTATTAAAGCAACTTAAGATGAATGCAAATGTCATGTTCTGCATAAAGGAAGGTTGTCCAATGTTGAATCAGCTTGAATACTATCGCCAATACTATTCTTGTTAGTGATAAGCGATTTTCTGCACGCGCAAGCCTGTTCAACGGATATGGAGAGGAACTCAATGCAATCTGACATCCGAAGAAAAACATCTGAACTACACGGATGACGTATGCCCATTTCTAGATATCATGGATCTTCAAATATGACAGGATAAGACGACGTAGGAATCATGAAAAAGTTATACAACTCTTATCTAACAGAAGATACGTACAGAATCTCTCCAATCTACTGATAGTAAGAGTTATAAGACAGCCAAGTCATCCTGACCAGGGTCCTATTTCTCATCAAACTACATCAAGAACTTCTAGCATCAATAGCTTTGTCCGGTTCGGCCTTGCTTAGTACTTACTTTTTTGTAGTTCTGTCCGGTTCGGTTTTGCTTAGTACTTACTTTTTTGTAGTTCTGAGTTCTTTTTACCACGAAAAGTACTTCGCAAAGTGCAATGGATATGGAGGATAGAGGCAATTACCGATCTTATGTGTGTCTGATGTATAGCTGGAACAAGCCCCAGCGGTACTTTGAAAGCTTAGGATAGGAACTCCTGATTGAGAGTACGAAGCTACAAAGAGAATATCCCCTTCTACTGTCACGGGAATTAAGTTCACTACCGTCCTTGAAAGCCTCATCTCCCCTTTCACATCACGAGAAGGATAAAGAAGCTGCAATTTATTTCTAATATACAACAGAATGACGCTTCGGAGTTCGGCTACAGTACCTAAATCATTTTATGAAAAAATTTAACCAACTTTCATTTACCATTTTTGCCACAATCTCGCCAAAAATAATAAAATCTTCGGTTACTCATTTTATAGACTTGAATTGTAAAACATCTCAATAAAATCCAAACAAAACTATTTGAGACACAAAACAAAGCGTGACCCTTTCTTTTTTTAAACTAAAGGTATTCCGTTGTTTTTCAAACAAATCAACTTGCTCCTGTATAGTTCAATTTCTTCGAATTCAAATTCGAACTCACTTGAAAAAATCAGGCGACACAAGTCTGAAGGTCATTCAGTAGTAATTATACTTAAATTACAAATAGCACACACGGTCATCCTCTTCCGAAATCCTTTTTTCATCAAAATTGACAAACATATTTAGACCTTTTTGCATAGCGGTGTTCATTGTCCATCGCAAGTCAACCCATTATCGTGCATATTTGTCCAAAACAGTCAACACCCCTTTCAGTGTTTTTTTGTAGGTCCTTTCAATCTCGATATAAAGGAGCCAAATATTCCACCTCCCTGGTTCAATATTCTACTAATAAATAAATTGTAGGCGGATGTTGCTGCTAAAAACTAACACAATGTCAACCGAAAGGATTTTCCTAGATTTTTAATGTGGATTTTTGCAAAGCGAAATATAGCGAGCGCATCAAATGCGAGCATACCAAAACACAATTTCGTGTACAAATTTAATCCTAAATATTTTTCTAAATATTTGTAACACTAAATCCTTGTTTAAAGGATGCTTACCTAGTATTTTTGTTGGTGTTTTTGTTTTGTGTGTTTGGAAAAATGACACGCAAAGGAGGTTCCACGGGGGCTGTCATGTTTGTGCATCATAAAAGTCGATTTCGTTGTCCCTTTTCGAGGATCAGGTAGAGAGTATAGTGGCACAAATCCTTGATGCGGTGTATATTTCTGCACTCGAAAACCAAACACCCACTTAACCTGTACACATTCTACATTCTGAAACAACCAGAACAGGTTAAGTGGGTGAATTTTTGCGAGCAATTTTTAGTTGTTTGCATTTTTTTCATTTTTTTTTTTTCTTTAAATTTATTTCGTTTCGTCCTTGTTGTTGGTAATAAAACTTCAGGCGACACAGGAGGCGTGAGCAGAACATCAATCAAGTGACCAGACCGCCACCGATTGCCACCAGAAATCTTTGTTATATTGACTGTTACTACCACTATGTCAGCATATAGTGTCCTCTCTGTCCAAGAGTCCACCACCTCTCCGAACTGGAATGTGACCATAGTGACCGGTCATACGGATGAACAAAGGAACGGGCTTTTCATAAATCCACCAGGGTTTTGGCGGCAATAAAAAACACCTTGGTCGCATATCACGAGTGCTAAAGTTGATTTTTACGAGAGTATAGTTCTTTTTTGTCACGACATTGTGTTTGCAGGACCTTCATATTGTGTCACTGGAACTGGACACACCACCATGATAGCACACCGTCATTTTTCTGTGCGTTGATTTGGATTATTTTTTTTTTTTTATTTTTTTCCAACAACAACCGCTCTGTTTTTATGATGTGGCAATATTTTTGTGTTGATTTCTGTTCTTTTTTTGGTTGTTTTCTTCTTTTTTTTTTTTTTTGTTTGCCCTCTGCGCATATCGTCGCCACCGTAAAATGCAAATGCATCTCTAAGGACCTTTTTTATGGGATTTCTTTCTTTTTTTTTTGCACACAACAAAGTACAAAAAAAAATTTAACATTAAGAGCACATATCCATAAATAAAAATCCAGTGGATGACCGAAAATTGACCGTTGTTTTGCCGGCAGTTAATTTTTAGACAACGCAACACAATGGATCCATTATTTTTGTTGTTTTGCTAAAAATATGCAAAAATATTTTACATTACCATCAGGCAGGACATAAAATTACTATACTCTTTCTGGGAAAGGACATTGTGCCCAGGCGGGGTGATCTATATTTTTATTTTTTTTTCAAAATTTCCCAGTATACATTTTTGTTGCGAGCGATGTATTATCTATTGTAAGTTCTTAAAAATATGCATATTTTTTCGCGCTGTTGGTTTGTAGGTTACCTAGAGCTAATTTTTATGTATGGAAATCCGTAAAGTACCTACACTGGTAATAAAAAAAATATCCAATGACAATGAAATCCAATTTGTTTTAATGATACACAACGCAGTGCGTTTGAAATTCTATATTTTTAAGGAAACAAAATACTATATGTAGATGAATTTTAAGCATTGTTCGATAAAAGGACAATATTCTTTTGTGTTAAAAGTTTGTTTTTTAACGCTCTAGTTTTGGTTGGCAGCATTTTTATGATATTTGCCAAAAAAATATGAAAACAATCAAAATAGTTACAGTTTTTTATATGACCCAATAAATTTGTTTGGCTAGGTACCCAGTAGATTTCTACAACAAAAGAAAAAAAAGGCATTTTACCAATATTTAATTTTTGGTTTTTTTTATATTTTTTTATATTTTTAGGACTAAATTATGACCAGATAGACTTTTCCGTTAAACGGAATTTAGGAATTATTTTTTTTTTAATTCAGAAAAAGTGGTAAACGCCCGCAAGACACTTACATCCTCTGTCAAAATCCGCCATTTTGGAATATTTAAATCGATCCAGGTATTTAATGTAAATGTATTATGCACATCACCAAAACTATTGGTTATAACAGATTTCATAAACCTCTCCTATAGTTTTGCAGGTTGATGAATTGGTCTTGCGTCGACTTTGCCTTTCCAACAAGTTTTGTTGGTCCGTATTGGCCGTTTGGTGAAGAGAATATTGGTAAATATATCAGGAAGCAGACTATTTATCAGTAGGTAATCCTAATAGTCGGGGAGAGGTGACCGTCGGATTACATATTTTCATAGGATCAAAGATCAAATAGAAGATAAGTTGGTACTGAAAATAAAAACATAGGGTTGCCATTTTTAATTTTTTTGCTATACCTTATGTACCTATGAAGAAGGTAAAAAAAAATTATTTATACATACTTAATATATTTTCTGAATCCCTTCCCCCACCCCCGGAATTTTTTTCTGCGTCCGCCCTGATTCCATCTTTATGAGGAAGAGGCTTCTCTGTTACACGAACTCATTTGAAGTCTTTAAGTTGCTGAATGGTCGACGAAACAGTCGGAACATACGATAACAGCCGTCTGAGTGACAGAATGGAACTCTCTACTGGGAGATGGTAAAACATTTAGCAACTTTCCTGCCACTAAGCTAACAATCTTATTACCAATCCCACGCAGATATCTTATCTACCAGGGTAGATTAAGACAAACAGTCGTTTACGACATCACTGATCAGTAATCACACAATTTTTATCTTCCTTGGTCAGAACCACACTTAACCATTCCACAAACAGTTAAGGTCACAAAAATTATAGTATCAAAATGGATCGCTAATTGGGCATGTGGGCATGGGGTTCTACAAGCCGTCATTTCTACCTACTGACCCATACCCACCTATTGGTGGGTTATTAGTTATTACTAAAATCGACAATTTCAATTCATTAAATATATATTCATCTGCAAAACGCTTTTTTATTCGATAAAAGATATTAAAAAGATATAAAATAAAAGATATCAAGAGAATCTGTCAACATGCACAAAATACACCAATCCAAGGTAAATCAACTGATATGATTCTTTTAGACATGGAAAAGGCTTTTGACTCGGTATGGCATAAAGGAGTAATTTATAAAATGATTAAATTTAAAGTTCCGTTTTATTTGTGTAAGACTGTCCAAAGTTTTCTTTCCAATCGATATTTTAACGTTCATGTCAACAGTGGTACTTCGTCATTAGTAAAGTTCGATTTCGGTGTTCCACAAGGCTCTGTGTTATGCCCTCTTTTATATAATTTTTCAAATTACAAAATTATTATAATAGATGGAAAATAAAGTTAACTGCTGACAAATTTCAAGCTATCAGCTATCTTTTTTTTTTAAGAAAAAGAAAGTCTTGTTATCTTCCCAGCAACGAATTTATATACATTAATGGAAAAGATATAGTTTGGGAATGTTCTGTCAAGTACTTAGGTTAGGGAAACACTTTGACACCAAACTAACTTTCAACCAACACATAAATAGTGCTTTAAAGAAAGTCTAAAGCTATTAAATTACTTTACCCCTTTATAAACCGAAGGTCTACACTGACAACAGAAAATAAAGTAATAATATTTCAGTCACTTTTGTTATATGGAAGATCTGCTTGGGGAGTTACTTGTTACAACACCTCTTTATAGCGATTTCTTGGAAAACAAAAAATACTACTATTACTACCTATCAATGCTTGCTTATTCTAGGAAAAAATCTAACCCAGGTTAGATCGCTCTCGACGTTACCATAGACTGCGGCCGTATTGCAATCTCAACTATAAGACCCTTTTCTGACTTTTCCAATTGCGGAACAATCGAACATTACTGACTTCCGATGTGTTTAAAGGTGGAAAAGTTTTGAAACCTAAGTTTTCAAAATTAAATTATTCAAAACTCAACTAGGAACGATTTGCAAATAAATTTAATCAAAAAAATCAAGAGTTATTTCGATTAATTGTTAAGTTTGTAGGTACAAGATGAGTTTTTAAAAATTTAATTTTGACATAACGGGTTGCAAAAACAATCTACTTTTGAAAATTTTGGTCTTATAACGCGTTATCGTGCGATTTTTCTCATTATCAATTTGAAACCATTCCAAGTTGAGTTATCAAAATTTTTATTTTAAATGAGAACTTACCTACCAGAAAGTTTTGAAAGTTTATTTTCGAGAGTAGGTAGGTAGATACCAATTTCTAGTTACCAACTTTTTAAATGTTTGAAAACAGTCCCAAATTGTGTTTTGAAAAATAAAGCTTGAAAAAGATGGATTAAAAATTATTAATATTCTCATGGCATCGACTGTAGGCCACATTTTTCTTATTTTTATTTTTTATTTTGTTGGCTCATTTCCATATGCCCTCCAAGGAGTCTTATTTTAAAAATAAATTGGGAATAAGAATTATTTCAATTTTCTTATTGACATAAAACCTTATTTGAAACTTTATTTCAAACAAGGTAGGTACTAGTCATATTTTTCAATCAAAGCTGCAGGCGAGGTTAAGTTTTCGGAACAAGATCTTCCTTTTTTTTGGATGATTCCTCCGGAACTTTGCTTTCCAAGCTACCATACCCACTTCCTTTGCTCATCCTTTTTCTTAGGTACCTACCAACTTTATACCTATACCGACATTTTCACCGCTCCGCAAGAAAATAAAATAAGTTGGGAAGGCACCGACCACCGATAGGAACATAAACGTTGAAGGCACCTGACCTAACAAGCTCACAATTTCTTTATTTTCGAGTAGGTAGGTAGGTAAATGGGTCAATCCCTCTTTTCTATACCTACTCAAAGCAGGTTTAACCAGGTCTTTTAACTACATAAGGAAGTCATCTAGTACCTATACCTATATAGGTACTAGATGACTTCCTACATGCTTCTACAATTTAAGAGAAAATAATCATTTAATTCAAGCCAACACGACCCCACCGAAACACCATGCATTCAATGTCAATCTGTCAATCTTCCCAACAAATCTCTTCTTTGTCCTAAAAAAGAGTTCCTACCTATGACTTGACATAAATAACTGTCATCATCTTTATTCACCGTTTTACACTGTCAATGGAATACCAATCTATACAAAGAAAACAACCCCCAACAATTTTTAAACACAGTTCATCCTCGGCCACATCTGGAAAACCAAGAAACATACATCCCAAGAGCCGCATATAACTGGTCGTTATTAATCGTTTGGCCATAGCCAAAAAGGTATTTAGTTCAAGAGAACCACTCTCAAATAGGTATAAATTCAAAACGCTCGCGTTGTCTCTCTTATTCTTATTCATCAACCCCATATAGCTCCCATTTGACAATTGACATACAAAATTCTCCCAGGGAATTCCACTCTACCGATTCTGGTTAAACACAGAAAACGCAAAAACCAACCACCTCTACCCCCATTTCATTCACCATACCCTCAAAGCAAAGCATCAAACCTTAAAGTACACAAAACACAAACAGAAAAAACAACAAAACAAATAAGAAAGAAAAAAAATATTAAACAATATGGCGCGCGCACGGATCTCTCTTGGTTTTTCCTTTTTGTTTTCCTTTGGTGGAATAATTTTTGTACTCTTTGTCGTCCTTATTTTCCTAGTCATTCATTTCAGCGTATACCTACCTACTTCCTAGCTACTTTACTCTTGATTCCAATCGATGCCATCGCTACTATAGGGTTGGAAAAATGGACATCTTGACGATATACCCACCACACGCCACACGATAACGGTAGTTGTAGTTGCTGTGTCTATAATCACATTTACTTCCACTTCTTGTGGGCATCCACAGGGTTGTTCAGTTGCGGCCAAAAATTCGTGGATGGGGGTGTCACCACACATCAGCCATTCACTCAATCCAAGTTCTCTTTTTTTTTTTGTATTATTTCGTCTTATTATCAATATGTATCTGTGTATGTGTGTGCCATTGGCTATAGTGAATATTTTTTCTCTATAAAACAGAGGGAGAAAGGAGAAAACCACTACACATGGTTTTGTTAACAAAAAAAAAAAAAATATAAAATTAACCCACCACACCACAGAAATGGGAAAAAATTACAAACCAGAGAGAGAGGAATACCAACAACAGAAAAAAATGGATATTTTTTCTCTCCTATTTTTGTAAGGGTGAGTAACGGTGCGGAACGAATGAAGAAAACAAGGCATGGAAAACCACCACTGGAAAGTGGGGAAATGCAAAAAAAAATACTTTTCTTTTCTAGAAATAAGATCAGCATTCGAAGGCGGAGTATATTATTCCAGTGTGTGTGCGTATGTGTGTGAATTTGTAGATGTCTAGGTCACTCAAAAAGGTGAATTTCATTTGAGCAGCCACTGTGGTGGGTATTTGTTTGGAATTGTTATTTTTGAGTGGAAAAATTTGTAAGAGCTTAGGGGAGGATGAAGTACTGAGGATGATCAGTAAGAGAGACAAATTAAAGATCAGAATCGAAAATTTCGTAGGCTTTGAAATTAGTTTTTAGTATTTTTCTTCTTCTAATTTGAAAGAGATAATGAAATGAACCAATTTGATATCTAAGAAAATCATCATGGTGTTGCTTTCGACAAGTTTCTTTGCTGATATAGCATGTATTTGTTCAGTAGGATGATTTTGGCTTCTTCCTAGAGTCGCTGGTTGCTGTAATGTCAGGTTTGCTTTCTTCAAAACATTCTTTGACTGCTGGGTGTATTTCAGGAGTTCGTTGATGCCTAGATACTTGGCGTTGCGTTTGGCTGGGAATCTAGTTCCATCTGGGAGCGTGAGTGTTATGCTTTTACAGTTTCCGACCAAAAGACTGCTTCGTCCTCCTGTTCGTCTTCAGTTAAGATTTGTATGAGTTGATTGGAATACCCCATTTGTTGTAGAACTCGAACAGTTCCCGGTTATACAACTTGACTTTTCGAACAGCTTTTGTTGGCGATGATGATTTGAAGTATGTAAGCGAATCATCGGCTTAGAGTCGGTTTTGCACATTCATTTGCAATCGGTAGGATGCTGTAGAGAAACGGTCTATGTTTTGAGCCTTAAGCAACTTCAGTTCTGATACACTTCACTATTGATTTCTTAGCTTCCCAATTATTGCACGAAGAAGTTTTTGGAAAAATATCAGCAGCACTTTAGAGAACAAATCGTTTGCTGGACAATTTTTCGGCTTCGTTTGCAGCAAATTGGTAAATTCGTTAAAACTTTCTGCAAGCCAAAATAAAAAAAGTTTAGCGTAACAGGTGTTATTTGAGTCGGCCACCTTTCACTTACGAAGCGAGTATCTTGTCATTCTTCACTCCGCTTCGGACTGTATAATTTATGATTGGCGAAGAATGCATACAAACAAAATGAGAGAACGAAGCGTTTGCGTCAAACGACTTTTCGTTTGTTGGATAGTAATATTTCCACTTCAACAACGTTTGCAGCAAACTCTTAAATTCGTTTGAGTGAAACAATTGATGCGAATGAATAAATAAACAAAAAAAGTTCAGCACAATGCCGCCGGTAATTGAAGCTGTAACCTCTCAATATCGAACAAAGGATGTTACTATTGCGCCACTAGATAACTTTCGTGTAACATAGAATGCATATGAAAAATTATTAAGTAAATTTGTTTTCTGTATTAGTCATTTGCTGTAAATAAATTGTATATTTACACCAAAAGTGAAGTACTTTCTAGAGAGGTTCTTCACTTCTTTCTTTACTCGCCGCAAACGTAAAAAATATATTATTTCTCTGAGTGCCTAAACGCAATATTTTTACCCGAATGCATCTGATCAACTTTCGTGGCGCACGGAAACCATTATTTTCCACAGTTTTGCTATTTGTTGTGTTGGTTTAGGAAAATTTTCTATCACCAGAAACTGGCAAAAAACAGGTGACGATAATGTTCTTTAACTTGACCAACTAATTACTATACACAATTCTACACATGTTCCAAAGAAACCAATAATTAATTTTATTTGTTTAACATTTTTAACCCTTATTTTAGTTCAGAAAAAAAGCAATTATTATAAAAATAGCAAGCCAAGTCAATAATACATGTAAATAACCGCACTAAATTCAATAGGTGGTATCAGAAATTTTCTTCATAATTTCTTCCAAATTATCAATAACTTAATATACGATATTGTTTACTAATGTTGACCCACGTCATTAAAACTTTCCAAAAAGTAGGTGTAACCGTTATATTTTTAATCCCTTAACCCCTACTAGGTAGGTACAAGACTAAAAAAAAATATTAGAAAAACTGTAACCTTTTTTACCCAGGATTCGCCTCAAAATAACATTCATTGCGAATAAACTGCTATCGTTAGGCGATACGCTTGGCGAAATATTTCGCGTTTATTTGCATGTGGCTGTGGGTGCAATAAAAATTTACGTACCGTTTTGATATATACCCATACCACTGTGTTGGCTGTGAGTTTTATTTTATTATTTGTTGGGTCATAAAAATTGTGTTTGGTTTATTCAGATGATTAAGATTTTTGCAACAAAAATAAAATCCTTTTTAAGGTGACGGTGATGTGTTTTAGATAACCGAATTCAGGTAGCGCGTATCCATATTTTGCTGATGGATTATATGCTGGAGGTGTATTTTGAATATATGTACCTGCGTGCACCAAGTTTTTAATATTTTTATGAAACACTTACGTATGTTAATGTTTTTAAGGAAGGATTTTATTATTTTTTTAAATTAGTTAAAGGTGTTGTTTGTATAGCTAATAAATTGTATTTCGCAGGAAAAACAAACTGATTTCAATTTTTTTGGAAAAACAAACTTCTAATCATTATATTGTTTATGATTGGATTTCGGTGTTATAAAATGTTTATGGAAGAAATACCTTTGTTTTGGTTTGAGTCTATAATGAATAAAATAAACTGCTGAATTACTTAATCAAGTTAAATTCAAGTCAAGTTTCCAAACAAATTCGAATTATACAACTATTCCGTTTCTTAAAAAAATTCTACCTAAAAGTACAATTTTTCCAGGTTTTTGTGTAGAACACAAAATTATAATAAATAAATAATACAAGACGGCTTTATCGGAAATGGCTGATTTTTAACATAACCTAAGTTTTGCTTATCCTTGTTGTTGTGATTGACGTTGGTTATGTGTAAGCACTATAAATTTTTTTAAGCACTTTTATTGACAAAAACTATAAACGCCAAAGGTTAAGTTCAAATTTCGGCCATTTCGGATACAACTTTCTGTTACTATTCATATGAAAACTTACTACAAATGAAATTATTGTATGTTGTTTTACCTTTGAATGAAAACTAAAATTTATTTCCTTAAAAAAGTGGAAGTCTTATAAAACAAAATGCTACTTCTCATAATAATATTGGTAAGGAAATAACAATTCTTTAATGTTTTCTTTCATTTTTTTTTGCACAAGAACCTGACAAATACTTTTGTGTTCTACATTTCTATAGCAAATGAACGGAAAAGTTTTGGATTACCAATTTTATTTTTATTGTTTATTGTTGTCTGCTTAAAGTTTGATAAAAAAACATTAATGCTTTCGTCAATTTGGGGCTTACTTTACATAATTTAAAAAAAATACATTTTGGAGCATCAAGTTTATGGAAAAAAGTTAAGAGTTCGCTGCAAACGAAGTTGAAGTCGAAAAATTACTACAAAACAAAGGAAAAGTCGTTTGTAGCAAACGATTCATTCTCTCATTTTGTTTATATGCATTCTACGCCAATCATAAGTCAAGCTAAACTTTTTATTTTTTTTAATTATTCGCAAAAAGAGTTTAACCCCAAAGAAATTTACCAATTTGCTGCAAACGAAGCCCAAAAATTGTCCAGCACACGAAAAAGTCGTTTGGGTAATTTGTTCGTTTGCCGCAAGCGATTTGTTCTCTCAGTGGGGGTTTTATTATTGGAGAGGGCTCTTTAATAAAAATTGACCTAAGATTTCGGCTACAAAAATGATGATGTCAATTTATGAAAAAAATTGTAAAATTTAAGCGTTTTTCGTTCATTATACTAAAGATAGTATCACACGATTTGTGTAAATACCCAAATTTGTGTAAAAATTTGTGTATTTTTGACATAAATATGCAGAAAACCATCTGAACCACAAATTGGATGATAGAAAATGACATAATCCCAATCCGAATTATAAGTTGTGTGGTCTAAATTCAAGTGTTAATTGATCCCTACTAACCCTACTAGTAAATAATTTATAATAAATTTATTAATGGCAGGTGAATGAAGTGCATTTTATTTGTCTAAATCATTTCAAATCATTTAAAAATTTGCTTTCGGCGCAAAGATATTGCAAAGTAAAATTTATTAATTGTCGAAAATACTCTCTTTAGTCCAATTAAAGCGTTTTTAGAGGTAGAAAGATCTGAAGTAATAATTTTCAATGGCTAACTTTATGTTTTTTGGGAAGCTAAGCATTAATTTGAAGTTATCCAACTAAATTTATCATGGAAAAAATTAGAATTCATTGAAAAACTTACAAAACATTGTTTTTTATTTTTTTTTTGTGCATAATCCAAAATTTGAAAATTTTTAACAAAAACCGTTTATGTAGAATAAATGTAGACACAATTACCAAATTTATGTGCTAACCAATTTTTTGTACAACTTCTGAATTATTCACAAAAAAATGTATGGAAAAATACATAAAAATCTGAAATTTTAAAAAGCATAAAAAATATACTTTTTAGTAGGTTTTCCTCTGATTACTGCCTTCTTTACATCATAATTAACTTGGTCAGTATCGAGAGAAGAAAAATTACATATTTAGAGGTTTTTCTTGTTGCAGTGTACAAAAACCACGGAATTTTAAAATGTATGGTGATTTTTATATGCATTGATGAATATGTTATAAAAATTTGGTTTCAGGTCATTGCTTATGCTTTATGGAATAAATCTTTTTAATTTCAGCTGAATTGGCTCAATAGCTTTGAATATAGGTATACCAGGGGCATATTGCACACTTTTCACTTATCACTTTGCAACTTTTCACATTTACTTTGCAAATTTCTTTTCACCAAACACAAATTTACAAAGAGGATATTTATTGAAATATGTTTCACGACACATAAATTTGCAAAGTGAAAAGTTCTTTTCTGAAAAGTGAAAAGTTTTGTTAAAAATACAAACTTTGAAGATTTGTTTGAATTAAATAATAGTGACCAAAAGTTTGCTTAAAAAGGTGCAGTTGCATTGCTTGTGTTGCCGCAGAAGACTGCTAATTTTCTGTTTTGTTTTCTTTATTTTTATTAAAAAAAAGTTGGTGTCGATAGGATTTGAACCCCCAACCTCTAGTGCGATTCATTCGTTTTTCATGATTTTTTAATGGCCGCCCAAATACTTTACTTTGTCACTTTGCAAAATACTTTCAAAATACAAATTCAAATTCAAAGTTCTACTTTAAAAGCTTTTACTTTTCACTTCTCAGAAATAGTTTGAAAAATTGAAAAGTGCAAAGTCTTTTCACTTTTTAAATTTTTAGAAACATAATCGTTCGCAAAAAGTGTTTTGCCCAAACAAATTTATCAATTTGATGCAAATGAAGCCGAAAAATTGTTCAGCAAACGAAAAAGTCGTTTGGGCAATTTTTTCGTTTGCCGCTATCGATTTGTTCTTTCAGTTGGGGGTTTTACTATGGGATATAGAGTGATCACATCTGCTGTCATATACAATCATAAAGAGCAATTATCACTTTTACTTTGCAGAAAATCATTTTTTTGCAAAGATCCAGAGTGAAAAGTGTTTGGTGAGATAGGTCCCAGATTATATCATGTTTTATTTAAAAATCAATTGAAAAAAAAAAATTACGTGATAGAATTTTCTGAAACCTGATTTAAATTTAGAAAAGTCTAATCTTACATTGTTTCAAAAAATTATAGATATGAAGGACAAAAAAAACTTTATGTTTGCAGAAAAGTATTATTATGTATAAGGAACTTCCTTGCTTAAACGCCTACAAGCGAATATTAGGTAAGTAGGTACCACTAAGACTACCTAGGTACTTGCAATTGAGTTCTTATTTAAAGACTATTTCGCCTAAATACCTGATTGACCTACAAAATACCCAATTTAAATTTAAAAGTATCTAGATACAATACACCTGCACCTACATTCTCATTTCAACGGTCCTTCTATCTAAAAAAAAAAAATAATAATAATTCACGCACAAGCAAAAACCACATAGTGTAACCTACAGGTGCCAACCTCAAACAAAAAACCAAACCCCCAAATCTGTATTATTGGTCGGTACATATAATAATAGTCCCCAATGACTCCGCATTTGATGATGTTTTGGCGAGGAAACACAAAATCCACCTACCATAAGAAGAAACCTCCACTTTTATAAAACAAATAAACTATATCCACCTAGAAATGAAGAGAGAAAGAGCAGAGGGCCATTCATTTATTATCTCTATACCTCTATACCCACATGCATATATGTGTAACCCGAAAATTGTGGCTGCCTTTCAAGACGTCTGTGGTTGAGAAAACAATTTTCCATTTCAACCAACCACAATGCATAGAAAATATAGGTCCTCTCCCCAAAATTGGGATAACCTTATACACACATACACAAATACTACACTACACGGCATATATAAATATTCACACACATAAAATTGAGAATATTTTCCAACTAATTTACACCCTCTCAGTGAGGATAGTGAAGAGGGTGGAGGTGTTGTTAGGTGAAGAGGGTTGATTTATAAGATATGTGCTTCTTTGCCAAAGAAAATTCACACACAACAACTTTCCAAAAAGGATTCTCTCTACTCTACAGACTACAGCACCTCATATCATCAAAAAACGAATTCTCTTGACCAAAAATATCAGCTTGGTTGGATTTGTGTATAGAAAATATCAATGAAATATCGAAATCCCATTGATGATGCTGCTATACTTTTGTATAAATATACTATTTTGTATTTCTCTATCCTCAAGCACCAAGGGATGGATGTAGATATACTCTATGATGATAGCCGTAGCCACTGTGGTGCACCATCATCTACTGTGTAGTAGGTACTAGCTAGTCCTCCTGATAGTGGTTCCATTTCGTCCTCGGGTTGCTCAACGACTGTGAGAGCTACACCACAGCAAACGATTGTGGTATATTTTTGTTGGCATACCAACAAACAAGGACCAACAAAAAAAAAAAGAAAAAAAGATACACAGGATCCAATGGTAATTCACCACCAAAACAACCCTTGAATCCTGAATGGGATGCAAGGAAAGATACAAAAACAAAAAAATCGAAGCCAGTGACAAAATCAGAGATATGAGAAATGAGATGTGACAGGAAAATCGCGCGATTTATTGTGTGCCAGAGTGAGAGCAAAAGAAAAGGACGAAGGATTTTTTTCCAGTTTATCTTTGGAGTTTTTTCCGTTTTATTTTTATTTCTTAAGAGAAATTTTTCTGCTCCCAATAATATTCCCCATGGAGGACATGAACTTGGCACTTCGCAATTTGTATCCAAAAGTTCGTAAAAAAAAAATTATTTGCCAGGACAATGAATGTATTTTATTTGCCTTCCAAGATATCTCTTTCCATGATGGTTTTTTTTTTTTATTTGTTGAGATTTTTTCTCTTTTATGGGATAAAACTTTACTTGCAACAACACACATTCATAGAGAGGGTGGAAATAAAATTGGAATAAATAATAATTTTTTTGTACTCAGTTCAACTACCTACCTACTCCCCTATTACCGCACGCTTTTCGTCATCATCATCATAATCACACAGCGACAGGAGGACACAACCAGCAGCAGTGGGTCCATAATAAGAGTTCAGGATTCAGGTATAACTTCATTCACTCAATACACAGAGTGAGTGTGTCCTTTGCCGTTGCTACTGTGTGTGGGTATTGGTTAGGGTGCTCGCTCGTCCAACAAAAAGGCTCAAAAGAGGGTAGTTTTTTTTTTAATTTTTTTTTTTTTAGGGAAAAGTAATAAAAATGAGAAAAAATTCATGGAAAAATGGAAAAATTGTATGAGTGTATTAGTGCGAGGGTAACACACAACACATATCTGTTGGATGGAAGGTGAAAAAGTATTTTTTTTCCGTTCTTTTTTTTTTTTTGTAGCTGCTTGTTGTGTCATTTGCTATTTCTTTTACTCCCATAACAACAGAGTGGCATAGAGCGAGTGGTGGCGGGCATTGAATTTTTTCCTGCGGTTGTGTGGTGGTGTGGTAGCTATTGATGATAGTGGTATTGGTAAATGGTGGTGGTTGGTTGTGGCAAATCGCCTGGTGACCGTCCGTTCCGTGTCGTCGTTGTCGTCTATTCGTCGTGTGTTTTTTTTTTGTTGTTGTTTTTGTATATTTTTGCTCGGGCCCTCTAAATAGAAAAACCTCCGTCGATCGACAAGATTGAGTCAGTTCGCTCTGAGACTTTTACGTGATAGGAACATAGAGTATCAATTTTTTTTTATATATAAATCAGCGCGAGATACTTAAATAAAGATACCTTTCAGTTATACCTACCTACAAGAGTATATCTGTGTTCTCGGTTTGGATTTTTTTTTTTCATTTTTGGATTTTAAGAAACGAGAGAAAAATTTCAACGTGTTTTCGACATTCAGTTTTTGAACGTCTCGCAGTGCGGTACTAAAAGAATAAAACGATCTTCTTTTCGGAAAAAAAATTGAAATTTATTATACGAGACCAACGGTCAGTGAATAAAATTGTGAGATAGGTATTAAGGAAAATAAAAAAAAAAAAAAAATTGACCAAAAAGGATATTTAACCTGCAAAGTGAGACTTCAGTGAAAAAGTGCAAAACGATAAAAAAAACGGATAACAAGGATTAAAGCCTACCAATTTACCTTAATTAAACACAACACACAAATAAATAAAAATAAAAATGCATTTACCTCAAGGACCAACAGTTGTTGCAGCACCCCCACCCTCCAACAATTCCCCCCATTCCATCAATCGGAATAATGATACCACCACCACCTGCCAGGATAATAATAATTCATCGCCTACTGCTGCAAAAATGCCCCCATCCATGACAGATATGTTTGCCAGTCTCCATGAAATGCTTCAGGAATATCACGGCGAATTAGCACAAACTGGATCCCCCTCAATATTGTGTTCAGCATTGCCCAATCATTGGCGCAGCAATAAATCACTTCCGGGAGCATTTAAAGTAATTGCCTTGGATGATGTCCAAGATGGCACATTAGTGACCATCAAGTGTGGCAATGATGAAAATTATTGCGGCGAATTGAGAAATTGCACAGCAATAATGAAGAATCAAGTGGCTAAATTCAATGATCTACGTTTTGTGGGTCGCAGTGGTCGTGGAAAATCATTTTCATTGACCATCACTATTGCCACATATCCTGTACAAACTGCCTCATACACTAAAGCCATTAAGGTGACCGTTGATGGTCCACGGGAGCCAAGATCCAAACAAAGTGAGTATAAAAGATTTCTTCAACAAAAAAAATATTTATGTGTCTTTCTGATGGTTTTATTGCAACCAAATGGTGTGTGTTTATGGAGTTTGAGTTGTGTAAACATTTACAAAAAAAAAAATAATGAAAAAAGTACATTAACTCGCCCATTACTCCTATAAACACAAAAACACAAACATTGTGGCGCCGATGTTGCTATAAAAAAATCAAAGAAATAAAAATAAAAAAATACCAACTCCTCTATCACACCGTCAATCTTTTGCATCTCTCAAACCACATGTTTTACTAAATCGAAAATCATTTTTTGTTTTTTTTTTAGATTATGGATATCCTCATCCTGGTGCATTCAACCCATTTATGTTGAATCCTGCTTGGTTAGATGCTGCCTACATGACATATGGATATGCGGATTATTTTCGTCATCAAGCGGCGGCTGCAGTGCATCATCCTTCACTAGCTAAAGGTTAGTCATTTAAAAATATATTTTTTTTTTAATTATTTTTTTTTTTTTTTTCAACCAAACACATCCTTTGTCCTTTTTCATCCACACATTCAACATTTTTTTATTTGTTGAGTTTTGTATTTTTTTTTTTTTATTCATTCAGATTTGAAATTTATTTTCGAGTGATTTCAATTAAAAATCGAAGCGAGAAAAACAAATATACCAAATATACAAAAGCTCTTCTATACACATTTTCAACTGTGCATTGGGGGTGAAATAACTCCTTCTGTCGAATGCGTATGTGTTTTTTTTTTTTGTTTGGTTTTAATAGCAATTCTATATAAGGGTTGTTTTTTTGGTTTACACAAAACAAAACAAAACATTAGGAAATCTATAAAACCACCCCATCGAATGCATCCCTTCAACAATTCATTCATTCATTCAGAATTGAAAGATATAGAAAGAAAAAAACTTGTCGAGTAAATACCTCAAACCATCTTAAGTTCACCACAAAAGACCGTTTTAATGGGTTTTTTTTTTCTGATGCATCGATTTTTTGTATTCTTTTTTTAATTTTCTGATCAATTTTTGACAATTTTTAAGTTTTTTGAAGAATTTTGTGATAAAAGTGGTTCAAAAACATAATTTTTCACACTTTTATGATTTATTTTAATACAGTTGTGTTTTAAAACGAATTTGAAAGTGTTTTCGTAAATAGTTCAAAAGTTGAAACTTTTAAAAACATGTTTTTGAAGTTAAAAACGGTAGTTTTAAGCCATTAACCATGGTTTTCAAGTACAAAATTGTGTTTTTAAAGTTAAAACACATCTTATTGAGGTAAAAAACGTTGATTTGCAGGTTAAAAACGCGGTTTTCGAAATTAATAACTTTATACTGATATTAAAAAAAGAAATTGCAAATTAAGTTAAAAACAACTCAAAAATATCTTAATTTTTCAAAGTCAAATATATACCATTCGTATCTTAACATGCTTTTACCAACAAAAACCCTCCCTTTCTCCCAAGACCATGCCACTTCCCATCTCATAAACATAAATTCATTGAAAGAAACAAAAAAAAAACATTTTACTAATTGCATTTTCTTATTTTAACTCATTTTAGGATCCCCAACTTTGCCAACAGCAGTGCCTACAACCGGTCTTCCGCCAACGGGTCCACAAGGCCCACCACCACCACCACCACATGCCGGCGGCGGCGGCGGTCCCAACGAATTCCACCATCAACCACCAAACACCCCACCAGGTTTGCCACCAATGTCCGGCCCCAATGGAATGATACCATCGCCTGGATCAGCAACCAGTGCCAATGCCGCCTACCTGCCACAATTCCCCTTCGGACCGGGTCAACCATTCCTGCCATACAATTTCCCAGGATTGCGTGTCCGCAATGGTCTACCACCCCACGCTGTAAATCCATTGAACACATCCCTCAACAGTCATGGATCCACCGAACACATCAGTCCAGCACACATATCGCCAGCATCATCGCGTCCATCATCCTCAAGTCCCCCATCGACGAACCACAGCATTTCGGCGAAATTGAACACATCCCTCGAGACGAGTTCACTTCACGAGCAATCGTCCGATGATTCCGATGATGAACAAATCGATGTCGTCAAATCAGCATTCATACCGATTCTACGTCCCAAATTACAATCAATGGATGAACGTCTATGCTCCCAGGAGGATCTCGACAAGTCTATCGATTCAACACGCAGCAGTCCGCTCAGCACCATTCAACAATCATCGCTTCGATTGCGTTGTGATTTGAAAGCTCCATCTGCCATGAAACCCATCTTCCATGAATCATCGATCATCATACCAGCAACGAAATCTTCACCCACCTCACCGGAAACCAAATTCAAATCGTCAACAATTTCGGCTCAGAAGACGGTCTGGAGGCCATACTGAGGACCGCCTCAAGACATCATAAAGTTCAGCAAATGGATTTTTTAGAAAAATCCCATGCACGCAGTTTTCCGCTGTCGCACAGCGACCAAACTCACGCATTTCTGTTTAAAAATTGTTACCAACAGTGAGACACGAATTATGGAACAGTGAGTGTCTGGTGCCGATGTGTGTCGTGTCGACTTTGAGAACACAGCCCAGTTTTCTTGAGCCAGAAAATATCGAAACTATTAATGGACATAAATGGATAGAAGATTATTATGATGATGAAATGGATTTCTAGGAAATCTCTCTCCCTTAAGTGAGAAAGTGTCGCTATGGAGTCGAGATTGTTGTCATATTTTAATGATGGTGTTTGGTGTGGTGTATTGTTTTCGATTTTTTTGCCGCGAAGTTAAAAAATTGACAAACTTTTTAACCAACACAAACTTAACAAAAAAAAAAAAAAACCAAAAACAAACAAAAAATTGTGATGAGAACGAAGGATATAAAAATATTTGTGATAATAGTGGTGTAAGGGGATGAAGGGAAATAATAATGAGGGATGATAGTGAACAAAAAAATGAAAACAGATTCCCGTCGCGCATTTCCATCAACATTGGATTCGATGGTTTTCCATGAAATCGCACAAAGGTTTCATTTGAATTTGATTTAGAAAAAAAAATGGCGAATGGTTCAGTGTAGATAATAATTTTTAAAAAATTGTAAACTTTAATTACCGACGCACATTCATGTTAAACGAAAAGTACCTATACCTAACAGTAAAGTAAAATTAACTGTTTTTTGTTTTCTAAAAAAAAGCTAAAGTGCGCACCAACAAAAGATTATTTAAAGTAAACTTTAAAGTTTCATTCAAGAGTTAATTTAATTTATTTTCTTTCTAATTTTGTAAATAAAAAAAAAAAAACACAATAGTTCAAATGGATTAAAGCAGAAAGAGAGAGAGAGACAGAAAATTTATTTATATATTATGTTGGTAAATAAGAAAACAAAAAAACAATTGTAAATAATATAAAAATTAAATCATTGTATAAAAGTTATTATTTTATAAGTTTTGTTATTAAGATTAATTCATAGAAAAAAAAACAAAAATAAATCAGTAAAGTCAGAAATGATTTTACAAAAATTTTTACAAAAGAAATTATTTGTATTTTTTTTTTTTTTAATATTTCACTGGTGGTTGTCGCGCTATTGTCATGCCTCCGAAGTGGTTCGTAAAATTTACACATGCAGTCCAATGCGAAATGGGAAATCCCGAAGAAATACTTTGGAGAAAGGGGCCTTCAGATGTTCTATGCTTTTGAGTTATTCTCTACGAAAAGGGAAAGAAATTCGACTGGATTTTTTGAAGTTATACTTCTTTACCGGCGATTATAAAAAATATTAAACCAGTAATAACAAATAGATTTTTTCAGCCCATTATAACTGTTTTTTTCTACACAGATAATATAATTAAGCAAAGAGTAACAACACACTTACATTTTATACTGGGTTTGTTTTTTTTTATTTTTCATTTTGTGAGGAACACAATAAATTTATTAAATTACAGATGTCAGCCATTGTTATTGATAGTATGACTGATTTATTTTCTACACTATAAGTGATAGAAATAAACTAAATACACCAAAAGATAGGTGATATAATGTTAAGTTCTGATATACGACGGGATTTTTCGAAATTCCGCCGGCAAAATAGGGTAAAATGGGGCAAAAGACAAACTTTTTTTTTTGTACATCTCGAAAAGTATAAGGGTTAGAATTATGAAATAAATTTAATTGAATAGTAAATTGAAATAGAGTTCTCATCAAAAAAAAAAAAAAAATCTAAAAATTCAACTTTTCAAGTTAAAAATTATTTGCCAATATCAAATATTTTTTAGACGTTTGAAAATGATGTTATTATGGATACAGTTGATAATTTCTTGAAAAACTAATTATGTGCATTGAAAGGTAATAAAAAAAAATCAGGCGTCTAATACAGATTTCATATAAAATGCTTCAAAAACAAATACGTTTTTGAAAGTTTATGTAGGTGGATTAATTGATTTTAAAAATCAGGCAATAACGAGACAAATATTTTGTCAAAATAACTATTAGGCTTATGTGTTCTCTATAAACGGTGAAAAAATTATATTTTTAAACATTTTTTTCAATGAATAATAGTAAAAACAAGATTTTTCAGTGCAAGTTTTTTGACCGTTTTCAACTTTTTTTTATTTTTATCTTTTTTGTTTTTATATTCTTAAACTTGAAATTTACACAGCCATTACATATTGGGTAAATGCATTTTGCACAAACTTTGACAATTTTCTGTAGTCTGTGAGCCGACGTAACAGTAAAAAGAGTTTTGCTTTGGTCGTCAGACTCGACCAGCCATTGGAGAACGGTACCGTTGGCTCACAAATGGATTCGAGATGGTTCGCTTATAAAATTTGTAATCTTGTTGTTTCTTATCGGATTTTAAAGATTGAGGTGTCTAAATTTAGCTGAAATACATATCAAGCTACAACATGGTGTAATATTATAATTTGTATACAGTTTCATATAAAAATAATGAGTAAAAGGTGATTAAGAACAAAATAAATTTTTGTTTTGTTATTCTTTTTGCAATATAGTATGAAATTTGATTGAGCTTCAAAAAACAATGTACTACAATATTGTTGGTTCAAGTGTTCTTGATAGGCAATAAATATTTTTAAACATAAAAGTGCACATTTACAGATTTTAGAGAGAAAAATTAAAAAAAAAATATTTCATTGGATATTAAAATCTGTTTTAGTTGCAGGATTTTATTAAATTGAACAGATTCTATTAGATAAAATGTTGGTCTATAATTCTGCATACAAATAGTGGACACTTGTTTGATTAACAATTACAAGAGATGACGTTAAGTGAAAATATGTTTTTAATGAATGCTATAAAATTATAAAAATCTAATGAAAAATTTGATAATTTTGATAATATTTTTAGCTCAATTTCAAGATGTGTCTGTTGTCTTAAACAATGTCATACAGAGTTTATTGATTAAACTAAAAACAAAGGCTGTAAACGATATATTACAGAAAAAAACATCGAACAAAATGCACTTTTTATGCTCCTTAGACCAATTGTATCATTCATAACATCTGACTATGTCTGCTAAAATAATTTTATTTTCTTATAAAATGTCAACAATTATTTTGATATACAATTTGTTTCAAAAAGACACTCACAAGCTTCGCAATATCATTAATAGTATAAATTTAATAGTACAAATTCGAAAAAAAATCAAAATATCCCTTTCACTTTAACAACTTTTAGCATTAGTAAAACTTTTTAAGTTGAGGTATCAATAGAAAGATTTAAATCTCAGTAAAAATAAAGTCAAAAACATATTTTTATTTAAATTGTGTAAAATAAATAATGATAGGAAGTATAACTTCTGGCGGCGAGCGTACATGAGTACACACACCTTTTTTTTTTTTTTGTGTAACTTTCATGTATTTAAATTTTAACCATTATCACTTTTTATTAAAAAAAAAAAACAGGGTTGCAATCTTTTTCTAAGATAACCTCAATTTACCCTACTGAAACTACGAATATCTACGAAGATCCCGTAATTAAATTTTTTTTTAAATTGAATATTCCTTAATATAATATTTTTTTTCATATCTGTAAAGCTTACCATATAAACAAAATAACCAGAAATGTATGTATCTTTAAAAGGTGGCAAGCCTTATACGGGATATCGCCAGGCAACCCAAGCGCAAATTTTTTTTCAGATTTTTTGGAATTTACTTTTCAAACATCTATTTTCTCATTTTTGACATTTAAGCGTCCATGTCTGTATGGCTTTCATGTGATTTTATAGTCTATCGATTCCAACATCAATCACGTTTGGTAACACTTTTACTTAAGAAAATAGTTTTTCGACCTTTTTCTAAATTTATACTTATTTACTCTACTGGAATTCCAAAATTTCTTAGAATTAGGAATATCCAAACTTTCAAAAAAAATTTCTCTAATATCATATTTTGTACAGCACCTCTTAGAACTGTCGACATGTCAGATTTTTGAAATTAAAAAATACATAAAATTTGAATTCTAACACATGGCAACCCATTTTGTTTAGACACAATCTATACGTAAATATAGGTATAAACTCTTAAAGTGATTAGGGAAGCCCGCATCTTATGGCGGAATATTAGATCCTTTGAGTTCATAAGAAATCACTTGAATCGTTTTTCTTTCCTCAGATACTGTATTTGTAGATTTGCGCTTATCCGGATGAAATTCATGGGATTTCTCCACGAAACACGAATCTCCACCACACAATCACTGTCCTAGGTTTTATTTAGGCACACTCTGGTTTCGAACTCTTTCATTTCATATCCATGTCGGCCAATTCACTCAAACGCAGCTTGGTCAACCCTCTCTATAGTTTTCACAAAAGTAGTTCAATTTTCAAGAGTATAGTACCTACCCACCATAAATATCCGTTGCTTGCATCTCGCACCGCACCACGGCCGGCAACGGCACCCACCAACGCAATGCCACCATCATGCATATCCTTCACCAACTGGAGGGTAAATATTGAACCATTATTTTATACATGAGTTGCTGCAATCAATAGAACCAAGTTCTATCTTTAGTATAGTGAGTGGCTGTTCGTGAATCCTGCTTGGCATTCTATTCTCTGAGTTTTTGCCGTTTTTCTTTGTTTTGTTTGTCTCTATACATTGTCCGATGGTATGTCCGCCGAAAAGTGTGTATCCTGCGCGAAATTGCCTCTGATTCAGTTGAAGCTGAAGAGGACACGCTTTGGCAGATTTATTGAGCCTTTATTCCAAAAAGTTTTTACCTTCGATTTGGAACGCCTGGCCCGCCCGCTGAACTACAACCAAAAGAGTAAACATAGACAATTCATGTGTGTGATGCACCGTCGTCGTCGTCCCCCCCCCCCCCCTCTATGTTCACTATTCCTTGTTATTCTTGTGGCCCTGTGGCAGCGAGGTGGTTGATGGTGGTACACGGTGTGGCATAGATAGTGGTGGTTACGACAATCACATATCCTGCCTGATAGCAATATCGAATGCAGCTCCTCCAGTGTTAAAGTAGATATGGGGCTTTGACTTTACTGTTGGGGTTTTTTTCTTTTTTTTGACTTTTTATTGGAACTGCGAGGAAAAAATCGCTTGATTCAACAAATGCAATGAGTGTAGACGGAAAGGAGAGTATTGGCTCGCCTGGGATAAGAGATCTCCGTTTGATAGATGTGAATTGTTGCACAACGGCCGCTAACTGTGAGAGGGTTAAAGCGAAAATCGCTAAAAATTTGCATTGCCACTCGAATTTCTTCGTCCGTGGCGTTGGAGAGGGCTTCCGGATACAAAAAAAAAAAAACAAACAGCCAAACATACAAATTCTTGTTGAAGTGGTAAACGTTGTAGCAGGGATGGATTTGTCTCTTCGTTAAACTTGATTTGACTGATTTGACGATAAGTTATGCCTTTAATAGCAAATATTAGTTGAATAGGTTTGGGTACAGTTCTTTATGTTTTTTTCCGTAACGTTGACGACCGAGTGTCAATTCTTTAAAAGAAACAGCAACTCCCTCCAAACATACAAAAGTCTTTCGTTAAGTTTTAACGTTCAGTTACTGTTACTTCATTTGGTCAGCAGTTCAACACCTTCCCGTGGGAATCTTCACTACCCAGGTACTTTATCTTAAGTCAAACCACATAATTCTGCACTATTCCAGGGTAGGGCCCTATTCATCCATCAGGGGCCCATATGATAGTTCATCTTTGATTTTCCTTATAACAGCCTGGCGTGGGAGAAACGACGTGGTGGTATATTATAGAGTAGACACGCGTGAATAACATGGAGGAAACGAACACACAAACGTTCCGGTCCGGTCCCGGCCGGCCCAGCTCGAGTCCAGCCAAGAGGGGTCTTGATTGAAATGGAGAGGAACTTCTAGCCATCATTCCATTGCTGGATGATGTGTGCTTCTCCTCGGTGCTTGCTTGCTCGGTGCTCGGTGGCATTTGCAATAAACTAAATGTTGGATGAAGTCTGGCGTGCATAAAAGCTAATGCACTTCTGTGGGCATCTCAACGTCAATCACAATGGCGGCACTAGGTTTTGTTGTTTCGTTCATTTGGATTGAGTATATATGGTGCCTCCATCATCACACTCCACCATCCAGCCTGTATGCAGTAGGTATGTGTGCCCGGGTTGATATGGGAGTGCCACCATTTATACTCTCCCGTGTCCTGCCAGGACAACAGCCAAGAGTGTTCGCATAGTATAAGCAATTTTGGCCATTTCTCAAATTTATTTACTCGTTGTTTTGAGGCAGGACTTTTATTATTATTTTGTTTTTTTTTTTTTTATTTTATGTTGTTGCTTTGTTTTTGCCGTTGGTTGGTTGGAGTGTGATGTTGCATGTGTGCTCTTGCAATATAATTATTATATTTTGGCACTTAATGTGCCTCAACAACACATATCTCGTGTGTCGTTGTCAAAAGAGCTAAAGTGGCAAGTGGACGACACTTTGTCTTTTTTAGTCCTTGTGGAGCTGGAGCTGGAGCTGGAGCTGTAGCTGGATGTATCACAGAGACAGAGCTATACCTACCTATACTATACTGTTCTGTATTGTGTATGGAAGTGGAACTCGCGTAGAATGAGGCTTGATGATGATGATGATCGTGGTGTGTGGACTTGTGGGAAGTGTGTGTTATTCAGGAGGAGGTTAGCCGCAGCATGGAGAATGTGCAGCATTATGGTTGGCTGAAAAATGCATTGCATGGTTTTTGGCTTCGGAATGCGGAATGGGAAAGTAGTGTCAATTGTGGATATGGTGACCAGAAGGCTGCCATGGACAGATGGACGTGAGTGCCAGGTCACACAGTATAGTATGTAGATTGTAGATAGTATCTTTATATATGGGCAACGCATTAAAGATGTCGATGTAAAAAGCGAAAACTTGTATTACGCGAAAGAGCTTTCTTGTTGTGTGTTTCTTTTTATTTTATTTTGTTTAACACATATGCATCGTCTGGAGGTCACTGGCCAGAATTTCGTTCAAGCAGTGTGTTGCAGTGCTATTATGGACTAAATGAGAAGTTTGATCGTTGACCTGCTGCCTGCGGCAGACAGACGGTATTTTCCATTTCCCTATGTAAAGGATAATGGATTTCAATTCATCAGAATCTAGAAGTCGAAGAGGTTTTACGCAAATTGAGAATGTTTTATTCATGGCCATACATTTTAACTGACACTGGACTAGTTTACAGAAGTATCAGTTAAATTTTTTTATTTTGCACGATCTCCACAAGAAGTCAACAAAATAGTTCAGTTTGTTGATACTGTTAATGTTTTCAAGAAAGAGGCAGGAGCTTGCTAAGATGTGAATATTAGACTGATGATTAACATTCATGGTACCAACTTACATTTAATTCAATAACTAAGGTATCTTTTTTCTTCAGAGACAAAAAGAAAAAAAGAATGGTCGAAAGAGAATTTGATACGATAAGATCTTAACAAATGGTTCCAAAATGTATTGTAGTGTGAGCGTGGTGCTCTTTTAGACGTCTTGATAATCAACGGTTCCTTACCAGAATACTTTTGGACTTAAGTGTTAGAAATTTTGGAAGTCTGAAGAATAATGTTCTCAAAACACAAACTTTCATTTTCGTTGATAGTGTAAGAGCTAGGAGCTATCAACAAAACACGGCGCTGAACTGCAGAGACATGGTTCAGACCTTTATATCACCGCAAAGAAGTGGTAGGATATTACACTTATAATAATAGATGGGATTTTGTTGAAAGAAAGCCAAAATAAAACATCTAATTAGCAAAAATATAGCAAAAAGAATAAGGCATTTATTTAAACAAAAGGCAAAAGAATGAAGATATAACTAAAAACGAAGAGAAAATACCGTAATTTTTTCTAAATAATAACTCAATTATGATGGTAGCTTTGAACAACCATGAGATTTTTAAAATTTTCAGCTAATAATCACCTGCGATGTTCCTTTAACGGGGCCTTGCAAGAGCTTTTCTACTTCAGCAGAAGCGAGTGGCGCCCAATTGGTTTGCGCTACCTTCGGTTACTCAATTTACTTGATTCATAGTCTTAGATTCTATTTGCAACCAGAGATCATTTTTTATTTGATCGAACATCAATGTGTTTTTTTAAAATCTTGAATTTCAGCAAGAACACTTATTTGCACACGGAAACACAAATGTGTTCTACATTTTAAGTAAGCATTTGTTTTTTGTTAATTTCGACACGGTTTTGTTTACAGAAATTTGGCTCCTAAACAATTGCAAGTAGGATCAATTGGTTTTTAGTATTAATTTGCCAAGAAAAATAAGTAAATCTCGGACCACCATTTTAAAAAATCTCTGTTTCGAAAGTAAATCGCTGTATTCTTTAGAAATTTGTGTGTTGTTGTACTAATTAGTCAATAAATAACAAAAATACAGATCCGATGTGTGAAAAAATACTTTAATTGAATTTAATTGATTTTTTTTTTCAATCTATCAGACTAAAAAGCGTAAAAATAATGAAAAAAGACATTACATTATGCCGGTAATGTTATTGAGTAAAAAGATGGAAACAGAGAAGACGGAGTATGCGTGTTCTCCGTTACCCTGTTTCTGTTTCAATAACTTTACTATCAGTCATTAATTTTTGATGAAACTTCCAAGACGATAATTTTTATGAAGTGCCCTCAAGTTTTAATAAAAAACATAACTTCTTCAATGTGATAAACAGCATGTCAAGCATTTATTTATCCTCTCCGTTACTTTGGAAAGGTTGACCTATAAAATAAGACCCACGCCGCTTTGTTTTGTTTTTCATTCTAATTTGAAATTCCCATGCAAGTAAATATTTACCTAGAATTAATCTTAAGTGATTGTTTTGATTTACTTATAATTTATTTGCTTTTGAGTTATAAAAAAAGTAGAGTAGTTTTTGAAACTCAGTTTTTCAAAATAAAATAAAGAAAAGGATTTGCAAATAATCAAAAAATAAAATTGGAAGGTTTTTTGATTGTTGAAAACCGTTCCAAGTTGTTAAGTTTTGAGAAATTTAGTTTAAAAAAAAATAAGTAGATTAATAGTTCTTAGAAATTATTATTTTAAATTAAATTTTTCAAAATTGTATGTTTGTAAAATCTTGAATTCAGTTTACATGCATGTTGCTTGTATATGTACGTACATCACATTGTAAATGAAACATGAGCATGCTAAAATGCCCTTCTGATGTACTTAAGACATGCAAATTCAAAGAGTGTTAGCCATATGTCTCCCCAAAACAAAAAGGTTAGCTACGCCAATGGCCGCCCACAAAATAAAGGACAACAACATTCCCAAAAATTCCATTTTTCATGTTTTGAAATAAAAAGAAAATTACGAAAGGAGTAAATTCAATGTTGCTTTTTTAAAAATAAATATTATTTTGAAACCCCTCCTTTTTAGCTGTACAAAGGTACAAAAAATAGAGTTCTTCGTTGCAACCGCAACGAAATTATAGGTACTTTTATTAAAAAAAAACCTAAGTATGTTGGTTCTACTAAATACACTAACAAAAAAATCAAAGATCACAAAAATAGGTTTTTTACTTAGGTATATCTCAAAAACGTGAGGTGTTGGAAAAAAATAATGTTCCACAATATAATAGCTGAGTTTGTTTTACATAGGTAAATTTGTGCAAAAATGTTTGTTGATATCAGTAACCGTTTAGATTTTTAGAAGTTGCAGCACTTCAAAATATCAGAAGGATCCCTAAAGTATGCAATTTTTTTTCAATTTGCTTTATACAAAAAAAATATATACTTCAATATTTACTGATATCTCTCGAGCTTATTAAAAAAAGAAGTGGTAAAATTTAAATAAATGAAAAACATTGCATATTTTTAGGATCAATGTGCAATTTGGAGGGCTGTTTTTAAAGGTTTGGTACAATTGGCCTGAAATCAATTTAAGTGGTAAACAAATTTAAAACTAATAAAATGCACGACTGGGTTGCACATACTTGCGCTTAGGGTCAAAGTTGCTGTGCATCTAAAGCTTAATATATAAAGTTTTTAATTTTATAAGAAATTAAAAAAATAAACATAAAATCTATTACTAAAATGACTTAAACAACTTCTTAAATTGTTTTGATTTTGTTAAAAAAGATTAATTTTTAGAAAAAAAATTGGAAAATCGTTGGAGCCGTTTTTAAAAAAGTAAATTTTTTATGTACAAAAATTCTAAAGCTTTGTTTAAAAAAAAAGTTTGAATGCCAATTTTAAGAAAATATTAACGGACATCTTAAACCAATATTTCAAAAAAAAAAAATCATTCACGCGTTTTCGAAAAATTGATTTTTGAAAAAAAATTTTGAATTTGTTTTTTAAATCGAAAAAAATCTTTTAAAAATTTTGACATGAAATAACTTAAAAATTGTTTAGAACCTCTTGTGCAAAAATTGTCATCGAAATCCGTGGAGTCGCTTACGAGAAAATCAGAAAAGAGAAAAATGGCTCAATGGGAGGTACCGTTTTTAACCGATGAAAAAATATTTTTTTTTGTTTGAAAAGTACGACCTTGTTTGTTTTATTATACATAAAAAATTTAATCAAAATCATTAGAGCCGTTTTTGAGAAAATCAAGTTTTGCCATATTAGTTGTATGGCAGGTACAGTTACTTTTGGTCCTAAAAAAAAATCTCAATTTCCCCTCAGGGAATCACCAAAAACCCTTAACTACCAAGTTTGAAGATAATCGCTTAGTTACTTTAGGCTCTAGAGCAAGATAGATACAGAGAGTCTGACAGACTGACAGACAGACAGAATTGCGAGAACCACTTTTTTCGCTTTCTCTATCATTGTTATGTCATGTCTGATTATTATCACGAGTTCGATTTTTTTTACGAATCCTAAACTTGCCCTATAGTACTTATATCGCAAGTAAAAAATCAAAAACTTAACATATACAATCACTTTAAAAATGTTAAGGCAATAATTGCCACCAATTTACAACAACATAATAATTAAATGGCAGTTTTACTTTGTGGTCGGACAGCGCGGTTTAGCCTCTGAAATGAAATCTCCCACAAAATTCAAGTTTTCAATTCAACACCAACGGCTAGCAGCTGGCGCGGTGGCGTGGATGGTTTTTGTTTTTTATCCCAAAAAAGATTTTTTTCAGTTTTCTTAATTATTTTCAGCACCCCCAACTTTTAAGCTTATCACTTACCAAAAATACCACAAAGAATCACCGGCGAGAAAAAAAGGACACAATTTTGCGTCAACTTCATCCATCAACCGCACAAACCGCGGGCGCGTGTTGGGTCCTTCAATCTATACCTACCTTCAATGTGAATCAAAAAAAAATATCCCTTCAAACCACAATTCCGATTACATTGTATAGGTAGGTGTAATAGCTTTCAACTTGAATTTTTATAGGAAAACGTTTATAAAAGGCAATATTATGAAAGCAAAAAAAAAAAGAAAAAAATAAAAACCTCAACAAAGGAACCACAAGAGAGTCCTTGCCTCGCCTCCATAAAATTGATATTAATTGTTTTTTTTTTTTTTTAACAAACAAAACAAAAAATAGGTACCTACTCTTCCAAATATTTAATCGACTCAAGAAAAAAACAAATCCAACTAAATTAATTTCATTTCAATAAACTTAATTAGCAGGAGTCAAATGTTTTTGCTTGTCTTTGTCAAACAAGACAAAAGAGTTAACCTCCATCAATCCCGCACATACCGAGGCGACCGACACGATAGGTTGTTGATCTTTTGGAAATTAAAATTTTACACAATACATTCAATGACGTCCAGAGTCTATGTCATGGCCAGTGACGCTGCTGATTCTGATGTCGTTGTCACTGGAAGGCAAGAAACCATTTTCAAAATAAATAACAAAAAAAAAAAAAAAAAAATTGAAAATGAAAATGAAAATGAAACACAAAACCAACGAGTGAATGTCCTTTTTACTAATGAACTTCGGCGTTGATTGCTAATTGATTTGTCAACATCCCCGCATTGACGATGACGATGACGACGACGACGACGACTACGACGATAACTCAAGTTATGTTAACTCTCTTCCAGAGGAATTTCATGTACCTATATAGTGATGGACTCTGGGTTCTGATCACCAACCATCAAAATTGTGCAAACGGTTGCGTTATGCCGTTATGCTATACAGCATCATCATCGTACAGAAACAAGTCCAGTGGTGCTTGAAGCCCCCCCCCCCCCCTGAATAAACTCAAAATCTCCATTGCGGCACTGGCAGACTAATGAAGTCCAGCGATTCGTGTTGGCACACATAATCTCCGAATACTTGGTTCAATCAACGAACAAGCTTCGCTTCAAACCCCAAAGTTCCTAGCCCCCCCCCCCCCCACCCTCTTACACCCGGAATCATTGACAATATTCAAATACGAGAAAATATTCAGATGAAACGATAAAGAAGGTGACAGAGAGGACATAACACAAAAAAGTGGTTCCGATAATTACCGGTATTGGCATTTCTTCTTTCATTTCAAGGTGGATGACACTGGTTTGAGGAATAAGGGTTGGAGGGAGGGGGGGGGGACTGGCAATGCAGAGGGACTCCTTTAATTGGCCTCTCTCTTGCCTGGGAGCCATTGTCAAATACAATCATCGTTTTCATCGTCCAAGTCCAAGGTGTACCTATATTGTCACTTTTCGTTTTCTCTCTTTTCCTCCATTGTCTCAATCGGCTTTAACCCGTCCGTTCTTCCACAGTTCACACCGGCACAGAGTGGGAACCAATACAGGGGTGGTGAGATCGAACCAGGAGAGACATTTTGTTGGTTTTGTCATTGGGATTGATTTGCCATGTTGGAACAATGGTTTTTAATCCTTTTGGAATTTTTGTGAAAAGATTTTTCAGTGCAAAATTAATTGAGCATCAATCAAGGATTGAAAAGAAGTTGAAAAAGACAGAGAGAGAGAGAGAAAGAGAGATTATATATTGAAGGACACCATCATGATTGCTTTTTGTCGTTGTTAGTTAAGAGCTTTTAATACTTCATCAAGTGTTTGTGGTCGTTTTTCTTTTTTTTTCCTTTTATTTTTTGTCAATTATACTATTGGCTCTTTGTCTGAAGTAAAGAAATTTCAAAATGGATCCTAAGAAGGTTCTTTACACAAATCCTAATGAAATAAGAGACCATTTTTACCCTAAATTGTACGCTTTAATTCTGTCATCAGGACTGTGTACTTCGGTATTTTGCTAGAAACATGTTCTTCTAATAACTACAAGAGGTGCCCCGCTAGCAATTCTAAACACTTTTCGTATCGGAACTGACAATAAGGATCTTTTTCTTCTTCTCTCTCTCTTTAAGGAGATACAAAGTATTTATGACATGCACACGCTAGAATTCTAGAAATTTTGTGTTTATGCATGAGACCCGGTAGTAGGTAATAAAGTTGGTAAGTTGAAGCTGATCTTGGTGATGTGACCAAATAGACACGCTCTTTTTGCCCTTTTAGCACCTTGCATTTCTGTGGAAGAGTCTTGGTTTTCTTGGTTTTTTTTTTTTTCCTTCCAATTGAAAAATATTTTCCTGTTTTTGTTATCCTGTTTGTGTGATGTCTCATATATTAGTCCTCCCTGGGTAAAATGAGAACAATTGTTTTGTTAAACAAATATTCCAGAGCTACCTACAAGATTGTGGTGCGTGTAGGTGATTGTTGGATGAATTTTAAAATGCCCATAAGAACAACAAGAAGAAGGACAACCTCTCTGATGTGAACCTTCTCGAAACAATGTAAATGCAATTAAGTCATAAATGAATTGAGGTACAAGCCACCAGTCAGTGAGTGAGTGTCCTTGAATTTAATTGCCACCAAACATTTTTTTTTTCTAGAATGAATTGTTTTTGGAAATTCTCTTGTGTTGTACGAATAGAAGTTCTTCTTGCCCCCCGTTGCTGTTGGAAAACAAAACAAAATTCAGAATGTCGCGTGGAAATGCATACAATTTATGATCGGGGAAGTGATGAAATGGTATGATTTTCAAATACACACGGTAGCAGTTTTCGGCGAATTTGAAAACAATGCGGCATTCCAATCAGCAGAACTAAATTCATTGTTGAAAGGACATAACAAAAGTAGGTATTTCTTTAAGAGATTTTTACTCAAAAATGAATATTTTAAGGTTTGTTTCACTACTCTATTATCTGCAATCAATTGTTCAAAAGTTAGAATTCTATTTCTAGGCTCTGATACATCTTGTCCACGCTTACTTCTTTACCGGCGATTTTAGTTCTTGTTTAAACATAAACACCTAGTAAATATACTGGGTTTATACTGATTATTTCGGCCTATTAATAAATGTTTTTGTAATGAGCGGTCAAGCGACTGGACCATTTCGTGAGATAACATGTTCTCCAAACTCGGATTACGTAGCGATCCCCATTCACAGTAACGTGCCGGTCTTGATCATCACACTAAACCTTAATTCTTTCGGGATGCAATGATGACTTATGGAGTACGTTTGTATTGCTGCCTGACCAATACCGCATATTTTGTTTATTGAAGAAGCTATTCAGCCAGAAACATACTACGCTTCTGGTGGTCAGTTCTTGCGTCAATTTAATCTTGTAAGGATGTAGGCCAAGATCTTTTGGTAAAATTCGTCACAACGACGTCACAGAGATACCCAACGTTTGAGAACGACGTGTGAGAGACACATTTGGGCTTTCTGCAATTAAAGCCTCAGCGGCAGTAATATTCTTGACACTATGGGCACTTCTTTGTCTCACTGGCACGGGAACATTTTGTACTGTGCCTGTGGATCCAAATTTGTTCCACTAGACGCTTAATTGTTGATCTGCTAGGACGATTATGACGACCATAACTTGGACGTAGCGCTCTTAACGTTGAGGTCACGAATTTCGGTAGTAAATTTTAATGATTTCGACTCGTTGTTGGCTCGTATATCTTTCTATCATATTCGTTCTACTTTTGTAGCGTCTCTGTTGAAAAACACTTTAAATATTTCTAGTTCTAAACTATTTATATTGGCAAGGGCCCTCTAGAGGATATTTAGAACAGCTTGGAGAATGTTATTTGAACATTAAATCTTCAAAGATGGAACCAGAAAGTTTGTATAACATGAATTTTGTTTTTTTCACTGATAGAAAGCTTATGAAAAAAAAACCAATGACGAATTGTATCCAAGTCCAAATAGCTTTTGGTGGAATACGGATAAAGCCGTGTCATCAGCAAAGGCAGTCATTCTGCCTTTCAAGTTTTGTGCAAAAAGCGAATTCACATAAATTATAACCTTTAATTTTATAAATCACACATAACTATACATGACATAATAGCTTCACAAACTTGGAAATAGTTTCATCAAAATTCAACAAAACTGTCTGTTTTGGTCGTCGCAATTTAATCAACCACCAGTGGAGATGGTTCGCTTATAAAATGTATAACTCTTTTGTTTATTCTCGGATTTTAATGAATGAGGTGTTTAAATTTGGCTGAAATGTCAATAATTACAAAACTTAAATTTACAGTTACAGTTAAAAATAATGAGAGAAAAGTAATGGAAGGCAAAATCAATATTTGTTTTCTTTTTTTTTACAAAATGATATTAAATATTTTTGAATTTCATAAAACAATGTACTATAATATTGTTGGTACAAGTGTCCTTGATAGGTAATAAACATTTTCAAACATATAAATGCATGTTACAGGGGTTTGTCGATAAAATATCAATTATTAATTTTAATTTCACAAAACAGCACATTATGCTTCTTTGAAAAAATTTCCCTTATAGAACTTTTCACTAAATTTCTATAAAAATATAAATAAAGATAGGAAGTATAACTTCTGGCACGCGTACAAGAGTACACACACCTTTTTGTTTTTTGCTTAGAAGAACTTCTTTTGCTCTTCAGAAAAGTTGCCACGGAACTTTTACTGGATGTGCTAATTGTCAAAAAATCTTTAAACATTATAAATAAAATTGTTAACAAAATTCAAGTCGTAAAAGGCTTTAATAGTACCTACAGAGTTTAAAAACTTGTATACAGCTCCAATGGCACATTTCCTGTGCCAAATTGCACCTCATTCTAATTTCCACTAAACCATTGTATTATGTTAGTCTGATGGGGAGTGAGCATCAATACCAATTCGTTCTTACTTTATACACAAAGAGTTCGGTTCGCTTTTAGTTTTGACCTCATTCATTGCGAAAACCTAGTCCTGGGGTATTATCGATATACGTTCCAATTACTTTTATTCATTGCACCGCGATTTCGCTGATTGCATTGGAGCTTCAGGTAAGGATGCATCATATAAAGTCTACGTAGTCATCGTGCGTCGTAGTCGTCGACGTCGTCGTCGGCCGGCCGTTAGAATTCGTTAATTATCCTGTCAATAGGATTCGACGAAATTTGGTTGCCTTGACCACATGCGCGGTATTGGCATCCGTGATGCACATCTTTCCTGGATAGAAAACACCGACAACATCATATGTCCTCCCCAAGCCTCCACTCCGTCAACGGTCACTTCTATAGAAAGTCCATCCGTACCGTATAACATTTGTAGACCACATTAAGGGTTCACCAACGTAGACTGTTGCTGGTGCTCTGAGAACAGCTGACGCGTAATGGCAAGTGATTCGATAGGTCTTCAATGGGCGAATATATGCAAGCTTTGGTGGTCGGTTGGTATAGTTACGGTAGATAGGTACGGGTGCGGCGCGGCGCCACCATTCGGCGTGTAATGGAACTAACGCGTATTTTTCCTTTTCCCACCTTTTACATATGGATATATGTATAATGTTTGTGTGTATGTTTGCTACGTTGGAGGAACCACCTAGATATGTTAAGTCCCTGGAGGAAGAGTTGCATCGTCACAGGATGCAGGAAACCACGATGATATCGGTCGAGCCATGTGGTAAAATACCAAAAAGTTGCAACACTCTTCTTCTCTCTATCTCCCTGGATACCCCCGGCGCATCCCAATTCTGTCCCGTTTCAAATTCTGACAAAAAAAAAAAACGTTCCGTTCATCGTCGTTTGCATTGAAAAATGGTTTTTGCCGGAGTGCGGTATAGAAACGGAGGGGGGGCAAGGGGGGGAGGTGCTTTTATTTTTCCGTTCCATATAAGCAGCGAGGTGTGGTGCAGGCGAGAGTATACTTGAAACGCGGCCAAGCCAACCTATCAGCGCGTAGACTTTTTAGTGGTAATGGCGATGGCGATGCATCATCAACGTGTGTTTCGCATTTGGCAAATGTGGAAGTGATAGGATTCGGTGCCTGTTTCCAACCTCAATTTCCCAAATGAATTTTAATTAAATGCGTCGAGGATTTGTTGTGCATCTATATGTATGTATGTATGCGTATAGGATGGACGATGGACAGAAAATATATATATAGAAAACTCTGGGATGCTGATATCATGCTATTGTGCTGCCACTGCACTGATGATAGCCATCAGGTGATGCAAGCGAGGGAGCAAGTACCTCTACTCGTATATTGTTTCTGTGTATTGGATGGAGCATCAGTATAAAACAATGGCAAAGCTATATAGCCGCATGTACTAGAGCAAAAAACAAAAAATACAAAAAAAAACATCCAATTGCTTTGAATTTTATCGTGGATGCATTCGATTTTCATCCGGGTCTCTAATGATGAGGTAAAGTTGGTAGGTACAGGTTAGGTAGATACCTATGCGGGTAGAAGTGGGTATATTACTTACATAATGTCGACAAGTTTCGATCTATGTGGGGCAGAATGTAGAAGCAGCTATAGAAATGACATTGGGTGGAGTATTCGAGATAGTATAATGCATTGAACTAAAAATTAAAATAAGACTTTAGCTACCTAATTTGAAACTTGAAATAATTGACAAGAAAAATAAATGAATTGCCCTTTGTCCGATTATTAGATAGCCCATTTTTCTATGGAGCCTGGGCCCAGTCCGTTAACTAATGAAATTAGTATCAAATGAAAGCTGAAGTTGAGCACATTATGTGGAAAAAATATTTTCAAAATCATTGGTGGGGTTTTTGAGATATTTGACTTGGAAGTTGGTTTACTCAGAAAAAGAATTTCACTTCTCTTTTTTTTACAAAAGTGGTTAATTATTGTGATATTTTCTTGTTGTGGAAACGAAAAATATTGAGTAAAAATTCAGAAAATATTAAACTTTTTTAATATCACTGAATATATTGCGCAAACCGAAAACATTGTGGAATACAGCACTTACAAGGTTAATATTATTTATTGCGCAATACTGAGTATTGCGCAATAATATTATATAGTGTAAGGCCAACATTACAATGGTAAGATGGGTTGTGGAGGAAGGTTGTTAATGGACGTTTTAAGAGAGATTTTAAGGTGTTACGCCAGAATTCCTTTAATTTAGCAACTCCTCATTTGATCCTTAATAAGTTTCATCCTTTGATAGAGGACAATGCAGATACCAGTTTTTTACTGGAATTGGCATTGAACAGGTTAAACATTCCTAAATTTTTGGGGGATTTTGTTTATGAAAGACACCTTAACAGAACAAGGGCAGTGTTTTGTCGAATCAATGGAAATATTCCTAATTTAAATAACTTTTCTTTGCTTTATTTGACAGAGCTTCGAAAGATTTCATTCGGAATTTATCGTTCTTATTTCGGTGAATGTCTGAAAAATAATGGAAGTTATATAAGAGAAGTTTTTGAAAACCTAATGCGAATTAATAGTGCACAAGCACATCCAAAGCCTAGTTGGAGACAATTATTTAAGATATCGGTGTTCAAAAGCTAAGTGAAAAAAAGATGATTTTCAAAAAGTAAATACTAAATGTTTGAAAATGTAGTGTAGGTTTGAAATTTTTTTTGAATATATTTAAAAGATAAAGCAAATACCTTACATATAATTCCAAAATCATTTTTTTTTTATATGTAAAATTATTTAAGGAGATATAGTCAGATGTTATGAATGGTATACAATTCGTCAAAGAATAAAAGAGTTTTTTTTCTATTTTTTTTCCATAATATATCATTTAAGGTTTAATCAATAAATTTTGTATTGCATTGCTTAAGAGAATAGACACATCTTGAAATTGAGCTAAAAACATATTCAAAATGTTCTATTTTTTTATTAAATTTTGTATTTTTAACCCATTCATTAAAAATATAGTTTAACTTAGTGAACTCTGTGGCAATGTATAATAAAATAAGTGTCCAATATTTTTATGCAATATTTCTATAATCAGCATTTTATCTAATAGAATCTGTTCAATTTAATAAAATCCTGCAACTAGCAACCTACAAGTAACAGATTTTAATATTCAATGAAATATTTTTTTTTTTAATTTTTCTCTCTAAAATCTGTGCACTTTTATGTTTAAAAGTATTTATTGCCTATCAAGAATACTTGAACTAACAGTATTGTAGTACATCGTTTTTTGAAGTTCAAACAAATTTCATACCATATTGCAAAAAGAATAAGAAAACAAAAATTTATTTTGTTCTTAATCACCTTTTACTCATTATTTTTATATGTAACTGTATTCGAATTATAATATTACATCATATTGTAGCCTGATATTTCAGCTAAATTTAGACACCTCAATCTTTAAAATCCGATAAGAAACAACAAGATTACAAATTTTATAAGCGAACCATCTCGAATCCATTTGTGAGCCAACGGTACCGTTCTCCAATGGCTGGTCGAGTCTGACGACCAAAGCAGACAATTTTGTTGAATTTTGTTGAATTTTGTTGAATTTCTCTTTTCAAGTTTGTGAAGCTTTTATAGCATGTACAGTTATGTGTGATATACTAAATTAAAGGTAATTTTATCGTGATGCTCAATAAAGTTGAATAAGAGTTTTATCAGGTTTATGTAAATAGTAATTAAGCACCGCGTAAACAAAACTCTTTTTACCGTTTCGTCGGCTCACAGACTACAGAAAAATGTCACAGTTTGTACAAAAATGCATTTACCCAATATCTAATGGCTGTGTAAATTTCAAGTTTAAAAATATAAAAATAAAATACAGTTGGAAACGGCCATAAAACTGGCACTGAAAAATCTGGTTTTTACTGTTTTTCATTGAAAAAAATGTTTAAAAATCTAATTTTTCACACCTTTATAGACAACACATAAACCTAAAAGTTGACAAAATATTTTTCCCGTTACTCCCTGATTTTTTTTTAAAACCAATTAAACCACCCACATTAACTTTCAAAAACGTATTTGTTTTTTAAAACTAAAAAAATAGTTATGGAGCATTTTATATGAATCCGTATTAGACGCCTAATACATTATTATCTTTCAATGTACATAACATTTCAAGAAATTATCAAGAAATTATCAACTGTATCCATAATTACATCATTTTCAAACGTCTAAAAAAATATTTAATATTGGAAAATAATTTTTAACTTGAAAAGTTCAATTTTTTGAATTTTTTTCTTGATGAGAACTCATCATTATTTCAAAATATCTATTCTATTAAATTTATTTCACGATACTACCACTTATACTTTTCAAGATGTACAAAAAGTTTTTTTTGTCTTTTGTCCCATTTTACCCTAACTTGCCGGTGGAATTTCAAAAAATCCCGTTGTGTGTCAGAACCTTGCTTTATACCACCTATCTTTTGGTGTATTTAGTTTTTTCCTATCACTAGAAAATAAATCAGTCAGACTATCAATAACAATGGCTAACTTCTGTAATTTAATAAATTTATTGTGTTTCACACAAAATGAAAAATAAAAAAAAACAAACCCAGTATAAAATGTAAGTGTGTGTTTACTCTTTGCTTACTCAGAGTGTCTGTGTGGAAAAAACCCAGTAATAATGGGGTAAAAAAGTCTATGTGTTAATATTGGTTGAATATTTTTATAAACGCCGCCGGTAAAGAAGTATAACTTCAAAAAAAACTGGTTTTTGGACTTAAATCCAGTTTTGGGTGTGTAATGATTTTTATATACCATCTCATAATCAGTGCAATAAGCCCTAGAAAAGGTGACAGGTCTGGGATGGTTACTAAATCTCGCAAATCAAAATCTCGAAATACGAAATTACGCAATTACAAAATCTCGTAACGCAAAATCTCGCTTTTTTTTTAATTTCTGGCCTCATAAAAAGGTATTCCATGGTTCTGGAAGTATTGGAATTGTCTTTCAATACTTGTTTGGATTTCATGTAATTTTTTTTTGGAAAACTATTACTCTAACCTTATCGTTATGAATTAAATAAATGTTGTTTTTGAAACCTTTTTATCAATTTAATTGTTTGTGTATATCGAAGAATATTTATCGAAATATCTTTGTTGGAGCAAAAACTAATTTAATTTACTCAAGATTTCACCTGCTACCTCCTTCTACTTCTTGTTTCTGCGGATGGTTAAATTTCATTTATACTAAAACTAATTTAAGCTTACAACTGACAAATTAACTTGCTTAAATATTTAATATTTTTTTTTATTCTATAAATATTTAACATTCATAAAGTCACTTGACAATTGGAATTTATCACCGTATGAAATAATTTATTCTCGGCAGGAGGTTATATTATAGAGAAATAATGTTAAGGATAAAGTACGAAATGAAGTATTTATTATTTGAAGGACCACTCATTCAATCTTAATAAAAATGTGAAAATAATTCTTTTTTCTTCTCTGCTCTGCTGATGATGTACTCTTCCTTTTGTGGGTTAATTTTCTATCTTTGAAATACCTCGTCGTTGTCGTTGTCGTCGTATAACATTTTTTCCTTTGTTCTAATAAATGAGAAATCACTAGAAAAGTGTTTTTTTTGTTTGTCTCTTGATAACATGGCAACTAACATGTTGGCATAGCGACATGGTTAAATTAAAAACAAAAAGGATAAAAATAAAAAAAAAAAAAAAATACATATTCTTGATTTGATGTATGTGTAATCCTGTACAATGTTCATCTACATAAAAATATATATATGGTTAAAAAAGGACTTTTCTGTCATCAGAGCATTAGATGCGTGTGTGAATCAAATTTAAAGTGGACACATAATACTCCATCACGGAAAAGGTAGAAGAGGTTTGTGTCCCTGTCCAGCAGTTTTAAAAAACAAAGTGGATGGATGAATCAACCTGTGAATAACCAAAGAAGAAAAAGGATGCTCCTTAAAAAGAAGGATATAAGCAGATTTTTTTTTTTTTGTTATCCGAGGTATGTCATGCAAATGTTCTTTTTATGGTGTAAAATATCACGGAAAGCAAAAAAAAATATATTGTATAAACAAAATTCAACGAGGAAAAAAAATAAAAGATTGGATTACAAGAATTTAATTTATTATTTTTAATTAGATATTTTTTTATTTTGATCTTACCATTTATGGGTGATGATTCACAGTTGAGTGTGATTTTTATAATAATAATTTATTTTTAAAATGCAAATATCAATTTAAAAGTTCACGTGACCTTTTATCAATAGACTCATCAGTTACTAGATGATGTTATACTGCCCTTTAAATACGCACTGCTGTACCAGGGCGAAACGCATTTTGAAGTTGAGGTCACTGGAACTTTTAAATTGAAATTATACAAGCGCTCCGGATAAAAAATAAAGATAATTTTCATTATTTATTATCATTTCTCTATATTTTTACTGTAACAACTACTTTAAATACATAATATCTGGTATTTTAACTTGAGATATTATAGCAATTCTTTTTCACTGAAAAAAAAACTAATTTTTATTTTTAAGTGGATTATGTACCTACTGAACATTTTTTTCTCGATAAAATGAATCCAGTGAATACATAAAGTTTCATACGAAATAGGTACTCGGGGAGAGAACGATATCTCGTTGTCCGAAAATTAAAAACTGATTTTTGTAGAAGGGACAAATACAATACAAGCATATGGAGTGTCTATCTCCCCCCGTTTGGGCGGGAGGGACAATTTCATGAAAAAAGTAATAAAATTGGAAAAAAAATTAAGGTTATGCCTACAATTTAGTCAAAGCCAATATGCTTTGTTCCAGTTTTCAATGCCAGTTTTTAAATCAAGTGATGTCTACATTTGGAGAAACAAATTGGGAAAAAAAACATGCAAAATGTGTGCATTTTGTGTGCAACACAAAAAATTTATAAAATTACAGAAGTCGGTCATTGTCATTGATAAATCTGACTGATTCATTTTCATTCTACACTATAAGTGATAAATAAAAACTAAATACACCAAAATATAGGTGGTATAGGTTCTGATACAATTGGATTTTTTGAAATTCAACCGGGAAAATAGGGTAAAATGGGGTAAAAGACAAACAAAACTTATTGCACATCCCGAAAAGTATAAAAGTAAGATTTGTAAAATAAATGTTACTGAACAGTAAAATTAAGTGATGATAAGTTTTGGCCAAGAAAAAATTCTAAAATATCATATTTTCAAGTTAAAAATTATTTTCCAAAATCAAATGTTTTTTTTTTTTACAAATATTTATGTAATATTGAAAAAGTAGTTATGCACATTGCAAGATAATAAAAAAAAAATAACGGTCTAGTACGGATTATATTCAAATTGCTCCATAATAGTATTTTTGAGCTTTAAAAAACACATACGTTTTTTTAAGTTTATATGGGTGGTTTAATTGAATTTAAAAATCGAGAAATAACGGGAAAAATATTTTGGGAAAACGGCTTACAGATTTACATATGTGTTATCTATATATGTATGTGTGGAGAAATTGAATATTCAAATATTTTTGTCAATGAATAACAGTAAAAACAAGATTTTTCAGTCCAAGTTTTTTGACAGTTTCCAACGGTAATTTAATTCTATTTTTTTTATTTTTTTTCATTTTTAAAATTGAAATTTACAGCGCCATTAGTTGTTAGATATTAGGTTTCACAATTTTCTGTAGTCTATGAGCCGAGATAACGGCAATGAGAGTTTTTTTACTTTTTACTCAAGCCTCATAAAATCATGATTCATTTTTATTGAGCATCATTTGAGATATCACACACAACTTAACAAAGCTTCACAAACTCTGTAAAGTTATTTCATCAAAATTCAGCAAAATTATCTGCTTTGGTCGTGGGAACTCGACCAGCCACCAATGGAAAATGGTACTGTTGGCTCACAAATGGATTCGAAATGGTTCGCTTATAAAACTTTAACTTTTTTGTTTACTGTCGGATTTTAAAGATTGAGGTGTTTAAATTGTCCTTCTGTTTTAGACTTATTTTTATATAATTACACATAAAAATAACGAGTAAAATGTAATGGAAGTCAAAATCAATTTTTGATTTCTTTGTCTTTTTACAACATAGTATGAATTTTTTTTGAATTTCATAAGATGTACTACAATATTGTTGGTACAAGTGTCCTTGATAAGCAAAAAACATATACATGCATATTAACAGATTTTAGATAGAAAAAGTTAAAAAAAAAACACGCGATGCAAAGTTTATTGATTAAATTTAAATTTCTTATAATTTTTTTTTATTAATTGTTTTAACATTTTAAGCATTTCAGATCATAAGTACAAGTACGTGCGTCCCAGTAGTTTACTTTTCAAGCCTTTGTTTTTCATAATGAAATGCATCTGTTTCATTTACTGCGAGATACTAAAAATTTAACGCACACCAAAAATGAAAATGCAGCTACAAACAAACTTTAAATATTTGGTAGTGTTAATACCTCTACTGGATAGGATAGGTACAACATTTTGGACCCATTGCAAATTCTGGTGATAGTTCAATTTTTTTTTTAGCACCAATGTTGTTCTAAAAGCAAAATCTTTACAACTACACCCAATTATGATATTTGGTATGTAAAAAATTATTAATTTATAAAATTGACTAAATGTGATGTTTTTTTTTGTTATGAACATAACACCTTTGATTATATTGACTCCCCTCTACCACACTTATAAAATACTGACTCCTTACAAGTACCAAACCACAAAAAAAAAAAACTTATACAAATCAGATCGTAAAATTCAAAAACAAGTCCTTATTCGCACCTCCACCAAATACACCACAAAGGCTCGTCCGTTTTACCATCACCCTCATCATCATTGAGTTCAAAGACACAATAAGCACAATAAAAGTGCCCAAAACGTTTGTGAATTCAAACCCCAACTTGCAATATATCCGTCCAATTCTTTTGTGCGATGACGACGGTTAAACGTAACAAAAAAAAAATGCATCCTGAGTCAATATAGCATGATAACAAATGAAACAGTACTTCAACTCTAAAAAAAGAAAGCAAAAAAATACAAAAAAAAGCTATAAAAAAAATTAACAAGTTGTAAATGTGCCCTCCCAACCACTATAGGGCAGGCTATACTAGCACTAGGTACCATGCAACGTCGCCGTCCATCGTCGTCGTCGTATATGTAAAAGAAGAAAAGTCCAAAAAATATTCTTTTCATTTCCATGCAAATATCCGGAAGCAGATACACATCATCATCCAGCATCATAGTCATCATCATTGTCGTCATCGCTATACTATATCGCCATCATCAGAGCTGGGGCTAGACAAATTTAATATTCACTACAAACGAGGAGCCAGAGAGAGCCTACAAAAACCAACAAAGTCCATCCAGAGGTCCCCACACATCATATGCAATAGAAGGGACACAACCAGTTCCAAAAAGAAAAATCAGGAGTCAGAGTGGAATATGCATGAATCCTTGCATCAACGAATTGCTGCTGGTGTGTGCACTTTATGTGCCCGCAGAAATATCCTTTGATTCGTGAGAGGATTTCCATTTATTGCTGCAGCGCTAAAGAGCCCCATCACGATGCATATGGATAGGGAAGGGGGCGATATAGTCAATCCGGCCGGTCGGCGCAGCGCGAAGGATTTCTTTTTTTTGCTTATTGTTGTTGTTGTTGTTGGATTTTTATTCCTTTCCTTATGGTGGCCGCATCATTGCGAATCACATTTTGACAGGCGAATCCACCAAATTGAGTGAGAGACATCCTGCCGGCACATCAGGAGTGTGTTTTTGTGAATTGTAAATGGACATGCCGCGGATGAGAGGACGTTGCACTTTATTTTTAACCTCCACTCTCCTTCAAACACACACACACACACACAAATCCAGCCCATGGACCTTGTGGAATCTCTGAATTTGCTTTTTATTATAAAAATCAGAAAGGCTCTGATCCATGCACAAAGTGAGGGGTCATCCTTTTCGGTGCGGTGCTGCAGTGGTGGTGACTGGCCAGTGGTGGCCTCGACGACGACGACGACGGTGATGCAGTTCAGGATTGTTGCACTGATGACGAGTGAAAAACACAATCCGTATAAGGATCCTTAAGCTCGCTTCATTGTTATGGCCTGACAATAACTGACTGGAAGGGCAAACGAATGTGGTGCATTATATGGTTTTTGGAACTTTTAACCCTCGCCGGCTTAAGTTTTGTTTTGGTTTACTTTTTTCTGCAGTTATTCCTTTCGTAGATGCATATTTAAGTTTTTGTTCATGTGCTTTGCAGTGCGGCTCTGGATGCACATAGGAATCAGTTCCTTGGGTCTGGGGCAGCTGTATAAGGGCTTTTGAAGTAGCATAGAGGTTTCGAAGCAGTAAAAAAATTGTTTGCTATGGAAATTTGTCTGGTTTAGCACTCAATTGATTTTTTTTTTTTCATTCTGGTCAGTTAAACCAGGACACGTTTGTTTATAGGGATGTAAGGGAATTGGTGGATTAAGTGTATATGCATTGGGGGTTCTATTAAATTTCTGTAACTCCACACAATTGATTTCTAATAAATTTAATAGGCCGGTTGATAAATCTTCCATAAGATGGAGTACCTAACAGACTTATTTGTGTGTTTCAGAGCCGTTTGCTGATACAAAACTTAAGCATTTGTGACAGTTTACGCAAAGGAAAAAGTAGCCCCTAAGCGCTTATGTTCAACATAAATATTTTAAGTATAGTTTCAGCTAATAGCCCTTAGTTTCTTACTAGTAGGTGAATTCTGACTTGCAATACCCAATGAAATTTATATCGATTACTGATTGTGACAGTATAATTGACCATTGATAACAAAACCAAGACTTATTAGAGTTTCGAAGAGGTCTATCTTCGAATATGATAGCAAAATATCAGACTAAGAAAGTAGTTCGTAGTTCAAAAGTAGCTTCTGTTAAAAAAAAATAAGCTCCAACAAATTTAGAGAAGGCTTTCGAATAATGGTAAGTGTTTAATATAGAGGCAAAAAAAGAATTGGGCCAAGGATTGAGTCCTGAGGAATACCTTGAATCAGTGACTTAAGACAGAATTATTTAGCAGTTTTCCACAAAGTATGGAATGATTAATGCTATTGAAAAGCTTTTGAGTAGTCAAGAATAAGATGGAAACTTTAGGTAATAAACTTTTGGTTCGAATGTATGCAAACCATAGCGGTGGCACAAGTACCTACTTAAAAAAAAATCTATAGTTTTGTACTTAGTTTTGTACAATTTTGTAGATACAGTGTTGTTCAACCACCAGCCAGTTTTGTACATGCTCACATTCCAGTTTGGTACAGTTTTGTAAAAAAAAAAAATATCTAAAATTTTATTTTGTGAACCTAAGGCAAACGATTATATAAGAAGCTTTAACGTCCACAGAACTTCGAAACTAAGAGCAAGTACGTGCGACCCATTTGTGTATTTTATTTTTTAAAGGAAAACCTTTTTTTTCTTCAGAGACAAAACTATGACACATCACTTAAAGGTATTTTTTTGATGCCGAATTTAGAAAGACTAATTTCAAAACGAAAGTTATGGTCTTTTTTTCATTTCTCGTATATTGTATCCGTCAACAGTTAACTTATTACCAAACACCCTTTAATGGTGATGGTACAGTGATTAACCGATTTTGATAAAAAAAACTTGTCCTTATCATTTCATAAGCCATTGGCCATTAATATTTTCAAAAATAAAGTTTTGAAAAAGTTTAAAAAAACTGTCCTTTTTCATCGATCATTTTTTTTTTTGTGGTTTTTAAATTACTAACGTGTGATTTTTTAAGAGGTTTAGAACTTTAAAAAAAAAACACAAAAAATTCGAAAAAATGAATGAAATATTTATTTGAATCGATAGTTTGAACCTTGCTATTTAATGTTTAAAGATAATTTCATGCAAATGTTGACCGCGGCTGCGTCTCAGGTAGCTCATCCGCTGAGTCCAATTTTGGCATACTCTTTCACACATATCGGCTGGTATCTCAAGAATGAATGCATGGATGTTGGCTTCCAGTGCGTCAATCGAAGCGGGCTTGTCCCTATAGACATTAGCCTTGACATACCCCCACAAAAAATAATCTAATGGTGTCAAATCGCACGATCTAGGCGGCCAATTGACCGGCCCGAAACGTGAAATTAACTGTTCACCAAACTAGCCTCGCAATTGCGCCATTGTTTCGCGTGCTGTGTGGCATGTGGCACCGTCTTGTTGAAACCACATATCATGCAAGTCAAGAACTTCCATTTCGGGCAAAAAAAAGTTTGTTATCATCGCTCGGTAGCGTTCACCATTGACAGTAACGCTGCGATTAGCATCATCTTTGAAGAAATATGGCCCAATAATGCCGCCGCGCCGGCCCATAAACCGCACCAAACAGTGGCTTTTTCGGGATGCATTGGTAGCTGTTGCAATGCTTCTGGCTGATCTTCACTAAAAATGCGGCAATTTTGCTTATTTACGTACCCATGAGCCTCATCGCTGAACACAATTTTTCGATAAAAAAGCGGATCCTCGGCCAGCTTTCCAAGAGCCCATTCACCAAAAATTCGGCGTTGTGGTAGGTTGGCTGGCTTTAGTTCTTGCACCAGTTGTATCTTTAAAGGCTTTACGCCCAAATCCTTTCGCAAAATTTTCCACGTAGTGCTGTAACAAAGGCCTAACTGCTGGGAACGGCGCCGAATCGACATTTCGCGGTCTTCTGTCACACTAGCTGATACGGCCGCAATATTTTCTTCACTACGCACAGTACGTAAACGTGTTGGTGGTTTAATGTCCAACAAAGTAAATTTGGTGCGAAATTTGGTCACAATCTTCCGAATAGACTGCTCAGAAGGTCGAGAATGCCGACCATAAAATGGAAGCAGCGCGCGATGAACATTTCGAACCGAGCACGAACTTTGATAGTAAAATTCAATAATTTGCAAGCGCTGTTCATTTGTAAGACGATCCATGGTTAAATTGCAAACCAAACTGAAGCTGTTTGACAGTGACACAAGGTACTAAACACACGTCAGCTGTCAAAACCAGTGTTGCCAAAACCAAACCAGCTAAAAAATCACCCGTTAGTTGAATTTAAGGCAGACGTATGGTCATGTAAGGCCACATACAGTCATTTTTATTTATGAAAATCATTTAAAACACAGCGGAAAACCGGTTAAAGTTGTGATAAAATTTCTTGAAAGTCAATTAAATTCGTGAAATATCGCAGAAAAAGCGTAAAGTATTATGAAGAAAAGGGCGGTATTACCACTGGTCCGTGCTTTTCTCCACGGTATTTAATTTAGCACTTTTTACCACGTTAGTACACATTATTCCGCATTTATCCCCGACTTTTCACGGTTTTTCTGCTTCTTCCACACTTTTCTATGTGATTTTCTTCTCGACCTTTAGCGTTTCTTTCTTTCGGTAAATTCTTAGCGCTGTTCCATTGCATTTATTGCTATTCTCCGCAATCTTTCACTAGAATAATGCGTTTTTTCTACAGTAGATATTCCGCGATTTGTGAAGTGGTAAACTAATATATTTCACATATTTTTCCACGACCTTTCACGGCTTTTTTTCTGATCTTTCATGCATTTGTTCTCGATTTTTTAAAATAATTGCCAAATCCTTATTTCAGTATTTTTCATGCACATATGTCCATCACACAAAACACAAAACACACCTCCTTCACCATTTTCCCTTATTTGGCATTAGTAGATAGTTTCTAAGCATACGAGCACATAATAGGATTATTTCTAATCACCATTATAATACTAAATCGTCAGTCGTGACGGCCTAATCCCACCATTGGCTAATTGAATTTTCAAATATTTACCCATTTAACGAAAGGGTTAATTGATATCCTTCGATGACATTTAAAACACACACAAGCATCTCGAACAGTTGTTGTTGTTACCCATTCCATCCTATTTAAACATTAACTGTCCCTTTAAGAAATAGGATATTTCAGCAAGGACATTTATTTATGTATGCCCTGTCTACACACCTCCGCCTACAAAAATATTTGCAGAAAAAGGGTTAATCCGTATACTAAACATCCACTCCCACGAGAATTTAATTTTTGAAAAATTTGTATTTTGGAAAAACTGTATCGAATACAAAAATATTCCCAGGAAAGAGGTCCTTTTTGGTACATGAGATCATAGTGGTATATACCTGGCGATCGTGTGCCCTCAATTATCATAGAAGACAAATATCCTACCAAAAAGAATTATATTTGTTCTGCTATATAGGATCAGTTTTGTTAATCCTTTTTTCGTTTTCTGGAAGAATTTTACTGACAGTAAAACAAAGAGTGAATGGTAAACTCAACACAAGGCGGTAACCAACAAATGGAACCAGTATTAAGAGTAGGGGTGAACTGTAACTCTAAAACAAAACCAAAATAAGGACAACAATCGACAATGCGAGTGTTTAGAATTCCTCGACCACCTTCCAGTTGTGCGTTTGTTTATTGTTATTCAAATAATTTAAACCGTAATTTCTAAGGATATTCAACTCTTTTGCATTTCAGAGGAACCGACGACAGGACTATAATGCACGAATAGGTAAGCGGTAAGGTATATCTAAATCATCTAAATGAGTTCATCCATAAGAAATATAAGAACCGCGTGTACCTTTAATGAAAATGAGTAATAGCCGATAGAATCCTTTTTCGTCCTGCGAAAAGACTTGAGGAGTGATATTGACCATAAAAGTCATTTTTGTGACCAAGTAAAAGGGTTTTATTGCAACTTGTTTTTACTTCGAATATGGTAGGTAGGTACACTACACAAATATTAGAGAGGAAGGACGAACTGATTTGCATGTCACGTAGCGGTACCATTATCCAAACAGAACGTTGTTGACTTAGGAGAACTGACGAAAACAACCAAAAAAAAGAAGAGAGTCCTTTTGTTTCAACGTTAGACAAATTGTTATTATATTTTTGGACCCATAATGGCCAAAGAGTGAGTAAAACGAAGGGGGGAGGGGGGGGGGTGAGACAAGTGAAAAATAAATGCAACCCTTTTATTCGTGGCATGTGAATAACGGTACTGTAAACTGCATGCATGTAAATATGTAAATAAATGTACCTCCAACACACGGCCATCAGGCCAGGCCAGCATGTCGGTGTGGTAGCGAAGGATAAATTTGCTTTTATTGCATTGTGCCAGGGTAGGTAATTGGCACCCTGTTGGTTAATGGCTTTGGGAGGACTTCCCTCCAAAAAAAAACACTCAAGGACATTTCCATCCAATGTGCACTGTAAATTTAATATATCTACGGTTCATACACTGGAATATATATGTGCATCAAATGTAAAGTTGTCGAGTGGTTAACTCTGCTGTGCGCTCTGATGGAACACGGAAGAGCAAAGAGTTATGTATAGTAAATTCCTTTTTTTTTTTTGTTGTAATTCTTCCTTTTCTGGTTATTTCCATTTTTTTTGGATTTTTTTTTTTTTATTTTTTTGAATTCGTGTTTTGTTCCCCGGTTGGTTGTTTGTTTGGCTATGCAGAGGCTTATAAAATTGGTGTGGCTGCCGATGATGGAAGGTGGGCGACACAGAGGTCCTTCGAATTTATATACCTAGAGTTGATGTGTTACAACTTACAACACTCTAGGGCTGTCAATTTCGGTTTGAAAGATCTAGAGCACCACATCAAGCTTATTGTGCATATGTAGGTACACATACCTACCGCGCAACCACCCTTTTTGGGTATGTAATGTTATTAATTGATTGATGGCTGATGTAGAGAGAGAAACGGCTTGAATGGATGCATTGATGGAATGATTGACAGGACGAAAAATATGCCAAGTCAAAGAGAAGATTGCATTTTCGGTGGTGGAACTATACATGGAACCCTTCAATTTTATGTTGCTTAATGCAATTTTTCTATTCTTTCGTTTTTTTCAAGTTTATGGATTGTCAATGTCTTTAAATTTGAGTGCATATAGGCAACTAGCTATTTATAAGCTACTATAAATGCACCTGATTTGTTTTGTGTGTTTCAGAGACAACTCGTGATTATAAGGTGGCAACCCATGGTTTTACCGGTAGAAACCCATGATTTTACCGAGGGGTAAGATAGATGGTAAGTTTACCGAAGTTACTTTAGTATTAAATGAGCGATCCTAGATTTTATCGAAGCATTCCTTGAATTTTTAGTTCAAACCTTTATTTTACCAGGACAAAACTTAATTTTACCGGGTTAAACCATGTCTTTTTACAGAGACGACGCGTAATTTTACTGATGAACGCGTTGCAAGTTTACAATTGCCAGCTTGCGATTTTATCGGAGCATCAGTACTTTATTTTGCAGGGAAAACCCGTGATTTTACCAGGGCAACCCTTGATTTTAGCAGAGCAACCCATGACTTTACCGGAGAAATCCATAATTTCACTGAGATGCATAATAAATAAATGCATAATTTTGCAATTTTACCGTGTGGTGGCTCACGATTTTACCGGAGCGGTTCCTTGAAATGAAATCCTTTCACCTTCACATATCAGCGTCATGTCATTTTGTCTCGATAAAGATTGTGATCAGGCTAGCTAGCTTACCACATTGAAGCCCTAGACTTCTTGAAGCACTTCCTATTTCTGGATAACCATTACGCCAGTCCTTAGCATATCCAAGTTCGGAAGTAAACTTCACGTATACAGATTCGAAGTTCGTTGTCCTCGTTTCCTTTAAGATCACCTGTATCCTAGGCTTGTTGGTGTTTTGGAACACAGGTTTTAACACAGAAATAAAAGAGTTATCATATTGATTATTTTAGTAGTCAATACGACAGTCAAATAGTCAATTCAGCCAACGATCGCGATAGTCAATATGACAACTACCGATACTCAATATGACAACCGAATTTTTTTCTACAACTCAGTAGTCAATATGACAACTTTTGGTTGAAATAAATTGAAAGATTGGTTGTCATATTGAGTATCGCGGTAGGCAATATGACAATTTTTGATAGTCAATATCACAACTTCGGTAGTCAATATGACAACTTTTGGTAGTCAATATCACAATTTCGGTTATCAATATGACAACTGCGGCAGTTTATTTTATAATTGGCTACCAAGTTGTCATATTGACTACCAATTTGACCTTCAAACAAATTGTATATCAATTTCGGAATTATTAATTCCAGTTTAAGTTTTGCTTTTCATATTTATTGACTGTCAAGTTGCATTTTGACTACCGAAATTGTCATAATGACTGCCAAAAGTTGTCATAAAGATTACCGCGGTAGTCAATATGATAGCCGCAGATGTCATTTCGATTCCCCCAACCGAAATTGACAATCAATTTGTAAATTTCGGGTCCGGTTGTCAAAATAAAGTTGTAATATTGACTATCTTGGTTTTTCAAGATGACTTCCGACGATTGTCATATTGGCTACGGTTGTTTTTATCTATGTGTACGTGGTAGGGAAGTTACCCCAACGCACAAGCCCTATTCTGGAAGATCATCATATGCTCTTAAATAGTTCTGAGAACAAAGAGCAGGATAAAACCGTCTCGCCTGAGCTCTGACTCTGAATATGTCGTAGAAATAGGTATAAGGCATTCACAAAGTAGTTCATCCCGATTAGATCTGTAGACGCCAACGTTTATTCCATCTGGGGAATTCGTCCGCTATCGCCTTGATGAAAGGATAGAAGTGCCTCAGTAATCACACATCTCCTCTCCTCCCCCTCCCCATTCTCGCGTGTATGCCCCCAACAGCCTTCCACAAGAATCCAAAAGACTTTCTACGTAAGAAAGCATCACAAGATTAATTTATATGCGATGTGTCAAAAACGTACATGTTTGAAATCCAAATCATAGCAGCTTTATCTTTGTTTCTATTTTTTACGTTGAGAAAAACGTTTCGAAATATCGCGTGTTGTTCATGATAGCCCTATAATTCATTCAAAAACTTTAACATCGCTTAAATTCCAGCCACAATCTTACCAACTTCGCGCCAAGCTGCAATCTAACTGTCATCCAAAAGTCACGCAACACAAATCAAACGCGTCTTACAAAAATTGCCACTTAATGTTGACCAAAGTACGACGTTAATACTCGATAGTTGTGTGTAGTTATCCAACCAACAACACAGGCAACACTTAATGAGATTTAGATGTAACCTATACCCTACCCAACCCATCCGGCCGCACCCACCCATGTTAAGTTGCTCATCCTTCTGTGGCACAATCCCGCATGTGGTAAACACACTCAGCCATATGCCACCCGGTCACTATAACCAACACTTACACTACCTTCTGTCTGTAAACGGCAACATTTTGAATCTCAGATAATGCCTACCGTCCAGCGAACGTTATAAAAAGTATAAACTTTATTGTGAGACAGCAGCGTTTACGCTTCCACAGTTCCGTAGTTTTTGTTCATTTGGTTTTACGAAACGGCCAAGCCGGAATCCACTTAACGACGGACACATTCTAATCTCCTACTTTAGGTCCACCCAATACCCTTTAAACCCTCCCCCCCCCCCTAAAAGCAAACACAAAAAGAACAACTACTGACGTTAGAACACTTTTTATCCGGGGATAATCGCTTCGTATCGTAGCCTTCGCCGAGGAAACTTTAGTTTTGGCCAGCACCCATTTAGTATACGAGAGCACATACCACTAAGCAAGAGGTAAAGGTAGTATGCCGGTGGTTATAATGGTGGTCGCTAGCGATAAATAAGCTTAGTTACAATTTAATGACTACCGCACACCCTATTCTCAACCCCCCAAAAAAGCACTGTGATTTCATACCTGATCCACTTCCCTATATTATAGACACGGTCGGTTTTTGTGGTGCATTAATGGGATCTTAATACGTTCCGAGGGGATTAGGATTGCCGTTGGAATAGTCGGTTTTAGCAGTATTTCGCTTGGATAATTAACTTAAATGGTCTTTGTTACAAATAGTAGGCCAGAGGGTATGTATAGAAAATTATTACATGGACTTTTCTATTTTCCATTAGATTTTCTTTTTCTGTTCATCAAAAAAAAAAAAAAAAACATCAAATACTAACGGTAACTTTGATGCGGAAATAAATTGCTATAAGAAGTTTAGATTATAAGGAAATAAGAGCCGACAGCAAATTTTGGGTTTGGGGATTTAACCAAAATTGCTAGAGTTACTAAGCTTAATAAGAAAAATAAGGAATAAGACTTTTTTTTATTATGATGGGCGTCTATGATCCAGGGTGGATCTCGGCCTCAATCAACAAAATTCTCTATACATCCCGGTCCCTAGCTAGTTGATTGGGACCGACCACACTAAGTTGGTTCAAGTCGTCCACCATTTGGTTGTGCTACCTTAGATGAGGCATTCCTCTTTGACGTCGTCTACGAGTTTGGATGCAAAGACTTTTCGGACTGGTGACCTAGCCATCTCAATGGGTGTTTTTCAACTCCTTTACATGGTCGACACGGACCGTAGAGCTCGTCATGGTATTGTTTTCTTCGAAACTCTCCATCGATGCATGCTGGATCAAATATCACTCGAAGAAACTTTCTCTCAAGCAACCCAACTGGTTCTAATGCCTATGCCTCATAAAACAGGACTGGGACGGGTCTTATAGTCTCTTTGGTTCTTTGAGAGAGGGCCTTACTACTGAAATGCCTTTTAAGGCCAAAGAAACAGCAGTTGGCAAGTGTGATTTTTCGTTTGATCTCTACACTGGTGTCGTTTTGCAATGTAATAGTGGGTTCCAGGTAAGCAAAGTCCTTGAGTTTGAAGTTATAACTTATAACTGCCCATCGTGATGTTCCGACCCAGTTGACATAGTTGAGGAGACTAATGCCTCCATAGTTGGCCAAGTTCAGAGCATCTCCTTTCTTGAAGATTAGTTAAGCCCCCGACCAATTCATCTCCCGTTGCCTGAAATAGATCAGCCAGGAAGCAGTGGCGTATTGAGGGGGGGGGGCACATATGATTCCAGCCCCCCTCCCCAAGCCACCAGAATCATGTTATTTTTCAGGTGATTTCATCACATACACATGATTAACTTAAACTTTTTCGTAAGCAAGCATTACCCCAGCCGTAACATTACTCTATAAATTCGAACACTTGCTTTTCGTGCTCGTTCTTCTTCCTTCTAAGAAGGCGGTGTATATCTCTTCTTTTTTTGAACATAGAATTTTCGGGGTGCTCTATCACCAGTTCTGCAGTCTTGACTCATATACTACTTTCTTGGCTGCATGTACCAAGTGGCACTCCTAGTCGACTAATTCTTTTACGTCGATTTTTTTTATAATTTTCGCTCTTTGCTGGGGCTGGGTTCCATTGATAGCCGCATCCGATCTCTAGATACTATTAGGTGATCTAAATCTATGTTGGCCCCTTGGAACGTTTGGACATCCAGGATACTTAATGCATGCCAGACGTCTTTCGCAATATGTTCAATTTGATTAACAGTAACATGATCTGGAGACCGCCAAGTTCCCTTGTGAATATTGAAGCGCGGAAATTGCATGCTTGGCATGGTGATATTTCGTCCCGCCGAAAAGGCGATATTTCGTTTCTAGAAGTTTTGTCGCGCAGGGTATGTCCTCGGACCGTCGAATCCAATACGTCCTCCTTTCCGATCTGGGCGTTAAAGTCACCACTAGTTCTCCACTAGTTGGCTCATCTGCAAGTGACCTTATATAAGGTCTGGACATCCATGTGTACATAAATTCACTGTCCACATTTCGTTTGCCAGGGTCGTCAAAACTTGGATCATCCATATGCGAGACTCGTAACATAACCATTAAACTTATTCCTACGTGTCGGGAAGTTGCTCTACCGGCGGAAGGAGCCTAAAGTCTAGAAGGCCAGATCCTTAAGTGACTCCAAGAACGGAATACCGCTCCTTATCAGCCTATAATTTGATTACATCGGATATCAATAAAAGGTGTTCATCAAGTAGTTCATTCTGACTGGAACTAGGGACGCTACCGTCGATTCCATAGAGAGACTTCTTCCGCTACCATCTTATCTGTTGGGAGTGCCTTGGTAGGACCACTTTCTCGTTGAGTACCCCTCAATTAGTACTACCTACTTCCAACATCAAACTTTCGATCATAGGTAGCCCTTCTGCAGAAACATATTCCGCGATCGCATACTCGTAGCTCTAAGCTTCATAGCAGTAGTCACCTTAAGCCCCTCTGCCACGTCAAGACTTACCCCCATGGATGGGTACTGTTTTCCATGGCCGTAGGCAAGGGGGAGGCTGGGGGTCACTTGCTCCCCGAAATTATGCTCATACAGTTTTTGTATTTTTGTTCTGTAAAATTCGTTCTTGAATGAGTTTGCCCTCCCCCCCCCCCCCCCTAATCCCCTGATCAAAAACCAGCGTACGCCTTTGCTCTTTTCTGTTCTAAAATGCAACTAACACAATTTGGTACAAATAACTAATTGAAAAATTGCATTGAAAGTACATAAAATTAAGATTCCAACCTTCATGGTGTACAAAGAAGAAACCAAGCTATGATCCCTGATGGCTCACAGACCTCGAAACAATTTCATTAATGCGTTTTCTCACAAAAAAAAAAAAAAAAAAAAACTCTCACCTCGTGGAATTTAAGTAAAATACGGCCACACAAAATTCATTAAAAATTAATTTGCAATTTCCTTAATTGCAGCACTTTACGCCACTTTGATCCTTTAACAGAACGCAACGAATATAGCGAAGCTATGTTTCACTTAATATTTTCTTTTTTTTTTATTGTGTTTTCCATAAAACAATTCCTTGTGTGTCGTTTTTGTTTGTGTGTTAAAGGCTCCGCGCACTTCAACATAATTGCGCTGCATGGCATAGAAGAGAAGCATCCTCATCCATATCCTGCTCAGCATTATTCAACCCCAATTTCAGTCTAAAAAGGGTATCTTTACACACCTTACGACTGTGGCATATTTGTGGCCCATTAAAACACATGTCTTTCTATGTCAGTGTGTTTGTTTGTGTGTGTGTGCAACTTCTTGTTGCGAGTATGATGGTTCTATCGATTTGCATCTGCTTAGATATTAGAGACTCGGTTCAGCATCAAAAATGATCCTTTTTCAACACAAAAGCACATACGTTTTAAGATTAAATTCTAATTTGCCAAAAGTAGTAAAGAGATAACGCGGGAGCTGTTGGAAACTTACATACTCGTAAAATACACATCCCACCCACCACAGTATACTCGAGCGCACACATTAATAATTATTTATCAACATGACATGTGTGCTAAAAATTAACATCCTTAATTGTAAACTCCTGCTGCTTCTAAGTCTCACTGTGGCAAGTCATTCGAAAAAAAAGAACGCAGGTGATTAGCAACACAAATGGCGGATGGCTTTGTCCTTTTTACCGTGTGTGTGTGTAATAGAGTCGACAAAAAGTACAAAAATAAAAGAAAGAAGAGACATGGAGTCGTAAGTGGAGTCCTTGGTGTTTGAGCATATAAGTAGAAAAAAAAAATGATTTGTTTTTAACTACCCTTTGCTCTGGGCTGGGGGCTCAACCGGGAAATTTTAAATTTAGTCAAGTGGCATTCGCTGCGGAAGGAGGCGGTGATGGTGACAAGTGGCAACAATATGACTTTTGTGCCCACTTATAAAACCTTTCTCAGTGTGTATTAGAAAATCCATATACAAAAAAAAAAAAGGATATACGTGAAACACAAGAACTCCTTTAGGTTTCATTGAATTTAGTGCTTCAGTGACTGCTTTTTTCGCATTGGGGTTGCAGGAAAAGTGTTTTCGCCCAAGGATATATCAATGTCGTGTACTCATATAAGCTTCAAATAAAAGGTTTTGCAATACTTTATATTTTCGATAATGTTTTATCAGGGATAGGACTAAGTATCCTTAGGCATTTTTGACCAGAGATCCTTTAGGAGGATTTAACATTTTTATCCGTTTTCCAATGCAAATGGAATTAATAAGATTTTATTTTTCACTTCTATTATTTTCGTGTGTGTTCAGCTTCGGGGAATTTTTTAATGCCATGCTAATAGAGCAGATGATTTCAATGGTTTGACATATCCCTGCAGGGTACATACACATGCACTTTAATGTTTGTGTTTCCAATTCAATATGGCGGATGTGGGAACGGAAAACAAAGTGAACTGAATTAAAATGTTCCTTAGTCACCACAAATCTGCTTAAGCGAGGTATACCTACGTTCGGAGAGGAAAATTGTCCGCAATCCATAACCTGCCTAAAATATAACAAAAAAATGCACTTAATCGCACTGCAACGCATATTCTGCGGTGTGCGTTGGATTTTATCGAACAATTTTTCAAACGCTCTTCGGAAGAAATATGAAATCTTATAAAATCGAAGAATTTTATGCTCCGACACATTCGAGATAACGAATCTAATAAAACTGGATTGTAAACAACTACTATTGAATTTCAGAGAAGTGATAGCACTTGGAGTCCTTTTGCTATTTCCCCAAGTCTTATTTTGTATTGATTCTAAAGCTTGGAGCTGCTTTTGTAAAGCAAACTACACGAATGTGAACACGGTTTAGTGTTTTTTTGATTTTGGGATTCTGTCCATCTCCTAACACTTATACACTTGAAGTGATGCAATGGATAGCCCTTAATTGTGTAACCCTATAAGGAAACAGTGGAAATCAATCCTCCACCCTCCCCCCAAATGCAAGCCAAAGAAATCTGTTAACCGGATAGAGTCTCCAACTGCGTACTAATAAAGCCCCACAGGCCATGCTACTACTCATTAAAATAATCGTGAATAACTGCATCAATAACTGTTACTTCTCTCATATATATGTGGAAAATGCATTAGATTGGAGCATTCCCTTCGAAAAGTTCTAACAAAATCATAACCAATATCTCCTCTCAAAAATTTCAGCAAAATTCCTGAAGATAGCAATTTTAAGGAGGCTCAGAAATACTGATACAAAAGTGAGAATATGACTGAAATGAAATTTGGCTTTCGAGAAGATAAGCGTTTGAAGTTTAGTCCCCTTTTTTTGAAATTTTTATTTTTGAATGTTGTTCCAGATTATTCCCTATTTGTACCAGAATGTTTCAAATGTATTTTGAAAAATATTCAAAAATGAGAGTTTTAGACCCTAGAATTTGTTTTCGACGTAGTTCCCCTTTTTTTCGAACGTTCGTTTCGTTCTAAATTATTGGATTACTACTTTCAATATTTGAAACTTTGAACATTTGAATTCGGGTGATTTTTAACTTGGAACAACGTTTCGATTTTTAATATATGTCGTAGCTGGGGGAGCATTTTACAGAATCTTAAAGTTAACGTTTTTCAATTTTTAGTTTTTTGAATTTTTCAAATTTTTCAATCAGGCGAACTTAAAGTGTTCTTAAACTGTTTAAGTTAGTTGAAACTTCTAATTCGTTGAGATTTTAATTATTTTTCGCTATTTCTTGTTTTTATTATAAAAACACCAACTTCTTTTAACACATAAGTCAATAAATTTTCGAAAAACTTATTTTTCAAAAACAAAAAAAAATGGAAACACATAAATTTTTTTTTAGCATTTTGCAAAAAAAGATTCGAAAATTATCTTTAAAAATACAAATTTAACGACCTTAAAGGCTTGCCCAAAACGTTTTTTCTTATGAAAGCTCTTGGTGTGACAGAGCAAAACATACTTAGTAACAACATTTGCAATCTGGAACAACTTTTAAAAATTCAATTTTCGAAAACAGGGGGGCTAAGTCAAAAACTGTTTTTTGAGTCTAAGATTCTCATATTTTAATATTTTTCTTAAAAAAAACTAGAACATCCCGGTAAAAACCGCAAACAACCTGGAGTAAAAAAAAAGGGGATCATTCACACACTTAGCCCTCATTTATAAATTCTGACAACTTTGACTGCCCTACTGCTACAATTAAAAATCTAATTTTCCTTACATTTAACTCGAAAAACACAAGTCAACAGCTTGGACCGTTCCTCTATAGCCTGATGACGTGCGATCAACCTCTTTCAAATAAAAGGACCAGAACTGAATCTTTACAGACATTTACTCACGTGATCCTCAACGATAGTGCCAGTCCAGAAAAACAAGACTAACATCTCCAGAATTTTCGAAATGAGGAATCAACACAAACAGCCGTTGTTCCTCTTCAGCAGTTACCTGCACAGAAACCTGGTCCTGAAGCTTCCTGACGAATCAATAAGAGCAGCCTTAAATCACGTGGAGTACCTCACTGTTACCGTCAACAATCATCTCAATGTCACCTATCAAGTTTTGAAGAGCTTTATGCCTTGATTACGAAATGGTATTCAAAAATTCCGTATCACCCCCAAAATCTAAGCTTAGGGTCAAATTCTGCTTCTTAGAATTTGCACCCATTTTAGAATTTTCTTACTGTTTTGAAGAGAAGACATGTAGACCTTTCGAAGAATGTATAAAACATGTGAAGCTTCAATTCTTCGAAAGGAAAAGTCCTGAACATATAAGTGACAAGATTCAAAGAAACCAAAATAAAGCCACTGCTAGTGCAATCAGTAATGGAAAATATTGCAAACATCACCAACCACTCCAATTGGATAGTGAGAGTGGTCAACTGAGGAAAGACATCTCGAACTTAAGTCTCTCAGTGATCTTAGATAAAATTCCAAACAGTTTTTCAAATTGAAAACCAGGATGGAAGAAGCCGATGATAAAAGAGTCAACCGACTTTCAACTTTAATTCTTTATATCAGTCGAGTTTTTTTTCCAGCAATCAGTAGCTACTAAATCTCGCTTAATCAAGATGCTTGAACCTATCAAAGTGCGAAGCCACATTTTGGTTATCACTCCAATGAAACCATTGAAAACGCGCAAGTCGTTTAGGAGAAAGCCATAATTTAAAACAAAAAAACGGTTCTATAGGTAGTACCGTCAAAAACGTTTTATATAAGTAAAAACAATTTTTATTAAAAAATCGAAGTAGGGCTTAACTTTATCGGTATTTTTAAGTCCACATGATGAATTTTATCTACTAAGGCATGTTGAATTATCAGATTCACTAATTTTGTTTTCAGGGAACTCCCAGTACCTCTCCTTTTCATTTACTTTAAATCAAATTCCATCCAAAAACCCCTTTTATACCAGAAATGAAGGTTCAAAACCTCATTTCCGAGTTTTTGTTCAAAAAAAAAAATTATTTTCTTCTAATTGACCAATTGATTGCAAATCCCTCTCTTAGATACCTTTCCCTACCCCCCATCCAATATATAACATCAATTTATATTTTTCAACCTATTTACAAAAAAAATAGGGGGAAAAAAACTGCAACTCAACAAATCAAAGCCAATAAATTGCCACTTTAAATCTAAAGAGGTCATCCCCATTTGAGTTCCCAACATCACCAATAAAGAGATCTATACCTCTCTGCCACCACACTACCACCGCCTAACAAGTGGCTGGTGCTGGCTTCAGTTCCAGTGCCAATGTCAGTCCCAGGGATCCCAAAAAACCAAAGAGCTAACTGGCCAACCGTCCGACCGACACCACCAGCAACAGAGTATACCACCACCATCACCACCTCCACGTCATATACCGACCGACCGAACGGCAGCACCAAGTACCGGCACACACTCCAAACCTCGAATGAAATGAAAGCTCTATACATCCCACGCGAAGCCAAGCCAACCCAAACCAAGCCAAGGCAAGCCAAGCTAAGGGAATTTACAAGCATCAGAAGCAGGCAAAGGACATTTGGTAATTCATTAAGTTACGGAAGTTGAACTTGGATCTGCAATTTCCCAGGACGAGCTACCAATTATAGCTTTTAAACTCACTTTGCTGTTGGTTCTTCTGTACAAAGCTAGAAAAAAAGAGAGAGAGAGACCGTTCGGATGGACACTTCTATGGCCGAAGGCTGTCCCATAAATTGAAATCGCAACGCTTCACCAGCTCCAGGCCGTGTGTTACATTTCTTTCTTTTTCATTTTATTTTTTTTTTTTTTTGATTTTGTTACTGGATGGTAGGTATAGTTGTTTTCTTGTGTCGTGAATAGTTGGCACTTTAGAAGGACCAAAGTGGCGCACCCACCATTAACGGAATTGAGCCGGAGTGTATAAACCACCTTGGATACGGTCTACCTGCGACCTGACCCGATGATGATGATGATGCCAACAACTCTCCCACTGATCCCAATCAACTATGCATATTTATTGGCCCACATACGGTAAAATATTTCCTCAGCAAAAGCAACTACACAGAGAGAGTGAGAGAGGCAGAGGGTCGATGGGAGATGGAAACTTTGGTCCATTTGGTCGTTCTGCATCCGTCTGTCTGTTTGTTCATCCATTAATCTTCTCGGAGGCGTAATAGGAAGTTGCATAGTGTCTCGTTATACACTCCTGGGTACATTTGTTGATTTGTGTGAACCAAAGTGTCTTGTTGTAGCCTTTTGAGTGCTCCCCGTCCATGAACGTGGATCTTTGTCCCTCACTTGTCGTCGTCGTCGTCGTCGTTATTTTCTCCCGGTCTCCGTCGTCGACACCACCGCACCGCACTGGATGGATGTGGAACAAAAGGCATACCAAATGAATTCAAGCACGACGCATTGCCAACGGAATGGACCTCGACTGAAGTCGACTCTCTCTCTCTCTCACTCTCTCTCACAGTTTCTCTATGATGATGATGATGAGGATAACGATGATGGGACAACGAAAATGACTAAGGCAGTGGCAGCAGCGGATGGATACCGGTACCGGTGATGATGACTACGACGACGACGACATACGACGACGACGACGACGTCGACAAATAACTAACAAGCCAATTTCTGGCCAGAAAGTCTGGGGTGCTAATGTGGCCATATTTCGAGGGAATGGACATAATAATCGTGCAGTTGGAAGGTTTATTGCTGGGTTAAGTCCCATGTTCCGCTTGCTGGATGCTCTTTTTACCCTTGAGTGGCGATGGAATTAAACCTTGGCATCGTCCGTCGTTGAATATACAGAATTATTGGTGATGAAGAGAGGGTTGGATGGATGGACTTGGCCAATCTGGACAAGGAGTTGAGAATTTTTTTTTTTTTTTGTTTTTGTTTTGAGGCAGGAGGCGTTCAACAAGACTAATTGAATTTTTGTGTGCTATAAGCGGTGGTGTATAGGTCGAGACTTTTGGGCTAAATCCCTGAACGAAATTCATTAAAATCATATAACATGTGTTAATATAAATGTTGGCCTTTCCTTCCGGTAAGAATTGGATTTTAATGGTTAGCAATGGGTTTTTCCCTTTTGCTGATGTAGGGATACAATTTTTGTTGTAGTTATTACTTTATTCAACTTCGATTTATGCATTTTTATACTTCAAATTAAGTACTACATAAATGAAATAATATTTAGTGAGCAAAGTATTAGCGTGAAATTATCATTTTTAATAGATTGTAGGTATTCCTAAGCAGAGATTTAAAATTAATTGATTGACAAAAAGCCAAAAATTTCACACGATATTTAACGCAACAAAGACTGGAAGATCTAATTTCTTTTTTCGTCCGTTTCAAGTAAGAGAATTTCTGTTATCGAAAAGTAAGAGGTGGCTGTTCTCAACATTCAGAACATTTTTAATTATTAAATATTTTATCTTTTTGATTAGTGTGCCAAACTTCGCAACTTTTATTCGCTTGTCACTCGTGTAAAAGTAATTAAGAGTTCCAAACTTTACCCTATATTTAAAATAATACATATCTTTATAATTCAGAAGGTCAGTTAATGGTCAACAAAATGCAAATAGTTTCACAATTATGATAAAAAGAAAATAGAATAGACAAAATAGTTACTCATTAAATATGAACTTGAGAAAATGATAAAAATGTAGAACGCTTGTTAAAAGGGCACTAGGGCGTATGAGTAACATTTTTTTCTATTGAACTTTTTAATGTTTATTAAAGACTTTTTCTAGCATTGACCAATTAATAAAACGAGTAGGCATTTGTCTGCGATGCTATAGGGTACTAGATATTCGAATCAGTTAGAGCCTTTTCCATAGAACTATAACATCTACATTGAAAAATATAGGTTTGATTTTCTTTAAATGTTCATCATCATCATCGGCTCGACAACCGGGGTCCGGTCCTGGCCTCTTTCAACAAGTCTCTCCACCTATCCCGGTCTCGAGCCAACGCCATCCAGTTGCGCACCCCAAGGCTTTGGGCGTCCTGGTCTACGCCATCTCTCCAACGCAAGCATGGTCTACCACGCTGCCGTCTACCATAGAATGTACCGCAAAAGACTTTCCGAGCAGGTTCCTCTTAGCTCATACGAGCTAGGTGCCCTGCCCACCGGAGTCTACCGAGCTTAATTTTTGTCACTATGTCTGCTTCAAGGTAGATTGCGTACAACTCATGATTGTACCGTCTCCGGAATCGTCCTTCCTCACATATGGGGCCAACAATTCTCCGTAAGACTTTTCTCTCGAACGCGGCTAAGAGGTCACAGTGCCTTTTGCTAAGCACCCAAGTCTCGGATCCATACATGAGTACTGGCAGGACAATGGTCCTGTACAGCAGCAGTTTTGAAGTTATGGTTAGATTTCTGGATTTGAATAGCTTTGACAGACTGTAGTAGGCTCTGTTGGATTTGAGAAGCCGCCCGCGTATTTCTTCTTCTATGTTGTTATCGGCTGCTACTGTTGACCCAAGGTATTTAAAGGATTGCACCACCACAAATTCGTGTCCGCTACCTTGATTGTTTGACCAACTGTTCTTCTCGCATTCGACGCCACCATGTACTTTGTTTTACCTTCACTAATGTGCAGCCCCAGATTTTGTGCCGCCTGCTCGATCTGGATGAAGGAATCGTGTACAGCTTGTTCGGTTCTTCCGATGATGTCGATGTCGTCTGCGTAAGCCAGTATCTAGCTGGAACTGTTGACGATGATCCCTCTTGTTGCCGTGCCAGAGTTACGGATTGCTTTCTCCAACGCCAGGTTGAAGAGGAGGCAGGCCAAACCATCCCCTTGTCGGAGTCCATTAAAGATGTTGATTGGTCTGGATAGCAATCCGGCTATTTTAACTTGGCTTGTTACGTTGGTCATGGTCAACCTACATAGTCGTGTCAATTTATTTGGGATGCCGAATTCTCTCATGGCTTTGTAAAGTTCTACCCTGGCTATGCTTTAAAGTCTATAAACAGATGGTATGTTGGGATGTTAAGTTCTAGACATTTTCTTTAAATGTTGGTTTTTATTTATTAGTTAAGTTCAGAAAGCATTGAGTGGCACTGGAACTCTAGTTGAAATAATGCAATTTGAAACAAAATTTTTGAATTTTCTTAGTGATTTTTTAAAGGTTATATTCAAATGAAAAATGGTCGTATTGAGGATTTAGATATTTTAGTGATATTTTTGTTCATCAATAGAAGGTCTAGAAACTAGTATATTGGACCTTTCAATAATTTCTTCAAAATTTGAAATACGACCATTTTTTCTTCAATTCAGCCTCTCAAAATCACTATTGATTTTTATAGTTCAACCTAAATATTTTTTCCGATTTTTGCGAACGAAATTCTCTTTCTTCTTAACAAACAATTTATGAATTAAGTGATACAAAAAGATTGTTTGGATTTATACAAGTAGGGGATTTTTATTTTGTTTTTTTTTTTTAGCAGAGGGATTTATTTCGTTTGTAATCCTCTATTTTTATTGTTGCTAAACATGCACCTTCATTAAGATACTGCGCGAAATACAAATTATACGTGGATTTTGATGAGGAAATAGAGATATCGATGTATCATGTATGACGGAATCTAACTCTATCGGCGATTTTGTTCAAAATTTGACAACAGGCAGTTTCTGTTTACACCAACAGTTATAAGCATGCTTAGCATTCAAAATGTGATTGAAACCGTCTGTTATTTCCATACGTGACCTACCCTACATTTGATACAAGATTAATTTATCCTCATGTTACGCAAACCACAATGTGCTTTTACAATGTAGTCAAATATGATACAACTAATGAGTTACACTACAGGCCAAAATGTGACTCATACTACTTTCACTTTAGATTGCATAGTCACTGTATTTTTTTCAGAGAATGTTAAAAATTTTTACAACAGAACATAATATAGAAAGTTTAAAACCTTCGAATCAAATATATTATTCCAAAAAATAAGCACAAAATTTTCAGCACTCCATAATTCGTAACATTTTTCAATCAGGTACATCCCATCTTTAAGAAAACCCACAATAAATAGATAATCAGACCGGGGGTAGGATAGAATGGTTAAATTAACAAAGATTTCATAACAGATATCGGCGATGATTTTCATAAATCAAAATTATCAAAAACAAAATCGAATGTTTCAGAAAAACAAAACTAAAGTTAGAATCCGCCAATATCTGCAAAGGAAGTGAATAGCAACTAAACGAAATGCTGGCAAACCTGAAAAAGTCCAATATGTGTTTGTGTGTAGATCTTTGGTGACGTATTTCTGAGAGAAAAAAATCCCTGTCTGTTTGTCTGCTGTTTTAGCCATCTCCAAGAAAAAGAAACAAAAAATCTCATTTCATTTTAACGACAAAGGCTGGGATAAAATACCACGTGGCCAATTCTACTGCGTGACTTACACTACAATAATGTTTAAGGCAATGTATAAATTTAGTAATACAATTATTAACATTTTGTGGTAGCTAAGTAATTCTGTCAAATAGAAAACTTAATTTTGTCTATGTAAACAGAAAACTTTGTTTGTTTTTTTCAGTGACCTACACTACAATTGGAAAGTGTAGTTCTATCAATTACTTTCCATATTACAATCTTAAACTGTAAAAATACAAAGAAAAATTTTTGTGATGAAAATACCAACGACATTTAGTCTAATTTGACTGCATTATTTGAACATCTTCAATGTTTCGAAACACCTGCATAGTTAAATTAATAAACATGAGTTATTTTGAAGAAAAAATATTTCAAAAAATTTGCTTCTATCATAAAAAATGCAACAGTTCAAATTTTCAACCTGGTATTGAGCTGATTTTTCTTAAGCCTACTAAGCCTTTAAAAAGGTGGAAATTCATTAAAATTTCTAACAAAATATCAAAATGTATTTTGTTCAGAGATTAATGTAATTAAGAAGTAGTCTTTATTGATTTGAAAATATGCTTTCATTTTTTTCAATATAAAAGTTCTGTTGTTTAATCGTAGGTATGTATGTTTTGGCTGCATGTAAAGTCAACGAGGTCGCACAAAATCACGTACTTACTTGTATACGTCAAAAACTGATACACTTGCGTTGTTGACTTTTATAAGGACAACAAAAAAAAGTGTCAACATCACCCATACACTCCCACTAGATATAGTCAAACAACTTCGATATATTTTTATGTTGATCCATTTTTAGCGGCGCGATTGTGCGGTCGGTGTTGGTTGCATTTTTTCTGGGTGGTTTCCTATGCGGCCACAGTTTGGTGTTATGGTGTGGAGGCCCCTCCCCCCTCCAAACCATTCCACCACCACACAGAGACCAATGATTGCAATTCACGCCAGTAGCATATCCGGGAAATCGATTATTGGATTCAAAGCGTGCAAACATTAAACAATAAAAAAAACAAAAATTCAGGAAACCTGGACCGAAGAACAATGAATCAAAGAGAAATGCAATTTTTGCTTCACAAAAATATCCATGGTTGAAACTCTGTCCATCACAATCACCACTGCAACAACAACAACTACAAACCACCCACGCATCATCACCAACAAACAGAATGGCCCGGTAAGGAATACATTTTCGTGCCACACTGCTCATAAAATTGAAAGAGCTAAAAATACCGCCTGATGTTCGCCGCCGTTCAGGTTTCTTTATGGCATATTTTGTGTTAATGCACGGGTTAAGCTGGCGGGTCTCGAATCTCAAAAACACTTCACGGTTGAGTTGACGTCGTTTATGGAACACTCCACTTAAGGAGGCACTTTTAAGGTGACTCTTGGCACATCTGGGTTGAAGAGCGTCAAGCACGCGACATCTCCTTCTCTCGATTGTCTGATGCGTTGGTCTCTTACGGGGTATACCTACTTATCCAGTTGGTGTGATTAAAGTAAAAAAAAAAAAACACACGGACGACAGGCGCGTGATAACTCCGCCACTACACCATTGCCATCGAAGCTACTATATGGAAAATGGAAGTGCTTAAGAGTTTTATTTGTCATTTGTTAAATGTCGATTAAGTTAATCCCTCCAAGTCCCCCTTTTTTTTCATCGTTTATTGTGTTGGAAGAAGATGATGGGGAAGTGTATTTTTAGGACTATTTTGTTTTAATAACAAATTTTATATTAGCAGACGGTAGACGGAAATATATTCCATAGTTGACAGGATAAATCGTTTGATTCATGGTTCATAAGTTTGAATGTAAATCACTTTTGAGTGAGGATACAATTTTGGCTAGCTATTTTAAGGAATTTAATATTTATTGGCATTGACATGGGAGTGTTTTTTGGGATTATTTAAAATTATAACTAAATAGAGGGGAAAAACACACAGAAATTAACAATTAATTATTGCCTTTAATGGTCCTTTTTTATATCGAAAATAAGTTAACTCGAGGATTTCAATGTCGACAAAAACTAGTTGAGTAGCCCACGAAGTAACACAAGAAACGGATAATTTGAAACAGCGTGAATTATCTCGAGATTCACATAAAATTATTCACATACAAAAATTTCTGAAGTCACAAAAATTGCAAATTTTATTTATTTGGACCTAGCTGCAAACCTTCTAATGCCCGACGCACGTGTTCACACGTTTTGTGATTTTGGCTATATTTTCCCTTCACTGGCACGAACCTTCACTACACGAATTCCGATTCTTAAGATTTTTTTTGTGCAAACAACGGGGTTCTCGCAATGTTTTGTCAATTCCAAATTTTATTGTGTTTTTAAGCTGTTTTCTTACTTTGAAATCATTTTATTAACAAAAAAACACGGTAGTAAGTAACATTTTTTAGTGAAATTAAAACTGCATAATTTTATTGCATAAAAACATTAATATTCTTGATTAATATAAATGGAATGCACGACTGGGTGGCACGTACTTGCTCTAACGGTCAAAGTTGCTGTGGATGCTAAAGCTTTATACATAAAGTTTTTAATTTTATTACAAATTGAAAAATAAAAATAAAATTTATTACTAAAATGACTTAAACAATTTCTTAAATTGTTTTGATCTCAAAACTAAGTATGCCATTTGATTTTGTTAAGAAAGATTAATTTTTAGAAAAAAAATATTTGAAAATCGTTGCAGCCGTTCTAAAAAAAAAAATATTTTTTATGTACATCAATTCTAAAGCCTTGTTTAAAAAAAAAGTTTGAATGCCAATTTTAAGAAAATATTAATGGACATCTAAAACCAAAATTTAAAAAAAAAAATCATTCCCGCGTTTTCATAGAATTGATTTTTGAAAAAAAAATTTGAAACTTTTTTTAAAAATTCAAAAAAAATTTTTTCAAAATTTTGATATGAAATAACTTAAAATTGTTATCGAAATCCCTGGGGTCGATTACGAGAAAATCAAAAAAGAGAAAATCGGCTCTATGGGAGCCTTATCTGTTGTATTACACATAAAAATTTCAATCAAAATCATTAGAGCCGTTTTTGAGAAAATCAAGTTTTTCCATATTGGTTGTATGGCAGGTACCGTTCATTTTGTTCCTAAAAATTTTTGAAAATCGTTAGAGCCGATTTCTAAAAAAAATATTTTTTCTATATAAAATTTAGCAAGGACTTTTAAATAAAAAAATTGGCACGCCATTTTTAAGATATTATTTTTCAACGTCTAAAAACTAAGTTTTGAAAACAAAAATATTGAATAGTTTTCGAATTTTTTTTTTTTTTTTTAATCCAAAAAAATTATTTTCGATTTTTTTTATTAAATATTATTACGGCAACTAAATGTTAAAAATGGCTGAAATTGATTGAGTAATGAAGGAGAAAATCAGAATTTAAAAAAAAAACGGTTCTATGGCAGGTACTGTTAATAACGTTTTTGAAAAAATGTTTTTCATTTAAAGATAGACCATATCCAAAAAAATTACCGTGATTTCTTAAACCAAAATCGTAGGAACCATTTTTGACAAAATTTTTAATTGGGGGAAAAATAATGTTAAATTTAATTAACCGAAACAAATTTTCAACTTTTTTTGACACAGAACAAAACAAATTATTTTTTTTTTTTTAATTTTAGTTAATTTGTATTTATTTTGGTTTTGCCATGACTGTAGCTCAAAAAAATAATTTTACAAAAGATTTACAAATTTAGAATAAGGCTTTCGAATGCATTTTAATTCATCTCAATGGGACCATTTTTCAAAAACCACTACAGTTTCATTTAATTCTGTGGGCTTGTGTATAATGCTACCTAAGATCAAAATCATGTCTTAAAAGCCGTAGATACACTTTAAGTCGGCTTTTAAAATACTGGAAAAATAAAAACAACAAAAATCAAAAAAAAAAAACTAGAAAAACTAAGTCAGCTAACCGAAGTTCAGTTATTTTTTTCCTGTCAACCATATGATTCTAAACTTAATTCGAATACCTGAAATTATTATTCTAAAACAATCAACTTTTTGTTTCATTTTCTTCAGAAAGTTGTAATTTCAAACTTTAAAAAAATGCCCTTAAAAAAAATCTAATTTAACGGTTTTCTTTGTGATATTTTCATGCACTCTTTTGATTCTTCAATCTTATTGCATTATGTAAATTTTTTTTAAGTTAATAAGGGCAACATTTTTTTTTTATTAAATACCTATTTTACCCGTACTACCTACATGTTTTTTGCAATGTGTTTTAAGCCCGAATAATTAACAACACTTAATAAAGAAGTGTACTTGATTAGCAAATGCCGGAAGGCTGATAGACATTTTTATATCTTGCGAATTGTTTAAGATTTCATCTCTTTCACACGTCTTATAAGTATCCTAATATTATATTATTATAATACACATTTTTAATTAAGAAATATTTTATTAAATAAATTGAACTTTAGTTTTGTATTACGATAATCTTTTATTTTAAAGTCGTCTTAAGCTACATCGCTTAAACCACCACAGTATTAAGTTCAGAAAGTCAAAATCTTTTGCGTAAATTTAATTTTTCTTTTTTTTTCATTTTTTTACAGTGTTTTCTACAATAACTGTATTGTTTTCTTACTTTATCTTAAAATACAGGATTTAACCAACAAGAATCCATCTCAATTTTTTTCAAAAATCAAAAAAAAATTTCGACAACTTTTTTTGATTGAAAATTACTCTACATTATCAATGTACTTTCAACCAAGTTTCATAAAAATCTTACTATTTTTGTAAATAAAAGACAAAAAAAAAATAGCTTTTGGCATTTTTTCCAATATTTTTAAGGTTATATTGAAAAATTATCTAAACAAAACTAGCTGTTGATCTTTTTACCACCTACAAATCTTGTGTTAATTTCGATAGAAGGTGTACTGTTGGTAAAAATCGTAAAAAAAAACGATTTTCGACACCCACACCATACTATTTCGCCCGCCCACCCCCCTTCCTCCAATCTGTTGGTGGGTTATTTATGTCTTCCCTTTGATATACTATTTATCCTACATTTTCCCACCACCCTACTTTTAATTTTTTCAACTATTTCCCTCTGAAAACTAGATTGGCACTAGTTAATAAGTGTCAAACGCATTCAAGACTTGGAATTGATGACTTTTGCAGTTTATTAGAGAAAATGATAATCAGATGTCAGTTCCACCTTCAAACTTGGCTTAACCAATGATTCAGTAACCAACATTGGTAGTAGTAGGTAGTTGCCTTAAAACCTACATAGTTGATTATTAATCTGAAATATTTTACAAAATTAAATAGCTCCTCTTTATCAGACTGCCTGCGCAAAGTGAGAATCTCAAAATGATTATAATGAATAATTAGCAACTTAATTTAATCCTGGCTAGCAGTATACAGGCTTGAATACACTACCTACACGTTTTCTGTATTAAATATGCACCAACTATACATATGCACAGCAGTGGTAACCCACAAATCCCAACGCAAAAATTTGAACGTACTTAATTTTCATTAAGGACACAAAATTTAAAAAAAAATTAAAAAATCTTTAAAAGGGAAAAAGAATGAAAAAAATATATATAACTCACTTGACACCGTTAAAGAGCAAATTGTGAAAAAAAAAATACCTAATGAGGTGAGTGCACATTTTCATATCTTTCCCCACAGCAAAAACGAACAGGCAGAAAAAATGAAAAATAAACCAACGTAACGTTAAAAAGAATTACCACTCTTCTACACACACTCAATCCTCACACACATAATATTATGGTCCATACGCGCAGAACCGAATTAACATCAATGGCGTCACGTGTGTTTAACGACCAACAAGAATTTCATACATATAAAATTTTGTTTTGTTATTTTTTTAACTCCCCATATAGTCCCGTATCCGATACACATTTATTTCACCCTAATGTGGGAGGCAAAAGTGCATTGTCCTGGCTAACAACAACAACTATTGACCATTTTCATTTTTATATCATCCAGCCACACATCGATCGTCTTTTAATTCATCACTTACAGTTAAACACCGGGAGAGGTGGCCCTGGGCCATGACTCAAGTGGTTAGGTTACACTGTGTCATCATTTCGTGAAAATGTCCTTTTGATTTATGATATTATACCTAAAGTTCTGATGCAGGACAAAAGTTCATAAAATTGGAAAGGACTTTTTTCTCTTTGAGTTGGTTTTGATGTTCATTTTGGTTTTCACTTTTTCGAATTAAAATTTAAATTATTATTGAAATCCACTTTGTTGTTCTTAAGTTGCAAAGGGATTGATATGCTTCAAGGAATTCACAAAATTAATTGCATTCTGTTTGACGAATATCCTTTTTATTTTTGTTTCTTGCAAAGCAATTGCCTGTAGGTACATCGGAATTTGCCACTTTTGGGCAACACTATACAAGCATGTATAGTAAATCAAGCTCCCCATTTTTACAATGCATGCATACATAAGGACATAAATCGTCCTTTTGTTTGGATGTACCTACATATATGGTACATATACGGTTTCAGAAGAATTCTTTCGGTATAGATATTTGCGAGGGAAAACAAAATCCAATAAGTGAAAATCGGATTTAACCAAAGTCGTCATGAGTTTCGGTGGTGACGATGTGGCACACACACTATATGTACGGTGAGTACACATCACAGTGAAATAATGCATTTTAGCCACCACTATTGACCCTCTTGCCTCCAAACATCCAGCATCCAGTAACTAGAGGTAGTATAGAGTCCCGCATATGTTGGATGATGCAATACACACTTGGATAGTATAGTGAAACCGAATACCAAAAAATCCTCTGGCAAACAACAAACAAATTTTCAATTGAGTTTCATAGTTTTTGGGGGACGAATACGAATATATCCTGCGGTGTTGGGCGATTGAATTGCGAGGAGTTTGGTCCCAGGAAGAAATGCCAGCAAAACAAATCCCATATCCTACTGGCAGGATTTTATTTGTGTTTTTTTTTTTTTTAATTTTCAAAAACAAAAAACTACACAAGAACACCAAAATTCAGTTACCTCTTTGCGTGCTGCATATATTGAGTGCATATATGGCATAGAGGTGCGGTGTTATATGATAGCGCACTGCAATACCTATAGTAGCAATTGCTGCACACATCATTCTATTCCACACACGGTTGTCGGTCGTCCGTCGTTGGTCGTTTCATTGGGGCCGTGTTGGTGGACAAAATACAAAAAAAGGATCAAATGAAAATTGGTACAATCAGGATCAGGCGAAACTGTATATTGGATGCATTTTTTTTGTTTAGTTTTTATTGTTGTTGTTAGGATACATATATAGGAACTAGGAGCACCAACTATAAGCCAGAAATTTGATAAACTACTCGCAAACAATCTCGAAACGATTCTCTTCAACACATTTCACAAAAATTGGTGGCACTCGTAAAGTTGTTGCAGCGTGTTAGAATGGTGGCAGTAGTGGCGGTAAGGGTGAGCAACTTTGAAGGACTCTTTATGTGTTGGACCAAAAAAAAAAACAGACGAGATTAATTGACAGATACGAAGTGCATCTATTGTCTAGGGTTGCCAATATCTGTTTTTAGCATTCGATTTTGGAAGAAAATGTAAAGATCAGTAGTGTTCTTTGAGGGAACTTACTCACTTACTTAAAATGGCGCTTAAAATCTACAGTGGATCACGGCCTCAACGAAGAAATCTCCCAAACTATTCCGGTCCCTAGCTAGATGCCACCATTTACACAGACCAAGTTAGTTGAGTCTTCATCTTCATCTACTTGATCGCTTCACCTTAGATGAGGCAACTTAAAAGCACGAGTGTTGAAAGAAAGACTTAGTGTATATGAATTAAGTACATTGGCGCTGCTTCATCCTGTGTTGACCACATTAATACCTTGGGGATCATATTCACTCCTATTACCGATCTCGATTGTACTAAAACGATAAGGAATCGGCTAGTTCTAGAAGCCACAATTGACAGCCGAGTAAAAAATATATCAGCGAAATGGGAAGAATAGTTGTTGAAAACGAAGAGAATGCTGAAGTCAAATTAGTACTAAAAAACCAACTGACGCTTCTAGAGCGTTTAGTTTTCTCGCCATCTTAGTTCAAACGACATCGGTAATTGGGGTGATCTTTGTTGACAATATTGAATGCTTATTCGAAATCAATGATAACAGCAAGTGAAGTGGTGATCAATGTTCGAGACACTTTTCAATAATCACAACTATTACCGATGTTCTTTGTACTAAAACGACGAGAAAACGAAACGCTTTAGAAGCGCTAATTGGTGTTTTAGTACAAATTTAACTTCAGGATTCTCTTCGCTTTTAACTTTGCTTCCCATTTTGCTGATAATTTTTTTTACTATACCGTCAATTGTGGCTTCTAGAACCAGTTCATTCCTTGTTATTTTAGTACAATCGACATCGGTAATAGGGGTGAAATTATTTGGATTGTCTAATAAAGGAGGAGATAATAAGTTAATTGCTATTATTAAAACACCTTACGATGGATCTAAATGTCACGTTCTGCATAAAGGAAGGTTGTCAGATGAATTTGAATTCTAATGTGGATTCAGGCAGGGTTGCATACTATCTCTAATACTATTCCTGTTAGTTATAAGTGAAGATAAAACGACCAACGTATGCCTGCTTACTGTCATAGATCTCTATAAAATAACAAGAAGGGTGGAAGGAGAAGCAGAAACAGTCTGATTTAATACAGCAAAAACTGAAATGACCAGCTTAGGAAGTAGTAACTCGTTCATGTCAATATTTCTGGACAACCGCTAGAAAAAGTAGCAGACTTTTAATATCTCCCAGTCTTTTCTCTACCAAAAGCAGAACGGATCAAGAATCCATAGAAGTAGGTACTATATGAAGAAGTAAAGTGCAGTGGATTGGTCACACGCTTCGAACCCACTCACACATAGTGCAGGACAGTCCAAATGAAATCTGTACAGGTGTTGAAGAGTTGAAGAATAAAGAGTAAGTGAAGTATATTTCTAGAAACCGAACAAGATGGCGGGTAGGAATAGTGGAGGCCCTATACACCTTAGAGGGATCACAATAGACACAACAAAGTCTGAAGACCTAAAGAAGAAAGAAGAACATGTAAGGCTGACCTGCACTTTTGCTGATGAATCTTAAAATATTCTCTTAGTTCTAACAAAAAAAGATTATCCCTGACAACTCTGATACGAATTCACAGTAGCTGGCCAATAAAACATCTTGTATGGTGGCTAAAAGTTTGATTCACAAAGAAAACAAAACAAAAAGAAATAACTAGAAATCTTGTATGAAAAAAATGAAAAAAAAAAGTGCAAATCAAAAAACGTCCAACTAAATTCCGGTAGTTGTGATGCGCATAGAAAAAAATTTTATGTCTCTTCCACGAAATCACTGGTTTTTTTTTTTTGTTTAAATTTTTTGTTTGTATTAAGTCCAAGCCTTGGTGATTCTTTTTTGGTGGAAGGTAAACAAAAAGCTGATATAAACCCAGCAAAATCAAACAATTCGGATTAAAAGCGTTGGGGCGAAAGTCCAGCACTGATGCCCGGACCTTCCATATTATACTCGAACTCGTTCACAATTCTGTGATGTGTTTGTCTCCTCTATGCACAGCAACGGAACTACATGCATGCTTCGACACCATCAATAAAAATGTAGGCATGCATTCATAACGACGTGTCCTTTTCGGCTTTGGTCCTCTAACCTAACCTATAACCTATATAGCTAGAGCAGCTTTGTGAAGGCGGATTCGGATTCTGGGAAACTGATGTGCACTCAGTGTATACCTATACTTTGTTCTTTTTACTTTACTTTAGTTTTTTATTCCTTTTTTTTTTTTTCTATGCTAGCAGCTATCGTGTATTTTTATCCTTCTGTGTGCGGACTTTGTCCTTGCATATAGCCGTTTATCATGCAGTCAGATAATAGTTGTTAGTATCCTGACCATATAAGTTTGAGTGCGGGTACACCACACATTGGGAACGTATACACAGGTTACAAGTTGACGATCTCTAAGTTTTTTTTTGCATTTTTTGTTTTTGCATAAAAAAATAGAAACAAAAAAACTTAAAAGGATTGAAGACTACCTACTATACTACAGAGTGTCCTCTGGCATTCTAGAAAAAGGAGCTGAAATGTTGGTTGTTTAGGTGGACGAATACAACAACAATCAACAAAAAAAAAAAAAAACTGATGGAATTTTTAGCTACCTATCTACATTCTCTACATTATATGCGCCTCTGATGTAGTCTGTTAATACTGCAAAAAAAAAAAAAAACTAAAACCATGTGTGTTGGAATGGGATATAGGGACAGGAGACAGGACACAAAACGGAAAGAGGCCGGATATCGTGAATATTGTGCACACAAAATGTCACACAGATATGGGTACTCCACACTAATATGCTCGAGTACATCTCAATAAAGTACATCAGTTCAGATTTAGATAAAAGCCTTTGCGAGCTGTTTCTGATGTGCGAATATCTAATCCAAAATCTCTTTATTTGTGCCAGGCAACCACTGCACTGTTGTAGTGAAACAGAGAGAAATCCATGTTGAATGTTAATTAATTAATTTAGTTTTGACAAAACTCGACACACAAATAACTTTTAATTAATTTTAAAGAGTTGACAGTAAATTTATCGATGAAAAGTTTTTTAAAGTTGTCAAAGTTTTCCATATAGAAAACCATAAATGGTAAATTTTTGTTCGCTAAGTTCAAAAATGCCACAGGCTTAATCAAGAAGACCAATATTGTTATGTGTCCGCGCTTGATGTCTCCGGTTCAGATTTTGTATCAGTTTAAATTACTTATTTAAAAACTTCAGATGGCGCTTACTTCGCATTTTTTGTGATAAGGGATTACTCCCTCGTGTCTTATGCGACTGCTTGGCTCCCGCGCGACTATTGGCGGATACTGCGTGGATATTTTACAAAAGTGCTTGAGCTACAAAATTGAGGAATGTGCAACAAATTTTGGTTAAAGAAGCTACAATTACTTTTCTCCATTGGCTGCAGCGGACCGGAAGTACTCTATTAAAATTGAAAATTGGAATAAAAACTGACAAAAAAAAAATTAGCATTTATTCGTAATTAGCTACAATTTCTCAGATTACAGTTTTTTGATTCCATCACAAACTGTCCACCAAAGTAAGAGACGTTCGGAAATAGATGGTTTTAGAGCAATTGGGTGATATTTCGAACGAAATATAGTTTATGTTTCAAAATAGGATAGTTTATCTCCGATATTTTATGCCATGATCTGCAAAATTCCATTGGAGAAAAACTTCGATGCCGCTGGATTAAAAAAGATATGAAAAAAACTGAAATTTTCAGTTTGAAAAATTTGAAAATCAATTTAATATATCTCTATCAACCAGTGACGTATTAAGAAGGGGCCTCAGGGGGGCTTTACTACATCTTCTTTCTTTTAGGTTTTAATCAAAACCATCGTTATGATGATTTAGAAGACTAACAAAAGTGGTTTTCATCATGCCGTCTGTGTCGGTCTCTGCGCCTCCTGTGCGTTCGCGTCTGTGCATCCATCTGACACTTTTCCACTGCCCAAACGAGTGAACGGATTGTAAGCACAACAAATTAAGAAAAACTAGCCTAAAAAAATATTGAAAAATCATGTATTTAATAAAAAAAAAAATACTAAATTGAGTTGAATTCAATTCTGAGTAGTGATAGATGTTAGACTTATTCTAATGAAAAAAAAAGATGCTGAAGCCCTTATATGACTTATAGAAATAAAGTTTTGTATTGGCACCTACTGTATGGTACGTTTCCCATTCTTGAAATAATTCCATGTTGAGATCTTGATCAAGACATACAATGAAGAAATACTTATTACCGGTTCACAGGTCTACCGTTTGAACGGCTGGGTCCATTTCGTAGGTACTAAGTGATTTTTGGGCATTCTTTACTAGTGTTATTGAATTCTTTTTTTTTAGTACCAATAGTAGCTGCAGTATAATGTCACGGATATGATAACTTAATGGGGCCAAACCCGTAGAATTTGTTGCGTCCGTTTCGTCAACGAATCCATTGTAGATGAAGTTAACAGTTCCACTACTTTTTCCGTCACGTCCGTTTTGAGTCGGTTCTCATAAAAACGTGTGTATTTTATTTTGCTGTCAGTTGAAAACATTGACGTAAGGCACGCGAAGGATTCTATGGGTTGGCCCCTTAAGGCGGTTAAAACTGATAATGTAGTTTCGTAGAAGAGTTTAATATAAGCATTTCTTTGTGTAGAAGGAGGGGGTCTACCTCCATCCGTTTCAGCGATTACAATTGTTACTGCGAAAATAGCTGAGATAACAGTTGTAATTAACAAAACTTCTATTCACAATTCTTCTCATCATTCCGTTAACCACTTCGGTAACTATTTCTATCACCATTTGGTGACTATATCTTTACCCGTGCTTTTAACTATTCACAATTCTTCCATTTTACTATTCTGATCAGCTAACTATATCTATAACCATTCCAAACTTAAAAATGAATCCAAGACGACGCGACGATTGCAGTAGAGTCGGAATTTGGAGACAGTTACAAGAAATAGAGGCCCAATTTCCACGACAAATAGTACCGGCTCCGCTGATGATCAACAGCAAAGTTGTAAAAAATGCAGTCTTTTTGATACTGCAGTTAATTGACTAAAAAGACAAAATTTGTAAATAATATTAACATACAATAGTACTTTGACTGTAAAACTACAGTAAGCAGTTACTGACTGTACAGTTAATGAAAGTATTTATTTGACTAAAAATTACTTAACTGAATTACTTTTTGACTGGTTTTAGTCACACCACAGTACAAGAAGCTTTATTAAAAACAGTCAAAAATTACTTAGAGTACTTTTGGTCAATTAACAGTTTTCATTATAAACCGAACAGTCAATATTTTATTTCTGTCTGCTATCTACTTACTTTGCAGTAGGTACAAACTTGTAGTTTAAATTAAAGTCAATCAATTGCGACTGAATTACTGACTGCATTACTAATTGACTGCAGTCATTTACAGTCCTTCAACTGCAGTATAACTAATTACAGAAAACTAGACCAACCCTTAGGAATAAGAATCCAACTATTGTGTAACTTTTATTTAGTAAACTAAATCCTGTGACGGAATAACCAATTCTTCCAAATTCATCAAATGCCCAAGAACTGTTGGTACGCAAAAATATTTCATTCGCGACTTATGACCCAATGTTTACCCAAGATAGCCACACAATACCAATATGTACGTACAATGGTTCTATATGGCCTCTGGGTTAGCAATTCGCGTATATATATAAAAAAAAGGATACATTTTCTTTATGAATAACGGTCAATAAAATTTATGCTCGCCAAACTGTTTATGGTGAACCAGAAAGCCAATGTTTACGAGGATGTATACCTACTGGACGTAAGGTTTTTACTGTCACATTGACAGCAGAGTCATCTTTCTCCTTACTTGTTTTTATTTATAAAATTTTATACAAAAGTAAAATACCAATTGAATATCCTTTTTACGAAGAATTGCGTATTGCAGAGGATTTTTAACTACACACAGAGAGCCTTAAAGACAACAATCTACGCTGAGCTACCATTTACGATTCGGATGTTGTAAAATTCTTTTATGTATGATCCTTCGACCGACCGAACAACGGTTTGGTTGTTCAAATAGGATATTATATGGCCTGGCCTGCTATAGTCAAACAACTTTTGATAATAAACTGGCACGGCGGCGGCGGCGGTGGAAGTATGTAGTCCTGTGCCCTGCCTGGACAACAAAACAAGAAAGTCACATCACAAAAACCGTTTATGACGATGCCAATTTTACGGATTTTTACTGCACGCGACTATCCATTGCAAGGATTCAGCTCAGGGATTTGGAAAATGCTATATGCTACTCGGTATTGTAGTGTCCGGTTCTTGGGAATCGTGGTTATAAACTCTCCAGGAGTCGCATCAACCGTATCGAATGCAACAATGTACACGCAGTATATCGGTGCAAAATGCATTTTCGTGGAACACCATCAGGATGCGACCGAAATCTCGCGCATCCATTTCTATTTTCATTCCTTTATCTAGTGTGAGACTAATTGTTCGGGGACCAAACCGAAAAAAAAGCGAAACATTGTCGTGAGCCTGCCACAGCAGGGTGTGCTATCTGACAATAAGCATCTCATATCCTTGAAATTGCAAAATTCTCATAGGAAATGAAGACACGCGTACCAACGACAACGACGACGACCGGCACGACCGACGACCATTATTCTGGCTGCTGACGGGGGCGTGCTGTGATTTGGGTATACCTATACACATTGCAGTTAGCTCAAAACACATTCATACTTTTGCTATTTTTTCGAGGACATATGACAGAATGATGAAATGCCTCATTAACATAAGTGTGTTTGGGATGATATCTCTGTGTTGGATAAGACAGGAGGAGGATTTTAAACACTTTGTTGCATTTAGCTTGAGGAGGCCGGACAACATCTTCATTAGTGAGTGTCCTGGGGCTCGAGCTGGCATATAGCGTAGATAATTATTTTGATAAGTTCATTCTCTGTGCAAAGTATAACAAAAGAATTTCGTGTCCTTGGAAAACACGGTAGCAATAAAGTTGTTTGTTTGCTGTTTGCTTTGTGTTTTTTTTTTTTTTTTATGTTGCCTTCGACACAGGTTTTTTTTTTTGTTAAAAAGAAATCATAATTTACGACACACGACTGTGTGACCGAACGGAGGTAGTGTGGCGTAATATTTCAATTTAGACTAGGTATAGGTGTCGAATAATGGATTTAAATTGAGTCATCAAGTAAATGTTCCGGGAGATGTTTTTAATGAAGTCAGCCATTATTTCTGGTTTAAGGGGAGGTTTTTTTTCAGGAACGTGTACTTAATCGAAAAGCCATAGGAACATTTTTTTAAGTAGAAATCTTGAAAAACGTTGAATTGGACGGAGGGGTTCTTATCGAATATTAAAAACAAATAAAAGCCCGTTAGCGCAGATTTTAGCTCAAAAGTGACTTTCCACAAAATCTAAAAAATATGTGAAATTCAATAAATTTTGTTTACCAAAATTTGAAGTCACCATGAATCAGAGGAAACCCCGATTTTGATTCTAAACTAGTTTTTTTGATATTGAAGATTCCGCTAAAATAAGACGAAAGCCAATAATGTAAACGTCAAAACATTCAAAAAAGTTGAACTTTTCATTTTTTTCTTTTCTAGAAATTTAGTTTTAAAATTTGTTGGTGCAGAAATATTTTTTGGTTCATTTGGTCATTTTCTATTCCAATTATGAATTTTAAAAGGGTAAATCCCTAAAGCCAATTGCGAAAATTAAAAAAAAAACTACCTTCTTGATTTTGTTTTTTTTGCCAGTAATTGGTCAAAATTTGCTGCGCAAACCTCAATTTTGTAGCTCAAGTGCTTTTTGAAATTTGTTCCCATTTAAATCCAATTTAATAGTTTTTCTCTGAAATTGTATTCCAATTGCCAAAACTAATTAAGAAATTTCTGACAATAACTTTTTTTTAATTTGAATTTTTTTTTAGGTTTTGAAAGGTCACTTTTGAACTAACTCTCTTAATCAGCAAAAGCTTAAATATTTAAACAAGCGTTTGAGCTAGAAAATTTAGGTTTGAGCAAAAAATTGTTGGTTTGAAATGCTATTATGTACAGCCACTAAAAAAACAATACAATTGAAAATTGGAATAACAAATGACCAATGGGAGGTACAATAACTTGTTTTTAAGCAACAAATTTGAGTCCTGTGAAGTTAGTAAAATAATTGTTGAAAATTTATTAAACAATGAGAGTTTCCGGTAGCAAACCAAGGCTAAAATTCGAAAACAAAGTTTTTTGTCTTACCTAACTTCACCCAGCAAGGACGTTTTTTAAAAAAGAGTTCTGATGATGTATTTCAACTTAAAATCAAGATATCTAGAGTTCCTGATGGGTTTTAGAAAGAGTTCTGCAAAATTGGAAAAGATAGGGTTACCTTAGGTTCCCATTGACTTAGAGCATCATTTTGAAAAATCGAAAAAAAATCCCAAATCAAAGAGTGCTGATTAGAGTTCCCGGTTGTTTTGTTGCCCATAGGGAACTCTAATCAGAACTCCTTGATTTCGATTTTTATTCGATTATAACCCAACTTGCTAATATCTCCAAAAGAGAAAATCTCCATGGAAAAAATCCCCAAAGAAACAATTTTGTGTGCCAAAATCTCCACGAAATCTCTGAATCCCGAATGTCTAGTTATGTCTTCTAACACCGTTTCTCTTGCGACGTATGCCTGATTTTCTTTTACCGTAGCATGTAGCGCCTTTTTTACATTAATCCTTTTCAAAAATTCAAGCGCTTTTTGAATTATTCTAGTTTTTGCAAAAACTTGAATTTCTTGAGCTAAAAAATTGAGATTCGCACAACAAATTTTGGTTTGAAAAGTTACTCATACAATTGCTGGCAAAAAAAAATCAGAAAGGACATTTTTTTTTGCATTTTCTCCATTGGCTTCCGCTGACCGGAACCGAAAGTAATTTCTTAAAATTGAAAATTGGAAATGAAAATGGCATACTTTCATCCGCTGATTTCAGACTTATTTTAGCAGAAAATTCAATAACTCAAACTCCATTCGAGCTACAATTTTTTTAGCATTTATTAGCTACAATTACTGCCATAAAGGGTCCACCAAAATAGGAGATGTCTCAAAATAAGTTTTTTTTTTTTATTTTTAATATTTTTTTACATAAAATTAGATTTATTTTTATGTTAATTTTTTAATTTGAACTTTTTTACGCAATAAAATGTTCATATAATAAATAGAAAAAAATCACTCCTTCTAACGTGTTTTTTGAGAGAAAACAACTTAGAATCGAACGTCGATTTTGCAAAAATAAGCCCAGTTAAATAAAAATAGAGCCAAAATTATTTTATTTCTCGAAAACGAAGCGAAAACAAGACAATTGCCACATACGTTTGTCGCCTTAGAATGACGTCAGGAAACCCAGGTTTTCGTCCCTGAAACCCTGGGGTACCCTGTACTGGACTACATAAGCAAGTTCGTGCGATCCAGCTTTGCATTTCTGTTTTCTTACCTATATTTAATTCTATTTAAGAAATATTTTAGAAAGTGTTAAGCAACTTGCTAAAACATATAAATTCATTTTCTTTAAAAGTGAAGCAGTTGTAATTTAATTTAAGATAAGAATGTAGGTTACTGTAGGATATAGGAAAGTACCTTTACCATGAAGGGTTATTATAGTTTCCGAAACAAATTTGCTTTAAATTTACCCCGACCCATCTCAACATGCATTTGACTAAACTCTCCAGGAATTTCTTCAACTGACTGTTGACTAAAAAAAAAATGCTTTTTTGTGTGTCAAACTTCAATTTCTTAGGAAAAAAAATAAAACGTGCAATAAACCGGAAACAATGTGGAAAAACTTTCAGAAATTACAATTTAAAAAACACTCCAAACACTTTCCAATTGAAAACTGTTATCAACTGAATCTTGCAATTTATTTGCTGAATTACCAGCAAGTTTTTAAGATATCAAAACTCCACCATCATCATATTTACTTATTTATAACAACAAGAGTTAATATTATGCAGTGTGTACCATTCTTCACTAACCAAAGCAATTTTTTTTTTTTATAATTTATATTTAATAATTCCCAGGGTTATCTACTGCCTACGTATTTAGTTTCTTGTTGGTATACATTTGCAGGCATTCAAAATCAATTTCAGATTTCCCTGTGTTCTAATTCACTACACAAATACCAAACTCTACATTTAATAAAAATCATCTGCCAAACAAAAAATTTCATTTTCAAAAAACAAAAAAAAAAAAAAAAAAAAATAATAAAAATGAAAATAAAAAAAAAAAAAAAGAATAGGTATGCGAACGAATACTCAACTAATCCCCAATATAGAAACAGAGCTCTCTAACATCAGCCCAAGCGGAAGTTATTCAATTATTGTTGATGCTTAGATTTATTAAAATTTTACCACCCCACTTCTGACATTGTATATGCGAACAAGACTAGGTATTCTATACCAAACTAGATATTCGAAAATAGAAAAATGAACTGCTTGATATAGTTGTGTGTATCTATGATGCCAACCGAGCAAAGTTATCAACTTTCCATATCCTGTGCCGTTACCGTATGTGTAGTATATATAGTGATGAATGTCCACGACCAGGGCACACACATAAAGAAATAATAAAAAAAAAAAAAAACACAATAACAACAACAACAAACAAACAAAAAACTGTGGTTCTTGTACATTTCTCTGTGCAATGTCCAATGTCCATGCATGTCGAATGCAAATTTTAGCATGCCCCGCTATAACGGAACAAAACGAAACAAATAAAGTGGTTATGTTTGCTCGTCCACAGGGAGGAAGCTATCCTTATGCTTCCTTCCGTCCTGCGCGCCGCGTCGTCGTCGTCATTGTCGTCGAAGCTCTTCCCCAATCGCGAAATTCTACACACAAGGGTGTAGGTAGTATAAAATTCCATACAAAAACCCCCAAGCCAGTATTTTTTTTTTTTGTATTCTTCTCATATTTTCAAATCTAGAAACACCACATAAAGTACACAGTACCGTACCATCATCACAGCCACCCCATGTGTATGGGTTGGTGCATACTGCACCACCCCATCTGACAATTCCACTCTTCCGAGTACCGAGGACTTGCAGGCATCTCCGCAACTAAACACACAATACAACCCTCTAATGTAGACATAAAAATATAAAATATATTTCTACGCACATATATAAAATTAAAACTCTATTTGTGTGTGTGTTTGAGTGGGAAAAAATACATGTTATTATTGCACAGCCTGCAGCAGCGCTAGATCCCTGGGATTCTGATGAGTGAACCTGAGCAGAGTATTGAAATGAAACTATGAGGCCACATACACCGCACCGCGTGTGAGGCTAACATCAGGGGGGTGGTAAGAGGAGATCCCATTCAAAGCGAACAAACAACAACGCAAAAAAAAATCCTGAGCGGTTATTAAATTTGAACCCCTTTGTCATGAAACTACTTCCATACCCGCCTCTGACATCACGCCTCCTCCGTCGCACCCTGCGCTTCACTTCTTCGCATGGCTCGTTCTAAGCTCTAAGCCATATTGTCATGGCAGGCCGAAAGGGTGGTGAACGACACGGGCGGCACGCGGTGGTGGTATTAGGGTGTGCGAATTAGAAAATCTCTTTTTTTTTTTTATTTGTTAGTAGAATTTTATCCTTTTTCTGTCATACGTGCAAACTTTTAGCTACTAATATACCATGCTGTCCATTTGGACCAGCAGAAAGGACATATAAGGGTAAAGGGTTGAGTTGGATGCATATAAGCTGCAACTGGTTGAAATGATAACAACGTGAACGAGGATTTTTACGATGCAATAATAAAAGAGGATCACGCTGATTAATAATCATGTCGTTAACACGGTCGGTCCCGCTGCTCTATGATGCTGGCTACCCTATATATGGATTCGGAGTGAATTAAAAGAGAGATGTGTTGCAAAAATGCAGATTTAATTTTTATGTTTTAGTTAGAGTGTGTGCAGAATATATAAAAATGTAGAATTTTAGATTTCTAATTCTATTTGAAGGTACGAGTATATAAGGCAATGTAATTATTAAAAAAAACTGTATGATCAGAAAGTCAAGAAAGGAAAAGGACGAAATTTATGTAAATTCCATTTGAGTGAATGAAAATTAAAAAAAAAACATAAGCGAAGGTGCCGTGTGATAGTTTTAATAACCATTTGATAGCAATGGTCTTTTTCAGCTTGAAAAATGAAATAGAATAAATTTGTGGTGCAAAGACCTCATGATATGCAAAAGATTAGGAAGAAATTTATACACCAGCAAATCACACACCCTTGGAATTATGAAAACCACTATGGTATAAAACATATAGTTGCCTTTGCCGTTGGTGCACGGTTGTTTTGCGTTGAAACACCCGATTTTGCAACAACGATTAAAATACTTGATAAAATGCAAGGACTCGCATCCATCTTCATTTCCGGGGGGAAACTCAAACTCCACTCAACATAGTAGTTAATAGAATGTGCGGCTGAAAGAGATAAGGCAAGGAATGTACTGGGACTGAGAAAAATGCATAGGCAATAACGAAACACTGAGAGAACAAATCGTTTACGTCACACAATCGGTTGCCCAAACGACTTTTTCGTTTGCAAGACAATTTTTTGACTTTGTTTGCAGCAAATTGGTAAATTCGTGTTCGGTTACACATATTTTGCAAACGGTACAAGCAAATTTAGAGTAACACCGGTGATTGAACCCACCCCTTGCTTACGAAGCTTGTATCTTCTACAACTTCTGGTGAGCTTAGAATTCATAAAAACAAAATGAGAGAACGAATCGTTTGCGTCACACGACTTTTTGTTTGTTGGAAATGAATTTTAAATTTCAACTTCGTTTGCAGCAAAGTCATATATTTTGTTGGACTAAACACTTTATGAGACCGATTAAATTATAAAAGTTCAGCGTTACACCAATCATTGAACCTGCAACCTCTCGATTGCAAGCGTTTTGCTATTGCTCCACAATCTATAGATAATTTTAGCTTAGCGCAGAATGCATACGAACACCAGAAACATGGGGCCAATTATTAAGAAACAAAAATTCTTTCAATCATTTGTTGCAAATGAATTGTATATTTACACTAAAAGTGAAGTTCTTTGCAACAAACAACTTTCTGGAAAGTAGTAGGCAATTTTGTTTGCGCAATCAAGTAGTAGTGAAATCCTACTCTACTTCAACCTTTTGACCATGGATGGCCCTTCTGCAAAAACAAGTTCCGCTATCGCATACACCCAAAGAAAATACAACGTTAAACTTTAATTTAACTATTTTTCGGAATGATTTAGCTTCGAAGAAAAAAATTTCAAAATGAAAGCCCAACGAAGTTAAAACAAAATACAGTTTAAAAGAAATACTAAAAAACAAAACGGAAGACTGAGTCACACGTACTTACTTGTTTAAAAAAAAGTTGGTATGCCTGCTATTTTCAAAAACAAAATTAATGGAAATCTAGAACCATATTTTCAAAAAATATCATTGACCCGTTCGAATTTTTTAGAACAACATTTTTAAACTTTTTTTAAAAATCAAAAAAAAAAAAAATTTGGAAAATTTTGTAATAAAACAATTTGGAAATCGCTAACAACCAATATTCATTGAAATCCGATGAGTCGTTTACGAGTAACGTGTCTATAGGTGGCATAATAAACTGGGGTACATTCATCATCAGGGCACATTCGTCAAAGCCATTTTCGGTTGAATGCGCTCTGAATTAAGAAATAAAAATAACACAGAACGCATCCCTTACTGATGTTATAAACACACTCTTATGTTATATGAATTTGTGCAAAAAATGTTATTTTGAGAATTTGGGGTAGATTCGCCATTTTGATAGGGCCATGGGGCACATTCAGCAGGTACCGAATGCACCCCAGATTTTCAATAGCTTCCATTGTTTTCAATTTTACTGGTAGGTATTGTTCGAAATTATAAAGGAAAACAAAGAGGATTCACATAATACATAAACGAAAAATCAATGAAGAACGGTTTCGTCATCACTATGACTGGGCTTGATTATAATTTTAAAATTAATCGATTACCTCCCGCGCAAGAAATCTGCTCCCGGCTTTCGGTCTATTAGTAAATAATCAATTTTATTTTTGAACTTTGCCCCTTTTCGAAATAGATTTTACCAGTGGTTGAGTGCAATTGAGTTGGATACTATAAATAAGTATTTGGAACTGGTAAAATTATTGTATTCTTACATTCCGTTTCAATTCTGTAAAAATGTTTCTTGTTTTGTAAAAAAAAAGTATACAATGACCACAACTCCCACTTTGCAAAAAAAAAAAGACCACATAAAAGACATTCTCTAAATAACCAAGATTTTTACTGTGGATTCCACAGTCGTCGTCGTTGTCGTCGTCATCATAATCCCGCAGGAAAACCAAATAAAAAAAAATGTCTCTCCGCAACAAAAATGTGTCCTTTAATCTTTTCTCCCTTTTTTTTAAGGTTTGTTTTGTTTTTCCCTTTCCTTCACTTATAACATTACTTTTTTATGTTACAAAGAGATTTTTAAATATTGAATCAAAAGAAACGGAAGCGACCATTTTCAGGATTGTACACTAATATCCGCTTCTGACGTGCGGCGGCGGCGTCGTCGTCGTTGTTGCCAATGTCGTCCTTATTTGTCACCGCATTGTGCGTTCTTTCCACGCGTAAATAATGGAAAAGCATTTTTTCACACGCAATATTATATACAAAGCAAAAATATAAATGAAATCCTGGGATAAGGATAATGGCAAAGAAAATGTAGATATGTCACCTACCTCCCCTTCTTTAGCCAGGATATACCTTCAATCCTACATATCTATATTCCATAACATAACAGCTACTTTATTATTTGTCTTCCTTATTTTCTTCGATTCAGTAAAAAAAAAGAGCAAAAAATACAAACAAAACAAAAAAAAAACTGTCATAAAGACGATAAAAATATGACGTTGCCTAAGAGATTGAGTGACTGATCCTGAAATTGAATTATCCCTGAATTTATGCCAATTACCTTTTAGTCACGGGGAGAGTTGCTCGAGAGTTCACTTACACATTCCGGGCAATGGATATGATATATTTGGATGAATACTCATATATGCGTATATATCCTGTGTCTGAATGTCCTTTTGTCATGCGCTTAACAAGACATAATATTTTTCGCAATCGGAAATTGAGAAAAATTTTGGGTATCCTTGTCCTTTTTTTTTTGCTTCTTCTATGATGTACCTATTTAAGATGTTAACTTTTTGGTGTTTCTCGATGTCACATCTCACATATGTATGCTTGTAGGCTCTTTTATAAGGATGATGATGATGATGACATAAAGAAGGTGTCATGTCAGTAGAGTGAGCATGAAGACGACGAGAATATGTGTGGAAAATCTGTCAGGTAAATACATTTAATCCTGTTCCTTTGGTTTGATATTGTTGTTTAACGCAAGGATAAGAAAACATCTTTTCTCTATAAGCAGCAGCTACTGTATGTGGTAATGGAATTTGTTTGCAAATGGGATAATGTGGGGATTAGATGACACAAGGATATGTGCGTGTAATGTGTGTGTGCCACATTTCCATGCATGCATCATCGCAAATTCATACTTTGGCGGTAGAATAATCGTAAGGAAATTATGAATTTTATCTATGAATATGCCTAAATTCATTCACATGTGGTTGATGACAGGAAAGAAAGTTATCTTGAAGTGTTGATGATTTTTTCGACAGTACCTTAATTTCAATTAACACCTATGTCATACGAATTATAATCGGCTTTTTGTTAAAGAAGATAAAAGTAACAGACGATAGAAATGAGTCCCATACAATTATGGTCACTATAGGGCATCATTGCTTGATTTTCTATAATATTCGATTTTTTTCACCAATTTTATAAAAATTGAACTTTTTCCATGAATTGTGAGTGAGTGAGGACCATTTGAATCGTAAGTTCTTTATCGTGTTTCAGCCTACCTTGCATAATTTTGTAATCACTTTTTTTTTAGTTTTGCGCCAGTAGTAGGTAGGTAAATGACATTGCACCTGGCTGATTTGTTGGGAAGTTAATAGGATATCATGTTAATAGGATATATTGGTGCACCATGCAGTTAGTATAGGTGTTTTGAAGCTACTTACTTGGTCTTAGCTTGCGGGCATATATCCTAACAACTTCTCAAGAAACCAGCAAGGTGCAATTTCTTGCGCCCTAAAAGTGCCTTTTTTGTTTTGTACTATCTGGGCCTATTTGTACTAACAGAACTTCTGCAGTGTTCTGTACTTACTGACCGTTATAATCCCCTTAAGAGGCATAGGGCCTACTCCTGCTTGTCATGGTGAATGGTTTGTGGAATTTTAGCTGCCTCTGTTCTCTCCAACTCTTCCCCAGCAGCACAGATTCCCTTTCGACTGTCTTGTCCATGTGCTATTCGCCTCGCCCTATCCGATCTACCTGCCTGTGTGAATTGGTTCGACTGCATAGCTTATGTAACAATGCAATCGCTGAACTTTCGAAGCGTGTGAACAATCCACTGCCACTTACGTCTTCGTATAGCACCTACTGTCTATAAATTCTTGACCCGTTCTCCTTTGAAATTCTTCATTCGATGTATACGATCCAGCCAGAAAATCCTTAAGATGTTTCTAACTATTATGAACTTTTGCAGCTTTCTCTTGACAGAAGGTAAGATTTTACACGTGATTCAGCCATAAGAAGCGCAGATTCAACATTGGAGCGCACCAGTCCGAGCCCGGTATGCTGATAGAATTATTACTCCATATTTTGGACAGCATTCCAGGCTCAAGTAACAGCTTTTGCTTTGCTAATTACTTCCGAGGCTGATAATATTTGTTTTTTTCTGTGTTAATTTTCAGTCGCACGATATCTACTTATCCCTCCACCCTTGTTGAGAATTGTCGTATTGTCTGCGGGCTGGTAAGCACTATTTCTTCCCTGTGCCTAACAGACAATTTTTTCATAAAGCATTTTTTATAGCAAACCAATAGTTTTCTTTGGAGGCAGGTTCAGTGCTGCTTAGCTTATTGTTCCTTTACTTGTAACCATACTGTGAGATCATTTAGTTTATTGGTAATAAACATTGGGGTGTTTGCTTGGGATCTCAAAAATTCTTTCAAAAGGTAAACGATCTACCCAAGGATATCAGTGATAGTGAAGACAGACAACTATCCGCTGTTATGCAGAGCAACTCATCCACCGTGAATAATGATGACAATAATATCCGTCTCCCCGAGCTAGAACAAACATAAATCACAAAAGGCTGCTGGTTCAGATGGCCTGGCTCGCCTAACTATTTAGGTAGGTCAAAAAGTCATCAAGCGCACTTATAACTGCGAAGTAGTCAACGACTTTGTTTACCAAAGATCAACTATTGCATCACACAACCACTTCAAACGAAGAATCACAATTGCCAACCGCTATTCTTTGTGCTTAGAAGGCCTTTAAGTAGTAAAGCCCACTGTTAAAAAACTAAGGTGACCCTATATTGAGATGGCTAGGTCACCTGGAACGTATGAACACCAATGTTTTAGCCCTACGAGTATTCGCGTCCAACCCCAATGAACAAAATAACAAAGAAAGGCCTTCTGTAAGGTGGCGCTATCAAGTGGCGGAAGACCTAAACCAACTTGATGTGTGTAACTGGTGCACACTAGTACGGGCTGGTTGAAAAGGTTGTTGGTTCAGGCCAATATCCACCCTGGATTTGTACGCGCCATCTTAAGTAAGTAGGCAAGATCTCAAATGCTTATTTGACTGTACTAAAATATTTTAAAATTGACATATTGTTCTACTACTTTTTGATATATTTTTCTAAAACAGAAAATTACTACCAAATTCTTTTTCTATTATAGATTAAAAAATACCGAATTAACTTTAATTTTAATTTTGCATAACATTTAAATAAATTCTCCGAAATACTTTGGTGTTTTTTTTTTTTTTGGCATCTCACATCGCAGTCGACTGCGTCTAATATCATGTCCTTTGCAATTATAATATTTCTATGTTCTCTTATTCCATGGTGTAATTTCCAGCTCGAAAAATAATTTAATTAAATTCCTTATAGAAAAATTCGCGTGAACGCATTACCACTACCACCAACCAAACCCACCACAACACAACATGGTCTTATCCTCTTCCAATTCGACTAAAGAAAAAAAACCTAAAAAAAAAATTATATCTAAAGTATAAAGTAAATCACATGGGCGAGCAAATTAATTTGAGAACCATGAAGAATACAATTTTGCAAAAAAAAAAAAAACGAAAACAAGTCTAAAGAAATCCATAAAAGCCTTCAAAATGTGTGTATATAGCAACATCCTTCCCCTTATTCTGACACTTTTCAATCTCAAAGCCAATCAATTTCTCAATGGGAAACTGTAGATTTCATTCTCTTATGTATACCTACACCATACCCCCCCCCCAAGCTTTCGATATCTGAATCCAAATCCAAAACACTAATAAGGACCTTTATTTGCCTCAATCCCCCATATCTCCGCTTGAATAGAAGTGAAAGCCCCATAAAAAAAAAAAAAATGAAAATAAAAAAAAGGACTCCCATCAATACGCGCATCAGGATTTTAATTTAAAATCATTTTTTGCTTGTTATACCATCGTGGACACCACAGCAACCAAAAAACCAAACCAACCGATGAAATGAGACTGAACCCAAGGAAAAAGGATGTGCGGTGGCCCGCATCTATGTGCGGATGTGCATTGTGGCACTATGGCAGCATGGCGGTGTGGTGGCAGGCGGTATCTCGCTACAGCATTGAACATGAAACCCTATACTCCTTTTTTTTCGCAACAAAACAGTATGGCATGGATGGTGGGTGGGGGGCACAACAATGACGATTGAAAAAAAAAAGGATATACAAAACGCAATTACGTAACAACCGTTTCGATAATTTTCAATTACTGATTTTCGGCGTGAACCGAATCGAATCGTCGCCCGACTGCACTGTGCTATATAAAACAACAACAACAAAAAAAAGAAAAGCACGACAACGAACACAAAACAAGCATCAGAACGGGAAATTGTCACAATTTTATCCACTTGCTCTATTTTTGGGCGCCATCGCCAGTTAAAGGACGAATGAGGTGGCGGGGAGGGCCAGCTTGAAGTGAACGCATCAGCTGCTGGGCCGCTAGAGTAAGTGAATACAAAACGCCCGGCCCGCTTGAGTTACATAGTACTTGGGATATTATTGTGATGCGACTCCTTTTAGTTGTAAACCGAAAATAATCACGACGTTGTCATGTTGTAATGTACCTAAGGGTGTAAAAGTGGTATTTATTAAGTGGGCTGACATGCAATCCGGATTATAGGGGTTACATGGTAAGCATGTTTTAGTTAATTTCTGTTTTTGTTGGAAAATGATTTTTTTTATTTTCAACTAAAATGCTTTTAATTAACTGGGGACATTCCCGAAATGTTTAGTTCTGGGGCTCCTGGAAATTCAATCAATTTCTGATTCCGAAAAAAATAATTGTATTTTGGCCTAAGTTGCCATCATCAGCTTCCGGAAAAACTTTTTTTGGGATTAGGGGAGGCATTTGTAGCCTATGCTGCCAGCTTACAGGAGTTTGTGTAGGGTAAAGCGGGGCTAGTTGGGAAACTTCTTGCTTGAAGCTTCTCAACTTCCAATGCTACAAGTTCAGGTGGTCTCAACTATCGGTGTAAGTTGGACCAGTGTGTGGGGTTAGTTGGACCATCGACTAAATATTGAAAAAACATCTCTAACGAAGGACCGACATTTCCAAAGATATTTTTGAAAAAAACATAACAAACAACTTGAGCAACATACATCGGAGGTGTAAAATACAAAACAGCAAAATTTTCATTTCAGCATTGAAAATTGGACCACTGACGGTCTAGTTTACCACACACCGACTTTGTAGAACATTTCGTGTCACTAAAAAAAAATTCCACTAAACTATGTAAGTTTGAAAAAAATGTCTATAGCGGTTTAGGCAGCTCGAGATTGAGAAAGAATTGCTGGACCCACTTTTTTTTTACATCACCGTAATGTCGTGTTTGATTGTTGTCTCAAGTTCCATTTTTCCTAATTCCTAAATCCTAAATATTCTATTACTTTTTTGCACTTTTGAGTGACAAAGTTACTAGCTGGTTTTGGTAATTTTGATATTTTCACCATTTGTTGGTGTTTTGCTAACTTAGCCCGTCAACTAAGCTGAGGTCTCTTCCCATGTCCTCAGGATTTTTACCCTCAACTTGACTCAGGTATAATCACTGGCGGAAGGCCCTGGCTCTGCGGCACTGCAGAGCCAGGCACAGTATAACTATCTTAAAATAGTTTTCCTGCAAATATTGGTCCTGCAATCAATGTTCTGTAAACAATTATAAATATTTGACGAAAAAATATTTTAGAAGTAAGCAGCACTTAAAGTTTCATTAAATTTGAAATGTGCTGCGCAATTTTATTAAACAAGCTTACATGCCCTAAAAAAAATTAAGAATCATTTCCAACGCATCACTCATTGTACATCCATATAAATAAATATTCAGTTCAGCTGTATATTTTTCCCTGTTTACACCCAACTCTCAAATCTCTTCCCCCAACAGGACTTTCTATAATAGTGAGTGCGATTTGTACGAAATGATGGGCTCAAGCACCCAGTAGCGTTAACCGTCACACATACTGTGCCCAAGAACATAATTTCATTGTTATACAATTCTACATTGTTGGGAAAAAGGACATTTAGTTGGAATTTCAGTGATGCTACTCACGTTGTATTGTGAAGGCAGGGATGGTTTGCAGAGCACCCCTTAGCAGCAGCAGCAAAAGCATCACCAACCGATACACAACCGAGCCAACCCTTGAGGAACAAGTCTAAAAACTTAATTGCATCTTTAGGAACAAAAGGCGTACTTTTTTTTGTGTTCGTTTTGACGAATATCCTTTATGCAAGCAATGTTGTACCTCAGCACCACCATGCCTATAGTATATACCACCACCACCACCACATCACCCATATATCCGCGCCCAAGTTACCACCATTAATCCTTGTTGTTATTTTAAATGTGGTGCGGCCGGATCTTATGGCTCACCCCAGAGTATTGGCTGGTCGATGTTGGTGACAACAACGATATGACGGTTATGTTCCAAAATAATTGTGCACATTGTGTTTTGTCAAGCCTCTGGTTCACTGTTTGTTATTTTGAAGGATTTTAATTGAACTTGAGTCCTTGTAAATAACGTTAACGATAGTCGGTGACTTATTGTTTAGCGAGTCCATATGTCAGAACAATTTTCTACGGTTCGTGTATATGGGCTTAGGATTTTTTTTGTATTATTTGTTTGACAGAATGGACACCTGCTTGAATAGTGGAATTGCAAAGTGCGTATATTTTGGGTGAACTAGATTGTATTGAAGAAGAGGGTCGAAGTTAAGCCTTACTGGTACACGAACCTTCACTTCGCTTTTTAGCCAAAAAAAAGTAAAACATAAACAGATTTTCCTAGATTATAAAAAAAACTGAAAAAATCCAAATAAGAGTCAGCGTGCAAATTAAGGGCTATCATATAGGTTTGTTTTAAAGATTCTTTTTAAGGATAGTGAATGCTTTTAATAGCTTGCTTGAAGAACTGTTTGTTTTACCAGAAACCTATGTTAATTATTTTTGTGGCGGGACTTTTTGAACTTTTTAAGCAATGAGTCTGGATTTTTGTTAAATCCTTTTCCCTTATATTCTTCATTTATCGCCTTTCTTTTAGCCTTCATCATCTTCATCTTCTTATAATTACATCTTCTGTTATTTTTTCCGGGTGACTGGTAGTCCACAGTTGTTTCCGCTAGTTCTCTGATCATGTCGTTATAATGGGAATATTGTTTGTGGTCATCTGTGAGGCTTTTTTTCTTTCGATAATCAAGCTCAAAATATAGCTGTTACAACTAATTAGTCAAAGTCAAGTTTGCTAGTCCAGGTACGGCAAAGCTGCAAGTCCATTCTAACAACTGTCAGATCAGAAGTGCTGAAATTTATAAACAAACCGTTTTTCGCTTAAATACAGGTTTTCTTTCATCTTCTAGTCTAGATAATAGAAGAGGTTGGTCTTCCTGTAGGTTTCGCGCTCTGTCTTCCTCAATCAAAAAAAAGTCTCACATTGAATAAAGTTCAGTCTTCAGTGGGTCGAGGATCCGGCTTCTCCACGAAAACCCCACTTTCTTTATTGACTCTTTTGGTTTCGACTATTTTATCAATTTTTTTTAAGTCTGTCTTTTGATTTTGCAGTGCATTGACATAACGTATGCCAAAATATAACATAAAATCAGCTTTAAATAAGTTCAATGGTTTTCCTCACTGATCTTCATATGAAAAGAAGTGCTTTTTTTCTGTGGGTCTTCTGTTTTAATTACTTCCCAGTGATGAAGCAGTTATGGGAAGCCGCTCAGTAGTCCCTTTCCCAATTTCTGGGGCAACAATGGTTACAATATGGTTACCTTGAGCATCAAGCTGTCGTACCAATACTAGGGTAATCTTACCCAATAGCACTTACTAGCTTCGTTTGTCTCGATGGTGTATAAAAACACCTTCTCTGATGGCTACACCTCCATTGAGTTTCAGATAGCTTGCAGAGATCAGCTGTACTCGGAGGAGTAAAATATTTGCGGCTAGTGCATATCTTTTGAATTAAATAAAAATCATTTGATGGAAAGTAAATACAATCCCCGCAAAAGCTTTTCATTCGTAGCAACTTTATTATATTGGACCCAAATTTTAATTCTATTACAGCAAACATAATGCAAAACAACCCATTCGTTTGGAACTCATTTTTAATTAATTGCAGAGAACGAAAATGCTTCAAACGTCTAAACACTTTTTCGTTTACTAGAAAATTCTATTGTTTGCAGCAAAACGAATTAATAGTTTGCGAAGAACCTCTCCAGAAAGTTTGTTGCAAGGAACTTCACTTTTGATATAAATATATAATGTATTTACAACAAATGACTGCAGGAAACAAATTTTCTTAACAATTGACTCTGTGTTTGTGATATTCATATCCATTCTATGCTACACGAAAGTTATGTAGTTGGTAACGCAAGAACAGCAATCTTTTTTCGAAATCGAGAGGTCACAGGTTTGCATAAATTGTTTCACCGAAACGAATTTATGAGTTGAAGTTGAAAAACGACGCAAACGATTCGTTCTCTCATTTCGTTTATATGCATCCTAGGCCAACTACAGATCATAGAGTCTATAACGGAATGACAAGATACTCCCTTCGTAAGCAAGAGGTAGTCGGTCCACAGGTGTAACGCTTAATTTTTTTTTAATTGTTTCCAAAAAGAATTAAGCCCAAATGAATTTACCAATTTGCTGCAAACGAAGCTGAACACTTGTCCAACAAACGAAACAGTCGTTTGGGCAATTTTTTCGTTTGCCGCAATCGATTTGTTCTCTCAGTGTTTGAAGAGCTGATCACCTATATTTTTACGTGAAGATCATCCCTGATGACTTTAGTTACATTTTTCGTTTGCGTTTACAGCGAAGATTGTTTTTCGGACATTAAGCTTCATTTACTCTCACCCGTGAGCTGTTACGCTAAAAGGCCTTTTCTTCTCGTTCGTCCCGAAGAAAGTTTTTCTTGTCAGTATTTAATTCCCAACTTCCATTATCTTGGCAATTTTGTCATTAATGTAAGAAGTCTTCAAAAACTGGATCTAGAAAAGGGTTTCGGGTTGGTTGGCAGCACAGGGGTAATATGGTTGGTACTGCCTACGCTACATTGTGATTATGATTGCTTTAGACTTCTGTAGGGTGTCATTAGCTCTTCTTGAGCTCAATAGAATTATGTTGGCCTAACTAACTAATCTTCCGGTCATTTCTACCACTGCACCGCTTTGCAATGCAATTTGATGAACAATTCACCAGTCAAGCCACACTTCCTATCACAAACGATTGCATATTTCGAAAGAAAGCAAATGTGATTATCCGTTTCCACCTACTACAGCCATAAAATAAATTCTACATCTACTATGAAACAGAACAGTCGTAAATTGGTCGTATAAGGCGAAAAGTTTTTGATTGACATTACAAACGCAGCCTTTGCCTTCCCAATACGGCCATCCATGATTTGTTCAGTTCCATCTTCGGTTAGTTGAGAGCTTGATGACAGCTAGGAATTCCGCCTTGTTGTTCTCAAGTGAATACCTCGTGGAAGTGATTTTCTTTTTTGATTCGTGTATTTAATTGCGTTTATCACGATCTACACTGTACTGTGTAAACTGCTGTCATCTTCATGACATACGTATAAGAACTCGTTTTCTCTGCTTTTTGAGTAGGTAGTTGCACCGCTAACTTCAAGTTGTTTTCATTGGTCCCTCAACAACAAATTTCTCAGCCACCAATTGCTTATGATCTCTAAACTGAAGATATGCGTTATCTTTCGGAATCCTTCAACAAATAAGAGGACTGGGCCATTTCTATAACCGCTCCTCTTCTGTTCTGTTCTTGACATCAGGCGACTACTTCTAAAGTGGTCAAATATGGATACAGGACAAGGTGAAAAAAAGAACAATTACAATTACAGGAAGTCGGATCCTTAGTACCGTCGTTGTCTGTTTGGAGTGAGAGTGCGGGCTCTGGGACGTCAATAAACAGCGACTGTAATACAAACCAACCAAAGATAAAACGAAGCACTACGAGTGGCACACTTGGCTCCCGTGAAACGTAATGTTACAATGGAACCCTGAAGTGATCCTTTGGGAAGATGCTCAAAGCTGCTATTTAAATCCACAGAAAAAACGAAGAGAGGATATCCTCATCACCCCCAGAGATAATGAAAAATATACCGACATTCTATAATAAAGATAAGAGCAAATACTAATGGTAGTGAAACGACAGTCAATACGGTAAGGCAGACTAAATTTGAAGACGTACGTTCTACTAGCACTTGGTTGCAATAACAAAAACAAGACAGCCTTTGCAGTATCTCTAAGAGAAATCCTATATTGGTGAAAAGGCAACGGTCAGTAACCTAAAACTGAAAACAGCCCCGGATATTGGAGACCTCGATAAGTTTACTAACAAAGAAGAAGTCCCCAAACAGAGAAGAAGAACTTCGAGAAGACCCCAAACAGAGAAGAAGATCGGCGATTCAAGAATAAAGATTTTAAAAAACTGCATTCTTTAAATCCCAATAATTATTATAGAAGCCATATGCAGTTGTTTTCCCCACTGAAACCATCTAAATACCCTAGACACCTACTTTAGCAATATACAATAGCATACCTAAAATTTCACACGATTCGGTAGGTACAATAAATTTCATCCCATTCCACAAGCAATGATAAATCACCTGTAAACATCCATAAAACTGGTCAATTTCCAAAAAGAAACACCTAACAATATCGAAAATTGCACAATTGGTTAGCAAAACAAAAAAAAAAAATGAAGAGAAAAGTACCAAAAACCAGACATGTCAACTGAACCATAACAATGGCCATCAATCCAAGTCTTTATTTATATAAACATCCTTTTCATCTCTTTTGGTCAAAAACACACGGTGATACAAATACAAAAACAACAATAAAAAAAAACAAGTTTTTTATATCAAAACAAAAATATAAAAACTTCTGCCTTTGGCTTCAAAAATAAAAAGAAAGAAATATCCTTTATATTAAAAAAAAAAAAAAAAGATGAAATCATTTTTTTTTTTCTCAAAAAGGAAACAAAAATATAGGAAATCGCTCAATTACCACAACGACATTTTTATCCCCTCAATATATGATGCGCATTGATAGAAAATATCCTTGTTTTTATTCGGTTCTTTATGAAAAGGATCCACCTCTACTATACAATCGCTGTTATATATTTTTTTTTTTCGTTTGATGAATCAATTTTTTGTTTACCCTCTCTTTCTCCCTCAATATTATTATGCACTTGCTTCTGCTTATACCTGTGTTGTGGCTAGTGAAAAAAAATTATTGTGTAATGATATTGCTGCTGAATTAAAAAGGACATCATTTTATACGAATCAAAAATCAAAGAAAAAAAAAGACACGTCGAGAAATTCACGCCTGCTAACAAGCCAGATATTATAGGTATTCCTTGAACGTTGTGTTAGGGAATCATTAATCATCGAAGGATAACAAAAATAAAGAAAAACTCCTGCTGAATTGAATAGAAAAGGACCTTCCAGTAACATTTTATTTACTTTTCTTCTTCATTTATTTTTAGAGAAATATATTTATTTTCTTTTTATGAATGAATGAATCGCAGATATATGAATGGATGAAAGGATCATTTTCTCGGATCCTTTATTTGACAAAAGGATATAAATTGATGCAAGTGTCGAGCGCGATTATGATTTACGACGACGCACGATTGGGTATATCAGTTTGATTTTTCTCAATGTTTTGGTTTTCATTTTGTAATCCACTAGAGAATTCTTAGAAAAAGGATTGGCTTAAGGGTGAATGTAGTAAAGTGTATAGAACGCACTATAGAGTAAGATATTAGGGTTGACCTAATGCTCTTTAATTGATCGTTTAAGTTTTGAGGTTATATTGATGGTTTTGCTTACTGTTACACTCTGACAACTCTCAAAGGAGGTGATGAAGAAATTCAGGTGAAAACGTTTTTTTTTGTTGAATTAATTATGTTTGTTCAGGATTTTTCTCCCACGCTGTCAATACTGTGTGTGCAGTGTAAGGTCCAGTAAGGTGCCTCAATTTTCTGTCTAATTGTTTGTTTAAATGGTAAATACCCAGATGGGTTTTACTTCTTTTTTTTTTTTTAGTGAGTTATTTTCTTCCGGATAATCCTACCACACATGACAGGATGCTGCATTATTTGGATGAATTGTGTGGTTTTGGGAGAAAAAAAAAACAAACTGTTTCATTCATTCAATTTGCACAAAAAGATGGGAATGCAAGTTTGAAACGGTTCGTTTCGTTTGGTTTTATGATACCTCAATTAAAGAATAAAGAAAACAAATGCTTTAGGATCAAAATTTATTTGGTGAGTGGTAATACCAACGAACAGCCTAAGCAATTTAGCATGTTATCGAAAAAACTTGCATAGCGATAATGGTGAGCGAATTTCTGTAACGCTAACCATCTTGGAATTGGTATTGACATGTTGGAACACAAGAAGTGCCACAAAATCAGCTGGGTACCCACAGATAGGCAAGCAAATTCCAACCACTTTGCGATCAGCTGACGTTTTAGAAGAAACCTCCTGGTAGCCAGAAACATATAAAGGAATGGATATGGTGGTGGCCCGGGACCAAAATCTATTAGTAACTTCCGAAAGCTTACAGACAGCTGCAGCTTGGAGATCCGAAGCAGACATTCGAATGCCAGAGTTTAATACCGACAAGCGAAATGATCCCTCAGTGCATACCAACATCTAGAGGACCAAATTTCTCAAGGATGGAGAAATCAGCAGCACTTAAACTGCCTTAATAGAAAACCGATGGTACACTGTAAGAAATGTGTTCATAACAGGTGCTGAAATAATAGTCAATCGGGCACATGGAAAAAATAGTGCTTGGTTGTCCGAAGGAACCTAGGCAATGATTGACGGACCAAGTCAACTCCCCTTGCCTTAGTTTACCTTCTTCGTCGTTTAGCAGTTTAGAAAAATCCTTAGAAATCCTTACTTTCATTAGGGTAGTCTTCTGTTTGAACTGATATTTTTGGATAGATCATTTCACTCTGATAGAACTTTCAAACCATGCATCGATCGCTGGCACCACTTAGTGGATTTGACCAATTGCTTTTTATGCCCCACTCTTCTTCTTTCATAGAAATCGATATTTTTCCTCCTCCTTTTGCGTTTCCAAGCTCCTCTATCACTGGTTTGGGTCCAAGTCTGCAGGAGCAAGTCACAATCTTGGTTTTTGGATGCGGGTGCTTGCTGACACTCTTTAATCCAAGTGAAATCCAGGATATCCAGCCGGCACTTCTGATACTGAGTTGATATACTGCTGGTGGGTCCTCCGATAGATTTAAGGATACAGGGTCAGAAGTTTTAGCAGTCTCTTGGGTCTCTTCCGTTTCTTGCCGGAATCGAATAATCTCATGATATCAGCTGTTTGGTGTGGCGCCATGGATACACAAACTCTAGCTTCTACCAGGTCATCTAAGAATTTTCGGTCATCCAGAATTTCTAGTGAATCAATGCCTGAGGTCTATCACAGCATGATCAACTTGGTTAACAGTTAGTCTTTTAATAATTATTGGCTTTTAGGAATCACGAACTTGCTATGATATGATGTGTCGTTCCGTGTCGTTCTTCCATCTACAGAAATGTTTATTAAAACTAAAGACACTGACAACAATGGCGTTTAATTGGCGACTGAACATACACTGAGTTGACAAACGAAGTTCCTTGACTCTCAAACGGATCTTTAGGTCTCGCAAGCCTCAAAATTTCTACGATATTCAATGCGTGCATAACTCTTTACAAGTCTCTTGAAATAAATCATTAAGACTTGCAATAGTTCATTTAAACATATTTGTCTGTCTGATGATTACGCAAAAAGTCCATATTTTTTTTTATCTACCTGCTCCCAAAAGTAGGTATACCTCAAATCTTTAAGAAAACAAGAAAGAAAATATATTATTCAATTCATGTAAAACCAAATCAAAAGACCTTATTTGACTTTCTTTCCACCACAAAACAACAACATAGCGGCTGTTGCGTATTTTATCAACAGATTGTTTATGATCCTTAATAAAATAACCATTACGACAATTTTCCCAAAATATCCTTAAATAAGTCCTTTGAAAATGAATTTAGTGTAACATTATGCAAAACGTTTTTATAGATATAGGTTCTCACCTAAAAACTAACTGCGCCAATTTCAGTAAAACCATTTCTAAACAATTGAAACAATTCCTAAAATCTCACTCTCTCATAAATCCCGAAATAACCAGACAATATCCTTACCATTGATCCTTTGACGCAATAACCCTGAACTGTACCATATAATACCTCGTATACTCTCTGTTGCTGTGGAATTCCATTGCATATACATCCATATCCGATTACGAAAGATCTATGGTGTCACAAAATTCATATATTCTCGTTGTGTAGTGTTATGGAACTCATTCCACTCGACTCCTTTCAGAATAGAGTTACTGTATAGAGTTGTAAAATGTTAACCCAAAAAATAAAAAGGCAATTTCGCAAGGATTTTATGCCAATGGCAGACCTTGAATCCCAATAGACAATTCACTTCGAAGTAAATCGTAAAATGTTTGAAATATCCTTGCAAGCTAAGAGTTATCGAACATTGCATAGAGTTAGATAATCAGAATCCTTACTATACTATACTCCTTGCTTACCTGTCCTTGTATATAGAAAAGGCTGCTATTTCAAGCGGTTGGAATCATAAAATCCGTTTGTATATTTCTGTGTTTTATGCAATAATGCAAGATTTTTGCACAGCCAAAAAGGACACAAAACTATTCTGCGGAATTTCAAACGATAAAAGGAACAAACACGCAGAAATGTCAACAAGTTCTAGCGAGGTACATTGTAGCCTTTTTTATTTTTTTTTCAAATGCCATTTCTGTAGTAATAGAATCTCAGTTTTCAGTCTCAGGTAAGGATATATAACTTTGCTTTTATTGCCCCCAATAACCCAGCGGTTGACTGTCAACGACGACGACGAGCGACGTTATCCTTCAATGCCAATGGTATATCGCACGTCAAAGAATATGAAACGTTTCTTTGGGTACCGTCTGTCGTCGTCAGGAGGAGCTGGCGTGCGAGTTCGAAGACTGACAAAAAGGATTCTCTTCTTCTCTTGTTGAGCCACACTCCTTTAACACAACAGAATGGATTCCGACTCCTTTCTCGGTGGTTCCCATGAACCGCGAGCGTACGGCCACAGGGACCAGATCGGAAGCAACGAAGTACTAAACAAAAAAATAGAAAAGGTATAAAAGGATATTCCGACGAAATGTAGAGAAAGTGATTTCAGCTAAGTGAAAGAAAAAAAAGGATTCAAATCTAAACATTTTCGCGTTGGGCTTAATACCTACTCCTGTGACTTTTTTATTTTTGGGTAAAATTGTTTATGTATACATAAAATGTTTGCATGGGACAAATATTTAGTTGATCCTTGTACAAATTCACTCACTCAGGTTGCTTTTTTTTCTTCGTGTTTATTTGACTTTGTCATGAAAAGGACATTTTTTTTTGTGTGAATCTATTTATCCTGCTGTTAGTATAAATAATCAGCCCTGAAATACATTCAAACAAATGATATTACTTTAGCAGAAAGCATATGTACGTAACGTACCAGAAGTGCTGATATACGTACATTTACATTTAAATAAATGTAGTTATTCATACTCACATACGTTGCAGGTATAGGTACATCATATGCTCTATTATTACACAAAAGGATTGCGAAAAAGGACTCTCTGTTTGTGATTTTATGCCGCGCTAGTCATGTTTATTTAGTTGATTGATGTGTGTCAACGATATTAGCATATATGTATGTGTGTGGGTGTTTGGCTTTCAAGCACAATAGAGATGTTAATTTCTTGATGTCAAAAACGGGTCTTTCTATAATAGGGTTGAAGAGTATTCATGAGGGAAAATGTAATAGGATTCAATGAATTCGGGTTATTTTTGTTGATGTTGTGTTTTATGTTTATTTTAATTTATTATTTTTATTTTAGGTTGATTTAGCTGGCTATTGAAATTGTAAACTAAAATGTATTTTGGTGTTGATTTGAAAAGTTACACAACTATTTTGGTAAAAGGAAAAGGATTTTTTTATCTGAATTTATTTGTAAGGGATTTTTTTATTAAATAAAAAGAAATAAAGGGTTTTCCAATAAGAGGTGTTATTTTGAATAGCCCGCTATTTCGGTAGCTGTCACTTTTGAAGCTGTCATTTTTTGACATTTGACAAGTAAAAACTACGCTATTAATAAAAATGGAACGATACACGCTTCAACAACGCATTGAAATTATTAAAATTCACTATAAAAATGGTGAAAATTTGGCAGAGACGGTTCGTAAAACTAAAACATTTTTGGGTCGTCGTGAAGCACCTTGTCGGACCGCAATACAGAAATTGGTGGACAAATTCGAGCTGTTGGGACAAGTTAGTGATGTGAAGAATAAAACCCGTGCACGTCGCTCAAGAACAACTGAGAATATTGCTGTTGTAGCCCAAAGTGTTGAAGAAAACCCAGGTTTGTCCATTCCTCGTCGTTCTTTGGAATTAGGCATTCCACAAACGTCATTACACCGTATTTTGCATAAAGACTTGGGTCTTAAGGCTTATAAAGTTCAGTTAACACAAGAACTCAAGCCGGCTGATCATCAACAACGTCGTGTCTTTGCTGATTGGGTCCTTGAAATGCATGAAAATGAACCGGAATTTCATCGAAAAATCATCTTGACTGATGAGGCCCATTTCCACCTCGGGGGCTACGTCAACAAGCAAAACTGTCGCATCTGGGGCTCGGAAAACCCAAGAGTTATTGTTGAAAAGCCTCTCCATCCTCAACGCGTGACTGTTTGGTGCGGTTTATGGTCCCGCGGGGTCATTGGACCTTACTTTTTCGAAAATGAGGCTGGAGCAACAGTTACGGTCAATGGATTGCGGTATCGAGAGATGATTAATGATTTTTTATGGCCTGAATTGGATGGTATTGATCTGAACAACGTTTACTTTCAACAAGACGGCGCTACGTGCCACACAAGCAATGAAACCATCGATCTTTTACGGGAAAAGTTTCCGGACCGTGTTATCTCTCGAAGAGGTGATCACAATTGGCCACCGAGATCTTGTGATTTAACACCTTGCGACTTCTTCCTTTGGGGCCACGTGAAAGATAAGGTCTACGCCAACAGCCCAGCGTCGATTCAAGACCTCAAAGATGAAATTCGTGAGGACCTAGGGCAGCCACTTTGCGATTTGGTTATGGAAAATTTCATGAAAAGGATATGGTCATGTAAGCGTGGTCTTGGCGGCCATTTGGCTGATGTTGTGTTTCATTATTAACGGCATACCTTCCTCTTTATAATGAAATAAACATCCGATCATTTATCTCCTTTCTTCTTTGAATATCAAAATAACACCTCTTATTGGAAAACCCTTTAGAACCAAACTAATACAAACTTTTTGGATAAATTATAGTGGATATTCATTAATGTTTATTTTTATTTTTTTAAATTTTCACAAAACTGGCAAATTAAAAGACAAATTCGCCGAAGTCTTGATTCGTTCTCGAGATATGGTGATCGAAAAATAGTGTTACAAATGAACGAACGTACATACACACACTCTCACACCGAAATCTTTCTAAAAATGACGGATTTTATTAGGTTCTTTTTGCAGTTTTTTTCGCTTAAAAAAAACTATCAATTCAATTTTCTTTAAAACCTTATAAATTCTTAACTACGACCTTATGTGCAGAATAAAATTCAGCCGGAAATGATATCCTTATTCATACCTGAGATATTTGAGAGAAACCCTATTTTTCCGCAATTTTTTGCAAATTTTTGAACTTTGTTGCTTAAAAAAAAAAATTAAATGGGATTTTCTTCTAAATCCTACCAATTCATAATAATGGTATTTTGCGAAGAATACAAATTGCCTGGAGTCAATAGCATTGCCAGTTCTCAAGACATTTGATCAAATACTCATTAAAAAAAAAAAAAATCGTATTTTTTTTATTAAAAAAAACTGGTGGTTAATTTTTTTTATAAGTCATAGAAGTTTTTTATAACATCTGAGCCCGAAGTCAATAGTAATTATTTTTTTCTCTGAAGATATTTGAGATGAAATCCATTTTACAACGTTTTTTTTTTTAAATTGCGGTGATAAAAATACTATTATTAAATTTTCCTGAATATCCTTTCTGCATTTTTTGAGGTTAGAAGTTGTAAACAAAATTAAACTTACCTATAAATTAGTACTTGAAAACTATGTATCTACTATATACACACACAGAAATCTGTCTAAAAAGATCGAATTCAAACTTCAGTGACCTCAAAACGTCGGGAAATGTCAAAATTTTTACTTCGACAAATCGCACCATTTACGATAACTTACAACGTATAAAAAACATGTTTTCGAGACATTTTTATATGCGTGCGCCGCCGTTGTCGTCAGCGTTGGTGTCAGTCAATCAAAATAATTGGAATCTGTAAACACCAAAACTTGAGAATTAGCTGAACTTAGGTTAAGTTTGGTGAGTGTAGGAATAAATCTAAAAGTTGTACAAATGTGTACAAACGATTGCAATTACCACTTTTGTTAAACTCGAAAGTCGGGCGACGAAAACCCGACCGACTTTCGAGTTTAGCAAAGTTGTAATTCAAATGAAAAATGGTGAAAAAGCAACAACGTTTAGGTTCCTACTGCTGAACGAAATTTTTCGTTTAAAGTTTTGCTGTGTGATTTCTGTATAGGATTTTTCTTTTCGCTCAACCATACCGTGCAGGGCTTTAATATGGATTTTTTTTATTGCAACTAGTGTATATATTACTGCTATCCGCAGCACAGTAGCATCTAAAACGTACTACACAAACAACATCGAACTGCCGTCAAAAGTTGAACCCAGCCTTTAATAGATTTTTGAAATTAATTTTAAAAATTAAAAAAAAACTATAAGCAGTAAGATTTAACTTTTCCTTTTATCTGCAGTTTGATGTTGTTTGTGTAACACGGATGTTAGATGTTACTGCGGATAGGTTTGCTAAAAAAAACACACCTATTATTTATTTTTTGTTTTATGTTAATTTTATTTACTTTTTGATGTTAAAACATTCCATGATTTTTTTTTTTAATTTTATTTAAATGTTTTTTCATTTACTTTTTGAATATTTTTGCATCATATTAAGGATTTCAAATACATATTTTGGAGTTTTTAATGCATATTTTGCATTTTTTTAACGCATATTAAGTGCATATATTAGGCGCATATTTAGTATGTTTTTAAGGCACACAAATCCGGGTCCTTATTATAAACAATGAAAGCAAAATCAGAATTTTTGGGATTTGATGAAAGGTGTCCTTCCTTCAAAAGGACAAGTCTATGAGTGGTATCTCAAAACCAAAATTCATAAGACTTATGAGCGCTGTAAGAGAAAGGAACACTAAGAAATTTAGTTCTGCCCGAGTTCTATTCACTTACCATTAAATATTGGTCTAATCTCGTAATTGGGTCTTTATGTCTAGGTTTACGTTTTCTCTCAAGTCTGTGAGAAAGCGTTTGTTGAGAACCGTCTTCGATACTCTACAAAATATTCCATTTCGGAAGCACCAACTTTTGTTTTTTTCATTCCTAATTTTGATAGTTTTCTACTTCTGGCATTTCCAAAAGCAATAAATATATATTTTATTTGTATTAAACTTTCCTTGGGAATCGATTCTAATTTTGAAAGTGTGATGATAACAAAATAAATAAAAAAAAAAACAACTCTCTCGAAAGTCACATTAGCAATAAATTTTGCTGATGTCGCAAACTCATTGTCCATTCGTCCGTCCGTTCTTTACGATCTTAAAATCTAAATGTGACAAACAAAGAAATCCTATTGAAATAAACTTATACTCCTCGTCGAGGACGACAACCATAAAATTCAAATGAGGCTAACCGAAACAGCCGCAATGGGGCCTTATATATTCCAGAGGGCGACTACTTTCTACCAAAAAAAAAAAAGAACACAAACTGGACTCGAAGGCTACTTTTTTTTTGTTGTCCCCTTGGCCAATTGAAGTCATGACCATAATATTTGATTTTATCGTTTCGTTTTTTGTTTTTTTTTTTTTTTCATTTTGTGTTTTTCTAACTTTTATAGCTGGAATCCGATCAACAATGGGTATCATATAAGAAAATTCCAAATAACCCTTAAAACTGTGACCCGCCCAAAGTATAGACTTGTTTGAAGTCGACGACGACGACCGACGCTCTAAGACTGGGGAGAAGGAAATCTCAGCAAATCAACGTAAATGTTTTCTTAATGTTCATCGGAGCGTTTTCATCGCTATAATAGTTGGCTATTGCCTCTTTCCTGTATGTCCTGTGAAAATTCACCCTTCCCTTCTGGTGTAGTATAGAAGTCTATAACCCTTTAAGCATATGGTCGTTTAATAGCCGTAACTGTTTACTGCTGAACTGAAAAGTCGACTTTACTTTCGACAACAAAAAGTGTTAAGGGACAGTGAAGTCAAAAAATTCCCCAGTGTCAAATTCGCATGAGGACGAGAATGTCCTTGTGAACGGGAGTTTGTTGTTTTCTTTTTCGATTTTCAATGATGTGATGGGGTTTGGTTTCGTCCTTTTGCATGCTAACTTTCAAATAAACGGCTCCAAGTGGCTTCGGTTGAAAAGAAGTGAACAGCGATTTGGATTAGCTTCTAGAAAAAGGGTGGCAATGGTGTTATGATGGTAGGTGTAGGGGAGGAGGGAGAGTAAAGGTCCTTTCTTTGTCATAAGTTTTCATTTTCTCTGACGACCACTATACTGAGGGATCTATAGTGACCATTGCTGTTTGCCTCAAACTGTAACCCTCCTTGTATGTAATTGGAGAGCTGGTCGTATAGAGTTTTCTTTGTTTTTTTTTTTTTTATTATTTTTTTGTTGCTGTCGAAAAATGACTCTACAAAGGATAAATGGTTGGGTGATGTTGAATTTTATTGCCATGTGGAGCGACATTTGTATTTTTTTACGATTTCCCAAATTGGGGTGATTTGAGAATGAGCCAATTTTAATTCGATTCCAAAACAATTTAGTTTACCCGATTTGGCTTCGGTAAAAAAAGGATATTAAATAAATGCATGTGTGGCACACACCCTTACACAAAAAAAAATGGGAATAGCTTTATGTAAGTACTACCTATTTATTTGGTTTGTGCAAATTTCAAAATTGGTGGGGTTTAGTTTTCATTGTCTAATGTGGGTAGTATGTGTGTATGAGAAATAAGCAGACAGTCAATATTATTTTTTGACAGTTCATAATAATATTTAATAAATAATGTACATATATTATAATACTACGAACAAAATCAAAACAAATTTTATTAGAAGAGAAGTTAAAAGAGCATCAAACAGCATAGAATCATACTCAAGCCTTGTTTAAAAAAATAAAGTTGGTATGCTATTTTTAAGGATATTAAGCATTCAAAACCGCGATTGAAAGATCTTATTGAAAGAACGAAATAAGTTTATAATTTTCTGAAAGTGACTTTTTGATGAAAATGGCATCTGTAGACGTAGAAACATCTCCACAGTCGAAAAAAAACCCTGAAAAATCCTTATCAAAGTTATAAGTGGTTAAAATTTTCATCAGTTCAGCAGTAGGTACAACAAACTTTTATTTCAAAATTTCTTTTTTTTTAAATTTGAAGGAACAACTATTATTATGTATTAGTAATGAGAAATACGGTGCAGTGCATTAACGCCCATGGCACTAACATTCGCGGGTGTTAATTCCCAAACGAAAAGGAATTAAATCCCATGGGTTTTAACTCCTTTTTAATTTGGAATTAAAACTCGCTGGTGTTTAATCTCTTTTCTGGCAGGCTTTAAATCTAAAATTTAATGGAAATAACATCCATTCATCAAAAAATATCAAAAAGTGTAGAAAATAAACAAACATCCAGAATTACGGCGTTAAAACAGTGAGGTATCCAGCCCCCCCCCTCCTCCCTGGGGTCAGTATTAGATTTGGGGCAGGTGCGAGGTATGATGTACGCTATGTTTCTTTCGCACTTAATGAATCTGGATTAATAGAAACTTTGAATTTAAATGCAAAAGAAACTTTGCATACACTCAACTCGCACCTATACCCCAAATCTTATAGTGACCCATGCAACGGTGTTGTGGAGGGGCAGCATCCCCCTCATACATATCTCGCTGTTTTAATACCATAAATCTGGATCTTGCACTGTTTCTATGCCTCCAAGTTTACATAAATAAAAAAGGAGTTTTGGTAATTTTCAATTTTCTCATTAACTATGTAGAAGAAACATCTCATTTTCAGTGTCCGATTAGAAATTTATTGGGACATCAAATAATTAAAGTATTGTCACCAATGGAGTACTACTGGGGTGTTTTAACAACTTGTTTGTGACAAACACTATGAAGGCAGTATTACCCTCGGGCGTTAATTCCTTTTTGTGGTGGGCCTTATATATAAATATATGAATAAATGAATCATTTTAGTTCATCAAGCACATGTATAACACTTTTTTGTATTAATTAAACAATATTTTTTTTTATTTAATACTTTATGATGTGATTTTAAGCTTTATTTTTGTTAAATATAATGTTTATTTCATTAAAGTTTGCCTCCTATTTGGAATTTCAAAATATCAGTTTTAAGAACGGTCCATCGTTTTTAAACTCTTATATCTGATTACTAGAACATGAAATACAAAAAATTATTTTTCATTTAACTCCAGATCCATAAAATATGCATACCACTTATAGGTCAAACATCTGTAAAAAGTAAAATAAAAAAGTTATTCAGTTATTGGAGTTTTACCACAAGTTTTTTTTTCAAATGGACTTAATCCGTTCTTACAACTGATGATTCAATTTCAAAAAAGAAAAATCTTTTACACTTTTTGATTTTAAATAACAAAAATTTGTAACTTTTTTTTAAACCAAAAAAAATTATATATTATTTTCATCGAAATCCGTTGAGTCATTAGCGAGAAATTCATAAAAAGCAAAAACAAGTCTATGAGACTTAAAAATATTAACCGACGTGTTTGTAAAACACATAAAAATTGTAATCAAAATCGTTAGATTTTGTTATTTTTTTAAATTCAAAATTATCTCAAAAATTGTTTCCAAAAAAAAATTAGTATGCCATTTTCAAGGATATACATATTAATGGACATCCAAACTCGCAATTTCATTAAATATCATTTACACGTTTTCGAAAAATCGATTTTCGAAAAAAAAATAAAATATTATTTAAAAAAGCAATTTTAAAAATTTTGACATGAAATGATTTGAAAATTGCTTATTGTGTAAACATTTTTACTGAAATCCGTTGAGCCACGAGAAAATCAGAAAAAAGGAAAACGGGTTTATTGGAGATTCCGTTAACACATAAAAAAATTATTCAAAATCGTTGGAATCATTTTTTGAAAATAAACAAGTGTTTTTATTTTCGTCATATGGAAGGTACCGATAATTTTAGTCCACAAAATAATTTCAATTTTCCCTCTAGGGAATCACAAAAAAAAAAACTTAACTACCAAGTGTGAAGAAACTCGCTTCAACGAATAAGGCTGTAGCTCGAGATGGAGACAAATAGACAGACCGACTGATAGACAGCATTGTAGACCCACTTTTTCGCATTCTCTATCATCGTAATGCTTTTTTTACGAATCCTTAACTTGCCCTATAGTATATTTATATCGCAAGAAAAAAAAATGAAAATCGCTAGAGCCGTTTAAAAAAAAAAAAACAGTTTTTTATATATAAAAATTTTAAAAAATTGTTTACAAGAAAATAGTAAGTCAATTTAAAAAAAAAATTATACGCATCTCAAACAAAAATTTCAAAAAAATCATTTGGTAATCCATTTTCGAAAAATTGATTAAAAAAAAACTTTAACTATCCAAAACTCTTTTTTTTTTGAAAATCTTTATACAAATACCTAATATAAAAATTGCTAAAAACCTTTTGTTTGAAATTATTGTCAAAACTCCATTTCTCATTTCACTTGATTCCCTATCTCGTTTCCATGTGTACAATCATTCAAGTAAATATCCGCTCTAATATTGCATCCGTTTTTGCAAGAATTGAAATCAATCTCAAAATCTATAACACCCATCATATAACCTCTCTAAATATCCATACATTTCGGGTATACCTATTTTAATGATAAAAATCAGCGTAAAATAAACCTACACTATCAATATGATCCTTCGCATAACAACCAACAACACATCGTTTAAGTATTATAGAAAAGAATTTTTAAACTGTGAAAACATGCAAACATCCGATGACATCCGAATAAGTATTTCTCATCGAAAAAAAATAAAATATCGCATGTCACAGTGGACAAAAAGATCCGCAACTAACGATAAAAGTTAATCTCAAAAACAAGAGGTCCTTTCTAAAATAGAACCTAGTAGTAGTAGTATAGTTTTGTGGGTTGCAACAAAAAATTGCAAGCAAAAAAAGAAACCGATTACGTTTCATAATTTTCATCCCACACAACAACTGCTGCTCTGCTGGCAAACGATATAATCAGTTATTCCGATCAATGATTTGCAAAAGTACATATTACTTGTTTCCCATCACTCACAGCAGCCAAGGACCATAAGTAAAGTATGTATTGATCCTGGGAGAAAACATAGTAGGTACACCATCATCATCGATTTTCCATGGGTGCCTGCTCGGTGTGTTCGGGGTGGAATTTGTTTATTGTGCAAAGTTGAATCCTTGGCTCCTTCAAAGAAGATTAACAAACGAAAACAGATTTTAAATCCTGATTAGCTGTGCTGATTGCGATAACCAGACTGTTTGCAACGCATATGCACTTCAACTACGCTCAATACACAAATGAATGAGTTGTATTTGTAGGAAAACTAATAGAAAACAAACTAAACAGGAAACGTTATTATTATGAATGAAGTTTAAGGACTTTTTTTTTTTGCAACAAAACAATAAGTATACACCCTCTTCGGGAAAAAAACCTACATAATTGCAAATAAAGAAAAACACAAAATTCGATCCTTGATATGACGAGGTGACAAAGGACGAGAAATGAGGAACAAAAGCGTATATGCAAGAGAATCCCTTAAAATTGGATGAAATTACAGTTTGTTAATGGGGCACTTTTGGTATTGTTTAAATCCCTATTAACGTAACGTATAAAAGGTAACTTAAAATAGGGTGTCATGGTTTCAATATCAGAGTGTATTTTTTTGTTTTTGTTGTAACCGTGTAGTGGAGCGTTACGTCCTGTGCCCATGACACTGATTACCGCCGAGCTGTTTAGTTAATTTATTCGAGCAATTCTTTTATCCGCTAGTCATTTTAAAACTTCGGTAACTCCTCATTAGACATCAGTAAAATCAATAGTTTAATAAGAGGTAGAATAGTGATACAAGTTTTTCTGTGAATCAATAGTTCACATTCAGTTTCGACGAAAGTTGTAAGAGAGAGCATGAAAGCTCGGTTGAAAATTCGTAACCTTTCGAAACACGCAATTAGGTTCTTCCGAGAACTCTCCGTTCTGGAACCTTAGTGAATATTGGTTAGTGACGAAATTCCCGGTGTTGCACTATTACAAGACAAAATAAGCTAAAGAACTGAAGCCTCTGGCTCATTTCAACTGTTCAAACTGGGTGAAGTTTTAACGGTTGAAATGACCAACAGGCCTCAGTTCTTCACCTTATTCTGTCTCTGGAAAAGTTATAAGAAAATCCCAAATTTCGTCAGAATTTGAATTTCAGGGCCACATAAGCATAAGCGTGCTTAGCATTTTCGATAGTATTTTTCTGTGGGGTGTTAATCCAAGCAATTCCAGTGGATTCTAGAATTCTGTCGGTGAATTCACTGCTTCATCCTGATTATGATAAGTTTATAGACCGATACATTCAACGGTCTTTCGATGACTTTATGATTATCTTCATTTTTGTTCAAGGTATTATAAACTTTGCCCATAGTACCTACTAAGAACGATTTTTTCCGTATAGCATTTCGGTATCGTTACTTAAGTCCTTCATATTTCACATTTTTATTTATTCCACGACAGAAGCTGTATGATTAGCTTTTTACCGTAAATCAATTTTATGTTCACCATGTAGCTGGTAGAACTCGAATAGGCTCGGTCGCGGTCGCGTGTGTATGCTTCTGTTGTCGGCTTGTTTCAAGACTAAGAGCTTAGTGTTAGTGAGATAAAACCATCGGCTCTCTGCTCTTTCAGTACCCACTCTGAAATTGGAAGAATTACCACAGTTTGTTTGGATCCTTCTGAGATTCTGTCTCTTTTAGCTCTTATTGGCCATTGGCCGAACGAAGAAAGTTGTAATGTCATTTTATAAAATCATTATTATTATTATAGAAATTGATAAAGCTTAAGTATTAAATCCTATTAAACATATACTTTCTCGAATACCTTTTTGATATCAAGTAGAGCTTTTAAAATGTTTAGCCACCTTACATGAATTTTTTTTTGTAGACAAAAGTGGGTGTGAACTTATGAGGAAGGAAGCTTAGCATTAAGTGAAGACTTTTATGGGGTATTTTAGGGGGGTTTCACATTCAACAATATGTTCATCAACTTCTGTCGTGTCCTTAATGTGAATCCACCTTAATGTTTTGGGTTCTGGTCTTGGGTTTATGGATTTGACATTTCCAATTGTTTTTGTTTTCCTCGCATTTTTGTGCAATTTTAATTGATTGTTTTAAAGAATTTCGGTCCAGAATATTTAAAAAAAATATAACCACTTCACATCTATGCAAAATATGCTTTCCATTGATATGTAATTTATGCCCCTTCGGTTTGTGTGGGCCGCGTAAAGTGTACCACAAAAATAGTGTTCGCCGTTTTGTTATATGATTTGAGGTTTAAAACACACAACACCCTGTATATGCTCAGCAAACGAAATTATGCCCCCAATGCATATATCGAAACCATAATATCATACCCGGGACGCACGGGACGGGCTGTACTTGCTTACATTATATCCAAACACCAACGCAAGTACCAATTCAAGGGTCAAAAACAACAACAACAACAACAAAAGACAAACAGAAAAAGGAGTAACAATGCGAACAACAGCAGCAAATTACGCAGGTAATTGGGAGCAACCACTCTTGGTCGTTATACAGAAAATGTTACTTATATTTCGTATACCAAAATTTTTTTTTCAAGGACTTTTTTTTTATCCTTTTCATATAATAATGCAAAGCCGTGTTTACTTACATATAGCAGTGTTGAGTAGCAGTAACGGTGGCAATCAAGTAGTAGTAATTGAATGTGTAAAATGATATATTTTGGGTTAATGAATTTTTAGCCAATTTTGTTGTGTTCTTCTGATGGGGGGATTTCATATGTGTGTACCTACATTATTATATGGGGTGGTTATTAAAGGTGACTGCGGGTAAAATGAGTTTGGTTTTTTGGCTTCGCTTTATGACCCTTAAGTTGAATATGAGCGTTGATTAGATTGAAACATACTCGTACATTATACCAACATTTTTTTAAAGAATGAAAACAAAAACCTGTTTATTGAACCATGAAATCAGATAAGGTTTTGACTTATAAGAAGGTAATGTTTACAAAATATATAGAATAATACAGAAAATCAATATCATTAATTAATCTAAGTTATTTGGGTCTGTTATGAGGTCTTAACCAGTCAGGAGTGGATTAACCGATTAACCTGAAGTGCTGGTCTGAGCTCTGACCATTTTAGGCTCCCATAAATGAATATAAAATGCACGACTGGATAGCACGAACTTGCTCTTAAAGTTCAAAGTTATTATATATTTATTTGTATTTAAAAAAAAAATATAAAAAAAAAGTTTAAACTACACACATTGGTACACTTTATATTAGAAACGATAGGTACGTGTACAAAAACCGTTTATTTAAAGAAATAGCAAATTTTTGAACTTTTTCATAATCATAATATTAGGTTCGATTGGAGATGGAAACCTATAATGTATAAACTTACAAAGTTTTATGAACAAATGTGTTCCAATTCTCTTTTTATCACACCATATACATACCTTAAACTAAATGGATTAAAAGCCATATGTTTATGGTTTACAAAATCGAAGATACAAATTAAAAGCTTCCAAAATTATTTAGAACCAATTTTTTCTGAATAAATATTTATATCTAACTCCATAACCCTCGACCAAATAGTATCTCTGTTGATTCAGACTGCTGGGTGTTCTTAACAATGCCTTCAACCAAACGTTGCCAAAGTGCCAACAATTTCCGCAATATAAATCATCGCGCAATTTAATGGCAGTATAAACAAAACTCCACAGCAAACTAGACACAAAAGTAATTGTTGGAAGTATTTTTGGAATAAAATTGAAGCATGTTAGAAAACTATCTGCTCCCCCTCAAAACACGATCGCATTTCAGATAAAAGATACAACTGCATCCGCATGCACACACTGGATGTATAGAAATGACCGCAATAACTCATCGTCCTTGACAACAAAACCAAACAGAAAAAAAGTCTTCAAAAAAAAGTAAATAGTAACAACAAACAACAACACAGCAATGAGAACATCGACCAGCCAAAAAAAAAGATACCAAATTTGATGCTCCATTACAACTACTGCAGCAGGATGTTTCATTGAACTGGAGAAAATGATGACATCATTCATGGTAGTTCTCGGTCCATTGTCACTGGTTTTTTGGACAATTGAATAGTCCTGGTCGGCTTGTCGCAGCACACACTCATTGGTTTTCGTTGTGTTTGTTTTGCTTTGGCCACTACTGTGGCTCACCCTCTCATTTGGGCTCCTTTATGACTTCTGTTCTAATGTCATTTCTTTTAAGGATATCGAGATGATATATAAAGATCCTTGTGGACCTCCTTGGATGGTGAAATCTTGATTTATATCGATAACTTTTTTAGTGGGATATTGCTTATAGAAGAAGAAAATAATACAGCTGTAGGGTACTATTCTTCCAGATCCTTAAAATTGGTCAAGAGAGTTCGAGTGAGTTAATAAGACATAAATTTGGTTTTATTTCCTTTTTTTTTTCTTCTTCTAAGCTCTTACCAAGTTTTTTTGTTGAAAAGATGATCTTATTGAGAGTATAAATCACGACAATGGCTGAATGAGCGTTGAGTTTATAGTGTGAAAACCTTTTGATTTTTATAGCCAATTATCCGGAATTGAGAAGTATAGTTTTGTGAACCTATTAAACAGAGTAACTGCTAAGGTTTCATATAATCATCGCTAAGTGGAATACAAACAAAATTAAATACACACTAATTTTTATATTTGCAAAGCCAATTTGACAAGCAGCTGAGATGTAGAGTGTAGGTATTTATCAGAGCTGGAATATAAAAGAGTCTTGTGACGTTTTTCTAAGTTTTAAAGACGCCTGCCTGGCGACTAATCATCCTTAGGGTGGTTTTGTTCATTCGAAGTTGAATTCAACTTAAGGATTTTTATATTCAACTTGTGATTTTAATTTTAATCCCCTAAAAGTTGACGTTTAAAACTTAAGATTTTCAACTCAAAAGTTAATTAACTTTAAATGTTAACAACTTCCCAAAATAGTAAGAGGAAACTCGGGATTTATGTTGTTTTTTTCTTTCTTGACATCGCATGTCAAAAACAAATTGTAATTTCAAATAAAAAATTAAATAAATAAGATGTTTCGTGAAAATTATTTCTGGGACGATATGAAATCTTCGTACAGCGAAGATGAAGAAAATGTACATCTTCAGAGGCTCAAATACATGATGCTCCAACGCGTTGATTTCAATAAGTGAGATGACCCTGATTTCATATATCGTTTTTGTCTCTCAAAACGCACGACGATGATGATACAGGATTTTTTGCCGTGTGACGAAAGAAGGTAATGCATGTTGTGATGAATAGAATGAAAGTATTCGATAGATTCTTGTTTATGTCCTACTTGTTAAAAGATCACGTGAATTACGGCCAAAAACGCAAATACTAATGGTATTACGTTATTATGCGTTCGGATCAATCCAATTGGAAATTGCAGATTTTATAGGAGTAAGCATTACAACTATACACTACGTATTAAAACGTGTGTCTAGAGATCTCTCTTGATCTTGATCCACGATTCATTCGTATGCCGGAATCGCAAAACGAACGACTGCAAGCAGCAAGTGACGTTTTTCCAATTGCGCCGAACGTGCATATGGCGTTTTGAAAATGCTGTTTCCAGTCTTGCCCACTGGCTTAAGGTGTAGACTGGAAACTGAAGCAATCATACTCGCTTGTGCAGTACTTCATAACATAGCCATTGATGAAAATGAGTCACAACCGCCACCAGAGATGACAGAATTCGCTAGTATGCTAGCCGCCACTATGTTGCTTCTGATACGCTTTTGACAGTACCATAAGGAGCCAGTGACAATGTCCATTGTCACATAGTACGAACATACGTATTTTCAGCCAATGTTAAATAATAAGCTAAATATGTATTGCTGGAATTAACCATAAATAAAAAAAAAACAAAAAAGCTTAATTATAAGAATCTTTATTGAATAAAAAATACTATACAAATTGATATTCTTTTTTGATACTGGAATCCATAGACTATATATGTAAATACATAAAAGTCATGCATACAAGTACAAAATGTGAAAAATCTGCAACTCAAGATATGGACGTTTAAAAGTAAAAAACGTTAAAATAGCTTGAAAAATAATTCACCAAAAATCTGAGTACATTTTTTTTCAAACAATTTAATGTTGTTGGAAAAAAAATTTAAAAATATTTGACAACTATCCGCCAATTTTGTATATAAGCTTATTTATTTATTTGAGAATATTTAATTTATTTATAATATAATAATAATAATAATATCACAAAATCTTTTGCTTTATAATTTAATTCTGTAACTTCTACCCACTCACTACTAAGAGGCGCTTATGATAAGAAATAAAAAAAATTAACATACTATTACAGTTTTGGCAAAGTAGTGGACTTTTTGCATCACCCGCAGATGAGACAATGGCAGTGAAATGTGCATTTTTACTTAAATCAAGTTCGCTTCTCAGCTCTTTCGTTTCTTATACCCGCCGCTGATTTTATTAAATTCATTTGAAATAAGCCCACAAACTTCAACCTGATAAACTTTGTTCTAATTTCATAGAATAAAATTTTAAATGCAAGTTATGTTACTATATTTATGAATTTAATGAAAGCAACTAAAAAAGAAGAATTTAATATAATAATAATTTTTTAATTAAATTATTGAGAAAGTCACTGCTAAAAAAGGAAATCTTGAAATTTGTGCTTATATGGAAATGTGTGTTAAGCCGTTTCATATTAAACAAATCCTTTGCCAAAATAACAGTTTTCGGCAGAACTATGATACAAAAAAAATCAGGATAGCCAACATCATTCAACAAGTTTTATCGTTATTTTCAGTGTTTTCTATTATATTTTATTTTTTTAATTATGGGCGGAGATCTCAAACACAATGCTAATTATTATTTTATCTATTTGTCACTCCTACACCAGACAGGCATAAATATAAAGCTATCAACTTAAAAACCAAGACTACCGAAGTAACGCCCTTCACCAAACACGGCTCACCTCAAAGATATCATCCAATATCACCGTCTATGGCGACGACGTGCCTCCTACCCAACAAGCTATAATAATCACCATCGAATCGCGGTCCACCTTTCATATCCGATAAAAATGTAATTCTCAGACAAGTTCAAAAGAAATCAGGCACCGGCATATTTCGAACAATGTCTGTGAACTGACGATAGGCAGAAAATATTTTTTTAAATTCCTTACAAACGTAAAAAAACCTTTTTTTGTTCTAAATTAGTTATAACAAGACAACCCTCGGTGTGCGAAAATAAAAAAAAAAAAACTCAAAAATGTGGTCTTTTGTTCGGCCACATTGGTGTACGCTTCTTGGCTATGCGATGATGATTATGAAATCCTCTAACAGCATGACACTTCGAACACGCCATGAATCCTTTTTTTACTTTGTGAGTCCTTTATTTTTTTTTTTGCTCTGATTGAGGTGGTGACAGGACAGTGTAATATGTCTGACAATAGGTTCATATGTGTCAATTTAATATACTCTCGTACCTTTACGTCTAACAAGCAAAATTAACGTGGCACTTCATGTCAGCATGACATTTTTACTTCCACATCCTTTGGCTTAACTTGAAAAGAATGAATGTGTTGTGTAGAGTGTGTATTTGATTTTATTATAAAAAGGATTTCTATGACCGAAGGGATTGATGATGGCAACTGTTTTCACAATTTTCACACATATTCATATTCATTGAATGAGAAAAAAGGGCTATGCGATCCCCAAAAGAAAATAAAGAAAAAAAACGAACACCAAAAGGATAATAATATTTATAAGAGAGTTTGATTGGATTAGTAAGACTATATAGTATGTTTTGATTCGGTTTTTTTTTTGTAAGTCCTTTTTTTATAAATTTATGAAATAAGATCTTTCTTGAATTAAGCCTTTACAAATATTTTGGTGCATGGTTGACTCCTGTGTTTATATTTGTTCAACACACAAATAGTGGATTTACGTTACACTATACTTCATACGTGGAATTGAGCCAATTTTCAAGAAGTAACTAAACTACATTATAGTCCTGTTGCACAAAATCAATGAAAAAGAAAATCCTTTTTCAAAGGACACCATGCTTAGCGTAGGTTTTTGTTTTCTTAGACATCTGGAATGCATTTTGAAAGTATTAAGAATCTGTAGAAGTTTTTTTTTTTTTGTTGTTGTTAAGTCCCCCAGCACAATGTAAAAGATCGTTATCAAAATGCCATTTGGAGGTTGTTGAAAGGATTATAAATGTCTTCTTGAGAATTTATAGCCCTACGATGGTGGTAAGTGTTTACCTAGTTCTATTAAGAAGGACATCATCGGATAAAAATTGAGACAAGTTGTGGCATAATTTAATGGTTTTTCAATGGGGAGCATGTGCCATTGAATGTTAAAAGATTTTAGTATAAAAAAGTACGAACGTTGAGAGGTTTTAAATTTGATATTAGTATGCAAAAGATTGTGTTCTTTTGAAATTGTTAAGTTATTTTATTTTTCTTTTTTTAATAATCTTGTGAATGAAAGATATTATTGAATTTGTTTCTTAATGCTCACTGATATAGATTTGTAAAGGTGTAAACTCTTATAAAAAAAAAACATCTGTTGAAGGTAACAAAGGTTTGGAACATTGAAATAGCATCTCAATTATAGCATATCATCTCAGCTTTTGCCAGCAAGGCAACACTTTCAAGAATTTCTTCTTTCGTTTTGGATATTTCTGATAAAACAAGGTACCTATACTACCCTAAGGATAAAATCACTTCTTGCAGTTCAATGGCACTAGAACAACTTAAAGCCGTAAATATGGTAGAATAGATGTTTGACAGAAAAGCTTGACGAATTGATTTATTACAACTTAAGATATAATAATTTCAAGCGAATCACTCTTAGAGACATTTTTGTTTGATTAATATAAATTTTTCATAAAAAATAATAAATTAATTTTATTTCAAATTTGACAAAATATTCGTTGAATGTTTAAGCTTGCATTCTTAGTAGAGTAACTATTAAATCTCAAAAAAGGCATTATTCCGGAACCAGTGGAAACCGGTCTGATTTTGATGTTTTTTTTTTAATTTTGGTATAAATACTTTAGCACTTATGGACTAAAAATTACCGGACTTATCAGATGATTTTTTTTAAACACAACATTAAGATTTTAATAACAAAAAGTGTATTTTATCTTTTTATTTCATTTTCTTAAAATTTGACTTAAAGCTGAAAAAATAATTTTAAAAGACAACCACGACTTAAATATAAGATCACTTTATATTTTTAGCTATCCAAAAGTTCTGTGTTTTATTTTAATTTTAAATGAAGCTAATACAATACATGGCTTATGAAAAAAATTAATTTCAAGCTCATAATTTTGAAAAAAAAATGTCAACCAAAATTTTTAGCTGATTTTCTTGTTAAAAATTGTACGTTATAAAATGTATTTTTTTCTGTCAGAATTTACTGGTCTTTAATTTAATCAACCAAAGCAGAAGGTTAAAAGGACTTACTGATTATCGTTTCTTAAAAAAAAAATTAAAAAAATACTTAAGTTTTAGGGAAAGTTTTCAATAAAAACAGCATTTGGTTTTGTATTTTTTTTTTTTTTTTAATTTCTTAAAAAAATAATAAGGCAAACTAACACTCACCTTTTTGCATTCAAGTAGAAAAATGAAACTCAAAAAAGTAATTGTTTTATAAAATCAGATTTTTTTTTTTAAACCCAATAAAAGCAGACAATTTTGTTGAATTTTGTTGAATTTTGATGAGATCTTTTTCAAGTTTGTGAAGCTGTTATAGTTATGTGTGATATATCAAACGATGCTCAGTAAAAATGAATCATAATTATGTGAAGCTTGAGTAAATAGTAACTAAGCACCACGTCAAACAACACTTTTTAACGTTATTTCGGCTCAAAGACAACAAAAAATTGTGAAAGTTTGTACCTATTATCTAATGTAAATTTCAAGTTTAAAAATGGAAAAAATAATATAACGTTGAAACGGTCCAAATACTTGGACATAAAAATCAGGTTTTTACTGTTATTCATTGAAGAAAATGTTTAAAAATCTAATTTCTTCGCACATGCATAGAAAACACATAAACCTAAAAGTGGCTTGGGCAAAATATTTTTGCCGTTATTAACTGATTTCTAAAATCAATTAAACAACCCACATAAACTTTCAAAAACGTTTGTGTTTTCTAAACCTCAAAAAAACGTTATGTCATTTATAGTGTAGAAAATGAATCAGTCAGGTTATCAATAACAATGGCCGACTTCTGGAATTTAATTTAAAATGTAAGTGTGTTGTCACTCTTTACCTACTTTTAGTGTCTGTGTGAAAAAAAGTAATAATGGGCTGAAAAAGTCTAAGTGCTATTACTGGTTAAATATTTTTTATAAACGCCGCCGGTAAAGAAGTTATCATAACTTCAAAAAATAATTTCTATTGTATGGCTTTCACAACGAACAATAATCTAGATTATCTGCAAAAAGTACAAAATCCCATCGAAATCTACTAGATTTCAAATTTAATTTTTAGTTTTCAAAATGTTGTTTGTAATCTAGACTACGACGAAATCTCCTACAAAATCTACTTGATTTGGTTAGCGGAAACACATTAACACATTTATAACACATGGTTCTGTTTTGTATAACAGTTACATCATCTTATAATAACGAGACAGAGTGAAATGCCAAACAAAATCTATTTAATATGCACTTTGAACGGTAAAACGAGATTTCGAATTTTTGTTGCGAACTCTTGTTGGTGTGAAAACCATATAATAACATTGCACATAAACTGGATTTTCTTTGAAATTTTCCAATAAGTACTATACCTACATACTCAAGGTCATTTTTACCATATTATTCAATAACTTTGCCTTAAACAAACAAAAATTATATCTTAGTGTAATTTTAAGTTGCTAATTAGGAACACAAAATCCCATTTGGAATGTGGTTCCATTTGACAATAGGTCCGTGCCAAATTTTTTTTCTAAAGTCCATAATTATAATAAATTTCGTTTCCATTGCATAATCAATTATCACCGCATGGTTAGCAATTATATCTTCTTTAAAAATTTAACAAAAAAAAAAACCCAATTCACAATCTTTTACACACAAATTTGTTCAAAATTCGGTTAGAAATGTCACTTTCAAAATCACTCAAATTGGCCATCAATGCAATATTTTGAGCAATACTCTACCAGCTTTCTGTGTCGAAATCACCATGTCAAATTGCTTTTTGCCAAGACGTCATGTGTTCGATAATCACCAAGAAAAATCAACCCAAGTTAGAATTGGAAAACAAAAAAAAAAAAAAGGATACGAAACGAACCGTACCGCAGGGCACACGTTTCTAATTTTTTTGTTCCCTCTTCATGTACCTATACTGTGTGTTTTCTTATTCTTCCGCACAGACACATTATTCTTAGGTATTTACATGCAATTTAAGGAATCACTTAGGACAGTGATAGCCTTACAAAATGTTCATCATTCCTGATAACGTATATAGCAGCAGTCATGCTCCACAGGATGTCCTTGGTTTTTACACGAAACGAGGACATTTTTTCGCTTTTGTTTCAAATATATGTTTTCCGTATATCCTCTTAGACTTGGGGTATTCATGTATGGGTTGTAAATCACTCCAAGGATTTTTTTTTTGTGTCCTATAAATGTGATCCTGGAGAAATAAAAAAGGACAACACAAATAATATGAAATGCCATGTCTATCTATGCGAAGTACGAAGTCAGTAAAGGACCTTTTTACATGAATATCCTTATAAACACTTTAATTTAGAGAAACCTCATAATGTGGTATTTAGTGCCTACCATTTGAGGAAGGATGCATACACAGCAGTTGGCATTTTGTGCACTGCCTTATAACCATGATACTCTCTACTTCTTAGAATTGTGGTGAAAATGCTCTTATAACGAATTGGGATAGATTTTCTTGGGAAACAATTGGAAATATTCTGATGTGGAAAGATATTTTCCAACTATAAGGTGCTCCCATTTCGTATATTACGCAAGGTACCTCTGCTTTGAGTGGCCTTATATAGTTATAGTAGTTTGTTAAGGTCCTTCGAAAACACATAAATTTGTAAACATATCACTTTACAGTTGAACCATCATCAGTACCACTGCATACATCAACAAAACCCAAAACAAAAGACTTGCCCTTAATTGAAATCTCATCCGATGAAATGCTAACCAGCGTAAATTTTGACACTTGATGCATAAACATAGAATTTTTGGTTGGAAAAACAAATTTGATTGCTTTCAAAAATTTGTTCTGTTGAACATGAAATATGAAGAGGAAGTATTTTGTTGAAGGAAGGAAGGTTAAATTCCCACGAAATCACTTTAAGTGGCGCCCAATATTTTGTTTGTTGACATTTGTATATTTGTTTGTAAGTCATAATTAAATGTGCTAATAGGGGTTGAGTCTGGGATTGTTTGGTTCGCCTTGATCAACATTTTCTAAAATATGAAAGTGAAACCGTTACAAAAATTCAATGGCAAAGCTTCATTCTTCAACAAACTACTTGATAGTTGCAGTTAATAACTTAAGAAGTTAAACGTATTCTTTATTATTTGACGTTAAACTTCATTGTTTTTTAATTCTTTTATACTGTAAGCCAAGAGAATCGAAATGTTTCATAATTTAACTTGAAGTCAATCAGAATCAGAGTTGGGTTACTTCCAAGCAAGGAGTGTCATGAACAGAGTGAAAAAAAATTTTTCTCGAACGACTCGAAGAAAAACAAAACTACTTAACAACTAGATCAGCTACAGAAAGCTATTTGTTTCTTTTATTTTTTGTGGTGCTACCAAAACTGACCCTTCTTAAAATTATATATTATATGAGTCGACCAATACGTATACTTTAAGACAACAGTAATTTATCAGTTTCACAACCAAAACTGGGTTTTTAATCTTGATAGTAACCTATCCGACTGAGTAATAAAAGGATTGCAACCTTTTTATCCGACTGATTTATAAAAGGGTCGCAACCCATTTATCCAACTATTTTATTAAAGGGTCGTACGCATTTATCCGACTGATTTATAAAAAATTCGTACCCATTTATCCGACTGATTTATAAAAAGATCGTACCTATTTATCCGACCGATTTACAAAAAGGTCGTACCCATTTATCCGACCGATTTACAAAAAGGCCCCATTTATTCGACTGATTTTTAAAAGGGTCACAACTCATTTATCCGACTTTTCTATAAAAGGGTCGTACAAATTTATCCGACTGATTTATAAATGGGTCGTACAAATTTATCCGACTGGTTTATAAAAGGGTCGCAACCCATTTATCCGACTGTTTTATAATAGGGTCGCAACCTATTTATCCGACTGATTTATAAAGGTTCGTCATTTATCCAACTGGTTTTAAAAGGGCCATACCCATTTATCCGATTGATTTATAAAAGTGTCGTTCCCATTTCTCCGAATGATTTATAAAAGGGCCGTACCGACTGATTTATATAAAGGCCGTACCCATTTATCCGACAGATTTATAAATAGTTCGCACCCATTTATCCAGCTCTTCATTTGACGTGGTGTAAGACCACTCAAATGTGCACTCTTGATTCTAGACTCAAGTGATCAAATTAGGTGGGTCACGAATGCCCGACTCCACTCAGGTGAGCCTTAATTAATAATTATAACGGATATGATGTTGCAAAGACCAAGCATGTATGGGTTGGTTGCAGGGAGACCGCATGCTCCCCCAAACTTATCTCAACTTTGCACCGTAGTCGACTTGTCGTGAGTCGGGCTATGCCCAGCCACTTTTCCGTTTGAAGTAACTTCTATAAATTGCAACTTGAACCAACTAAACAGCTACTTTTATGTTACTAACTTAAGAAAACCTTTTTATTTAGCAGAAAGTGCTTTAGAATTCTCGAAGAGTCTTTCGATTTAATCATACACTTGACGACTCCATTTCTGTTTCATTTGAAGTTAATTCGGTGTAAAAAAAACACACACCATCACTTGTATTATTTGTCTAAAACGAGTTTTAGTCTTAATCTTACAAAGGCATTTATTTTATCCCTTATTGTATAAATCAAACATTACAGACATATATTTTTTTATATTTTGCTTTAAATCAATATCTACATTTTACGACCTTATACGAAGCCAAAAATTTTATTGACTTTTCCACAAAACGTTACCATAATTCACTTACAAAATTTATTTTATCCCTCAAAATTAACCCAAAAACAAAAAGCTGAACTCAACCCAAAAAGTTTTCAGAAAACAAAAAAAAAAAACGAATAAAAAAAAACAATATATATTTCAACTTATACCCATACAATTACAATCTAGACTGACCAATGCGCCATAATTCTTTAGCTACATTCGTTTCGATTCTCACACAGGAATGCCTCTGGGGTTTTTGGTTTTTTTTTTTTGGAAATATATATTTTTTTTAAGGAAAACCAAACGACAACAACATCAAATGTGTCCCAGTTGTTATCGGATTTTGGAATTTGCATATGGCGTCTTTTTTGGCACTTTATAAATCCATAAAATGACCGAAAACTCCATGACGTTAAGCCCCCAAATCGGCTTTAACCCGATCTATTTATAAAAGAAAAAGGGAATAACCCCATCCTTTTTAAGGATTTGTGACATTTTTTTTTGTTTTCTTCGTTCCCATATACATACCATTTCTATATGAAACGCAAGCCGCAGGCGATCCTCCATAGAAATGGGCTTTTGTGGCAGCACTGATTTTTTGTTTTCATCTGAAACATTGTGTATGGTTCGTAAAATAAAATCCTCAATTTGCTAACCATCTTTTGGGGCGAAAGAATGTGGGATAAGTCCCTCTCTCTTATCTCTCCTCACACTACCTCTAAATTCCCCGCAACCAATCTGACACCATTAAATAGGAAGAATGATTCACTTTTAAACAGAAGGAAGGAATGGAACTCTGGACTTGGTATTCTACATTCTACGTATAGTTTCAATGAGTTCTGCTATACCCAAACTGTTATGGCCTAACACATGTGGACAGGTCATCCTGTGTGTATATTTTATATTGCCCGAGGAGAAGGATTTATGCCAGAGTTCTTTTGCCGCTCATCCCCTCTATTTCATTCTTCTATCAATGGGGCAGCCTTAAAATAAGGGTTACATTTTATTTTATATATAAAATATAGCGAAGGATATTTTTGGCCAAATCCAATGGCTAGGGTCAATGGGGGTGGTTAGACTTAGACGTGTGGGAAGAACACATGGGACATCGAGGCTAACTGGATTAAAGGATATACTACATGTTTATTCGGGTGTAATAAAAGGAGCCAAATTATCCTTCCGTATATGGATTTGGAATATAGAATTTTCGAATTGTGCCTTTTGATGGTGTTGAGTAATAATAACACAGGAAGGGAATAGAATTTCCAGAATTGGTATGAAATTGGGTCTAGTGCTTTGTCGTCGTCGTCGTCGTCGCGTCGGTGTGTTCCGGGTCAGCGAAGTATACTGTAGGGTAAAATTGGATACAAATTGGAATAAAATCAAACCAGCTGCAGAAAAATATTCCCAATTAAGCACTATTTAGATGCCAAAACTCTTTTTAAGAAATAAAATGCACCAATGGGTCGCACGTACTTACTCTTAGGGTCGAAGTTGCTGTGGATGTTAAAACATCTTATTTAAAGTCTTAATAAATAAATAATTTTATGAGAAATGTAACAAAAAAATTAAATGTATTACTAAAATGACATAAACAACTTCTCAAATTGTTTCTACCGTAAGTAGAATTTATACAAAAATTTGTTTCATTTCAGAAGCATGACCCTTCTTTCAAAAGTAGACACTTAAATTTTATTAAAATCGTTAGAAACGTTTTTGAAAAAGTTATTTTTAGTCCTAAAAAAAATTCAATTTCCCCTCTAGGGAATCACCAAACATCCTTAACCAACAAATTTGATGATATTAGTTCAGCGGTTTTGGCTGTAGCTCGAGGTATACACAGATAGACGGACAAAATCGCGGGACCCACTTTTTTCGCATTCTCTATCATCGTAATGACATGTCTGACTCTTATCTTGAGTTCGATTTTTTTTTACAAATCCTTAACTTACCTCAGTGATGGAACACGCCTACAAAAAACATCCGGGATCAAAGTTCTTCTTGTTGAATGTTAGTACGGTGATTTTTCTTCCCATTAACCAGAATCTTAGAATGACATTAACAACATCAACCTGCTTACCTAACCTAGCTTAGTTGTTGGTAATTTTGCATGAGTTGCTTATGATGTTGTTCGAATAAAAAGTTTTCAGTCTCGATCACGGAACGTTTAACAAAACGCGAAAATCAAGACCTTTCTTTTGTAGTTTTGTGAATTTAAACTTGATATACTAATTTTCTCTCCCCCTCTCTTTTAAGACACTTAATGGACAAAAATTGTATACTAAGAATTTCTAAGTTTAAATTTTTTTGATTTTTTCCAACTTTTGCATCATCATTGTCCCGTTGTATATTGTTGTCATTCTGTAAGAAGAATAAATTTGTGAATTTGATTGAGACATTTGCTGACGGTAGTCACCTCTAAATTTTCGATTATATATTTTATTCTTGAACTTCCGGTCAAGTAATTTCCTGCTCTATTGATAAATTTTTGAACGTGAGAGGGCTATTTCAGACATTTAACGACGCCAAATGTGAATGTTAAAACAAAAATTTGTACAAAAGTGTCAGAAAGAGGCATCCATGTAAAAATAAATTTAAATGAAACGATCTTAAATATTGGTGGCGGCGCGCGGCGATGGCGCTTTTTCGATGCATTTGATATATGAATCCTGTGTCGGGTTTCGGCACAATGCAAGCATTGATTTTCGAAAATTGTTGTCATTAGGGTCTTAGAAGTCTAAGAAATCCTCCAATATCTTCACATACTTTGTCAGGCTTTGTATCGCTAGATTTCTTTTATCAGTCGAGTTGGCCTTGCGGTTGCTGAGGGCGTGTGGGTATTGGTCAAGCGGTCAAGCGGCTGCTTCGCTTTTCAGCCATTTTTATTTGTTTCTTTGACCACTGTGATGTTTGCACCTGGTCTTGGTTCATGCCGGCTTCTTCTATTTCTGGGGACACTCAACAAAAGCTGATGGAGCTATTTAAAATGATTGTGAGGAGGATCACCGCTGCTTTTGAAATCATTTATGAACAAAGTTGGAAACTCCTGATTTTTTCTTGTTTTTAGTATCGAATTTCTGCCTTCTCCGGATTGTACTGATGATGTGGGCTATCCCTTAGACGACTTGCTGTGTTGCTATCATTAATCTCACGTCTTCCATGTTCGTTTGTGAGGTCTGTTGAGGGGTTGAGTACAATTCATCGCTGAACTGCTCATCATGGGATAGCTTATCACGGACAATTCATCACAGCGGACACGAATACCAACGGTCATCACGGGACATTTCATCTACGAGTATGTATGGGTTTCTGCTTAGAGTCTCAATATGATGGTAGGTCCAAATATTGCAGTTCGCTGTGTATAAATCTTTGGAAAATGTCTAAAACCTGTATTCTTCTAGAGCTGGTTCGATTCCTCAAAAGTTTACTACTATTCCTTGGGGAATGGGTTTATCGTTTATGTATGACAATGACTTAAGTTATGAGGGCTCGGAAAAAACGGGCTTAAGCCAGAGTATTGTGTTCATTTTCAAAGAACGGACTGATTCAAGTAATAAAATTGAACGTGTGAGGGTCTGACAGTAGGTAAAGGCACGATCTAAGAAAACAATCAAGAATCTGCACAGCTTAGGTACACTACACTGTCATACAAGGACATCAACATTCAATATTCAAGACACCATTTGAGTCACCTACAAGCTAAACAACCCACGAAAACAAACAACACAATGTCACGTTAGAGGTTAGGCCCCACATCATACCTTTATCTTCAACATATTCATGTACAAAGTGTACAAAGTGTGTTATGTGTGTACCCGTAGATTGCAAAAAAAAAAAAAAAAACTCCTGAACGGTGTGACGCGCTGTATCAAGTACTCAAAGGATTTTCCTGATTGCACCATCACCCAAGTCTGATGCTATATCATCGGCATACCTTTGGACTATCATTGGTAGCAAAAAAAAGAACCAACATATCGATCCATGGCACAGGAAATCTCCGAGTAAAAATCAGCAAACAATGAAAACCGTGATTCTTTGTGTTTTATTTTTTTCGTTGGCCTCAAATCTGGCCACACTGAGAATGACATTCTGGTTCTTTGCTATCGTCGTAGTATAGTAGTAGTCGACGTCGTCGTAGTCGTTGTCGTCGTGGCAAACCGGCTACCGATAATCAAAGCTAGCAGTTTAAGCTCTCAACATGCCTGCATTTAGTTTGATAATATTCCAAGGCAATTCAGCTCTCTTAAGACTTCAGGGCATTTTAAAGGAAAAAGTCTGATGTAGCAAAATGATGTAGCGTCTTAACAACTAGGTAGACCTCTCAACAAATAAATAAATTTAATAAATACAATTTTGGGGCACGACTAGCTCCCGAAGAACCAAGGCCTAGTGACCTACCCTCTCAGCCATTTCCTGTGTGCGAGAAGTTCCGTGCGCCTTGTTCAGATGCACTCTTCGTGACAGGCAGTACTCTTGTCAATTCCACGCAGGCAGTACCCCTGAAAAAAATCAAGATGGCATACCTCCGGTCTGATAGTCCATCGCACTAACCATTACGCCAAGGGGAACATCCAAGAGCTAACCAAAGCGCCCTTAAATTATTACAAATCCCTCCCTGCGTTAAGGAAAGGATAACACACTGCTGTAGGCTGGCTAAGAGTATAGAGATCATGAACCGAGTCGTTGCGCTTTATCCTCTTTTACTTTGCGATGCTCCAGGCGCTATTGCAATAAACACTGACTGACGTGTGCTGTGTGTGCGCTGCTGTTTCCCTCCACTCATGTAGAACTCATGTTCTGTTTCGACTCCTTCCATGTTATCCCTCCATTCCCATCATAATAATAAACCTACCGGTTCGTTGTCGTACTTGATGCCACCACCACCACCACCACTGCCGTTGCCGCCGCCGCCGATTCTTCCGTGGTTCGTGTTTCCTGGTACAAAAGGTATATGCATTGCTAGAAGTGATGCCGGTGTCACACATGTGAATCCATATGCGTTCCGGAACACAAGGGCGGAACGAAAAACTTTGCAACTTTGCGATTGCAACAAGAGTGAAACAATGCAAACACTGACAACCGTAACCGGGCAAGGAGTATGGGGTGGGTTGGTTGGTTTGGTCTTCGGTGTAGAGAAGTGATGTTAAGAGGAGAGTTTGTGAAGCACAATGGTAGCCACGGCCACCATCACCGTGGTGGAACGAAAATAAAACCTAGGTAAACCGAGTTAGTGGATTCGATTTCCCTCCCAATAAACAGGAAGTGATAAGCGGGCTTCAAGCAACGAAAACAAAAAAAAAAATCAGAAAAATAAAGAAAAAAAATCCTTTTTTATCCTTATTGCACAGAAAACAAAATAAAAAAAACAAGTAAAAGGGAGTAGGTACTACAACTGACGGTATTTGTTCAGAATTTTTCAGTTCTTCGCTTTTTTCGTGTGCACATGTTACACAAAAGGATATGGCAAGGCATAGGTAGGTACCTAAAGGATGTTATCGATGCAATCCAAGTGAAGAAGGATTAATGGCAGCATGGATGGGTTCACCTTTATTTTTGCACTCAAAACATAAAAAAAATTAAAAAAAAAATAGAAAACAGGAGGTAAAAAGGATTTGAATAGAAATATTTTTCATCAAATTCGTTCTAGAGATGTAAATAAACTGATGCGGATTTCTTTTGAGCTTCGATTTTGCAATTGATTGCTTTAAATTCCTTAGAAAAATTCTTAAATAAGAATTGGGGATGAGATTTCGATGCCCCATGTGGTGATGGGAGTTTTTTATTAAATTTAAATTAATGATAGACAAATATTTTTGTTTGGAAGCAATTCTTAAAACATATTTAAATTATACAAGAACATATTTTTAAAATTATAGTTCTTTACCGACGTTTTATAATTTTTTTTTATTCGGTCTCTTTAACATTGCGTCGTATCAGAAGCAAAGTGTCATATCAGAAAAATAAAAGATTTTGAGTTAAGAATGCAGAGATTTAAAAAAAAGCAAATTTTTGCTCTAACTGTCATATAAATACTTCTTAAACCGAAGGCATGAGGGCAATAGTGTCGCTTTGCATTTGATGTATTATAGCTGAATTAAACACTAGTAAAATGACATATTCAGTTTTATGTCATATATCATTTTACTTATCCGAATAATAAATGACATTATCCGAAGTATGTCGTTTTGTTTGAGAAAATACAAGCTAGGAACTTAAATTTTTTTATATTTTTAGCAGAGAAGAAGTGTCACTCTGTCAATACCTTTTGTTTTTTCGAGAATCCTAGATAAATTTAATTCTAATGCAACTAAATAGTTTTTTCTTTAATATAACTTTGAACTGATCTCGATTCTCCGTTAAACTTATGGGTTCATTTCGTACAAAACGAAACTTTTTCAAGCATTGCTGAAAAAAAGAATATTAATTATTTGTATGCGAAAAGACATAAGCCTCTCTGTTTTTTTATTTATTAAGAAATTTAAAAAAAAAAACTAATTATACCATTCGCTAGAGGAAAAAGCTCTTCGCTTAAAGATAACAATCGAACATGACATGGAAAAAGTGGGTCTGTCTGTCTGTTGTCTGTCGTGTCGGTAACTCAAGCTACAGCCTAAGCCGGTGAAGCGATCTTCTTCAACCTTGGTAGTTAAGGGTTTTGAAAGAATCGATTTTTCGAAAAATGTCTATTAAATGTCTTTTAAATTTTTTTCAAATGTAACATACTAACTTCACAACCGTTATCAAAGGATAATACACACAACGCAACTTACTGTCATGCATCAGAGATGGCGTTATATAGTGATTTTCTGTTTTTTGTTTCAATGCTTTAGAAAACTTCTGGAGTACAAGATTTTACAAAGTTTTAAAAGTTATTCTACTAATCGGAAGGGTGACAAATCCAACAAATCAGAAATCCTTAGTATCGGTCCAGAATTTCTTGATTTATAAGTGGTGTAACTAACCCGACTTTTTTTTAAATATATCGAATGAGATTGATTGCACTGTGCTAGTTTAAAAAAAACTGACAGACGTTGCTTATATCTATTTACTAGAGATGATTTGGGTTTGCTGAACACTGTGGCATACTTAGTTTTTCCTGATTATGTCAAATAAAAAAGATATTCACCTCTGAAATTTTGCGTTAAAAGCCAGTAATTAACGATAATCCCCATCATATATTTGGTGTTAAATGATATTATATCGGCGTTAATTGATCAAATACATGTTGTTTTAGTAGAATTACAGTATAAAGAAGTATTTCACCGCCAAAACCATCAATTTAATACTTTAAAAAACGTTTTCGAAAAATAACGACATATTTTGTTCACTTTTTCTTAAATTTTTTTACATTTTGGATTTATATGTCTCATATCTATTGTTTCAACAAAACAAACTTATTTAGAACCTATTTCCTAAAAAATATTATCAATTTTTTAGATGTTATTTCCCAAAATTTAAGTTTTTTCTGTCAGTTTTTCAAAAGGAGAAAGGGCACTTTTGTATGGCTGCTTTCATTATTTGGTGTAACGAGCATAGTGACCTATATCGTTTGAATGGTCTCCATAAGTGTATTCCTTTTTCTGAGGGCATAAATGTGTATCTCGTGCAGAATTATTTTAAGTAGATAATGAGCGCTGCCCGTCTGTCGGTAAAAAGAAGATGCATTTTTGAGCACAGTGTTATTATTTTTATAAATAATGTGGTTTAACAAGTTATGATAGGTAGAAATTGTTCGTTAAATTTGGGAAATTGTAAAAAAAGAAAATTTAATTTAATTTGAATGAACTTTTATTTCTGTACACTTTGTCGTTTATTTAAAGTTATAAGTATAAATATCCTCCAATGCTATAACTCTAAATATACATGTTCTTAAAGTTTTGCAATCTGATATTATTTACTAAACCTAGTTTTTATTTTTGAGTTGGTATTGGGATTGGTAAAAAAATCATCTTTTTTATACCTGTACCTCAATTTATCCAAACTCTAACCAAAAACAACAACTGACCCAAAGACATCTCAATTTCGTCAAAATACATTTCAATTACAATCATCAATTCTAATCGGCTTATAAATCAACTCGTTGTTATATTGATAAAAAGCAATCAATACTGCAAAGTAGTACCATATGCACACACCCTGTCATCCTGTCTATATTATATAGTGTACCTAAGTCTCGTGCCCATTTGTTGTCGTCTTACCCTACCCACAGTCAGCTGGCCAGGACATTAATAAAAAAAAAACACCAAGAAAATTGAAATCCTTACCAAATAATAGCACGCATTTTTACGATTTTTTTTTTTTAACATTAAGAGAAACACGAATAGCCCAATAAATCTATGATCCTTAATCAAGAATATCGCATGTCCTTTAAAATCTTATCTCCAATATAATATTGACAGTAGGTAGTCGAATAGCAATTATTTGGTACACAAAAATAAATTCCATATTAGTGATCCTTTGAAAGAAAAAAAATTCATCTTAAGAGTGGATTTCCGCCGTCTATTCTGATGCATGTAGGTTTTACTTAGATCCCTTATCAGGATTTTCTTTAATTCAAGATTATTGTTTTGTTCATCCTAAGGTTTTGAAAAATTGTTTCGAAAAAAAACTATTTCATACTCAATTTCACATCACAGCAATGCAATTTCCTTTGAAATAACAAATCTCCTATAACAAATTTGCAGGACATAAATATTATTCTTATTAGCCGTGAACACAATATGATCCTTGTTTACATCTTTGTGATTAAAAAATTACCAATATCAGGTTAAGTAATTTGATTCTAAAATTTAGCGATAAGGATCCCATTCAATACACTTGCATAAATGAGTCAATAGAGGTACCTTAAAATAGTAAACATTGTGCATTGCATAATTCCAAGTAAAGAAAATCCTTATAGTCCTTTTTTTTTAAATGTACAAAATAGAAATATATTTTATGTAACTTTGAAATAGGTTTTGGTTTTATTTTTTTCCTTTTCTTTAAAAAAACAAGGATCCAATTACGGATAGCAGAAGGCGGTAGTGGTGGCTGCCGACAACAGCAGCGGTATCGACACCAACAAACAAAAGGATGCGCACCGTTGATGGCGTCATTGATGACAACATAGTGAAGATGAAGATGGGTTGTTCTTGTGTTGGCAAAATAAGATAAAATTTCAAATTGAAATTCGGTCTTCCTGGGATGTTAATGATTAAGTGATTAGGAACTTCTTAGCCAGAACAATGGAATTCAATTGAATCTGGTTGATGAACAAAAGTGTTAGCACATAGTTAGAGAGGTATACTTAAAAATAATTAAGACATTTTCTTTCTAAGAACGAGGTGACAAGTGTTTGGTTTTCGGTAAGTAAGTATCCAATTGAAATCTTGATTTGAAGTGATTTTCGAGATAAAGCATTTTATCCAAATGACCATATTGCACATCCTTATTTAACAATCTCGTATTTCTTTCAACAATTTAGTTTATTGTTCTCAGTCTTTGTTATTTATTTCTTATTCAATTGAAAAAATATTTACAACATATTGATTTCCTTGAATTACTTAGCTAAATCCTCTCCAGGCTGTTACGTCGCTTGGATAACCTTTAATAAGGATATGGTTTGTTTTACAATTACTGTCAATTTAAAAAAAAGTAATTTTTTTAAACTTTCCACTAGCTGCGCATACCGGAAGTATCCTTTTGAAATTGAAAATTGGAATAGAAAATGACAAATGGGAGGTACAAAATTAATTTTAGCGTAACAAATTAGCATTTAAAAAAAATAATAATTATCTTACTTTCGTCCGCTTACTTCAGTCTTATTTTAGCGGAATTTTAAATAACTAAAAAACTATTGTAGCTACAAAAACCAAGTTTATGCTACTTAAAAGCATTAAAAAAGCTACAAATTTGGATGCAAACCAAAATTATTTTTTTTTTATAATTTAAGATTTAGTCCGCTAACTTCAGACTTATTTAGCGGTAAATTCAATAACTCAGCAACCATGCAAGCTACAAATTTATGGTTGGCGCAGAAATTTGCATTTGATAAGCTACAATTACTATGATTAAATTTTTTTGATTCCGCCAAATAAAAGACGTCAATAGCTGACGATGATAACACCACAGCTGACTGATGTTATTAAAACCTGCGGGATGCAGGTGATTGTGTTGTTTACACAGTTACTGTGGAAAATATTGTCAAAAATTAAAAAAAACAAAAACAAAAAAACTTTTTAAAATTGATTTTCCGTAAATTGAACATGACTTGGATATCATTCGCCTTGAACCAACTTCAAAGTTAAATTACATTTTTAGTCAAATATGTAGAAGTTAAATTAAATATGCTTGAGGTAAGTTATCACAATCTACAATTAAACATGACCGAATTAAATTTGACGTTGCTTTTTTCCCTAAATGAAGAGTCAATAAAGTCACAAAATTTTAGAAATGACCAGCGGTAGTGTGAAATGCTTAAAATTTTAAACACTTTACAGAAAAATCATGTTTTTTTATCTTTCCAGAGTTAATTGGTGAATAGTTTTGCCAAAAAAATCAATAGCTGCCTATCCAATATTAAAGAGAGCTTTGGAAAAAAAAAAGCTCATTTCAGTTTGAATTCTTAGGCACTCGTGGCCATTTTGTGTTTTAAAAATGTAGATCTTATAAACCTATTAATCACCATAGATGCATTTAATTCTTCATAAAATCGTAAAACTAATTGTTCTGTTAACTAGGAGCGTCTAAGTTAAACGTTTATCGTCGCTAATACGAGAAAAGAACAATGTGAAACGATAAGATTTTCTATTGCTTAAGGTTATATTTAGTAGGCAGGTATGGATTTTTAAGCAAAACAATGAATGCAACAATACCGCCCAGAACGATACATAAAGCCTTGACTGTTCTACAGAGAACTAAAAATTACAAAATCAAGTTGAATGCAATAAAAATGCAGATCGGTCAATTTTTTCAGGGGGTGAACTCTTTTGAAAACCGTCGCAATGTTACTTTCTTTCGCTTTCTTATCGCTTTTTTCACAAATAGTACTCTGGCAAAGTAGCCATCAGTTGTATCCCTCCCCTAAAAGAAATTTAACAGCAGTATCCACCTCGCTATGAATGCTCATCAGTTCTGCCGTGAATTCAACTTCGGATTTTTAGTTAAGTACACGGATTCTTATTTTAGTTGATAGTTGAACAACCTAAATGTGGATCGAAATCAAAATTCTACTTCTTTACACAGTTCCAGGCTCTTTCCATAAATATGTGTGATGCTACAATTTTTATCAACGTTTGGAAGGATTTGTATTATGTAAGCCTTTATAAAGTTCCAAATACCTACTCTGCATTAAGCTTAATTAATAAATTCAACTTATTCAATGTGAAATTTGTAATGTCTAAATTTCAAGACGAAGGCACGATGTCTACGAAAATTTTTCAACCAAAGCGATCGCAGCCTCTCCTCTATAGGGTCTGCCTAAATTCTACACCATCACTCGCATTACACTACAAGGATATTCGAAGAAGATATAGTTTAATCTTAATTCCAACATTATCTTTTCAATTTGAAACAAATAGTTCTTAAGTACCTCCATGCATTCATTTGTTTGGTAGAATAATACAAATCAATTCTATCTTTTATGAAACTAATGAACTTGTTATCGCAAATCAATCACATCTTTTGTTCAAAACAATGTTTTTTTTTTTGTCGTTTTAAAGAAAAGAGAGAAAACAAAGACTTAATACTCCAAGATCCAATCTACGTGTATTCTTCCAACTTTATAAATTTTAAACGATCCTAATTCCAAGTCTTCATATGCATACACAATGAACTCATACTCCTTACATGCATCAACAAACTTTTGTCTTGTCCTTAAGCACATTGCACAAGAATACAAAGGACATGTGATTGTTTAACATAATCCTGGCGCTTGGATCCTTATTGTTTGAGATAATTTCAACAATATCTACAAGAAATAGTTGTATATTGTTGTGTTGGTATTGTTTTCCATTGTTATGCATAAATTAAAACCCAAATAGTCCACATATTCATTTGGTCAAGACATTATTCACCATCACCTGTATTTTTAATCTCATTTTGGTAAAACTTTACACTCAACGAATTCTGTTATCCTAAGATGATCGTACCGAAGATCAGGTAACCACTAATCCAATGGGTAAACGAATACCGAATGCAGGTGCTTTGAATTTAGATTTCGAAAACAATGAGATTTGTTTGGTACAGCATTGCAGACAGAGAGGCATTCTTGTAAAAGATTGAAGCTTTTCTTTTTAAAACAAGATTTTTAATTCAGAACTCGGTATATGAAATAGTTATTAAAAATCAAATTTTAGAATTGTCTGTTAGTGTGTGGGGGAATTTATTTTGATCAGCTGTTATGAATTTAGTGCACTGCAACCCTAGAACTTTACTTTCCCTCTCCTAAAGATCGGATGAACCTTTAGGTGAAATTCGGAAAATCAACTGAGTAATTCAAGAAATCAATGTTGGAAAAATAGAATGGCAGAAATCCATAGAACAACAGGTAAACCTGGAAGATCAACGGGCAAACTTGGAAAATTGACTCCTACTTACTGGAATTAATCTTGTGGATATCATGCGTTATGGACATTGTGCGTTGCCTGCATCATTATCGCAAAGCATGATAAGGAAAACAGGCAAATTCCAGTTATCAACAGCAATAGTACGCCAAACATTTTTTATTGAGAAGGAACTGACAATGTCGTACATTTTGGATGTAGGATCGATATAACACCGAATTTTACATTGATACCTACGAAAATGTTTCTATTACATGCGATGCTTTCGCCCTCAAGTTATATGGAAAAACTGTCGTTGTTTTGTTTACAATCAAGGACAAAGAAAAGTAGTTACGTAAATGTAAATTCATGCATGAAGTTTCTTCTTGCCAAAAGGAACTTTTTCCAGCCAATGAAAAGAACAAGGAAGCCATTATTATTAAGTAGCTCATCCGTTCAAGTTAATATTTCTGGACAACCGGTAGAGAAAGTAGAAGATTTTTAATATCTTGGTAGTTTTGTCTCTTCCAAAAGCGTAACTGAACAAGGCACCGACAGCAATATTAAGAAGGCAAAAAAGCTGCGTTCCCAACCTTGTCCAAAATATGGAGGAATAATTCTATCAGCTTAAAGGCCAATGTGATACTAATCTGCCGCAATGTTGAATCCGTGCTTCTATATGGCTGTAGCATGTGGAAAAAAACATTTCTCAAATTAAAATAACTTTTAAGGAACAATTTAACTTTTTCAAGGATTTCTATATTTCAGAGAACCCATTTGAATAAAAACCAATAGTAAAAAAAGCAAATCCTATGATCTACATAAATGTGTGAATGTATTAAAACTTTTCTGAGGGGGTAAGTTATAAGTTCAAGACTATAATGTTTTTTCTTTGTGGCTTTTGTGTTTGACTGTATGTGAATATTGGTCTTTTGCGTACCTATCATTTTCTCAGCGGATTTTTGGGGAGTTAATCGGACAAGGGCGTGGGTAAAGGGTAGGGGGTTGTCATTACTTGGGGGGTCATAAATGGGACCCCGTGTAATTTTTCGAGGTTCTATTTCTCATCTTTACCCATTTTTGTTCTGCTCTGCTTTGCAATCTTGACTGCAATTCCCTTAATCGCCTGATAGTTGGTTTCAAAGATCAAAATACTGTTAGATTTCAGTTATTTTTATTTAGATATTTGGGTAGAAATCTTCATTCGATGTAGGTACATCATAGTGACATAGTGTGGGCTTACCTTAAAGTCTTATTAGCATCAATGCCCTTAACATATCCTCATTATTTAAGTGATTCATTTTAGATTACTTGGCCCCGTGTGAATTAGCTGTCCGAGAAATTTCTCTTTTTTTCTCTCTCTCTTTCGCCATTCCTATACAAACTCTACATCAAGTTTGTTTTTTTTTACCTTAGGTCAAGGATTGAGTAAGAAAGCAACAACTAGAACTATAGTGTGCTCTGTCACAGGTTAAAGAAATGTATGCTTGAGGCATTAGTAACGAGCACAGAAACGAGATTCAACTATCAAGTTGAACACAGAAGATCATATATTATACCTTGTGGGTCCACAGTACACTCCCCATATATTTCTCTCACATCACATAACACCGCCGCCAAAGTCTCGAATTAAATCCAGTACAACACTACATAGCTGTAACTACCTACAGTGGTACAAGTGCGCATATACCTTTGCCTACAATGTTCAGTTCATATAATGTAGGTTCACAAGTAAAGTACTACATTTCGAAGCGGAAAAGAAAAAGGAACCCATTATTCAACGGTATCACACAAAATCCTTCTTCTGTTTTTTTTTTTTTATTGTTGTTCTTTTGCCACCCCCAAGCTCTTACTAGCTTCATATAATGTAGTATACTCCTGTTTTGTTTTCTTGTTCTGTGCTCTCTACCGCCATACATCCTTTTATAATTCTCTTTTCACAAAGTATACGACTGTGTTCCCCATGAACATAATAAAGCCCCACCAGCAGCATATCCTGGACAATGTAGCAATCCTTGTACAGATTGTTAAAGTGGACAACCTAATAATACACGTTGTACGACTCGAGTCATACATAATGCATTTGTAAGCTCCTAGAGGTCGCAGCAGCTTGGCTCTTTCTATGTATTGTACTCTACTTTTTCTTCTTCTGCTGGTACTCGGTATTTGGTAGTGATGGTTGATTGTGTGTGTGTGTTTTTTTTTTTTTTTATTTAGGACAGTTTATCTTTTTTTATTTTTGTTCCGGTTGGCGTATTTTTCATGTCTTGCTTCCACATTAGGCATTATTATTGGTTGTGCGAAAGAGTAATTTAAAAGTGCGATTTAGTTAAGTTTCCCTCTGACGAAAATTATTGGTAACTAGATGCGGGAATACTTTTCCAAGCGGATTTTGAGATATTACCTTGCATTTTCTTTTCTTCGATTAAAATTTATTCTGAAAGAGGAAGAATTGTTATAGAAGTATTAATATTCTGAGTTCTGTTACTTTCTACACTAAAAAGTAATAAATATTGTAATGAATGTAAACACGCCTAGAAAGCAAATATAACAATCTTAAACGAAGACGGGCTCTTTAAAACTCCAGCGCCATCTTACGAAGTACGAAAAGCTTTCACGAAAGTTGATGAATTCTTCCTTTAGTTCAGGAAAATAAGTGGGTCTCACTTCTACAAATGGTTTTTTTTTATAGAGAAAAACTAAAAAAGACTGGATGTAGCCAAAAATATTTTTATGTACTCTTTGGATTTTTTGTTCCAATGGCAAATAAAATATTTTTACCAATTATATTGAAAAAAAACACCCTTCATTCAAAATATTTTTATGGACTTTTACATTCTTGGGTTCTATGTTTAATATAACATTTTTACTAAGTTTCATAAATGTATCATTTTTCAGTCAAATGCTGTGGTACCTTTTTTACCGATAACTTTCCCCCTCAAAAAAAAAACACCCTTTTACCAAAAATATTTTTCAAGTCTATTTAAATCCTGGTTACCTCTTAAGGGAAAAATAAAGACACCTTTGCTTAAAATAGAGTATAACTTTCCATAGAGTAGCTGTCCTTATCCTTAGATTCAACATTAAAAAATACCTTAAAATCATGTATCATAATGTTTAGTCTTAACCTCCTTCCTATTTACCACCAAAAAATACCCTTCCACCCAAGGACTCCTTTGATTCTTTAATCTTATTGCAAATGTAAAGTTTTTACCAAGTTTCATGGGATAAAAATATATTTTTTACATTGGTTTTGTGTACTATTTTACTCGTATAAACAGTATAGAAACAAATGTTACGTATACGCCACAGTGACCCATGTTACACTTAAGAAAAATTAGATGAAACCGGATAAAACAAGCATAATTTGCTACAAATTTGCTATAAATTACTTGTTACGTATTCTAATATTTATATTCTACTAGCTGATCCAATAGACGTTGTCCTGTCTAAAACAATATAAGTTACCCAAACATATAAGTTTCTTATTACACGATCATCAATAAAATGTATTATTTATTGGACTTCAACTATAGTAGCTATCTGACCCGCCATATTTTTCTTATATTTTAGTGGTGCAAACATTAGGGAGGGGCTTTGGGCAGTCGAAACACCCCAAATCAATCTTATCCTATTTACAATTATCCTATCGAACTGAAACGTCACGTCACGAAACGAAAACACGTTTTTGAGACATTTTAATATGCGTTGTCGTTTTCGGCATCGTTGGCGTTGGAAATTTGTAAACAGGATAACTTTTGTTAGGATAAAAATAATCGGAATCTGTAAACGCCAGAAGTTGAGGATTAGCTCAACTGAGGTGTAGTTGCCAATTTGAATAAATCCTTCTAATAATTTTCATACAATAACCTTCCAAAAATGTCACTTTTGTATGGGGAATACCACAAATTTGCATTTTTTTTTTTTAATGTTCCACTATCAGTGGTAACACTGGTCCAATTATAAGTGGTTGTGTCGGTATTCAAGCTCCTCATTTTATTTAATTTTTAGTGGTGTTTTGTCAAATATTATTTTTTTTCAAGTGTTTAGGTTCACTGAATAAGTGAACATATTTGTTTTTTTATAATTTTTTTATAGTAAATTAGAGTTATAAGTGATTAATTTGTAAAAATAAAAAATCCCTGGTAAGATAATTTGTTTACCTAGTCCAAAGTGTTCCTCTATTTTGTGTTTTTTTTTTGTTTCTTTTACTAAGCTTAATACACGTACATGTCTATAACTTTGTGTTTGTTTTTACCTCTTGTTATACCTACACAATTACATATTATTTCAAATCAAGCTTAAAGCTCTTTAAAATCTACAAATAATTTAATTCTATTTAAATTCAAATAAATTTGTTCATTATTTATTTTTAAAATTTGTTAAAGTAATTCTTGTTCACGAAAAAATATAGGCTTGTTGGTTCAAGTGGTAAATGCGTTGTAGTTGTGAGTTCAAGTCTTCCTGGTGCAGGTTCAAATCCCAACGAATGCAAACATTTTTTTTTTTTTTTTTTTTTCTTTTCCAACTTTTTGTTTATTTCTTTTCATTTCATTAACTTTTTTTTATTTTTTAAATAATATTACAATGGTTTGTTCTACTAAAAATTGTCAAGAGGGCTCTAGTTCCACCCCCCTTTTTGCGTGTTTTGGACCCTGCGGTAATCTTTACCATGCTAAATGTATTGGATCAACCAATGCATTTATTGAAAAAATATCAAACTCTAAGTTTGCCTATTGGTACTGCACTGATTGCCGTAAGCTCTCACTTTCTCAACTTGCTTTTAAAATGTCTTCTTTTAAAGCAGATATTACAAAACTCTCCAAAGGTTTTGAAGAACTACTCTTTGCTTTTAATACTGCAGTCTCCAATCTAAGTTCGTTTTCAATCACCAACGAGATGGTGGATAGTTCTACTTCTACTGACGATTTGGTTTATGTCTCCCAACCAAACATTGTAATAAATGCTAATGAGGATCTTTCTTCTCAATCTTGTTCAGGTGTGCGTACCGAGCGCGTATCCGGAGCTAAAAACAAAAACAACAAAAGATGCCGTGATAACTCATTACATGTCAAGAACTCTAGCCCACCTCCTAAACGTTCTAATATTACTAGCAATCTTAGTACTAATAGTATCTTAGAACTGCCTGATCCCGTTCAAACCGATGTTCAAAATAATTTGCCAGTTCCTACAGTGTCTGTTAGGGTTGGTGAAACTCCAGCTCTGATTAATACAGACCCCAAACCTATCAAATCTGTTTGTAAGCCGAGATCTATTTTTATTTCTCGCTTGGACCCAAATACAATTCCTGATGATATCGTTTCCCACTTAGTATCGACGAATAGTATACCTTCCAACACATCCGTGAAGTGTTCAAAAATAAGTAAGCCCAACAGTTTCGTCTCATCCTTCAAAATTGTTACGAATCCTACATATTTTGATTCTATTTGCGATATCAACAACTGGCCCCCTGAAACTTTAGTAAAAGAATTCATTAGCAAAAATAAACATGTCAATTTATCTAAAACTTCATCGACAAAAAACTCGATTTCGATTTAGTATTTTCTTCTGACGCTATTAGTACTCTTGTTCTAGAGTCTAGTTCTGGAATTACTAATATAGATAATTACCATCCACCCTTGGACATTTTTCTTGACTTAAGCAATCATATTATTGAAAATAGCAATGCATATGATTGCTCGTATACCTTCGACTTCAGAAAAGCAAATTTCCAGTTGCTGTCTGAAAATTTTAGTAGATCTGGATTTGATAGCTTACTACGGTCCACTGATATTAACGAAGCAGTAACAACCTTTTATACTACCCTCAACAACTGCGTTAATAATACTGTCCCTTTAAAAATTTCAAAAAATATGAATTTCTGCCACTCATGGTACACAAAAGAACTGAAAACACTTCGAAATAAAAGAAATAGAGCATGGAAAATGTACTTAAAAACTCTTTCTCCACTGGATCACACCTCTTATATTCTACTTTTTGAAGAATTTAAAATCCTTTCCCATACCCTTTATACAAACTATATAAATGAAACTGGTAGTTCATTGAAAGAGGACCCTAAGACATTTTGGAAATTCGTCAATTCAAAGAAAAACTCCGACGGTTACCCGGCAAATTTTATGTATGAAAATATTCCAGTACAAAAAACAACGGATATATGCAATGCTTTCGCGAAAAATTTTCGTAACTCTTTTCTTGATATAGCCGTCGATGTTGATGAATTTTTCTTTAATAACATACATTCCTTTGCCCAAACGAGTTGCAATAACATTCCTATCCAGCAACAGACAATTTTAGACCTTCTTTCTTCTTTAAAAGATGATTGCTCATCTGGCCCTGATGGCATTCCTGCAATAGTCTTAAAAAAGTGTAGAAATATACTAGTTCAGCCTCTTCAATTCTTGTTCGAGCTTTCTATTAAATCAGGCAAATTTCCCTGCATATGGAAAAAATCGTTTTTAACTCCAATTTTCAAAAAGGGCGATAAAACGGATATAACAAACTATAGACCTATTTCAAAACTGTCTTGTATCCCAAAGCTCTTTGAACAAGTGGTTTGTGAAAGTGTTGCATTTTTCAGTAAAAATTTGATTTGTGAGCAACAGCATGGGTTCGTGAGTAAAAGATCAACAGTTACAAACTTGCTTACCTTCTTGCATAAGTGTTCAAATGCTTTAGAAAAGGGAAATGAAGTTGACTGCATATACACAGACTTTTCTAAGGCATTTGATAAACTTAGTCACAAAATAATTTTATTTAAACTTAAAGCTTTTGGTTTCCCTCCTTTTTTTATAGCATGGATAGAGTCATACCTTGAAAATAGATCCTACCAGGTAAAATTCAGAAACTGTCTTTCGGATCCATTCATTGCTCACTCGGGCGTTCCCCAAGGAAGCCATCTTGGACCGTTTTTATTCATTCTCGCTATAAATGATGTTACATCATGTTTACGTTCAAGCGAGATACTTATATTTGCCGATGATATGAAAATTTTTAAGGTAATAACATCCCACCAAGATCATATGCTTCTACAGGCTGATATTGATAGATTTAGTGTTTGGTGCGAAAAAAACGGTCTTTCGCTAAACCCAGTAAAATGTCAGACAATTACCTTTTCCAGAAAAAGGGTTGTGAATGCTTTTGATTATAGCATCTCACAGCAAAAATTATGTAGGGTCTCCATTTTTAAGGATTTGGGTGTCCACTTTAGCTCAAAATTAGAATTCACTGAACATATTAATTACATTGTAAATAAAGCGAGCTCAATGCTTGGATTTATAAAACGTTGGGCAAAGGAATTTAACGATCCGTATGTTACTCTTTCTTTGTATAATTGCTTCGTACGACCCCATCTTGAGTATGCTTCACAAATATGGTCTCCGTTTTATGATATTCATAAAAGTCGGATTGAAGCAATTCAACATAATTTCATTCGCTTTGCTCTGAAGGGTCTTCCTTGGACTGATCCATATAATCTCCCACCGTATGAACATCGGATCCAACTTCTTCAGTTGCAAACTTTATATCAAAGGCGTGTGATAAACGATTTAATTTTTTTCCATCAACTAATTAATGGCCATATTGATGCTCCAGTGTTATTGGCTTGTATCGGGATAAACTCTCGCGGAGGATCTCACCACCTGCGAAGGTTTGAACTTTTACACATTGAATTTCATAGAACAAACTATGGCGTACACGAGCCCTTAAGCCGTATGTGTAAACTTTTTAATTTAAACGATTTGACTGTTGACTTTAACTTAACTAAATCTGTTTTAAAAACATTATTCCGGATCAGTGCTCCACTCTCTTGATTGTCATATGTGTGGTGAAAGATTTTATATTAATTATTAATTATAATTTGTTTTTATGTATATTTTATATTTATTGTTTATTTTGTGCATGTGTTAGCTATTTATTAGTCTATTTTATTTTATTTTACTAACCACTAACACATGCACTTATGATGAGCCTCTGATTGTAGGTTGAAGTTTGCTCTAAACTGACTACATCACAGAATCTGAAGTGTAAAAAAATCAGAACTATTGATTTTCAAAATAAACTGGAATACTTAATTCCCATAATTTTTTTAAAACTCAATATTTGCACTTTTTTATAAAAAAAATTCTTACAACGATACGAAAAAGTTGAAATTAATTCATATTTTTTTTGATTTTTCTATCTGGAGCATAGAAAAATAAGTTTAAAGCTGTTCCAAATCGTTCGCAGGCCACCATACAGTTGTTTATGTGAAAATCATGAAACGACGCGGAATACTACGGAAAAAAACATGTAAAGTCGCGGAAAAAATGTAAAAAGTCGATGAAAAAATGTAAAACGTCGTGAAAATTCGTGGAAAAAATCTTGAATACCTTACAAAAAAAAACGTTTGCGGTCGTGAATAATAGGGCAGATGTTGTGCAACATCGTGACCAGTCAAGCATTTATTAATTGTATTCGGTGCTTTTTACCGGCAAGCCCGCGGTATTTCGCATATTATTCCTAGGCTTTTTTTTGCTTTTGTCCATGATATTTTTCTACAGGTACTAAGCGCTATTTTCATGACTTCCCATTCAAATTTTAATGCAATAATTGTGTCGAAAACAGACAGAACAGACAGAGCGGGACAAATTTATTAATACCGATTTCGCGTGTTGTTTCCAAGTATAACAGTTAATTTGGCAAGTAAGCTTTTTAATTTCGTATTTGCAAAGAGCTTGCTTCATACCTAATAACTTAAAGAAAACATTTTGTCTTAAGTCATCGTGCAATATCTTTCATTCTTGAAAAGTGTATAATAATTTTGGATACGGTTTTTGTATAGGTACATTTTATCATACTCGCTCTGCCCGCACCACGTCCACATATTGATTTCCGTGATATTTCTGTTGATTTTCCACGTTTTCTCGTTGATATCCCAGGTTCTTTCGTTAAATTTCTGGATTCCTCTGTTGGTTCGACGGACTTGCCAGATGATTTGCTAGGTTCACAAGTTTATTTCCCAAGATTCATCTGATAATTTGCCGGATTTTTCCGTTAATTTGAATTGTTCGTCCTTGGATTTCTTAACATGGTCTGTTGATTTTCGCCTTTCATCTACTAGTAAGTGTGTCTACAGGTTCATCCAGCTGTAAAAAATTGAACAATAGACTTCTAGGTCGCAGTACAATTAATAGGATCATTCATAATATAGCTGATCAAAAACAGTTCCCACACACTTTTGTTTAAAAAAAAAGCTTCAATCTTTTACAAGAATGCCTTTCTGTCTGCAATGCCATACCAAACAAATCTCATTGTTTTCGAAACCTAAATTCAAACCACCTGCATTCGGTATACGTTTACCCATTGGATTAGTGGTCACCTGATCTTCGGTACGATCATCTAAGGATAAACAGAATTCGTTGAGTGTAAATTTTTACCGAAATGAGATTAAAATACAGGCTTGGGCTGGTTGATGGTGAATGAATATGTGGACTATTTGGGTTTTAATTTATGCACAACAATGGAAAACAATACCAACACAACAATATACAACTATTTCTTGTAGATATTGTTGAAATTATCTCAAACAATAAGGATCCAAGCGCCAGGATTATGTTAAACAATCACATGTCCTTTGTATTCTTGTGCAATGTGCATAAGGACAAGACAAAAGTTTGTTGATGCATGTAAGGAGTATGAGTTCATTGTGTATGCATATGAACACTTGGAATTAGGATCGTTTAAAATTTATAAAACAGAAAGAATATACGTCGATTGGATCTTAGAGTATTAAATCTTTATTTTCTTTCTTGTCTTTACAACAACAAAAAACATTGTTTTGAACAAAAGATGTGATTTATTTGAGATAACAAGTTCATTAGTTTCATAAAAGATAGAATTGATTTGTATTCTTTTATCAAACAAACAATGAATTCATGAACATAGGCACTTAAGAACTGTTTGTTTCAAATTGAAGAGATAATGTTGAAATTAGGATTAACTTATAGCTGCTTTGTATATCCTGGTAACGTATGTATATCGTATGAGTGATGGTTGAGGTAGATCCTGTAGAGGAGAAGCTGCTATCGTTATGGTTGAAATATTTTACTAGACATCGTGCCTTCGTCCTTAAATTCAAATCGAAGTTAAGATGAGACTGAACTGATCATTCGTAAAAGATGGGCTACAGTTGACCGCATTTAAAACTTACTTTACTTACTTTTAGTTTACTTTTGATGGCACTTACAATACAGGAAAGACTACAGCCTCAACTATTATGCCTCAACTCCAGGCAGCTCTGTCCATAGAAAGCCGCTCCCAGTTACGCCATTTTCTTCAATACAAGTTTACATTCGAACCGAAACCTAGAATAATTCAAATCTCGCAGAATAAATTCAAAGCTTAAGTTGAGACACACATACATATGTGTCAAAAATTTCACAGGGAAATTTTTAAAAACGACAGTTGGCTAACGTTTAAATTTCAACTCTCGAGTTGAGATTTAAAATAGTGAAGAAAAACAAATTTTAACTTGTCACTCAACTCCAAAGTTTGAGGTTTAGTGAAGAAAATGGCCCTTACATGATCTAAGTTTAAAAATTGTTAACTGTACTTTATTAAGGTCGGGTTGACGGAATTGTTGGGCATCGTCATTCGAGTTAAATGGAATAACAGTGATATATTGGCTATCTGCGCCATATAGGAGTCTAGAAAAATGTTGCTTCCATATCCTCAGCTTCAGTACTGACTGTGTGCTGACTGGGCACTGGCTCGGCTTGGCCAAGAAATTAAGAGAAAATTTATGTAGGTCAACTCCGAAAAGTTTCCTGCGTTAAAAAAAATTGGAATTAGTGGTGCCGTTGTCAAGTTACATGAAAATTTTCAATAAAGTTCTGCATTCTTAGTGTTAGGCTTACAGAAAAAATAATTAAATAAAAAAAATAGAGGATAGAATTTATTCGATGATGGTGCAAATAGTATCACGGATAAAAATGTTCAACCCCGCAGAAAGAATCGTGGAATTCCTCGGATTACAACAGAAAAAAGCGCTAATCATCGCGATATACAGTGGAACATAGCGTATAATACAAAGGGCAAGAAACGTAGAATACTGGTGAAAAATCGCGGAATACTGGGGGAAACTCATGGAATACCACGGAAAATAGCATGGGAAGTCATGAAAAAGGGATTAGTACCACTGGTAAAAGCATTCAATACCGCAGAAAAAACCGTGGAAAGTTGCGAGAGAAAGCGCGAAAAGCCACGTTAAAATTCGTGTAAGACCGTGAAAAATGGAGAAATACTGGTAAAAGATTGGAAAATAGCATAGGAAGTCGTGAAAAAAGCAATTGGTATCATGGTAAAAAGCTTAAACTACCGCCAAAAAAAGGGAATGAAAGTGTGAAAAGCCGCGGAAAAAAGCGTTAAAGGTGATGGAAAATATTCGTGGAAAAAAACACAGAATACTGGTGAAATATCGTGGAATATCAAGGAAAATAGCATAGGAAGTAATAAAAAGAGCACTAAGTAGCGCGAAAGAAAGCTTTAAATACCCTGGAAAAAAGGGAAGAAAGTAAAAAAAAAAGTGAAGAAATTCACGTAGCAAAGCCTGTAAGGTCACGGTATACTTTGGAAAAATCTGTTGGATCTATTAACTACTGTTGTTGTAAGACATTAAATGTCTTACCAAAATATACTTATCTAAGGGATTTTGGGCTGCTGAATTCGATTCTGAAATCAGAAAAAATTTTAACCGTCATGATTATTGAGATAAGGTGGTATTTTCGTGTAAAATACTGCATTTTATTCGTGTAAAATACTGCACCGTTGTGTTCTAGCATCATAGATATCTAAAATTTAATACAAATCTTAAAATGAAATAAAAGTTTACGCAAGTCTCTGCAACACATCGGTAATGCTAAGTTCTGTTTCTACAAGCAACTCCCCCACCTTAAACAGAAAAAAAAAACTGCAATCAGCAACAACCGACCAACATTAGCCTTGGTTTCCTTTTGTTTCGTTAGAAATGTTTTTTTTTTTGCATTCGTATCCTCAAGTGATTGTATCCTTAGATCACATACCAACACACTTATACTCATATGTTTAACAGAAAAAACAAAATGGAATGAGAAGAGATGACGATGATGATGACGATAATAAACCTTCTCATGCATTTGCAATTTTCTTTTGTATTGCCAACGAAACACACACAGGACGAATATACAAGGACGACACGGGGTGACAACTCCAATTTGCATATCTCTCAAAGTGTTAGCCACCGGGTGACAGACATTAAATAATTAAAAAAATATTGTGTACTACAGCAGAAAGGATCCGCAATAGGAATAGGATAAGAGAACAAAAAAAAAGTGTTTTGCTGTTTGTTTTATTTTTTATTTTTTTTTTTTTAAGAAATGTATGTTTTTTTCTGAGTTATTTTGTACAAAAAATTAAAAAAAAAAAAACATTTGTGTACACATATCAACCTATCCTATCTACACAAATAAAAAATCATATAAACTCTCTCGATATTCGTTTCATTATACATAGTCCCGGATCCTGATGAAACGCTCCCTCTTTGCTTTGTATCTATTTAAGTGATAAGTAATTAATGAGGGATGTCAATAGGAATTGAGTTGTTTTTTTTTTTGGTGTGTGTAAACCTTTTACAAGAGTGACATAGCAGAGCACCTGACTGTTTTAAGGATTCACAACTTGAGTATATATTTTTCTAAAAGCGGTAAACAGAACACCCACTGCCCAGCAGGAGGTGCTCCTGCAATATTCTCGCCAGGACTCCAGGTACATGAATGGACTCAAAATTCCTGCTTATTGACTGCAGATAGTATCGCCGCAGACCTGAGCTCAATGGGGGTGCTACCAAAAAAAGAAAACAACAACAACAAAAAATAAAGAAGACACAGATTGGCTTATCTAATGCAGAACAAAGTAGGATATGATTGTTTTTCATATGCAGGACATTCAAGCAAATTTGACTGCTTTTGATAGAAGTATACCAAAAAAGATAAACAATACATTTTTTGTATTTCTTTTTTTTCCAATAATATGTCGGTAAGTTCATAAAACAATCATTTTGTGATATTTGAAATGTCTTCATTTAGAGACGACAAAAATGTTTTGCAGTCGCCTCCAGCAGCTAACCGACAAAGAAGGATAGACACTACCGCATAAATCAGGATCCTTGGGTTTATTATATAAAGAGGTCACACACTTTTTGGAGTATACAACGTTCTAAGAAATTAATTTTGAATGTGGTTCCTGTGGTTATGTGATATCCAAACATGCTCAGTAATATCAATTAGGACTTTTTTCCTTCGTAGAATCTAGGAAAATTGGGTATTATATGGTAAAGGTATCAATTGATGAGTTTTCAATTGTTTGCAGTTTTTGATTTAAGAAAACAAGAGCAAACGAAATCACAAAAATCCATGCTAAAAAGGATTTTTCGTTTCGCATTAGCAGCGTACAAGGCTTTACTGAAAACAAATAAAGAAAAGGTGTGTGTACTAGTGTACGCGCGCCAGAAGTTATACTTCATATCATTATATATTTTTGTATAGTTTATTTGGATATGTAAAATTATTTAAGAAATGTAGTGAAAATTACTAGAAGGGAATTTTTCTAAGGAAGCATAATGTGCTTTTTTGTGAAATTAATTCAAATATTTCATATAAGTGATATTTTATCGACCAAATCCCTGTAATTTGGTTTATTTTTGCGTGCAGCCAATTTCAAATGTATATTATTTACAGTCTTTGTTTTCAATTCGATCTAAAATATTAAGTAACAGATTTAAATATCCAGTTTTTTTTTAATTTTTCTCAATAAAATCTGTAAATATGCATTTGTATGTTTAAAAATAATTATTGCCTATAAAATACACTTGTACCAACAATATTGTAGTACATGGTTTTATGAAATTCAAACAAATTTTATACCATTTTGCAAAAAAGAATAAGAAAACAAAAATTGATTTTGCTCTTCATCACCTTTTACTCATTATTTTATAATTTTTTATATGTAACTGTATAAAAAAAACTTTATTATGTTGTAGCCTTACATAATTTGAACACCTCAATCCTTAAAATCTGACACTAAACAAAAAAATTGCAAATTTTATAAGCGAACCATCTCGAATTCATTTGTGATCCAACGGTACCGTTCTCCACTGGTGGCTGGATCGAGTCCGACGACCAAAGCAGACAATTCTTTTGAATTTTGTTGAATTTTGATGAAACTCTTTTCAAGTTTGTGAAGGATTTTATAGCATGTACACGTACAGTTATGTGTGATATATCAAATTAAAGGTAATTTGATCGTGATGAATTATAATTTTATGAGGCTTGGGAAATAATTATTTAGCCCTGTGTTTTTACCATTGTCTCGACTCACAGACTATAAAAAGTTGTGAAATTTTGTTTAAAAATGTATTTACCCAATATATAATGGCAGTGTAAATTTCAAGTTTAAAAATGTAAAAATAAAAATATAAAAATAAGATACCTTTGGAAACACAAAAAAACTTGGACTAAAAAACCTAGTTTTAGCTGTTAAATATACTTAATATATACTTAAAAATCTAATTTCTTCACACATGTATAGACAACACATAAATCTAAAAGCCGTTTTGACAAAATATTTTTCGCGTTATTCCCTTATTTTTAAAATCAATTGAACCACTCACATAAACTTTGAAAAACGTTTATTTTTTTAAAGTTAAAAAAAACCTTTATAGAGCATTTTGAATACAATTAATATCAAACGCCTATTTTTTTCATTATCTATCAATGTGCATAATTAGTTTTTCAATAAAAAATCAACTTTTACCACAATAACATCATTTTCAAAGGCCTTAGAAAATATTTGATTTTGAAAAATAATTCTTATCTTGAAAAGTTGATTTTTTAGAATTTTTATTCAACTAAAACTCATCATCATTTCAATTTATCTATTCAATAAACTTTATTTCATAATTCTTACCCTTACACTTTTCGAGATGTACAAACATTGTTTTTTTTTCTCTTTTACCCCATTTTACCCTAACTTCCCGGTGGAATTTCAAAAAAATCCGTTTAATCGAAATCTGACATTGAATTACCACTAAAAGATTAGTGTATTTAGTTAATTTCGATCACTTATAGTGTAAAAAATGAATCAGTTATCAGACTATCAAAAACAATGACACAAAATGCAAAGTTAAAAAAAAAATAAACCCAGTATAAAATGTAAGTGCTTTGTTACTCTTTACCTCCTTATAGTATCTGTGTGAAAAAAAAACAGTAATAATGGGCTGAAAAGGTCTATGTATTTATTGGTTGAATATTGTTATAAATGCCATGGCCGGTAAAGAAGTATAACTTCAAAAATTCCCGTCTTGGCAATATGACGAAACTCTTTACCGCATAACTTTCCGTTCCGGTTTACGCAAAGTGCCCTCCTGGGGTTGATCAAGACTGATCTTTATTCGTTATTTTAACTTAGTTTGGCAAAAATAAAATAGTTTGAAAAGGTAGGTACAAATCCACTTAATCATTCAACACTAAATTGAGTGTAGCCCTTTACCTCCCCTTTTTTGTTTCTAAAAGTTTGAACTTTGCTTACAGACACATAGGTATCCGAATTTAGACAAAAATACCATACATATTTACCAATCCGAGAGAAGAAACAAATCCAGGGTTATATATCTTTGGCAGAGACTAACAAATGTAGACAAGAACAACAAAAAAAAATGCGCTAAAAGTTTCACAGACGTAAAAATAGGCTCATGATACAAGTCTTCTCCACACCAAATAAAAAAAAAAAAAGAAAACAAGTAGTTAGAGGAGAAAAGTGGCTACGTTGAATGACTCTCTGTAGGTGAGTCTGACAGGAACAAAAAAAAAAACATAAATTCCTTACCAACAAATCTCGAAACTTTATAGACTCCCATAAAAATAAACTCCAGGATTAAACTGTCCTTCAGGCGGCAGCGGCGGCCGGCCACGGCAGTGGAGTGAGCATCGACAAACTGTGTTCTCTAACAAATGGTCGAACAATTAAACGGAATCTCTTCCACTCGACAATTGTCGTTGTCGTCGTCGTCGTCGTCGCCGTTTCCTCTACCCCAGGCCATACACAGGATAAGCCAAAAAAAAATCCTTAGTAATAAATTTCACCGATAAACTAGAAAAGTTCCCACTACTAACACGAAGTAGGATGAACAGAAGAAAAAGAAAAAAAAATAGAAAAAAAAAACAAACAAAACAGCGACAAGTCCTGGCCACGGATGAGATGACGGACCAATCGGCCGAGATCCTTTGATGGCCGTGTCGTCTGTAGGATAGATGGCGGGAAATTTATATGGAAATTGGAAGTAGCAGGACAATGGCCACAAATTCCACCACCATACGCAGAGCAACCATCAAAAGCCCGTCACTATATAGTGCGTCTCTCGTATAAAGCTCCAAGTGCCACCAAAGGCGCAATGTGGTGTAACGGTTTTATGATCTGTGCGCGAGGACATCTAACACAGTGATAGAGTATTCGAGTACATATCTCTTCTGAAAACGCAATCGTCAAAGGGAGAGACAAAATCTGATTAGGATTTGTTCTGAGATCTAGATTGCTGTTCGCTTCTACTTCTATGCAATAACCTTCACCCCCCATGCACGAATATCCTGTTGGAAGTAGGTACTTGCTTTAACGTCAACAAGGATAATGACAATGATAACGATGGTCGCACCAAATGGAACGGAATAATTTCAAAGGCGACAAGTCTGTGCACTGAATTTCTGACTCAAATCAACCATCAGACTCTGAGAATTGGTGACATTTCCATCCACTCAAAACAGTGCCTGGCTATCGGAGTGGATTTTATTAATAACTCTAACGCGATTACATTTAGCTACCCCTAGTTCCTCGCTCCTTGCCGCTCGACCTCGACATCATATAGTTGAGAGTGTGAGAAAAATGTAGTACAAGCAATAAAATGGGATGGGCTCTGGCATGGTAGTGTAATCCATTTCACTTTAACTGATTGTGGGCACACAACCACCATGGTGGCGGCTTATACCAACACTGGGAAAGGAAAATTAATTTTCTGTGATTCTTCTCGTGGGGGTGGCTGGGCTGACAGGCGGCAACGACGGCGGCGGCGGCGGCGGCAATGAGCACTTTCCTTTGTGACTTTTAATTTCGTTTCGCGTTGTTGAGCTTATGACCATAGCATCAGGGTAAAAATATTGGCGGGGACACAACTTAATGGCGAATGCCAAATTGAAAAAGGTCCGACCATTCGAATGTGCCCGGGGGTTAAACTTAAAAGTTACATGAAATATTCTGAGGACAATCGAAATTGATAAAGTTAATCGATTGCAAATTATGAGTCTCGTCGTTTTATTTGTGTACGAAAGAAATCATTGGTTTCAATCAATGTGTATAATGCATTATTATCATTATCATTGTAACTGGTATTCACTATTGAGTCGTTCTTATAAAATACTTATATGTTTTTTTTTTAAAGATATAAGTTAAGTATCTCCTTCTTTACCGGCGTTTATAAAAATATAAAACTAGTAATAACGCATAGACTTTTTCAGCCCAGTTTTTTTTTTCAACAGACACTATACGTAGGTAAACAGTAATAACACATTTTCATTTTATACTGGGTTTGATTTTTTTTTATTTTGCATTTTGTGTGCAACACAATAAATTTATTAAATTACAGAGGTCGGCCATTGATAAATCTGACTGATTCATTTTCTATAAGTAATAGAAAACAAATAAATACATCAAAAGAAAGGTTGTATAATGTAAGATTTCGATGGAATGGGATTTTTTTGAAATACCAACAGGAAGTTAGGGTAAAATGGGGTAAAAGACACAAAAATAAATGTTTGTACATCTCGAAAACTAAAAGGGTTAGAATTATGAAATAAATTTTATTTTTTTTCTTTGTTTGGTTGAGAAAAAAATTCTAATAAATCAACTTTTCATGTTAAAAATTATTTTAAAAAATCAAATATTTTTTTAGACATTTGAAAATGATATTGGTGTGGGTAAAGTTGATGTTTTATTGAAAAAACTAATTACCTATCCAAATTAATGGATAATGAAAAAATTAGGCGTCTTATACGGAATATATTCAAAATGCTCCATAACGGTTTTTTTAGCTTTAAAAAACAAATACGTTTTTGAAAGTTTATGTGGGTGGTTTAATTCATTTTAAAAATCATGGAATAACTAGAAAAATATTTTGTCAAAATGGCTTTAAAATTTTTGTGTTGTCTATACATGTCTGAAGAAATTAGATTTTTAAACATTTTTTTCAATGCAAAACAGTAAAAATAAGATTTTTCAGTCCAATTTTTTTAACTTTTTCGAAACTTGAAATTTACACAGCCATTAGATATTAGGTTAATAAATTTTTTATGATTCAACTTAATTGAGCATCACAATTACATTACCTTTAATTTGATATATCACAAATAACTGTACCTGCTATAAAAGCTTCACGAACTGAAAAGCGTTTTATCAAAATTCAACAAAATTCAACAAAATTGTCTGCTTTGGTCGTCGGTCTAGCCAATAGTGAAAAACAGTACCGTTGGCTCACAAATGGATTCGAGATGGTTCGCTTATAAAATTTGTAACTTTTTTATTTACTGTCGGATTTTAAAGGTTGAGGTGTTTAAATTTTTTTGAAATATCAGGCTACATTATTATTTTTTTATAAATTTTTTTTTATTTTTTTTATACAGTTAATCCTAATTTACAGTTCAGCGCAAGAACAAAAAAATAAATTTACAAAACTGTTTTGTGTTTTTTCTGTCCATCCACCTTTTTTTTCAATTATTTCTCATTTTACCAATAAAAATAAAAATTTTAGTGTCTTGGGTTAATATCAGTTAGTTTTATACCATTTTTAATAGTCTAAGTTACAAAATTAGATTTAGAAATGCATCAAATCCCATTTGTTTTGTTTGTAGTGTGAGAGGGGTTTTACCCAATTAAGAGTTGGCATCTGATAATTTTCAGATAGAAGAGAGCCTGATCTTAAATTTGATGTATTTAGCTTTTAATTCTGTCAAATACGGTACATTTCTTTTATAGAAGTTTATTAGGGTTTCTATGACCACTCTTTGCCGGTTGATACTACCTTCTGTCATTTATGGATAAATCGGTCTTAAAAATACGTTTTTTGTTTTTTTTTTTAATCTTTCACAATTTTTCTTACTTAGTCTTAAAAAAGAGGATTTAACCAAACAGAATCCGTCTCGAAATTTTCAAAAATCAAACAAATTTCGTCAACTTTTTGATTCAAAATGTTTTTTTTTTTTTTTTCTTAATTCGTCAAAACACACAAAAATTAATATTTTAGTAAAGAAAAACTTGTATGAGTAAAATTTGTAGCAATTTAAATTAAAACCAAGTTTCATCAAAATCTAACAATTAATTTTTGAAAAACATAAAAATAAAAACAAAAAAAAAATGCTTTTGCCATTTTTTACAATATTTTTGAGGTTTTTTTAAAAAAATTATGTGTACAAAACTTGTAGATCTTAATGCCACGTACAATTCTTGTATTGAATGTTTTTTCTACTTTTGATAGAAATCGTCAAAAACCCCGATTTTCGAAACCCACTACATTTTTCGCCCACCGTCCCCCTTTCTCACAATCTGTTGTTTTCCCACCACCCTTATCCTGCTCATAATTTTTTCAACTTTGAAAACTGGATTGGCTTTCATTTTAAAAAAACAAAACGGACTTTGTTATGCTTAAAAAATTGTAAACTTCTTTTAGTAAATTTGAGAAGTGAAAAACATGCGAAGCATTTTTCACCCTTCCAATTTAAGAACAGTTTCAATTCAATTTCCAGTTCTAAGTAAAACCAGTTTCTATTTTTTCTTTTTTTAACACACAATCATATCAAATCAAACATAAATTCATATTCATCGTTCGAGGATCATAAACAGATTAAGGCATCAAAAATAAATTTTTCATAAAAATCCCAAACCAAATTCAAACCAAAAAACCAAACCCAAAGGTGCATTAATATACAAAAACGAGAGAAACCTCCGGCTGACATCTGAATGACAAAAGGAAATACGCAACAACCAACAAAAAAATTATACAAAACCATACTTAGAGCGACACAAAAGCTGGCTTTCCTACCATGATGGTCTTTGGTAGGGTTGATTTGATGATGCTCACCGCCCATTTGGCCTCAAAAAACCCCTTTCCGGCCAACCCTATTAAAATATGTACCAGCAGAAGGCATGACCAGAAATCAAACAAAAATGAACAAAAAAAACTGTTTCGTGTAACCGACACAGTTAATCGGCGAAATTTGAATATGAAAGGGCACGACGACGACAACGAAGGTTTCTTGAAAAAAAAAAAAAAAAAACTAGAAATTTGCATTCTTCAAATGATATTACGAGTACAGATGTACCCAGTACTCGTCGTATTACGATGATGAATATCAGATTCACAGAAGACACAACCGGATGTGTTCCTCTTCTATGCTGGAAGTTGAAGAAGTGGCTTTCGGAACAACAAAATGTAGGGTTCGCCGGGTAGAGGAAGAAGATTTGTTGTTTTTTGTATGTTCATGTCCGCAAAGGGCAACATTTAAGACAGACTTATCTATCGTTGGTTGCTCTTGCTCTCGAAGATAACGAGCTCTGTTATGTTAAACATGTGTTAGGAGAAATTTGTTGAAGGATGGCACATTCAATTTCAAGTAGCTACTTGTGATGAAGGTGAACTGGAAGATGATGTAATTTTTTTTTTAAGGATAAGAAATTGTGTTGTAGCAATTTACCATATTCAAATAAGCTTGATAGATTTACGCACCGTGCGTCGTCGCTTTCGGGGGCTTATAATTTCCTGGAAATACAGTAATTGGTGAAGAATGGTTTAATTCAAACGGATTTTTTTTAATTGATAATATTATTTATTTAATGTTTCAATTCTGTGATTCTTTTATACTTTATTGAGGATAATAAGCAGAATTTTGGATAGCAGAATTTTGAAAACAGAATTTTGGTAAAAGAATTTAACCAGGGCAGAATTTTGACCCCAACCCGTCTGTGTTTACTTATTTTCTTACTAAAATCGTGTTTTATTGACAAAGTGGTGTATGTCACTTTATCAAATTTTGATACACAAACAACAAAAAAATAATCATACTCACTTGTGATTTTGTTTTTGTTTGCGTATTTAAATTTGCTAAACTGGCTTTACAAAAAAACACGCTTTTACTTAGTTGTTCGGCTATATTCGACACTTATACACGCTAGAAACTAGGGGTCTTCTCAAACGATTTTTGCATAAGTTACAAGGACGAAGAGGAAGAGGAAACAATCCCAAACCTTCTCAGTTCATGCCCCGCTCTTTCCCAACGACGCAAAATTCACTTAGGTGAATATTTCTTTAAAGCGACTTCATGAAGATTAACATTCACAGTCTCCATCGGTTTATTAAAAGCTCCAACTGGTTTAATTAAAGGAATTTCCTTACTATTTTTGTGGTATCACATATGGGTCTATTATTGGCCTAAGTGTGTCAGCAGTTTTTCCTAACAGCCATCCTTAACCAAACGCTTCACACTTCACCTGCATAAGGCCAGCAGATCGCATAGCTCTAAGTTCATTATATAGAAGTCACCGTAAGCCCTTCCCATACGTCAAGGCTTACTCCCATGGAGGGGAAAAATTATAACAGTTTAGTAGGGAAGCATGGCCTAAAGTGACCCACCAAGATAAGGCTTAAAGACCAAGCTGAGACTGTTCCGTTCCAATATTGAAGCCGTGCTTCTGTATGGGTGCAGCATCGCGTCGAATATCTTAACATGTGTCACAAGTAAGCTGCAATCGATCGTGAATAGGGGTCTAAGAAACCTCTTAAGGATTTTTTGGCCCAACCGTATTTCTAATGAAGAACTTCATAGGAGAAAGGGTAAAGAATCCATAGACAGTACTATACGCAGACGTAAGTGGCAGTGGATTGTTCATACGCTTCGGAAAGGCAACGATTACATTGCTGGCCAAGCGACTTAAGTAAATAAGTAAGGTAAAATGGCCCCCTAGCTAGAAATCGTAGAATCAAACAGAATTAAATGATTTTGTGAACACAAATCTTAAGTTTATTTGGTATCACCGACAAATACGAGATTTTCGCAACTTCATGCTAATATTTGAAGTTGACAATTCAAAATGTGTCTTCCTATCCCTAATACTAGGCCTAATACTATTCATTTAGAGGTTTCTTGTGCCAGAGAAGTTCCATTCGATTTCGTTCCATTCGATAAGAAATTTTGTTAAAAGCTTTCGTTAAAAATTTTCGTAGAAGATGGCTCTGCAGCCATTAGGACATCGCACACTTAAATAATGAAACCGGGGGTAAACGAAGCTTTTGGGCGAATTAAGTGAGGATTTTGGAATGAAATGGAATGAAACAAGTAAAATGCTCGCTCGGCGCTTTTTAGACTGGATTCAAAATTTACACCAGTGTGCTATAGCCAACTAAGAAGTTTAAAGGGGTCGTTCAACGTTACATTTATACTTACTTCCGTTACTAGAATTTAAAAATAAAGAAGATCAGCCACCAAATAAAGGCTTTCGTTTATATGAACAAAATCTCACATTTAATTTATTATCCTGCCCAAGTAACATTTCCTTATAAAGTATATGTGGCCACATAAATACATCTAAGCAAAACCCATATCAAACCAACAATCAATTGTCCATCAGTCACGGTTTCCTTCTTGTTGTTGGTTCACATTCATGAGGCAATTTTTGATGATCTTATGGTCATTAAAAAAAATTATGCAAATCTCTGCAATTTATATAGGGACGCCACCATTCAAATATAATATCAAATCCAACCATGATATCTGTGCACACATCGCGGCATAAAACATTTGCCACGAACGAAAATACTCAAGTCGTATAATTTCGACCCTTTAATTTCTCACTTAAGTATAAAAATTAAATGATTTCAAAGATATTGTAGCCAGATAATGAATTATGGGAATTATTGCCACCCCTTTCAAATGCAAATAAGGATACAGAAACGACTTTGAAACTTTTCTGCTATTCCATTATCCATAGCTGTCTTTAGATGGAAACACACAAAAAAAACTTCCACGTAGCCTAATCTTGAACATTAGTTGGTGGTCACGTTGCCTTGGTTGGAAAGAAGCAGACAATTGAGACATCTTGACAATTCAATAGAGGAAATGTGAACTAATTTCTGGTTGACCGTGACTAAAAGACACCGAGACCGACCGACGATTGAGTAACAAACCAACCAATCATCCTATGTGTTATTGGGTCTGGAATCAGAACCTATATAAGAAATAAAGAACCCCTACTGAATCGATAAGGGATACGAGAGAAATCTATTTGTTTTTGCAGGTGAGAACTTAGAACCCTGCTGAGTTAATTTATGATCAGCATTTATTGCAAATGAAGCGGTAGTCCTTTTCTTTACAAAGATAAACAGCCAATAGGACCGCAACATTGGCATGTGTCTGTTCTATAATGCAATCCTCACTATTTCTTTTTCTTTGAGTATACAAATTTTTCTAATTGTCATTACTCTACTGGCGACAACGCACGGCAGCGGGTGGCAGACTATGTATGTACCAGCTCAATAGTAAAGTTATTCAGCAATAAATTCGTTACAAATTCAAAATCTGGTTCGGTTTAATTCTTTTCATCACTGAAGATGTTATTGTGGTCACTATGTCTGCCAGCAGATGTTCCAGAATTGTGTAAGTATATGAATCTATCTAAAATATGCATGGAAGCTATTTACATGAAGTAAAACATTGTCTAAAATAGCCTTCTGCTTTTAAAATAAAAATGTTTAAATTACAAAATTTGTATTTTAATTTAAAATTAAAATAAATTTTAATTTAAAATAACAACCCCATTTCGAAGACATCTTCCGGAATAGATGCATAGTAAAAAAAAAGGGTTTAGAACTCTGATACAAATAGTTAGTGACATCTGACGATAAAAAAGGGAATTTATTCAGGTGCTATTAGCAGTGTTCTATGTTTCATTTTTGTGTGAGATATTTCCATTCAGTCATGTCATTTTCAATAATTGGTTTCATGCAAATTCACTCATTCTGAAATCGTTTTTTTTTGTATTGATGAATAAATAATCAAATAAAAATCAACTGCCATATTTGCTTTAGAAAATTGAAATCTAGAAGCGAATTTCTATACTCAGAATCGTTCAAAAACCCTTTTTTGTGCCAAAAAATATAGTTTAAATAAAAAAAATAAAATAAAATAATAAAAATACTTTATATAGAGTAAAAGAAAACCTTGCTATGTCTTATAATGATGATTTGTCGCTAATTAGTTGTGATAATTTTGATTTTGTCGCTCATCGTTTTCATACAAATTTTTGATGTTTCGCTAACTTGATATCAAGTTAGTGAAAAACCATTATTTAAGGCTTTCCCAAACCAAAGTGCGACAGTGCGACACGGCAACAATAAAATTTATTTACACAGCGTCATTTATGAGAGTAACCACACCAAATGCGATTAAGCGTAAAACGTTTTTTATATAAAAATAGTGTCGCACATGTCGTGACGCACAGTCGCAATTTGGTTTGGGCAAGCACCGCATCTCAAAAAGTGGCTTAGACTTCATGTACAAAGAGTGGCTTATATCAAAATTTGCCGCCAATTATATTCCCCAATAATGTTGTTATAAATTTTATTTTGTAGCTCACTGTTTTTTTAAAGTTTATACTTTGCTAACTTGATACCGATTTACCAAGGTTTACTTTGTTGTTAAAAAAGATTTTCAAAGCAAACAAACCTTTTCTCTGCCATAATCTTCTTCGTTAAGTAGTGTCAAAAATTGTCTCGGCTTTTGCACTTATTTCTTTTTCTTTTCTTTCTGCTGTCATTTGTATACACAAAAATAATGGCCTAGCAAAAAAGTGCTATCTAAATTGATAAATATCCAAAAAGATAACAAAAATTATTAATATTTTATTTAGAAATAACCTTTTCGACTAAGTAAGTACTTCACATACCCTAGCCTTGTAATGTTTTCAATTATAAATGAACACTTGTAAGTTTGCAGCTGACGTGGACAGAAATGGCACGCCAACGGAAAGTCGCCGGAAACTCAAATTCGGCACCAACCCCTACTACAACCAGTAGTAGTACACAAAGCTCTCAACAACAAAGCCCCCTACCAAAGAAGCCATCAAAACAAAATCAAAATCCCAGCAAAACCAGAACCACCGATTCGGGTCTATTCATTTTGAGCAAATGGAAAACTATCATTGGTTGTGTCTGCCTCGCAATAGCATCCTACTTTGGATATCTGGGATATTTGGAGACCAGAGTCAATACGCCGTACGACAGTGAAAAAATGGTCCAGCGGACAGGTTTGGATGATCCTGATCGATATTGGGGTTCATATCGACCAGGCAACTACTTTGGACTGAAGACACGAGATCCGCACTCGCTTGTCATGGGACTAATGTGGTATTCTCCTCAGAATCTAGGGCACGGAGGCAAAGGCATCCGGCATTGGTGTGAAATCGGTGATAATCTCGATACTTACGGCTGGACCCATCACGATGGCAGGACCTTTGGCATACAAGAAATCCATGATCTTCCATTTGAGTTGAAGACTTCGTTTGTCAAGTATCCTGGCAAACAATTCGGAGGAGACTGGACTTCCAGAATCAGTGTAAGGAACTACACAAACGCCTGGAACAGTCAAATCTCCCTAATTTGGTATGTGGCTCTTGATGAACGCACCAATGGCCACATCAAGTATGTTCCCGACGAAAGATCATCTGAACCTGGAATCTATGGAGAAACATCAGGTCTGGGAGAGTTTCAAGTCAAAATTAAACCAGTCAAAGGGAAGCTCCTCCATAAATCGCATCTGAGCTCCTCCACCCATTCGCTGAAAGACTTGAAGGAGATTATCTTTGCACATTTCAGAGAAGTTACCACAAAGACTGGCAGAAGATTCATATCGCTGCCAGGTGAAATGATCTCATCGACAAGTCATGTGGCTGATCCGAATTTTATTGCAATTCAGCTGACAGGCGAATTAGACTTCGCCATTGACATCACATATCAGTCCACTTCGGGCTTTTCTGTCGGCGAAGAGATTCCCAAGCCACCAATCGGTAGGGAGTATACCAAAACACTCGAGGAAAAGATGGAAGCTTTTAACGAAAAATTTGAAGAAACATTTCACCTGCGAGAGAAGGGCTATTCCGCTGAAGAGGTGAAGTTTGCCAAGTACGCCGTGAGCAATATGATGGGAGGCATTGGATACTTCTACGGTTCGTCTAAGGTGCAGAGTGCTTACACCAAGAACCCTGTGCCCTATTGGAAAGCTCCATTGTATACGGCTGTGCCATCAAGATCGTTTTTCCCACGAGGATTCCTGTGGGATGAGGGATTCCATGGATTGTTGATCTCTTCATGGGATTTGGACATCTCGCTTGACATAATCTGTCATTGGTTCGATTTGTTGAATGTCGAAGGCTGGATACCACGCGAACAGATCCTTGGAGTTGAAGCTCTCGCTAAGGTTCCTGCTGAATTTGTTATTCAGCGGAATACCAATGCAAATCCGCCAACTTTCTTTCTCACATTGAAGAAAATTCTCACTCAACATAGAAAGGAGCTGTCGGTGAAGGGTCGCTTTGCAACTCTAGAACGGTTGTATCCCCGCCTGCAGGCATGGTTCGCTTGGTATAACAACACTCAGAAGGGGGACACTATGGGAGCTTATCAATGGCGAGGTCGAGATGCGCAAAGTGAGCGAGAACTCAATCCGAAAACGTTGACTTCCGGATTGGATGACTTCCCTAGAGCCTCACATCCGACATCACAAGAGCGTCACGTTGACCTTCGATGCTGGATAGCATTTGCGGCCAGTGCAATGGCAGAGCTTTCCACGTTGCTCGGCAAAAACGATGCAAAGTACTACGAGACGGCATCTTACTTGTCGGACAATAAGCTGCTCAACGATCTGCATTTGAGTCCCTTCACTGAAACCTATGCCGATTATGGTCTGCACACCGATTCGGTTGTGCTCAAACGTCCCCAAATAACACAACGCAACGCTGCTAAGTACCAGCAACAGCAACTCGAAATGATAAGAGTCACTCTCAAGCAACCTGATCTTCGATTTGTCGATTCCACATTTGGTTATGCGAATTTGTTTCCTTTCCTCTTGGAGATCATCGATCACGATTCGCCGTATCTCGATAAGATTCTTAAGGACATTCACAATCCGAATATTCTTTGGACTAAATTTGGGCTGCGATCTCTGTCGAAGACTTCGCCGCTCTACATGAAACGGAACACAGAACACGATCCGCCATATTGGCGTGGACCAATTTGGATTAATATAAACTATTTAGCTTTGAAGGCATTGCGACATTATGGACGCATTGAAGGACCAAATGCCGCCAATGCAAGAACTATTTACAGTGAGCTGCGTGAGAATGTTATTGGTAATATATTTAGGGAGTACCAAAGAAGTGGTTATATTTGGGAGCAATATGATGATCAGACTGGCAGAGGCAAGGGATGCTCTCCGTTTACGGGATGGAGTTCGTTGGTTGTTCTAATAATGTCCGAACAGTACTGAGTTTTCTTCTTTTAAACTTTCTTTAAAGGACATCTCTAGAGACTGCAAAATCCTTTTGCAAAATTTAAATTTTTAGCATTTCATTTTCTTTTGTTTTTTGATCTCAATTGCTTGGAGAAAATGGCAAAATATAATAAATTATTAAAAAAAAAAAAAAAAGAAAATAGTTTGTTTCAAGTGTTAAAGTTAACTTTAAAAAATAAAATTTGCAGTTTTGTGTTTGTTTTGGAACAGTACATTGGTGTTTTTTAAAACGAAACGCGATTATTCAAATTCGTCTGAGAAAAACAAATTCACTTTATTGTCCACTAGGCGCTCAAAGCATCAATTTCGATTTCAACGCATTCAACTCTAGTGTATGACCATCTCAATTCTATTCAACCAACGAGTTGGAGAATTGCTCAACAAGTACACGGATATTGTACGAGCTCGTGTTGCTCGTTGAAAGTCATTGATCAACGCGTTGAGCAACGTTTTCAAGATAATCAGCCCTATTCTAAACAAAAATTCCCGGGGAAATGTTTTCGGGAGAAGGACTCCCAATCGAATTACTTCCGGAATTTCATTCCACTTTCCCTTGTAATTCGTTCCTCTTATGTTTATAATGGCGTAAAAAAAAAAAGAATCGAAATTGCTTGCAACTTTTTGATTGGGAGCCTTTCTCCCAAAGACATTTCCTCGGGAATTTTTGTCTAGACTAGGGCTGAATGTGTTGCAGATTATTGATTCATCTCGTTGGCCAACTTGTTACATTTTTCTTTGGCAATTGTATTGACAAGCAACTCTAATTTCTTGTTTTTTATGTTTAGGTATTTATGTGCAAGAAACTTTTTTATCTTTGAGCGGATATTAACTAAAAAATAATCAGGCCTATTGTTTGTTCCGCATGAACAAGATTCCACCCTTCCATTTCACTTTTGCCTCTTGTAAATTCCGGACAAAAATTTCTTCACTTTTCGAGAATTCTTTTATTTTTAACAATTTTTTTGTTTGAAATGGAAGCAATTGTTAACTTTTTTTCACTTAAAAATTGGAGACGAACATAGAAACCAGTTTGGTGGAAAAAAATCGTGCCTCAAAATATTTTACCCCCAGGGAGTCAGCGTGATTCGCAGGGTTCGCGTTCGATTTTAAATCAATTATGAACTTGCCAGGTGAACTATATTATCAATACGAGTAACTACCTTACCATTTCCATTAGAACACTTCCCCACCTTCCTACAAGAGAAAATATGACTGAAACAAGTGCGAATCCCGCAGCAACGCATTCGTCGGATTCTATAATAGAAGCGATTAATTTTATTCTGGCGAAACTCATAATACTCCTGCGTTAAGGGGGAGAGAAAGACCCCCTCCCACAGTAAGAAAAATGCTCGTATTTAGCCTTCAACAAAAATCTGTTATTAATTTTTCGCGCCTAAGTTATCGTAATCTTGCCTATATGTAGGTATGTCTCCAAATCTATTTTTAAATTTTGGAGCCTGCTACCATTTTTCTTAAAAATTATGAGGTAGCTTAAGGGAAAGGTAGTTTTTGGAAATAATGGGTAGGAACGGTCAGTTATGGAGGACGCAGTCTGTTTTCGATGCGCGGCAGTTAGATCACCGGACTAATATCAATCATTTTATGGCATCTCTTACACCCAAAAGCTGTCATAGCTTCTTTTACGCTAGCTTATTATTTCAAAAGCTTTAAAGTGCACCGGATTTGATAATTTATTTTCAACTCTCAATGAATGTTCAAACTGCATAATAGACATACAAAACTGTCTTGTTATTGAATTTTTCAAGTCTAACTTAATTTTTGGGAGACGCTCTCTCATATGAAATGCAAATATGCAAATATTTTCGAATAAGAGTGAAGGAATATATTTAGAAAAAGATTTTGTTCATATTTTTTGTGTGAAAATTTTTATTGCTACTACTACGTTTACTTTTTGGCAAAAGTAATTTTCATTGCATGTGTTGGAGTGATCTTGAATCCTTGTAGCGCTTCCTTTGCTGCGCTACTCTGAAGTTCTGTAGCGAATTCCACAAATGCAATATCATGCCGATTCGGCACCAATCGCACCTCCTTGAATCCAGGGAATTGATTAAACAACATAGAGAGCATCATCTCATTTGTTTCTTCAGGTAAATTGGTAAGGAAGAGAATTTGATTTGGTGGTTGTTCGGCTGTTGAGTTGGATGCCGCATTTTCAGCACCTCCAGTCTTTTTCTTTTTATCCCTGCAAAAACACAAAAACCACAAAAATATAATTCAATTATTCGATGTATAGGTAAAGAAAACTTATTTGTAATATAAAATTTTACGATATACTCACTTCTTTTCTTCGGTAGCTGGAGCCTTTGGCGGCTTAACCTTCTTGGGTCGCTCTTTGAAGGTTCCCTTTATTTTGGCAACCACATCGCTGTCTGTTTTCGAATAAGCGATTCGCATGGGTTTGTCGTAAAATGGAAAGCCCTGCATTGTACGCAAGGCATTCGAGGCACTCGAGATTTCTTTAAATATAACAAAAGCCTGACCCCGCATTTTGAGCGTTTTGAGAGCAACTATGTCCAAGATTTGTCCGAATTGTGAAAAAATCGCATAAAGCGACTTTTTGAGTTCTTCTTTTTTGATTTTTTCATTAAGATTGTTTATGTATATGGTTTGATTTGGTCTTACGTCCATCATTTAGAGATATTTTATTTTATTTTTTTTTATTTAATAATTAATACTTTATCAAAAATGCAAACGATTAAACCAAAAGAAATTTTTAGCTTGGAAAAAAACACCGGACCACATTCGTTTTCGGGTATTCGTTGAATATTTTGACGTTTTTCCTTATCGCGATATTCTGCTATAAATGGTTCTGTTTGATTTGTTTGTTAAACGCATACGAGATAAAAATGGGTGTGTTCTTTTTGGGTGTTATTAATAGTCGTGTTCCCGTGTCTGGCGATTCCTCAATAGACAAGTAATTGAGCCAGATTGGATCCACAGTAAATCAATTGGTTTCTTACCCAAGACGTCAGGCAAAAATAAAAAAAAATTGATGGCAACAAAAATGGCTGCTTTCTAGTTAGAAGAATGTTAGTAGCTTAAAAATTAAAATTAAAGAATAATAAAAGTTAAATCAGGCTATCAACTAAAAAATAAAACAATAATAAATTTAAATGGTTAATGTAAGGGAAGTATACGATTTTTTGCAAAAATACTGAATTTGGTATGCGTTGTTTGTTTACATTCTTCTAACAAGATTTACCTTTTTCTTTTTTTTTCTGTTTTTGTGCGAAAGAAAGCCCAATCGAAATCGGTGTATCAAAATTCTAAAACAAGGATGAACCACGTTTATACAACTAACCATCAATCCTCATGTTTTCATGCAAAGCAGAACTCAATTCTTCTTGCCCAAACCAAAGTGCGATAGTGCGACAGGACAATGCAACACGACAACGCCAAAATTTATTTACACAGCGTCATTATGAGAGTACCCACACCAAATGCGATTAAGCGCAAAACGTTTTTCATATAAAAATCGTGTCGCACATGTCGTGACGCACTGTCGCACTTTGGTTTGGGAAAGCCTTTAAATGAGGTGCATTTGATTTTCAAATGGGATAATGTGAAAAACATGTTTATACATCTCCCAAAAGAACTGACCTAAAATAGATCCATCATAAAAATCTTCGCTGAAGCGAATTCAATGTGAAACAAAGTGTTTACACATCGTTTTCTCCCAAAGGAACCAAAGGAACTGACCTAAAATAGATCCATCATAAAAACCTTCGCTAAAGCGATTTCAAAGTGAACCTAATACGAGCTATTAACAAAATGTTCTGTATTAACATTGCCAATATCGTAAATCAAATCTAGTTTTCTCAAACTGCAACCAGCTTCACGTTTCATACATGTCATCGGATGAGAAAACAGAAAACACAAACGCGAATCCTTCAAAATCTTTTACACGGCAACTTTAAAATCGCGCGTATGTGTGTGCATGTGATGTTATTTTTTGTTAAATTATTTTAAGTGTTTTTTTTTATACTTTTATTTTGTTTTATATACAAATCAATTTGTTTTTTAAATCAATTAAATACATGTTTTAAAAATGTCCAAAAACAAAATAAATATCACAAATACCGAGTTCGATGTTATAGAAGTCAAATCAAAGGTAAATCTAATTTAATTTTGTCTAACGTGCTGGATGCCTGGGTGTAGATGGAAGAAGAAAAAAAAAATGTAAAATGTCCACGGAATCTCTAATCCGAAATTCCAATGAATAAAGTGGGGAAATTATTCATGAATTTTCTTCAGCCTTGTCATGGAATTTATCACCTTTATTGAAGCACACCAATTAACTGATTCATCTGAATGGATTTTACCTGGGATAGGTCTTTTGTTGCAGTCAATCAAAGGGGCGAATCAACAGGCAACAAGAACAAGCAACTTTGTCCTGTTCCAGTTTTTTTTTGTACCTTCTGTGAAATACATTTTCAAGAAACTATCTACTTTCTCAATTTCATTTAAAATTATTCCTAATTAATTTCTTTTTCGTTTTCTTTTTAGTTTTAAGATATTTTTTCGATCTTGGATAATCAACGAGAGATTATTTAATTTTAGGTTCAAGGGCAGCAGTGACAATAATAAAAAGAAAAAAGAAAAAACGCAAATAACCTGTATTATGCAGTTTGGTTAGAAAAGAATTGTTATTCAATAGTTTTCGATTTGCAGTTTTTTCTATGGTCGATACACAAAGAAAAGACAATTGAGTCTATTGAACTATTATTTATGTCTCATTGTTTTATGGGTAACATAACCATTTTAAGATTAGTTTTACAGCCATATCCCATTGCCTTTTATGTGGGTACGCAGCCAAATGAATAAGCGAATGATCAATGATGAGGTTCTTATTCCCAAGTTTTGTCCATATTTAAGAAATGAAGACTAGAATAAAACTCGAATTTGCTGACTTTAAGTTGTTATGTTAGGAAACTATGCTGCATACGGGTTTCCAAGAAATCAGATAGAAAACTTTTGTAGATTTAATAAACAATAATTCCTATTAGGTACTCATCAGACTAACCATTTGTTTAAAGCAAGAAACACATTTAGTTGATAATTTTTTTGCCACACGACTTCCGATGCTAGTTGGCTAGTGAGGAATTATTTGAAATTTGCATAATCCGAATTATTTGGACCAAGTTCCTATTAAAGAACAAATTATCAAGTGTATGAGAAGCTGAAGCTGTTTGACTTCGACAAAACATTTAGAGTATGGATGGAAATAAGATTTGGTTGCTAAGGAACCAACGACCTACTACTATCCTCACAGATGGCTCAAAAATGGACTATTGGGGTGGGAACTGTCCAGCATCCTGAAAACTAACAAATCCCTTCGTCTTCCTAACCACTTAAGCGTACTTCAGGTTAAGGTGTTGGCAATCAGAGTGGCCTTGCTATTGATGGCTGTTCCACTAACTCTAAATTAGTCAAAAAATGCAAAATAGAAAAAATTGACTCACGATAGCGTAAAAATCCCCCTAGTATGGGGAGGTACTCGGCCACAGGGATATTCAAAGCAAGGAATGTACCAACAGACTAGCTTGGCAAGGATAAGTTCTTTATGTTTGTATGGGATGTAGTGAAGGGCATTATACATTGCCTTAATTTAGTTTGATTTACTTTAGATGGCGCTTAGAATCCAGGATGGATTACGGCCTGATGCTTCTCCAGCCAGCTCTGTCCTTAGCTAGCCGCCTCCAGTTACGCACGCCAAGTTGGTTGAGGTCGTTGTTCACTTGTGTGCGCCACCTGTTACCTTGTTTTCCTCTGATGCGTACACCATCAGGGTTGTACGCATCGTGGAGCTGGTGCGTTCATGTCCATACGCTTGACGTGTCCCAGCCATCTCAGTCGCTGTATTTTCAGCTTCTTGATCAGGTCAACATCGCTGTAAGATACACACGGTACAAAAACGGAAACGAATTTTGTATTATAATTTTATGTACTTTTAACACTTTTTCACATTTTCTAAGAAATTAAGCCTGAAATGCAATTGAAAATCCAAGAAATAGTCGAAAACGACATCTAAATAGGTGTAATTCGCAAAGTGTCGTTTTTGACTATCAACAGACAACTTTCGCCTTAGCCGATTCCAGCACTGGACATAGCTCCTAGATAATAGTTATAAGCTTAGGAGACCGGCCGATATTAGAGCATGTAGCGAGACTCATTATATCGTACAATGCACACCCTACACTGTCGTAGTTGCAAAACTACACAGAAAAAGAGACACAAGAGCATTTTCTCTAGACAACAGGCCTAATGTTCTCCGTTCTTAGATAACCTTAGTGACCTTTCCAATAAAAGAATAACAGATTTCAAAATTTTTATAAACAAAATTCAATAAATATAACACAAATCAACGACAATAAGCCCATAGGTGAGTGATATTCAAGTGACAGGGTTTGTCACTTATCCTTGGTTCTTCGTGAGCTAGTGCCACAAAATTTATTTAATTTATTTCTGCGGCAAAAAGGCAGAACAGCTTAATTCCTTCTTTTTTTCGCTTTGATTATAGCTAAACTATAATGGTTTGGTTCAAGTTATGTAACTCATGTAATAAAGTTCACATTAAGGATTCAAAATAATCTGCCAAAAACTCGACATATCATCTTGTTTCTGCATGAACCTCGTAAATACATTTTTTTAATAGATTTTGCTTAACATAAGGCATCGCTGGAAAACAATGAGTAAGGAAGATGAAAAGGTATAAATGGTGAAATAAACTCATTTAATACGTTTTACAGTTAATTCGATTTCTTTTAATTCAATCCAATTATTCAATTTCGAAAAAGAACTCAAATTTCTTAAAAAAAAACTAAACTAAATTTGCTCTGTAGATACGTGGTTCACGCAGAAATGGGACGATATGTATGCCTTTTGTTTCGCCTATCTGTTACAGATTTTTATTATGCCTATAGACAAATGATAATATTTCAAATCAGTTTCAAGTTAGATTCAATCTTTCCACCTAACGCCAGCTGGTTGTTGTTTTCAATAATATTTTCTTGAAACATCTTAGAATAGATTTCCTACAAACTTACACCTTTATTTTGGTTGTCAATTTTAAATAATTGATAGTTGATAAATATGTTTTTGAAGTTTGGTTCTTTCAAACTCAATTTTATTTAAGAAATTATCAGCTATTCAACAATATTACTCAATTTTCTTTCAGTTTACAACGCTAAGCATCATTGGTAAAACTGAAACTGTTATTAATCATCTATAGTTTATGCTTTTCGTTTGTGGGGACGCGATCAGTAAACGTAGTAGTATATTGCTAATTGGATATGCCCAACCAAATACCAGCTACAACAGTTTGCATCTTCAGAACCTTCAGACATTCGTGATGTTGTTGTTGTAGCTGTAGCTGCAGTTCGTAATAAGGATTTCTCTATTTGTCGCTTCCCGATCGCTCGTTGTCGATCGGCCATTGACAATTGTAATAATTGTTCATCTGATCTTCTTCTAATTGCAGTTATGCCATCAAAGTGGCACTTTTGATATTATACCAATCTTTATAAAGTTTATGAAATTTTGGACTTGAACCACTGATAATTCGATAATTTTTAAGATCATCAGACAACTTTTCTTTATTTTCTTCTATTTCAGCTGTAAATACTGCTTCCACTGCTTTTTCAAACAATTTTCTTACTTTTTTTTAATAACTTTTATAGTTTGATGCCGAATTTCGTAGATGGGGCTTCAAGCGCAATGAGCCGACAACTTTTGAAAATTTCTCTGCCTTAATTCAACAACTACATAGACTTACAAATATACAATTTTTGATTTTATACATTGATCCTCGTGATAATGACTTATTGCCTATTAATAACGATGACAATTTTGGAAGAGCCTTAAAAACCGCAAAGCCTTTACTAAGAATTATCGTTCAGAGAAAAGGTTTATATTTTAATGAAATTTCAAAACAAATGATGATACTAATTACTAATTTAATTAGACTATTTCGAAGATTTCTCTGGCTATGGAACTATGAAACCACGTAGCAATATCATAAGTAGTATTCTTGGACAAACGCCAGTAAAGACTAAGGCCCCAACCATATCTAATCCGCATGATTTTCGACAAGTTTCTGCAATTATCGATGTTGATATTGTCCCTGAAACATGTCGTCGAGTACGTTTACTCAAACATGGTAGCGATAAGCCATTAGGATTTTATATAAGGTTTGTTCTAGTTTTTTTTTTTAACAATCATTGAGTACATTTGCTAATTGATGCACTTGCAGAGATGGAACTTCAGTTCGTGTTACAGCTAGTGGCCTAGAGAAACAACCAGGTATATTTATATCACGATTAGTACCTGGTGGTTTGGCAGAAAGCACCGGTCTGTTAGCTGTGAATGATGAGGTATTGGAAGTAAATGGAATTGAAGTCGCTGGAAAAACCCTAGATCAGGTAAAACTCAGTAATCATCATCAAAGAAAATGATCAAATTAATGATAAAAATTGAATTTAGGTCACCGATATGATGGTCGCAAATAGCTCGAATCTTATTATAACAGTCAAACCAGCCAATCAACGAACTTTGACCACACCCAGAAGGGGTTCATTTTCTCGAAATAGTCAATTGTCAAGTGGCTCGCATCATACAAACCACACCAACACATCAGATGAGATCGAACAAGACGACCAGGATGAAATAGTCGATTTGACTGGGGTAACTCTCGATGACCAACAACACAACCACATCCAACCGACTCCGCCCAATGCAGCTACAGAGTCCAAAGACGGCGTTTTGCACTTATAAACAAAAAAAAAAGTAGTTAGTTAAGAATAAAAAAAAACTTAAAGTTAAACAAAAAATTAACATTTTTCTAATCCAATTGCATGGTTATTTATAAATTTATTATTATTACATATTCAAATCTTAAAACAAACTACAAAAAACAAAAAAAAAACTCAAAAAGACGTACTTAACTATAAGCAATAAAAACAAAAAGACAACTGAAAGCAAGATTATTTTGCATAATATACAAAACACTTTTATTATTATAAATAATTCATTACTATTGTATTCGATGAATCTTTTTTATATCACGCAGCTATTTAGATATACCAACTGTTTTGAACGGTTTTTGCATTGGAATTGTTATCAAATAACTAAAAACAAATCAAAAAAATTTATATTACAAAATTAAATCGCTATTAAAATTCACTTAAAAACAAAACAAATTATATAATAAAAATTAAAAATAACTAAAAATTATAAAATTAAAAATTTAAATTAAAAAAAAAAAAACATCATCACTGTAATCATGTAGAGATATTCCATTATATTTTATTATTAAATATATTTACATTCCATATTTTATAAAACTATGATTTTTTGGCTTCAACTTTCAAGAATTTTTAATAATTTTCTTCTGTGGAAATAATTAATCTTCTTAAAAGGTATGTTCATTTTATTTAAATGATAACTTTATTGATTTTGCATAACTAATTATTAAGTTTATACACAGTGTTTCAAGAAATTAGTTCGCTAGATGATGAACATCAAGATTTCGCCATTGAACAGTCTAAGAAAATCCTATTATCGCAAACATATTTAGACAAAGTAAATCTACATAAGACTCAAAGCGGACGAATTAACTCATTTACTTTCCTAGCTTTCCACGGAGGAACAAATTACCAGGGAAGTTTGATTCGCGACAACTTCCATTAGTTCGAGCATATTAAAAGAAAATGTGGTATACACAGGGATCCTCATGAATGCGCTTTGCTAACAACATAACTCTTTAAAATTATTGTCTAACGATTAACGATTTTCTGTGAATCCTGAAGCTCTTTGTTGATGATGTAATTTAACTATACTAATGCGGCTGCAGGCTGGGAAAATTTACCATCGAACACACGATTCGATCACGATTCCTCAATCCTTGGAAAGAAGATATTCAAGATAAAGAACATTTTATCTTTTTATCTTTAATTTCGTTATCACTGATTCACTGATACTTCTGGCAGAACCTAATTTAGTTCAATCGAGTGTTGTCCTTTGAAAAACTTTCGATTAAACCAAATTAGATGCTATCAGCATTCTATTAAGTTGACTACTATCTTCGATTGTACGGAGTTACTTCGTGGAACCTCGGTAAACACTAAAGGTATGGTTTTTAAAAACCACCAAATGTCTTGGATTTACTGACAACTTCAACGTGAAAGCAAGCTGTATAAACGAACAATTATTGATATTTTTGCTATCATGGAGGCACCAAAAACTATCAAAGCAGATCTCTTGCTATAAATGAGCTGATCAAGAAATTTGTCTGCCTGGGACTTGCCGTAAATCGACTGAAGCAGAAGTCAAAGAAAGATGAACAAAATGCGCTCGAGCGTTAAATAAGTAAGTCAAGTTAAATACAAGGATATCAGTAGAATAGAAAATTATTAAATATTAATTTTAATATCAAGACAATCCGATTGCTATCATTCGCTATTTGACTTCGGTTCGGGAGGATCGACTTTGAAAAAAAATACTTCAAATAAAAAATATATTAATAAAAATAATAAAAAAAACAGGAACACTTCCAATTACATGTTATTTTTTGTTAAAAAGCTAAAAATTGAGCAGATTCATGAAACGTTGGAGACAAAATGGTTTTATTTCCCTAGCTAAAAAAATTGTTTCCTCGGTTGTTGTGAATCTCCGCTGGAATTTTTTTTTTGTAGATAACAAAAAAATTTATGAATGGACAGATAAATTTCCCTAGAAATACAATCACCTCTAACGGGAACCAACGTTCCCGGGGAATTTTTACTTGGGAAATAGGCTAAAGGAATTTTGTTACGTTTTCGCTTGTTATTTTTTTTCTCTTGTATGAAGTATAACGGAAAAGTGAAAAGGGAGCGAATTTAACACCAATTTTTCGTTCCTAAAAACAGTTCCCGGAAAATTTCATTTCCGATAGAGGTGAATAAATTGCTAGGTAAACATTCCCTCGTCATTTACTTTCCCAAATTTCGAAGAAGGAAAATTTTTACTCACGATAACCACCAATTTTTGGTTGGTCCCCCACGTTTCTTGAATCTGCACATTTATAATATTATTAAGACGGGTATTACACGGGACATGTTTAGCCTCGCGTGTATGAAGGTAATGAAATATTCATACTCTTTTATTGCCTTTATCTTTTGCACTTCATACATGCGAGGCTAAACATGCGAGCGTGTAATACCCGTCTTAGTAAATAGTTTTTTAAACATTTTCAAACTTGAAATTTCGAAAAATTTGATCGAATAATTTTTAGTTACAAATTATGTATTTGGAATAGGAGGAAGCAATTCTATCACACCAACAAATTGTTAAGGAAAGATCGATGCATGGATCTTAGACTATGAAGGCTCCCGATGAAAAAAAATATCGAGACCACTTAATATTGATGAGATCTCGTTACATTGAGTTCTATTTGATGTCTTATTGAAGCCTCCGAATGCTGATAAAATACCAATTTGCCATAGGTTATGACTGTAGTATTTAATTTTTTGAAGTTCTTGTAGTTTGCAATCAGACAGAAATTTCTGTAGTGTTTAAGAGAAACGTGATAACTTGAAAATAATTTTTTTATATTTAGGAAGGAAATATGTATAGGCATCGGATATGGTAAAAAAATCAAAAAGCTTTTACAACGCTTAAATAAACATTTAAAATCCTTTACTGAATAACACATTTTTGGAGTTTCTCCCAAAAAATTATGAATAGCATACGAATTTTCGACTAAGTATGAACAGTTAAATAACCAAATAATCGCTATTCGTAATTTTACGATGATCAAATTTGCTAGGGTTTTTACACTAAACATAATTTAAGCGAATCACTCGCTATTAATAATATGAAATTCTTGCATTCTCTATTAATTTCGATTCGCTACTTACAATGTGGCCCTCAACTTTGGAAACTCTTAAGTTGATCAAGTTATCAAAAGTTACCGTATAGATTGATAGCATGTTTGCATATATGTATGTACATAATTTTCGAATAAAATTTAGTTGACGTAGCTGCCCTGGTAGTTTGTACTTGTTACATCTTTGCCTTTATTTAGGAATAACCTATCTTTCATATTCCCATTTTAATTAATTATATTATTTTTTTCTCTTTAAAATACAAATAAAGAAACTACAAATGAATACACACAAAACAAATAATAATTAGTGATCGTCAAAATTTAATACATGATTCTCTTCTTTAATACTAGAACTGAAATCTGGCTGTTCAAATTTGTTATGGTCATCATTGCTGTTATGTGGTTCATCGATTACATTTATTGTGTAATTGGAACAAGGAATCCCTAATTGTTTTTCCAAGAGTGCAATTTCCAAGATTGTTTTATGATTTAACAGTTCAATACGCTTGACCATAAGCTTTTTCTTTTTAAGAGAAAGTAATGATAGCTGTCCAAATGATCGTTTTTTTGCTAAAAAGAAAATTCAATTATAATGAAATCGATAATAATTAATTTCATTGAAATTGAATACAAACCTTTTTTAACACGAGCTTGAAAAGATCTTGGAATTGTAGTGTAAACATCAGCAGAAACTGAAGGCATTGATGTTGAGGCGGAAGCTGCTAGATTTTCAAGAAATTCTGAAGACGCAACATATTCTGTAAGTTTATTTATATATTTTCATAATAATTATATCTTGTTTTTTATATTTTCGAACTGACAAGCTCATTTGAATAAAATGCAATATTTAGCTTTCTTTTGAAGTTGAATAACTTTTTTAAACAACTACATTATGTTTGGGAAAACCATGTCCACAGGGAAAGGTACAATCACTCCTTTGTAGTTTTCCATTGGACGTCCAGAAGAGTCCGGAAACATCCAAAATTCTTCTGAAACTGTTTTATTGTGACATATGTGTCATTTTTGGCACTATGTGGGCAGGCTTAATGAACTGGACAAAAAGTATCTAATCCGTTCAAGTCAATATTTCTGGACAACCGGTAGGTAAAGAAGAAGACTTTCAAATATTTTGGGAGTTTTGTTCTACCAAAGGCGGAACCGAACAAGACGTCGAAATCTGTATTAAAATGGCTGCTTTCGGAATGCTACCCAAAATATGGAGAAATAATTCTATCTGCGTTAATACCAAGCTAAGACTGTTCCGGTCTAATGTTGAAACCTTGCTTCTGTATGGCTGCAGCATGTGAGAAATCTTAACTACTGTCACAAGTTAGTTGCAATCTTCATAGGAGAACGTGTCAATAATCCATAGACAGTACTATACGCAGACGTAAGTAGCAGTGGATCGGTCATACGCTCCAAAAAGGCAACGATTGTATTGCTGGCCAAGCGATGCCACTCACACAGGCAGGACGAGAGTTGGGTCGGTCGAGAAGCACGTGGCGCAGGACAGTCGAAAGGGAATCTGCACAGGTGGGGAAGAGTTGAAGAGAACTGCGGTACATTTCCAGCAACCGTAAGCGATGCGCTTATGAGTAGTAGAAGCCCTATGCCTCTTAAGGGCATCGCAACGTAATCATCAAGGTCTGAGGATCTAAGTAAGTAGTGAAAAAAGAAGGCAAAAATGCTACTTCGGAATTACAAACAAACGCCTTTCAAGTCTGGCATCAATTTAAGTAGAAAAAAACCTAAGAATACTAACCGGCTTTCTCATATGCAACTGTTGAGGTAATAGTGCATTTCTCCAAACTATAATTTCATTTTAAAAACAACGCTTGGTATAGACGTTATCAAAACGCCGGAATTCAAATTAAATGAAAAATCCGGATAATTATTCCAAAATCATTTTATTTTTATTGTTAATCAACATATTTTATACAACAAACATTCCATTACCTCATTTTAGAAAATACCTAAAAAAATATTTCTGTAAAAAAGAAAATTGGTATGAATAATTACTTTTATTTCCTAAAACTAAAACAAAGAATTATTTTAATTTGTTTAATATCTGCATACATGCAGTTTCAACTTAATTATAATAGTTTATTTTGTGAAACATGCATCTGCCTTTTCGAAAACAACAGGAAGATGTACTCCACAGGTGACCATAATCAAAAGAATGAAAAACAAGTTTATATTGCAGAGTGGTACAGGTCTATCCATGTTGTGTTGAGAAAATGATTAAGAAAGAAGAAGTCTTATCCAAGATTTTTACTTGTTTAAAAACTTTCTTGTCGAAACAATTTATTAAGACCCTTGTACACATAAATAGTTTTAAACGGCCAATCCTTAACGTCTACAGAAAAGAAGAAATTAGTGTTCAAAATGGCTTATAATTGTTATTTTTCTTTTAAGACTTTCTTGTTCGCTTTAAAGTGGTCTTATTTGCCCATGTTGCTTCGCCAGCTCGTTTTACAAGCTCTGTTTCAATCTGTGCAAATGATTCTTTAGAATTTGAAGGTTGATCGAGGTCATCCTGAATTTTCTCGAGTGCTTCTTTTAAGCTATCCGATGATTGATCCAGGTCGCCAAATGGATCTTGAGGTGATAATGATTCCATACTACCTCTAGGTTCATTTTTTATCATCATCAATTGTAAATCTTCTACACTTTTGGATTCAGATTCATCATGTTGCGTTTTCTCTGGTAGAAGCTTGGAATCCACTTTTAATTTTATACGAGAGCCAAACATAGCTTCATATGGAGTCTTTTCGACTCCTGAATGATATGTAGTATTTTTCATAAATTGAATTAATCCCAATCCTTCGGTCCACTTGGTGCTATTATTGTCAGCCATCCAAGTTGTAAGCAACTTTTCAATTTCTTTATTTATTTCTTGATCATCCAGAGTGTCAATGCTTCTACTGTGCTGATGCTTTCCATGTACCATCTTTAGTTGTGGCCATACTGGTGGAAAAGTATCTATAATTGCATTGCATAATTTGTTTTCACTATACAATTCCAAAATACATGGAGCACCAATCATAAGAAAGATATCACGTAAATGCTGGGTAACTTCTTTTGCACTCAGTGATTTTAGTGGCTTGAGGACCAAGAACTGTCTCGAGTTTTCTTGAAAAACCAGAACAAACTTAAAGTCTTCATCTGGCCGAGATTGCAAATCAATGAAATAAACACGAGATCTATTATTAAAACTAGTATTTCGAAAGTTCTCAGCCAAAGTTGCTTTTTTATCGCCTTTCGGATGGCAATCCTCACATAAATCTAAAAATATTTTCAATTGGGCTCTGGTAATGTTCTTATATTTGGCACGTATCTGTTTTAACATCTTGTCCCTGCCACCGTGACCAATCGATGTATGGGTGGCATATAGAATGTCAAACAATTCATCTGAATGGACATATACTTTAGGATTTTTATCACTTTCAGATTTTGGTTTAATTAATTTTTCACAACCGTTTATAGTGAATACATCATATCGTTCAATAAGACGGTAGGCTCGAGTTGATTCTTGAGTTTTGAAAGTTTTTATACGCTTGATGTCTTTGATAATGGAATCATATTTTTCTTTTGTTAGCAAAACACTATTGTAGTAGCCTTCTTTGCTAAATAAATCCTCATTGAATTTCTTTCTCATTTTACTTTTCCATGGGGTTTCGATGGTCTTTTGCATTTTTGTTTTTTTACAGATTAGAAAAAAGAAAAATAACAATAAACTCGGGTATAACACGTCTATTAATTTTCAATCTCAAATGACACATCTATAAAGTATCAAATCCAGTTGAAAACTACAAAAATAGTACCCAAAAATGATACACACCTAGAATTGGGAGTAAAGTATAGTACCATGTTGTAGATACTGGGCAGAAGACAAACTGTTTCAATTTCATGTTCTACCTACGTTGACAGGTCTTTTCAAAAATAGCCGTGTTTTCGTGAGACTTTGTAGTTCCGTCAGTCAAAATCTTACATACGTCCCAGCCACAAAAACTTACTGGGAATTAATTAACCTTTTAAACTCCTATAAAAGTGAGTTGTGATTGTTTTCGTAAACGTTTTTTGCTTTAAGCCTAGTACGAAGCTGAAGCTCAATTACGAATTTTAACTATATGACGTTACATCATCATTCCTAAACTCTGTTTAAAGTGTCAAATAAACACGATTTTATGTTATTATAATGCAAATCTATAAACAGAATTTGAGAATAAAATATGGAGTTTAGTATTTACCTTTGAGAGTTTGACAGTGTAACAATATCTAAGAACTAATCGTTCCTAAATGATTCGTAAAAAAAACAACATATTGTAACAATGACACTTCTACATTTTTTGACATACCAACCATTCTCAACCATTGTTAGGAAAGGAACGCACAAGCGTCCAGCCTTTTGTCACAACTTTGCGAAGATTTCAGGGGCCCTATTGTGTAAAACAAAAACGAAAAACATAGGGAGATACCAATCGCCAAAACTATCCCTTTCGTTCGTTTTCGTTTTACATAAACTGCGTATTGTGCATTGATTTGTTTTTTTTTGTTCTTGTATCAAATGAAAACTGACTTTTCTAAACGAGATATAGTAAAGTTGGGTTATTTTTAAGAAAATCTAATAAACGGCTACGGCTTGCCATACAATTTTTGTTTTCAAAAAAGTATACCAGCACTATTCTTAAAGTAGGTGATGAAAACTTGTTTAAACTCTTATCCAAACAATAATCAGACCTCTGGAGCCCATTTTATAGCTTTTAATAAAATTTAATTATCCCCATTTGTAGGAGAAATCTTATATGTCACATTTTGTTTCGAAACAAGTTGCTTACATGAGTTTTTGTTCCGATTCTGTCTTTATTATTATTTAGTTAAGAGTTGACAATGTTTGAAGATAAATGAAAAGGTCAGTTTTTTGTGGGTGCTTATGTGTGTTTTCTTTATGTTTTTTGTTTTACTTAATTTTTTTTTAATATACCTTCTCTGGTTTTAAATTGTTCCGAACCCTACCCTATAGGAGTTTATTTGTGCGCACAACACTGCAAATCATGTTACACAAAAACCAAAGTGAAGAATGTCAGTTTCGAATGCATTTGACAGTGTTGCAGATTGCAGCAATGCATTACATCAGAATATACCTTTCATACTATTCCATAGTTTAGTATATTTTGTCTTATTAATTTACAAATGAAGCTTGAATATTAACTAAAAAATAAACTTTTACCTTCAGGAGGTTCTTCTAGTTTGATGCCAACGATGGATTTAGATTCTCTCCCGACAATATCGAGCACAATTTTATCACATTGTGTTAGCTGACATTTTTTTCCTCCCTCTTTCTTTGAGTTTTCTATTTTTATCTGAAAAATAAAAACAAAAACAAATAGAGTTAGAGCTAGAGCTTCTATGCATGCTTGCTTCTGCTTACAAAGGTATATTTGCGGCAGTTTTGCCAGAAAGTATCTCTGACATAGGTCCAGTCTTTATTTGCTGAAACAATATTAATACTGAGGGCAACGTCATAAACTTCTTTCCATTTTTCACTCTTCAACTGTTTTGTCAAAGTATCGGAAAAAACACCAAATAGAATATCTTTGTGTTCCCTTATTTTTGCCAGGACCATCATTTTCTTTTCCATGGCAAATTTTTTTATTCTACACATATTTTCCGCGCACTGAGACATGGACCTAACAATGACGTTGAACTTGTTATACTGAAATAACAAGTCGTGGGTATTTTTTTTGTTTTTTTTTGTTGAGTTAGCACAACTCTTGTTATTTTCAATCGATGAAAAATTGTTGTTGACATTTCCTGTTAAAGAAAGAGAAACTACTAGTTATATTTGCACTTGTTAATTGTACAGTTGTTGTTTTTAAAAAAATTGAGTTGTTGTTGTAGGTTTACTTTTACAAGTATACGGTAGTAAAAAAACAAGTAGGTATAGTATTGCTTGTTGTTGAGGCAAGGGAATTGTTTGTGCGTACAAATTAATAAAGCAATCATTTTTAACTCCTTTTTAGTCTTTGACTTTAAAGAATTTTGAATGAAAAACTTATATAGGCCGGTATATCCATTAGGGTGGAGTTTTTTTTTCTTAGTGGAATTCTTGATGCTTAAAAAGATGGACAATTCGAAAAGATGAACAGGGCCTGTTTTATATTTGTTCATCTTTCATCTTTTCGAGATTCTATAGTATATGAATAATAGAGAATATGTTTGAGGAACGGATATTAAAAGTTTTAGATAGAAGGTTCACAAGTCACTTTAAAAGGTCTTAATGTAAATAGGGAGATTTGTTTTAAAATTACATTTTTTATTTATTTAGTTTTTGTTTGTACATAATATCACTCAACATTAGCTGTGTTTTATTTTCCCCCAGAGCCTATCCGGATTGGATTTTGTTTTCAAAATAACATAAGCAAACACAAAATACAAAACTGGATTTTGTGTTTGTTTTTGTTATAACATGTAGGTTAGGTACCTATTTTGAAAGAAAATCCCATCTGGATCAGATTTGGGGGGAAAGAAAAACACAGCTATTAGCTGCATTTTATTATTATCCATATATTATCCATGCGGATATGGATCAAGATCATTTTAACAAGTTAAACAAAAACAACACGTGATCCTGCTTTCTATCAGATTACGTCAACGTTAATTTTGATCCTACAAAAAATTTAAGTTTTCTTCTGGAGAATCACCTTTCAATCGTAACTTCTAAATTTGAATATAATCGTTTTAGTAGTCCATTAAAAATGGGGTCAACAAAATTTATTCGTGAATATGTATGATTAATATCGACTAATAACGGTACATACCATAGAATGGTTTTTTAATTTTTGAGTTTCTCTTAAACGACTCAACCAATTTTGATAATTCTTTTTTGTAAATTTGATATCAAAAATTAAAAAAAAAAATTGTTTTGGATTAAAAAAAAAAAAATAATTTCGGACAGTCATAAAGCTTCCTGAAAGGAGAATTATTTCCAATATCATTCAACAACTGAGCTAACGCTCAAATAAACAGTAAACTTTAAAACTAGTACCGGTCCTAGGGTTAGGACTATGTGAAGAAATCGCCTGTAAGTGATCTATAAGCTGAGATATTGCCGATTATCTATATTTTAAAATGGTGGCTATAAATTCTAAGAAGTCCCTATCAAAAGCCGAAAGCCAAGTACCTAAGCAGTCACTGAAAATAAATTGTTTTTTTTCCGACGAGTAAACATTTTCGAGCTAACTGACCTGAATATTATTAAAGTTGATCCTTGTTCTAATAGAAATGTAAGCTCGCCTCACGTTTCATCAGGTGAAACTCCATTCATAATCTAAATTCATAGTTTTCAATCATTTTTGGTAGTTATCTTCCACTTCCGTTTGCTATTGCAATTCCTGATTTCTCTTATAATATGCGCCGGCAAATTGATATTAATTATTTGGGCAAACGTATATATGTAAATGTATTATTTTCATTAATGTTTTCTCCTTTTTTTTTTTGTTAATACAATAGTTTGATGCGAGTAGGTATGAACTCATGTTTTCTAGCAATGTGCCTTGAGTATCTAATTATTGTGTACGACCAACGCCTTCATTTTATCTTTATGACAAGAAAACATGATTGTGGTGTTTCTCTTCATAATTTATGCAAGATTTAATCACCAAGATACATACATTCAAAGATATTTACAAATGATTCTTAACAAATTTTGAAATTCTGAAGCCATTATTTCGTTTGAAACACTCAATAGAAATGAAGCCCAGAGTCTGGATAGTTGCAGTCAAGTTGACCGCAAATGATTTTCTAAAAACCACAAGTCTAACAGGATTTAAATTTCTAGTTTTTCTAGGAAACTCGAAATTTTTACAGTATGATTAAAACAAGACACAATTTTTGATTCATTGGGTATTTTAAGGCCTACTAACAAAGAAATATTTTTTAGAAATCTTTGGATACCATTTTTACTAATTGGCGTGATTGCAGCCACCTACATCACTAGCCATTGTCTTATATATTTTGAATTGAATCCAACTGTAACTTATGTGAACTCATTTCGACATCCAGTTGCGAAAGTGCCATTTCCCGGAGTCTCAATCTGCAGTGTTAATAAGATAAGCAAACGGGCCATAGAAGAATATGCTAGAAACATGTTAAATGCTTATGGATTTATGTAAGTATAAATATTTTGTGAACTTAATTATATTTTCAGAAGCAAGCTGTCCAAAGATCTCGACGAAAAAGATATTTTAGGGCGTTTGGAACTACTTGGAGGATTGTTCGATAGTACCGGATTCGACATTGATCAAGCATACGATTTACAAGTATTACTCGATACGGTATTTTCTATAAAGCCTGGCTTTTATGATGTCTATCAAGTCCTTAAGAGTGTAAATAAAGTCCTAATTTTTTTGTGAGAGCATACCATTAAATTGTATTAATATTATTTTGTTCATATAGTTGGCTCCCAAGTGCGAGGAACTACTTCTCAAATGTAGTTGGGCCGGAAAAATGTATCATTGCAATGAACTTTTTGAGCTTCGGGTGTCACCAGAGGGATTTTGTTGTATTTTCAACTACAACAGATTGGGACGGAAAATAACGTAAGTTTTTGTACACATTACTCTTGAACGAGTTCAAACGTTACTTTCATTTTATCATACCGACTGTGTAGACAAACATTTGTAAAACACCTTGATGCCATTGGAACAGATATGGGTTTAAAAGTCTTGTTGAACACGTCGATGAGTGACAACTTTTACAGTCAACGAAGCACCACTGGATTTATAGTTCAAATTTTTAACAGTGTCTTTTATCCAGACGTTTCGACAGGAGAATTGTCTGAGTTTCCAGTTTCACCAAACAGTGATGTATTGGTCCCATTACAGGTCAATACTATAAACAGCGATGACGAAATAAGACAATACAAAATAGGACAACGACTTTGTTATTTTGCTGATGAACAGCCAAAAGGATATGGCATGCAATACAGCCAACCGGAATGTCTGCTAAAATGCAAGCTTCAGAACATACAATCGGTTTGCAATTGTATTCCATTTTATACGCCAAAGGATTTTCTTCAGTTTCCTGTAAGCTATTGCAATCTAGGTAATTTGGAATGTTTGAGTAGATACAAAGGTTAGTAACTTTTTTTTTAACAAGTTTCCTTGAAAAAATAAAAAAAATGTTTTTTTTTTTCTTACAGTAACATGGACATCTTATCGACCAACAGAGGAAACTGTTGATTCGCTACAAGACATGGAGTATGCGCTGACTTGTGGTGCCTGTGACCCACTATGTAATTCTGTCGAATATGATTACCAAATAGACAGATCAACTTTAGACCCAGAAAATAATCTGTTTGAACTAGACGATTTCTTGTAAGTTACGAAATAATCTCAGTTCTTTAATTTTAAGGCGACTTTGTGAAGAACTGAGCAAAATGATTTATATATTTTTTTTGAATTTTTTATTTTCTTCAATTTTAAGATTCAATGAATCACATTTGGAAGAAGCTAGCCTTTTACGCATCTTCCATCCTTCACCATATTGTGCACAATATAAGAAACAGCTCATTTATTCCACAAGCGGTCTCTTGGGTAACTATAATTAAGATTCTAACTTTGAGTACTTACAAGAATTTATATATATTTCAGCCAACATCGGAGGAATTCTTGGAATAAGTATAGGTTGCTCATTGATGAGTACGATAGAAATGGGTTATTTTGCAACCATAAAGTTTTACAAATATTTGAAGAGGTTACGTGCAACCAGATCCATTGGCAATTCAGAAAACCGTTTGTAGAATTCGCAAATGTACTGTTTTATATAGTCTGGGGACTTCTAAGAATATCATAAAAATATAATGGCAGTTTTAGATTGCCCACAAGAATTTTAACACATTCATTAAATTGCACGTGAAAATTTGGGTTTCATTTAAAAATCCTAACAATCAAACCTGTTTTAAATAATAATGGTACCTACAGTGATAAAATTTAACTGATATCTCTAAATTATGGGTTCTAGTGACAAGTCAAACATTCATGCCAAATATGATCACTGATATGATATGGCATTATTCAAAATAGGTTTTCAGTAAAAATGTACCTGTTGCACTAAAACACAAGGGGCCCTATCGTGAATCTCCAGGGGAATTTTGTTTCCCTGGAAATATTTGTTTCCCTCGGAATTTTTTTAGCGATTGTGAATCTTCTCTCGAACTTTTTTCCAGAGAACAAAAAAATCTATTGACACATAAATTTCCCTGGAAATTATGTTCCCGATACCAATAAATTTTGAGGGAAACATTCTCTCGGTATTGACGTTCCCAAATTCTTTACGAGGGAAACATTCCCAGGGAATTTTTTATTCACGATAGCCCCCAATTGCATTTTAAGTTAAGACAAAAAAAAAAATCAATTAATGTGAGCGTGATTGGTATTCCAATTTATTTTTTTAAGATTACGTAATATATTGTTCATAATTGGGCTATCGTGAATAAAAAATTCCCTGGGAATGTTTCCCTGGTACAAAAGTTGAGAACGTCAATACCGAGGGAATGTGTCCCTCGGAATTTATTGGTATCGGAAATATAATTTCCAGGGAAATGCTGTCATTTCATACAGTTTTTGTTCCTTGGAAAATAATTCCAGAAGATTCTCGATCGCTAAAAAATACGAGGGAACAAAATGTTTCCAGGGAAACGAAATTTCCCTGAAGATTCATGATAGGGCCCAATATTATGCCTTAATAGTGTGTGAATATAATATTGAAGTATTAAAAAAAAAAAAATTAAATTGTTTTTTTGCACAGAAAAAACAAATATATTAAAATTTGAAAAATAAAAAAGGTTTTTTTTTTCTCTCATAAGATTGAAAGTGTATGTAGATTTACTATTAAGCAATAGATTGAGCTAAAAAACGACGTTTTTGAAAAAGTGTGGCTTAGCATGACTTTCATAAGCAAATCACAATTTTGCAATTTTTATGGCCGATTTCACGAAAATTTAAATTATTAATGGTCGTGTATGGAACAAACCTTATTTTATGGTTTAAGAGCCTATTTTTTTTTTAAAGAGTTTGGTGAAATCGTCGGTTAGAGTACTAAAATGGTTACTGTGTCGTATGAGTAACATTTTGTTTCTATTGAAAATGTCAATATTAGAATTTCTTTTGCTGCCTTAACAAAACAAAATGACCGATGACATATCTTAATATTAAAAGATAGTCCGTAAAAAAACATTGCATTTATACATATGGGCTTGTCGCAAGGCTAAAATAAGAATCTTTGTTTATTTATGCGAATCTACGGTAACATCATCGTTTTTTTTTTTGCTTACAAAAATCATATTACACGTAAAGCCATCAAAATTTTGTGCCGCAGTGCCTTTATTCTTAAATCGTTAACTTCTACGTGCCGGGGAATGTGTATAATAACAATAATTTTTTTTTTTCAAAGCAAATGATTATTTTCATTAGTCAGGTATTACACGTTGACACAAGAGTCGTGACTCTTTTCGAAAATCAATAAATGCGAACGAGATGCAAGCGCAAGCATCCAAGGAATAAAAAAGACTTACGTCACCTGACTAATAACAATTCTCCTGAGAAATAATTGAAAATCTCGCAATAAAAGATATTCCCTTGAAGTGTAGTAAAGTATACGCTTTGGTAAACGAACTGTCAAAATCTATTCGAGAGAAAACTTGATGACAGTTAACTGACAGAACAAAGTCTCTATTTGCATTCATTAATCGATATCAAAATAAATAACATCAACAAGTAAAAAGGTAGGTAGGTACAATTAACTTTTTTTTTGTTGATAAATCATTTTTTTAGAAAAATTTAGCATACAACCTTAACAATGTTTCCAATTACTTCTTCGTACTAAAAAACTCGATGATTGTCCACTTTTATGTTGCTTTGTTTAAATCTCAGGAAGAAAGTGAATATGGTTTTACTATGTCAACTGTTGCTATAAGAATTCTTTAGTATCTAAAAAACTTTGATAAAGTACAATTCAATAAAATTATTAAATTTATGACATAGTTCATAAATCAACTAGCCTGGAAACTAGATATATAGCTTGCTTACCACAGTGAATCCACCATCGTGATTTCTTGACCATCAGGGTTTCTTTACACTGCATAGTTATAGGTAGCTCCATTATGGGTTTTTATATATTTTACAGTAGGGTTCTTGATTTTTAGTCGACATTGCTGTTTTAATCTTTAGATAACCTTATCAAGCACCACCAACTTAAAATTTCTTTGTTTTCAATTTCAGTATCAAAGCATTTCTACAATGAGCAAGCGACAGCTCCTATTAATCTCCTCTTCGAGGGTGCATGGATTTAAATATCTAGAACATTCCAAAGACCAAATCAATAATTTACTCAAAAAGTATGTAACTAAGTGAAATTTTTGATCTTATAACTTACCTATAAGAATTCAATGTCAACAGGAAAGAAGTGGATACTATATTATTTGTGCCATATGCTTTGAAAGATCACGATAAATATACGGAGACCGTTGGAAATGCCCTGAATGACTGGGGCTACAAAGTCGAAGGTCTACACACTAAATCCAATCCAATCGATGCTGTCAAAAATGCCCAAGCTATCTTTGTTGGTGGTGGGAATACATTTGTGCTTTTAAAAACTCTATATGAAAAGAATCTAGTCGAAACTATCCGTGAAAGGGTACTTCAGAATGGTATTCCATATATCGGGAGCAGTGCTGGAACAAATGTTGCAACCCGATCAATTCATACAACAAATGATATGCCAGTTGATTATCCACCCACTTTTGATGGGCTTCAATTGGTTCCTTTCAATATAAATCCACATTATTTGGAGACTGATTTGGAAACAAAACATAAAGGTGAATCACGTGACGAAAGGATCAATGAATATATTGATTATCATAGTCGTCCTGTTTTGGGGTTGCGTGAAGGGACAAGTTTGTTGGTCGATGGTGACAAAGCTACACTGATGGGTGATCGGAATGCAAAGTTGTTTAAAGCGTAAGTTATTTCAGAGTATTTAAATTATTTTTTTTTCGAGATGATTTAAAAGGTTATTTATTTTTTAGTGACAAGGAACAAGTTGAATACCCGCCGAAATCTGACCTCAGTTTTTTGCTTTAAAATAAGTTGAATTATAATAATGTACTTTTAACAAATTTAATTTTATAAAGTCATCAAACAGAAGAAAATTATATACAAAAAAAAAGTAAAGACTGACCTAAATATTTTATTAATACCTACAACATGGAGTTAGTAATGGGCCATATCAGAAATTTGCAGGGGAATTTTGTTTCTCGAATTATTTTCCAGAGAAGAAAAAAATGCATGAAATGACAGATAAATTTGGAGCTATCGTAAATAAAAAATTCCTTGGGAATGTTTCAATCAACAGGAGGCAATATACGGATAATCTTTATGCATATAATACTTAAGGAAACTTGGTCGTCACACTCTGAATAAAAACGAAGTCAAAATTGTTGTTTTATTTTCGGCATGATAGTTTCTTAGCAATTTTGTCCCTTCGTCCTTCTTTACAGGTACCAACCCAGGTGATTTTCGATCCCTTCTAACTTCTGTTTTCTGTTCAAATAAAGTCAGAAACTTTAAACTTGTTGAGCTAGTCAAGAACACATAATATATCTTAGCAGGTATCAGCATGAGTAGTTTATGAGATACAAATCGAAAATTTCAGGTTTTATTAAGGGGGCACCACGTCCGTCCATATTAACTAAATTCTGAACGTAGATTCTTTAAATTAAAAATTAAAAATAAAATGGTTGATTTAGCGGTGCCCAGAAAATGGTTATACCTCCACTCCCAAAATTTGCTTTCGGCTCTTGGTCTAAAACCTGTGCGTTTAAGAAGAACACTGGAAATGACTTTTAAGTCATGATGTTAATAATTTATAACCAAACGGAAATAGAAAAAAAAACAACTTTTTTCTCCAGACATGTTTTAAGCCAAAAATCCTTCCTTTAACTCGATTCAATACGCTACTCTACCTACTCTCCAGTGAAAATGGCTAATTGCGGAAAACGTGTTTTAGCTGGCGAATCTGAAATTTAATATCCATGTGGATTTACGATAGCTTTTCACCGCAGATTGGTGTTTCTGTTTTTTTTTTTTGTTTTTTTTTTTTAATAAAAACGATTATTACCTATTTTCTTACTGAAAATATGTACATGTACTGGTAGTAAATATATTTTTTTTCATTTTTTAAATATAAAACATACAATCTTAAAATATTTCTCTCTCTTTAGGATATCCAAAAATTTTCAGTTTTCAAAACTAACTACTTACTACTAAACATTGTTTAAAGTTGTGTTTTTTTTACAAAATATAATTTAAATATGCTACAATTTAACTCTAAAAAAAAAATCAAACAAAATAAAAACTTAAAATCTAATAGAAACTTTAATTTCATTGTAATACTATGATAAAATAAAACTATTATTATTCTTGTTTTTTTTTTTTACATAAATACAAACCAATTGTGAAACAATTAATTTTAGTTTAACTTATAATAGAAGTTTCAAACCTTTGGCACTTTGTCTTACAATAAATTATAATTAATATACATTTTTATAATAACAATATTAAATTTTAATAAAAATAGTTGCCCGTAGAAGATAAATTAACAATCAAAATCGAAAAAAACACAGAATTTTTTAACGTATAAGAAACTAATTCTATCGGATGACTGTTCTAGTCGTCAAATTAAAAAAAAAAAACCATATGTGTTTACTTTGGGCGCATTCACTAATCTAGTGACTACGCAGTGAACTCATTTTGATAATCAAAGTTTTATGACTTATTGTTTTCTAAATTTGACGTTTTCATTTGCCCAATGGCATTTAAGCTAATATTTCAATCGTTTCTGGTCAATCCGTATAGGTAATTTTACATAGTAGGCAACCTTGGCTCTCGCGATTGAAAACTTAAATCGAAATAAAAATTTGAGATTCAAATACAACAAACATTTTGAAAACAGGAAGTTTCCAAAGTTTCAGTCTGTGTAGGAAGATCCGAAATGTAAAATTTAAAATACATTCTATTTTTTAAACATTTTTTTTTTTCGTAATGTAGAGCTGGCAAGTTGATGCTATGTTAATAAACAAACAAAAAACGCAAGATAAGCAAAAAACCGAAAATTAATATGGGAACATAATAAATATTCTTAAAATTAAATTTAAAACAAAATTTAAATTACATAATTAACTATTTAAAAAAAAAATAAAATTCAACACAGACTTAATTTAAATAAAAAAAAAAAATAAGAAAATAAAATTAGTAGGACAGTAATTTTGAGCATTTTTTGTTCGACTAAAAAGTTATCAAATGTTTCAATAATTGTTACATTTTTGTAGTTGTTTATTTGTTCAATGCCTTCTTGGATTGTTGTTAATACTTTTATCCTCAAAGCGTATTATCGAATCGCCTATTTGTTTTCTCGACGCTAAGTGTATACATTTCTTTCTACTTAAACTATTACTACTGCTAAGATTGTCAGATCTTAATGGTATTTCATTGGAATAATTATTTAAATTGTTATTTTGATTTGTATTACTTTTATAATTATTATTACTATTATTATTGTCTAAGCTATAAGCTGGGCACTTGGGTATATCACTTGTAGTTTCGAGGAAGTTTTTGATGGCAGTGCCATATCGTAAATTTGGCTCAACACCACGCAAAATGTGTATTGGCAATTGAGCACCAACAAATATATCCAAAATTGTGTTGATTGTTTTATCGGCACGATTGAGTAGTAACTCAATGTCGTTGTCATTGTGAACTATCGGTACAGCGTCTTCGAGTTTTTTGCGAGCTAAAAGAAAAAGAAATTTATTAATCGTTTTAATTTGTTGTAAAAATATAGTTTCTTTACTGTCCTTCATATATTTTTTTAAAATTATGTAAGATTGGACTTATCTTATCTAAACGTGGTTTCAGGTAAACTCTATCACGTATTTTTTTTGTTTTAAGATTTTTGATTATTTTGTAGAAAAGAGCTCTAAAAACTTTTGAGCCGATTCCGCTGACATTTGGACGACTTATTTCACATAGCATAAGCTAAGATCTGAAAGCCTACAACCAATCCGTCAACCCATTTAGGTTGTGGCTCTCTGTACAGATGGACGCACATACGAACAGACACACAGACCGACGGACGGCATGACGAAAACCACTTTTTTGGACTTCTTCATCATCGTAATGTTAGTTTTGATTAAAACCACGATTTTTTTTACACGAAACCAATACTTGCCCTACAGATCAAGTAAGATGGTGTTCATGTGTTTTGTATGTAGTTAATTATGTTATGATATAAAATTCAAAAGTCTGGCAGGTTTATTTCACGACGAACGGTTTGCTCAAATCGTTTTTTTATTTTTAATATATGGAACAGATTCCCGAAAGGAACTTATAATTCTTCAAAATATTTAAACTATCGAAGCGTATAGTTCTGTGTCTTTAGAAAGACCATTCAGATATTATCGGTAATAATGAACTCAATCACCCTTTTTGAGAATGACAATTTTTTTTTGGCAAAGTCGCTCCCTTCCGTTATTCTTAGTAACAGGGAAACAAATTACAAGCGAAAACGTAACGAAATTCCTGGAATATTTCCATTAGGAGCCCTTCTCCCAAAAACAAAAATATATCTAGCGAGAATAATCGGATTTTTCATGAATACCATTCGTATCGTAGATTTGTTACGAATTTTGAAAAAGCAATCATAGAATTCGTTCGTAATTGCAATTTGTAAGAGTTATTCCATTATTTTGGAATCTCTAATAGTTTATTTTTTTTTCGTTATCGTTATTTGTCGCTAGTTATTTTTTTTTTCTTAACTGACTTACCTTGCACATAGTCGCGACTATAGAACGCTATCACATCATAATTCCACCTGTCAAAGTAACCAGCACTCTGACTGACATCACACGTTTCACATTCCTTGCAAAAATGTGCAAACTTGCATGGATACATCATAAATCCAATTGGTGAATACACCTGGAATCCTTGTATTGTATTCATGCGAACCTGTGCAAATGAATAAAACCGAATTCGTATATAAAATGTCAATATGAATAATATTGCAAGTTTAATTTTCTACCCGATTCAGAAAATCCGCTTTGAATACACTTGATGTTGAGCCCATTAGTATGAGGCTTTCAAGACCAATTTTTGGCAGAGCCAAATCGGCCACAGCTAGACTGAGTATCTCATTTCGGGCATACATCGAATTTAGCATGATATCCTCAGGCATAATGACATCACTTAAAATAGCTGGCAAACGAATGGATAACCATGCTATCCGTGAACCGTCAGTTTTGTATTTCGTAGATAAATTTAAGGCAAGACTTTTAATATTTCGGAATGGATCATTATCGCCTTTGCTAGGCGAGTCATATCTGTAAAGAAAAATCTGTAAGAAATAAAATGTGTTAAAATAAAGTACTGAAGCAGAAAATTAATTTAATAATTGTTGTTGGTTGCTTACCATAAGCAGAAAGGTATTGTCTTGATTCTTCATGCAGATCTTTTCGTATTGGCGAACAAATTCTACGCCATCGTTGGCTAGATGCTCAAATGTTGGCACTATTATGGCTATTCTTGTACTTTCGGTTACGTATGGCGATGGAACAACTTCTACCCGACCTAATGGCTTCACTACCTGAAAGCTGACATAAAGTTGATTTAAAATCAAAATAAGAAAGTGTTTAACTAAAAAAAAGAAATGGAATTCTGTGTTTTTTTTTTTGAATTACCTACCTTTTCGTGACCAATCTCGGTTCATATCTCTTTGCATCTAAAAAATTCAAATGCATATGATAGTCCATGCCCCTGGTTGGATCGAACCTCCGGTAAACGGTGTGTATACTTGTATAAGCTAATGCTGGATACTTGTGACGTGCATATTGCACACTTATATCTAAAATTGTTTGAAAGTCTAACGAGTCGATGCGACTCAATGGTTCTACGACATTCTCCGAATTTGGCAAAAATATGTGCGTACTATTGATAAAGTGCCACACAAGAATGTCATAGCGAGTTTCTGGCGAGCTGCTAGTTGGCACTCCTAATGGCCAACGTATTTCTAAAATATTATTCGATATCGTTCCGTTTGCTATGTGATAAGCTTTATGTTCAAGATCAAAGCTGCGGTGTTGAAGGTTTTCCAAATGGTACTTGTAAAAAAAAATGAAATTAAACAAAAAAAAAACAATTAAAAATCAAATTGGGTTTACGCTTACCTTTGAGAAATAGGCATGGAGTCGATAAAAATCATCTGCACTCGCTATAGGATATATTACTGAGGCGTTTCGAAAGGCCTCCTCAGATGAAAGTAGACTAAGGTCTTTGTATAATTTTATCGATGGTCTTATTGAATAGGATTTTTGTGTAATGCCCTGCAATGAAAAAGAAAATTAATAAATTAGTTGATTTTATTAAATTATTCACACATTTTTTTTTATTAAACTATCTGAGAACTATTCGACAAGAGACGTTAAACAATATAAATTGGAAAGAATGGATTCTGGAATTGATAGAAAGATAAATTTAAAGTTGTCGTCAGATTGGATTGGCGGCCATATATGGTTCCTAGGGTTAAGCTGAATAAGCAGAAGCGGCCGCAAATCGGCAGAAAAGTTTATAAGATCACTTAGAACATCACAGGTGGACAAAGGTCAAAACAACATCAGGTGAAAGGTAACCTCCGAAATGGCCTCCGACATCCAAAACTAAAACACTAGATAACGTATGCTTGCTTACTCCTTTATAGGAAATCCGTATCTCCATCAAAAGACATCAAGGATAATTGGAGAAGCAGACATTTTTGGCTAAAATCTATCACGACAAAGGAAATAGCTTAACCGTTCAAGTCAATATTTCAGAACGACCGATGGAAAAAGTACAAAACTTTCAATATGTTGGGAGGCGGAACCTGAACAAGACAACAACAGCCCCATTAAGAAGCTAAAGGCTGCGCCAGGAATTTATTCTAAAATCTGGAGGAACAATTGTTTCAGCCTAAAGACCATGCAGCGACTGTTTCTGTCCAATGTTGAATCCGTGTTTCTTTATGGCTGTAGCCATGCAGACCAGAAACCAAATGAAGGACAACCGTATTAGATATACGTATGTAGCAGCTAAGATTAATAATTGCGAATCTGGTCAAAAAGTTAAATCTGGCTTGCAGCTGAAAAAGAAGAACATAACGAGTTCAATTACGTGGATTGTGTTAAACAAACGATAACCTCATCCCATAACACCAAAAAAAGTCCGACAGATTGATATTTTTTTTCTCATTGACATAAAAATGATGCAAACAGAAGCGAATAAAAAATCAGTGAAACGTTTATGCTTATTAGATTCAGTGGACAAACGAGTGTTTGTTTTCGAGCAGAGCAGCAAAACAAAAAAAGACAAAAAGGTCAGACAGGAATTCGTTTTGATTTTATTTCCTGCGTTGGCAAGTCTGCGACAGTTTATTCGAATAAATTGCATCAAAATTAAAAAAAAAAAAAAGAAAGAATATATAAGAAAGAACGGACATAGGGCTTAAATACGACAATCAGGCAGACTGGGGTGCTTTGTTCTTTAAAAGATTTAAAAATGCCTCAGGCTTTTTGCTTGGTGTGTTTTGTTTTATTTCTACTTTAAAAGAAACAAAAAATGAAGATAACAGGGATCCTTTGTTTTATTTAGATCTTTCAGGTAGACTATGGGTTTGTTGCTCTTTTTTGTTTTGTTTTGGAGGATGTGTATTGCAATTAATTCAGATTTCAGAGGATCTCTCAAGGGGTATTTTTTTGTTTTGTTTTGCAAATCAGAATTTGAAAGAAGAAAGATAGAAGTAAAAGACAGTTTATGCGAATCTTGTATCTTCGTAGTAATAAATCAGTCTTATGAGTTTTTTACTTTTTGTGAACATTCAACCCTGTTATAGAAACCGATGAATGTGTTGCGGCGGGAGGGGGGCTTACTTTAGCCATACATATGTGAAGAAGTGTCATAGTGGATATGGTAAAGTATAGTTAATGCAAATCAAGTTGACTCCCTGGTCCCTGGTAGTAGAAAATTGGCAATTCCATAATATGAACTTATGATTTTTTTTATCGATAACAGCAATTTTATTTTAGTACATACATAATACTCAGTCATTTCGTTCTTAAAAAAGAGGTTACCTGGAAGTTTTTCAGGAGTTTTAAAAATTAGTGGTTTATTAGATGTTTTTTTACGAAATTTAACTTCGCCACCTCGTATTTTGTCGACTCGGGCATTAATAGTGCAAAAATGGCGCAGAAAACCAATATTTCCTTTTCGAAATATCGAACAATAAGAAACAATTAAACTAGAGAAAAATGTCCTAACTACAACTTATGTAATAACTTTTTTCCATAAAGTGTATTTCAATAAGAGTTTGGTCGAAAATCTCATTTGCACACCACTTTAAGGGAGGCTAGTTTTTTATTTTGGTATCCTAATAGTCCTTAAGATGAAATTGAGACTAAGAATATTACAATGAATCCTATAATCCCATTGTGGATGATGTGGATGAAATTACGGTTTCTGGCTTTTCGAGAATCACAGAAGAGTCAGTTGCACCAATTTTGATTAGCTCTTTGCCCGTTTACTGAAGAGACCATGATAAAAAAAATGCCAAAATCCTCTGTACAAAAATTACACATATGTGAGTGTTCTTACTCGGAGAAACTAATGTCGTTTTCGATTGGAAATCCAGAAGAGTCCGAAATCATCCAGAAGTCTTCTGAAACTGTTTTATTGTGTCATAACTGTCATTTTTGCGACAATAAAACTGTTCCAGAAGACTTTTGGATGATTTCGGGCTCTTCTAGATTTCCAATCGAAAACGACATAAGAAACCAATAAATAATTGGCGTTTTTCTTATATACCTCTGAGCAAATATCTGACCAAAGGCTGAGCGCTCTTGAGCGCTGAACTAATTCAAGCCGTAATTTGTTCGCAACATTATTTGTTCAGTAATAATAAGGTTTTGTTTACAAGATGGGTGACTCAGGAAATCAATTCTAATTTCACGTGTTATATTTTTTCGTCTGCCACATCAAAAAAAAAAAAAAAATAAGCTCAGTATTTCGCTCGATTTGCTCGGTCATTTTATTCTGAGCAAATCGATGAAGCTCTGAGGTATAGTTGAGATGGAAAAAAGAAACAAACTTTTTGTGCTCTGATATATTATGTGTGAGCTGAAAAAAACACACATTTTTTTGACAGTTCGGTGATATGCTCAGAGGTTAAAAACAGGAAAAGAGTTTCAATTGCTTATTTGCAGAAAATCGTATGATATACAAGTTTTGCTTAAAATACTTTTCGATATCCTCTAACTTTAAAAAAGTTATAATGCGAAAAACCAACATTTTTGACATTTGACCCTAAATAACTTTTGAATCGCAAACGATCTGTTAATCGACTTTCGGGAAATTGCCCTTATTTTTGTACAGATTCTTTCTGGGTTTTTAGAGGGATAAGAAAAAGTTATTCCCGAAGCGAAGGAGGAGTTTTTAAGATACAAATCTCACAAAGTGTTCCGTGCTTTGAATGTCTAAAAACTGTACATACAGCATTAATTTAATCATTTTATTTCATAAATGATAAGATCAAAACATGAATTGAATATTGCTTGAAGACATTTTTCAGTGTCAGTGATTATATAAATAAATTACTGTTAATGTTTGTACTTCATTAAACGTGTCCGTTGTTCAATGACATCAACAACAATACGAGTAATTATAAGAAATGTTTTACTAAGTCAAAAGTTTGCTATCTATAGACTATCATTATTGTTTAAAGTTGTCTATCGTCTACCCTAAATGAAATTGAACAGAAAACTATTGTACAGAAATTAAACTTTTGTTAAAAAAAAAACAGTGATGTCACTCTTAGTCACTTTTCTGCAACAATAATGTTATCATAATCTAATCACTAATCATCAGCATTTTTGTGTCTTATGTTTATCCATTTTGTTCGAACTCAAAACAAATTTCTAATTGCCAGTACTCGGCAACAGGTACTACCTAGTTCTTTAAATAATAATTGTTTCAGATTAGTGGGACACTGCTGTAGTTCAAATTAAATCTCTTCATCAAAAACATTATTTTCATTAAAGATGTAGTAGTAAGGTAGTTTTGTTAACTCAATTTCATAGGAATTAAAAAAAAAACAACTTAGAACTAATTGCGCAATTTGCTGCTTACTCGTGCCACCCCGGGGTTAATGCCATTGGCCTGTGTAAAAGTCAAGTTCAATGTTTAATGAGAAAGAACAAAACAAAACAAAAATATTATTAATTCATTATGAAGAGATCAGTTGAACAAATTTATTAATTATGGAGAATCAGATTTACAAGCAACATTACCTATACAAATAAAATGAAACAAATTGATTAAAGTTCCAATTGTTCGGAATTCTGACGCTCAGATTTGTATGTATTTCTCATGCTACACGGCCAACTATAATGAATTACTGTTGAAATGTTTTTTTTTTTTGTATCATATTATATAGGTACTTGTTAGAAGTAACAGTGGACAGTGCAAGAATTATTAATTATTAATATATTAGGTAAGAAATCAAGCGATATTTAAACGCATGCTCAAAATCTTGAAATCTTCTCTTAAAATACTTTGATTCAAAGTTATTTGGTCCAAGAATTTTAGGGGCCAAAAAAATATTTAAAAACCGCGTTTGAGGGGAAAATTTTGAGTTTTTGAGCATAGACTAAAAAAATATTACATAAAATATCGGGCGATTTTCTAAGTAGACAGATGTAAGTAGTGTTAAAGCAAGTTTGCAGCTTCAAAAGACGTATGGTAACTGCATAGTGCACCAAAAACCGCTAGATTTGTGTACTACTTTTTTTTAGTTTTTATCTTATAACTACTAAAATGTGAATTTCATAGAAACAGCTACCAGGCATTAGTTAAAGAACACAAAACTTTCTTGATTTTAGTCTCTTTAACTTTTAAATCATTTGTTTCATATGTTTATTTTACAACAAAGTATTCTTTAACTGGACTTTGAGTATGCAAGTAGATATCCTCGGCCCGAAAGATAAATAAAACTACAATTTCGAAAATTATTTATATTTATTTTTTTATAATAACGTTATTATCTAAAAACTGAAAAATTAATACGAAAACTTCGCGGTTAGCCCAGGTATTTCAAAGCTGCAAACTTGGTCTTACACTACCGGTATTTCTATCTATTCGAGTAACATCTCAAAAAATTGATGACGTGCAGTTTTTTGCGACCCAATGCGAATTTTCTTGTATCACAATGGTCTTGTTTCTGAAAATTAAATATCGCTTTACCCAAAACATCACAGAAATAGAGTTTTTGGGAATTCAAAAATACGAATACATACTAGATTGGAGTTCAAAAAGTACAAATATTTTGCAAAAATATAATTTGGTTTTGATGACCACTCCTCGCTGCTGGCTGATATTACTGTCTATTACGGAAAATCATGATTAAAAATGTTTTTTTTTTAATTTTTGGCAATGTTCTTCACAATAACTGTATTGTTTTCTTATTTAGCTTTAAGAAAGAGGATTTAACCAAATAGAATCCATTTATCAAAATTTTCAAAAATTTGTTCCTCAACTTTTTTGATTGAAAATAAGCTATTTTTTTAAAATAAATTTGTCAAACACACAATAATTTATATTTTGCTGATAGAAAATTTAGTGTAAGTAAAAAACATAACAATGTACCTACGTTAAAACCACGTTACATCAAAATCTAACTATTTTTGAAAAAGATAAAAATAAAAAACCATAAAAATAAAAAACTTTTTTGACATTTTTCACCCTATTTTTGAGGTGATATAGAAAAATTATTTGAATCAATTCTTTTCACCATCTACAACTCTTGTATTAAATTTTCTTCCATACGAGGTCTGTTTTTTATAAAAATCGTAAAAAACACGATTTTTGACACCTTCCTCACTCTGTTGGTGGGCAATTTATTTTTCCCTTTTCATATTCCATTTTTCCTATTTTTTCCCCGATTTTTTGCGATTTATACGGAATAAATTTCAAAGAAAACTAATTTGACTATACTAAAACCTCTTCAAAGAAATGCAAACAAAGATACAAAACAACTCCGCTCCCTTGTATATAGGGTTCTTGCCTTGTGACAAGTATCAGTTATGTATTCGATCGGTCTAAGGTTTATTTAAATCTACAAAAAAAAACCTTATTAAACGTTCTTTCATTAAACAACAATCTTCTTAGCCTTGAACCGTAAGTGTAAATATTTTTTGTGATTATCTAATTTTTTTTTCATATCAAATCAGATAAACCATTTTTAAAGAATAAATCTAAATCCGGTGTCTATCTACTCGATGGGTATGCGTTCAACGTGAAGTATGATATTCAAATTTTGGGCTTAAAAAAGCAAACATATATTAGGTATCATTCAGAATTAAAATATCATGTCTCCTTGTCTGCAATTAACAAAACTCACGCGCCCCGTGTCGTCGATGAAAAAAGAAAAAAACAAATATATACAAATACGTTTTTTTTATCTAAATTTTGATCCCACCTGGATTGGAACTTAATGATAAAATGCTTCATCGTTGGTTGTTGAATTTTAAAACCCTTGTTAAAAACCTCTCAGTAATGTTGACTCATATTTATAAAAAAAAAAAAAAACTTAAAGCATGTTTCCTATCCAATTGGTTGACTAAAAAAATTCAAGAATTGTGTTTTTTTTTTCTTATTTCATTTATTTTTGCATAAAAATACTTTTTGGTTATTTATACGTTTCAGTATCACAGACGAATATTTTTAAGGTAAATTTAATACAAAATAATAAATAATATGAAGAGGAAAGTACATATTCACCACAGCACAAGGGCAATGACACAAGTGTGCTTCAACTGCAAATTTAGTTAAAGTAAATTGCGTCAGAACGAAAATAAATTGAGGTTCTGTTTTTTTTTTGTTTAAGTTTCATATTACAGAATCGAATGTATGGATTCTTTTGATAAATTGGTGAAAATTAGGGAAATTGTTTTCGTTACAATGAAAAAAAAAAGCTTTCCATAAGCTTTAATAAACGATGATGCGTAATTTAGTCTAGTGTTGTTTAAAATATAAAAAGGAAACGAAACATAATCGGCTAACGTCCGCTCATTTTTAATGACCCCACAATAATTCCAAAGTGACAGCAAGCTGGTTCGCTTGACTGAATAAGAACTTTCGGTTTCTGTTTATGAATCATTTTTGTCGCAAATGTCGTCTGCTTAATTTATTCCATATATGAGTTAAAACCAATAGAAGTGTAGTTGTTTGTTAAATAATTTCTACTTATTTTAAAATTTTATTTACACAAACACAATATGATTGTCTTCTATTCTTTCATTTAAGGTCGAAAAATAAAAATTAAATGAAGCTTCAGGTGGATTAGTTAATGAGTTCCTGCGTTGTTCAAATATACAGGCAAAAGCATTTTTTTTTTTGTAAATATGGATCTAGAAGTTAAAATAAATTAAAGTCAAAAATAATTATTGTTTTCAATTTTAGTAAAGAGGACTTTTTTTTAATTTTGAGTAAGAACTTCCTAAATAGATCATTTTTAAACTGTGAGATATATTCCAAATATCGAAGATAATTACTCCTATTACAGAATCCAACGAATGCATTGAGAGCGGAAGTCAGACTCACGTCAGCCATGTTTTCCATTGTGGAACTCGCACATGAGGAAGTTTCTTAATGGAAATGGTAATGTAGTTCTTCCTATGGATAATATAGTTCACCCGCTAAAATCAACAGTTGAAACTAAGCCGCCATCATAAAAGAAGGTGGGGGCCATTTCGAAACATCACTTTCAGCATCGTATCGTATATTTGGGCAAAACACATTATACAGACACTAATTAATAATGCCTATTATGAGGGACTACCTTACCATTTTCATTTAAACCACATGCACCGGCTACCATTTCCCCAATTTTAATTTCCCTACACACTATCAAAGTTCATTTTAGCTGCATTCAAAGAGTTGAAATAGTATAGCTAGAGAGATGAGGGTTAATTTGCTGACGCAAAAGGTATAATTCTTTCCAAATTTCACACAACCAGCTAAAACCAGCTATTTTCAGAGCAAAAACCATGAAATTTCAGATTATTTATTTTTTTTTTTTAATCCATTAAAATCGTAGCCATCCTCCAATATAATTTGACAGTTCGTAGCTTGACAGATCGAAGATGAACTATATTTTTAAGCAAAAAGTATATTTCGTTCTAAATGTCATGCAGTTGCTCTACAAATATTTGATACATGAAATTAGTACCAATGCAATTTTACTGTGAAAAATTGATTTCCATCAGTAAAATATATAAATGCTTTTTTACAAAAAATTGATTTCCATCAGTAAAATATATAAATGCTTTTTTACAAAAAATATTCTTTGCTGAGATTATTTTTTTGCCAAAAAAAATATTTCAATTGATTTACCATCGATTGGTATCAGTTTCATGTGTCAAATATTTGTTCAAAGTATAAAATTATTGAAAAGAAATTTTTACTGATCGCTATAACTGACCCCTTAACTATATTTTGACGCCATCTTCATTATGATTTGCCTCAATAGTTTGGACAGATGTTTTTTGAACGGGCCTTAATAACTTATTTGGTAAACCTTCCCAACTATCATTGAATGTCAAACTAACTACATGTCATACTAACTACATACAAAGCTTACCATATTTATTATGTCCACTTAACATTTTAAAAAATATGTACTTTGTTTTGCCCCACACTTAAATTGTCACAAAGACTTTTTGACAGATCCATTTTTGTTTTGTTTTTCCCAATGGAATATTTAATACTGTCACAAAAGTTTTTTGACAGAACTAAATAAAAAAAAATTGTCAGGGAATACCCCATTCACTGCATTTGTTACAACCGCTCATGAAACGGGTTGTTTAAATGTGTGCAATTTTAAAACGTCAACAAAATTTAACTACGTCACAAGAAACTTTTTCAAGTGTTAAAAGTTGACATACCACTTAATTATCCACGTTTGTTTTAGTAAAATTCATTACTAAACTTAGGCAGCACTTTTGGTACGGAAACGAATACATTTGAATGCAGTGTGAAGGGTCTGCGAATTCTTTTTTCTTTCTATTTAAATAGCCCGGGGCCCAAATTATTAATTTTTGAAAGATTTGTGTATGGACGAATCAATTTTAAATTTAGTATTAACAAAAAATCGATGTCTGCAGGTGAAATTTTCTAAATTTTGAGACGACATACAAATTTCGTTTCACTTCATCTGCGTACCAGGTTTAAACATTAAATCTTTTGTTAAATTGAATTTAAATCACCCTGTTTCATTAAACTCTTCATATCATACTTCTTTTTTATATTTTTTTTTTGTATCCTCATTAATAAAACTTCTAACACAACAAATTTCGTTTTCATTCTCGAAAATAAAACCAAACAATTCTGCGAAAAGAAGAGATCAATGAAACATTTTTTTGCGCTGGTTTGTGCTGTGTTCTAGATTCAGGTGTGTTTGTTATTTTAACGTGTAATCATTGATGTTTGTATATTTTCTCAGAAACAAGAAGTGTGAGATGATTTTGCCTTAGAAATCGGAAGACACAATTACTCATTATTGGTTAAATAAGCAAGTCTTACAAATTGGTCTTGGAGGTGCAGTCATGTTTTTGCATAGATAAATATACTAAATTATTTCTTTTATTAAAGAACCAAGAATCTTTTAATAGCTCAGTCTGCTTGTTAAACAAAAATCGTGCCTTCGAAGTTCTGAATATATTTCTTAACGTCGCGTCGGCGTAGATTTACAATCATCAGTTAAACATTTATTTAATTTTCTGAAGACCAATTTTAAATATACCGACTGACTGACTTTTAACTAATTTAATGTTTTTTTTTTTTTTTTAAGTGGTTCGCTTTCACAAGGTTAGTCCACAATACGCCACCATTTTTTTTTCGCTAGCCCAACCCTATTACCAAAGTAAGAACGAAAATTTGTTTTCATCCCAGAAACCACAAAGAAATACGGATTAAGTTTCACCAACATTATTCACTAGGCCAACCATAATTTTTAAGTTACAACAAAAAAAAAAACTTTTTTCATCTGAGAAGCCATAAAATGTATCAATTTTTGTTTCAGTGTAGAAATTGTTTATTGTACTTCATTAAACCAAGGTTAGTCTAGGACCTCTCATCTTTGTTTTCGTATGTTCACCCTTAGTTCAAAAGTTATAACAAAACAAAAATTCTCAGAACAACCACTACGGCATAAAAAACTCTTTTAACTTTATGTAAAAAACACTAAATGTAAGCAATTATTGTAACTTATAAACATTTGTAAATAAATAATCTAATCTAATCAAATCACTGCAGTAGGTATTGGGGGTCCACAACGTGGGAAAATTCATGAGATGCTCTTGAATTCGTTTGAGTTCATGGTGGTGGCTCCTGGTTTTATGTTGCGAGCTCAAAGCCATTAAACACTAATTAACATAAAACCAATAGGCGGTGACCTCAAACTAATTTAGAGGCATCCATATTTCATTTACACAAATTCTACTTTACTCAGTTTACAAATTTAAGATTAAACCACTCTTTTCTTTCTATTGAATCTCTAGATTTCGTCCTTTTGAAGGTCGGTCGGTTAGCAAAAAAAAAAACAAAGTGCTTACCAAACTTTTTCGTGCAGGTTGCAGCCCGTGAAGCACAATATGCGATAACTATACTTCAGACTTTGACTTAATTATAATTCCAGATAATTATGCATGCATATTATTTAATTGCTTCTATACACTTTACAGCTATAAACATGTTTCAAGATTTGCTGAATAAGCTTTTGCTTTGCAAAGCACATTCATTCGCTTAAATAGGGATACCCTGACATAAATTGAATGTTACTTTCTACTACCCAACCAAAGATACGATAATAGTTGCAAACTCGTATGTAGGTCTGTGTTCTTATCATTATGACAATAGTAGTTAACGTCAGATTCAATCAAGCACAATTATAAGTACTTTAAGATCAAATCTAAGTAGGTACCATATTATATTGATCAAGTGTAAACAGATTACATTTAATTAGGCTCAATTAATCTATATTAATTGTGATTTAAGTACTACACGCTCTCATTAAGATATGTATCTTACAATAGCATCTTTGATTTATTGTGTTAAAGATTAGAAAATTAAATTAATTAAATCTTGATTTATTGCAGGCGCTTGAATAAACTTAACGAAGAAAACTATCATTGAATTCAATAGTTTTAAATCAAAATAATAAAAAACAAAATTAAATAAATGCAAATGCAGATTTCTTTATAAATAAAAAATTGTTGAGGGTAATTTTTTTATTTTATTATGCAAAGTTCATTTGCATAATTTTTGGCAATGCTTGATTATGTGTTTACAGACAGCCACCAAGATCAAGGCTACGTGAAAGTTCATTGATGAGCGCCCATTTCGTCTGGCGTATGAGAGCTATTTTTATACAATTTACGATCGACTATGTTTCGCTTTCGATAAAAATGTTGAGCATATATAATGCAAATAATGTTGAAGCCAAATTTAATAGGTAAATGTTTTTATGTTTTGCTAACATTGTGTGCAAAGCATGAAACAATATATTTTTTTTTCAATCTAACAACATAGGATTGTTGATTGACTAAATGGGTTATGGTATCGACGCTGAATTTTACCCTAAACAGTTATAAAACATATAAAAAAGCATGAACTCAAGATGTATGATGAGGCCTAGGGTTGTGTTAACACAGAAAACATTGATTTTTCAGTTTTTTTTTTTGTTAAGGGGGTTTAACTACTTTACTCTTTAGCATACATTTAAACATAAGCAATCTACCACATGAGGTTGGCAATGATTGCAACGACAATGGTGGCGTTTTGAGGATTTCTGCAATCCTAGCTGTCTTGTAGAGTTGGTGGTGCCATATTTGAACACAAGACGTTCGAATATTACCTTTCAAATGAAAAACTTCGGACTTTAAATTTAAGACTTTTGATATTTTCTAATGAATGTCACTGTTAGAAACGGACTGAATTGAAATGATATCCAATGGAGACCACCAGCTTTCAAATATAAAAAGAAAAATCATCAAAATCGATTCACCCATAAAAGTTCTAAGCTAACAAGCACCTCACATAGATCCTATTTTCGGTTTTTCTGATTTTCTCGTAAACGACTAAATGAATTTCAATCACAGTTTTTACAAAAAAGTTTCTTAGCAATTTTCGAATTATTTTATATCAAAATTTTCCAAAAAACATTGTTTGGATTTGAAACTGGAAAAGGTTTAATTTCTTTTGATTTTGAAAGATCGATTTTTCGAAAACGTGTTGATAATTGTTGCATATAAAAAATTATGTTTTTTTAACGGCTCTAACGATTTTCAAAAAAAAATTTTTTTTCGAAAAATTAATCTTTTTTAACGATATCAAATGGCATACTTATTTTGGAGTTCAAATCAATTTAAGAAGTTGTTTAAGTCTAGTAATGATTTTTATGTTTTTTTTTATTTCTTATAAAAGTATTTATTTCGATTTATCGATAGCAACTTTAACCCTAAGAACAAGTGCGTTGACCCAGTCGTTTACGATCAACCGACGTTTTAGATGTAGTCGCCTGGATATCAAGAACAGAAGAGGGGAGATATGGGGATGGCTTGAGAGCACTATCTGATGGTTACCACCGAAGGTTACTCACAGCTGCAGTTTGGGTATCCCAAACAAGCAACCGAATGCCCATGTTTAATACCTCAGTGTGTCAAGTCAACAACTAGGGGACCAACTTTTCTTAAAAAAAAAAAAAACAATGGTGTGCTGTGAAGAATATGGGTGCCCAAAGAATCTAGGGCAAAGATCGGGAACCAAATTAAAGCTCGCATCGCTGCTACTCGAGCAGCAGACAGAAACGAGCTAGATTCTACGTAATGCATGAAGTCAGAGAAGTGTACCGCAGCGTGCGACGTAATAACCGTAACTACATACACGTTTTAACTGACAGTAGAACTGTTTACAGGATTACGAAGGAATTAACAGGTGTACAGAGCTCAAAAGCCGCATTCGGATAAGAACCAGCTCAGAAGTTGTAAGGAATACTTCGCTTCAGTTTTAAAGCGTGTATTTGCCACCGATGCGCACCCATACCTCCCTGTAGAAAAGAACTCATTTCCGCTATTAAAACACTAAGAACACCAAGGCGGTAGAGCTCTTCCAAGCAGCGGCAACGACATCGAGTGAGCTACTACATCCATTCGTAGCGAGAGATTGGAACTCCGAGTGCTTGTCCGAAGAGTGGAAAAAGTTTGCATATTGGAGACTTGGAGTGTGCCACCTTTCAAACGAAAAAAAACATCTTTAAACTCTATTTGCGGCCGAACCGGACGTGCAAGATAGGGCAAAGTTGACACTTTTCAAACACGATTTTTGGCTAAAATAGACATCTTAGAGAATTGCATATTCGTGATCTAGGGAGTTACGAAAAAATAAGTTTTATCTTTCAACCTGATAAACACAGCGGAATGGACCCAAAAGTGGACATCTTTTCCAAGTTGGAGGCTAGCTCGCTATTTGCATATTCGAAACATCGAAGCACCAAACGTAGTAGAAACTTCGTTCTTGTTGATTCTCATGAAATCGAGTGACTAGACAGAAAAAAAAAAGGTATTGAAACGGCGGGAATTCATGCGGCGGGATTTTGTTCCGCGGGATTTTGTACCCAACCCGTACTGTGCGCAGTATGTACGGAAATAGAGGAATTCTGTGGACTCTAACATCGCAACTAAAACATCCGCGGATGAATCGACGCGACGTTTGCTCACAAGATCATCGATTTTATTTACATAAAAAAAAAAAAAAATTATCAGCCTCGGAAGCAAGTCATCTATTTAAGTCAATATTTTATAACAAGCGATAGAGAAATTAGAAAACATTCAATATTTTGGGTGTTTAGCCTCTACTAAAGGTAGAACCGAACTAGACATCAACAGCAGATTTACCAATGTTAGACGTTTAAATGTAACCAATGGCACAGTTTTAAAAACTACAATTAATTTTTAAACAAAATTTTTTTCTGATTCTGAACATTGCATTGACTTGAAAAAAGAGGAAGCATAAAACATTTCTTTTTAAGTTTTTTTTCCAATGTTTTATTAAAAAAAAATTGTTTCCAGGTGATATTGGAGTTTATTTATTCCCTAAAAGCTTAATTGCTTAACTATAAAAAATAAACGATTTTCTATAGTTCGAATAACTTCACTTTAGTGAAATTTCTATTTTTTTTAAAGTCAAATCGAAAAAGTAAATAAGTTCAAAGCAATTTGGATAAAGAGAATATGAGTTCGTCATTGGAGGTGTTTTTTCATGGCATTGACATTCCACAGAACCAATTTTTTTTAAATTTCAACCGTTATCTTTACATATCAGCAATTTAATTTTTCCTATTAAGAAAGGTAAAACACTAGAACTAAGATAAGGCAAACATATGACGTCAGTATCATACGTCACTTAAAACCTTCTTTGAATTGACAAAATACCTTCCTGATAGCTCTACACTACCAAGAATTTTAACGTCATACAGCAGAAATAAAAAAAAATCCCTTACCTAATATGTAAACAACCACAAACAAAATAAAAGCCACTCACCTGATAGCTTTCTTGGCACCCGGACAATCGACTCGAGTATTTGACACATCTGCCAATGTTCACACTATGCACCCCGGTCATACCGTTGCGCACGCACCAGTCTAAATTATTTCTCATTTTTCTTATAACACTACTACTTAATAAAATACCAGCATTTAAATCACAGTAATTACGATCACTTTGCATTTTCAAATCATTTTCGTCGGACAAATTACCACCGTCCGCTGCTTCGCCACCAATACCGCCACCCGCTGCCGAATTCTCATTCTCATTATTTGTCCCGCTGTCAGTTCGTTTGCCCATATAAATGTCAAAAGTAATACTCAAATGATAGAGCATCTTTTGCAGTTTTCTTGCATCCACATACACAGTGTCCGGAATAATTAGGAAATAATCGTAATCATCGAGGTAATTATCCGCAAGATACTTGATCACATGAAATGGTCGCAGATTCTCGCGAGTATCAGTGAATCCGACAATGTTCTTCAATTTGTAGTTGCTTTTAACATTGTCTGCGTTAATGAAGAACTTGATGCGATTCACCAGGTGTGCAACGGTACGATTTATCGCTGTTGCCAAAGTGTTGATGCCGTCCTGTGAGGTCATGACACCGATGAAGATTTTTTCGCGTATACCCAGTTCTGAGGAGTAATAGCGTGGTCGTATGACGTTTTTCACCTGAAATCGAAAGGGAAATTTAATATTAGAAATTACTTTTTGTAACCCTCACTGAGAGAGGAGAAATTCATGTAAGAACGATGAGTGTTTTATTATAGGGGTAAAACGTGCTAAGCAATTTAATGAGAATTTTAATTAGGTAACATTTTTAGTAGGTACAATTGTTTTCTATGTTAAGGTCGTGTAAATATTTACACAAGATATTTTTGTATCTATGTGTAACTGGGGAATATGGTTCGATAAAGTAAAGACAATTATTTATAGAAAATAAGTTGGAAGTCATAAAAAAGGAATTGCAACTTAAACTTAAAAGTATGAATAACAGACGCAAATAATATTCTCCAAGAAATGGTGTATTTAACATACGAATTCGGGGAACTGATAAAGGTGCTGAATAGAATTTAAAATACAATTTTTTCTAATCAATATTTATTTTAGTTTGATTTGTTTTGGCAATTTCTCTGCGATTTCTCTCAGTAAAACACAAATTGAAAATATTTTTGGTTGAAGACAAAATTGAAGCTAAGTACACAAACTTTCAAGAATTTATAAAGGTTTAGCTCAGAAAAAATTATTCAAATAATTGCATCAAAAAGAAATTTTAATACGCGTTTTTCTCTACGGCTATTGAAAGCTCATATTATATATGTATAAAAAAAAAATTTACAAGTAATTACATAGATTTCAAAACTTAAAGATTGGGTAACTTAAGAGCGCTGTATCTCGCATGTTCCTTGATATAAATTACCCAAATTATGGGAAAACATAGAAAAGTTATATATCTGTGAAAAAATAAATGAAAAAAATCCATATTCTAAAATTCATTTTTAGCATTAATTTCCGCAAAAGCACCACTGAGCTTCGGTCTGTGCGTTTGTTCGTCCATCTGTACTGTACAGTGTACACAGAGCCACAGCCTAAACGGGTTGACGGATTTGCTTGAAATTTGGTACCGATTACTTTTTTTGTAATTTCCAATGTTGGTTTCTTTTTGTTTTTTGAATATATCAGTTAGAACGAATACCTGTCATTAAACTGTTTCGAGTTATTTGATTTTTTCTTGAAAAATGTTCTAACGATTTTGATTAAACTTGGTGTACTTATATTATGTAATGAGTGATTTTAACAATCCTTTTTAGTTTTTCTCAAAAAATTCGAAAAACTTGAAAAAAGTTTTTTTCAAGAAATTTTCCATAATTTCTAATTATTTACTTGTATATCATTACTGGCTCAACCGAATTCGTTCAAATTTTGTCACTTATCTTTTAAAAAAGTATTGTGTATTTAGTTTCTTCGATATTTTTTTTTTTCAACGTCAAAAACTGAATTTTTCAACGGCAAAAAAATAAATTTTTACTTGTAACTAAGAGATCAAGTTTGTGCGATCCAGCCAATCCAAAACTTTCCCTATTATAGTATGTAGCGCAAAATTTTTTGGTGCATCATATTCCTGAAAAGTTTGACCTGGTAAAACTCCAAACACTATGCAATATGCATCCAATAATTAAAATTCAAACACAACGCGAGACACTTGTACGCCATCATAATTTATTATTCAAGAGTCAATATATTTTTCCTTGAATAAAATTGCTATTAAACAATTTAATAACGGCAGAGTTCATATATGTATGTATGTCCAATGTCCATACATTATGTACAACCGACAACGCAACGTCCTTCAACAAAATAATTAATTGTGAAATCTTATCAATTTGTTCCAATTTAAAATTTTCTTTAAATCTGTGCTATGCATATAAATATAACAGAAAAATATTATAAACATACACATTAATTTAATATTTGAATTTAAAAAAATTAAACATACTTGAACTTTCTTCTTGAATGTGTCATAAATTGTCTGGTGCGATATTCTTTATTTTTTTTATTACTTTTTTTTTGTTTGTTTATATCTTAAGCGCACTGATAACGATTTATTGTTAAAGAATAGAACAAACTAGCAGTTACGCAAGTGGTTAATTTACCGGTAACGGTATTCACTGTACAAACTGCTTTCTGCTCGAATGAACTAATTTGAAAATTGATTCAAAAAAGAATTACAAATTTTGTATTCTTTTTTTCTAAGCTGGTCGCGCACATGGAGCGCATACATTGATTACATCCGCACAAGCATTTATGTACATAATATCTCATATTTTTTTTAGGTTTCTATATGAAAAGTATACATAAGAGAGAAAATGGTAATTTTATATTAAAGTCAAGTGCATATACTACACATCAAGTGGCGAGCAACGAACGTTTTGTAAACCTTTGCCTTACTAATGCCGCGCCCCCTAAACAACCGGATCGCCTGGATTGTTATCAATTTAGTTTCATGCAACATTAGAGTTGAATTGAAGTGGACAAGAAAAAGTAAATCGTTGATTAAGTGTTTGGTTTAATTTAATAATTTAAGTCTCTCTCTCCCTCTATCTTTTGTGTTTTGTTAGGAAAAGATATTATTAATTTTTTGTATCTGATTTTGCAAATTTGTATTGGGTTTTTGTATATTTTACAGGAAGACATTTTTTTGTACCTTAAAAACTACTTAATTGTAATCTGAATTTAATTGTCGGAGAGCTCGCAACGAAAAATCAAAGTCATAAGAAAAAGAAATGCTGGGGATTGAACCTGAATGCTGAGAGTATTACACGCACTCCTTGTACATACCCTCTAGGTCAGTCTACTACAAAAAATACAGTACCAATTTTGGTTCAGTTGCCAATTGAAAAAAAATATTTAAACATTTTAATAATAGTTGCTCGATGAATTCAAGGTTTCTCTATTAGATCGGTAGTACGGGTAAAATAGGTATTTAATAAAAAAAAAAATTGTCACCCTTATGACATTTGGCAAAAACTTTACATTTGCAATTAGACTAAAGAATCAAAATAGTCCATTAAAATATCTTGGGTGAAGGGGTATTTTTTGGTGGTAAAGATGCTGAGTCTAATGATATCAAAACTAAGTCAATACGATTACTCTATGAAAACTTATACTCTCTTATAAGCAAAGCGTCTTTATTTTTGGAAAGAAAACCCATGAAACAAAGATGATACACTCGTGAAATTCGGTAAGAGCGTTTCATTTGAAACAAGAACAAGGAATCTGGATAGACCTGAAAAATTATTTTTGGTAAAAGGATGTTTTTTTTTTTGAGGGGAAAAGTTATCGGTGAATATAGCAACTGACCGAAAAATTATACATTTATTAAACTTGATAAAAATGTTACATTTTACATACATAGAAACCAAGAGTATAAATATTATGAGTGAAAGGGTGTTTTTTTTCAAAAAGGAACGAAAATATTTGGATAGTAGCGATAAAAAAGTAAAAATGTTACCAATCATTTAAATCAATAATTTAAATCAACATCTCTTACAACAGTGGTACCCAATTGAAATCTGGTAAGAATGTTACATTTGGCCTGGGAACCAAGAATCGTATGAGTCCATAAAATTATTTTGGGTGAAAGGTTTTATTTTTCGATGAGGAACAAAAGACACGAGTCCAATAACTTTGACACCGCAAAATAAATACGGCCTCTTTTAGGTCTATCTCTCTTCGTTTAGGCAGAAGGGGCATGAAACGCTTTTACCGAATTTTACGAGTGTATCATCTTTTTTTAATGGGTTTTGGTTCCATTTAACCTCTTCAGGCAAAAACAAAGACACCTTTGCTTAAAATAGAGTATGACTTTTCATAGAGTAATCGTATTGACTTAGTTTTGATGTCATTAGATTCAGCATCAAAAAATACCTTAAAATAATATATCATATGTTTATAATGCAACACAATTTTTTTAATTTATTTTTTAGTCTTCACCTCCTCCCTTTTTACCACCAAAAAATACCCACCATAGATATTTTTATGGACTCTTTTGATTCTTCAATCTTATTGCAAATGTACAGTTTTTGCCAAGTTTCATGAGAGTAACAATTATTTCCTTTTTACGTTGATTTTGTGTGCTATTTTACTCGAAGTACGGAGAAAAATCGGCAACGCTGTTTCTCCGTTGTTCGCGTTTTTGGAAAAAAACCTAAAAATGCAGTTTTGTTGCAATCTTTGAATACATACACACATTTTTAACAAAATCCTTAGAGCCGTTTTCATGAAAAATCCCATAACTTAAAACCGCTATATGGGAGGTATTAGTTCTAGACGAGATATTCAAAAACAAAAAAAAATAACTTTCGAAATTACGTACAAATCAGCTTAAGGTACAAATTTGAAAATCCATCCACGCGTTTGGGCATTGGAGATGTGTTCAGATGGACGCACAGACGTATAGACGCACAGATGCACAAAATGACGGACGGCATGACGAAAACCAATTTTTTTTGAATTCTCCATCATCGTAATGTTGGTTTTGTTTAAAACATCAATTTTTTTTTACTCTAAACTGTCCCGTTTGAGGGTGACACCCAAAAGCTACAAAAGTACAAATATAGGCCGATCGGCAGCCAAAAAAAAGATTTGTTATTTTGAGCACAAGGCCATAAAACTATCTGTTTGAAATTTAGGATTTTAGAAATAAAGGGTGACATTTTCAATTTTTGGTGTCTTTAGTTTTTTTTTTTTTTATATTATCTTCCGTCACTATTGCAAAAAGATTCATTCTAACCCAGAGTAAACACTTTGCGATATTCTTACTGAGCCGCTCTATTTGGCCCAATTCTGAAATATTTTTGGGAAAAGGGCACCCATATCAAATATTGGCGAAGTTTCGTTCCCTTTTTGCTTGAATTTCGTGCAACTTGGGAAAGAGGGAAGGCAACGAAATTGCCAGCAATTTTTCGACTACGAAAAATTGTGTTGGTTGGAAATATGTCAATTAAAATATTTGAAAACGAGATTCTCACCGAAAATATCTTCAATCAATTTTTTTTTTTATTATTATTTATTTTTTGTGTCGTCGGTAGATCGGTTATTTGTGCTTTTTTTGTCTAGAAATTAAAAAAAAACTACCAAAGTTTTCAAAAAACTTAATGAATGTCAGATTGTTAAAAAAAGAAATTTCCGGGACTATTTTCAATTTTGTCAAAAAGCGAATGTGACAAAGCTCTCTTAAACCTCTTTTTTTTACAATCTGACATTCAATTTTTGAAAACATGCACAAGATAATAACTTTAATCTGTATACTGTGCAATAATCAAGTCAAAATCGGACAATTTGACTCTTAAATAAACTGTCCATAGCAATTACCGGAATATCCCAAGATGTATGTAGGACCCGAAAAAAATCAAGATCTAAAATGTATTTCGTCTTATCCATTGAATCGCACTAGTATTTAACGAACAAGAAAGTAGGTACCTAACATTCAAAATTTAAACAAAAGTTGTCTATTTTTTGAACTTTGTCCAATACTCACATTTCATTCTAGATCTTTGAGGTTCAAGTTCATCATACTTTTTAGATATGATTTTACAAAAGAAGTAAAAGTTGGGATCAACAGACTCTTCCAAATCATTAGCAACTTAATATGTGTGAAACATAATTCCTAAGACATAAAAGTCTTTAGCTACATTTCTATAACACTGGTGTCATTTTTTTTTCTTCATACTGGTTAGCATGTCTCAACTTAAAGTAAAAAAAAAAGAAAAAAAGAAAAAAAAACACAAACATACGGATTATATAATTTTTTTTTTTGTCTAACTTGATATCAATCTCAAGTGACGATATAATATCTTTTAAAAAAAATGATATCGAGCACACGTACTTGGGGGTCATTGTCAGCTAAGTTTTTGTGCCATATACTCTTGGTATCTATTATACTCGAATAGTATTTAAAAAAAAAAATATAACACAAGACTTCCGGGATAAACTTTGAAATGAAGAAAACAAAAAAAAACTATTTGAATAAGCCTGGAAATAACAAATTTATTGCTGCCTTTATTAGTATCTCAACAATAAATGAAAATAGAATTGAGGTAAAATATTTCCAAGAAGGTTAATACTTTAGTTTAAAGTCGTGTTTTATTGCTGGAAAAACCCTTTTGAATTGTTAAAAGCACGGTTTTTATCAACAATACTTAACATGACAGTGACAGTCTGTAAAAAGTATTGATAACTGATAATAGTGTTATATTTTTTTTTTAATGTTCTTTAATACCATCACGACGACCGACGATGACGCACAGTGGGGTAGTAGTGGAAAAAAGAAATATAAATGCAATCCTATGAGCATTTCTAATGAGGAACACGACTGCGATATTAATTTTTGGATACAAATTTTCATTGAAAATGTTTGCAATTGTATGTTACTTTTTTACAGAATTCTTCTAAATCGTGCTTAAAAAATAAAAACAAAAAAACTAGTAGTTTTTGTTGTAAGTCCATATCTCCATATTTTCATATTTATTTCAAAATTATGGGTTGGGTACGAAATCCCGCGGAACAAAATCCCGCAGTTTCAATATCTTTTTATTTTTCTGTTTAGTCAATCGATTTCATGAGAATCAACAAGAACGAAGGTTTCTACTACGTTTAGTTTTTCGATGTCTCGATTATGCAAATAGCGAGCTAGCATGCAACACCCTGCTAAAGGATAAGGGGTGGGTGCGAGGTTGAATTTATGCAAAGTTTTCTTGATTGAACGTAGGTACTTTGCACAAAAAATCTCATTTGAAGAAAAAAAGATGTCTATTACGCTGTGTTTACCCCCAAATCGGACTTAAAGAGAAAAATTTTTTTCGTGTAATTCCCTAGATAACGAACATGCAATTAATTCTCTGAGGCGTAGTTTTTCAGTACTGAATTAACTCTGAGTTAAAATCAGGGTTAGCTAATCCTAGGAAATTATTTAACCCCGAGTTATTTCTGAAGCAGTTTTTCAGTGCGGGATTAATATATCTTTTTTCTTTAAACATCAATTGAGATCGGGGTTCGTGTCTCTGGAAATCACCTTTAAACATCGGAATCGCTTCGAACACACAGATGGCAATATCATAGAAATGGAAATTTCCCTATTGACGCCATTTGTTTCGGGTTTCAACCCCAATTTTTCTACGAACCCACCATTCGAAGTATCAAATCTCATCGAGTTTTTGTCCGCTTTCCCATACAAACTAAACCACTGTGCCAACGCACGCACGTGGCTAATTTTTTTTTACATTAAAGTTGCAATTTTACTGCTTCATTTTTATAAACTTATACTACGCGTCATATGATTAAGCGCCAATTATATTATCGCTTAACAAAAAAAAAGTGTTTTATTTTTGCTCACGGAAGCAAATGATAACAAAATCGTGATTAATCAACAGACGTATCAATTATAAATCACTTATAAATGATAACGCATTTTAAGTGTGTTTAAAGGTTAAGAATGATGAAGCTTTGAAGAAGGTTTCGTCATACTTTATCTTTGATTTTTGTACAAAACAAAGCTCCGTGAACACAGAACTGCGTTAAAATTTTTGACTGGAAATGGTTAGTCGTGTTTCTCCATTGAAAAATTATTTAACATTCTTAAATTTTTGTTGAATAACCCCTGGTAGTGCTAACTTGACACACAAGTTAACACTACTACCCCTCAAAAACTGTTAAAACATGCTTGAATTTAAAAAAAAACGAGTTGAGGAGGCGTTGTTTCTAAAGTAAGGGTGCGACAATTTTTTTTATAGCGCCATCTATGTACTACAAAATGACGACAATTACTAACGTACTGTTTTTTCTTAATTTAAGCTTGTTTCAACAGTTTTCGAGGGGTGGCAGTGTTTACCTATTTATGGTTGTTTAAACACCTTTCTAGTAGTAATATTGCTAACTTGATCAGTGTTTTATACTTCCTATATATACAGTTTTTGAAATATTGGTATCTGCTTGTGTTCGCCAAGTATTTATGTGATTTTGCTATTTTGAAAAAGCCAAGGTCACGTCACGAAAAACCCTGAGAAAAGTTAAAAATCTCATTCATCATTACATGTTCTGCATAAACATTCATTGAGTGACGCAAGTAAAGATTGAGGTTTATTTTTGATGTTGTGTTATATCTTTACGCGTTACTGATGTTCTTCCAGCTGACTTGATGTTATTTTGTTATCTCGCATCGCTAAACCAATTGTGGTCTTGTCTCTCGCAATTATTATTTTTTTTTTTCTTCCAGGAACAAGTTTCATCATTGTTGCTTTATCTTTCTAGAATGCCATAAAAGTAGTTTGTTCTTTTTTTGTTTGTTATGTGTACACATAAAAAACCACAAAGTCCAGTGAATATAATGTACAAGTACCAGTTACGTTTTAAAAAAAAAAGTGAAAACCGCTGAAACAAAAATACAGGAGCTACCTAAAAACCAGAAAGTTTTCAGTATTCCAGACTCCAGTTCAACCTTACTCAAATGAAGATATAAAATGCCTACATTATTTGCTGAAAGGAATGAATGAAATGTGAGACAAAAGGGAATGCAAGTTTTATGGGTTATGATGTAAAATAATGTAAGTGATGCAAATGAGTCGTACGTATTTACTTTTATGACTAAAAGTTATTTAGAAGCTATGAAATAAAATAATAAAGAAAGATATACTATGCTTATTAGACTGCTACTTTCTTAGACAAAAAAAAATCTGGATAATAATTGAACAGACGGAATATTGTTCTAGATAATGATTAAAAATACACACCGAATTTGAGCTTTTTGTTTTAATATTTAGAACTGATTAAATGATTTTCAATTTTTTCCGTACATTTTGTATGGGAGAATGATAGTGTTTTTTTTTTGTCTAATGCTCATCTCCCTTTCAACCGATTTTAAAGAATATAGGAGGAAACTTTAAAAAACTTCTTGATCTTCAAAAATACAAAAATTTAGGGAAACTTGGTTTAATTTAAAAATAAAAACAAACAATTAATTCAATAAAAAATAAAAAGTACAAATTTTGTAGAAAACTAATTTGCTATTAAACCTACTTTTAATAAATTTTTGCTGTACAGCAAATATTTTTTGCAATAAACGGTATTGAAAATGCTTTATCTGGGTTACTCTTTCTCAACATTCAATCCTTCAATTGTTGAGTTTTATGTTTATCTGATATTTTTTTCTAAAAAATCAATCTTTTTCGAATAAATAATACAGATAATGTTGTAGTTTTAGCAATTTAAGGATAAATTTTAAATAAAAGGAACCCAGATAAAACATAGATATTTAAAGTTGCAGCATTTTCAATTCCATTTATCGCAAAAACTATTAGCTGTACCGCAAAAGTTTTATAGTTCTGTTTAATAGAAAAATTAGTTTTCTACAAAATTTGTCGCAAGCATTTTTACTGTACGCTAAGTACTTTTCGAAAAAAATGGGAAAAACTAAAAACAATTCGTTAAAATATATTGAATATTGAATTACTTTTTTTTATATAAAAAAAACTGTTGAGTTTCCATACTTTTTTTAAATGCATTTTTGAAGATCAAGATTTTTTAAAATTTCCTCCTATATTCATTAAAATCGGTTCGGTTGGAAGGGAGCTGAGCATTAGACAAACATGAATTTCCTATACCAAGAATGGAAAAGGTCACACCGTTGCTTACAGCTATCTTAGGGGCCTTCAGATCTATGGTAAAATTAATAAAAGAAAAGCAAACAAACCCACTACATGTATGAAATGACGTGTGCAGTCAGAAAAGCTACAAATCTTAGCTTCTCAAAATAAAAATCAAGACTTTATTTGCTGGAAGTCCATCGCTGTCTACCAATTATTATTGAAAGCTTAGAAAAAGCTTATTCCAGTTGTTATTATTAGTACACACGATAGTTTTTTAGCTTTAAAAATTTGGCTCCAATAAATTCATTATTACCCATACCAAAACATCGCTTTCTTTACTATGTCGCTTTTAGAAATGCATTTCTTGCTTTTGCAATTGATATTCAAGCTTAAGGAGCATCCAAGTTAAACATTTAATGTCACTGGCACCAAAAAGGAAAACTTGGGAACAATAAGCTTTTACGAAAAGGAAGAGTTAAATTTTCAAAGATCAAAAATTACCGTGTCTAAAAAATACAAGCTGAAATGAGCTTTTCCTTCGTTTTCTAGAATATTTGGTAGACAGCGATGGATTTTCAAGCAATACAATGCATCAATATACTCCGGAACCATAAATAAAGTCTTTTTTTGTTATTCAGAGAAGTTTAAATTGCTAGTTTTTTGACTTTCGCACATCATTTCTCACTAAAAAAAAGAGGTAAATTTTTTGAACTTTATTTCCAAAAACATCATAGAATAATAAATTGTAAATTATAAAATGTATGTACATTCTTCTTTCACTTTGTATATGATTTTATCCAGATAGAAAAAAGGGTTTAAAAAATATCGTGTAAAGGCTACAAACATTCACCCCTATCGGGAATGAAGTTCCCGAAGAATTTTTTTTGGTTTCCGTTATTCTTAATACCAGAGGAACAAATTACGAGCCAAAACGAAACAAAATTCTAGGAATATTTCGATTGGGAGCCCATTTCCCAAAAAAAATTCCCCGGGAAATTTCATTCTCGATAACAAATGCGACTATGTCGAGCCTGCTTTTTTTATAAATGCAAAACTTTACCTTATGTACCTTTTTTTAATTTATCACAAATTTAAAAAAAAGATGCATTTGTATGTAGAAGGTGTTTCGTAAATAATAATATGTGTACACCACTCGTACTTGACCAGGTGAATTTTTTTTTTAACATTATGGTATCTTCCGATGTACATTATGACATGAGTAGGCAATTGTAACTTAAGTGGGTTGTTACATGAACCATGATGGGCTTGAACAAACATCTGCATTCGTCTTAATGTAAATAGAATTAAAATCAAGTCGGTCAAACTGAACGATGACTGTCAACAAAGAGCACATCAATGTTTATTATTCATTTTACAAAAAAACAAATAAAACAATTTTAATGTATTTGATCTATCTGCAGCTTAATAGATTAATAAAATAATTGTGTGTATGGACAACTTAAGTATAATTTGTTTATCAACGACTTACAAAAGCTTATTTGTATACTGTAAATATTTACTTAGACTTTTCCAAACAATAGTTAAAAGATTCTTATAATTATCAGTTGTTTAATAATACCTCTCAAAATGAAAAAAAAAAAACGACTTCAAATTTAAGATATTTAGTATTTTCTCATGGATGCAAGTTTCAGAACTGGGACAAATTTAAGTGGGACTCAATGGATAGGGTCAAAAAGAATCATCGAAGTGGATCAAGTGTCAAAAGTTCTGAAGTAACAAAAAAAAATACAGTCGAATTGATAAACCTCCTCCTTTTTCGACTGGATTTTTTTAATTTCTTTCATAGTTTAGTTTTTGAGGGTGCTGAATTCGAATATGAGTTTTGCTAACAAATTTTCATGACTCAACATGGTCAAAAATGCAAAAATAACGTGAAACTTTCAACGATTTTTTAGCTTTTGGAAAATTGTACTATGAAGGATTATTTTTTTTAGTTACAATTAAAGGCTTTTCCAATAAGGACTTGACAACTTTTTTTGAAATAAAACGCAAACCATTTGAGATATAAAAATATGCAAACCTCACCAAACAGTTATTTCTTGTAGATGAAGTCGTGGTTTTGAAGCAAATATGAATTTTCACCAAACCAATAACGCATATTTTGTTTATTGACAAACTCATTGAGCCAAAAATGAGCTTCGTCACTGAAGATGATTTTGCGATGAAATTCATCATCTTGGCACATCTTCTTCAGATCTCAATCGGAGAACGTACGTCGCTTCAAATGGCTTCTATCGGCTTCAATTCTTGAGTCAGCTTGATCTTGTTTGGGTGTAAACCAAGATCCATACGCAAAATATTCCATAATGTGGTCTAGGCGACAATTGGAGTTAACGCTCCTAAAGTCGCTGTCACCGACTCCGAATTTCGGTAGATTTTTTTTATAATTTGCAGACGTTGCTCAATCGTGTACTTTACCATGATGAAAATGTTGAATTACCTGACTAACTTCATAACTACACTTCGACAGTTAAACCCAAAGATTTGTTTTATTAAATAGAATGTACAAGTTCATAACGTCAGCGGAAAATAAAATTGTTTTTGCTCTATAGGACGTAGACAAATTTTAGTTTCCCCCTTGCGTCGATATGTGAAAGTTAAACGTAATAGTGGAGCTCGAAAATGTCAACCTGCTGGACAAAAGCAATTGGCTACAATGGGCTACAATTTATAATGAACTATTATTGAAATAACTATTTTATTGTTTTTGGCTCTCAATTATATTCTTTATTACTTTTCGTAAATAAAATATGTTTTTGTAATTTTTTAACGTAGGTATGTCCATTTTTTCTATTTTTTTCAATTGATTTTTTCGAGTTTAATAAATATTCTTATTTATATCTTTAAGGCCTATAAGTTATCATATAAGCTGGTCCTGGTAGTTTAAAAAAAAAGGAAAGTGTTAATTACTTTAAAGCTTGGCAACCCTACCCTATGCTTTAACAGGTCATCTCTAACATATTACACAGCACTTGTTAATTACAAGTTTCTAATCACTCATCAAATTTTAAAACATTCAAAAATCTTCACAACTTGATTTTATTAGTTACAGGCTTCTGTTCTACATCTGGATAGAAATAAGATTTAAATTTCAAGAAAAAAAAAATTGAAACTTATACGCAGATTTTTTACATAAGCACAATTTTGGTATTTCCGTTTATAGTTCGCTTTCAATTGGATACACATGGCTATTGAAGAAATTCCATTTTTATATGCAATGCTTTTCGCAGAAGAATAAATTTGATTTCTAAATAATTAACAGGAAGCGGGAACATCCATTACCAAGCCTATACACAAAACACACAAAAAATACAAATATCTGCAAATTGTTTATTAAATAAAAAAAAAATTGTTGCTTCAAATTGAAACACATGTCGGCGTAGCGCGCGAAAGCGAAGACAAACTACATTCACTTTAGTCATATAAACATTATAGAATCTGACATAAAGGGTGTTTTATTATTTGGTGTGATAAAACTACCGACGTGGATATGTAGTCAAATGTCAGAGAGTAAATAGGCGCATTCCTCGAAGAAAGATCTCTGAGGGATCCGAGATTTTTTAAGTGGAAAAAAATCTCAGCTATCAGCTTCCCATAAAAAATTTTCAAAGATCTCTAAAACGTAAAATTTTTGCATTAAATTTTTTAGAGATTTTTCTGTTGATGGGCCGGCCTTATGTTTTTATTGTTTTTTGTAGGTTAACAGAATTATATTGATTTAAATGGTTTTCTAAAGTCACACTTTTTCATAGCTAATTGGCTTCAATTTTATGATATTATTTTGCCAATAAGAATCAATTATGTTAAGTATTCAATTAAATTAGACGTACGCTAGCGTGCAACCATCTAATCTTAAAAGTCCTTAATGGGAAAACTTCAAACGATCTTTTTTCGACATACCTATCATCAGAAATATTTGAATAAGTTGTCAACATTTCATCATGCTTAAAGAAACACCCTAAATAAAGTTTGTGAATTTAAATTACGCGTGCAAAATTGGTCTCGGGAATTCATCGTGAGTAGTTTTTTTTTTTTTATTCAATGGACTCTATTTCAACGAGCATTTTTTTAGTCTTACAATATTCTTCATGTGCGACATCGTTAAACATATTTATTCAATCTCCTGTGTTGCTGCGTTGACTTGAAAGTATCATTTAATGGTCTATTTTTAGAGCTATTAAATTCTGTGAATTGAAGATATTTTACAATCAAAGACAAACTCATGAAGTGCATTTTGTTTATTTTTTCTGTTTTAATTTGAATGCATTCTTGAGGGTCTTCTTAAAAAGTAAATTGCCTTAAGTGAAAAGGATGTCCACATATGGTGTCGGTATTACATTTCACAAGGAATCCTTCGAAATTATACAGGCAAACGGCGAACCGCTTGAGAAACGCAAAGTAACATGTGTTCTTTTACATAGTAAATACATAGTTTAATTAAATTTTGTTTCTCAGAAGATATTATTTGGTGAATAGGGTGAAATTATGTGCATAGTCATTTTCAACAACTTGATAGATGTTAATTAGGAAACTGTTTTTTTTTTAATAGTGCTAACACGCAAGTTAGTACTACCACCTCTCAAAAACTGTTAAAATAAGCTTAAATTGGAAAAACCAGTACGTCAGTAATTGTTGTATTTTTTTTCCGTGAATAGATGGGGCGATCAAAGTTTTGGAAACAACGCCCTATAAACTGAATTATCTAAAACTAATACTATCAAAGGTAAATAAATAAAATTCTGCTATTACCAATTTTCGATAAATTTTGGTATAATCGACTTTCCTTCGATAAATAATTTATCGTAAGAAATTCCATAAAAAATTTGTTGCATTCTTATTTTATAGACCTCTAACTAAAATATGATTTTTTTTTGTTTTTTTTTTTTGTTTTTTTTTGCTATAAATTTCCTAGAAACAAGTGTCACTCCCCATTAACGATATCATAAAGAAAATTGTGTTATTAAATTAATTTGTCGCTTCCTTACTTTAGAAACAACGACCCCTTAACTGAATTACCATAGAAACACAGTATTATAATTAAAAAAATTGTTCTTACTGCGTTTTTACTATACATTTTGCCATATTTGCTGTCACTCAATAACATTTAGAAATTTAGGCAAAAAAAAATAAAAAAATAGTCGGTGCCTTATTTTAGAAATCACACCAATATAGGCGTATTTTAGAAATCTAGCACAAATATTTTCTGTCCGAAGAAAACTCAACTTGAATTTTTGCAATGTACTGGACGTATTCAAGTGACCGGCAGCGTATATGCAAAGTTTCAATTCGATAAAATAATTGTAAATAGGCTAAAAACGATTTGGGGTGTTTCGGTCCCCCATTGCCACTCCTAACTTCATGTAAGTACAAAGTTTCACTTCGATACCATAATTTTAAGCAGGCTTAAAACAATTTGGGGCGTTTCGACATTTTTGGAGGGTTTTTGTATGAAAAGTACAAGAAGGTTTTATTCAAAATGGCTGAATTTCGAACTTCCATGCACACAAACACTGTAATATATTTTTTTCAATGATGTAACATCGCCCTCCGCGCGCTTTCAACAAAAAAGGTCAGGCATAGTCGACTGCAGAATAACTAAATGCTTTAAGTTTAGGTAGTTCTCAACATTCATTCCATTTATTGATTCCATTTGATTCCATTTATTAATTCTAACAAAAGCTATCAAAAAAAATCTTCTTTCTGTAACTCTTTGGGCTACTGTATGTATATTAACTAAATTTATCGATCTTATATTGATAAGTTGAAAGAACACACAAAGCTTAACACTCATTTTGCTAGTGTTTCAAACTACATAATGCATAGCATTTTCCAATAAAGATTTCAAAATTGTCTTCATTTTCATTAAAAAGAAACCTTGGCGTGAGCAACATCAAGGGTCAAATGAGCTTACTTTCATTTCATAGAATGAAATTGCAGCTGACCGACCATATGTAGTCTTAAATTTCTAATAAAAGTATACCAACGTAAAGCTTCATAAAATCCAATCCACTTAAACGAGTAGGTATTTTTAATTTAAAAAATCCTACATGCAATCTCAATTTTTCAACGACACCGAACCAGCTGACAATCTCAAAAATGTATTCAATCATTTACTTTAGAAGCAAGTGCATTTGTAAGTTTACCTACATTCAGAATTCTAAACCACTACTGCTAGCGACGACGTCTACAATGTGCGGAGCTTTGAAATCTAAATCCATTTCATTCTATCAAGAGAGAAAAAAAAATAAAAATAACCATCTCTTTACGACACATAATTAAAGCACTTAAAAACCGCATCAGATTCCATCAAGTCTCTCGGTTCCATCTATGTTTTTATATACCAGAACCCTATGACCCCTATGTGGAATCTGTGTGCTCAACTGCAATATTCTCCCCATCTGAGTTTTCATAAATCAAATCGAGAAAAGTCTAATGTCCATTTATACTGCATGCACTTGAAAACGTTTTCCCTTCCAATAACAACAACAACAACAACAACAACAACAAATATAATAGATTGACCGAATACTCGTGCCGTACCGTAAACTTCTAATCCGGATATGTCGCGTCGCGCGCGCCGTCGCCTCGTCGTCGTCGAACCAAAGTGTGAATAAGAATTAAACAATTTAAAACAAAAAGAACGGAAGAAATCTTGTAAAGTCTAGCAAAGCACAACTCACCCTGACCAAACGTTAGTAGCACACACCCATACCTACCACCCACAAACGATCAATTTATAGATTACAATCAAAAGCAGCGCACGTTTATCCGGAAATTGAATTTGAAAAAAAAAAAATTAAAAAAAGATCTCAATCAATACAAACATAATGGAAAATTGTATATGAACATATGGAAAAGCAGGGCTTAGAAATTCAATAAATTTTGCGATAAAAATTTAAAAAGAAAAAAAAACTCTTAGAAAGTGCAAGCAGTTTTACACACTCCGTATCAGATGATTGAGGCCGAAATTCGAAATTCATATCAGCAGAACACCGAAATATATGAAATTTTGTTTTTGTTAAAAAACGAGTTTTTTGAGCACTTAATTAGCACCTAATTTGAACTTAAACATGCAATTAAATAAAATATGGTCTGCTCACTTTGCTCTGCTTACTTAATGAACATGAAAAATTTGGCAACGACAGAGAGGTGGAGAGGACAAAAAACGCTTTCAATGCCGTTTATCTCACTTAGGAATTAATTTTTTTGTCTTGAAATTTTGTGGGTGTTGAGGACACTTTATAAAGTAAATTGCCCTAGAAGTCTTTTCAAAAACTAATAACTGCAAGTAAAATCAGAAACGTTTTGGAAGGTGCAAATTTTTCAGGGAAAAAATCATTTAAAAACAACGGCCATACTTATAATATCAAACTAATAGTATTTTTCAGTTTTGTTGTCAAAGAAAGTTGCTTTTGTTAATAATTTCTGAAAAAAAAACTTCAAACTCAAAATTAAAAAAAAAAAATTAGTTTGTTTTTTGTTGCTTTTTCTTAAAAAAAAACACTCTATCTTGTTTTAAATACTAAATTCAGTTGGTATTTTTTAAGTAAAATGTTAACCATAGTACTGCTTAAATTGTTTATAGAATAGTTTTTGGAAAACCACAAAATGGTAATAATAATATCAGTTTTGGAAAAAAAATTGATTTTTTTTGTCTTTTGAGTCTTTAAAGTTTGGTGAAACCAAGAACTATAGTCTTTTTATACAAAAAGTTTTATTCAACACTTAGTAGCTACACGATGTTTCACTTTATTCGCAAAAAAAGAACAAAATAAAATGCATGACGGGGTCGCATGGACTTGCTCTTAGGGTCAAAGTTGCTGTGGAAGTTAAAGCTTCTTATATACAGTTTTTTAAAACTTAATAATTTTATAAGAAATTAGAAAGAAATAAAATTGTATTAAATTCATTACTAAAATGACATAAACAACTTCTTAAATTTTTTTGAGCTCCAAACAAAGTATGCCATTTAATTTGATTAAGAAAGATACATTTTAAGCAAAAAAAAAAATTGGAAAATCCTCAAACCTTTTTAAAAATAAAGTTGGTATGCAATTTTAACATAATATTATTGCACATCTAAAACCAAAATTTCAAAAAAATACAGCGACCAGTTTTCGAAAAATTGATTTTTCAACAAAAAAAAAAAATTCGAAAGATTTTTTAAAAATCCAAAAATTACGTTTCTGAAAATTTTGATATAAAATAAAATCATTAAAATTGGTTAAGTCGTTTAAGAGAAAGTCAAAAATTAGAAAAACGGTTCTATGGGAGGTACCGTTAATAGAATTTTTACAAGCATTTCTTTTATTCCAAAAGTGGGTCATACTTTACATACGCTTCCGGCTCATTTTTTAGATAATTTGATTTAATATAGCTTTTATTGTTTATAAGTTTTTCATTGGCCATTTTGTGTTAAAATGAATAAATTTCAAAGATTTATTCATGTATTTTTAAATTCATTTATTAATATATCTTTGATTTTATTTCATATAAATTGTCGTACCTTTTTGATTTTCGTTGGGAGCTATTTTTGTATTTGGTTTGAAATCATTTTCAATCTATGAAATGAAATGTTTGTTATTTTAAGCTGAACATTTTTCCCATCAAATGTTTTTTCTCAGACCAATACCAATCGAAACAATTTGAAAAAAGGGGTTAAATGAGGTGATATATGTAGCTGAACGAGAGGGATTTCAAAATAATAATTATTTTTAAAAATGCAACATTGCATTTTATTTTTACATTTTATTTTGACACAAAAGCATAAAAAAAAAAGATTTTGAAAACTTTTTGGCCCTCTAACTTCATTGAGTCAAATTTATGAAACAAGTTTTTTTTAAATGACAAACTGATATTCGTTTCTGATAAACTCAAAAAATCGATTTGAAAAATTAGGGAATAGGGATGCGGGAAAAGTGCTGGAGAGGGGAATACGCCTTTTTTGGTTAATATATTTTTATATGTTTATATGTTTATTTCGATTCATAATGATACAAAAAAAACAATATTGAGCATTTTAGAATTAGCCAACATAGCAAACAAGTGCAAAAAACTATCACAAAAATATCTTTTTTTCCAACAAGTTTAGAATAATTTGTTTTCAATTCAACTGAAATCAATCATGTGTCGCGGAATGTAAACTCATACATAATTTCTTTTTCGCAGGTTTTGTTTAGGTCGATTGATCTGATTTCTTGAATAAACATCTACCATGCTTTCCTCGAACTATTTTTTTTTTTATTTTATTGAAATTGTGAAAGAATTCATAGGAGTGATATTTAGTCAGAAGTTGAATTATGTTTAGCAATAAGTTATTTTTGGCTATGAATGAATGCAGTCAATAAAAATCCATACTTTAATGTACTTGAATTTATGTTTTCATAATTTAAAGTATGTACTTGTATACTCTTTGGAAAAGTACGAGTATTTTTTTAAATTTAAAGTAATTTTTTTTTTTCTTACATTTTATATCAGTTCTCATACGCTTTTTTTTATCGTATGCCATGTGGTGGATGTGGTTCATCAATAATTTGTTGGTTTAATATAAAAAAGTAAAAAAAACGAAATCAATGGATTGTAACTTCAATTGCCTATAATTGCACTTGACAGTGTGATGTGATACAGAGCAACCACATAAAAATCTATATGCACTACAAATAAGATGACTTTCTGTCACAAACATTTTTTTAAGAGTTGCCATCTATGTAGGTTCAATTTAATTGCTGTAAATTATTATTTTTTTTTTTTTTCAAAAAAATAAATCGGTTATACTATCAATTATCATAAACGAATTATCATATTAACACCGATTTTCACTTTGATCTTCTTCACTTGGATAAAAATAGTTCCTTTAATAAGTTTTTATTTTGCGCCTGAAATTTTCGACAGTTTTCATGAATATTAAACAAAAGTCCCTTTTTTCCTATATTTATGTATTTTTCAAAAGAGTTTATTAAGTTTTACCGGCTGTCAAACAAATGAATGTTAGAAAATAGAAGGGTCTTTTCAACCAAGTACAAATTTTCTGCGGCCACTTGCGCTTCTGAAAACAAGTGTTTGTGTAATGTATACCCGTTTTTTTTACTAGAAAAGTGCTCCCCAAGGCAATTGGAAAGAAAAAAAAGATTTTCGCTTATTCAAATCGATACATTGTATGAAATTTGTTTGCGGCAACTCTGGTAGGTCAAACGATACAAAAATGGTGATGGCGAGTTAATTGGATGGGTTATTATCATCAGATACATTTTGGTCAGTTGGATGGTGAGTCTTTTGGCACAGTACGATGAGATGCAATTTAATTTCTTTTTTTTGTTTATTAAATGTTTGTGAAGAAGGCTCGTTCATTCATTATTTGTTTTGTTTCTTTTTTTTATTTGCCAAACACCAAACCAATTGAAAACAATCTGTTATTTCCCGCTTAAACTGCTCGAGAATATACATTATGTATTTAGTTGGATGGTTGAAATAAAGAGAATGCATAGTCTCTAGGTTCCTTGCCAAGAGGAATTAAATTAGGAACATAAAATCATTGCGATATAATGAGAAAATATATATTTTCTTAGCTTTACTTTTTAGGTTCAAACTTTATAAGTTAAAAAAAAAAAACAATATGGAATGTTATCATTTATCTGGATTTTTGGCAATGATTTTCTTTTTTTTTTAAATCCTGATAATAAAACAAAGAGAGTATAAACACATGAAAAAACATAAAAATTTTTAAATTAAAAAATGAAAATTATTTTTCTTGAAATAATGGGACTTTATATAGTTTTCAGAGCAAAATTGTTTTTTTGAATATATTAGTTTGGGAGGTTGGACAAACGACAAATTTTGGTGGACAGCAAAAACTCGATGTGAAAAAATAAATACCGTTTGTATAAATTACGATTTGGGGGTGTTAGACAATTTTCGAGTTTTTCAAACTTTCTATAAAAATAAAATTCACGGGTCGCACGTATTTGCTCTTAGGGTAAAAGTTGCTGTGGACGTTGAAGCTTCTTATATAGATTTTTTTAGAATAAATGTTTTGAGCTCCAAACTAAGTATGCCATTTGATTTGATTAAAAAGATACATTAAAAAAAAAATTGAAAATCGTTAGAGCCGTAAAAAAAAAAATAATTTTAATTTTAATTCATAAAAATTCTCAAACCTTGTTTAAAAAAAAAAGTTGTTATGCCATTTTCAAAAAATATTAATGCACATCTAAAAACCAGTGACTTGTTTTCGACGATTTTTCATTTTTTTCAGATTTCCTATAGAAAAATTAAGTTAAATTTTTTTTCAATGAAAACTTTGGGCAAAAGCAGACAAACGATTAAAACCATTTCCCGGAAAACATTTTGAGTTTTCGGTTCTGGCTTCACGGAGCTCGAATTTATGTTCGAAAACAAAATTTCAATAACCTACTTATTTATATGACTAGCTCTTCTAGCGTTTCTCATGAAACTGACCCACATAAAATAAATGTACCTTATTTGTAAACTCAAGCAAGTCACGCCAAAGAAAAAAAATCTCAAATATAAATAAAAATGAGCAAAGGCGAATTTCAATAAAACGATTTCCTAAAACCTTCATCCTCTGCATTACATACATTTTTGTGGTAAAACATCGTGATCCCAATTTTTACAACAAATATCGAAAATAACAAGATAATATTCACGTTAGTAACCTGTTGCTTCAACTAAAGGCATGTCAATTTGATGTCCACTATCTTCCATAATTTGTTTCTTTTAATAAACGCTTCAAGCTTTTCTGGCTTCAACTGACTACAATGTAAGCCAAACTTTTATTAAGTTTTCATAGCTGTGTGGTTGTGGTATTCATGTGTATTTATGTAAAATCATTAACAAAAAAAATTTAAAAAGCACGCACAAAATATACAAAAAAAAAAAAAAACTTACTTCGAGCCTCGAGGTATCAATTACCCTACTCAGACGACCTTACAAAAATGTCTGCAATTCAATTAACTACGAAAACTAATAATTGCCATTGACAGTTGTTGTTGTTGTACTTTATTCCCAGACAGGATCAGGTTCAAAACCACAAAATGTGTTGTGTGCAACACGCAAACAACATTTTTTTTTTATAAATATTAAAACCGCCTGCTCGGTCTAATAGAAATTCCAAGGCAAATTCCAATTCAATGATTAAAGGAATCTCTGTTGTCATTGCAGATTAAACTACATTTACCTACTTGAATCACTCGACACTGTCAGCCACTGCGCTGGTACAGTGGGTGTATAATGCGGTCTTTCGCCTAAAAATAGAATTTAGAACAGCAACAATAGTCGCGTTATAGTTTAGAATCTTCCGCTGGAAGCTAATTAATTTATTTGCAGCTAGAATTTGTTTATTTATCTTTTTATCTCCATTGATTAGCATATGGAATGTTTTATTTAAGTTTATAAAATTTAATGTTCTGTTATAGTGGAACATAAAACTTTTTCTTTTTTCAATAAATTTGATTAGGGGGTATAAAACCAAAGTCCGTTGACCAATTCCGGAACAACAAATTTCATTAAAAGAAATTTAATTGATCGGATTTTATTGCTTAATACGAAAATGTGTGACTTATCAGTTTATTGACCTTTTGAGGAACATATTCTTTTTTTTTATTGGCAGGGTGGTCTGGCTGTGTCTTTATAATCGAGCTGATATGGAAAGACTTTCAACTGCAAATCACCTTGGCAGCACTTGATTAGTTGATCGTAGAAAACATATTTTTGCCAAGGGGAAAAACTGCGGAGAAAATTATTTACGAAACGATCATTTATATTATTTTAGCTTGTCAATTTATTATTCTGGGATAATACTTATGCTGGTATCTCAGATTTTATTTGCCACCAGAGATAATTTTTGTTTTGACCAGCTATTAACCTGCACAAATATAAATTTTTCGTGACATTTACATTTATTTTCACACGCATTTCCTCAAATACCAATGTGTTAGCTCTGTGAATCTATTACGGAAATACAAAATTTTTGAACAGGATGGGCTTAATAGTTTGTTCATTACCGAGACATTCAAAAACACAAATTTTGCTCTCAAAACAAAAAATCCCAAAATTTCCACAACTAAAAAATCTCTGAGACATGAATCCAATTTTTTTGTTTGTTCCACTTAAAAATTTTCGGAGCCCTCACAGATCTGTCTTTGTCGGACGCGCTAATTCGTTTATCCCCTCAAGTTCTTGTTGCTCTCCAAAAACAGCCGTTTCAAAAAATATTTAACATTCTTTTTTTTAAAGGGGGTATATAAAACTGGAAAAAATCCTTAGTTAAAGGGTTTTGAATGAAACAAAACCCTTTTTTCAAATAAATCGAACAAAACATCGGCTTAGCACCACTATTACATAGAAGAATAACCTGAGAAATGAATACCGTTTGTTTCGTTGCGATAAGTTATGATTCGAAGGTGTTAGACGATTTTTCAGTTTTTCAGACTTCCTATAAAAAAAAAAGAATGTTGAATACTTTTTGAATTAAGGGTGCACATTTTTGGTCAACAAACGTGGACAAACGGTGGACAATCTATTAAAAGCTAAAACTATTCCCGATCAAAAAATTGGAGTTCCCGTTTTGGCTTCACTTGACGGTCAAGTTAGCTATACCACCCACATACCACCAAACCACCCTTTAAAAAGTGTCAAAGCGACCATCAGCACAAAAAGTGGATATATGTAATTAATTGTCGTGAATTTGTCTCTAAATTATCGAAGAACAATCGATTATAGCAAAATTTATAGGAAATTATTAGTTTAAAAAACAATTTGTACCTTTGTTAAGTTTTAGATGATTCAGTTTAGGGAGCCTTGTTTCCAAAAAAATGGGTGTGGCAAAATTAAAATAAAGCTAGAATTTTTTGAAAAATTTTTGAAAAAAATTCTAGCTTTCTTTGAATAATAACTTGACAATCAAGTTAGCACTACCAACCCTCGAAATCTAAAATAGGCTAAAATTTAAAAAACATTTCCCCGGGAGTTTTCATTCAGAATAGGGCTGTATATGTTAAACATAAGCGCTTATCGGCTACTACTATGCGTAAACTTTCACATAAGACTTTTTGTTGAACAAAAATGATTAAGTTTCCTTTCGGCAAACGGCTCTAAAAGTAATTGAGTGGCAATTAGTTATGGCAAAATGTATAGCAAAAAAGTAATAAGAAGTTAATTTGTGTTTTTCTGAGCTAATTCAATTCAGGGTGCGTTGTTTTTTTAAAGTAAGGACGCAACAAATTATTTTATAGCAAATTTATAGCAAAAAAAAAAAACAAACAAACAAAACTATAAAACTTACTATACAACATTACGTACTGGCGTCATTTCTTTATTGCATAGCTTACTTTATTACATTTTATGACCCTCAAAAAAACGCGGGCGAAGACCTATCACGTTTTGTAGAGGTTGTTGCACTGATTACAAAACGGTATGTACAAATTTCGTAACAGCCCCAAAATCTACGTTATAAAACGGGTTTTTTGACTCCCGTCCATTGGAAAAAAAATTAGATTCGTCAAATTTTAACCATTTTTTTACTGTTTTGGAAATTTGTTTACTGTTTTACTATTTTTGAACCTAGGCTGTATAAGCTGAATTCTCACCGTCATTATATTAATATTATTATAATATCTATTTATCCCTTTTAAATTAATTTACCAGCAACCGATTTTAATAATTTCGGTCTTATTTGAAAGGTTTAGGCAGCTTTCCTCCTACAATTCAATTTGTATGTCATGATTCTGGGGTAAAATTGTAACCGCTCGGCAATACTAGTAATGATAATTTTGTGAAATTTGAACCAACTAAACCCTCCAAGCTTTTTAAAGTTAAAATATGGCAGAAGTTAAGTTTCTTGGAAAATATGTAACTGCACAAGTATTCATATAGCGGTTTAGTTGAGGCTTTCAATACCTTCTTGTAGAAGGCAATTCGATGAGAGACATGAAAAAAGAAAGACCATCGAATTGTTCCATTTCACTTTGAGTAATGTTGCTTTGAAAAGTTTTCTGTTGGATTCCTTAAAAATTATGTTACAGAATTCTCCAGAAGAAAAGATGTCAGCGGGGTCTCTAATCCTCTGATTCGAGAATCTTATACTCACTTTGGCACTACAAACATTTTGTTTCGTAAAAATAATATTATGAGGTGGTTGTTTTTTCACTTCAAAAACAATGAAAAATTCGAATATCAATTTGTTGTGAATGCAAAAGCAGGCATATATGGGATAACTTAATATTTTGTGAATGGATAAGGATAAGGAGTCATATATGGACGTTTCTTAAAACACGCCATGTCATGAAATCTACAGAAATAATTGAACATTTAACAATTAAATTATATTAACCAATATTGAAATAAAAAAATACATAACAGCTATCAAATTGTTGGAGAGCCAATAATGAATCAATTTTTGTTTCTGCAGTTTTACCCTATTCTGATTTTACGCGCACTGTCTAATTTGGTTGAAGTTTTTCACTTTTGCGTGCAAAAAAAAAACAACACCCAATATACAAAACAAATGACTATTCTAAATGATTAAAACGTTAATTTTCCACTGGCAGTTGCGTAATTCCGTTTAGGCAGCGTTAAAAAATCAAAAGCCATATATGGCTTTTTGTGCAGTAGAGGTTAAAGTGGTTTTCGCTATTATTTACTTGCTGAAACGAATATATTTTCTATCATTGCAGTCGTATCGATATGTTCTTGGTCTTGTTTAGATGATTAGATTGTGTTATCAATAGTTTTGTTCCACACTCGGTCTGAGACTGTCGAATTTAGTCATATTTAGTAATTTTTAGTTTGGTTTCTGTTCCCAACTTACAAAACTTGTGCTGTTTTTAGTAGAAGAGAGCGCCCTCAGGAGAGTACGAAATTTTCCCACCCTACCGAATTCAGTCCCAAGAATTTCTTCCGGCCGAACTATGAGTTCTATCAAATGAGAGGTTGACAAACATCAGGTGAACAAAAACGAAAAACAAAATAAAAATTTTTGAGGGTACTCTTTTAATTTTTCAAATTATTTAACTCTTCAGTCCAAATGCAACTTTATAGTTAAAACTAGTTTTATCCGAAATAATTACATGAACCGTACGTACAGCATCCTTGGCTCTCCTGTCCAAGAGTTATAAAAACTATAAAACCTTATTCTATTCTCATCCCTGTGTTGATATTTTTGACCAGACACGAAGAAAAAACTTAAAGGCTGAGGAAGCTTTTCGTTGAACGAAATCAAATTGTGCGGTTTGGTGCGTAATTAGTTTTCTTTTTTTTTTTTGGCATAAAAAATGCCAATTGTTTACTTGAAAAAAAAAATATAATTTACAAGTAAACTAAATTTAAAAACAAAATCACGCAAAATAAATTTACAAACACATTTTTGTTGAAATTCTATTTTTAAAGCGTTTTGCTCTGTGATAAGATAATTCACGAGCACGACGACCCAACAACAACGGATGCTCAGCAACCAAAAAGCAACAAGCATATAGCCAAGCCAGCCAGCCAGATCCAGTCATCCACGCGATCTCTTCAACCTTGAGAATCAAAATTACCTCTTTGTTTTTTTTTTGTTTTTTATTTAGATCAATCGAGTCGAGACTAACTAGACTACTCTTACTCTACTTGTTATAATTAGAATTCCCTGAATCAGTGAAAAATAATGAAAAACCTATAGGAAAACATGCCACATGCTTAGTTAGGTGTAGGCATCAGGTAGGAGGTAGAAGGTATACGCACAAAAGTTATGTACATAACTTCAAGTAGAGAAATGATAAACAAACAAACAAACAAACGATAACCATTCGTTTTTTTTTTTTTTCTTTTTCATATTTCACTTCACTTACCGGCTTCTTAGCTGCAAGTGGTTTGTTAATCAGGTTCAAGTGCGGCTCAAAGTCTTGGCCAAACTTCTTTTCGAACGAATGGATTTCAGCCGTTTGGGGGCATTCATTCTGGACAAGCTCCCAGATATCTTCGGGAATGTAGAAGCTTAGTATGAGTCCAAGTAGAAAACCAAATACAAAGTAATGGTTCCGATTAAGGGCAGATCTTTTCATTTTAACTGATATCCTAAAAACACTGTCCGACGACGACGACCACGAAGACGATGAGGAAGAAGAGGTTAGGGGTTTTCTATGGAAAGAATTTCTAGCCGGTTGTTAAAAATGGAATGCTAAAATAAAATAACCAAGATCCTTTATGGACAGATGGTATACACGGTTTGTATGAAGGTATAGTCGGTCGTCGGCGTCGATAAAGAAACTAGTTAACGACCAGGCGCAGATAAAACTTGTTGCTAACTCTTGAAAGAATTTAATTTAACACCACGAGCAACTGGAAAATCTAGGCAAAGAACTTATTTATTTGCTTTGAATGTGATAATTCTTTCTTTTTTTTATAAATTACTTTAACGTTTATTATTGAGGTAAACTTTATTCTATTTTATAACAAAACAAAAACAAACAACTTAACAAAATAAATTAACTGATTTTTTATCATTTTAATTTGTTCTAATCTGTTGCTGTTGGTGAATGCCGACACAGTGTGTGCAAATTCCGGCAGAGACACACCACGATTCGCGACCTATTTAAACGAGATGGTAAACGAAACAAATCCAAAGAGGTCAAGTCTTTTCGCAATTTTTTTTTATGAACACAAGATTCCCGGACACAACCTCACGTCGCATAATCAAATGTCAAACTGGCTAAAAATTTGAAGTTCGTTTTTGGGCTCCAGAACAGGGATGGCACTGGCGCTGATGTTTAATGTGTCGAATAGCGATAATTTAAAAACATTTTCATAAGTGCTGCCAGAACGTATTTTAAATTGTTTTTAACGAAAGTAAATTTGCATGTTGTACTAGATTGCTAAACGAAACTCTCCAGTCATTTTTTTAAAGTCTAGTACGCAGTCTACACTTCACACGATAGAAGCGAAAAATATTTTAGTTTACCAGATTTTATAAATACCCCTAACACTTATAGTACCCAAACAGACCTATTATATCATTTTGTTTGACAGCTCATTTGTTGTTTTCTGTATCTGACTCTTCTTTCTTACATGCGTCCTTGTATCTGGGAATGCTGTTTATGTCCTTCTCTTTGTGTGTTCATAAATATTTGGATTAATTTCCGAACTAATTTCATGCAAATGAGGTGGAAATTATCTCAGTTCGAGTTGAGAATTGGTATAGGAATTTAACTCATTTGGAAACTGATTTGGTAAATATGATTGAAGTCATCTCATTTGCTCTTGTCGAAACAGGCTTTAAGGACATGAAATCTAACTTTAACGAGTATTAATGCTTGCCCAAACTAAAGTGCGACAGTGCGAGACTATTTTTTTTTTATATAAAAACGCTTAGTGCTTTGTCGCATTTGGTGTGGGTACTCTCATATGACGCTGTGTGTGAATAAATTTTGCCGTTGTCGTGTCGCACTGTCGCACTTTGGTTTGGGCAGTATAATCGCCCTTTTTTTAGCTGTCAAATTCACAAAATTGACTCTAATTTGCTGAATGAAAGACGACATTAATTTTATGTAAAATTTGACCGAATATTCCTTGAATATTAGGAGTATTCATGCAACCTTGATAAACCTGGCAAATGTGGAAACAAGTTGAAATTTGTAGGTTGCTTGAATTCCCTTATTACCATTTCGCTTAGATGTGGAGACAACAGGAAAAGTTCTATTCGCTTAAAGTGCTTCAAGTGTTGGTAGGCTCTCGTCTCGCTCTGTCCAAATTTACAAAAAATGCCAAAAAGATATTTCCAGTATCATCAAAAGATTCGACACACCCTATTTGAAATTTCATATTATTCTACTACAATCCATATAAAATCTCTACTCTCCACAAACCACCTCAACTCAACGAACGTGAAAAAAATTTCCTCTACAAAAAACCTGCAAAAAATTATCGACTGTCAAGTTTTCTTCGCCTCTGCTGCTAGTATAGTTTTTTCACATTAGTCATCGTAGCAGAGAATTTTAAAATTAAAAAAACTAAGAAAATTTGCAATTGAAATAATTTGAAAATAAAAAATTACACCAAAACACACTTCAATTAAATCAAAATCATCTCGCCAAATCGCACTACCCCCTCAAAAAAACATAAACAAACATTGAAAAAAAACAAAAAAAAAAAGACCCAGCAGAACCCCCCGAGTTTTCCAAAAAGTGTATACCCCCAATATAGGAAAAGACACGAAGAAGAAAAAAATGCAAAAATATAAAAAAGGCCACTGAGAAACGAAAGACGAGAAAAAAATAAAACACCACCATTCTCATGTGTGCATGTTAATTGCTCATTTTTTTTTCTTCATTTTTTCGCCCATATCTTGTTCTTCGCCAGCGCAAAACCGTAAAGCAAACAAAAAAAAATTAGAAATTAAAATAAAAGAACAAAAAAAAAAAAGAAAAAATATATAAAAATCCGAAAAACCACTCCGATTGCGCTCTACATGGCACAAGAAAAAGAAATTCTACAAAAAATTCTATAAATAGCAGGACTTTTTCGGTTTTCCGTTGTTTTTTTTTTTGATTGTGTGTCTCTAATTCTCGCTCGAAACAGAAAGTTAGCGCTAGCGGTACGGTAACTAGAAGAGCAGCAGCAGTCGCGTCAGCAGACCAGCTACGAAAGGAAGCCGCCTTCTTGGTCGTCGTCGATTGTCTTGTCGCCGTTCCCGTTGTCGTGTTTAGAAGAGCAAAAGGTTGGTGAGAGTTTTAGTTTTAGTTTTTTTTTTTCGTTGTTTTTTTAAGTATTTTCAGAGAAAAAAAAATCGAGGATTTAGAGTAACAAGTGAATAAATTTCCCTTCCTCTCCTCTTTCTCTCAAGTTAGTTCGAAGTCGTCCCCCCTGCGAGGTGAACCAACAACAATGTCTTCGAATAATCAATCGAGCCAAAACCAGGCCAACAGTAATCAAACGCAGCAATCTCAGCCAAAACAGTCAAACAGTCAAAATGAGCAGCAGCAGTCTAGCACCGCGGCAGCAGCAGCAGCCTCACAGAACTCAAACTCTAGCCAACAGAGTCCAACCAAAAAGTCTGCACTCCCGACGCCCACCCAAAGCACAAAGGACCGTGTAGTGGACACCGTGCCATTCCCTCCCAGTCACAAGCTGACCATGTCGGAGGTGTTCGATGCCCGAACTGGCAAGATTCAGCACGAAGTACTTAAGCAGCATTTCATCCTTGAGGGGCGCATCGAGGACGGGCCAGCGATGCGGATAATCCAAGAGGGAGCCACTCTGCTGCGCTCAGAGAAGACAATGATTGATATCGAGGCGCCAGTTACAGTGTGCGGCGATATACATGGCCAGTTCTATGATCTGATGAAATTGTTTGAGGTGGGTGGTTCGCCGTCCACCACCAAGTATCTCTTCCTCGGCGACTACGTGGATCGAGGCTACTTTAGCATTGAGTGTGTGCTTTATTTGTGGGCCCTGAAGATCACCTATCCCAATACGCTATTTCTGCTGCGCGGCAACCACGAGTGCCGCCATTTGACGGAGTACTTCACCTTTAAGCAAGAATGCAAGATCAAGTATTCGGAGCGGGTGTATGACGCCTGCATGGATGCATTCGATTGCCTGCCGCTGGCGGCGCTCATGAATCAACAGTTTTTGTGCGTTCACGGCGGGCTGTCCCCCGAAATCCATGAACTAGACGACATTCGCCGCTTGGATCGGTTCAAGGAGCCCCCAGCTTTTGGCCCCATGTGCGATCTGCTTTGGTCAGATCCGCTCGAAGACTTTGGCAATGAGAAGAACTCTGACTTCTACACACACAATTCGGTGCGTGGTTGCTCGTATTTCTACAGCTATGCGGCATGTTGTGATTTCTTGCAGAACAACAATCTGCTCTCGATTATACGGGCACACGAGGCGCAGGACGCCGGCTATCGCATGTACCGCAAGAGTCAAACCACTGGTTTCCCATCGCTCATAACAATCTTCTCCGCTCCCAATTATCTCGATGTGTACAACAACAAAGCGGCCGTTCTCAAATACGAGAACAACGTAATGAACATCAGGCAATTCAATTGCTCGCCACATCCGTACTGGCTTCCGAATTTCATGGACGTCTTCACCTGGTCGCTGCCATTTGTTGGCGAAAAAGTCACAGAAATGTTGGTCAATGTCTTGAACATCTGCTCCGATGACGAACTGATGTCCGAGAACGAGGATGGCGGCCAATTGGATCCCGATGAGGCTGCCCTCCGCAAAGAGGTCATTCGCAATAAGATCCGTGCCATTGGCAAAATGGCGCGAGTATTTTCCGTATTGCGCGAGGAATCCGAATCGGTGCTACAGCTAAAGGGTCTCACACCCACTGGTGCTTTGCCATTGGGCGCACTGTCCGGCGGCAAGCAGTCCCTCAAGAATGCCATGCAGGGCTTCTCGCCCAACCACAAAATCACATCGTTTGCCGAAGCCAAGGGACTCGATGCCGTCAATGAGAGGATGCCACCACGACGTGATGGCGGCACTGGACCCACTCCCTCGCCCGGCGACGAGGCCAAGTCAATAGCTGCCGCAGCCGCTGCAAATGCCAGCAATGTTGTTAGTGGATAATTTGGTAAATATAATAGTCATTAAAAAAGAAACAAAATAAAAGTTATTTAACAAAATAAATATAATTAACTCCGCTTCCGGAGCTTATGAAAAAATAAAAAAAATTCTTAAATCAAATACAAGTCGAAACAAAATAAATAATAAAAAGAAAAACAAAAACAAAAAAAAATTATCGTCCTAAAGAATCGTCGTTATCTATCATTATCGCTCGGCATTTCACCCACACTCACACATACTTTATATACAAACTAAGCAACAACAACAATTCCTTTCTTTCTTAAGAGAAAACAAATTAAAAAAAAAAAAAAAAAAAAACAAACAAAAAAATGAACAATCTTATTCGAATCTTAGTTCTAAAAAAGAAAAACAAAACAAAATAATTCAAAGCAAAACAAAACAACTGTTAATATATTTATATTCCTATAAATTTCGCCTGTTTAATTTTTTTTTTTATTAATTAATTAATTAATTATATTTTTGTTGATTTTTTTTTATCAAAATAAAACAAAAACAAAAAAGAAAAACTATTTATGTATACAACTTTTTTATTTTTTATTATATTATATATCGTAGTTGTTATTCTATTGTTAATTTTTTTGTTCTCTATTTCACTTTATCTCTATTTCTATCTTTTTCTCTTTTTTTCTATAGAGAAACTGAATTTATTATTACAAAAACAAAAAGTTATTATATATTAGTGTAAGTTTAAAATAATAAATAAAAATTAAATTAAACAAAAAGAAAAAAACAAGAAAATTTTTTTGAAAAATAAAAAAATATATAAATAAAAATAATAATTTTTTGAAATTTTCTTCTCAAATCACAAAAAAAAAAGAAAACAGAAACACTCACACATACTTAGTCAAAAGAAAAAAATTATTATAAAATAAAATACAAACAAAAATCAAAGGAAGGAAATTTCAACACCTTAAAAGTGTTTGCCAAAGAATATTTAACAATTTTCTCCTTAAAAGTTAATCTCGAAATAAAATGAAAAAAAAAAAATCAAAAAAAAAAAAAAAATATAATCAGTCATTGAAACAAAAAAAAAAAAACAAATCAAATTTAATAATTTTAACAAACAAAATCTCTAAGCAAATATTATTAAAAAAAAAATAAAAAATAAATGCAAAAATAAATTATATTTAAAAATTTTAAAACAATTTATGTGGAAAAAATTTAAACAAAATAAAAAAAAATACAATTTTAGTAAATTATTTGCAGAATTAAATTTAATATTGAAAATAAATTTAAATAATGAAAACAAAAAAACCTTAATCCTAATTATTACCTATTTCAAAAATAAAAATTAAAAAAAAAATCACATACCTAGATAAATCTTATTAAATTTTAATAAAAATTATTAAAAAATACATACTATTAAAAAAAATAACAAACAGAAGAAAAATACAACAAAAAAAAAATAATATAATAATAATAATAAATCGCCGCCACCTTTCTTTTTAAAAATGGTGTAAAACTTCTTGCAATCACCAAAACAAAAATATAATATTAAGAAAAAACAAAAAAAAAAAAATACAAAAACAAGAAACATAAAAGAATCTTTATCAATGTTATTAACATAATTAAGAAAAATACAAGTACCTATCCAAAAAAAAAACTAAAAAAAAAACATTGGACTTTTATTTTATTTTTTTGGAAATTTAGCAATTTATTTAGATACGGTGTGGTCTCTAGTCTAAACGACTCTGCACATGACAGCGACCAACGATGAACAATGAAGGAATGAGCAAACAAGTGAGATTTTAAACATTTCTAAATCTAATTTTTGAACTAAAATTTTCAAAATGATAAGAAACTAACTGAGATTAACCATAAGATACCAAAATTTGTATTTTTAGTTTTATTAAAATGAGAAATAAATGAAAAAATAGATTTCATTCGCAACGACCAATTTGTTTTTTTTTCAAATATTTCTAATTTTAATAATTTAAATGAAAATTTTAGTGTCATAACATTATTTTTAGTTAGGTTCTTAACATTTGGTATAATTTTTGTTAACTAAAATAGTTGCGGAAATGTATTAAATACAATTTGTTCGTTTGTTCACTCATTAGTTGGTCGCTCTCATGTGAAATGGGTTAAGAGCTGACAGTTGGGTGTAACCAAAATCTGAGTATGGAGTTTTTACGTGTCCTTATTTCAAATTTCAATCTTGTTTTTCGGATTTATAAAACTTAATTTATATGCTATTTTAGTGAACCATTTTCGGAGACTATTCTGTTTGTTTTTTATATTTAAAACTCTCCTAAAAAAAGAACGCCTTTGAAGCTCATTAACTTGGGTTTTTTTTTAATCGGATCGTTAAGATTGAGGTCTTTAAACTTTGGAAAAATGACAGAGCATCAGCAAAAACAATTAAAAATGTTAATTAAAGTTAATTTGTCATTGTATTATAAGAAACTCAATGATATAAGTTCAACGTGTGCACTAATGTGACTGGTTACTAATTACATAGAATAAAGATTACAACACAAAGAAAAAGAACTACAAGTAACAGTAGGAGGAGCACTAGTGTTCCGTACGACCGAAACTGTGCAAATATTTACAAAGAATTTATATGATGGATTTATGATCGAATTTTTTTTCCAATGTAGAAATTTAAGGCCTTTTTGCTGGTGTCTATTCGCAATAAATCTATTTCAAATTATTCAATTCTATTGAGCTTCGAAATGATAAAACTTTAGGGAAAGCATGCCACATAGGAACAATTTGCTGTAATAATTGTATTTATTAACGATTTAGGCACATTTACTGATGTATGTTGATCATAAGCTCTGGCTACTTATTACTCTGCGTAAACTGTCACATAAGAATTTATGTTGAACATAAATGCTTAAGTTTCGTTTCAGCAAACGGCTCTTAAATTATTTAGTAAGAATCAAAAATTGATTGCCATGTGTAAGGGTTGCGAATGGTGGCCTAGCAAGCTATGATACCTTCGCGGTCAGCTATAGTCGGCTTTTAAACTTAGCACTTTTTGCTTGCAACTCCATTTCTTGTGACTTGTTTGTCACTATTATGAACGACGACGAAAAAAAAGCAAACATACCCAAAGCAGAACAAAAAGCCCAAAAAAGATCATCTGATGTTTTTCTCTTCTTTAAGATGAAGCAAACGAGTGTGAAAACAAACAAATTGCAAGCAAAATGTCAACATTTAAAAGCAGATATAGCATCACTCTGTATCTGGTTGGGTAGGGCGGCGGCGCGGGGGCTTGTTGAGACATTTTTTGGCGCTTTATAAATGTCAATATCATCGTAATACCGTTGCTGTATTTGGATCGGTAAAAGGAATTACATTTCGGCTTCTCTATGCAATTTGAAAAAAAAAAATTATCTAATAGCTGGAAAATTATTTCGTCTCAAATGTTCAAACCAAGTTGAACCAGTGTGCCGGGTTAGTTTGACTAAGGGATAAAAAGTTGAAAAAATCGTCTCTACAAAGAACAAAAACTCAAAATTTACTTTTGCCTTTTGCGAAACTAAATTTTTCGTTAACAATTTCGCTGTGTGATTTTTGTATAAGATTTTTGGTTTCGCTTCAGCAGCGTACACGAAAACATAAAATATAATTAGGTGGGAGATGACGAGAATATTCGCACGTTAACATACTTTTACCATTTAAAATCGCAAATATGAGAATTGTCCTCCTTCCTATAGATAAAATGCAACCAAAATTAGTTTGACACGTGGCGGTTTCATTACCTGCTTCGATTGTGTATGATCGTGTTCATGTAGGACTTATAATTTCTGATTTATCCACGTGGACCAACTTCATGACTCACATAACGAAAGGGAATCTGCACAGCTGGGGAGGAGTTGAAACCATACACGATGGCTCGTAGGATTAGTGGAGGCTCTATGCCTCATGAAAGGTAAACTGGTTTTACTATTTAATCACCGATAAGTTGGTTTTAACTATTTTTTTTTTTAATTTTAAAGGGTCACTATGGCGTATGTGTATTATTGTGATAAATTAAAGTTAATACAGATAGTTCCATACTTTTAACACTAGTATTAACAAATAAAAACGAGTATAACTTTTGGTTTTCCAAAAGTAAAACAGAACGCATTTTTAAAACTATGATATTTGCTCTAGATTGTTTGAACTTATAGCTCTAAAATTATAATTTTTATTTTTCCGTCACCTTTTCAGAAAATATTAAACTTTTTTAATACCACTCAATATATTGTGCAAACCGAAAACATTGTGCAATACAGCCCTTACACGGTCAATATTATTGCACAATACTGAGTTGTGCGCAATAATATTGTGGCGAGTTAGGCCGGCATACGATTTTACTTAATTATCTCAATCTTACTCATTTTAGCCGTTATTTAAAACATAAATCACCGCATAAATAACCAAAATTCCATAGTTTTTGATATGTATACTGTAAAAAACGGAGAATAGTGAAATTTCAGTGTCATAGTCTGGTTAATTATAAAAACAAAATTGTTTTTTAAAAAGTACTGATTTTAAGAATTTTTAACATTTTTTAACAAGTATTTTTAGTGCAAAATGTTACATTTTTAATTCTACTTTAAAAACAATAAAAACAAAACTATTATTTTAAAAGTTTTTCGATGGTTTCTCATGTTTCCCTTGATAAATTTTGTTGTAAAACTTCAAATTCGTGCTCTTTGAAAACTATTGATACAGAACTTCCCCACCTCTAAATACGCTTTCACTAGACTACAGAGAATATTTTAAACAAATTTTTAGAAATTTAAAGAGATTTAAAATGTTTAGAAAGATGACATGCAGTTCTTTCACACTTCATTTATAGTTTTGTAACAAAGTATTTAGCAGTTAATAAATTCGACATTAAATGTCCAAAAAAATAAGAGTTTTTAACAACGTCAAAAAAATAACATGCTAGAGAAGTTTCGACTCAAACTCAGCGCTCCATAGTTTAGTTTAAAGGCGTTTCGCTGCACACCAGTTTAACAAAGAATCCACGTCCTCAGGGGCCTACTGCACCTGTTATTTTTACCCCTTACCCATACTTTTATTAAAAAAAAAAAAATGAAGGATTGAGCTAAGGCTAAAGAGAAACCTGCCGTGTTTGCAGTTCATGAATATTTTTTTGGTTTTAATTCGTTGTTAAAAGCAAACCAACATTACTAAAAAAAAAACTCGGATGTTAGTTCGATGGAAACAAATTTAATTTGTTCTGTAAGCCCTTTCTACTTTGCTTCACTTCTGATCAGATGGAAATAATTCTTGTTTTCCCAGTTTATGAAAAAAAACATATCAAAATTCATCTTCATCCATAATGTAACTAAATTATCACCTCAAATATCAAAATTCAAAATTAATGAGTTTTGAAGCAAAATATTTGTTTTTTTTTTTGCATATTTTTATGGAACTTTAAAAAATTTTATGCAGAATTATTGATTGTTGTTTTTTAAGATAGCGAAACCAGTTTATTTAACAAAATATCGTTTATGTGTTAATTTGGGAATGTTTTTCTCTTCATAGGAAGGTATTGTATGATAAGTGACACTTAACAAGCTCAAACAATTTAGTAAACAAAATTTAATGTCGTTTTAGTTAAAAAAAATGAAAAGAATAAGAGGTTCCGCTAGCTAATTGAATAAAATAAATGCTGTTCAAACAACAAAACGAAGAAAATTCAATACAAAATAATTGTATTCATTTATTATTCAGATTATTTGATTTTTTTTTAAACATAATAATAACATAATTAGAGTAACAAGTTAAATAGACGCAATGAATGACACAACGTCATTTTAGAAATAATTAATAATTATCCAGTAATTACGTAGAATTGGTGTATTAAAAGGTCAAAGTATTATTTTGCGTACATGGGTATATGCAGGAAGCTGTCTTATGACAACAACGTTGTTTAATCATTATTTTCAAATATTTAAAAAAAAACTTGTTTGTAGCTTAAATACTATTTATACTTAAAGAGAATATGTGTATTGAAGTTGAATATTAATGAACCGCGATCTTAAAAGTAGCACACAATAACAAAATATGACTCCAAGACAGATGAATATACCTATGTACACACAAAAGCGAATTTTTAATATCAAAAACTACATCGTGGGTACATAATGTACCTATAGATACATAATGTAAATATTATTAACAAACACAGTTTCTAAACAGCATTTTTCTATTGGCTCTTAAATAGAGCATTAGATAAGAATAGAATATTATCAATGATTCACTGTCTGTTTTGAATTCTATTGCTAGTAAATATATCGACTAAACGACTAAAAATTCAAACTTTTCGTTACTCTTTATCAAAAGAAATGTGGGTCTATAAGCGCGATCAGCGACAACAGCTTTAACAGAGAGCAGCCTAAAATTATGCAAAGCAACTTTAATTCAGGCTACGAACTACAAAATTCTCCATCAACAACTTTATGATTTAAAAGTGGAGAAACCGTTACTTTTGATCAATTTAACAACAAAAAATCTACCATTTTAGGAGATCAACAAGCCGAAAACAAGATTTTTGCGATCAATTCTTCTGTGTGTGATAAAAAAAAATAAAATTTTCATCGTTGTGTCTAGATACAAAAGTTTTTGTAATGAAGCACCCTTACGCATAGAGAAGCACTGAGACCGTATGCCATTATTTTTCGTTTTAAATACTGAATTTTTAGATAAAAAATTGAAAATCGTTAGAGCCGTTTTTAAAAAATCTTTTTTGTATAATTAAAAAAAAAGTTTGTACCTATGGCATTTTCAATAAAATATTCAAACAAATTGAAAAATCAAAATAAAAAGAAAATCACTGACACATTTTCAAAAAATAAATAGAAAAAAATAATAGAAATAATAGAAAAATAGCCGAAAATCTTTTGAGTAAAAGTTGTCATCGAAAATCAGAAAAAGAAAAACTTTTTTTTTTATTTGTTAAGTGTGGCCTTGACTGTTGTAGTAAGAGTAGAAATGGTAAGGAACTGTTATTAAATAAATTAAGTTGTTTAATGTTCGTTATATCGTCGCCAGAAAAATTAATGTGCAAAAATGAAAATATTGGGAAATCGTGTTACAAGGTTTTTGTTGGTGTCCTAAAATTGGAGAGAATGTTTACATTCATTTTATTCGCAAAACAAAAACGAAAAAATGCTGAGTAGTCTACTTTGTTTTTGTTTTGCGAATAAAATAAAAAAAAAACGACTATTGTAATATAATGCGGCTTCCTTCCCGTCTGTGTGTTCTTAATTTTGGTAAATCACAAATCACCTAAAGGGTATCGAATTTTTCGTTGAAAATTAATCTTTCGTGTTAAATTTGATCACTGAACCATTATTTTGAACGGCTTTTTTAATAAAACCAATTTTGCAAAGTTTTCTAAATGCTTCTGGAAGCTTCTGGATGCCCAATCAAAAACGACATTAAGGTTTTCTCGAGTTTTCTCGTTTAATTAAATTTAAATAAACTATATCGTATAATCGTTTACAATTCCCTTCAATTGGGCAAAATCAAGTTCAATGCATTGCATTTTTATATAATTTTCACACTCAAATAAAATCATTTCTCTTCAAGCTAAATTGTACAGAATTATATTTTTGTTTTAAATACAAACGGTTTATATGCCTATTAGTATCAGAATGTTCTATTTCTATTCAGACACTATCAATACAGTATTCTTCAAATCTGTACCTAGCCTTAATTATATGTACATCATTGAAACAATTGTCTTGTTCGGTGGTTGAATTAAGTTAAATTTATCAAATAATTGAAATAAAGAAAGAATTAAAGACGACAAATTTATAAATTTGTTTATTAGAAAATCTCCTTCAAATTAATTCATTTAAAATAAAATTGTCTTGCATATTTTGTTGGCACAAAGTAAATTGCATCAAAATCAAAATAATAATATTGTCTAGAATCATTTCGCATTACAATTGCAACACATCATGATATGTGAGCCATAACTTACAATATTTTTTTTTGTTTTTGTTATTGTAGGTCTAGGAATTCGTTTTGAATTTTCTTTATTTTACTATTAATTACTTAAATTTAATAACAAAAAAGCAAAAAAAAAAATTGTTTTTAATGCTAACAATAAGTTTTTTTTTTAAAAAGCTAATAATAGCTGTTCTCTTTGATAATAATGAGTAACAAAAGCATACAATAGGAAAATACTCAAATATCTTAACATTATTTGTCAAGAAAAATATAAATGTGCTTTTTTCTTAGAAGTCCAGACAAACTGTCTATTTGGGGAAACAATTTCTGGGTTAGTGAAAAATTAAGCATTCATCAATTTCAGAAGAAATAAATGATACAAATAATATAATTTATTACTTACTTAAAAAAGAATTCTGAACAATTAGCCTTATGTAGAAAAGTAAGGGGTAAAGAAATGATTTAGGTTCAAATAATATTTGAAAATTAAATTTTTCTAACGAAAAAGAAATCTTGAAATAAAAACTATAAAATACTTTTCTTTTACAAGTAAAATTACAAGTTTAAAAAAGAGGGGAGGTGGTGGGGGGGCATATTTTCTAAAAAAAAAATAACTAGTAGTTAATTGCTTAACTTAAGAATTGTAATCCATACATCGGTAATTGATGCCATACATCGGTAAACGTACTTTTCTCAAAAACGGCGCTTCCGATTTCCACGAAAAAAAAGTTATTTTTTTTTTTGGTAAAGGTCTCTCTTTTAATGCAAACCATTTTATATAGAAAAAAATACTTGCTCTATAGCGCAAGTTGGTTTCGTGTAAGCAAAATTGTTGAGGTTTAAATCAAAACCACAAAAGTGGTTTTCGTCATGCCCCGTCCGTCGGTCTGTGCGTCCGTGCGTCCGTGCGTCCACCTGTACACAAGTTTTTTTTTTTTTTGTTTTTGAATACCTCGTCTGTGCGTCCGTGCGTCCACCTGTACACATTTCCACTGCCCAAACACGTGAACGGATTGTCTTCAAATTTGGTAGAGATGATTTTTACGTAATTTCGAAAGTTTGTTTTTATTTTTTTTGTTTTTGAATATCTCACCTAGAACGAGTACCTCCTATACAACATTTTTGAGTTATTCGAGTTTTCTCGAAAACGGCTCCAACGATTTTGATTAAATTTTTTGATATGACTTTTTCAATAACGACAAATTTTTAGAATTTTTTTCAAAAAAAAATCTATCGAGCGATTTAAAAAAAAAATTATTAAAAACGATTTGTCAAAAAAAAATTGGTATGCCATTCTTAAGATACTTAGGATTTATCAACATGTAAAAATTAAATTTTGAAAAAGCAAAAATCATTGACCCAATATCGAACTAAAAAATAATTTTTCTCAAAAAAATCGAATAACGGAAATATGACCAAAACTTTTTTTGCGAAAATCGCCATAATTTTTAGTTATCTCCTTATATATCTTTACTCGCTCAACCGATTTTGTTCAAAACTTGTCAACAGGTTCTTGTTATTATTTCGAAAAATATTGTGTATTTAATAATAAAAAAAAAATCTTAATAAGAAACTAAACTAATTGCATACTTTGTTTTGAGGTTAAATTCATCTCCGAAGTATAGTTATTTGAAAATTGCATTTACAATTTTTTTATTAAAAAGGCGTAGCATATAAATGGAAGTACGTGCGATCGAGTCGTGTAATTTTTTTTACGTGCGATCCAGTAGTGCTTTTTTTTTTTTGTTTGATTTAGAAACAAAAATGGAAATTTTGTTTGAAAAACCATTTTTTTTAAAATGGACTTATGATTTTTTTCCAAAATTCAGTTTTTAGTTGTTGATAAACGGCATAAGTAAAATTTTGTTTCATAATTTGAAAATTGTGTATTTACATACAGTACATACACTTTAAGAAATACTTATACTCTTATAGCAGTAGTTTTTGAAATATAATTAAAATATCAAAATTCATTTAAAAATCGAATTTTAGATTTTTTTCTTATTATTTTTAATTTATAATTAAAATTTTTAAAATAAATAAATAAATTAATTAATATATGTAAAAGCAAGTACGTGCGATCAAGTCGTGTTTTTTTAAAAATTGTTCTTTATGAAAGTAAACATCAAATGGCGTTTATAATTAATGGAGGTGAAATTCAGGTATATATTTTTTTTAATTTACATATCAAAATTTAAATTTTAAGTTTAAATAATATGAGGATTTTTATATACTTAAGTATAAGAGCAAATACATATACAACTAAGCCGTGCATTTTATATTTCAAGTTTGAGTTTAAAATTGATTTTGTTTTTCAAAAACTATTGAATTTAGGGTACCAAGATTTTTTTCTGTCTTTCAAAACAAGCTTAGTTCTTTATTATAATTGTTGCAGCTCAAGGCAATTAGACAAAAAAGAGGCCTGATGGCCTAACCCGGAAAATATACCTTACAACATTTCTATTGGTAGACATTTTTGATAGCAATGCCTCATATCCCAAAAGTCTAAACGAATCCAATATTGGGTTTGGCTATCGTCTTGATAAAGCTGCATCAATTATTTAATAATTTACTAATTTTCCTTGAGACTTTTCATATAAGAAATTTAAATAATGAATTTTTTGTTTGTTTCACTAATGACATGACTACGACCAAAACGGCGGAATGAGAAAAAATTACAATTTCTTAAACATCTTTAATGAAGTCGTTTGTAAGTCAAAATGAGCTTATTTGTGTGATAAATTGAAATATTGAGACTAATATGTTAATAGGACTAGAAACTCCAACCGGACGATTTTAAAGCCCCCAGTTAACCTTCTGTTTACTCATAAAATGACGTTTGTTCCATACAAAATAAACGTAATTTTTAAATTTAAAAGTCTGTTAAATGTTTTTTACACTCTGTATAAATAAAGGAAGAATTTAACAATCATAAAAATAAAAAAGCCCACATGATCACGTGAAAGGGTGTTTTTTTCTATTAAATTGGCTTTTTTTTGGGTCTCAGTCATACATATCTTGAGAAATTGGCATAGGTAGTTTATAATTCTGATAATAATTGTGATAATTAAGATTCTAAAATCTATTTTAGGTAGCATATAAATTTCGGTAGGTTTCCAACTTATGGATATTATTTTAAATGATCTGGCAACGCTGGTTTGATTTGTTATAAAAACTAACTTTTTCTTTATTTGTTGTTTTTTCCATTTATTGTGTTTTCTTCTTTGGAATTGGAATAGCCTCTCCTTCCTAACCAAACCAGAGTTCTACTCAGTTTTCATGGTCTCTTCTTTCATTTCATCTTCGTTGCACTGCGGTACTTTTTGATTTCGATGTGCATCGAGCATCGACAATGCTCAGCTGGCCGATCGCATGCAAGCTGGCAAAGGCAAGTCAAACTCAGTCGTTCGTTACTTCGTCAGTCCAACCGGCTATGGACGGCCTATCTGGGTTTGATTCATTTTTCTAGATTTAGTTAACATTTTACCGTTTGACGGGTTGGTTCGATACGGAGTGCCTCGCTGATTTTACTCACTCAACCGGTTTCGATCGTGAATCTTCGACTGTTCGGTGTATTATCTTCAACTCCATTGAACATTTGTGGTCCTTAATTATTATTTTAAATAAATTAACAAACAAAAGTAAAATAAAAGCTTGCAATCAACAACTACAACTCTGTTGTTTTTTATTCGTGTTTTTTCTTCACTACGAATCGAATGTTGACAGTGGTATTTTGTTTATAATAAAATTGCGGCCTTTGTCTAGATTTTTGCGCCATACAATAGCACAAAAAGTGTATACCTACATAGAAAACCAATACCAATCAAAGTGAAAACAAAACGGGTTTCGTGTGTTTGTTGTTGTTTATCTGCCAATTTAATTGAAATAAACAAAACACTAATGTGTGCTTAATGATCGATTATTATTTTAAAATATGCAAATTAAAGTGATAATCTTGATTTAAAGATAAGTTGGTATACCTACTCACCTACTGCAACTTACTTTGGGATATTCTGTCACTGAAAAGAGAAAAAAAAAGTACAAATCTTGGAATCCAACTGCAACAAATCTGCTTGATATCGACTTTTGAACAGGTGAGTCGAGTAAATTATGAGTAAATCGGTTAACTTTGATAGGTGGAGGGTATGAAGGGTATTAATTAAAGATTATGATTTGAAATTTAAAGACAAAATAGGTACCTCTGACGAAAGATCATCTCTATTTTCAGTAGAAAAGTTGATCTTGACTCAGAGCAAAGCTGTAAAAACACAAAACTTGTTCAACAGGTGTTTTGAATGTTTATATTTTTTTTTTTTTATTTGAGATGAGGCTGTTTTTATAAGTTCATCAGGGCTTCTTGGTAAAACCAAAATTTCTAGGTACGTCATTTTTAAGTACCTACCTATCAGCAAAATTTTAGATCGGCCTAATTTTGTAAAGAATTTTGTATGGAAGTTAAAATTTAGCGCGATCTGCGTGCGTACCTAGACTTAAAGGGGCCAACCCATAGAATCCTTTGCGTGCGTTACGTCGACGTTTCCAACTGACAGCTCGATAAAATACACACGTTCTTGTGAGAAGCGACCCATAAAGGGGCCAGCCCATAGAATCCGTCGCGTCCGTTCCGTCAACGAATCCGAAGTCGATGAAGTTAGAAGTTTGGCTACTTTTTCCGTCGCGTTCGTTCTTATGGGTCTCTTCTCATAACAACGTGTGTATTTAATCGAGCTGTCCGTTGAAAACGTCAACATAAGGCACGCGACGGATTCTATGGGTTGACCCCTTAAGAATGGACGCGACGAAAAAAGTATCCGAATTTTTAACTTCATTGACAACCGATTCGTTGACGGAACGGACGCGTAGGATTAAGCAAACAAATTACTCAGAGCACAAAAAAACACAGTAGCTGTGTTCAAAGAGGAAATAGTTAGATCAGAACAGGTTCGTGAGAAATGTCAGAACGGAAAACAACAACAAACACATTTGACAGTGCTCACCAATCTGTTCTGATCTGTTCTGACTAAAAAGGAGGTACAGTAAATCCTGTTCTAGACAGCGTCATTGAACAGCAAACTAAAACAGATTGGAACAGAAAGACCTCATTGAACAGCAAAAAGTTGTACTTTTCTGTTCAGAACATTACAGAACTTAGTATGTCTTGTCACCACCGATACTGTTGCGCTAACGATTTAAAACTTATCAGCATACTATCGTCAAAATGATTGTATTTGCACCATACCTAAATAGGTGTCGTCTGGGTCTGGCATTTATTTTGAAGTAAAATGTCCTCAAAAAGATAAAACTACTGTATATTGAATAAAAGTAACTCCTGTAATTTAACACTATTTTGTCTTGTTTTTTCTGAATTTATCAAAAATGTTTCGGGATTTTTTTTTTTATTTCAAGAAGATAAAATGAAAATTCGATAAGAAATTACAAACGATTTGAATGAGCACACAATCCAAAATCCAAAATATTTATATTAATTTTCTTGCCTTTTGCAATATTTTAACTGTCATTTTTGAGAGCCCCCGACCACACGCTTCCAACCACAGTTTGGAAGCGTGTGTCGCTCTTAAAAAAAGAGACGATAGTGATAGAGTTACGTAAAGAAAATCTTCGACGATAACGTTTTTGAAAATTACGGAATAATAATGGCAGCATTATTATCTATTTTTATTTTTTTTTTTTCACAACAAAATCTTATTGCAATTAAAATATTATTAGCTAAATAAAACATTTTACCTCAGAAAAACAGAAAGCCCCTTAAAAATAATGCAAATTCTATTTACATCCGATTTAACTTCAAGAAATATACCTAAAATTTTTCCCATATTATGGAAACCCTCAAAGTAAAAATTTGACATTTCGCTCATAATAGAATATGGCTTCTTATCTTCCTAAGAAAATATATTTCTATGGCTTGGCCCAAGAACTTTTTCTTATGCCGCAAATAAGTGTATTTATAAAATTTAAATTTTTTTACTTCAGGAACAAATTGTTGGGCCGACAATCCTCGGGTTCAAGAACATTCAGTTCAGTTTACTGGAGACGCTCTGATTGGCCAACTGTCACAAAAAATTTAACTTTTTCAGTTTTTTTTTGTGACATTTGGCCAATCAGGGCCTCTCAATTAAACATTCTTTTTTAAAGAATTTTTTGGCATTAGAAATACATACATAGTTGACACAACAATTTTAACTGATTTGCAAAAAAAATTATGTTTACTTTAGCAGTATTCGGTTCTTTTTTCAAAAGTAATACTTATTGTCATATAAATGACCGTTTGAACAGAAACCAGATTTTGTGACCATAACTCTTAGTTTTCGAAAAAAGTTTTAAAAAAATCAGTAAGGCCACTGGTTTTCACGGCCTAATCTATCCTAAGAAAAAATCAATACTTTTTGCGACCTAGAAGGTCTCGTATGTTAATAAATAGCTATAATATTAATGTATTAAAAAAATTGTTTTTTTTTTTAACTCATTTAGTTGCAAAATTTCATGCTGCACCACTTTGTAACTCAGTACATAAAATATCATTTTCCATTTGTCACTGAGAGTGTACTTCGGAAACTTTAAGTTATAGGTAACTGGTTTTTTAAAACCAAAAAAGAAAAGAAATAAATTACCTATTAAAAAAAAAAACAATTTACATACCTACATTCATCCCAAACTTTTTGAACAACTCTTCTTACCTATAGACATTTTAGATGAAATACTTCAGTAAAATTTTTTTTTAATCACCCTTATCATTTTTAAATAAAAAGATAACTAAAATTCCTGTGTCGATAGTGTCAATTGATTTTTTTTATTTTATCAATTATTTTCCGTTGCATCATGCAATATGGTTCAATAAAAAAAAAAAACAATTCGAAGTTAAAAAAATAAAAAATAAAATGAAATTCCTAACTAAAACAGAGATACCGATCTAAAAAGTAATACAAGAATTAAAAAACAAAAATATCAACGGTAATTAAAGTAACAAACAAAGAAAGTAGTCGATAGTGTAAATAGTGACGTGAACTCCATTAAAATTCATCTAATCTCAAAACTACATGATTAAGTAGTTCGCCTCCTTCATTAAAAAATAAATAAATTTTACAAAACGGGACAAGTAATTTGTTCGAATGAAGGAGGATAAGAAAAACTGTCACCTCTGTGACACTCCAATAGGAAGGATTATGAAATTATAATAAAAAGAAAAAAGAAAACAAAAACGAAACCAATAATTTGGTTATTTATGGGCACCTATTTTTTAGGTTAAGAGTTTTTTGAATTTTACTTTTAAACGATTATTGTTTTTTATTTTTTTGTTATCGAATGCTTTGAAATTTATTACCACCATAACATAAGTAGGTTCTTTTTCACATAAATTAAGAAAATAGAAAATTTTAGTTGTACTTAAAAACTAAATACAAAAAGATTAAAAGAAATTTTAATTGTTTAACTGTAAGTCAGGGCAAAAATGATTGTGAAAAACCTTAATAATCTTTGTTTAACCTTCCTCCTTATCATCCATCTCTCTCATTGGGTATGAGAAAAGAAATAAAATGACCGGAAGACTCATCATCATCGTCATTTAATGTGCGGTTTTTATAATTTGCGTATTTATTTTGTTTTGATATGCAAGCTTGGTAAACAGCAAACGAAAAATAACAGGAATTTCTGTGTCGCAATCGGAGTTTAATTTATCTTTGAGTCATTTTTTTATATTTGTTGTCCACATCGTAATCGCCTTCGCTTCGTGAGTGGCAAATTTATTTATCTTTAATCAGTTCATTGTTGTTTGTTTAGATTTTTTTTTTTTTTTTTGATTTAGTAATTTGACTCTTTTCGTAATAAATAGGGCCAATGCCTAACTGAAGTATTAAAAAAAAAGTTGAACTCGATTAAACAATCAAAAATGACACTACGAGAGATCTTGTTTCAGAGATACAGAATGCAAAAAAGTAGTTCCGGAAATTCTGTCTGTCTGTCTCTATTAGACCAGTACCAATAATTTAAAAAAATATTAGCAAATTAGGAAAAAATTGTAATTACATGAAGGGGGCTAAATAAATTGCCCACCAACAGATTGAGGGAAAGAGGGGAAAGGTGGTTGGGTGTCGAAAATCGTGTTTTTACGATTTCCATTAAAAGTAGACCTATCGAAAAAAAAATATAATGAAAGTGTTGTAGGTGGTAAAAAGATGTACAACTTTTGTTCAAACAATTTTTCTATATATAACCTCAAAGATATGGTGAAAAATGCCAATTTTTTTTTTCAAAAATAGTTGGATTTTGATTTAACTTGGTCGACACGTACATTGCTGTGTCTTTTACTAATATAAAATATTTTTTTGCCAAAATGTTAATTTTTTTGTTTTTGACAAAATTTTCAACCAAAAAAAAAAATTTGATTTTTGAAAATTTTGTGACGGATTATTTTTGGTTAAATCCCCTTTTTTAAATAAGTAAGAACACATTATAGTTATTATGGAAAACATTGTCAAAAATTGAAAAAAAAAAAACAACAAAAATTGCATTTTTAAGATGGGTTTTTCCGCAAATGACAGAAATATCAGCCAGCGAGGAGTGGTCATAGAAACTAAATTAAACTTTTACAAAAGATTTTGACTTTTTGAACTTAAATCTAACATCAGAATTGTTCTACCATGCAAAATTTTTGAGATATCGAATTTTGAACTTCCCAAAAACACTGTTTTTGTGATGTTTTGGGTAAAGTGAGATTTCATTTTCGGAATCAACACCATAGTTTTGGCAAAACATTCAATGCGCTGAATACTAGTCTGAATTTGTTTAAAGTGTGAATAATTATTAGGGCTCCAAAAGCATTGCAAAAAATATGATCTTCTTTCAGAAAAAGTAATCTCTCTTTACCCAAAACATCACAAAAACATTGTTTTTGTGAAGTTCTAAATTCGATATTACAAAAACTTGGCATGATAAATTTAATTAAAATTCTCTGTTTTCAAAATTAATTTGTCAAAACAAACAAAAATTTACATTTTGGTAAAAACAAATTGTATAAGTTAAAGACATACGAGTTATGACCTAGTTTCAAAAAATAATTGTTTTTGCCATTTCAGAATATTTTTGAGTTTACATAGAAAAACAGTTTTAACAAAAATTGTGGGTCTTCTTACCACCTACAAATCTTGTATGTATTAAACTTTTTTTCGATAGGAAGTCTACTTTTGATGAAAATCGTTAATCGCTAAAGCTATTTTCTTAAAATTTGGTAATTAAGGGGTTTGGATAATTCCCCAGAGGAGAATGAATTTATTTTTTTTTTAAAACGGCTCTTACATTTTTTTTAAAGTTAAAACAGGCAATTTTTTTTCTAAAAATTCATCTTTTCAAACGAAATAAAATAGCATACTTAGTTTGGAATTCAAAACATATTTAAGATGTTAAATAATTTTAGAAATTAAAGCTTTAACGTCCACAGCAACTTTGACCCTAAGAGCAAGTATCTACGACCCAGTCGTGCTTTTTATTTAAATTTCAATAATTTTTGTATAAAAACATGCCAACCCCTTTGACAAAAAATTATATCAATTTTTTTTCATAATGATTCACTACTGTTTATTATAGCAGCTTACTTTATCTACATAAATTTAATGTTTTGTGATATTTTAGGGGAGTGCTACAAATACTATCAATTGAATTATTTTGAGATGTGGTTGAAGTCTTGATTTGCATAAATTGTTTTTGTTCAGATAGAAATAAGCTTTAACGTTAACCGCATAATGATCCAATTCAATTGAAATCTGAGTCGGATATAGCCATAGTTGTTTGTAGAATCAACTAAATTGAAAGGAGGCACCGGCACTCGTTTTTTCTGCGTTCGATGATTTGTAATATAATATTTTAACTCTACTGTTGATTCAACATAACCCTCTCTGCGGGAAGAAAAAGTATTATTTAATTGAAAAGTATAGTTTCAAGGCGAATGCGAATCAATTTATAGATAAATATTTTGTAGCCTAAATACAGATGAAGAGAGACATTTTGTTTGTAGGTATTTAATCCTATTAAAATTTTAAAAGAGTATCAAGCTCGAATGGCTGAAATCGGCTGATGTACCTAATCAAATCATGATTTGGAATTTACTGGTTTGTTTAAATAGTAAAGAAGATTAAGTGGGCCATTCGGTTCACCTACACTCACCCAATGCGAGTAATGTAGGAATTCTCTCCTTTGGTTCTTAGAGCTAGTATTTTAACCATTATTTGTTGAATCTTATCAATGGATTCCCTAAATAAAAATGGAATAAACAGTAATTTCAAATAATAAATAGGAATCTAGATTTGATTGGTATAAAGATATAAATAATAATAACGAATCATTCAAGCCCTTCTTTGGAGAGTTTAATTTAAGTACACGTAAACTACATCACAACAAGAACACAAGTGTTAAAAGAAATAAGAATCTACGATGATTTAATACCAATTAATTGAATGTGGGTGATACCACGTAACCTGAATGAAAAATATCAAATTTTCGGTTATTTCCTTATATAAACCGCAAAGTCTACGATTCTGCAAAATTTCAAAGCTCTACGATGAAAAGAAGGCTCCATACATTTGATACTAATTTTGCGAATTTGGGCGGATGCCACGCCCTCTGAATGGACATTTTCCCTGTTATCCCTTATATCAACCGGAAAGTCTGTCATTGTACACAATTTCAAGTTTCTAGGGGACAAGAATTGGTTAATAATTTTTATGATCTGTCAGTGAGTGAGTGAGTCAGTCAGTCAGATATTTACAATTTGATTTACGCCGCTTACTCACTTGTCAGTGCGGTATCGGTACTCGGTATTTTATGCTTTACCCAAACTATGTCGATGTCGCCGACATTTCCTCACTTGGTCTGCACATTTTCGGTAAGTTCATAATTATAAAGATAAATTGATTCGTATCTTTTTAAAAATGTCGTAATGTCTGTAATGTTTCTGCTGCTCTTCGGTTGAAGAAAAGTCTGGTGCAGATCCTTAAGATTTTCCTTTCAAACAATTGATGGTTATATTTGAGATATTAGAAACTGAAGCTGATGACTGGTCTAAGGATCTGCTTGTATATAAGGATTTTAATTGGCTAGCTTAGTCCGGCTCTTCCGGTAGTTCTGTGAGGTTTCAAGACCACATGTAACAAATGTGTAATTGTATTTCTGGATCTAAAATATGTAAATGTGAGTGACTCAACTTTGAAACTTTGGTTCAAAAGGAGTCAGTTTTATCTTAATTGAATGAATCGGATAAATAAATTATGTAAGTCGGTCAATCTTCAGATCAGTCATAAAATCCTTCCAGCTGATGGCTGAAAAATTAATAAAAAAAAAAACAAGCACCTGCCTAACGCCTGTAGGGATACAACGCCATGGGATACCACTAAAGGATTCCTATACTTATGATTCCTATACTTATTTAACCAAATCATAGCCTACTTTATAAATCATTGTAAATCATTATTGATAGACGACTTAACGGTCTATTGTTTTAAGACAACAACATACCTAACGATATATTTCGTAAATCTTCAAATTCTAGTCATTATTGACTTGTTGCATTAATTAGCTATATAAATTCATTTATACACCCACTACATAAACGATGTCATGCTATCGTGTCAATGGAAATGGAACCAACCTTATATTTTTATTAAACTATATACATTGTTTTATATGTACCGTCAATGTTATCATTATCCATTGGATTCCATGACTAATAAAAGCAATAGCTTTCTCATGAAATAAAGGTTAAAGATCCATTCATAATCAGAAGCATTTTAGAAACAGACCTCCAATTAAAAACAATAATTGCTTAACTAGTTAATAATAATTGCATTAATGTAGTTTTTGCAATATACCCCTTATAAGTTAGGTATCCAAAGAAAAAAGATCACATGTCACATCTGACATTCATTCATATGTCATATCTAAAGGGTGTCTTTTTTTAGGAACTTTTAATCTCTATATGCAATAATTGTCAGATAGAAAATAACTATATTTTGCGATTTGTATAATGTTAATTTAGTTTTTTCAACTTCCTGAAAGTTGGGTTCAAAAGTAGGTTCTTGTTAAGTAATACGAATAACTCGTAAGGTTTATAATTTTTCGTTAGAAATGGTAAGCTTGGATACCTATACCTGCCTACTATTTTTTGCCATTACAATTATTATATTCCAGAAATAAATTATCTTTAAAAATTATGAAAAGAATCTTCATTCAATTGTCGTTTTTGTTTTCAAAGTTCATTGACAAAAAAAAAAAACACCCTCTGCTTCTACTTTCTGCACTTGTCAAGACCGTATATGTTCACAAATTTTGTTCTCAATTATTATTAAGTATTCATATCTGGATGACTGGATGCCATACTTTTATTATTACTATTCTGATCAACTGAATGTCAAAACTCACAGTTTTCCTTCTGTATGAAACACATATTGAAAAAAAAAAAAAAAATTACAAAGCAAGTAGATGAGTTTTGCTGCAACTGCAATGCAATGCATGCAACAAAAACACAAGGGGACGCTAAACAATGCAATGGAATAACAAAAATCTCGTATTTTTTCTTCGTCCCTAGTCAGTTTTCACCTCGTTTTCCCTATCTAATGATCCAAAGAGTGATACGTTAAATAATAAAAAAAAAGGAAAAATAATAATCGACAGCAGCTGCAGATGTCATTATCAAAAAGGTGGTTGAAGACAAAACAAAAAAAGAAAAAAAAAATACAATGCAACTATGAAATGCAATTCATCCATTTCAAACTGCAACTGAGAGTTTAATGCTGCACTCTTCTACAGATTGAGCTGGAGATTATAAAGAATTATACGAGTAAGTAGGTATTATGTTTTTACTGAAAAGTTAAAGAAAATAAGGGCGTTTTTTTAAGTAACTACCTACCTCAATCCAATATCATGGTAAAAATAGAGGTATCTTACCTGCTTACAATCGACAAACCACGACTACTTTATAATGCAAAAGTGGTTTATATGAGTCTTCGAATTTGATTCAAAAGAAATTAAAGCTCAGATGGCAGGTGTGAATCTGAAGTGTGCCATCTGGCTAACGAAGGTGTTGACAGTAGGAAATGATGTTATTATTCTGTAAAAAAGAAATAGTAAACAATTATGTGGTTTATTGGTGACATCACTGACAAGGGGCAAATGGGTTAAAGAACGTTTTTTTTTTTCAGAAACATGTAAATGCAGTTCAATTTTTTATTGAAATACCTACCCTCTGATTAGAAGAATTATTTGTGCGTAGTTTCAATTGTTATTATAATATGAGGCAACTATCACGATCATCACGATCAATATCAGGATCATCGTAGTAATCAACAATTGGATTACGATTTTAGCTGCAAATCCTCACCGCATGCGGCAAATATCTGCTTGTGGTATACCTGGGGTATTGACGACAGGTAGAAATTTGACTCGTAAAAAAGCGGCCGTTGAATAGATTTTCTACAAACTTGGTTCCATTAAAACTGGTTTATCTAAAATAATTTTCCAAAGAGTATTGCTAATTTTTGGGTGAAGTTGTTTTAGTTTATTTTCCAAAAAAATTTTCCTAGCTTGAGAAATAAATTATGATATTGGTGTATAAAATAAAAACGATAGAACGAAATCGTTTCAACGATTGCTCCCCCTATACTTGTTTTATTGAACTGATAGATACTGTCGAAACGATAGTGTACTATCGTTTTCATTTTACGTAATCTGGTTTTTGTTTTTTAATTAATTTTTTACATCTTGGAAAGAACCTTTTTTGTATAGAAGAAATGCCTAATTTTAGCAAAACATATTGAGAAAGCACTAATCATGCATAGACTAGGTAAAAATAGTTTCTCGCATAAAAATGTAGTTATTTTTTTTTCAATATTTTTAATGTAGTTTTTAATACTGGATCCAAAGACACTAAAATTAACACAATATAACTTACAGCCCTATGATCAATTATCATATTTTTTAATAAAAATTCAGACTTAAGAACTGCTGTGAATATTTCCATTGACAAATTTGGCATTATGGTTGTCATTTTTGAATTGAAAGTCCGATTTATTTCTTCTTTTTTGAAAATGGGTCCGTTTGAAAACAATTAGTTACAATATTTTGTACGGTTATAAAACAATTTTGTAAAATGTTGTTTAATTAGGGTGGTGCAAAAATATGTATGTTTCTCTTTCTGATTAAAAAAAAAATTTGGATTTAAATTACACAGAAAGTTTGAAAGGCGCGTTTATTGAGATACAAAAGTTATGAGTATTTTCGCATCAGGGTGGCTCAAAAATAAATGCTAATTTCCACATTTATTTGTGAAATTCAAAAATAATTCTAGGTACGTGTTTAATATTTGAAACAAATTATCGGCGAAAAAAATGTTTTTAATTAGGGTGGTGCATTATTTTTTTTTACATTTTACGAAAAATTGGATTTAAATTACACAGAAAGTTTGTAAAGTGTGTTTTTTGAGATAATAATGTAGAATTGAGTATTTTATCATTAGGGTGGTCCAACAAAAATTCTATTTTCTACGTTTAAACAACAACATTAGAATTTATTTACATTAACAACATAAAAATTTTATTCAACTCCGGCCAATCAAGGGAGCTATAATAAATTTGTTCGTAAATCCTGCAGCCAAACAAATTTGGCTGCGGAATCTGCCCAACGCCGATGTTGAAGAAAAAATGAATGAAGGTACCTACTTGTACTTATACATTTAGCCTGTTCAGGGGCCTGTTTTTTCAGACATTCTTCCAGGATGTCCAGTAGGCTGCATTTATGTAGTCCAAGTAACATCTACTATGCTTAATTAAATTAGTAATAATCTTACACAATCATCAATGTACAATGTAGCTGATGTAGTATGGCACTAGGAATCTAAATTTTTATCCTGCTCTATTTTTGACAGTTTGCTGAGATTACTAATCGCTCAGAGATTTCAGAAAAGATAACTGGTTAATAAATTTACTGCGGGAAAAATTATTTTTTTCTAAAAATTACTTATTGAAGTTTTCGGTAAGTTCATTTTTGACTTTTTTAAAGAGTCTCATGCAAACAAAAATTGAATGAGCCGAATTTATCTGCGAAAAATTGTCTACATTTCAAACATTTAAAATTTTCTCATTCAATTTCTGTTAGATGAAATTATCTGAAATGTCAGAAACCAGAACTGACTCATTTTTCGCTGTGGTTTTTACGAATTCTATTGCCATTTTATGACTTGCCATAATGTCTCTTAATATGCGCTCATAAGAAATCTTGTGATATACATTCCTCATAACTACATACATACATAAATTTACTTTATTTTCAACTCATATTCTTCTTCTTTTGTAATACCTACTTCGAACACTCAATCAAAATATTTAAACCTACTACGAGTATCTTCTGTTGTCATGTGAAATTCAATTTCCTCTGCTATGATCACTAATTAAAAACCAATATAATAGCTGGTAACTGATAAATTAGTCCCATCCGGTTTCCGCTGAAATTCTATCTTCTTTCTGAATACACATATTAAAGAATTAACTCATATTAAAAAGAGATGCTATATTGATGCCTTCAAAATTTGTTTATTTTTATTTCTCATTAAAATAAAAATGATAAATGATATTATGTGGATACTTATGTACATAGGTACTCTCTTCATATTATAATGAACAATATACAAAAATACATTCATAAAGTACTTCCCTGTTTTTTTCATTTTTTTTTCATATCTGAATCAAAATCAATTGACTCTTGATTTAACAGTTAAAAGGCGCATCAATCGAAAACACATTTAAGAAAAAAACATCCATTTGTTTGTATGAAATGAATTAATTGGCGGTCACATTTTTGACACACAGAATATGGCCACTGAGTGCCAGCATCTTCATGGATGCACTTTGCCCGCTTTTTATATTATGTGAATCATCAATAACAACAACAATATGAAACACGATTCAAATGTAGGAACACATTTTTGTACAATCTTGTATTTCAAATCGAATTCTAACTGAAACGAAAAATGCCTCATATCGTGTGTAGCTGCAGACATTAAAGAACAACAAAGTGGCCTGGCCACATGTTGTTGTGCGGTGGCGTCAAAAACGTTCCCCCACTTCACACCATCGCGCATCTTCAATTTCAAAAAATCACTTGCATTAATAATAATAATAATTTTTTGTTTTATCTTTTTGTTGCTTCAATGTAAATAAATAATTTTCATATGGCACACAACTGTGACTGCTGCTGTGACTGGAGAAAAGACAAGAAGAAGAGTTTCCAAATGGATGTAAATTAATAATTAAAAAGTATTCATAAATTCACTGTATACGAAGTATATTTACTTACTTGTAGTACATATTGCTTGAAGCCAGAAACTGAACTTGAAGGAAGGGGGTAATGGGGGCCCTCTTTTACCTGTCAGTCTCTACATGTAAATTCTTGTAGGAAAAACTCCAACCTCTCTTAAAATCTAAACCAATTAAAATGCTAAAAAAACCATTGTGTTAAAAAAAACTACTATAGTTTCCATGTTCTCTTTTCGAAAAAAGCAACATACTGGTTTTTTTAACCGCCTACGGCCGGCGAAGCCAAGACAAAAGGGTTATGATTTTAGCAGTCTTTGTGTGTATTTATGTTTGTTTGTATTTATTAATGTATGTGCCTCAGTAGCGCCTAAGTTGTTCATCCGATTTTGATGAATAAAAGATCAATCGATTCGTTATTATGACCCGGGTATTAAAGGCTATATTTTAATGAACCTCAACACTAAGAAGAGGGGATTTTATCTTGTAAACCCCGATTTAAACCCATTTCATTCAGTTCTTTTTGATTTTGTGTAATGTTTTTAGTGGAAAACATATTTTTACTGTAAAACAACTTAAATGAAAAAAATGTTTAAAAACATTGAAGAAGACTATTGCAGCCAGTTGAAAAATAGAATTTTCGCGTATTTAGTTCAAAGCTGCTTATAGAGAAATGTTTTTCTCTTTTTTTTGTAACTCTATCTTTGAAAACTCAAAACAAAGAACTTAGCAGACGACCGATAATCCACGATTGTATCTCTCCCTTCGACTTCTGTTTCTCTTCTTGTATGTTATTTTCTCTTTCTCTCGCTCCATTTCTTCCTCTTACTTTATCCCTCACACTATATTCCTTTCTCATTCAGGGTTGCCATGTCCTGAACTAGTTCCGTAGCCCAATTTAAAAAAATTTTAACCCTAAATCGGAGCCCAAATAGTAATCCAATTCCAATAAAAAAAAAAAGATTTCTGATAACTTCAATAACAATTTATTTTACGAGTAATTTTAAAAACAACAGAGACAAAAAATGATTTTTTAACAAATTGTGGACTAGTTAATATGCTTAGAGAGGGAGAAAAGTATTTCATTTATATGATTTATTTGTATGAAAAAATATCACCCACGATTAGATTTGGGCTATTTATATATATATATAAAGATAGCCCAATTTCCGATAAATAGCCCAATTTGGCAAGCCTCCTCTCATTCGCATCTTTTTAGTCTTTCTTTTTCTTATTCGCTATAATACTTCTCTCTCTCGTTTAATCATTATTATACTCTACTCACACACTCACATCTCTTTCTGTCACGCTTTCGTATTACATCTTTCCTTCCCTTTCCCAAATTTCAATACCCTAACCCCCAGTGTAACAAACAATTTCCTTCAAAAACAAGCACATTTCACCCAGTTGTGCACTTAAACTTTTGGCCTCAATGGATTTATTTAAAAATTGCCTGTGGCAACACTAAATGTTTATTTATTATTAATTTTTAAAATAAAACTCTTTACGATTTTTAAGACGTGTGTGTGTTGTGTAGCACATTGCTAATGGGAGCTGGGAATATTAGAACAGAAAACACCCTCAACATCCCCCAACCAACATGACATTTTGATGTGTGGGGGAAAAGTAAAAAAAAAAAACAAAAAAATGGCATCATAAAAAATGTTGGGACGGGAAAACGCTGAAAGAAACGAAGATGAGAGAGATCTCGCTTTCTGCATGTTCCCCCTGTCGGTTTTATTTTTTTTTGTTTTTTAAACTTCAATTGTGGGGTAATGGTGAAGTCAAAGTGAATTGCTGCTTGATATTATAGTTTAATGCTACATAAGTGGAGAAGGCGCATATACATATATTCTACGGACTATAGCATTTGAGGATGCTGTGAATGGGGTTTATTGTTTTGAGGCAGCACTATTCAATTAAACCATCTGAGTGTAATTTAATTGAAAAACAGATCATGCATTTCCGTCTATCGTCCGTGCGTGACAAGATAAAGGGTAGATGTTGGAAGAGGGTTTCGTCGGTCGGTTGGTGGAAATAGATCCATAATATACGAAATAGAATTTATAGAATTTAGATGGTAAGGAAAGTCTATTACTATATAATATGATGATGAGTTGATGACAATAAAACGAATGATATGTTGTTGGTTCATTATTCGGCTAATTGCGCAAATAGGGTAATTTATTCATATTTTTACATAAAGGGAAACCAAATGTTTACAATATAGTCCTTTTTGTCTTGTAATTTATTTAACTGAATTGGAGAGTTTTATACCCAACATGTGTTTGGAAAGTATAATGGTTAGTACATATTAGTATTAGTCCAGTAAAAATAAACATTTACCAGACAAAATTCGCAAAGACCAGAAAATTCGTACAGGTTATTAAATTGTCGATAAAAAATAAAATGTCAAAGACCCCATATATTTGCATAAAGAGTAGTTATAGGTAGAGTAGTTATTGGTCAATGATCATGGATAAATGACGAAAATGTTTGTATTTCGTATATACATTTAATGTACCTAATTGAGGAAGCTTTCATACAAATATTTATCAAAGACTTGTAGATTTCGTGATTTTATAAAAAATATGACACTTTTGTTTTTCTATAATTGTTTAGAAAATATTGCGATTTTAAAATATATGTCAAATTTCGAAAATAACGATTTTTCCATGAAAAATTGTGAAACACTTCAAGTCAGAAACAAACGTGGGAGGACGTTCTCCCACGTTTGTTAGTAAATGCTCGGAATATTAAATAAAATGCACGACTGGGTCGCACGTCCTTGCTCTTAGGATCAAAGTTGCTGTGGATGCTAAAGCTTCTTATCTACCTTAAGTTAAAATAAAAATAATTTTATTTAAAATTAAAAAAAAAAAAAAAATAACTCACTAAAATGATTTAAACAACTTCTCAAATTGAGCTCCAAACTTCGTTAAAAAAAGTTTAATATGTATTTAGAAAAAAAATTCTGCGACACGAAAGTGCTGATAAATCAAGGCGCTGTTGTGTACAGTATAGAGTAAAGGGAAGGGATTTTGGGATTAACTGTCTTTTGCTTTGTTTAATGCGTGAGGAAACTTAGACAAAAACAACGGTTTTTTGTGTGTTTAATCTTAAGTGGTTTCTTTTTAAATATAATAAATTATTATTATTATTATTATTATTATGATTTATTAAACTTTACATAAATGTATGTAACAGTTCGAGCTACCAGGGCTTAGTGCTGAATATTATAAATTAATTCTGTGAACTGTGATGATTTCCAAAAAAAATAGTTCAAGGTGTTCTTTTTCGTACTTTCTTTTGTTCAGAGAGAAGATATTGCGTTAAATAGAAGGAACAACACCGAAAATATCGCCTATTTTGTTTCTTTTTCTTCAACAGTTTAAGGTTAATCTATTGTTCACCATACAGTCCAGTGCCAATAATTAAAAAAAAAATTATTAGTAGGATATGAATGGTATAGGAACAATAGGAAAAATGATAGATTGTCTAAACGGAACGAATATAGGTAGATTTTGATGGATATTTTTTTTATTAACACCTTTTTTCAGCAAAATATTAATTTTTGTGTTTTTGACGAATTTATTTTGAAAAAATAGCTTAATTTTCAATCAAAAAAGTTGAAAATTTTTTTGATTTTGGAAAACTTTGAGATGGATTCTTTTTGGTGAAATCCTTTGTTAAAGATTAAGTAGGAAAACAGCAAAGTTATTGCAGAAAACATTGTACAAAAATTGAAAAAGATTTTTCCCTAAATGACAGTAATATCAGTAATATTTTATAACTATAATCAGCGACCCAGATTTGTGTCGCGACCTGAGGTTGATTACCTACAGTTATACCTTAGAGCTATTTAATCGTGTCAAAATAAAAGAATTAGGTAGTCTTTTGTATTTACTTTCGGAATGGCGAATGATTTATTGTTTTTTGATTTCTTTTTGCTCATAAAAATGCTACGAAATTCTGTTGAGTCATCTACAGTGTAACCTACGCATCTTAGCGTAATACAAAAATAAAAAAAACAACTTCAAACTACCTTTCGATTCAAGATTCAGCAAAATGAATCATTACATACTTTCACGCCCGACACTTTGAAGTAAAAGTTAAAATTTTCAACTAAATAATTGTTGGTAACTATTAATAACGGGTTTTTATCAAGCCAAACCCATATAATTTAATGTGCATGAACATGACAAGTTTAAGATTTGAAATTACACATGGAAGATGCTGAACATAATTTTTGTGCCCACAAAAACTATGTGTACGTACCTACTACCTACAAGCAACGAATTCTCAAAAAAAGCCAAACAAAAAAGTTTTAAAAACGTGATCATCTCTATTGTGTTGAAAACATTGACAAGTACATGTATGTAGGTTGTTATTCAAATGCGTTTGACAGTCATTCCATAATTTTTTTATCAATTTTTCTGATATACTCAGTAAACTCTTACGTCAAAGTCACGTTGCTGATATATGTTTGTCCCACAGTTAGATAAGAACTTTGCTGCAGGAAAAAAACGTTTTGATGCAGAAATTTCTTGAAACAAAAAAAAAATTCTAATATCATATAATGTATACTTAAATGTAATTTTATAAATGTGAAACGCAGTGGTTTCTTGAGAATGTTTTTTTTTTTGTAGTAGGTAGATAACTGTAAAGTGTGGCATATTTATTTATTATTTTGTACTAAATTCAAGTTTGGCTGTCTAAAACAAAAATGTTATGATGGTATCTTGAGAATTCTTAAACAAAGAATAAGGTTGTAACATTCTTTGATTGAAACAAACTAAAACTCGTCGAAACATTTACATACATATATTCAATTCTGCATAAATGAGGCATCTATTAAAAATTTAATATCGAACATTTATCTGTTTTGTTTGGTAGAAACATGATAACTTAATTTTTTGACTATTTTCATTCAAGATACTAAAGTGCTTATTAGAACATTCCTTACGTTCAATGGGCCAAATTTGACAGCAAGTACCTATTTTTTGGGGACCCTGATTGATGAGATGTCACTGAATTTTCAGATATTCTGAAATTTTAGTGACATCTGACCAATCAGGGCATCGAAAAAGTAAGTACTTATTGTCAGTTGAACGTGAGGATTGTAAAAAAAGCTTCTAATGCTGGTAAAAGTTTCATTATTCACTATAACCAAAACATATTCAAAAACAATCACAGAAGCTGTTTTGAAACATTTTTTTGGATGGAGCTATCATGTTTCTACCAAACACCACAAATGTAATTCTATTTTTTTTTTTAATTTGACATTTAATACTTTTCTACATTTCCACGGAACACTAAAAACATCGAAATCTACTTGTAAACAGAAATTTTGGCATTTAAATTATTTAACTTGAAGTTTAACAAAATTTTATAAAAAAAAAATACAAATTGGTAGCATTGACAGGGACAACTATCCGTCTTTTTTCAAAATCTACCGTTGTATTTTTGAAACAACAGAAGACAAGAAACAACGACTAATAGGACTAATAGTTTGTGTTGTTGTTTTCAACTTTCTTCATCTTCTAATTCGAAGAAGTCATAGCGTTTGATCTTCTGTTCTACATAACCGTTCTGTAAGAAAAATTAAAAAAAAAAATTATAACAAACGGAGAACCATGACATATGTATACAAAGTTACGTAAATTTTTAAGGCAAATTGGAAGCATTTTTGTGTGGTCTTCATCTTCCTGACCCCCAAAAGAGCCTTAAAAAAAGTGAATGACGTTACGTCATTTGATAGAAAAAATTTATGCTTTTTGCACTTTTTGAGACCTAAAAATTGTTTAGTAGGATATATTAATATAGTTCAGTTCAGTTTTTTTGTTGACCCTGAAACATTTTTCCGATCTTAAATTTGTCTTAAATGTTTACAACAATTTTGGGGTAGTAGTATCTGAAACTACCCCAAAACTTTCCCTCTAGGAACCTTTTTGATCACAAATTTACTGTATTATAAGTGATTTCAAATTCAAGAGATATGAAAACGCGTCAAGTGAAAAATTAAACTACAAAATACGCACGGAGTATTTAGACCTAATTGCAATATCATTTAAACCCCCTGCATGGTATATTTAATTTTAGAATAAATTTAACCCAAGCCTCATCATTTTTTGTTCGCACATCGCACACTCCATCTTATTCCAGAGCACGGAGAAGCGCCAATTCCAAAAACTGCGAACTACTTTAAAGTGAACGCAGTGGAGGTCTCTTTTGTTATTTGTTGTACGTATGTATATTCTGATTCTGGGTTTTTTTTTGCTGGCTTAGTCTGTTACATTGGAAATTAGTATGCGAGACGTTGACTCACCGGAGTGTTTTTTTTTATTTTTAATATCAAGTGTCCCCCCAAGTGGCCGTGAGTCATTTGTAGATGTTTAAAACCAGGAATTAAGTGTTGCTCATTGTTGTTGGAGATGATTATAGTAAAGTGTAATGTTTTTTTTTTTTTTGTTTTTAACACTTTCGCGATTCAAGGGGAGGAGTTTTGTCTTGAATAAAGGTCAACGAATTGGCATCACTGATAGACATTAACATATTTTATAAATTTATATTTTTCTACTACTCGTAGGAACAAAACCTTCATAATTTTGTTGGAATTGAAGATTTTTGACACAATTTTTTTTTTTTAACAATTGCTGTCTTTTGGCAAAGCTATCCGCACCGCAGTGCAGTTGGATTTTGCATCTTTACTACAAATTCAACCCCAAGCTGTCGATAAAACCTAAAAGTAAATCCAGCAGCTGATAGATTTTTGGTATTTCTCAAATTGATATCAAAAATCTATCAGCAGCTAGATTTTTTGTATTGTATTGGTAGTTTATTGTTATTGAACCTATTATTATACACTTCTGCACTGCGGATATTATTGCTAAAATAACAGAGCTAATAATGTCAAAAAATGTAAGTGCAATGCCATAAAACAGCTGCTTCAACTTCATATTTCCAAATATTGTTGCGCGTATTCCTTTTTGTTTACACCCGCTGACAAATGTTTCTCCAAACCAAGCAATCACAAAAACATCGTTAAAAATACATAGAAAAACCAACATCGATCAGACTGTCTTTTGGAATATATTCACTTGGTGTGTTTTTTTTTTTTTTTTGTTTATTTAAATGTCAATCACATGAATAATTCATTATTACAAACTCATAATAATTACAATCATGATCCAACAAATGCGCCAATTGTGACGCAGTTTAATCTGAAAAAAAAAATGAATAATTTTATAAAATTGTAATTGATTGCGCATCGGTTTGCAATTATTGTCAATCGGTAAAAAATTGCAATATCGAAATAGCAGTTAGTAGTTGTATTTCCTTAATGTTTGACAAGACAAGAGAAATCAAAAATTAATACTAGTTTTAGAAATGGATTATGTACATCGCACGTACGTGACTAGTACGTCAATTAAAGATAGATGCCCAACCCCTGTGGAAGATTCGTGGAGACAGCTAATGATAAAGTGGGGGGGGGGGGGACATAGGGATTGTGTGTTGGGGTGACTTCCCTACCGCCAAAAATTGATAACGAATTTTTAAAGAAAGGTCAAATACAAGAATTTTTTTCTATGGCCCCACCCGTGTATATCTCCCTTTTATGAAAAATGTATTGGTACTAAAAATGGAAAAATATAATTAAAAAAATACGGTGATACTTAAAATTAAGTATTGTACTTTTTTTTAAAGCCAATACTCTGTTCTATTATCCAGTTTTTAAATCAAGTGAAATCTATGCATGTTTTTTGAAAAAATCTAGTCTCAAACTCAAAATTTGTGAGGTATATTACCGTTATTTTATAATGTTTATTTTTTTTACTTTTAGTACTTGTTTTCATGAAATTGCCCAAACGGGGGGAGATAGACCTTCCGCCCATAGTAAAAATGCTATTTGACCCCCCTATAAATCCATTGTCAATTTTCGGCACCCAAGTTATCGTACTCTTCCCAAAACTGTGTTCCTAAGCAACAACAAGTGTTGGATACAGATGGTCTAAATGTTGACACAGTAAACGAACCAAGGACAACGAATTTCGAATTTGCATACGTGTGTGCTGACGTACTGTCCTTATGAAGACCAGGTGCAGTTAAACATTTTGTGGAGAACCTGGATATAGGCTAAGATAAGGGCTGCCGTTAAATCTATGCAGGAGGTCCGATGGGATGGAGAGGGCATACGGAGGATGAAATCGTGTGACATCTACCTTGGGAAGTGCTAAATGAGCATGGTTAACTACTGTTTGGTGACGCTTAACTGTGTTAACGCTCCAAAGTAGAGAAGGATGATTCAACCAAGGATACCCAATTGATTACATCGTAATAGACGCAGGCATGTATCCAGTATCATGGATGTTTGATCATTCTCGGACCACTTCTTGGTAGTGCCTCAAGTACGCATGCGGATATCTATGACGCTGACCGTGTTTCTCTTTGTCCCTCAACCAGCCAGCAACCAGCAGCAAGTGGAGACATTGTCAACAACTCATCAAAAGAGTGATAAGGGTTTCGCTACGCAACCAAATCGAAATTCCTGGTTCGGTAAAAATAGCCGCTGGCCCATGCATCTAAAAAGGAGGCCTGCTAGGCAATGCGGCAAAGAAAAACCAAAGCCCCTGAGAAAGCAACCCGATAGCTGTAAAGGCAAAACCATAGAGGGGAACACCGATTTCCTTGGAAGAAATCGAAAATTCTACTGCTACTATTTTATTGAACTTGGGCTACGAATTGAATTCTTAACATGATGGAGAAGGTATTGTAAGATAAGACTTCGAAGTTTCTTAGATCCGTTTGCTGAAACGAAACTTAAGCATTTATGTTCAACATAAAGTCTTATGTGAGAGTTTACTCAAAGGAAAAAGTAGCTCGTAAGCGCTTGTGTTGAACATAAATGTTTTAAGCACTCTAAGATAACTGGGCCTTAGAGTGTCTTTTCTATTTAGTTTTATTATTTATAGAAAAACTATTTATGTATTTATCTATTGAAATAATTATTATGAAAACCAAGAAAGTGGGTCATAATTTAACAAACGAGAAACTATTATAAACAATTTGATAAAAAAAGTAGAATGAAAATTGCAAACTTCAAGATTATTTTCTTATCACTGACGGGCGGCGACATTATAGTTGCGCACAAAGAAATATGTTTCGCAACCTAACAATTTATGGTATGTAGGTATTTCAAATGAATCGCAGTTATTATAATTATGCACATTAAAATGTTGGTAACCATTTACGTCGATTAGTGTTTTCGATGTAACATTTTGTCGTTCGAAAATGGAGTTGACGGGAAATATTAAAAAAATCAAGTTGGACAGATAAAATTATATAAAATTAGGGATGATCTATTCGTAAATGGTAATGTAGACGACCATATAACCTCAAAAATATTTATAAACAAAATGCAAAATGTTTAAACAACATGTTAGTTGTGTGGACTCCACACGTATGTAGTGTTTTGGTCTTAATCAAACACAGGTGTTCAAATAAACAAAAAAATAAAGGAAACTGTCTGTAAAAGACAAAAAAAAATGGAAGGACGGCGAAAGATAACATTACATTTTTGTTGAGATCTGCAAACAAAATACAAAAAACTTTTGGTATTAAACTCCTTATCAGTGATTTTTTTTTTCAATTTGAAGAGACCAAGAGCCGACAGCAAATTTTTGTAGTGGAAGTATATCCAAATATGAGTATGCAGTTTTATAGGTAGACGTGTCCTGATTTCAAAATTTAAAAGCCTGCCAGGTTTATTTTTCAGATTTCAGCCTTCTGTGGTTTTAGGGGGTTTAAAAAACGCGTTAATGCCAATTCAACTGAGAAAGATAAATCCACTTAAATTGAAATTTTGAATATTGAAACTCATGCTCTGTTATTTTTCCTAAGTCTGGAGACCTGCAACCAGCGCAGCGGCTGGAGAACAGCGGCGGTGATTGTGGAACACCCTGTATAAAAATAGCAGAATTATAAAAAGTAGAATTTTGAAACCAGAGTTTTGACCTGGTTTCCGTGTTAATTTCATTGTTATTTTGAATGTTTTTAAAACCAGATATGAGTATCTTTACTTTCTTATCGTCTTTTTTAACAAACAATTGGCACATTTATCATTGTATGAAAAACTTAAATAAACATTTCTGCAATTATTGGCCATATAAACCACACCAAAAAAAAATACCACAATTGCGATCATGAGTTGAGAGATACTTTTCAAACGAAGATCCCCCCACATTCTTTCTGGTATGATACTTTTTACCTTGTACCTTGTTATATTATTATTTTTTTTTATGAAAGATATCATATGAGTTGAACATCTGCATGGGTTGGGTACTAAATTTCTTGTGGTTTCTTTGATTATTTGTACATACATACATACATATATAGTGTGTTTATCTGTATTTATATTGTATGTTTTAATTTCGCAACTTTAAATTTTATACTTTCCGAAATGCGTTGATTTACCACACAACACAGTCAATTTGAGTTTTGTCATCTTCGTTGAACACAAAAGTTCATCCACTGAATCTATTTTGCTACAACCCATAAAGTAGATATCAAACAAATAAATAGAAACATTTCAATTTTTAAATTTAAATTAAATTAAATAAAAACATTTTCAATTGATGTGGTGGGCAATCATAAAAAAGGGTGACTGTTATAGTGCGTGAATTTATATTAAAAATTTAAACTAATCCATCATAACAGGAAGTATTAATTCACCATATATCCGAGTCGGAAGTTTTCATAAAACAAATACATGTCTTGTTGGAAAGGGAGAATTTATTTATTCTAACATTGCTATTTGCTTTAACCCCTTTTTTTATTTTGTATGAAACTAAATCTCAGAGATTAAGTTTTTTTTATAGGTAAAAAAGCTGGCGCAGAATAGGATTTTGACACAATTTTTTTAAATGCCCATCGCAAACGTGACCGCAATTTTTGGTAAAATTTATACAATAAACTACGCTAAAAATACTTCAGGTCGGTTTAAGGAAAACAACTAGTAAATTTGGGATCTATTTGACCCGTTCAGATGAAAGGGGTAATTACTTTCTCAAAATTTGACCTAAAGCCGAAAAAAAATTTGTTAGAAAAAACTATATTTTTTAACCTAAAATTTGAAAAAAAAACAAACAAACAAATGTTTATAAAAGAAGGTTTTTCTGGCTATTAAAAAAACATATACATAATGTAATTTGATTTTGTATTTGACTCCGTTTTTTTTCAGTATTATTTTGTTTCTCTGGGTAAAGTAAAATTTTAAAAAAATTATCCTTCACTAAAAATCAATCTCATTGTTAATTATAAAAAAAAAAATCGATAAGAGTGGCAGTTTTTAATCCAAAAATATTTTTGAATACCAACATTTGAAAAAAAAACCCATCCAAATCGGAGCAGTTTCGCTCGGTTGCGACATTATGCCTTATATTTTAAGCTTTAGTCACTTCAATATAAACAAGCAGTTGAATTTGTATCATATAAAAAAAAAAAAAATTCTGCTACCACTTGACGCTGGCACTGGTCGTAAAATAAACATTATTATTACTCCTCCATCCCATATTGTCTAGTGGTTAGGATATCTGGCTCTCACCCAGAATTCCCGGGTTCGATTCCCGGTATGGGAATATTTTTTTTTTTGGAAACGTTCCCCTAAATAGATAATATTTGAAGGTAGAATGGAGAAATAATTTGCATTTTGGTACTATATTAATAGATATCGAATATTTTTTAAACTTATATTTTCTTTTATTTAAAATATATTTTTCAATAGTCAGATATTACGTATTCCTTGAAATAATTTATTTCAATAGTCGAATAAACTTATCTGCTAATTTCAGAGATTGTTTAAAAATATTCCTAGGAATGTCAGCAAAAATTATCTGTCATACTCGTTTACAAATCCGACAGCTTTACAACAAATGAAAACAAGCAACAATCAAAAATTTATATGAAATTGACTTTTGATTTTAAATTTTGTTATTCTATGGAATAAATAAATAAGTGATTGAAAAATTCGATGTTACTATCTGATTGTGTATGGGCCTCTTCACACGAGACTAGTTCTTCCGGGATGAAAATCGGTTTAATTCTTCCGTTCGACTTCACACGGGATGAACTATGCCGGAAGAAAAATGTGTATGCATGAACCATATTCAAACAAATGTATTTGTTCAGAAATATTTATATTATTTTCAGAACCCCAAAATGAAAAGTGGTGTGTGTATTAGTTTTGTTCTTCCGTTCTTCCACTTGAAACTTGGAAGAAGATTTTGTGCGGTCCCACTCACACATTCCGTATGCCACCTATCTCCCACCACCGTAAAAATTATTTTACCCCAGGAAGAATTAGTCTCGTGTGAAGAGGCCCTATGAGTTTAATAACTTTATTCGTCGAACAGTTAACTTACTGTTTATTGAAAAATTGAAAAACCGGCTCTAAATAGAATACATAAATTCTTATTATCAAGATCGCAAAACTCTCGCAAAATCTTTCAGGGTTCATATTCGTAAAATATTTCTCCAGAATAAGAATTCATTTGAGCAAACAAAACAAAATAATAATTTTTTTGAAAAAAAAATATTTTTTTTTACAAAAGTAAGTTGGTTCAAAGCTGTAGAGCAGTTTTTTAGAATGTTTTGCTAAAAAATAAGATGCACTCAATGAATTTGAATTATAGTTTTGTAAATGAGTTATGAACAAAATTAATTTTTAAAAAAACATTAAATTTGATTTTTAAATGACTAAAATGACTTAAATATTTGAAGTCTTTTTTAAAGATGAATATTGAGAAAAAAAAATTGAAAATCGTTAGAGAAAAATGCCTAGTATGTCTTCGAGGCATTTTTCCCGCCAAAAATATAACATTTTCGAAAAAAAAAATTGATAAACCAATAAAAAATGTGTGTTGATTTGTAGAAGAGAGCTCTTTTAGATTCGGCTGAAATTTGGACAACTTATTTCACATAGCATAGCCTAAGACCTGAAAACATATTTTTGTTTTTATTTATCATTTTTAACCGCTATCTTAAAAAAAATCACCATTAATTTCAAAATTCCGTAGTTTTTGGGATATACACTGCAAAAAAAAACTCTAATTTTGAGTAGTATGGAATTTTTATAGGTGCTCTTGATACTGGTCAAATTAATTATGGTGCAAAGTTTTTCAATCATTTCTCATGTTTCTCGTGAATTTATTGTTGCGTAACTTCAGATTCGTGCCTAGTATCCCAAAAAAACATAAAGTTAGCCATTGAAAATTATTACTTAAGCACTTTCCACTTCTAAAAACGCCTCAATTGGATTGAAGAGAGTATTTTGGACAAATTATAAATTTTACTTTGCAATATCTTTGCGCCGAAATCGAATTTTTAAATGATTTTAATTGATTTTGATTCCCATTAATAGTTTTGTAATAAAGTACTCACCAGTACAGAAATTTGACGTTAAATGTCCAAAAAAAACGGGGTTTTGAAATGTTCATATTAGCATATCTCGAACAAGTGACGCGCTAGGGTTGTTCTGACTACAGTTTCGGGCTTAGCGTGTTAAGATCATTAAGAAAAGTATAGTTTGGTTAGTTGAACGCGATTCTCGATGCCCCATTTCAAGTACAAAAGAAGAAACATTTAGCTCCAAACATCATAATTCTCAAACGAGAAAAAATGCCACATAATTGAATATAATTGACATTTGTTTAAAATCCAACAAAAAAAGTAAAAAATCAATTAGACTGATAACGAACACCCAACATTTAAAAAAAAAACTCGTAGAAATGTACTTTACCTTTGATAATGTCTTAAAATCGGTTTTCATGTGATAATAATAATTATCTAAACAATCATTATTTGAAAGAAGCAAGAAACATTTAAAGGCGACCAAGTTCTGTGTCTTGCTTGTAATCAATTCTAGCCGGTGCGGGCGGTGTGTCGGTGGTGCGTGGCGGTGCGATGCAACCGCCACTAAGGCTACCCACTTACACGGGACATGAATTAATATTCGTGCAACGGATGTACAAATGCACACAAAGATACAACAGAAGGAAGGTGATTTATGTTAATTAGGGTGGGGATGTCGACAATGTGAGTTATTTATACAGTTCCGATTATGCTGGATGTTGGATTCGAGCCTCTCTATACAGAACTTCCTTTTTCTGTGTCACATAATTAATGTATATTTTCCTTTCTTGCTTGATGGTTGTTATTAGACAAATGAATCATGTGTAAAATATCATAGGCATATAAAACAACTGTCCTCTGATCTTTCTATCTGTTAATTTTTATTTTTTCAGTAAACAAAAATAAATGAAAATTGATTACTTGCATTTTGATATCTTACGTATGGAAAGATTCTTTTTATGCTTATTTCAGTTTTTGTTTTTATATTTTCCAATATCACGTGTATGTGAATACAAAATCAATATGGCCTGGTTGATTTGATAAAATCATAAAACACCTTGATTATTATTTTAATGACAGGTTGAAAATAATTTAAACTGTCAAACCTTACTCAAATAAAAAAAAAAAAATGCATCAATAAAATAAATAAAATAAAAATATATATGTACCTGCTTTATGTATGTCGATGTTGAAAGAATAGCAATGAGTTTTTAAGCGCATTTAAAGTTTTGTTATAAATCATAACTCTGTTACACTTCTGTTATGATGAAATGTCGAGCGCGTTTTGAATCTTAAAATAGTGGTTATGAAATTCGAATAAGACAGTGAGGTGAAGAAATCATTCAATGCATAAGTATTTCTCAATTCTATGCCAATGGGTACTAAAGGGTTAAGTCGTAAATTGTCATTTAGGAAAAAAAAAAAATATATATTGAAGTTTGAGCAATGTACGCATGTTTTTGAAGACTAACCATTTTTTCTTCTTATTTAAAAAAAAAAAGGAATCTGAAGCGCAATAAAATATTTAGATTTTGTCATTGTGAGGCACGAAAGAATTCTTTAAGAAAATGTTGCCTTAATAGTGTTGTTGAGAATACAGTAAGCTAAATTTAATTGATTTAAGTGCAGTTTTTGAGTTTTAGATGCGTTCCCGAAATGATTTTTCGGGTAAATAAGATGGAATAAAATTAAAATTAACACTCTTTTAAGCAATGTTAATATCGATCTTCATTCAGAAATTTATTTTGATTTTATTTAGGTAGGTACATACATTCGGAAGTAATTTTTAATTTAATAAAAATGACAACGATAAAAGTGAGACAAATCTTCGAAACTACTTCGACCCTTCCTTTTGATTTTACGTGATTTGGGATCGAAATTTCATTTTACTAGAGTATCGGTATCTTTGCGAATACAATTTGAATAACCTGTTGATTTCTTTATACACAAATCAGAATCGTGTAGATGATACTTTTCCCGTTTTCTTTTGGAATTAAACTCAAACCAAAAAAAAACGACATTTAGCCACAATTATACGACTTGAGTCACGCTTTTTCTATGGTATTACGAGCGCTACAATTTCCGAAACTACTAAATTATAGTAATTATAGGGAGCGCCACGCTATCGCCCTACCACCTACTAAAGTCAATTAAAACAATTCACAGTTCACACACATGAGCCTTGTAGACTTGTACTCTTGCTCTTGATGGCAGACATATTAAATGTCAAGTAGTATAAAAAGAAACCATCAGGCAGTAGAAAGCAAAAGCAAAACTCTTTCATTGACAGTCTAAAGATTGTTTAGCTTTGATGTGTCATGATTCATGAATATATTATGTCGCCCCCTATTAATGTAGTTTACCCACACACCCAATAAAGAAAAAATGTTTTTTTTAACAAAGAAAGAAGAACACCACAAAATGGAAATATTTCTCACTCTTTGAGTTAAAGTTGATTCTCCATCAACAAGCTAATAAAATAAGGTTAGTGTACCTACTGCAATGCGTTTTTTTTTTTTTGTTGTTGTTTTGCTTTGATTTAACGAGATAAAGTTTAGCATGTGGCAGCCATAATGCATGAATGTTTTTTCAGTGAAAAGCGTGCTATTCCTCACTGACTCCCCTGTCCTGGTATACATAGCATCTGTACAGAGATGATATAGATTTCAACAATCAAACTCGTATAAATTGCAAGCAGCACCATCAAGAGCTGCAACGCATAGCGCCTCTGAGGCTGTGTCTACACTATGTATAGAGGGTAATTATCGAGGCCTTCTTTTCAATTCTCAATTTTATATACGGGCTTTTGCTGCTTAGGTCTTAATCGGTAAGATTAAGAGCTAATTTACGACACAGTCTCCCCATGGGACATAGGTCAGTTTTTGCTCTCGTTTGTTGTGGAATTACAAATGCGATGATTGAGGCTTAAGTATTATTATTATTTTTTTTTGCAGGGTGGATAGACTTGATGCAGTCACTTGTAACAAAAATATGGAAAACAAAAACAATTGTATAGGTACTTGCATCGAAACACACAATAAATTGAACAGTTAATTACAATTGATTTGATCTAAATAAGCCTTTAAGGAATATAAATTGATGGAGGAGACAGAGGAAAACATTTTACGCAGAAGATTGAAACGAGTGACAATTTTTTTTTATAATACGCAATTAATTCGTTATGGAATTTTATTTATTACAAAATTGTGGCTGTGTAAAGTTATCACCCCCAAATGTTCGGTTTGTTTGCGCAAAATCTTTCAGCGAAAAAACCGATGACTTCACATTTTAGTTCTTTTGTCAACGGTCAGTCCAGGGGCCCTATTTTGTAAAACGATTATCGTTGAAATTACTTTGTTATCGTTTACTTCAGGTATAGTTGATTACCGCTTGTTTCGTAATACGTAATAAGGGACCAGAATATACCGCAGAGATTTTGTTACACCTTCCTTTATTTTGAAGTTAAGATGAAAATCATTTTTTTACAAAACGAAGGTAGGGGAAAGTGGGGCTAAAAGTAACAGCTTAAAAAAAACGAGAGTTCCTTGAGGACATAAGAGTCGCGTATAAGAGAAATATTTCGTTTGGAATTTTCCGAACATATTTTGCTGATCTTTTTTGATGGGTTTTGTAGTTGAAATATAGATGTTTAATTCAAAGAGGGTTTGGCTGAATTATTTCCAAAGTTATAGCAGAAGCATTTAGTAAAAAGTGTTACTCTCCCCTACACATTTTTGTTTCAGTGTGGAAATTGTTCATTTCACGACATTATAGTTCATTTATCCATGATTGGCCATACCCATGGTATAAATAAAACAAGGTATGCTTGATAGTTGAGGTGACTCAGGCCCGTAGGAATTCTGTTTTGCTAGAGGAAGAAATCTGATTCCGACTCTCGGTCTTTTTAAAAAATATTACTATTTAATAATTTTTTCTATCTCGGCATTTGTTACAGTTATATTTTAAAATACACGAGTGCAATTGGGTTTTGATTAAGATTTCTTATGTGTAATACAAAGCAAACACTATGGGGGGCCTGGGATGCTACGGGCCTGAGGCGACTATTTTATGAAAGATCTCAATTGCCATAATTATTTGTCAGATGCACGAAATCAACCTATACAATAACAACATAATTGAATGTCACTCGCACTCCCCATGACATCACACAAAAAACAAAATAGCGACCTTTCATCCCGTATACAGCATATGGGCCATAATGATTATGGAGGTGGAAAATTTGATGTTCAAGTTTTTTATTAAATCAAAATTAATTCACTTTTGACGTACCGATTATTATAATTGAGATGAATTTTGAGCTCTGCCCGTTTAGGAACAACTAAATAATAACTAAACTCAACATATGAGCGTAAAAACTTAAATGTTAATCAATTTTGGCTCATATATACTTGGTCACTTGGTCTTCTTTATATCATTCATTCAAAACATTTACCTAATCTTTGTTTTCGTTGTTCCGTTTTTTCAGTTTAAATGTTATAACGGAAAATCGAAATTCCTTTGTTTAATTATCAATTTGATTTTTCGATTTTAAAGTTCTGAACACTGTTTAATTGAGTAGAAAAAAGATAGGTACTTAATATATTTATCTTTTCAACTTGCAACAAATTTGAAAAAAATTAATCGTTATCAAACCAAGATGAATTATATTTTTACTAATTTTTTTTTATTTTTGTTTATAGATTACAAAAAATATATCATGGAACGAGATGTGGTGTTTCCACATTCAGCAACTTTATTTGCAGCGATATGTGCGTGTATCTTTGTCGTAATTGGAGTTCTTGGTATGTTGAATACATTTTTTCATTTATTTGATTTTATTTTGTATGAAGTTGAATCATTCATATAATTTTTTTTTTCTTTTTCAAAATTATAAAAAAAAAAAAACAGGCAACCTGATAACAATACTAGCACTACTGAAATGCCCCAAAATGCGAGGTCATGCAACGACAGCCTTTGTCCTTTCACTTTGCATATCGGATTTACTCTTTTGTTCCTTTAGTTTGCCACTAACCGCTGTGCGGTATTTTCAAGAGGTATGTATGCACAAAAAAATTTAAAAAGGAAATGGAATTGGTTTTTTAAAAACCTTTTTTTTTTTCCTTGTTTTCTTATTTTTCTGTTTTTTTTTTATTGGTTTGTGATTGTTTTAATTCATTTTTTGTTTGTTTTTATATAAAAGGCATGGACGCTTGGCGACACACTTTGTAGGATATTTCCGGTGATATTTTATGGCAATGTTGCAGTATCGTTACTGAGTATGGTTGGAATAACATTGAATCGGTAAGATGAAATTTCTGAATATTTTTTGATTGCATGAGGACCTTTGAGTTTTTTTTTTTACAAAAAACATATAAACAAATCTAAAAAAAATATTTTTAAGACAAAAACAAGTGTTTCGTCCATTCGTACAAATGAAACTAAAAAAAAAGCAAATATACATTTGAAGGGTTAAAGGAAAAAACGTATTAATTATTAAATATTCTATACCTAATAGTATAGAAGCGTTTAGTATTAATTTATAGTCCAAGCTTATAAGGTGCCATATGAAATATAAGTTAGTACTGAAAGTAAAGAATATTAAGTGACACTTTTAAAATAAGTCGATCAACGTGGCAACCCTGTTTGAACGAAAAAAAACCTGTTCAAGTGAAAAACACAATTAAATAATTCTTATTTAAACAAAACCGTTACATTTTGGTGGAGGTTGAGGCTAAACAGTATATCAAATTTTAGCCTTAACTCTCTACTATCTTAAAAATGTCTTGTGCCAACTCTAAAAAGGGTATAAATACACGGCAACCCTATTTGAATGCAAAAACAGGTTTACCGTATACTTACTACCCATTTTAGAGTTGAGTTGGCATGCGACAGTTTTTTAGATAGAAAAGAATTAAGGATGACAGCTCGGCTCAAGTGATAGCTCAGCTCAAATGACAGCTCAGCCCAAATGGCAGCTCAGCTCACAGGTCAGTTCTGATTTGAGCTACCTCACATTTAAGCTAGCTCATTAATTTGAGCTGGTTCATAAGGTCAAATGTGAGCTAGCTCAACTTAATGATCTAGCTCAAATAAGAGCTGAGCTGTGAGCTGAGCGCAGCTCACTTTTGAGCTATGTTACAACTCTGTTTAAAACTATTTTTTGGCTATTTTACCAATGTTGCATTTAGCGCTCGATGTCGATAAATTGGATTTAACATCTGCTAATCATCATAAACAACTCAGGGAAAAAAAAAACTACCGGATTTGACCCAAGGTCTCCTTAATAGATTTTTTTGCATGCATACAAGAATTTTTATACTAAATATTTGTCCTTATTGTAGAGTAAGAAATCGAATTCCTAATACCTGATCGAGTTTCAACTCTTAATATTATCCTATTCTTATAAAATAAAAAGTTATGATGCAAAAAGTCATGTTGCTTCTTTTTTCGTTCAAACAGGGTTGCCCATTTTAAAAATGGGTACCAAATGTTTTTATTTTCAGCACCAACACTTATCTTTCATTTGACACCAATTTAAATCTCTAAACTTATAAGCTAAGGAATCCTATGGTCACTTTCCCGATTATAAGTAATAAGCCTTATTTTTGAAAAATTAAATTTTCAAAAATATATTGCATCCGCAATTTTTTTGTAATTTTTTTTTTTTATATAATTTGATATTTTTTGTTCATTTGAAAAATCGTTAAAAATATAAAAAAATACTTTTATTTCAGATACATCCTCATAGCATGCCACAGGTTATATTCTCAAATCTACAGGCCAACATTTATAGTTTTACAACTAGTTTTTGTTTGGGCCTTTTCTTTTCTAATGCTCGTAAGTTTAAGTCTGAATTTTACTAAAAATAATTAATTCAACTTTTTTTCAATTTTATATTATAGCTACCGCCATTGCTGGGAATATGGGGTGAAATGGGTCTTGACGAAGCCACATTCTCATGCACAATACTTAAGAAAAATGGAAAATCCATCAAGAAAACGCTTTTCCTATTTGGAATTTTACTTCCATGTATTATCATCACTGTCTCTTATTTGTGCATTTATTTCAAAGTTCGCAAACAAAAACAAAAAATGAAAGCTCACAGGTAAGATAAACAAAAAATATATAGCAAATTTTTCAAAAATTTTAACTATTCCAGGTCATTCCAAAAACCCTCAAAAGAATCAATATCAACTGCTCGCAAGAGTCGCGATGACAACAGACTGTCCGTGATGATGGTGACCATATTCGTTTGTTTCCTTGCATGTTTCTTGCCACTCATGCTGGCCAATGTTATCGATGAACATAACAAATCTTACCCTTGGCTGCATATAATTGCCTCAGTGATGGCTTGGGCTTCCAGTGTAATAAATCCTTTTATTTATGCAGCGAGCAATAGAAATTACAGGTAATTTACAATCATTACTGACTAAGTTTCGTTTACAAAACCAATCATTACTTTTTTTTTTACAGAGTTGCTTATTTCAAAGTGTTCGCTTTGCTTAAATTCTGGGGTGAGCCTCTGTCGCCGATGCCAAGTAAATCCTACCAACCCAGTAAAATCTCAAGAGATGCATCTGGCGGTATGCGAAGCACGCCACTATTCCATGAAGTTCAAACGAACAACAGTGATAATAACCAATTATGCCAACCGAACTCAATATGAGTTGTACAAAGTATATATAATGTACCTTCCTATACATAATCGTAATAAAAAAAAAGAAAATTAAGCTTTTACTACTATATAGTATAAATAGTAGATTATCTATATATTCTCTATAATATATACAAAAGTCATAGCTCGAATATTATATTATTTCGAAAATAATGGTTAAGAATGCGTATGAGTGCCATTCAATGTTGTTGTGTTATCAAAGAATTATAATTTTCTTCCAAAGAAAAGCAAAAACAAAAACAAACTTAGAACAAAAGAAAAAAACAAGCCAAATTAGCTTTAAGTCAGAAGAAGCCTTTTTATTAAGAATAATTAGATTTAAGTTGAATTCCTTTATGTAAAAGACAAATTAAATTAAATTATTTTTATTATAAGACATAACATGAATTTTGTTTTTTGTTTTGTTTTTAATATTACTGTAATATGCATAAGGCAGTGAGTAAATAAAATCCTTTGATAGTAACATTGTTTGTCCCAAAATCAAAACTAATGTCGATTTGTATGAACTCCACCCATAAAATTCACCCCTATTACCGAAGTCGTTTGTACTAAAACGACGAAAAAACTAAAACGCGACAATTGATGTCTTCGTACAAATTTTACTTTAGTATTTTTTCGTTTTTCACCATTTTCTGGTAAATTTTTTAATGAACCGTCAATAATGGTTTCTAGAGTCAGTTTATAGCCAGTTATCTCTTGTCGTTTTAGTACAAACGACGTCGGTAATAGGGGTGGTTACAATGGTCTGTAATGAAAATCGCCTTCAAACCACTCTAAACTACCCTAGAATGTCACGTTTTCGAGATATGCTATTATGAAAATGTCAAAAACCCGTTTTTTGATACATTTAGCGTCGAATTTCTCTACTGGTAAAAACTTTATTACCAAACTATTAATAGAACGTGTCATCTGTCTTAATCATTTTAAATAATTTTAAAATTCGTTTTCAGCGCAAGGTCATAATTAAGAATTTATGAGGTTTTAAAGAAATTGAATTCATAGTTTTTTTTTATTACGGCTAATTTCTTGACAAAGTTCTTGCTCTTAAAACTCGGTTTAGGAAAAATTAAAACTCAAATTGTTTAATTTTTATTTGTTTTTCTTAATAAAAACAGAGAGCTAAAAATAATAGTTTTAAACTGATTTTAGAACTTTGTCAAGAAATTCTCCGTTTATATGAGCACCAATGGGAAGTTACAAGTGTGGGTCGCATCCCGTCTCTTATTTTTTAAATACCATTATTTTCACAGGATGTTTTGGTACTTGTTGCAGAACGTTTTCCATTCTTAAACAAAACAACCTTTCATACAAAATATTTCGCTGCACTCTTTTTTTGTTCTTATTTCTCATTCCATACTGAAATAGTAGAAAATACAATTTTCTTGAAAATTTGCTTTGTCATTTTTAATCCCCAATGGCAGATGAAAACCTTGGCACAATTTTCCCGAAAAGTTACACATGGGCTTTTACTGGTTTCATCTAAAAAATATACCGATTTAATTTTTTTCCATTTCAAATGTTTATTCTGCCAGGACCGTGATAACTTTAAGCCTAAACGTAAGGTCGGTAAACAGCGGTGATCAATAATGTCGGCGCTTAACAATTTGCCTTGTCCACATTTCCTCAGCTGATGAGTAGAAATTGAAAGCAATAAAATTGATGTTTAATCGTTTGCGTTGGAAATCGAAAAAATTCATGGAGATTGTTCGGTTAAATGGCTTGTAACTTGAGTTTTAACAGTCGGATCCTAAAGATTGAGATCTTCAAATTTAGCACTAACAAAATGTGCCTACATTATTTTAGTTCATTGTTTTTTGAAATATTGATATTTTAACATATCATTTATACAACTTAAATTCCAATTGATTTCTCGTTTACACAACATTTAAGTTTATTTCAGTTTATATAATATAACATTTATGCTAAATTTTAACATCTCAATCCAATTGTTGAAACTCTAGTTGGGTCACTGTGGCGTATGCGTAACATTTTTGTCTATACACTAAAACAGCTAATATACAATTTGTATCGCTGACCAATTAATTGGTCACGAGTACAATGATTTTCTTATTTCATATTCATAACTGACTATTCGAAATTTTACATGTGAGGTCTAAATATCATAGAAATGGAGTTTTTTTTTGTAATATACGAATCAAAAGTTCGATTTTTTTAGATTTTTTTTTGTTTTAACAATCCTTTTAGCTTTAATTTAATTAATAAACAAAATTGACATTTGAAAAAGTACATAAACTTAGGGGCAAAAAAATGGAATCAATAATTGCTCTCGATGAAGCATTAATGTTTTTGGTACCGTTGAATCTCAAATCAAGATTAAGAAATTAAAAACAAAGATCCAATCATCTTAATTAAAGCATATAAGAAAAACAAATTATATCAAAACAGAAAGCAGCTAGAAAATGTAGCATTTAAAACGACATTATAAGTGTAATTTATTATTTCAGTATTTTGTGTAGCGTACTTTTAGAGGTTGTAGATGAATATTATTGATTAACCTGATGTTTTTGGAGTGACTCTTGTGGTATTTTTTCCATTTTTCTACCGGTACCGTTATCAATGCATTATTTTTTATGAATATGGACTTCTAGCTATATGGTCCTTCGTTCAAAGTTGTCCTCTAAATGCTGTATAGGATTTAAGTATAAACTTACTCCCGGGCAGTCCATCACGGCAATACTTAACTCCTTTATTAATGGGGCCATCGAGGGTTATCTTGCATTATCAGAGAATCTTTACCAAGAAATTCAGCATGAGTAACGACTCTATAGAAGAATATCGGCGAATGACCGGTAGTTAAATGTCCTCCTCAGTACCAAAAGCAGCTCACTTTTATCTTCAATTGAAATTAAAATCTTTTCCTGTGTGGCACTGTTTCGTTCACAAGGTTATATTTATACTCTGCCTGTATGATCGCTTACATGAAGACCATAGACACATTCTGCACTGACATAGCTCACTTCTTTCCAACTTCGTAGTGTGCGTGAGCAAATCTTAGCTTATCATGTCCGTGATTTACAGTTCATTATGTATCTCAACAAAAACTAGCTTATATTTTGTTATCCACTTTTAGGGGCATAATCATTTTTATTTTCAAACTCTTGATAAGAACGTAACAGTTCAGTTAGTGAATTTTCAAATAAATCCATGTTTTATTGTATTCAATGTGAATAGTTCAAATTTAATTATGCGCTGGCCAACAAAGATTGTCCGAAAAGTAATAATGGGGAAGCTTTTTTCAGATTTGTCCCTATTGTCTGTACTAAATGTTCAATGGTATATTTGACAGCGGACTTATTTCAATGAAGAATGCGTTTAAAACGGTGACCCCCGTCTAATTGATATTATTTCTTTTAATGCATTTTTGTTGGCTTCATTTCAAAGATAAGAGCCTCGGTGGCGCAGTTGGCAGCGCGTAAGTCTCATAATCTTAAGGTTGTGAGTTCAAGCCTCACCCGGGGCATTCGGATTTTTTACGTTCATCTTTCTGATTGGTAAATACTAGGTAAGTTAAACAAAAAACATAAAATCTTTCGTAGGTAAATAATATAACGGTAAAACCAAAAAATCCATTTTTTAAGAAGTTTAATTTAATGCCTTGAAGACCTTATTCTGGCAGTTCTTTGAGTTAGAAATGTGTTTTCTTACTAAGATAATTATCAATATTCAATAATTTCCAGAGAAAGTTTTTTGTCATTTCATACATTTTTTGGTCCCTGGAAAATAATTCCAGAGAAGATTCACGATCGCGGAAAAAATTCTGGTAGAAAAAATATTTCAGGGAAACCAAATTCCCTTAAGGATTCCCGATAGGGCCCATTATTTTAAATTTGAAACATGTACCTGCCAGTTAACAGTATCGAAGTAAAGTGTAGATTGAAAATAATTTCAGGAATATTAAATTTTTGATATTGCACTTGGAAATGGAATTAATACATATTCCCAAAAAAACTTGAATGCCCCGGGTGAGGCTTGAACTCACGACCTTAAGATTATGAGACTTACGCGCTGCCAACTGCGCCACCGAGGCTCCTATCGAAAGTTTCCTAAGCGAAGTAAAAAAAAATGCATTTTTTAAAAACCTGATATAAAATATAATCTCAATTAGAAATATTATGGACAGAGGTTTCCGTGTTCAACGCATTCTTCATCAAAATGAGGGCACTGCCAAATAGATAATTGAATATTTTGTACCTACAGACAATGGGGAAAAATCTGAAAACAGTTTTGAATATTCGCTAATAGGCCTGTACTGACAATGTATGTTGGATTTATCCGAAAATACAATTCAGCTTTGGCGTTATTATCAATAGTTGGAAAATAAAGATGATTTTTCCCCTAAAAGTTGATAACAAATTACATTTGTATAAGCAAGTTTTTGAGGAGATGCACAATGTACATTAGTACAATTAAATTAGAATTTGACATCACAAAAACCATTAACAGGGTTTTCTTTGCGTTTTATTTTTCATTGGAGTCTATAGCATGGAACACAAAAATGGCGTATTCCCCTCCCCAGCGACTACCCTATAATGTCTTTCAATTGCTATTGGTATTGAGGAGAGGATTTTAGCTAACAAATATCCAGTTTGACATTTTGAAATTTATAAGGGTGAATGGTGAGGGGGAAGAAAAAGCGCTGGGAGGGGAATACGCCATATTTTGAATACACTCATCTTTTCTGTACTAATTCTAGGGCCCGTCGCTATCCCAAAGTTTACACAGTAAAAAAATAATCTCCCTCTTTTTACGAACAAATTTGAAAATGTCAAACAAAAATCGCAATGACAAAAGGAAATCCACACTATTGTAAAAAAAAAACAATAAGTGCTTAAGAAGTTAGAAACATTGAATTCTAATTCACCAACTCCGTAATTATTGCGACTTATTTCAGCCATATTTTAGCTTACTCGCAGGTAAGAAAGTGTGTTAATGTAAATGGTAAGGTAGTTCCTCGTTTTGATAATATAGTTCACCCGGCAGGTTCATAATTGTTTTGAATGCGAACCCTGCGCATCACGTTGACTCCTCGGGAGTAAGGTATTGCGAATATGATTATTTCTAGCTGACCCAGAACTCGAAATTCGAGCGCCAATTTATTTTTTTTTTATTTTTTCGGAAAATCCCCGATAGATGTCTGAACTGAAATTTGTGTGGTGTAAATTATGCGCACTTTTCAGCAACAGATGTCGCTATTACATGAATGTATTCTTTGTCACTTTTTGCAAAAGGTGCCGATTATAGTTAACGCTTAATGTTTCAAAATAAGAGCTCATCTACTAAAAAAAAAAAACTAATATTTTGAGTTGATTCTTCATTTAGAAAGGTCAACATTCAACGACATGTTCATCAACTTCTGTCGTGTTGGCGGATTTGTGTAATATGAACAAACCATAATGTGAATGCACGTTAATGTTTTGGTTTTCTTGGGTTTATGGATTTGACATTTCATATGTCAGTGGTTTTGACATTTCCAATTGTTTTTGTTTTCCTCGCATTTTTTTTCAATTTTAATTCATTGTATTTAACGATTTTCGTGTAAAATATTTATATAATTTATATCCACTGCACATCATGCAAAAAATTTTATGCCTCTTCGGTTTGTGTGGGCCGCGTAAAGTGTACCACAAAAATGGTGTTTGCCGTTTTATTATATGATGTTTAAATACCAAATTTAGTCCTTAAGGTTTTTTTTTTTTTATTTTTATAAAATAATAATCAATAAACATAAACATATTTAGCAGTCTTTATCTATAAAATTAATTCTTTTTGTCGCAAGAATATTTAGTATTTTTTTTCTTTATCAATTTTCTCTTTAAACAACATTATTAAACTTAAATCAATCAATTCTTATTTTAATTAACTACAATTATTAACAAATTAAAAGTATTAAAAAAATCGTATGCCCCGGGTGAGGCTTGAACTCACGACCTTAAGATTATGAGACTTACGCGCTGCCAACTGCGCCACCGAGGCTCTGGTCAAGGTCAACATGATGTCCTATTCGTACAGTGGAATATCACCAGTAAGTGTACTCATTATCAAGTAAATAGTCATTGATGTTAGACAACCGGCTATTACACCCGCCACAAGACCAGGCCAGCGTTGAAAGCTTACAGCCAACAATAGAAGAAAGAGAATGGTCAAGATCACTAAGAATGGCAAGAGCGGTGCAAGCTCTGCAAAGTCCTCGTCATTGAGTTTGTATGGAGAGATTGATTTGAGTAAACCTGCAAAGAGCAACATTAAAAGAGCTATTTTTAGAAGAAAGAAGCTTTTTTTTTAAACAACAAAAATAAAACAAAATGTGCGTTGTTGTTCTTACATCAAATTGTTTAATAATAAAATTTTGAAAACAAAAAAAAAAAATTAATATTACTAAACTTACGATTTTTGGTGCGTGACAGGTTCTTGAAAGCCTCAGAATCATTTGATGTTTCCTGAAATTTAGAACTGTAAAGAATTTCCGAAACTGAGACACTAAAATTCGATGTTAAAAACATTTCGCTGGCTTTTTTTTGTTTTCCGCTCACAAAGCACATTCAATAAATTACTATTTTTATTAACTTTTTAATCTTAACAAACCTCGTCTACATCCTGAGTAATTACGGGTTGGTGGAAGAATATCCAATGCATAACTGAGTTCAGTACGTGAAAATAAAATCACAATAACCAGTTAATTAGAGTTGGTGCTGCTGGTGGCGGGAGCGTTTTATATCTAAACAAAAAAAAAAAAAAAACAAAAAACTCACAAACAATAAAGCGAAAATTTTGAAACAAAAAAACAAAAATTTGTCGTTATATCGCGTGAGGAGAAGCAAATACACTGAGAATAACAACCAACCCAATTCCGTAGGCTATCTGTCATCTTCGGATTCGACTAGTAGAGACTCTACCATTAAGAGAGTGCGGAGCGTCTGCGTTGTAAAAATCATTGACTGGCTCTTGTTTTAATTATTCTTTCTTTTTGTTTTTTTATAATTTTCACATCATATACATATGCCGCCGCTTCTCGCTGCTACCGCTGAGAGTGAAACAGATAACATGTAAATATTATCGAATGCATTATGCGATAACACACAAATGAAGTGATAGTAATAATTTTCCAGCATTGCTCTGTCATCTTGTTTCGTCGACGAAATTTTCACGATCAGTGACCGTATGCATCGTATCTGCCGTCTACCCATATGTTAAAAACAAAAAGTATCATTCTTATCGATATAGTCGAGTCGTTGATGAGAAAGAATCAGTTTTTTTGTTTTTGTTTTTAAAATTTAATTCACCCCTATATTTTGAAAAAATGCGTTTTCAGGGAATTTCTTATCGAAAACAAACTTTATTTTTGTATGTATGTTTGTTCTTTAAATGCTTTTGTTTAAAATCATCAACAAAAAATGTTTGAATGAATCAAGCTTTTTGTTTTGTTAATTTATTGGTCATCACTTGTGACCACAACAAAACTCTTTTAAATTACTTGCGATATACATACCTACTAGTCCAGATAATATAGACATAAAAATGAAAAACCCAGAAATGATTCGCTATGAGCTGAACTACAGAGCATTGAAACATCGATAGAAGTAAAATTTCAAAAGTCCCCAAAAGTTCCATGTACGCATAAAAAGTTATTCAAAGTTAAATGTCGAAAATTTTGTTTTTTCCTATCTGACTTTGAAACGGAAGAAGCTTTAAAAAAAAGTATATTGGAGACTTTATGACATTTTTTTACGAGTAATCGTTTAGATTTAGAAGATATCACGATCTTAAAATGTGACAAATGTCAACAATTATGGTTTTTGGCATATTACTTCGAAACGGTGAGTTCTATCGAAAAATTGGTATGCCATTTTCAAGAAAATATTAATGCACATCTAAAACCGAAATTAAAAAAAACACAGTAATCTGTATTCGAAAAATTGATTTTTCAAAAAAAAAATAAAAATTGATTTTTTCCCAATCTTATATTTTTTTAAAAATCCAAAATTTTTTTTTTTGAAAAATTTGATATCAAATAATTTTAAGTTTGTGAAGAGCTTTCGTATAAATCATCAAAATTGGTTGAGTCGTTTAAGGTTTAAGAGAAAGTCAAAAATGAAAAAAAAAACGGTTCTACCATTTCTACATTTCTTTCATTTTAGAAGTATGACCATGCTATCAAAAGTAGACACAGACAGGCAGACAGATAGACAGACAGACGGACAGAGAGAATTGCGAGACCCACTTTTTTTGCATTTTCTATCATCGTAATGACATGTCTGATTGTTATCTCAAGTTCGGTTTTTTTTTTACGAATCCTAAACTTGCCCTAAGTACCTACAAATCGCAAGTAGAAATTATTTTTTTAAAAATTTATCTTTCATAATCAAAACAAAGTTTGGAGCTCAAAACAATTTAAGATGAAGTTTATGTCATTTTAGTAATGTATTTTATTTTTTGTTAAACTTTTTTAAAATATTTTTTGTATAAAATTATTTATTTTTAAAAAATGTATAAGACTATAATACATAACTAAGAGCAAGTACGTGCGACCCAGTCGTGCATTTTATTTTGATAGCTTCTCTTGTTTTATAGGAAAACCAACATTTTCGACATTTAATCTTGAATAATTTTGTATGTATACATGAGAATTTTGGGGGCTTTTGAAATTTTACTTCTATTGATGTTTAAATTCTCAATTTTTAGCTCTATGCCAATTATTTCTGGGTTGAATATCAATTGTAGAATAATATTGTAGAAAAAAGAAATTTATCTTTTTCAGAGGTAGGTATCTCAAACATGTAAAAAAATTATATGTTTCAAACTGAGGCAGAGAGTTAGAGGTCACCGCAATTTTTTTCTTCTTATTTTTTTTTAACTAAATCTATTTTAACGGTTATTTCCCTGTGAATAATTAATTTATGGCAGAAACTTAGATAAGAATTTTATTTTTAGAAGTATACATAATACTAACCCATTGTAACTGTAATTTAATAATCTTATTTGGTTGCTCCGATAGGGCTACTCTTGCTCATGCTAATTTTTGAGTTTGAGTTCATAACGTTTTATTATTACTTGATCTATAGGGCAAAAATTCGAGGTTTTAATCAAAACCAACATAAAAAAAATTTTTTTTTTCTTCATGCCGTCCGTCGCTCTGTGTCTGTGCGTCGATCTGTACAGAGAGCCTACATGGGTTGACGGATTTGCTTTTTTGTAATTTCCAAGGCTGTTTTTTTTTTTTAAATATCTCAATTAGAACGAATTCCTGCCATATAACGGTTTTGAGTAATTAAATTTTTCTCGAAGACGTCTCTAACGATTTTGTTTAAATTTTGTATATGTATTATGTTGAGTGATTGCAAGAAAAATGCATTTTTAAAATGAAGGTTTAATAATACAAATTATATATACTACTCAAATAAATAAATAAATCAACGAAGTAGAAGACTTACCACTATTTAATTTAAGTAGACTTGGCTGGCGCGGATGCAGGGGGGGCAATGGGTATAACTGCCTCCCCTCTGAAAGTAAAGTTTTTTTCAATCCAAGCCTTAAGCTATAACAACCAACATGCAAACGCTTATCACTTTTCCCTTTTCATGTTATTTATGTAGGTACCTATATTTCCAATTTATTGCACTTCAATTTCCGGCACGTTCTTGAAATTGCGTACAAAAAACCATAACAATTTTTTCTTTTTTCCCCCCAAAGGCAGAATAGAAATTAAGAGTACAACCTGCAACTACTCATTTTAGATATACCTAAGTTATCCTTATGGAAGTATGTATAATATTTTACGATTCCATAAGTTATTTCCAACGCTTCCAGTTACAAAATCTTCGGCAGAATGGTCTTTTTCTTCGATGCGGCGGCGCGGCGCCTTAAATCATTTTAAGATCAACAATGGCTGAAAACCCCTTTTCGCGATCTGGCATTTATGCACATTCATTGGCAAATCTCGATTGATGTTCAGAAAATTATTACTGGGTTTTCAAAAACCCGCAACACAAAAAGATTAGAATCAAGTATTTTAGAACTACATATGTATATATCATGTACAACACTATAATTACTTCATTTAAATGAATTAATTTATTTATTTTTTTAATACGTACGAGTTCCTATTTAATAATAAATTATTTAATTGAATTAAGGAAAGCATGTGCATGTGCAGGTACAAAATATCGTTCGTATGTAAATAACTATTAAATAGTTAATCAAACATCTTCTTTTGCATTACTTTAGCCTCTTTCAGTAATGCTCTGTATGCATGTCTTACGGCAAATTTCTTGACAACAAAATCGGCCATACCCTTTTAGATTGTTTTCACAGAATCACATAAGTCTGTTAATTGCTTTCTCTAACATCTTTATGTCATGTCTTATTGTTATCTAGAAAAGTTCGATTTTTCTTAGGAATCTTAAAGATTCTAAAAGGCACCTGCAAGCTGCATCGCAATTCTTTAGTGAACCAAATTTTATTTAGTTTCGTTCACGGGAATTTGTTTATATACCTTCAACATTGTAGTTTTGCAATGAGGAACTCTTAACTCGCAAGGTTAAAGTTAGAACCACTTTTTGAATATTAAATACATATAATCGAAATATTTCTTTTCTTTCGTTTAATTCCGGTAAAATTAATGCAGTTTATGTATATAAATATTACAGAACCGGAGAATGTAAGCAATTAAATAAACAAGAATGTTCAATACAAACAGAAACAATAACAATGCATGTTCACTGTGGCATATACGTAACTTATTTTAAAATTAGTTTTCCCATTTTTAAAAGAAACTTAATAAGGATTTTTAAGATGGAACTCTCAATTTTTAGCTCTATGCCAATTATTTCTGGGTTGAATATCAATTGTAGAATAATATTGTAGAAAAAAGAAATTTATCTTTTTCAGAGGTAGGTATCTCAAACATGTAAAAAAATTATATGTTTCAAACTGAGGCAGAGAGTTAGAGGTCACCGCAATTTTTTTCTTCTTATTTTTTTTTAACTAAATCTATTTTAACGGTTATTTCCCTGTGAATAATTAATTTATGGCAGAAACTTAGATAAGAATTTTATTTTTAGAAGTATACATGTAGGGTTCTTCTTTATTAAAACACAAAACTGCAATTCAATTTTACATTGATGATTTTATTCGAACTTTTATAGAGATTTAGGCAAACGACCGGCATGATCGGAAAGCGAAACTAGAATGACTACATAATAAAAATACCCAAAATGAAAAGGGGAAAGAACGAGTTCTCTTTCTCTTGTTTATCACGTATTTTCTTTTAGCGTATGGCGTTTATGTATGTGTGTATTTTATATGTCGTGTCGGTCGTATGTTATGGTGGTTTTCTCATCCCACAATCGGCGATCCTGACGGTTCATTCGACCCGAATGTAGGATTCCAGGGCTTCATATTCTCGGCCACAGTCGTAGTTTTGTTCGGCCCTTCATGTTCGCCGACCTTCACCACATCGTATCTCCCATGGTCCAGTTTTCTAATGATCTTGTAAGGTCCTAAGAATTTTGGTCTAAGCTTCATGCCGCTTCCGAACTGCGTGCGCTTGATGGCGACTAGCGAGTTCAACTCATGTTCTTTTGCAGGTACTCGGTTTTTGTCAAAGGCTTTTTTATTCTCTCGCTGAATCGACTCGATATTCTGGCGAACTTCTTCTCTCAACGAGTCCCTGTCGCTGTCCAACTCTTGAACTGCTGCTTCCTCCAGCCACTCCCTCATCTCCAGGTTTTCAGGAATCCGCATCTCCACGCCAGTTAGTATCCGGAAAGGACTAAACTTTGTACTCCTTGCTGGTGAATTATTTATGATTTGCTGCACACGATCTACGTGTTTATACCAGTTGGTTGCGTTTCCTACACATGCCTTGGTTAGCATTGGCACGATGATCTTATGGATTCTCTCCACTTGACCATTTCCACGAGGTACTCCAGTCGCGATCATGAGATGTACAATGTCCTGTTCTCTGCAATACTCTTCAAAATCATTGGAGGTGAAAGCTGTCCCTCTGTCGGAAATAATTCGCCTCGGGTTTCCGAAGACAGTTGCCTGTTTCCTCAATCGATCCAGTACCTCAGCCGTTCCCGTACTCTTCGTTGGATGAAGCCATACGAATTTGGAGAAAGCGTCCACTATTACCAGAATGTGGTTATACTGCTTGTGAGTTGGTTCCATCGGCCCGACGTGGTCTATATGATAAGTCCCTAACGGCTTGTCCTCTTTGTCTATCGGCCTCAGCAGTCCTTCCTTCTTACCGGCTTTGGAATCAGCGATAAGACACTTGACACACCCTCGCACTGCTTCAGTGACCTTCCTTGTAATTTCGGGTATGAAGTAGGTTTTCTCGATTAGATCTTGGGTCTTCTTAACGGAAAAATGTCCTTGCTGGTGTGCGATCCCAATTAACTCTTTTTCCATGGTCTTCGGTATTACCACAAGCTCCTTGATGGGATCTTTACACAGCACATTCGCCTTCATGTAGAAATCTTCGTAGGCTTGGTTTTCAAGAATCTTTCGGACAGCTCTTATCCAGTCGTCATCATTCTGTGCTTTTTGAATTCTATGGTTGAGTGAATCTTCGATCATAAGGGAAAAGACTCTGCTCAACGCGTCCACGTGCTTCATCTTTGAACCTGATCGATGCTCGATTTCGTATTGAAACTCTTGCAGAAACATGGCCCAACGCGCTATTCTGAGAGGAACATCTTGCTTGTGCATCGTTTGCGCGAAAGCATTGCAGTCTGTGATGATCTTCAGCTGACATCCCAGCACGTATACTCGCCACTTCTTCAGTGCTTCGATGATGGCCAGCACCTCTAATTCATAGGAATGAAAATGTTCTTCAAAGTTGGTGGTCTTTCGGCTCATATACTGTACCGGATGTAGTAATTGATCCTCCGCATCTCGCTGTAGTAAGACTGCCCCGTACCCAAACTTGCATGCGTCTGTGTGAATCTCTGTCTCTGCCTTGGGATTGAATAGTTTCAACACTGGTTCGTTGACTAACGCCGCTTTCAACTGCTCAAAAGCCACTAGTTGTTCAGTCTCCATCACAAACTTGACGTTCTTCTTCAGGAGGTCAGACAATGGTTTAGCCACCAGAGCAAATCCCTCTATGAATCGTCGAAAATAGGACGTCAGGCCCAGGAAACGTTGAAGCGTCTTCTGGTCCCTCGGAACTGGATACTCGGCCACTGCCCTAGTCTTCTCCGTTGACGGCTTGATGGTACTATCTTCGATGATATAACCAAGAAAATCGATCTTTCTTTTCAAAAACTGACATTTCTGCCAATTAAGGCGTAACCCGTATCTTGCTGCCACTTCTAGGACTGACTTCAACTTCTCGATGCCTTCCTCTTCATCCTTGGATGGTATGATGAGGTCGTCCATATATGCCTCCACCACTCGTGCCTGGATCAATGTTCGGTAGATGGCATTAATAAATCTGGCGAATACTGCTGGGGAATTCGAAATTCCGAACGGCATATACAGGAACTCATACTGCTCCTCTAGAGTCACGAACGCTGTATACTTCCTTGAGCCTACATCCATTGGAACATGGAAAAAACCGTTAACAAGGTCCAAGCATGTGAACACTCTGGCCCCTTGAAGACGCTCGAGCACCTCATCAATTTGTGCCATCGGGAAATTATCTCGGGTTATCTTCTCATTTAACCGCCGATAGTCGCAGCACAATCTTTTGGTTCCGTTTTTCTTTGATACCAGCACGATAGGTGAAGCATATTCGGATTTGCTTCGTTGTATGATGCCCTCTCTCAGCCACACCTCGATCTGTTCTCGGACCAGAATTTGATCAGCGTATGCCATCCGCCTCGGACGCTGGAAAATAGGTACATCATTTTTTAACAAGAGTTTCATCGTTACCGGCGACGGCTCCTTTCCGACTGGAACATAGCCCTCAACAATTGGCAGGAGAACCTCACGAATTCTGACGTCTAAATGGTCTAGCGCCAATTCTCGGGCAAACGTACCCTCCTCCGCAGCCAAACAAATCGCTCCGAACACCTCATTGAGTTCCGAACCCTTCGATCCTTGATCGATCACACCACCACTGGCTCTGGTACATATACCTTCAACCTCTTGTACCCTATTATTGGTACTCTCGTTTTCGCGTACCTCATTTATGGTACTCTCATTCTCAAAAGAACTATGTCTCGGTTTAAACTCAACACTCGTGTCTCTAATAGTTAGATCTGCGACCTCTAGGATATCGTTTCCGATTACCGCCGAGTAGCTCATGTCCGACTCTCTTACGACATGGAAATTTATTGTTAACCGCATCCCATCGATGTCTACTTCCAAACTAACATTTCCCAATGTCGTCACCCTGTTTTGGCCAATGCCCAAAAGATTTCTCTTTTGCTTCCCAAGCTCGACAAATTCCATGAACATGAGGCAATCATACCGCAGCAAACACAAATCACTCCCCGTGTCGATCAGTGCACTAAACGTTTGGCCCTTGACTTGGATGTCTTTGAATAATCTGTTTGAACCAATCGCCAAATTTGTCCTAGCCTCAGGCCACGAACTTCGGTTACCCGATGGAGCAGGTTGACCGTTCCGGCTGTCGAACCGTTGACTCGGTGGTAAATTGGTTTTACAATCTCGTGCAATGTGTCCTAATTGGCGGCATTTGAAGCATTTCATAGTCGGTTTTACTCGGCATTCTTTGGCGACATGATTCGGGTCTCCACAACGGAAACAAATTTTCCCCATTCTCTCTTCCTTCATCTGAGGACGGGCGGCAGCACTTCCACTGAAAGAACTTTGAGAGTTTCCCCTCGAGTATGAAGACTGCGAATGGGGTCCCTTTGCTCTTTCATAAGCCTTCATTTGTGTCTTCAGCTCTTGGATTGTTGTCGCTTGGTACAGCATTACCTTGTTCGACCTGGCGTCCGGAATTCCGTCGGCGAAGTATTGGATGAGGCTTTCATCATCGAGCCTAATGGATTTTCCAATCTCTTGCAAACTGTATAGGAATTCCATCAGCGACTCGTTGGACTTCTTTGTTCGCGACCTCAGTCGACGATGGACCTCTGCTGACGATACTTTCACGCCGAATTCCTTCAACAACGCGTTCTTCAGTGCGTCCCAGTTTCTGATGCCTGTCTGGCCTCTTATGAAGGACTTTGCGGCGCCTCTGAGGAGCTGTTTGGCATAAACATACATTTGTATTACATCCCATTCCACCGCAACGGCATTTTCTTCAAACTCCTCAATCCATAGATTGATGTCCATGGTTTCAGACCCATCGAAATGAACCATAGAGTCCTCGATGTCTCGTAGCGTAAAATTACGCGCCCTATATTCGGCCTGTCTTGGCTCTGCTACGCCCCTGGCTTCTACGAATTCATCTTCCTCCTCCAAAGACAGCTCGAAGTGTTGCAAAAGTCTGTCCTGTAACGTTCGTTTTAGTCCAGTTGTAACTAAATTTAGTTCTGTCAGTTTATCTCTCAAACCGTCAACCGTTAAACGAAGGATCTCTTCCCTTTCCATTTTTAATTATTAATTTAAAATTATTTTAATCTATTTTACCCCTCACAATAGTCAAAATATAAAATAAAACGTACCACTGTACGACAAAACAAAAAAAAATATAATAGTAAAACGTACCACTGCACAACAAAAAAAATAAAATGATGAAATGTACTACTGTACAACAGCAAAAAAAAATTAAAAAGGCCGGTCGTTTGCTTACCTTATTACTACTCTAAAAATAAACAGCAATACAGCGACACAGCAACACAGCAAAAAAAACGTCCAACTCGTACCATCCAACTTGCCTGGACACGGCTCTTGTCAAACGTTGGAGCGATACAACCACGATGGTCTTCATGTACGTGACCCACACACACTTATTTATTTTGCTCACTGGTTTGTCACGACACTAACACCGCTTCAGGTTGACGCTCTTTTTCTCTTTTTTTTTATTTTCGTTTTGTCTTTCACCCAAAAATTCTCGGACGATTTCAGTTTTTTTTTATATGTGTAAGCAACTGTTTAGCTTTGCGAATATGCACGAAACAAGAACAACAATAAAGATGTAGGGATGAAGCCACTTTTTTTCTTTACATCTCGCCACACTATCGCTTACGGTGGTTTTTCTTTTCGACACTTCGCGAACAATATTTGGTGGGTTTTTTTCGAAATTTCGCGAACAATATTTCTTGTGTAAATTCACAGTTTATATAAAAATCGCACAAGAAATGCTTTGTTTTCGATCGCACTTTTAATCGCGCATAATAAATTATGTCTCTTTTTTTTTAATAAAAATTTGATATGTACACTCAATTGTACAGTCAACAATTAATTTCGACACTTTTGTCACTTTTACACGAGTTTTTTTTTTTTTTAAAAAAATTCCGATATGTACACTCAATTGTACAATCAACAATTAATTTCGACACTTTTGTCACTTTTACACGATTTTAATAAATAATCCCGGTTGAGCCCCCAAAATTGTAGGGTTCTTCTTTATTAAAACACAAAACTGCAATTCAATTTTACATTGATGATTTTATTCGAACTTTTATAGAGATTTAGGCAAACGACCGGCATGATCGGAAAGCGAAACTAGAATGACTACATAATAAAAATACCCAAAATGAAAAGGGGAAAGAACGAGTTCTCTTTCTCTTGTTTATCACGTATTTTCTTTTAGCGTATGGCGTTTATGTATGTGTGTATTTTATATGTCGTGTCGGTCGTATGTTATGGTGGTTTTCTCATCCCACATACATAATACTAACCCATTGTAACTGTAATTTAATAATCTTATTTGGTTGCTCCGATAGGGCTACTCTTGCTCATGCTAATTTTTGAGTTTGAGTTCATAACGTTTTATTATTACTTGATCTATAGGGCAAAAATTCGAGGTTTTAATCAAAACCAACATAAAAAAAATTTTTTTTTTCTTCATGCCGTCCGTCGCTCTGTGTCTGTGCGTCGATCTGTACAGAGAGCCTACATGGGTTGACGGATTTGCTTTTTTGTAATTTCCAAGGCTGTTTTTTTTTTTTAAATATCTCAATTAGAACGAATTCCTGCCATATAACGGTTTTGAGTAATTAAATTTTTCTCGAAGACGTCTCTAACGATTTTGTTTAAATTTTGTATATGTATTATGTTGAGTGATTGCAAGAAAAATGCATTTTTAAAATGAAGGTTTAATAATACAAATTATATATACTACTCAAATAAATAAATAAATCAACGAAGTAGAAGACTTACCACTATTTAATTTAAGTAGACTTGGCTGGCGCGGATGCAGGGGGGGCAATGGGTATAACTGCCTCCCCTCTGAAAGTAAAGTTTTTTTCAATCCAAGCCTTAAGCTATAACAACCAACATGCAAACGCTTATCACTTTTCCCTTTTCATGTTATTTATGTAGGTACCTATATTTCCAATTTATTGCACTTCAATTTCCGGCACGTTCTTGAAATTGCGTACAAAAAACCATAACAATTTTTTCTTTTTTCCCCCCAAAGGCAGAATAGAAATTAAGAGTACAACCTGCAACTACTCATTTTAGATATACCTAAGTTATCCTTATGGAAGTATGTATAATATTTTACGATTCCATAAGTTATTTCCAACGCTTCCAGTTACAAAATCTTCGGCAGAATGGTCTTTTTCTTCGATGCGGCGGCGCGGCGCCTTAAATCATTTTAAGATCAACAATGGCTGAAAACCCCTTTTCGCGATCTGGCATTTATGCACATTCATTGGCAAATCTCGATTGATGTTCAGAAAATTATTACTGGGTTTTCAAAAACCCGCAACACAAAAAGATTAGAATCAAGTATTTTAGAACTACATATGTATATATCATGTACAACACTATAATTACTTCATTTAAATGAATTAATTTATTTATTTTTTTAATACGTACGAGTTCCTATTTAATAATAAATTATTTAATTGAATTAAGGAAAGCATGTGCATGTGCAGGTACAAAATATCGTTCGTATGTAAATAACTATTAAATAGTTAATCAAACATCTTCTTTTGCATTACTTTAGCCTCTTTCAGTAATGCTCTGTATGCATGTCTTACGGCAAATTTCTTGACAACAAAATCGGCCATACCCTTTTAGATTGTTTTCACAGAATCACATAAGTCTGTTAATTGCTTTCTCTAACATCTTTATGTCATGTCTTATTGTTATCTAGAAAAGTTCGATTTTTCTTAGGAATCTTAAAGATTCTAAAAGGCACCTGCAAGCTGCATCGCAATTCTTTAGTGAACCAAATTTTATTTAGTTTCGTTCACGGGAATTTGTTTATATACCTTCAACATTGTAGTTTTGCAATGAGGAACTCTTAACTCGCAAGGTTAAAGTTAGAACCACTTTTTGAATATTAAATACATATAATCGAAATATTTCTTTTCTTTCGTTTAATTCCGGTAAAATTAATGCAGTTTATGTATATAAATATTACAGAACCGGAGAATGTAAGCAATTAAATAAACAAGAATGTTCAATACAAACAGAAACAATAACAATGCATGTTCACTGTGGCATATACGTAACTTATTTTAAAATTAGTTTTCCCATTTTTAAAAGAAACTTAATAAGGATTTTTAAGATGGAACTCGCTACTCACTTGCATAGGCTTATTATTAGCAACCTTGGCATGGAATACGATTTTCTACAACAGAATAACTTACAATTGATGTCAACATTTTTTGAACTAAGTTCCAGATCTGAAATTAGTTTTCTTTAATATTAGATATTCGTCGAAATATTACAACATTAAAGCTCCATAAAACTAGTTTTGCAATGAAACTAGTTTTCAAATTTGTCAATAATTTCGGTGTAACAATTGTTACAATTTTAAGAATTAAAAAAAAATGTTTGTTCATGAAAATCTCATTTTTTATTTTAAAAGAAATTCAATTTTTATTTCATATCAGGGAGTAAGTATTTGTGAATATCAACATTTGAAATGAAATAATTTTTATTTTTAAATACATTTTGATGGTTCTTTCAATAATTCATAAAATGCAATAACAAATGTCAATTATAGGATGTAAACAAACCCAAAAGCTCCTCGTGATAAGATTGCTTTCTCAGCCATGCGCCTTTGAACAGAGCTTACACCTCTGCCTATATAATGTATAACAAGTTCTGTTTTAACCTAAAATTCTAATTCTTATTGTCAATTAAGTGAAGCAAGAGAAAATTTTCTTAAACAAAAAAAAAATAATATAAAAAACTATATAAATCTTTTTGGAGCTTTATTTTATTGCAATTTTGTTAAATTAAAATTAAATGCATCCATCCAACTCGTTTCTTTTGCGTGACGACGACATGGAGGAGCAATACAATTTTTCGGGTGCTACCTTAACAATTTCCGATGACGAAGCAACACAAAATTTACTGCGTCACAGGACCAACATATCAGATATGGAAAAGAGTGCAATTCTAACCGGGTCGGATGTGACTTCCCCAATTCATGTTGCCAGTGCATACAAGGAAATCAAAAGTCGTAGGAGATTAATCAAACTCCACACAAACTTATTAAAAAAAAATTAACTCTGATTTTATTTCGTATGTAGATACACCCATTGATGATGGTTCTTATATGTGCGGCCCAGGCATCAGGGATGCTCAAAAAAATGAAAATATTCCAGTTACAGATGAATTCTTTTGCTTTAGACCTGGTCAATTTGAAAAGGCTGTCGCTGATTGCGTAAATGTTTTGCTAAGACCTGCTAATGACGCTAATGTTGTTGGAAGCTGGCTACTTACTGAGTTAGTAAATTAATTTGTTTACTATCCAATAAGACTGAAACTTATTTTTTTTATTTCTATAGTATAAGCCACTGGGATCATGAGAGGGAACGCATATTTATTTTGACGTCCAAAACTCTATTAGATGTTAAATATGATTTTATTGCTTTAAAAATTCTGCAATCGAATAAAATTCGACTTAACCAAATTGATACAATTATCGAAGGAAAATTAACTTATCCACAAGCTTCATTAGTTCCGTAAGTTTAAACTAAAACTTGAAAAAAAAAATAGTTATAAAATGATATTATTTTTGTTTTTTTTAGAAGAATTGAAGGAATTGCAAATGGTTTAACGTCAATTATATGTGGCAAGTTATTTTGTCAAAGCAGACAACCATCAGAGAGGCCAAATTCTGCACCAGTTAATATCCAGCCAAATCATCCACTAACAGTGGCAACACGCTATGATTTCTCTTGTTTCAAACCAGTGTAAGTTAGTAATTTAAATCTGTAATTTATGTATTAAATATTTCATTAAGGCTGGCAGGGACGTATACAGCTTGTCTTCTTGGGGGGATCATACCTTGGGGGGATCATACCAGTATCTTATAAAGTGGCCCAAAAAACAAATATTACTTTTCTTTCCTTTTTTAGAATTAGTCAATTTTGCTATAAAAATTTTTGTATAAACGCTGTATGCAGAAAAAACACAATTATTTGTAGACATTTTCCTTTGAAAATTTGTAACAAGATTACTTCTGTTAGGCTCAAAATAATTTGATCAGTAAATGCAAGAAGTGTATTATCAGGAAAACTAGAATTAAGTCGAAGTTCTTTTCCAATTAAATCTTATTGTACTTTTCATATAAAAAAAACACAAGGGATGACACTTTTGTATGGATCACAAATTTGGATTTCTAGTTTAAATATTTCTTTGAGAATTGATATTGGGCCTTACGAATAATCACATTTAGAGTGGACTCTAAAAATTAGGAAAAAATTACTATACATTGCACGGATCTCAAAAATACAAACCACAGATGTAATGTTAAATAACTTTTGTTACGAATACGACCATGTTTACAGATTCATCTTTTTTAGTATTATTATGTATGTGACATTCTATAACTCTTCTTTTTTTTATGAAAAGTAATTTACACTACATGCCAAAAGAAGTCAGTTGCGAGAGTGTTTATAATGTTCAAAAGTCTTTCTCTCTACAAGCATTATAATTTAAAATTGTATCTGCAGCCAGAGTACATCAAATAAATTAATGGAATATGCTAAAACAAAAAACCTTTATTTTAAGAATTTTGTATAATAAGAAAAATAGTTCGTGATTTACAATACAGCCCAAAACGTGATTTACACTACTGTCACTTTGGATTTTGAAATCATAGTATTTTTTTTAAAGAAAACTTCAAAACTAATGCGAGAAAAACATAATATAGCGTCCTTTAAACAATTTATATGGAAAATACTTGATATTTTCTTAATGAACTCAATAATTCTTAACATTTTACGATCAAGTCTCTTAGGAAATTTATAATGGACTCTATTACATTTAAGAATCAGTTGGTTAAAATAGAATTAGAGACAAAGTGAAAACAGAAATAGAAACTAAAATTGCGTGGTTATTTTAGTGTATTTAAAAAAAAAATGTGTAAAACAGAAATCAGTGATGACCAGAGTTGTAAAAACTGTAGTCTTTTCAGTACTGCAGTTAATTGACTAAAATAAAACTAAATTTCTTAAGTCTTTTAACGTACAAAAGTACTTTGACTTTAAAACTGCAGTCAGCTATCAGTCAGCTGAACAGTTAATGAGAGCAGTTCATTGAATAAAAGTTAAAAGTTAAGTTAAAAAAGTACTGCACTTAATCAACTTTTAGTCAATTAACTGCTTTCATTAACTGCTAAATTAGCAAAATTATTTTTTCCATGCTGTAGTACAACTACTGTTACTTGAGTAAGAAAAACAATTATGTTTATTTTGTGATTTACATACATTATAGTCTTATCAATTTAATATTTCTTATTAACGTAATCTTACAGAAATTACGTACCTACTGCTTACCGGTAATTCGGTTACTTAGCCTAGAAATTAATGTACCAAATGATAACAATAGTTCAAAATACTAAGTCTGTAAATTTAAATTAAAAAACCCCCCTAAATTCACTGTTTTTTATGTTCACGAAGCCATTGCAAAAAATACAATTTTGAAATTGCCCATATGCCATCGCTGATTCGTCGTATTATAACTGTTCTTATGACCGTGGAATAAAAATTGCTGTATTACGGTACACATTTGGTACTTTTTCAAAAAAAAATGTTTGTCATCAATGATACTTTTCTTCGTCATTTATTTCGCAAGTTATTTATTTATCTACATATATATTTGAAAAACAAACTGAAATCTGTATTTTAGGTAGTACAACTATGAAATTAAGTATCTCGACTTATTACTGAAATATTTCTACATCTATAAGTATCTCTTTTTTGCAGTGAAAGAAGCGAATTAGGAATGCGAATAATGTGGAACAGAGGTCAGCCAATATCACTTCTCACATCCTGGAATCCGTTTGCAGAGGACATTCCATGGAGAACTGTTAAAGATCATCCAATCTTGCAGGCTAAAAGTAAAACATGTTCGGAATTATTTTTTTTATTTTTATTTTTAAATAACCTTTAAATGCATCTTTGTTTGTTTGATTTTTTTTCTCTCTAAGGCAATGATAGCTTGTCCTTGCACGAAAGGGAAGAATTCGATAGCAAGAAACATATTTATTCAGCTGAATCATTTAATCAAACCCTTCGTTCAATATTCTCAAATGCCAATCCAGATGGAGTTGATTTTAATTGTGATTTCAAAGAAGGTCCAATTTTAATGGAAAATTATGTTGGAGTCGGAGCAGTTATACACAACAAACATAATTTTGGATTTTTCAAAGTTCGAGGAAAATTTAGTTTTTAAGACAAAAAATTTTTCTTCAATCTCATCGTACACATATGAATGTTTGTATCTATGTATGTAATGTACCTCTATGTAGTTGAATTTTTAGACTTCCTGTTGTAAAAAAAAAATATACAGAATTACCAACGAATTCTTCCAAGTCATAATAGCATTTTGTTACACTCATACGCATTTATAATGCATAACTCTATCAAAAATGTGATTTAAATAAACTATCCTTACTTAATGTATGAAAGAATAAGACTAATTTGTTTTATTAAAAATATAAGCAAAGTGCAGGTACCTGATAAAGTTACTCAGGCTGATATGATATTTTGATAAAAGCTTTGTAAATGCTATTTTAATTAAAAAAAAAAAACATAAATGTCACTGATCTCTATAAAACACTGGATAGTGGATTCATATAAAAAAATTGACTCCAATTGAAGGACTGTTATAAACTATTATAATAAGTTTATCCCATCTTACTTTTTCCCATCTTTCTTTTTGAGAAGAGAGAGAGATAAAACTTTGCTGAGGTACTCTTGTCAGTATAACATTTTTAGCTGAAGAACAGTTTGTTTCTCCCTTTCACCTGTATAGAGTGAGATGTAATGCTCTGCTTTGGTACCATCTAAATGGCTTTTGTACCATCCAAATGTCATCTTCAATTTGACTAAGTAAAACTGTTATACTTAGTAGGGAATCCACTATCCAGTGTTTTATAGAGATCAGTCGAGGCAGTCGAATGTCCAATTCAATTTGCTTCAAAAAAGTGTTCTTATTTCCATAGAATAATCCATCTATTATTTTATAGAGATCAGTGGAGAAGACACACGTATGACAAATTGTTCTCTTTTGTATAACAGTTAGAGCATCTTTTAGCAGCGAGATAAAAGGAAAAGTCAAACAAAATCTAGTTTACGTGCGGTGTGAACGGCTCAACGATGTTTCGTATCGTAATTTTGTTGCTAAATCTTGTTGGTGTGAAAAGGCTATTACCCACAAAAAAATTTTTTTCATCAAAATCAAGGAAGACGTTTTTAAGAAAAAAAAAATTGTAAAACCGTTATATGGCAGGTACCTTTATTTTGTACAACTATGCCTAGCCTCATCTACACGAAACGTGTAATCGGAAGCGATTTTCTTTCACTTGTAAACCCATGCAGTCAGCTGACTTTCAAATGTCAAAAAACAACAAACTTGAAACAAAAAAAAATCTTTTGTTTGCACAAAACTGCTTGTGTTATAAATAAATTAAATAACAACTATGCTTGCAAAGCATGCACTTATCGGTAATTTCATTTAATTATATAACAACAATTATTATAGTTTTTGTTTAAATAAATACATCGCTAACTTAACAATCAGGTGGTGGAACTGGGTTCATTGGGAATCGCTTAAATCAACACCTCATCCAGAATGGCTACAAAGTTACGGTGGTGTCTCGAATGCCGGGTTTGAAACGTATTACTTGGCACGAACTCGAAAAGAATGGTGTTCCAAAAGATGTAACTGCTGTGGTCAATCTATCTGGACAGAATGTCCTGGATCCTACTCGCCGATGGACTCCTGGGTATGAATTACACAATTTGTTTGCTTTTCCTTCTGAATTTCACCACAATTGCAATTGCATAAATCTACACATTCGTTAGTTTCAAGCAAAACGTTTGGAATTCGAGGATTAATTCAAGTGCAGCTCTAGTTAAAGCTATACAAAGCTCACCAGATGTTAAATCTTTCGTCAATATATCCGGCGTGAGTCATTACAAGACTGATGGACGGGTTTATTCCGAGAATGACCCAGTCGAAGCGTTTGATTTTATGTCTCGCCTTTGCTTGGAATGGGAGAAAGCGGCAACAATTCCTTCTGGAGTAAATTGTCGTTCGGTATGTTTTATTTTGTTTCTTTAGTCTCTCATCAATCTCACAAGGAGATTTCCCAAAGGTTAAAATTCGAACTGGAGTCGTCATTGGCCGTGGAGGAGGCATGATTCAATCATTAATGCTTCCATTTCAACTTGGCTTGGGTGGACCCTTGGGCAGTGGAAAGCAACCTCTTCCTTGGATTCATATCGATGATCTCTGTCGTCTTATACAATACTCAATAGAAAATGAAAAAGTTACTGGAGTAGTAAATGGTGTTGCCCCTGAACTATGTACCAACGGAGAATTCAGTCAGGTAATGGTTTATTTTTGGCAATGATTTTACTTAAAGGATGGAAAAAAATAATTAAATTCTTTCAAGTAGACCTTCGCAAAAGCACTCTATAGGCCGGCATTCTTTGCTGTTCCTGAATTTGTTGTCAACATGATATTTGGCAAAGATAGATGCGCTCTATTGTTGAGTGGTGCAAAAGTTGAACCCAAAAGAACACTGGAATTGGGATTTGAATATAAATATCCTACAACAAAACTTGCCTGCCAAGAGGTTGTTCAGAAAAAGTGAAGAACCAAATAAATGTGTTAAAAATGTTTCTTATTATATTTATGTTTTGCTAAATTAAAAAAAATAAACCTACATTAAAAGCTAATTAAAATTATAGTTTGAGTTCATTTTGCATTGGTATGAATTGGTAACCTCTATTTGGGTGAAAACGTGAACGATGTTATGGAAACTTTACTCTGTATACGTTTTTGAGGTTATGTTGTACACGAACTAATGTATCCGCAAATAGGTATATCATGTCGTGGCATATCAAAGCGGAAGGCATATATTAGGACTTTATTTTATTAATAAATAAATTTTAAAAACGATAAGGCATTTGAAGAAAACTTACAAGTGCCAAGAGCTCAAGAGATAGCTGCAATCCGCAATGGCCATAACCTATAACCATAAACTAGAGACTACAGTAGCGCTTATTTGTCAGGAAATCTCCCTAATTATTTATTAAAATTAAAGCGGTCACTGAGGCGTATGTGTAACATATTCCCCAGTTGCAAAAAAAAATTTCTCTCACATGCGAAATAAGCATGTAAAAACCAATAGTTTTTTGGTGAAGTAAATTAATTTGCAAGTAAACTTTTACATTTTCTTTTAAGCTACAGTGCCTTGAAAAAGTATAAGCATGCCGGAAAAATAAATTCTAGAGGAAACTTTTAATGAATATAAATAGGTTCGGTTTAGTTTTTTACTTTACTTCAGTTAAAGAGTCGTGAAGAACTGCTTAGGAGCCAGTTAAAGCTATATGTTCTATCTAAAGTGTTCTCAATCGATGGCAAATCAATTTAAATATTTTTTTTTTTTGGCCATAAAACAATCACAGCATTTATTTATTTTACTGATGGAATTTAATTTTCATCAGTAAAATAAATAAATGCTTTTTGTACAAAACATACTTATTTGTTCCTGGGAATATTATTTGGCAAAAAAAATATTCCATTTGATTTGCCATCGGTTGGTATCAGTTTCATGTGCAAAATATTTGTATAACATAGATTTGTCCAAAAGAAAGTTTTTACTGACGGCTTTTTACTGATCGCTATAACTGGCCTCTTAATCTTGCGCGCAGAGGCACGGTCAGTTTTTTTTTTCAATTAGCATTTTTATTTTTGCCAATGCATCATGTTCTAGCGGAGATATTTGCCAAAAACTAAATTTAGCTTGTGTTTTCGATACGACATGCATGTGTTCAAGCTTAGGTACCTCGACTTTTATTAGTTGTGAAGAGTTAGCTTTGTCTTCAAATTGTTGGTAATGAATAGAGCTAATAAATTAGTAAAAACAATGCATACCACAATATTATATATTTTGTTGATATACTTGCGAAAAAGAGTAATTTTTAAAACAAAGAACTGACTTTGACTAGCTGCATTTTTGTACGGATGTATTTGAACCAAAAGAAATTGCACTTTATTGAAAGAAAATATTATCATGAACCATTTGATTTTTATTTTTTTGTTTGCGCCATGGCATACTGGAACTGAAATATTAGCAAAAAAAATGCATTTTTGCATTTAGATACTTTTGAAAATTAATTAATATCCATTTGATCGAATTGCTCCAATGTATTCAAATTCTTTGCTCATAGGAAGAAGACTTCGAATCAAAAATGCTTCCATTCGTATGAAATTGGAGAATTTGCTGTTCCGACGGATATTAAGCAAGGGCCGATTTTATCATAATTTTCTCCAAAATAATGCAGAAAATCTATCAGTCAGGCAATGTTCAGATCACTTTTAAGGCCAAAGCATCAATTTTTAATCACAAAGAACGTCTCGTTTAGTTTGGTATGTCAAATACGAAACCCAAAGCCTAACGATAGCTAAATGGCAGTCGTAAGGTAAAACGATTATCGTTAAGCTTAAACGATTCTTGTTATACGTAATCGCATTGAAACAATAACAAAGTAATTTCAACGATTATCGTTTTCCTCAATAGGGCCCCAGATTGTGGTTAGTTTCCATTCATTTCTATTTAAATTTATTTGTGTCTTGACAGCATAACATGAAAAAAAATTTCTCATAATCGATGTTGTGCAAATCGGAACCAGGATTGAATTTCCTACACAACAAATCCGATTTCTGTTGTTCAATGCGCCCGCCATCGAGTTATTGAATTCATATTTTGTAGCAGGCTCCAGGTAAATAATTATATAGTTTTTTTTCCGCAGTAAAACACAGATGAACATCAATAGAATCTTTTTGTTCATTAACTCCAGTGGGTAATAAGAATTGATCCTGATATTTAAAGTCATTCATTGCCAATCAAAACCAAATTGTTCTTTTTCTTGGAAAAAGATCCAAACTACATATATTTCAAAATAGTAAATTCGATAGTCTGTCATTTTTGTGAACATCAGCTTCAAGCTATATTATTTGTTTATTTCTTTGTTTTAACATAAAATGTGAAATATATTTTATAATTTTTTTATAAACCGACTCTCGAATCAATTAAATACAAAACCGCGTTACTATTTTATCATCTAATGCACCGTATTATTTGTTTAAATTCTGTTTTACAGAATTTCCTTTCCCATCCTTTTTACACACACTTCCAATCTCTGTAAATGCATAACTAGTGCTCACTTTCTCTAGAGCATTTTATTTGTATGTTTTTTTTTTTTAAATATACATAATACATTATATTTTTTTAAGTTGAAAGTGCTTGTGTTGTAAAAATGTTGGTATTACACTGGTGATGAAGATTTATTGTTGTAAATGATGGTGAAGACGATACTGGTTGCGTCGCTGGTCATTTATTACAACTACCCTTGGCTAAATGCTTTTGCAATGCCTGTGGAATGCTATCTTTCGTTTTGGAATTATTACCCTGCCCAAGGAGCGATGGCACTAAGAGTTTTCCTTCTTGTATTTGTTTAATCTTCATCATAAGATCAAAGTTGATACGATCACTGACAACAGAGTCTTTTCTGTAAAAGAAATAAAACAAAATAAAGTAAAGATTTGTACATATTTCAATGTATTTTTATGTTTATATGCATTCTACTTCAATTGAAACAAGTAACAGTATCCGAAAAGTACTGCTTTTAAACTCGAGTTTTTACAAAAAAAAAATTAACTACGAATGTATATTAGATTTTATTTCATAGGAAGGGCAATGATTGTTTGGTTGTTTTTATCAACATTTGCTGTTTGCAACTTACTTGTATTCAGGATGATTAAGAACTTCTTCTCTCATCCATGTGGCAGTTGTTGTAAATTCTCCAGATGCTCGTTTCTGTATTAAACGTAAGTACTGCTCAATTGTGCAATGGGTATCGGCATCGACTTCCATTGATTGTAGGTAACTCCTGATAAGTGGAATGAGTCCTGGAAATCCATCTGTCTACAAATTAAATTCATATATATTTTTTTTTTTCATTTTCTTGTACGAAATAAAATTAATGACTTACTTTTCCATTTATGATTTCATCAATCGACAACCGATCATACTCGTCTGGACAACAGCCATTTCCATTTACTTGTTCTCCGCATGGTTTAGTCTTTTGAATAGATTTTCTAAACCAGAATTTCTCTTTGCGGCTGGCATCGCGTTTTTGAGCTGTTTGCATATTTTCATCGACTTTACTAATTGGAATTAGGAAATCCAATTGATAGGAAAGTATGACGCGAGTCAGCAACACCACGAAGCACACAAAAGCGGCATTTTCAAAATCCGTCGTTTGAGCTTCACACGGTCGGAATTCAACACGCCAGCCAATCGATGAATTTGGTGGGGGTGGTTTGAAGCGCATCGTCTGCCAATTGGTCGATTGAATATTCTCAAAATGATCTGTGTCTTCCTCGTCATTTTGATCAACTTTCTCACTAAACAAAGATACTGTATCACGAATGAATAAATGAGCAATGTGTTGGGCTAATAGATGATCAATTCCACCCTTTCGCAAGCGTTGGTAGTCGGCTTCGTCATAAACTAAAGGCACATCGTTGTATCTAAAATTAAAAAAAAAAAACAAAAATATATGAAATCGCTTCAAATTGTAGAAAGAAATTCTCTCGAAATACCTTTCACCTTCTGGCGATAGGAACGAATCAATGGAATCATATCTCGACTTAAGAATTCTAAATTTATTCTCTTTCAGTGGTTTCAAACCGCGTTCTTCGTCGGTACGACAATCCACTGATGCACTTATAACATTCCAGCGACAGTCCGATTCTGTCAGGTAGCCTCGATATATAGGTGAAGCGGCAGTTAGGGCCAGCATTATGGGACACAAAGGTGTCAATTGGTCGTACAATGTTCTAGCTTCCACAATGTTACAAGCTTGGAAAGTCACTTGCAAACAGCAACAACCCATGCCAAAGCCCATTGCATCCAAATGTACTACATCTGGTTCATTAGCAGGGCTTCCAGGAACTGGAATTTTTGTGCTCTCATCTTTAAATACTAAATTAAAAGAAAGTCAAGAGTTTATTAGATTCAAATTTTGTCAAGTATAAAGCAAAAAAAACTACCTTTTAACTTAACATCTACTTTCTCTCCACGACGCATACGAATGTTTCGTGTTAGCGTCTTAAAACGGGGATGCCCCGGGAATATAGCCTCATCTGGAAAGTATAAAGAACGTGCCGCACCTTTCACATCATCAGGATTTGGCTTATAAATAGGATCTGTAAACGATGGACAACCAAGTCGAGGAAAGTTTGTTATCGACATAACACATTCATCTGATTTAAGTAGTTCGGTCACTTCTTCACGACGATTTCTCATATTTGCTTCGACGAGATTAAAATGTGCCAGTAAACCACCAAATGGTTTTCCAGGTGTACCCTCGATCATATAAGCTCCGTATTCGGGTCGCCACAGAGATTTCACTCCGTTCGGATCAGCAAGCTCTTTTTCATTTAATATTTCAAGTAATTCTTGGGCTCTCAGCGAGACCCTCGCCACTTTGTTTTGTTCATCAAATTTTACAATTATATATTCAACCTGAAGGAAAGATATAGTTCAATTATATAATTTTAATAAAAATTCAAATTTATGTTTTTGGCAAAATCATTCATACCTCATCACCCCATTTTAGAATGTCTCCTTGACGATCCTTTAGTCTGTGGTACAAATTTATAAACTGTTCTATACCATGCTGCCGCACATGGCTGGATAGTTTTTTTGTTTCCTCCCACGAAAGGGGACTTCCTTCACTCAACAATCCCATGTTGACTGCTGAAAAAAAAAATACTTATGAGATGTTTAATCTTTTTACAATGTGATCATTTTTGAGCGACTTTTTTTTTTGTTTTGTGAAACTATTAAAGTGAATTTTAAGGTCAAAACGTGGAGCAACAAATTCGGCTCAGAATGTGTTAAGAAATAAGCAAGATATTTCTCTATACTTGCATTTTTGTAATTTTGAATTTAATTTAAGAGGGTGGTGGGGCTAACTTCACTTGAAGTTAGCACCGCCATGTGTTTGATGGATAAAGAAGTTCAGGAATGCGGCAGCAAATTAGCAAAACATGCTTGCCTACTTACATTTTTGAATTTCTGTTGTTAAATTATGACAGTTGGATCTTAATGTCCTGAAGGGAATTTTTAGTTGACTTTAGGATTATGTTTCAAGCTTTTTACCGGTACTTTAAACATTCATGAATCTCAATTATATCGGGGTGTATTTTATAGTGCGCAGAACATTTAAATAGAAGTGCAAAAAACCGCCTCAATTTTAAAACAGACAAAAGATAACAAAACTATAATCATCCGCTAAAAGTATGATTAATTACTAACCCGTAAAAGCTTTGTAGTTTTTTTTTTTTTGCTCATGAATTTATTAAAACAAGTTATATAGGATAGGAGATTACCTTGAGTGATTTTCAGGTAGATATAAATGTTAATTTCAAGTAAAATTATTTGTGGAATCTTTTTGTTTATCAACTACATACACACAACACAACAAACAATCAATCAAAAAGATAGACACAAATTAGTTTTTTTTTTTTTAAGCGACATTCAAAGTTAGATAAGCGAAATAAATGTAACGTATTGCGTTCTAACTTCTGTCCTGTTAATATGTATCTTTCTATAACATAATTACACTGTGTTCTATTGGTATATTATCAAGTGTGATATTTTGTTATCTTAGTGATTATAGTTTAAGTAATTACTGTGGAGTTATTACAATCAAAAATTTTTAGGCGCACGTGACAGACATTTGAATAGTTTCCCATGTAAATTATTGAGAAGCCTTGACCTTTAATATCGTACATTGCCACTGAATAAATTACAAGTACATATTTGTTATTCTAACACGAAACCAGATGGAAGTAATAGTTGTTATTAATCAGTATACAGAATGTTTAAAGCTTAATGTACACGATAATTATTCCCGCTGTCGTCGATTGTGGGATTTATATATTAAAAGTACCATACTGTGACCGTGTCATTATTATACTCACACTCAATGCTCAATGGATAAGATAATTAGGAGAACGACCGACCGACGACGTTTGTCAATACTTTGGAGTTTGTCTTTTTAAATTGTTGATGAAATTTAATTTAAACAATTATCGCAAACGAAGCTAATTACACAAATTAAAAGGAACACCCTCCTAGACGAAACTGTATTGGACAACGCGACGCAGCAAATTATTATTCTTCGTATATGAAATTGAATGCAAGGGAACTGGACTGGACAGCTTGTGCGTCAGTTAACGACAAGGTTTATAATCTGACTAACTTTGCTATAAAGTACCAAGAACATTTTTATAATAAAGCGATCTGGTATGTATGGTTTTTACTTCTAAACCGAACAAGACTCAAACGTTAGTGAGATCTACAAATCTAAATGCAGTTCAATTGTTTTAAAGTAAATGAATACTCAAACTTAAGTCTCTCTTTATTTAAGTGCATTTAGACCACTCAACATTTTTTAAGTGGGGATCTCAAATTACATCTTGAATTTGTCGATGTTTGTCAAGACTAACTGAAACGGTTATCTCCGCGAACTATAATTACAGGAAATTGTTTTTTTTTTCTTCATCAATACCACGGTCACGGTGAGAATACTTTATCTTCTCTATGACTTCATGTGGGGATTCCAATCCCCGGATATGGGACAAGCATGCTTCTTGACGTAGTTACCGATATGAAAAGGCACTAAATCATAAAAGTTGACTTAATTTTTGAACTAACATGAGTGTGTATGATTTTTTACTTGCTCTATAGGGCAAGTATTGGTTTCGTGTCAAAAAAAATTTGAGGTTTTAATCAAAACCAACATTACGATGATAGAGAAGTAATAACAACCCTTAGAGCTTAGGCTCAAAAACGCGAAAAAAATCTATGACGTCACGTTCTCGAAATAAAGTGGTGTTTTTGTTAAACAAAATGTTCACAACAATGGCCTTACTGATAGTAGCTACATAGTTGTAACCAAAAACTAAAATGTTTTACAACAAAAATTGCTTAGTAGAATTTTATTGTTTTATTTTAAAGAGTATCTCTTGGGGTTTCTAAAACCACAAAACTCGAACAAAAAACCATCTGCGTTGTCCGCCATTTTGAAAAAAAAGCGTTTTCTTGGCCGTCATTGGTCGTAGAGCAGTTATTTTTATTTAATTTTGTTGGAAAAAATATTCTCTAATGTTTTGTCATAAAAATTTTTTTGACACAACATCCTTTTAATACAAAGTTAGTGTCAAAAAACTGTCAATTTTTTAGTGGATTTTAAAGTTTATCTTGAGCAATATCCACCCGAAGTGAAAACTACCCAAGACACTTTTTATAGAACATTGAATTACATTTTTGTGTATTCATATTTCATGTATGTCAAAAACCTTCCAATATAAACCACGAAAAAATTTCCAATATTCTGTAAAATAAATTGTTTATTAGGAAATGAAGTGTGCTTATGGAAGAATTGTATGCAATTTTCTAGATAGTGTTTAAATAAACATTTTGCGCTAGAGTTGCTAAGTAGTATTCCTTCAAGACATAGGGTTGCCAAGCCTTAAATATCAATTTTTTTTTCTATATGCAAATTATGTTAGAAAACATAAAAATTAAGAAATTAGACATCCGGGATTTTAAGAAATTCTTAGTTATAATAGTATAAACTAAGGTTTACTTAGAAAAAGATCGAAAACTTAATTTATAAACGAAAACAGCTAAGAAAATAAACTTAAATTTGAAATTTTCAAGCGTTCACATTTTTGTACACAAGACACTATTACTATCTGACGACAGTAGGCCGCATTAGCTATTTTTTGTAATCTTTCCAACAACTAACATGTTTTCCAACAACTTTCTATGTTTCCATATATTCGCGCATTATCGAGGTTGCCTCTTTTAAACGCAAATGAACGTAAGATACCTCCGGAAATTTTGCAGTTTTTCGAAAATAATTTTTATTGGAAAGAGCTACCAAAATAGTTGCTAAGACAAAAAAGTTACAGAATTCATTTACCTATAAAAGTAAATAAAAATAACTAGAATAGGACCAATAATGACCGAGAAACGTTTTTAAAAGCCTTTTTCAAAATGGCGGACGACGCAGAGGGTTTTTTTAGAGTTTTTTTGGTAAAAACAGTAAAATTCTCCTTAGCAATTTGTGTAGATATGTTCTACTAATTTTATTGGACTAAAAAAAAAAAATATAGTCTTATTTCCATTTTTTAATTTTACGATATAGAAACCTAGATAATGCACATACATTAAGTTTATGCGAGTAAAGCTGGCAAGCAAAAGAAGTGTTATTAGACCGTAAAAGTTAGAATGATAAGATAATGAAAACAATATCACTTAGAATGATAACACAAAGAACACAACAATGTTTGAATTATGTATTTCCTGGATAGGCTTTATAATGTATGCAACCTTTCAGATATTAAAATTTTAAATTAGCATCATAGAATTTGCTTCGGTAAAAAATAGAAACATCTTCCTGTAACAACTAAATTTATCAAAAGCGCTTCGTTTAATTGTAATATAATTCCCAGATGACAAAGTCACTAATCTAATAAATTTTCAAGTGTGATTTGCTATCCTCGTGCCTCAATAAATAAACAAACAAAAGATTAGTCTATATAGAAGCTTTATCAGTGAATAAAATATTAATAAAAGAAAATTGCCAGCGTGATAACTTTATAACTGTAGTCTCAGTAAATAATGTCAGTAAGAATCGGTCTCTTCTAGTACATACTAACCCACAGCTCAGGCAAAACGAATACAAAAAATGTTAAAATTTGTTTCATTTGTTCGATCGGTGCCGCGAAGTCAGTTTAAATTATTGAAAAATACCTCGACCAATGCAAAAACTCAAATAAGTTTCTTCTCAAAAACAACCAGCCACATCAAACCGTCTGCAGAGCTTCCAAAGAAATGTGATGTTTTAATTATTGGCGGTGGTGGATTTGGTTCCTCCAGTGCGTATTGGTTAAAGAAGAAGGCTGGCAATGACTTGAATGTGGTTGTTATCGAAAAAGACTGCACTTATGCCAGAGCATCGACACCACTATCAGTGGGAGGACTGCGTCAACAGTTTTCGTTACCCGAAAACATTCAAATGTCTTTGTACGGTGCAGAGTTTTTCGCAATTGTCAAAGACCATCTGGGTGATTGTGAATTGAATTTCAAGCCAAATGGATATCTGATATTAGCTTCTGATAATGGTGCGTCGAGTTTGCTGAGTAATTCAAAGATCCAAAACGAATTGGGCGCTCGAAATGAGGTTCTTACACCGGAACGGCTGCGGCTGAAATTTCCTTGGATCAGTACCGAAGGAGTAGCACTTGGATGTTATGGTCTTGAGAAAGAAGGTTGGTTTGATCCTTGGGCCCTGCTCATGGGTTTCAAAAATACTGCTCGTGAACATGGAGCCAATTATGTGGATGGTGAAGTGATAGAATTTGGTTTCGAAAAGAAGGCAGAAGGACAACAATTGAGGAAGGCAGTTATAAAACTCACCACCGGTGAAATTCAGCCAATCGAATTCGAAAAGTGTGTCATTGCTGCTGGAGCATCCTCAGGCCAAGTGGGTAGATTGGCGGGATTGGGAAATGGAACAGGAGTATTGAGCTTTTCATTGCCAGTTGAGCCACGGAAACGATTTGTTTATGTGTTTGATTGCCAAGGCGAAAATGCACCTGGATTGAAAACGCCACTAACCATAGATCCCAATGGAACTTACTTCAGGCGTGATGGCGAGGGTGGTAATTATTTGTGTGGCAGAAGTCCAGAATGTACATGTGAACCATCTGTGGATGATCTCGAGGTAGATTTTAACTTTTTCGAAGAAGAAATATGGCCGACATTGGCAAATCGTGTCAAGGCATTCGAATCGGTTAAGGTGCGAAGTAGTTGGGCTGGGTTCTATGAGTATAATACATTCGACGAAAATGGCATCATTGGCAGGCATCCCTACTACGAGAATCTGTATATAGCAACGGGATTTAGTGGTCATGGAATTCAACAAACACCGGCTGTAGGAAGAGCGATTTCTGAACTCATTATTGAAGGACAATTCAAAACTATTGATCTCACTCGTTTAGGATTTGAAAGGATTGTAAATAACGAACCTGTGCCAGAAATTCACATTTTTTAGGTAGTGGAAAATTTGATTTAAGTGTTATTTGAGTTTTTTTTGTTTACTAACAAAATAATTTTTGATTTTTTTTAAATAAAAAAAAAAAAAAAAATTAAATGATATTGTTTTGTTATTTACTCTTTTTAATCTGGTTCTTCATTTACAACAATTGTCGTGAATTGAGATGGGTCGATGAAAAAACATCACGTACATTGTGGCAAGTAGAGTTTATTTTTATAAAAAAAGTTTTTTTTTTATTTTTCAAAAATCTCTAGTAACAATACCTTGGCAATTTCCCAATAGATTTAGTTTAAATTAAAAAAAAAAAGCAGCAACAAATTTCAAGATTCTCATAAATCAAAAAAAAAGTCCAATATAATCAATTTTTTTATTTTTTTTTATTTTTGAGAATTTTGAATTTTTGCTGTTTTTACTTGCGTATATGAGCCAAAATCATGGAGGTGGAAAATTTTATTTCCTGGCTTTTTTTTAATCAAATTACCGTAAATTGAAATTCACTTCTGACGTACTATAATATAATTGGGATGAATCTCTTTGTTTTTGTTTTATAAATTATAAAAATTTTTTGCATGAATAAATTAAAGTGGTAATTGAAGTTCAATTTGATATATAAAAGCGTACATCAATTAAGCGTCATTCCGGGAACGCCTGTTTTGATTTTGTTAGAAACAAAAAAAAAAAACGATAATAATGATCAAAACATCATTTTCGGGAACGCTTTTAGGCTATGAATGAGCTATACAAACCAACAAATCTGTATGTTTTTCGTATATTAAGTCAGAATCTAATGCGTTGTGGAAATGAGTATTTTATCAATACAGGCATTCGTGGAAAGAATTTAGCATGATTTATATTTCATATATTTTACTATACAAAATCCTTATTTTATCAATTGAGTTAAAAACTTCCACGAGAAATGAGAGTGCTAAGCTTTTAGTTAGTTTATACCTAAATATTGATAAGTAATTTCTATTTTTATGGTATTTGATTAAAAAAAAACAACATTATAGTAAACAACTCCCCTAAAAAGTGGGCGTGTCAAAAAATCTTTTAGACAAATTATAAGACAACACAAAGCTTACAAGTTTGGTTAACAACGCAATCGTTGTTTTACAAAAAAAAACTATGTAAAGACAACTTTTTAAAAAGTAGGCGTGATAGGGGCGGACATTTTTATATTTTTCTTTATCACATCTAAAAGTTTTATGAAACTATAGTAACTGGTTCAGATTTTATATTTTAAGACCGATTTTTCATACACCTCGCCCTAAAACTAACCCAATATATTCACAGTTCGTCCAGTTACACTGCGTACTTAACAATAAGGGATCAAAAATTTATGAAGTTAACTTTCTTAAAGCAGTTTTGATCTTAAAAAAAAATTAGAAGTGGGATTTTCCCGACGAGCAGTTCTTAGCCGCCAATTTTCAAATGGTGCGTTACGCCGGAGAGATACGAAGTGGCAAAGTGAAAATTCGGAAAGAGCACCCCAAAAACAATGGGCCAAAAACAAATAAACCAACAAAATAAACTCCACCAAAATTTGGTCGATCGGACTAATTCGGTTCGATCGGACTAATATTAAAGGGCAAAAATAAATAAATAAATAAATAATTGGACTGGAAAGGGGGTGGGTACCGAAAATGATGTTTTTTTTTGCGATTTCTATCAAAGGTAAACCTATCGAAAAAAACTTGATACAAGAGTTACAGGTGGTAACAAATTTACAACTTTTCTTCTAATATTTTTCCTATATAACCTCAAATCATAACCAAACGATATGCGATCATCTTGAAGGGTTGATACACAAAATATTGGGTTCATTAGAGTAGGTATGTATAAACCGCAATCAAAGGAAGTGCAAATATATTGTTTTTTCCAAACCATACACGAATAGCAGCAGTCGGGACCTACGCAAATTGATTTTTTTTTAAATAACTTGATTATATCACGTGAATGTCTAATCTTTTGTCTAATTTGTAGATTTGTTTGTTTTTTACTCTTTTCATTACTTCTTAAAATTAGAAAAAAAAAATAAATACATAATGCAATGTACGAACCATATGTTATTAAAATTAAAAAAAAGACAAACAAACGTCATAATAGTTTTTTAATTATAATTTCTGTATTAATTCATGTGTTGTCTTTGCTGGCCAAATATCAAACAGTTATTTTTGAGTAATTGTTCGTCAAGTAAAAAAAAATTCAGTATTGATTTGTTTTGAGTTTTATGCAAACAAAGATACGTTTGTACTTCGTGTTCTAAAAAATACAAGCCGCATTTTTTGTTTAAATCCACAATATAATGTCTGCACAGGTAATTATGAAGGTCACTTTTTTTCATTTTATCAACAGAAATACATTTTTATCACAATATGAAATAACTTTAGGGTATTATTTATGATAAAAAATTAGCAATGACTTAATCTCCAGTGAAGGTATACAAATTTTGGTTACTTATTGTTTCTCAATCTCAATGCCATACATACATATATCGAACAATTATAAGCAGCTCTAGCTTAATAATTTGAAAAAAAAAAAGTTTCCAAGTTTTCAATGAGTCACTATTTGAGTTTGAAAATTAAATAATAGACTCCTAAAAACAAAATTGAAATGCTCATTGCATCTGTTTAAATGAATAAGATGCACGACAGGGTCGCACGTACTTGTTCTCAGGGTTCAGTTGGCTTTGGAAGTTAAAAATTCTTATATCACAAAGGTTTTAAAAATAAATAATTTTGAAAGAAATATTTAAGAACTGACTTAAACCACTTCATAAATTGGGCAGGTTCAGCAAACTTTAAGCACAAAATTGTAAGTCAATTTTTGGCAGAATGTTTACAAACATTTCATTCATTTCAAAAGTATAACCTTACTAATATAAGTAGTCACACAAATTTTAGTCAAAATCGTAAGAGCCGTTTTTAAAAAAAGTTAACTTTTCCCTTAATTGGTATGACAGGTACAGGTTACTGTTTTGGTAATACTAGAAATTTAAGTTTCCCCTCTAGGGAATCACCAAAGACCCTTAACCACCAAATTTAACGAAAATCGATTCAGCGGTTTAGGCTGTAGCTCGAGGTATACACCAACAGACAGACAGAATTGCGAGACCCACTTTTTCGCATTCTCTATCATTGTAATGACATGTCTGATTGTCATCTCGAGTTCAATTACCTTGAGTACCTATGTATATCGCAAGTAAAAATACTCCATATGTAGTGACATATACAACAACATAGGTCTCGGTTGTGGTTTGTATTAATTATTGTTATCTGAGTGATGGTAGGCAGCCAAAAATAAAAAATAATTTAGTTTATTTACTTCCTAATTTGTATAGCCAAATGAATATTTTACTGTAAGACCACAAACTAGAATAAATCCAAGAAAGAAAGAAACAATAAATTTAGGATTTTCCTCGAAAATTATTGTAGAACGCTTTTCTTGTCACTAGTTATTGTAACTTTCAAATTGGTACACAAAATGACACCAATCGCCCCCGTTTTTTTTATAAAGCTTCCACAAAATATTTTTACGTCTATATAGATCAATATATAATTTTAAGTTGATTTCTAAGTTTAATAAATTAAAGTTAAGTGACTGCTTTCCAATACCTATGCCAAATGAAGTCACTATAATAAGCTTAATGACTTTCAAGTTTTTTTTTTAAGGGCTAATAATGACACCCTCATAAAATAACAATAAACATTAATATTGCTATGTACTCGTATGTATATTTATAAATGTATCTACGTTCTCAAATAATTGTTGTTTTTTTTTTTTTGCTGATTATTAATAATAAATATCTAATGACAACTTCTATAAATATGTACATAATGTATAATTCTTTTATTGAAATTTTTATAACCTAATGACTGTACAAAACGAATAAATAAAATGAAGTATAAGAGTTCCAGTACCAGTACCTACTAAATATAATTCCTCAGGAAAAACTAAGAAAAGGTGTTCTATTTTCTAAATCAACATTCTTTTTGACCAATAGAGCCGATTTTTTTTGTATTTCCAGCAGCTTTTAAAAAGGTTTAATTAAACCTCGCATTTTAAATTTTTCTAGAGATATAAAATCCATCTAACTATTTAACAAATTTTTGAAATAGAAAGCTTAAATATTCTAAGAAACTTTTACTATAAAAGCCAGTACGTGCGACCGACGCGACCCACTCGTATTAGTGTACGAGTTTTTTTTTTTTTTTTTTCATCGTAAATAAATAAACTTGGAACGATAGTGATAATTTATTATTTTCAGAATTAGAGATTATGTATCATGCCAGCAAGATTTGCGTAGAGCTATATAATGGAGACTAAGAGAAATTAATGAAGAGCCAAGTTAAATTTTACTTGATTACCTACATAACTAAATGCTCTCACTAATCTTTTTTTCTATGAAACAATTAAAATAAATAAAAAAACAAAAGACATTCGACCACGCTTCCAGCTAAATTCGAAAAATCTATTAATTCCATTTTGTTGATATGTTATGCTTTGTTTGTTTATCGGTTTGAGTTAAAATAAAAGTTTCCGTTGAGCGTATTTTTTTGCGTGGGTTTTTTTTCTCGGTATTGTGCGACTAGAGCAGCAGACAGCGTGTTTTGCATAATTTCTTCTTTATTTTTATTGACATGTCAAAAAAATAAAATACACGACTGGATAGCACGTACTTGCTCTTAGGGTCAAAGTTGCTGTATATATAGTTTTTAAAAGCAAATACTTTTATAAGAAAATAAAAAATAAACGTAAAATTCATTACTAAAATGACTTAAAAAACATCTTAAATTGTTTTGACCTCCAAACTAAGTATGCCATTTGATTTCTTAAAAAAAGAAAATCGTTAGATCCGTTTTAAAAAAAATAATTATTTAAACATAAAAATTCTCAAACCTTGTTAAAAAAAAAAAACAAATTGGTATACCATTTTCAAGAAAATATTAATGCACATCTAAAACCAAAATTTAATAGAACTACAGTGACCCGTTTTCGAAAAATTGATTTTTCAAAAAAAAAATAAAATGAAAGATTTTTTAAAAATCCAAAAATTATTTTTTTTAAATTTTAATATAAAATAATTTTAAGGTTGTTAAGGAGCTTTCGAACAAAGAGATTCTTCAAAATTAGTTAAGACGTTTAGAGTAAGTCAGAAAATGAAAAAAAAAAACGGTTCTATGGAAGGTACCGTGATTAGATTTTTTTACAAACATTTCTTAATTTTCAAACTACTAATAAAAGTAGTCACACAAATTTTAGTCAAAATCGTTAGAGCCGTTTTTGAAATAAGATAACTTTTCCTTATTGGTTATATGAAAAGTGCCGTTAGTTATGGCAATAAAGTATACACAGACAGATAGACAGACTGAATTGCGAGAACCGCTGCGTCAGAAAACAACGGCAAACACACAAGCAATTACTGAAAACTGTCAAATGTGTATGTTGTTTTTTTCTGTTCTGACGTTTCTTACGAAACTGTTATATCCTGTGTGCTCTATTCTGTTGTTGAACAAAGCTAAAATAAACTTATTGAATAGTGGATAAATAAATATCTTACACTGGTTGAGTTGCCTAGTCCGAGGTATCTTGAATCTGCAAATTTAGTCTTAGACTACTGATATCTATCCTAACAACATCCCAAAAAATCAGTACAGTGCAGTTTTTTGCGACCTAACTCGAATTTTGTGTCTTGAGGATACCTAGCATGTTTTAACAATTTAGGCAATATCATTACACACATCTTTTAACACGCAACTCGTTAAGGAAGAGAAGGTTGCAGTCGAGATCTTTTACTAAACTGGTCGATTACTGTAACCACTTAAGCAGTAGCTTGCAAAAAAAATCCATTTTTCTCACAAACATGAAGACATATAGGTCCAAAGAAGTGAACACATAATAGACCCATACTTTCCTTCACATTTTCTACAATGTCATTTGTCATATTTAATTAAAATCGATTTAATTTCTACGAATGCAAAACTTGGCAAGTTAACAAGCACTCTCAAAACTCTTCCACTGTAATGAGTTGGTCCATTAATTTTCTTAGCTCTAATCAATTTTTGTAGCAAGAAGAAAAATCAATAAGAACACAGTCTTCCTCAGTAGGTAGGTATGCTATGCATTTTAATTAAAAAGAAAAAATAACATTATTATGACTTTGTCAGTTAAACAATTGCCACCAAGAATTTCTTTTCTGCATTTGCGCCAAAAAAAACCAACAACCACCCAAAAAACATCTTTATTTGAACATTAAACTTTATTAATAGCCACGAAAATACACATCGAATTGCATTAAAATTGAACAATTATTGGAGAGGCAAAACTTAAGAAATAATTAGCTGCGCACATTCATCAAAGAGTCCAATCGTTTCATTACGAGTATAGATACCAATATGGGGGACAGGAAGATAGTGTACAGTCGAATGAATACACAACCTACCCTCTGTTATCTACGTCCTACACCACGAGGACGTTGCTATGAGTGATGATGAGAATGAGAACACACAACAACTGTTGCCGCAAGCAAATTCCAAGACAAATATCGGGGTTTTTTTTTTTCTCATATCCATAATTTCATTGGGATTTAATAAATTGATTTTAAGTGTTTTTTTCTTTTTTCTTCCTGTTTTCTTATTCTAATTCAATTCCAGACCATGAAGTGTTTTGAACAAGTCAAGTCATGCTCAGCAAATTGTATATTTATGGATATGATTCATCATGCACAGCAATTATTATTACTGCCCTTGATCTGGGAATTGAAATTCAAACTGTCTGTCAAGCAATTCTAATCAGTGAAGCAAGGAGTTTTTATTTACAGATTCAGATGGCCGCTTTGGCCAATAAGAAGAGAAAAAAAAACATCTTACATAAGTGTATTCATAGAAAATTCAACAAAACAAAGTTGATTTTGTTTAACTCCTAAACGGACATGTTTTTGCATGCATTAGTGGCTCTTAGTCATCCGTGATGCCTTTAATTTGGACATTAGTTGAGAAAAAGTAGGCGCCCCATGCAAGATATAGGTATGCCCCAACAATTAAACTGGAATCTAGAGGAGGCGAGGGAACTACAACAATTTCTATAATCTAATGGCTATGTGTACATAAGTTATTTCATCATGTGGTTCAAAGACCAAAAACAAAAAGTGCATAATCACTGTGGCACTTTGGAAAAATCTCGATAATTAGTTCTAAACAAATTATTTTAACTACATTTTTTTTTTTCTAAACAAATAGAAACTAGAAACTAAACAAAAGCAATTGAATTATTCATCCACTTGAAAATTACCTTGAATACGGTTTTTCTCTTGTTTTTGTTATTTGATTACGATTTTGCACTTGTTCACTTTGTTTTTTGCACACTGCCGATGATAACTCTGAAAATTCTAATTAGAATTTTTCTTATGGTTTTCCAAAAATGGGACTTTGTAGTAACTTGTAAGATTTTAATTGGGAAGAAAAGATAGATAATTTTCACACGACAGAAAAGGCGGTATCAAGAGTCAGACAGCCGCTTTGCAAGCATGATAAACAGAAAACAAGGTATGCTTATTATGAACGCCATGTGGCCATTTTGGAAAATTGATGACGTAGTAGTCATCTCCGATGCTCATAATCGAGTTTTTTTCAGTCTCATTGTTGTTGTTTTCAATTAAAAAAAATGTTTTCTCTAAATCCATAACTGACGTTCGGGCGAACTGCCCATGAGAAAGATGACTATGACGTCACAGAAAACCTGCCAAAAATCTAATCAGCATACCTTGTTTTCTGTTTATCATGCTTTGCAAGTAACAAGAGTTTATATTCAGAAAACGGAAAAAAAATAATGACAGATGAGGTAGGCAGTCGCATGAGATAATTAAATTATTAGTGAATTTATATCATGGGAAGGAAGCGCTACCTGGTGGAGAGATAGGGAAATGTTAAAATGGAACTATTCAGAGCCAGATAGTAACCGTCACTTGCAATTCGAAAAATTAATGTCTTTTTTGATGAATGGAAGCATTGTATATATATTCATAGGTTTATATACAATGATGGAAGTCAACAAAAAAGAGGAGATTTTGCGAATTTGACATCTAAAATAATAATACTGAGGTCGAATTACTGCACACGAAAACGATCAAACGTTAACGTATTGACGATTGCTGTCTCTATATAATCTGTACGCTAGTTCACGTATGCGATAATTCGACCCCTGGTTTAATACTAGTAAAACTGAGATTTAAAGTGTTATTTGCCACTCTCAGAGAAAAAAAAAGCCTAGTATAGATTTTTTTCCGACTGGATTTTTCGGCAGATTTACTAACACTACTTTAAGCACCATTACTGACAGCCTTCAATTTGACAGGTTTTTGTTCAGTAATTTTTTTGTGGTAAAAAAAACTAATTAGTTCATCCTACGCATCTCTTAATCTGCTAAATTTATTTCTTCGTTCATTTGAAAACAATAAATAAAATCCCATCAAAAACTTGAAATTAAAAAGATTCGATTCAATTGGACAACTGATACGGCTAGTTGTTTCACACACATAAATATTAATATACACCAATACTGAAGGAAATAAAAATTTTTTCTGAAATTTGTTCGATTCGTCACGAAGAAAAATCAATTTATAGAGCAAAATATATTTACCAAACGAAAATCCAATAGGGGGATTCACACTGACTAACTTACCGGATGACCAAATCACAGCTCTCTCCCTGGGCAAATATCAAAATCATTTGAAAGCCATCCGACCGAATGTCATTTTTCCATTTTGAAAGCTCACTTGTCGGTACGGTATCGTTTCGGTATACCGGTTCGGTACCGATTTGTTACTGAGTGCGTACATTTATATGAATCCTTCCTAATTGGTGTGATTCGTGCGGTATGCAATCGGTAAACAGAGCCTCGTACAAGCAAGCAGTACCGCCGTTTTACAGTACGCCTTTTACCGGCAACACTTGCTTATAAATTCAAAAAACAAAAATGATAATTTTTTTTTATATTTATTTCTTTTGATCTTATGATAATTTTTAGGAGATTTACAGGAGTTTAGGTTCCTCTATTCGATTTCTTAACTTGAACTTGCGCAAGCTTAGAAATAAAAAAGGAAAATATCGGATTGATATCAGACGAGTACCAGTTTGTATAAACTGTATTGGAAAAATGTGTACACTATGGCGTATACGTACTTTTTGTATACAAATTTAATTTTTTGTTACAAGATAATTCTTGCTCCATGATAGTTTCCTACCTCTGAACCGCACTCAAAAAACAAAAATTTGTTACTTTTTTCGCCACCTAAATTACTCTACCTTTGGAGAATTTAGTCATAAAAGTTAAAAAGAAACTAATGTCAACCAAATATAAAACTTCGTCACATAAGCTTTCCAAAAAAATGTTGTACCTTTTAATTAGGTACAACATTTTTTTGGAAAGCTTTTGTGACGAAGTTTTAGATTTAGGTTTAGATTGAATGTTCAATAAATTCGATTGATGACAATACAAAAGATATACGAGGTTTTAATTTATTTGCAAAAATAAAACACATTGTTCGGTCAATAATGTTACAACAGAGCTATGCGTCGCAATGCCCAGAACTTCACCAGTGTCCTCCAATGTAATCAAATGTTGCTTCCCTAAACTCACCTGTGACCCACACCGATTTCTCAAACCTTCCGCACTGTCATTGTTGGATTTGTATAGAAAAACGTGACGATGTGATTCACAAATAACGGCATAACTTAAATCCGGAGCACAGTCCATGAATTTCTTTTGTTGCTTCGATGCTTGGACATAGCCAAATGCATGTAAATTACCCTCATGTCGAAATCCCCACTCGGAGATTTTGTTGGGATTGTACAGCTGCAGCCAAAGGCATGTGTCGACGTCTTGACGAGTTGCTAGGGCTAAGGGAAAACCAGGCCTTAGGTTTGTCGCGAACAGCGGTGGGCTGTTATCTAGAAGAATTTGATGTGTGGCAACTTTTGATTCTAGATGGAGACGTTCTGGTAATAAATTTACAGAAATTATGTTAAGCTTGGGATTAAAAAAAAAAAATATTAACCATTGATTACCAATTTTAATTTCATTGTCCTGGGTCCCCATTGGAAAATCACAATCTTCAATTGGTGCTTCAAGATTTGGAATTGGTTGGTTTTCTAAGGGAATGTTTGTATCATTGTTTTCCAATGCTTCTGGGGGTCCTCCTTCAACAAGAAAAGGCCAAACAACAGACGAATCTTCTTTTACTAATGTGATTTGCAGCGACTTATCTTTCTAAAGGAAACTAATTGGATCATATGAAAATTCGAATAGTCAGGTATTTCCACTTACCGTGGTCCAGGTTGTAAGAGAATCGTCAACCATGGAGAACAGTGGTTGATCCAGCAAGCAGATTCCATTGCAATTGACTTTGAGGTTGTTTTTTGAAGATTTAATTTTATAGTCTGCGTCTTCGGTTTTAGAACTGAAATTAACTGTAATATCATCGACCGTTTGAGACCAAGTGTAATTGCACTCGACGATATGCTCCTTGGGAGTTGATTCCTGTTCGGCAGAAGCATTTGCCGATTGGAATTTCAGTGGTCTATTGGATGACATGACTATGCATTCGGCCTTTGGTTCGAAAGCACAATAGTACAGCGATCCTTTCCCTTCTATAACATCATGGATTTTAAACGTCCATGGATCTTTTTCATGTTGCTCCAGAGTAGCCCAGTGCACATTTAAGGAATGTGAAAATTCATCTCGAGCAATACGCACCAAAGCACAACTGATAACTTTTTTTCCATTTACCATATCCAATCGGCTGTCGAAGAGGACATAGTTACGTTGGTCGCTGGAGATAGTGAAGGAAGCTATGTTCTTCCATTCGGCTCCTTTTTGACGATCGCCAGTGTCTAGAATGTACAATTCTTGAATGCCATCACATAATACAGCAAATTTCTCTGATAAAAACTTTATGGAACAATTGTAGTCCCCGCCGACACGTTGATGAACAATGGGAATTCTAAAGACTGGTTGCAAGGCTTTTGGTCTTCCATTGTTTTCATCATATGAACATCTGATGACTTCATGGTGGTGATTGACATAGTACGAAGATACACGATCCCAGGGATCAGAAATTAGAAGATTTTGCAACGAAAACAATTCCGCATGGAGATACGAATATTGATCATCGGATGGCGATGCCCTAAGAGGAGGAACAACTAGATCTTGACGTATGATTGGAACACTTTCGAGAGAAAGTTTATATCCATCGAAGTTATTTCGAATTAAGTTGCGATCCTGTCGTAAATCTACTAATTTTGGCATATTTTTTATGTTTAGAGTTTTTATTTTTTGATAAATTTCAAATTTCAGGCGGTGTTGGTTGGTCAAATGAAAATGTCACAGTGTGACAACAATTTTGACGTTTAATGTTTTTTTTTTTTGTATGGAATGTCCAGTGCCTAAAATCTGTTTTTGAAAAAAGTTTTAAGGCTCTTCCACATCAAAGTGCCGCGCGACAGAGCGACACTAAAGACAATATTTTATTTACACATTCAACATATAAAACTAGATTTTGTTTGACATTTTGTACCTTTATCTCAGTTCTTAAAGATGCTCTCACCAAAATAATCAAACGGAAATAGTTCGAGATTCCAGGCTAATACTAACCAAAATTCCATTTTTCTATTTTGTGCACTAGAAACTCAATAAAAGTCCCACTTACATCTTTTTTCTCTCTTGCTTGGTTTAAACTGTTATACAAAAGGGAACAAAGTGTTATAAATGTATCTCCGCTAACAAATCGAGTGGACATCGAGTGGATTTTGAGTCAGCAATTTGATAAGTCAGCAATTACACGGAGACGCAAGAAAGGGATGCAACGACTTTGTATCCCTTTCGCACTCATTGATTTTCGAAAAGAGGCGCGCCTGTTCACACAAACTCATATCCTTTTCACACAAACTAGATCTCGCAACAAGATTAAGAAATCTCGTTGAAAATTTCCGTTTGACATTTCCTTTGCCTCGCTGCTAAGAGATAACACTGTTACATAAAGGAGAAGAATGTGTTATAAATGTGTCTCCGCTAACAAAATCAAGTAAATTTCGTGGAGGAGATCTCGTCGTAATCTAGATTACAAATAAGATTTTGAAAACGGAAAATGTATTGGAAATCTAGTTGATTTCGATGAGATTTCTTACTTTTTGCGCGAAATCTAGATTATGGTTTGGTGTGGCAACCGTATCAGAGCCGTGAGGTAGCCACGAGGGAGCCACGCGGAAGACGCGATGTAACCGTGAGATGTTGCGTACATGAGCCACATGAGAGGGGGGTAAGAGCCGCGAGGTAGCAACACGGGAGTCACGAGGTAGCTGCGTTGCTGTCTGGAATCTCGAGGTATTAAAAACAAAATTTCATTTTGTTTTTAATATTTGCCTTTTTTTTATATTTCATTCCATGGTGAATATGTTCTTGAAAGTGATTTAAAGGCAATTGTTTCAATTTTGAAAATAGAATGTTCTTGATATTTATTTTTTTATGTAGAATTCGTCGCATAAAATGTGCGATAAGCAAACATAACTACTATTCTTAAAATAATCATACAAAATGAGAGTTGAATTAAAGAATTCACTACCGTTAGAATACGAAATTTTATTTTAGCACACTTTGAAGATTTTAAAGGCATCTTTAGCAGGAAATACTTAGCTCCAACTAGAGCATTTTTGAAAAACTCATGTATATCAATGTTTGTATAGTGTTCAAATGCAAAATCTTTTCTATAAAAATAATAAAAGAAAAATTAAAAAAAATGTGTAAGCAACAATTATTTCTAAACTTACTTATCGATAGGTAGAATGTACTTATCCAGTTCGTAAAACTTCTCATTTTGAAAAGACCATTGCGTTATATTGAAATAATGCAGTGCATTATTGGCAGCATATATTTTCCGTTGAAGTTTAAGGAAACTGTAAGAAGAACAGGTATGAGAATAATTTAGTGTTTGGATAATTGAAAAGGTCCAAAGCTTGATAGGAAAACACTAATGATACATTCAAACTAATGATATAAAAAGCATATTTATAACTATTATTACAAGATCCCACCATGCACCGACCTTCCTTCATCGAGTTCCGCGTAAAACGATCGCATGTACAATATTCTGTTGAAAATAATACTTTTCAAAAGAAAAACAACCAACTTCAAATTTAAGATTTTTGATATGAACCAAATTGAAATTAGACCCAATGGAGACCACCAGCAAAAAAAAAATCATCAAAATCAATCCACGCTATCAAGAGTTCTGAGCTAACAACAAAAATTTAAAAAACTTGCATTTGAAGTCGGTTGTTTTTCTTTTGAAAGGTATTATTTGAAGTCGGTTAGTAACCTTCTCCTTTTTTGAAGTCGGTTAAAAACAAGATAAGATAGGATTGCCACCTCATATCTCTGCATAAGAGACCAATTACTAATTATTTTTAATTTTCCTCCTTTTATACAAAACAAACATTTTTAAAAAACGGCAACACCTACTTAACAATTTACACTTTTTTGGATAGGTCGAAATTTAATGAATAGTTTTTGAAAACATAATTCCCAAGCTAAAAATTTCCAAAAAATTAATTAGATGATTTATGAATTAAATTGAATTAGCTATGCAGGAATATGGAGCAGTAACCTTATCACGTTTTGCTTATCTTGACTATTGTTGTATACAAAAATATTTTAGCCTTTAACTCGATGATGTATGACGGGATCTTAGACTATATAAGACTCTGCTTGAAATTTAAAATAAGCTTTGTAAAAGCTTTTGACGGATCAGAAAGGTAGCTGTCAAAAAAACAAAGTTAAAAATAAAAACCCGATAGGAGGACGTAAATAGTTATTGGATTTGAATTATTTCTTACAATGGCTTGTTATTTGAGATGCGAAGAATTGTGTCAGCTACAATTGCGAAAAGCACATGCAAAGTCATAAACTAAAATAATAAGAAAAGAACATTTTAATATATTTTTGTTTTTTTTTGTAATAATATATTTACCCGCAAATAGTACCAATATTTATATCTTGTTATGCCTCCTCCAGGCACCCAAAATGTTTGCTCCATTGGATTGTCTTTGATTAAAATTTTCGCCATTTCTATGACTTCACCAGTGGAAACTGGGCGGATTGTTGCTGTTGAGCAATTGTAAACAATCAACTCGTTTGAGCTTCAATAAAATTTATTGAAATTAAGAATTTTAATATTTTCTAAATATAATTTTGTACCTATGATTTTCAAGGCATTTATTATAAACAGCTACTATTAATGCTTTAACAGCTATATCAACTGGCATGTAGTCGAGGCAAACATTAGGATCTCCATGTGCTGTACGAAGAATTCCTTTAAAATGAAGCAATTTTCAGATAGTTCTTGTGTAATAACGAACGCTAACAACAACAATAAAAATATTACCTATACCACTGGCGACAAACATTCCAACAGGACCATTGAAGTTATCAATCCATCCTGGCATAGGCTCTTCTACTGATGAGACCACTAAAAATAAATAATAAATAAATAGGTATTCAAATAGATGTTTTTAGAGCTACACATTAATGTATGGGTGATGTTATTAGCTTCAGCTTGATAAACCTTCGCATCCCCCATTACACCCGCTCTTTAAATGCATTTTTAAAAAAGCTAATGGGGGGATTTTGGGGGACTTTGGACCAGCTGTAGAGGATGACATTCTGCTTCGATACCAAATAAAAAAAACATGAATTAACTATTTTCACCTTATACCCTTTCTTTTCTCGTCTATAGGGAAAGATTTATCAATCTGCGGTCTAATCGTCGCATACGAAATAGAGCGAACGTAGACGTATTTGCTATTTCTCTCTCTATCTTATTGTACAGAGTATATTCAGCTAGCAATTATTGTCAATACGTTTACGTAAGCGAAGATTTCATCCCTGCATGCTAGTGTATGGATTTTTTTAATGCCGTTAATAGGCATCCATGATATAGAAGTCTTCTCATTAACTTAGGAACTCGAATGAAGAAATAATACTTCTGTTATTGTAACATTATGACAAACCGCTTAATTGAAGCTGTGGATGGCGGATAGCATCCGCTACAAATGTAGCGATTTGTAAGAAGATTTAAGTTTTGGAGACAGAAAAATATAGAACTTACCAATAGATGGTCTGTAAATCACCACTGGTAATCTTTCTTTGTAATCGTTAGCTATTTGTTCTGCTAAACCTTTCGTAAATGTATAGGTATTAGGTTGAAATTCGCTGTACCTGTATAAAAGATGAAGATAGTTTATCAGTGGTATAATCTTAATACAGGATGTTGTAAATTTTACTTTAAATTAAAAATATTCAGCATTTCAGTGCTGCATTCTTCAGCCAATTTAATTGCAGTTCTCCAGTCTACTTTCGCTGGATAGAGCTGAAATTATAAAACAAAAATCGTGTTCTTTAAAAATACTGTTAATTTCTACAAAATGTTTAGAATACTCAAAAATCCTTGAAAAATACACATTTTTGAATTAATGGTACAATCAAAATGGATTTTAATTTAACTGACCTGTTCTTCCACTACATGTTTATCTGGATTTGAATAGGTGGTGGAAATATGAATGAATGCTTCAATCTTTGAAAAGCTTTCAGCTAATTTAAGAGTTTCCAATGTTCCTCGAGCATTCATTAAAATTGCCTCTTTTAGTGGATCATCAAATCTATAAAAGAAATAGAAAATAAAGTTGATAAAAAATTATGTTTTTTTCAGCAATCTAATGGATAAAAGAGCGTACAAATTAAACTTATTTTATTAAAAAATATTTGAAAAATATTAAACTTACTTTACACTAGCAGCAGAATGAATAACAATCGATACATTTTTTAAGATTTGTTGATTTGAAGCACTTATTCCCAAGCCCGATAGCATAACATCACCATCGATGGCTGTGACTTTATTTATTAGCAAATCATTCTTTTCTCGAACTTTGCTAAAAAACTCTGAATTGAGAATTTCTTTTAGGCGTGTTTCAGCTGTTTTTCCTTTTTTTCCACGAATCAAAACAAAAATTCTATTTAGAGGTGAACATGATCGGAGAAGTTTTTCAATTAAAGCTTTCCCCAAAAAACCCGAACCACCTGTTATGAATATATCACGTCCAGTGAAAAATTCTGGTATTGAAATTCTTTCATTCATATTTGTTATCTCTTTAAATAACTGCAGATTGGTCAAAATATAACTGAAAAAAATTGTATTTTATTAATTAATTACAAAGGAATTAGATTTTTACATGATTAAATCGCAGTCAAGCAAATTTTCTAACATATAGGTAGTTTATGAGTAGATCTATTTGTTTTATTGCAGTTAGAAAAATATCAAAAGGGTCAACATAAATGATAACTGACAAAAAATAAATTGCATGACTGTACTTGCTCTTATAGATAAAGTAACTATATATGCTAAGCCTTTTTAATTAAAAATTTGTAAATGTAGTTTTAGAAAAAAATTAAAACAGCATAAAATTCGATTTTCAAATGACTAAAACAGCTTATAAATTGAATTTAACCTCAAAACAAAGTATGGAACTCGATTTCTTCTATAATACTACATTTTTTGAAAACAAAATTGGAAATCGTTAGATCCCTTTTCCCATACAAAATTTTGCAAGCACTTTTATAAAAAAAAAAATGGCTCTCCATTTTTAAGATATTTATTTATTAACATCTAAAAACTAAATTTGAAAAAAAATATTAAGTAGTTTTCGAAAAAATGATTTTTCAAAGAAATATTTAAATTTTTTTGTTTTTAAATCCAAAAAAAACCATGATGAGAAAAATTAGTTTTTCTAAAACCATTATATGACAGGTACCATTATTTTTGGTCAAAAATACCAAGTTTGAAGTAAATCAACTCATCCGATTAGGCTGTGGCTTCTGATACATACAGACAGACAGATTAACAGAATTGTTGGACCCCCCCCCCCCCTTTAAATTTTGTATGCTCATACAGTTTTGTTATAGCCTAAGAGCCAGGAGCAGATTTCTCGCGCGAGAGGTTACCGATTCATATTATAGTATTATTAGGTGCGGTTATAGCGATGACGAATCCGTTAGTCTGCCTGCATTTATTGGGGGCGTTGCCGAGATAATGTGCAATAATAATGCGGCTCTCGGGCTATTAGTATTTATGTTATATAAAATTCGTACTTGAATGAGTTTATACAGACATAATTTTAGACCAAAACACGACCTCCTTATCACAATCGAGGTCATAGATTTTTCTGACTTAAGATTCAAATTTAGCAGTACATAATCTAAAAGTATATTTTTAGTGTCACGGAAAAAATTATGCATGATACGCATATTATGCATTATGCATACTCAGTTTTATTGAACGTTTTTGAGTCGTTTGGAAGAATTAGATTAGAAAGATCTCGAAGTTGCTTATGAGTTATGAGACACCAAAAATCAAAAAAACAGTGCAAAAAGTAGTTTTAAGGGTGTACTTTAAGGTCTTTATACATTGCTAGCCAAAAAGTACTATTGTCTGTGACCTCTCTCTATTTCTTGACCTTGTTTTTACTAAAATATGCAAGATATTAAATGATCTATTTTACATAAATCAAGCCAAAACTGTAACTTAGAGAATAATTTGTATTGCTTTGTTACGGCTTCCTGCCACCATTTTGGAGCCTAAATTTTATTACCTCTTCTTTTTTTTTTTAATCTAAGCGTGATAAGTACTTCTTTTTTAATTCTAGAAGGGTAAAGCCCTATGTATTACTGTAGGTAAGTAACGAATTACATAAATGATAATGTCAGAATATCAGGGACAATTTTCTAATTACTATTATGTATGTTGGTCCTACCCAACCAATAAATATATATATTCCAGTCAGTCTTACAAACAGCTCAAACAAATATCTATCAATATGAATCATTATTATTTACAAAATACAACTTATTAATTTATTTCTTCTATCAAGCAATACAAAAATAAAAACAGACTACTATACGTATCTATATTACATGATATGAATTTTTTTAAGCTGTTTTACCTACAATATTTTAATTTATTCAAGGTTAAAACCCTAACCGCCATCAAACATATTTGCATACCCATCTGCATTTTTGGTTAATTCAAAGACAAATTTTACTTTTATTTTTGTTGTCTTGTTCTTTATTACCATGCAAAAATGAGGTTAGAATGTGCTACCTTCTGCTTTGCATTTTTTTTTTTTTTTTAATATATTTATAAAGGTCTGTATGAGTGATATATTTTCATTAAATCTGTCACGAAAATTATACAAATAGTGCAAAACCATTTCATTAATGACATGCATTTACCTACACGAAATCAAAATATGTAATCTTTTAACAATAATATAGAAATCGACATGAACCAACTTGTAAAATTTCTTATTTGAGTTTCTTGTTTCATTTTAGAAATTTGAAGAAATCGTGGAATACTGGTGAAACATCGCAAAACACGAAAACATCGCGAATACGGAAATAGAAAGCGTAAAATACCGGTGAAGAAAAGTAAAGAAAAGTGAAAAGCTGCGTGGAAAAAGTCCATTATTTTTTTGCGACTTAACATTTATTTTTTGTCAGGGGTAGATATTCCGTATTGCTCCATGATTATCAGTGTATGTGGCCTGTTCACACATTGGAAAACTTCAGTCTTATTTGTCTGTGCTCCAGATTTAAAAAAAAATGAAAAATAAAAGCACCTGAATAAAAAGATCTATGGCCGATTTTATCAACATTTAACAGCCTTTTAAATTTTTAAATCACGTTTTTTAGTTTAAAACAAATGTATTTTATGCTCCAAAAACCTGTTAATTTATTGTTAAAAGGGCTTGTTGAATCGGTGGTAAAAATAATTAAATTATTGAGCTAATTAATACAAGCACAAACACATTAATATGTTTTTTTTTTTTTGTATTAATCGCTGACGTGAATTAGGGGTTAGGTTTAGGTGAAATTGTTTAAAGTTTCGAAATGTATAATTTCAATTCAAAGATTTTAACAAAATATTTCTACGGTATATGCAAACTACCTACAATCTTTTCATTGGTAAAATTAAGGAATAAAACAAATTTTCTTTAACTCAAAATGATTTTTTTAAATAGAGTTTTTTTTTTTTGTTAACTACATATTACACTCGGTCTATATATTGTTGCACTTGAAAATTTACTTAAATAAAAAACAATTTTATTTAGTTAAATCAAATTTTAGAAAAAATTAAATATCAAACCATACACTTTTTAAGTAAACATTATTCAATGTCTAGAGGTTGAATAAGAAATGTGTGTGATACTTTTTGAAGGTTTAACTCTTGATAGAATGTTGCACGAACTCCTTCTTGTTCAATAATAGAACTAAAACTGAAATTTAGTTTTCATTAAATTAACTTTAGTCTAACAAAAAACCTTTAAGCGTCAGCAATTCAAGTTCAATTGTTTTAATGAATATAATTACACGTTCTTTTACCTTTTGGAAAATAAATGTGCATAATTGTCAAAAACTGCATGCACGTTCAATACTGAGTAGACATAAATTATTCCTTAAACAATAATATTTCTTTTTCTTCCGATATAGGTACTTTATATCAAGTTATGCATTCGTACAAAAAAAAAGTTGAGATAACCAACCAAACATGACATTACGATGATAGAGAATGAGAAAAAAGTGGGTCCGACTATTCTGTGTCTGTCTGTCTGTTTGTCTGTCTATCCGTCTGTCTGTCGGAATGTATCAGAAGCCACAGCCGAAACGGATGGATCGATTTACTTCAAACTTGGTTTGTGGCGTTTTTTAGAGACTATCCCCAGACAGTTTTTAAATTATTTTTTTGTACCTGTCATATACCGGTTTTAGAAAAAACTCATTTTTCCCAAAAATGGTTCCTACGATTTTCATTAAAAAAATCATGGTCATTTTTTTGGATAAGGTCTATCTTTGAATGAAAACCATTGAATGAAAAACATTAACAAATTTTTAATTAAAATGGCTTATCATATATAGTTACTTTGTCTATATGCAATTTATCCAATCGTGCAATTTATTTGACACTAGTTTGATTAATGTTAGATGCTATGATTTTAATGCCAATCTTTTAAGAAAAAAATACATAATACATTGTTTATATCAAAAGCAGAATGTTAAAAAAATTAAAACAAAATAAAAAAACTCTTTGGAAAAAACTTGTTATTTGAATTGAAAATAAATGGGTTTTAGTTCCTTAAAATTAATTATGCGGGTCGGTGCTGCGAGAATGCTATACTAATCTAGCTAACGACTTTGTTGTAGTGAAAGATGAAAGATCACCAGTAGAACTAGAACGTACAAAAATCACAGGTCTTCCCATCACCATCCTGGCACTATTGGCTTATTAAAAGGGCTAAGCAACAATACAAGTTCTATGAGAAAAACTGCCGACACATTTAAGGCCAGTAATAGAAATCATTTGAAAAGACCCTAGTTTTCTGGGGTTGCAAGTTGGAACCTTTAAGGCAGTGTTGACTAATGATATATTGTGGATCTTATATGTGATCTGCTTAAAGTATAAGTGCTGTCGCTGTACAGCCTGTAAAGCTCGTCGATGAATCTTCTTCACATAAGAGGTCTAACTTTTGTAAGTGTAGAATATTCACAACTGGGGCCGAATCGCAGCATACTAAAACGAACGAGCCTATAAACGTATTGTTGATTGCTGCCTCTAAATAATCTACCTATACAAAAAGATAGACAGACAAATTCTATTCGGCACTCGTTTAAGGTACTTACTTACTTTAAGTCCTGAGACCTTATTGTTGAGTCCGCTGTGCTTGTGGTCTCATTATAAAGGGTATATATAGCCTCCAAGGTTCAAGGTATAGGCGGAATATTTCACTATTAAGCCTAGTACGCTGCTGATGCGAAACTTTTTTTTTTCGTTGGTCTTCAGCAGCGTACTGGGCTTATTGGGCTTTAGAATGAGGCATGTTAAAAACGTGCAGTACCTCTTTGGCGTAATGGATATGGTTATAGTGCGATGCACTATCGCACCATAGATCCAGCCACTTTGAATTTCTTAAGAGTACTTCCTCTTACGTAGAATTTACGAAACCTCCTAGATAGAGTACTGCTTGTCGATAGTCCTATCATAGGAAATATTCAATGGAGACACCCCGGGTTAGGGGGAGGAATGTATTGGTATATTCTTGAAAATTCACCAAAAATGAGGCAGAACTTAATATGAATCAATCCAAAAAAGGACTTTATCATGCATAGAAAACTATTCGAACACTCCTGTTATAACTGCATTTTAAATAAATAAAAATACTTTAAGGCTTGCCCAAGCCAAACTGTCGCTCTATCGTGCGACAGTGCGACATGACAATGACAAAATAATTTACACAAGTCATTTATGAGAGTACCCACACCACAGGTGACAAAGTGCAGAACTTTGTTGATTTGACGCACGACAGTGCGACATTTAGGTTTCAGCAAGCCCTTAAACAACAAAATTGATTTTTAATTCCAATTAAATATTTAAATATCGTTTTCGATTGGTAATCGGAAGAGGAAGAGCTCTAGATGCTAATAAATCAGCAAATCACTTCTGGAAGTTTTTATACCAATGTGTTTGTAAAGTAAATACACTCCAACATAACTAAAATCTATTTGATTTAACTCCAAATATACTGTTTTAAGGCTTGCCCAAACCAAAGTGAGACAATGCGAGACGACAGTGCGACACGATATAAAGACAAAATTTATTTACACAGCATCATATGAGAGTACCCACACCAAATGCCACAGAGTGCAAAGGGTTTTTTTTATATAAAAATTCTTGTCGCACTTTGGTTTGCGCAAGTCTTTAAACAAAATTTTCAACATTAAACTCAACCATATTATTTTGATACTTTGACACAATTATTATGCGTGTGAGTGATTCTGGTTTCGAATCTGAATTTTATTTCAGAAGCGAATTTCTCTTCTATCCAGAAGAAGAACTATCATCTGAGGCCAATAAAACACTTTCAGAAGCGCCCAGAAGCATTCCGGATTACCGATCGAAAACGTATTAATTCGAACCAATTGAGATGGAAGATAAGTTAATGAGTTGAAAGGAGATGCAAAAAGTAAGAATGTTTAACAAAAATCAATTTGAGTCACAAGAACTGTTATATTTTGTAAGGAATACAATACCCAGTGTATTTTAGAGATCAGTGTGTAAACCTATTTTTAATAAAGTGGTATCAATACCTTAAACCAAATGTTTTTTTGAACGCATCCCTAACAACCATCCGTCATTTATTTGTTTTGTTTTGACGGTCTTTGGAATTTTGTTTTTGTGGTGCGCAACAAAACCGAGTTCAGGAAAAATAAAAATTAACATCGTTTGTGTTTGATAAACTTCTCTATAAAGTACATACAAGAATTCTTAACATGATGGCTACAGATGATGGCTTTGAAATAATTGAGGAATCAACTCTAAAACTCTCCAATTTATTAAACTACATCAAAAACTCGCCGCTCACAAATATGCTCAAACTAGATCTCATAAATCCCGCTACGGAAGAACTCACCTCTAAAGAAATCACTCATGTTTGTTATTTCTAATCTTCTAATAATATTGGTTTAAAAATAATAATAAAGACATTCACAGATATGCAAGAGCCTTGAAAAACTCCTTCTCGAAGACTTGACTTATGAACAGTTGACTGCGCTATTTGTAGCTAGTAGCATAACATACTTACTATCCAGGAGCTTCCACGATTTTGAGAATCGGACTGAACTTCTCCATAAAACCTTTCGCTATTCAAACACCCTTGACCCTCTTCACGTGAGCTGTGTAAAATAAAAAAAAAAAAACTTATTTAAACAAGTTCATCTCTTACAGTTACATGTTGCAGCTAAGAATATGCACTCTAACATAAACTCCAAAGCAAATCTCTTGTTTCTCTGCAAAAATGTGTGTTTCACAAGCGAAACAGGAAACGCTATATCCATCTGTCTGGTTTGGGCAATGTTTTTGGAAACACTTGGCAAGGAAATCGATATGTATTGCTTCTATCCGGTAAGAATATTATTTAATTTATGCAAGCAATATGAAATTAAATATTCTCTATTTAAGTTTTCCACCATCGAAGAGCTTATTGCCGAAGCTGACATCAATCAAATGATAAAGAAAAAGGAAACATCTGCCAAAGCTAATTTCCTTTTTCAGTTAATGTCGATTCTTGTGAGTGGCATAATTTGTAGGTCCAACGAAGAACTAAAGAAAGTCGGATACGCTGAATATTTTAGATACGAGCTAGATGATATTCATTCACTGAGAGATTGGGCCCAGAAAATCAATCAAAACATAGTTTTGTCTTTTAATGCAACGGGTACCAACTATGATCTCATCATGATGGCAAGTTAACAATATATTCAAGTTTTGAAAGCATTTTACAGTATGATATTGATATATTTTCAGATCAAAGAAACTCTAACGTACAACATTATTGCGCTGCTCGATGAGAAGTTAAATACAATTGATGGTGGTCACAGAGTTATTCTACAAACTTAATGTACCAATTTATGTTTATTTTGCTATACCTAACTACTCATTTAATATAAATTAAGTTATTTAATCAAAAAAAAACTAATCTTCATTATCTTAAGCTCCAGTAAGCAATTCCTTAAATTCGTCCAGGTCAGCGGACAGAATTGATGGTCTACACATCGTCTAAGTTGAATAATCGAGAGCGATATGATAGTGATCGCAGAAATGATTTAGTTTTTCTAAATTTCCACGGTTGTCTTTGCAAAAGGTCCACCACTTAACTTCAAACAATGAAGTTTGGTCGATATAATCGGGTATTGAAATTATTGATAGGATTTATAATTTGGTTCAATGGAAAGTTTCAATGGAGAACAGTCGATTGGTTCACATTTGGTTCTTGCAAACTCGAAGCTTCAATCCGAGATATATAAAGTCTAAGTGCCGACACCAAATTTTGGGAGTGGAGGTAAAACCAAAATCTGAGTCTGGCAGGTCTTTCAGTTTTCTATGTTTTTCGAAGGGTTAAAGAACGCGATTGTTCCAATTCATCTGAGAAATATAAATCCACCGATTGTTAGAACTCATGATATAAGCTTTTTAAGCGACGCATGCCAGGTCGTTTTTTTTTTTTTGAGAGTTTTCAAATAAGAAAAAACAAACAAAAAATCAAACAATAATGTCTCCAAAAATGGTTCGTTTAAATAACCATATTGAGTTCTATCAATCAGATCGTCAAAATTGAGGTATTAAGACAAGAAAAATGACAGAGAATCAAGATCCAATATTAAAAATGGTAATTAAATTTTCATTCTCAGATGAATTGGAATAATTCAAGTTGTAGGTACTAAGTTAAGGATTCGTAAAACAAATCGAACTCGACATAAAAATCAGAGAAAGCGAAAAAGTGGGTCTCGCAATTCTGTCTGTATCTATCTTGAGCTACAGCCTAAACTACCAAAGCGATTTCTTTCAAACTTGGTAGTTATTAGCTTTAGCTGATATCCTAGAGGGGAAATTGAAAATTTTTTTAAGGACCAAAATTAACGTTACTTGCCATACAACCAATATATAAAACCTTAATTTTCCTTAAAAACGACTCTTAAGATTTTGATTCAAATTTGTATGTCTACTATAAAAGCCAAGGTCGTACCTTTTAAATAAAAAACAACGGGTCAAAAACGGTTTCTCCCATAGAGCCGCTTTTATCTCTTCTGATTTTCTCTTGAGCGACTCAAAGGATTCCGATGACCATTTATATACAAGAGGTTCTTAACAATTTCAAAATTATTTTATTTCAAATTTGGATTTAAAAACTAAATGCAATTTTTTTTTTAAATCAAGTTTTCAAAAATATGAATGATTTTTTTTAGAAATGTTGGTTTAAGATGTCTATTAATATTTTCTTGAAATTGGAATTCAAACTTTTTTTGTTAAACAAGGCTAGAGAATTTTTATATAAAAAATTATTATTTTTAAACGGCTCAAACGATTTTCAAAATATTTTTTCTAAAACTTAATCTTTTTTAACAAAATCAAATTACATACTTAGTTTGGAGGTCAAAACAATTTAAGAAGTTGTTTAAGTCATTATAGAAAAAATTTAAGTTTTTTTTTAATAAAATTATTTAATTTTAAGAACTTTATATATGAAGCTTTGACCCTAAGAGCAAGTACTTGCAACCCAGTCGTACATTTTATTTTGACATTACCGCTAGTAAAATTTTTGCAATGGTACACGATTGCGCTGCATAAGTTATCAACGTCCATTCCTGGGGCCTTACTATGTAACTCAATGCTACTTTCGGATCTATTCGAAAGTTAATTTTGACTGCAGATTCCACCCACAAGGCAAATCTAAGATCAACTCAAAAACTTTAAATCCTCTAAATATAACCCAACGAAGAAGTTGGCATGACCAGCGGCCCGATTATGGAATACGAAGCGAAGCATTTTGAATTCGATATCTCCTTTTCGATTCGCTTCGAATTGCTATTATCGAATTCGAAAATATTGGCCCCTATTGCAAGTATCGTTCAACTTTCAATGCAATTAAAGTCGATCAAATCGACAAATTTCCTTTTTGGTATTGCGTAACTTCTAAGATACCTGCATCTTTTAAAAAAATACCTAATAGTCTAAGAACCGACAGCGAATTTTGGAAGTGGAGGTATAACCAAAATCTGAGTATGCAGTTTTATAGGTATACGCGTCCTGATTTCATATGCGAAAGTCTGGCCAACCTTCTCTGGTTTTAGGGGTGTTAAAAACGCGATTGTTCCAATTCATCTGATACACTTCAAAGACATTTCTGTTTTATTTTTTGTTGTTTTTCTAATCTGAAATTTGTCCAAAAATATACCTGATATGTGTGGCTTTAAAAGCCTTTTTCTTGAGTTCTTAAAATCAGATCTTCACGATTGAAGTCTCCAGATTTAGAAAAAATGACAGAACACGTTTCAAAATTAAAATATTTCAATTGAAATGGATTTGTCCCTCTCAGAAGACTTGGAATTATCGCGTTTTTCAACCCTCCAAAAACTACAGAAGGCTGAAAAATAAACCTGACAGACTTTCGAATTTGAATCAGTTATACCTCCACTCCCAAAATTTGCTGTCGGCTCTTAAACTATTAGGAGAAAGGATCTCAAATCCTGATTCCCGGGAATTTTGTCCACCTTTGCGGTTATTCTTGACGAAAAAAAGTGCAAACTGTATGTCCAGCACATAACTTGATACAATCGACTTAAACCGATACAATAGAACATTGGTAGCATCTAATTTGGTTTAATCGAATGTTTTTAAAGCGCAACAAACGATTGAACCAAAATAGATTTTGGCAATACTCGATTGTATTAACCCCCTCGAAACGAAAGTCCGGGAATTATATTTGATTGAGACCTTCTTCCAAAAACTTTTTGAAAATAATCCTATCAATTACACATACCGAAAATCAATAAGCATTTATGTATGAGGGCCATGCTATCGCACCGACTTTTCAAATGGTTCCGAATCCGATATCTTGCTTAGTCCTATACTTTTCCCCAGGCACCCAAAAAAAACGACACAAATTCCAATTGCAAATTCATCCACATTCCTACCAAAAATGAATAAACTCCAACATCATAAGTGTCAATTTTACATATTTTTGTATTTCTTATTTCTTTAGTTTTTTTTGTTTTAGTGGTAAAAAAATTTGTGGAAACAAAGCCAACAACGGTCAAGTTATGTATAGTTTATAGTGTGATTTATCATCCTACTATAGGTATTATTCTATCTTAACTTTCATCAACTTTTTTTCCACATTGAATTATACAGTTTGCTTTCTATACTTCTTTTTTCTATTAAAGATGTATGTAGATCAAAATAAGCATTTCCTTTCTCTTTTGTTTTTGTTTTTAAACAAATAAACTATTTCCTTAAGATTTTATAAGAAACACACCATCCATCTGGCTTAGCAAAAAATGCAAACAAAATTCAATGAAAAAAAGGCAAAAAAACTAGAAAAGAAAACAATGAAATGATGAAGAAGAAGAAACAATCGTGTGCATTGTGAATAAATTCCATTAGAAAATAAATAGAATATGCATCCATGAAGAGTTTTCCAACTCACACCAGCTACTTGTTTGTTTTTTGTTTCTTTTGGAATGTTTAGTAGTTAAACAAAAAAAAAATATTAGAAATAATAAATCGAATAGTGTTTTCTTTTCTGTTTTTTTTATTACAATTTTCTCATCAAAAAATGTCTTTTTGTTTTTTGTTTTCATTCTGAACGTGTAAGTCTTTTCATTTATGGGTTTTAAGTATTTTTTAGGTTTTTTGAAAAACAACAAAATTAAAGAAATGATAAACAATTATTGTACATACATACATAAAAAAGGAATGCAAATCATCTTCATAATTATTAATTGTAAATAATTATTATTATATTATAATAAGACTATAAATAATGAAAAAGAATGTATTTTGTGTCGCGCATGGTGTTTTTTTTATAGTGTGAATGGTAGTTTTTTTGTTTTATATAACTAAGAAGAGGAAATGCCTTTGAATATCTAGTTTAATAAAAAAAAAGAACATGTTTTTCTTTGTTTATGCAAAATTTCTCTTCATTTCATTCATTTCTTTTTTTTCTTTTTATTTGTTTATAAATTTGGCGGCTTTTGTTGTTCTTTGTCGCTTTGCTGGCTGTTGTTGTTGTTATTGATAATTTGTTTGGGGGAGAGAAGTTTAAAATGCAGGATGTTTTGTTGCTGTTATCTTCTCTCCCTTACTCCATCTCTCTCGCTCGCTTTCTCTTGTTTTTCATATAATAATTATATAATAATAATAATTAAAAAATAAAAATTAGCAATACATAATACGGTTTTGCGAGAACTACTACGCTTAGAAGCACTTCCTGTGGACAATTGATGGGCCAGACTCGTCGTATTCCTGTTTCGAGATCCACATCTGTTGGAAAGTGGAGAGCGATGCCAAGATAGATCCACCGATCCATACGGAGTATTTCCTCTCTGGTGGGGCAATGATTTTAATTTTCATTGTTGATGGAGCCAATGCGGTGATTTCCTTCTGCATACGATCAGCAATACCTGGATACATGGTGGTACCACCGGACAATACTGTGTTGGCGTACAAGTCCTTACGGATATCGACATCGCACTTCATGATGGAATTGTATGTGGTTTCATGGATACCGCATGCTTCCATACCCAAGAATGAGGGCTGGAATAGGGCTTCTGGGCAACGGAAACGTTCATTACCAATAGTAATAACTTGTCCATCGGGTAATTCGTAGCTCTTTTCCAAGGAGCTAGATGATGCAGCTGTTGCCATTTCTTGCTCAAAATCAAGAGCAACATAGCAGAGCTTCTCCTTGATGTCACGGACAATTTCACGCTCAGCTGTTGTGGTAAATGAGTAACCACGTTCAGTCAAGATTTTCATCAAGTAATCTGTTAAATCACGACCAGCCAAATCCAAACGAAGAATGGCATGGGGCAGGGCATAACCTTCGTAGATTGGTACGGTATGTGAGACACCATCACCAGAATCTAACACAATACCAGTGGTACGACCAGAGGCATACAGTGAGAGTACAGCCTGAATGGCAACATACATAGCGGGAGTGTTGAATGTCTCAAACATAATTTGAGTCATCTTCTCTCGGTTGGCCTTTGGATTTAATGGAGCTTCAGTCAAGAGGACAGGGTGTTCCTCGGGTGCGACACGCAATTCATTGTAGAATGTATGATGCCAGATTTTTTCCATATCATCCCAGTTTGTGACAATACCGTGCTCAATTGGGTATTTCAAGGTAAGGATACCTTAAAGAAAAAATAAAAAGAAGAAAATTAGTTAGTTAGTTTTTTTTTGTATGTATAAAGGTAAGCAAACGAGTGATTTTACACAAAAAAAAAATAAGAAATCTATCTTTTGTTGCTTAAGCCTACAATAAAATTGTGTATAAATCTAGTTTTGTATAATGAGAATGACATTGTTCTGGACTGTTTGTGTTTGATACACAAAAGTATGTAGGTAGGTACTAACTTTCTGCAACTTGTGATAAGATTCTAATTTTGCACAGAACAGTTAAGCTTAGATCACACGACTTGTGTATACACACAAATTTGTGTATTTTTGCAATGAAAAAACACAATATCATCTGAACCATAATTCGGATGACACCAAATGATATATAAATCATGTTTATGTCATTTTCTTTCATCCAATTAGTGGTTCATATGGTTTTGTGCATATTTTTGTCAAAAATACATAAATTTCTACACAAATTTTGGTGTTTACACAAATCGTGTGATACTAGCTTTGAGTGTTTATAGAGAAACCATCGGGTGCTTTCATAAATGCTGGTTGCTTTGCTTAAATGAGATCATTTGCGATCAAATTAACGTCGTGACATTCATCATTTGCATTTATCAGACTTTCGCAATTATGAATTTATGAAAACGAGCCATTTTTCCAGAACACACTGCATTAGAGTTAAATGAGTAGTGATGTCTGGGAAAGGCACTTACCTTTGAGATAGAACATTTGAATTCAAGCATTGGAAGCATCAATAAAGGTTCAATTTGAACGTTTTTAATGTAAAAATGTGGTTTGAACTAAGTTATATTGCTCGATTGTACAGTCTTTACTACTTTCAAGTTAATGCTGGACTCCGCTTCTCATCGAACTACATCAGCAACCTACATCAATTAGACAAACATTTTCTAGCATCAATAGGGGATACCCATTGGGCTTTGCCAATTTTTTTTTAATACTATTGACTTATTTTGACCAAAAATGGTATTCCGTAGTTAACGTCAGATGCAGTGATGTATTCTGATGAGAAACAATGCCCCAGATGTATGTACATTATAATGTATACTAGCGGTGCCTATTCTTTAAACAAATTTAAATTCATTCGTTGATAACTTTAGTTTACCTAAACCGGTACACCGTAAATTAACATGTTCCTAGATTTTTTAGTCAAAATAACTTGAATTTCATAGCAAACAAATCTATTTCAAACGGATTTGCAAAAAAAAAAATGAATAAAAGTATCTATTTATGTATGTATACACAATTAAGCTAAACCAAAGACCATTTTGTAGGTATATATACATACCTACTATGTCTTAAAGAGGGTATCTATTAGGTACATACCTACTTATCAACTCAATATAGATACGACATGTATACATAATTAAATTAAAGAAATAATTTAATAACTAATGACGTCAATAAATTTCCTATTGTGGGCACAAACTGATATATTTGCCGTTTTTGGACTAGAATTATTTTTTTTAATCATTGTTTGAGCAAACAAGGGAATAAATTAATTATTATTGTAAAATATAGGTAGGTACCTACTCAGTCATCAAATTTAAAGAGTAGATAGGTACGTACAAGGCACTCTTTCGAGTCTTTGTAGGTACAAACATGGGATTTATAGTGTTTCTTAGACACACCCTTATTTTTAAAATACAATTTAATTTCATTTAAATTCAAATTTTACTGAATATTTCATTATTTTTTTTCTAGATTTTTTAATTTTTTTGTGTACAATAAAAGAAAAGAAAAAAGTATTTAACTTACCTCTCTTGCTTTGGGCTTCATCACCAACATATGAGTCTTTTTGTCCCATGCCAACCATGACACCTTGATGTCTTGGACGACCAACAATTGATGGAAATACAGCTCGTGGAGCATCATCTCCAGCGAAACCGGCTTTGCACATACCGGATCCATTATCGACAACCAATGCAGCTACTTCTTCGTCGCACATGTTGATTTCTATTATAGAAAATTAAAATTATACAAAAAAATTAGTAACAAATTAGAATTGTTGTTTTCTTCAAATTTAGAAGACAACGCATACGCGAACTATTATAATCTTAAAGTGAATCACAAGAAAAGCAAAAAAAAAAATTAAAACGTAAAAAGGACACTTTAAAAGGGCAACGCCCTTGGTAGCAGCAGTTGCTTTGCCATCTAGACTTAGGTGGTTGATTTTCTTTCTTCCAAAGATTGGAGAAAGAAAAAAAAAACACCACCGACATGAACCCACACAAATCAACCCGGTTCCCGGTGCGATTTATAATAAGAAAAAAAAAATATATATATCCAAAGAAAAAAATTACCTTTTTTTTAGTTTTATATAAAACCGCACAAAATTTCAATGAAAATTTATTATTTTCTTAAAATTTTTGACTATAAAATCAAAAACTCGTAAATTTATAAATTTGACAAAAAAGTAAAATCTTTTTTCAGCAGAAGGAAAGCCGCAAAGTAGGATTATATATGTATGTATATTTTTTTTTGTTACACAGGAGGAGCTCAAAAGTGCGACGCAACCACTTCGACAATAAAATGACAAGTGACGCTACAGTTAAAAAAATTCAAAAAATCATCCTCCGTTCAACTGCTATTTTACCCCAGGCGGCTAAGCTTGCCTTTTCTTCTTCCCCTCTGCATTTAAAATATTTAACCGTGTTTAGTCATCGTTAACTAATACTACCATACAAACAATCGTATTCAAGTGGGTGCGTCATTTGCGGGATAAGAGCTAGGAGAAGAAAAAATCGCAATTTCTCCAATACATATAATAATATGCCATTGCGCAGCAGAGATACAAAAACCCACATCACACACAACCACACCCAAGTTAAAAAAGCCGATAACTTTATTTCGTTAAAGTTACGATTGTGTTGTGTGTGTGTGTGTATAACACCCGGCCGGTAAATGTGTAGGGGAATCATCAAAAAAAGAAACGACACAAAATCGTGAATCGAACGTTTCTCTGACCATATATGGTAATGTTTTGTGCTGTTTGAAAAATTTCCCCTCTTTCATGATGATGATGACTTCCCGTCGTTTTTAGCTTGTTTGTCGCTAAATACACCCAAAACCGAACTTGGATTGAAAAAAAAAATAACAATAGAATAACAAAAAAAAAACAAAAAGAATAGATTGAGAAAAGGCAAGACAAAAAAAAATAAGTCAAGTTCACGTGCCATTTCCTTCGTTTGTGCGATTGTGGCACTTTAAAAAATTATACCTTATATGAATATGTGTGAAAGGGGGTGGCGGAGGGGTTGTGAAACTAGGCGGAATGTATTTAATTTACTTTGCCGGCTTAAAATGGGCATTTACTAGATAATTCAACTTTCTAGAAGAAAAAATCAAGCGGTGGTAGCCTATGCATGTGTAGTATTTCATTTTTTTAGTTGGATTTAATTTTCTCTTCTCAAGTGGAAAGTTGAATGAAATAGAAAGAAAGAAAGAAGAGTTGGGTTAATTAGTACCATCTGTGTTTTCTTTAGCTGATTCGAGTTTTGAGATATACCGTATGTATACCTGCTATATGGAATAGATAGTAACCGGTACTTTTGATGAGCCAAATGCATACCATTTGTTTTGCCTAGATTCCAACTGGAAAAGTCATTGGATATGGATAATATATAAAAAACAGGTAAGCAGGTAAACCGTTAGAACTTTAGAATATTTGAAAAAAATTAGATATGATAAGCTAGGTAGGTGCATAATATTCGCCTAGAAAATACCTACTAAAACACATTTGACAGTTCTCATGAATCAATTCTGTCTCATGATAAAAAAAAAAAGAAAAACCGGTCCTAGGCAGCCCCATTGGACTGAAACTAGAACATTTTGAAACAGAAAAAAGTTGTATTTCCTTTCCGAACAATAGTTTCTAACTGCACTATGTGCAATAATTTAATTGAATTTCAACAACAAATTTCAACTATTTTCGAGACCAAGTTCTGTCAATTCAATGGATTTTTACAGGAATTGGACTCAAAAATAGTTGCATTTTTGTTTGTTTTTATTGCCATTTAAAATAACTATTTTATACATGAAATTCAATAAAAGGAAAGAAAAACAATGATTATTTTTGGCAGTTAGAAATGTCATGTTCGAATAGAACTTTTCGAGTTCGAAAATAATGACAGATCGTTATGTAAAACTTGTTGATTAAAATTGTTTTTCTTTAGAATGACCTTGAACTGAACACAAACTGTGAATTTACAAATATAAAGGGCCTTGAAATAGAATGATGTATACTGCTAATGCCTATTAAGGATACAGGGTGTTTGTTTTTTTAATTTTTTCTGTGACTATTACAAAAATATTTATTAATACCTATTTAGGTAATAATTGCATAGATATTAGAGCATCAAAATAAGAAATAAAAACTTTCAGGTATATTTGAAAAATGCTGTATAAATTAACTATTCTTTTGAGAGTTAACTGTGTTGAAATTGTGTATATTTTAAAAGTTTTTTTGCGAGAAATTAACAAACTTTGGCCAAAATGTGGGATTGGTGTAGAATCAGACTATACTTTTCTTCTGATGAAAGTTAAAAGAGATACCTTGATTAGTAGAGCCTATTCGCTGATACCAAAATTTAACATTTAAGTAGAACACAAGAATTTAGTTATGTTCTATCTAGTTCTTTCCATTTCCTCTGCCTGGATAAACCCCCACTTAAATGCTTAAATGTTTCGTGTCAGCAAAGAGGATTAAAACAAAATGGTCACTGATAGTTTTTGAAGAAAGCTTTAAATTTTAAAAATATTTGAAAGAAAAGTTTACACAATTCGAATCAAAGTGAATTGTTTTAAAAAAAAAGATTGCACTTTCACAAAAAGACTCAAGGCTTTGAAGGTAAGACTGCAAAAATGAGTTGACAAAAATCTTTTCAGCCAAGTCACATAAATGTAGACTTCCACGTAGATAGATCATAGTTATAGCCAAATTGTTTTTTTTTCTGTTTTAGCTGGTGATGTTGACACAAATGATAGCTGTTTTGGGTTGAGCCAGGTATGAAAGAAATTGATGAATGCACACGTCATCTATATTACATAACCAACTAAAAAACTGAATGTCAATCAAGCCCGGCTGAGACCACTAATTAGCAAGTTATTTCTTTTATCGTTATCTCTTATCAGGGGTATAATTAACTATTATTGGTTTTTTTCAACTGTTTCTAAGGGTGATTAATATCAACTGTCACTATCAAAAGACCTCATTCTTCACTTATCACACATATAATTTAACACTTATTGTATTTAGTCCCATGATTTGTGTTATCCATTATTTTTTTTATCCATTTTTTGATTCACTTTAAACTATAATATCCGGTATGCCGAAAGCCGTTAGAAATTTGAATTTTCTTTTTAACCAATTATAAATGTTTTACTTACATTTGGTTTGTTTTTTTTAAATGTGTGTTTAAATTAAATAAATACTAAATTTTTAATCCTAATTTAAGGAATATGCTTTGATTGACTTATGTTGCAAAACGTGACGTTCCTCACAGCACAACAACGTGAAATGTTATGATTTGAAACTGGTCGCTCTAGCTGTTTATAAAGGCATCCCCTCTTATCAAATAATTTAGTTTCCATTTCTGACATTTTACCATATATGGGAATGGATGCACAATCAGCCATGTTGCCGCATTTGCCTTCGGAAAAATTCGTTTCCCCTTTGGGATTGAATAAAAGTAACCGTTGCCTTTTGCTATACTGTGATTGTGTGTGTGTATAGTGATTTTTTTGTTGTTGTTTTGCTTTTGCTTTATTTTCATTTTGTTTCTTTATCGTCTTTTTTCATCGTCTGCCATGCCAACAAATTGCCACTGCTGCTTTTCGTTGAGTTGCTGATTTGAGCCCAGCAGTTCAACTCAACTCTCTACTACATACAAAAATAACATACCTACTTTTGAAAAGGGGGAAAGGTTTTTGTTTTTTTTTTTGTTGTTTTTGTTTTTTGTTAATTTTGTCTGTAATCTGTAGTACAGTGACTATGACTGGGGTTTATGTTATTGACACATGCATACAGTATCATATTTTTTTTTCGGATAACTGTGTGAATGAGTCATTGCTGATTATGGAGAATCTGTGTACGCACACATTTTTAGCTACACATGTGACTAAAATGGTGTGGAATGTCAGTTTGCAAGTTTTTGGAAACATTTTTTGAATTATATTTTATAATAAATAAATTATTTTGTATGTATGTGCTAGCTAACACATACAATGAAAATTTTGAAGACTTTTATTTAAAAAAGTCTAGGATAGAAAAGATAGAAAAGTCTGGCTTTGAAAAATAATGTTGGTTTAAGTTGTTGTTTTTTTAAATTTTGTTTTGTTGTTGTTATTCTGTTGGAAAAAAAGAAGTTTTTCCTTTCAGCTATATATCTTACCTACCTATACCTACCTAGTTTGAACAAAATAAAAATAACCGGCTGTCATTGTCAATGGTTTGGGGCTCTTAAGAAGATTTTTTTGCGCTATACTTAATAAATCGAGACATAACTGGACTTAATAAGGCATTAATTAACAGCATATAGGGACGTACTTACCTACATACCTACGGCTACGATCAACTTTAAATCGATTAGGTAAACAGTCCTAATCTAATACGTTGAATACCTACATATGTAAAGTACATATGAAGGTACAGTAAAGTGTTCCACAGTGAACCAATTTTTGCTTTATTTGTAGATAGGTAGTTTGAACCATTTGTATCAGACCTACCTCGAAATTGAAATGCATCTCATATTGGTTCATAAACATTATATTTCAACAGAAATATCTTATGGGAAATATATTTCATTTTATGGCTCAGTGTGTAACAGAAGATGACAATTTTAACGTAGAGGTGTTATACAGTTAGATAATACTTATGTAGGCATGTACCTAGTGAAACCTCGTCCTGGTCTGAAGCCTACGCAAGAAAAATGGTCTTTATTTCGGCTGTATTGTACCTACCTATTTAAAATTGTGTAGTAGGGATAACAGACAAGGAGTAAATACCTATCATTTTAGGAGATAAAATATATTTTGCAGTACAAAAATTGAAGAACAACAAAATTCCAACAAAAAGACGAATTCGTGGTTAACGTTCCGCGTCTTAAGGGGCCAACCCATAGAATCCGTCACGTGCGTTTCGTCAACGTTTTCAACTTAAAGCTCGATAAAATACACACGTTCTCATTAGGAGCGACCCATAAGAACACGGACGCGACTGAAAAAGTAGCCGAGCTTTTAACTTCATCGACAAACGGATTCGTTGACGGAACGGACGTGACGGATTCTATGGGTTGGCCACTTTAGCGTAAGCGTACAGTGGAACCGAATCATCGACCAATTTCGAGTCGAAACTATTCGATCGATTGCCTCTGACGTATGACCCTGCTCGTGTATAACCCGTCTTAATAACTGTGTAAAAAACAAATTGTTTCCATAACAACATTGACCTTACCCAAAAAAATGATTATGATTTTTTAAGCGAAATCGTAGAAGCCATTTTTAAAAAGAACAAGTTTTTCTAAAATCGATATATAGCAGGTACCGTTATTTTTTGGTTCAAAAAATAAAATAAATATTAATAAAAATAAATAAAAAATAAATTCAAAAAATAATGTCTGGGGATATGCTTCAAAAAATGCTATATACCAAGTTTGAAGTAAATCCACCCTCTGTTTTAGGCTGTAGCTTCTGATACATCTAGACAGACAGACAGAATTGTCTGACCCACTTTTTTTGTGGTGTCATGTTGGATTGTTAGGTATCTCATATTTTTTTTGCTATTCCCGTTACATCTTACATAATGAAGGTATAACTAAAATCAATAATCCCGAATATTAGTTTCACGATTATTTTATTTCTTAAAACAATAAGTGACGCACTGTTACCGATTTTAACTTTATCAGAAATATAAGTACTCGTAGGTAAGTACATATGTTTGGTTTTACACAATTTATACTTTATTAAATGATTACACAAGAAATCGGAATTTTAGTTACTCATCAATATTAACTATAATAGTGAAACTGGTCACGGTTAGACCCTTAAACCTATTCATACAGTTTATACTTTTTTAACCAGTATCTACATATTTCCAATAAGTCTAATCGTAAAGTAAATCACAAACACATCATAAGCAAATTTATCATAAAGGGTTAACTTCATTAGCCATTGTTTGCAAAAGTAAAACAGTAGAAAAAATTGTTTTTAAAACCAAAATATAAGGTTTCTAATGCATTTATTGTGGGTTTTCTAGTTGGGAAAATATTTATGTTTTAAAATTTTGATCCAAGGGACCGATAATAGCAGATGATGTATATCATTAATTTTAAGTTTCATATGTATGTGTACTGTAACTACATTATATATTTTAATAAAGTATTAATGGTTCATGTTGTTTTAAGCATTTCGTATGCCTTTTATTGCAACTTAACTTATAAAAGAAGCACGTGTGCCTCAGTTGTGTATTTCATTTCTCAAAGGCATTTGATCTTCATAAATAATCTTAAAATACCTAAACTCACTACATGACATCTATCTACTTCAGAAGTAGTGAGATAATAATGAATTAAGTATGTAGAAGTCTTCTAGATACTTAATTCATTATTTTCTCAATAAAGGCATAATCTTTTATTCTTATTCACATCAAGACTTAGGTATATTCATTCCAATAAAGGCATTATTGCGTAACAATATCGTAGTTCCATATTTAAAATTATATTACCTATTGATATTTAGTTTGAATTTACGTAAGTATGGGTAAGTAAGTATGTGTTTTTTTTAGCTTTTATCAGTAGGTATCTAGGTAGGTACTTACATTTTATTTCTTCCTTGAAAATATTTTTTCGTATCTTATCATATCGTATCTCTTGATCATATGCTTTAATATTTTACTTTTATTCTGTTTGTCATGCGGTGACCTTGTTATAATTTTAGTAAGAATCTTTTTCTAAGTATTTCAGTTATAAAAGTTTAACTTTTTAATTAAAAATAGCGTATTACGAGTATTTAAAGCCTTTAATCTAATGGTTATTGATTTTGTTAATAAGAAAACTAAAGCCAGATGTTTGTCGATGGTTATAAAATAATTTAAAAAAATGATTTTTAGTTCAGTCAATAGGGGAAAAATCGAAACTTGCCTTACAAAAGATGATGTAATTTTTAGTTTTTGTATATGCTATTTAGTTAAAGCAGGGGTCATGGGTCCACAACATATTATATTATATGTTTTTTTTAGAATTTATGCTGCATAAAAATGAGGAAAGTTGTTTTTTTTTTTAAATATAGTTTATTTGTTTTGTCAGAAAAAGCATCATAATTGGTCAAATTTAGAGATAAATCTTTTATGAAAAAGCAATTTATTCGTCCAAATTTTTGAAATCTGTTTTTATAATTAAAGAAAAAAAATTTTTGCGGCTGAAATATGTATTCTGTCAAAATCATTTCATACAGCAAAACAATAAAAAAAATAAAAAATCATGAAAATATTTTTGAATGTCGGGAATTTTAAGTGAATTAACAAAAAGTGGTAGATATTTTTGATCATCTGGTTCCCGTTTTTTTTAAGCAGTTTTGACCGTATTTGAGAGAATTTCATCCCCACTTTAAAGACTTTGACGGATTTCATATTTCAGCCCAAAAAGTTCCCTAACGGACCTTTTGAGTCCAAGTCCTGACAAACCTGTCAAGAGAGAGCTTACTGAGAGAGAAAATCATTTCCCCTCTTTTGAAAATTCCTGCCCAAAGAATTTCTTGCGGCTGAAATATGAATTCTGTCATAATCGTTTGATAGGCGAAATAAAAAATAAATTAGAAATAAAAAACAAACTTGAAAATATTTTTGAATGTCGGGAATTTTAAATCAATTAGCAAAAAATAAAAATACAATCGAAAAATGAATTATTTTATAAATAAAATAAAAAATGACCGATATTTCAGATCACCGTGTTCCCGTGTATTTGAGCAGTTTCAACTATAATTGCGAGAATTTCATCCCCACTCTATAATTTTGACGAATTTCATATTTCAGCCCAAAAAGTTCCCAAACGGACCTAAGTTGTATGAATTTCATTTTTGAAATATAAATGAAGAAATTTTCCAAAGTTCATGTGAATATTTCAAAATATTATTTTGAAAAATTTAAACATGGTTTTAAAAAAAATTATTGGTAATTTGCAAAAATTTGAATGCAATTGAAAGTTAATAACACTTATTAAAAAAAAAAAAATGAAGCTATAAGTCACTGTGGATTTCTGAACCACATAAGTGGGTCAAAAGTAAACAATCTATGGGTGGGTCAGGAGTCCATAAAATATTTGTGGGCTTATGTATAACCCACCCAAGTGGACTTTTGGCCAATGGACTTATGACCCTGAGCCATATTGATACTTCTCGGGATAATCAACTTTTATTTTGTGTATGACTTCCGGTTTTGATGAATTTGCGAATCATTGCAAGGCTTATTATATTGAAAAGTACCTCATTAAAATAGCATAGAATGGTGCTGAGTTATAGACATTAAAAAAAAAAGTATTTTATATGGAAAATCTTCACACGCTAAGGCTCATATTTTAGGGGATTTATTTGTTCAGAATTTCCAACTGAATTTTGCTTGGGGAATGGAAAAAAACAATAGTCCCCAAAAGCACCCTAATAAATATATTTATTATTATTTTGGTCTTATAAGGAACAAGCTGGTCTCTCTACTCCAATTCCATTATATATCGTATAATTATGTGTAACAGTTTATACGTGATTCTGTGGTCAAATTTCACAACTTGGGCTTAATCAAGTAATACCCAAATTAAGAGGCAATAATAACAAACAAAATTGAAACCTGCGATTAATTCATGCATATCTTTCGACCAAAATATAATTCGAATTAAATTATTTTACACTACGGTTTGTGTGACATAATTTAAGTTCATGATTTACAGCTATAAGTACAATTGTTTGTATGTATATGTAGGTAGAGAGGTTCACCACAGAGTGATGTGTATTTGTATGCACGTTACACTTACCTTACAAAAGTACAATTTTTTTTTTTAAATAAAATTCCATGCAAATAAAAAAAAAACATAAACAAATTGTAAATTGTGTTGCCATCCCTACATACATAATATGCATATTTATTTAAAAGAGCAGAGAAAAGAGAAGGTAAAAATGGCTAAGCTCTAGTGACGATGACAGCAGTAAACTAGCAACAGACCAAAACAACCAAGCCATCAAACAAGCATAGCTTGTTGGAAATCTAGATATCCCACACTCTCACCACCCTCGTGTTGATATTTTATGCAGAAGCAACAGATAATGAAGAAAAAGAAAACACAAATAAAAAAAAGTTTGCTTGCGCGAAATCATCGATGTTAATGCTTTAAAGTTACATTAGTGATGCTGGTAGAGTTGCAAGCACAATGACATTGAGTAGGTGTCATCACTGAGCTGAAAGTTTTTTTTTTTTTTTTTTTTAAACAGTAAACAGGTGTTGGTGAATTGTTAGTCTCAAAGTGAAAACGAATGCCAGCCAAGTGCCAACATCAAGGCGCCCGCTATCGTCATGCCAGTCGCATATACTTCCATTCATCAATGCACGAGTAAAATATTTATTTTGACTGAAGGAATGATTGAATTGAAATTTTGAAACCCGTCCGTCACCGCGCTAGGAGGCGGTTAGAAACAAAAATGAAAGTATCGTATAATCTCACATTTATAATCTGTCGCTTACTTGGTTTAGCACACTCATACAAATTCATCAAGTTTTGATGGGAAAAGGGCAATAACTTGAAATATTTTTAGAAGAACTTGGATTTAGATTTGTTATAATTTACCGCAATAGTTTAAATTAGATTTGTAAATAAATTTAAAAAAGATCAGCAACTTAACACCCACTCAGTTTCATAAAAAGAATCAAAAATATAAAAATAAACAAATATATATTTTTCATGGACACTGTGGCGTATACGTACTCTTTTTGCTTGAAATGTGCAAGCTATAAATTCATCAACAAAAAAAAAATTGATAACCGGTATTTTAAAAATTTCAATGACAATGTCATTGAAGTTGAAACTGAGCGAATTCTTTATACATATTTTTAAGACCCACACAACACATCAATGTAGATGCATAATATAATTTTTTGAAATATCAAGTTTGAGCTCATTCTTCTCTTCCGCTTTTACCACGTTTTGTTTATTTATTTTTAATGATGAATTTCTAGAATAGCGTTTAAAAGATTTTAGGTTATGATAGGTCAAGGTGGCTGTAAGAAAAACTGCTGACTAAGTGTGTCATTAAACCAAATCGGAGCTTTTGATAAAACGATGGAGGCTGTGAATTTCAGGCTTCATTAAATCACTTTCCAAGTAAATTTTACCTCTTTGAAAAAGAGCAGGGCATGAACAGAGAATTGTGAACTGTCCGGCACTCACGGAGTTTTGTCAATAGAGAACTGAGTAATTTAACTTAATTGAACTTGGAGCATCGCACACTTCTTATTTTCTGTTATTGAGCCATCTATGGTTTGGGATTGAAATTTTGTCAGTGAAAAAATTCTGTTTTTAAAATGCTGCTTTCAAAATTCAGTTTATCAAAATTCTGGTTTCCAAAATTCACTATTTCAAAATTCTGGTTATCAAAATTCTATTTTTCATAAAACAATGAGGGACAAAAAAATTTGATTCAAAGTGAAATCAATATGATTTGGCTTAAAGTTGAAAATCATTGAATTAATGTTGAAAAACTTTGAATTAAAAATAACATTCAAGAAACAACAAGTATCAAATTTGGAGCATTGACATATTTTGGTAAAAATTTTTAAATTTAATTGTGAGATTTTGGGCTTTCTGGATCTTGGATTTTGGGTTTTGGGGATTCTGGGTTTTCGGGATTTTGGGTTTCGGGATTCTGGGTTTTCGGGATTTTGGCTTTTCGGTATTTTGGGGTTTTGGGATTCTGGGTTTTCGGGATTTTGGGGTTTCGGAATTGTGGGTTTTCGTGACATTGGGTTTTCTAGATTTTGGGCTTTCTGGATTATTAATTTCGGGACTCTGTCCGTCTCCTGCCAAAGTCCACTTTCTGTAAGTTTCAACTTATAGGATTTAAAGTAACATTCCAAGGAAGTGCAAATCAGATCAAAATCATGCACTTTGACAGTTACAAAAACTGTCTGGGTATATGTGTTTTGTACCTGTGTATGTACTACACATGCTGAGTAAAAATCAAAAAACAAGCAGTTGACTGACAACTTTTTCTGAGGTCAAATCTTTGAACTTCACTTTTAATGCATTTAAAGTTTGTTTATATTTATATTTGTCCTCAGTCCAAGATCATGACAGCACATCACAGCAGCTGTCAAAAAGAAAAACACTTTGGTAGTATTCATAATGCAAGGTTACAAACAAAGCGGTTTAAACTTGCTGTGCGCGATGTTGTATAGCTTTTTATATTATGACTGTTGATATTAATAGTGTTGGCATAGCATATTTTTCCAAAGAAGAAAATTTCATTTTATTTCATATTTGATTGTTAAACTTAAAACTGGCAATCAATGCAGAAAACACGAATGAAAGTTGAAAATAAATAGCCACAGCAACATTTTAATAGTTTTCACATCGCATAAATTGTATTTTGATGCCTAATGTGCATCCATCAATACAATTGCATCTTCGCCAAATTGCATTTACTCCGAACAGACGATTAATACTTAACCACAGGTTTACCAACTATAAAAGACTCGTCATATTACATTTTCATTATCATGACCAGCCATAATAATATGACGTGTGTATGTTTATTTTTTTTTAGTAGGTAAACATTTTCAAGTTTTCGCTTCTATACACAAGAAAAGACTTAAAATAAAATTACATATTCAAAAGCTTCATTATGATGATGACTAATTTGAATGTTTCCAAGTCTCGGATATGACTAATCTCTAGGAAGGTACATAAATGTTTCATTTAAAATACAAAAAATAATTCTAAATAATAAGTGACTCATTTAAAATGGAAATCTGCATACTGCAAGTAGATTTTTTAAAATGTGTGTTTCATTTTATTGTTTTTCTAAAAATCGTAGTGTAAACAGAAATATTTTTAAAAAATAGATAGGTATTGATATGAATCACATTGATAAATGCTTGCGCAATCAGATATATGCGGAAGTGTTTATAATAATAAGTAATTGATTGTTATGAATGACTTATGATTAAAAAAAAGAGTATTCATGCATACCATGAATGCACCAATTACCAATGATACCGGTTGTTGTCACAAGTAAATCAAAAAGTTTGATCGCTCAATAACGATTACAATGTGTCTGTCAACACGTATCGTAATCGTACCCACGTACGTTGAATGAACTTATTGAAGTTTTTTTTTTTTACTAAGGTATCTACTTGAGTTTTTAACCATTTCTAGTAGTATTTTTGAATGTTAAAAACAGTCAGTTGAATTGTGTTGCAAGCATTATCAGTTGTTGTATTTTAGGTTGAACTAGCTGGCTGGTTCAGCTATGTTGTCCTACCCTGTACAATGATATTTATTTTGTACTTACATTTAGGGCCTGAACCACAGATATTTCATTCTTTCATTTTCATTAATTGGCTTAATAAATTTGAGTAGTTTAAAACTTTTGTACTCAAGTGCTTTTGAATAAAAAATATTTTTAGTTTTTCCATCCCATGCAACGAGCATATTTTCCGTGACTTTTGACGCTTTATTCCACGACTATCTACTAAGGTAGGTACCAAAAAAAAAACAATGATTAAAATTGGTAAAAATGCAATTCAAAAGTCAAAGTGACCTCAACTCCATATTGCGTTTCGCAAAATGTTTTATTTGTCATCAAAAACTTAAGGGGTCCATAAAATTATTTTGGGTGGAAGGGTGTTTTTTTGAGCAAGAAGGAATTTTTTTGATTAGTCCCAAAAAAAAACCTAAAAACGAAGAATATAACGGCTTCTTGTAGAGGGACTAGTAACAAGTATTTTTTGCTATGGAGGGGGTGGGTCTATCTCTATCTTCGTTTAGGCTCCCGGCAATTTTCAAAAATACAACTTAAAAAGAAAACAAAACTATTTAATAACAACGGCAACACTTACAATCAAAAAATATATAATTTTTAAAGCGACTGATTTCTCAACTCGTTTGAAAATGAAAATCATGCCGATTGTGCTGGGATTTGGTAAAATTTAACGTGTGACTCTTATACCTTTATAAAGTGAAGACTCAAAGGACGAAAATTACCAAAATCGCAAAAACCAAGAATTGAAAGTAGTGGGAAACTAAAAAAAGTAATTTATTACTATTTTTAACTAAAAAATGCATTTGAAAAAAAGAATAAGAAAGAATAATTTCATTACAATCCAGAAGAAAAATTGGGAACCTGAAAAGTGTAAATCCATCCTGCGTTTTTCATGCTTTTTCCGTTTTAATTTTTAAACCGACTTTTTGAACACATCATCTTCCCATAAAATTGAACTGTGTTGCGTGAATACAACTTTGCTTATTTTTTTTTTGAATGAAATTCAGCCAAAATTAAATCATCACAAATCTAGATAAGTGCTGGTCATTGACGTTATATTATTCATAAAAGCAGATGTCTGCCTCTTGTGTATCTCATATCCCATGCTATTGACATTCACTTTGTAAACACTTTTAACAACAACAACAAATCAAGCACACAGACAATTAAATATTTACTGAAATAATGATGTGTTGCAGTTATCTCATTTAGCTGAGGTTTTTTGTATGGCAACGTTTTACCGCTTGCCGATGAATTTGATTATAAATGATGACACAGCCCCACAGCATTGGATTCTGACCTGGAATAGGTACGTCAACGATTCGTGTACCAACTTCTCACATGACCTTGAAAGTTAATTGAGTAAGTGTGAGTTTGTCTAGCATTTATAATAAAGATTGGAGTATTTATGAGAAAAGGGCTAAATTTAAATGACAAGAATAATGATTAGTACAGAATATATATTAGCAGGATACAGGTGGTTGGAAAATTTAGGATGCATGGTATATGAATAGGGAAAAATAAATTGCCCACCAACAGATTGGGGGAAAGGGAGTGGGTGGGCGAAATTGGGGTGGTTGTAAAAATTCGTGTTTTTTACGATTTCTATCAAAAGTAGACCTGCTATTGAAAAAAGTTCAATACAATGGTAGAAAGATCTACAACTTTTGTTCAGATAATTTTTCTCTACAACCTCAAAGATATTCTGAAAAATGCCGAAAACGGTTTTTTTTTATTTTTATCTTTTACAAAAATATTTAGATTTTGATGAAACGTGTTTTAAATACGCATTGTTATTTCATTTACTCATAACAATGGTTTGCCCCAAAACATTGATTTTAGTGTTTTTGTCTTTGGAAAAGTAGCCTAATTTGGATTCAAAAAAACTTGGTGAACAAATTTTAGATTTTTGAAAATTATTTGATGGCTTCTTTTTGGATATATTCTTTTTTTTAGGATTGTGTAAAAAAACAAAACAGGTGTTGTGGAAAACACTGTCAAAAATTGAAAACACAAAAAAACATGCAATTTTAAGCTCGTTTTTTTTCGTAAATTACAGTAAGATTAGCTAAAAATAAGTGGCCATAGAAACCAAATTAAACTTTTGCAAAAGATTTTGACCCTTTGAATTCGAATTTGCTCTGACATAGCAATTCTGATAATAGATTTTGAAATATCGAATTTTGAACTTCCGAAAACACTGTTTATGGGATGTTTTGGGTAAAGATAGTTTTCATTTTCAGAGACAAGACCATATTTCTGGTAAGATAGGTCAAACCAGATGAATACTATGTATTCTGAATTTGTTTAAAGTGTAATTTATTATTCGGGCTTCGGAAACATTGCGAAAACTATGGTCTTCTTTCTGATAATGAAACCAATATTTACCCAAAACATCACATAAATAGTTTTTTTCTGTAAAGTAATAGACCTTAAAGTATTTTAAAGAGTAGTCCACTGGATAGCGCCTGATAGTAAATCTCAAAGAGAATTTTAAATCTGTTATAGATAACACAATAAGTAATCATCATGTATTGATATAGCACATGGCAAGAAAAAAACATATGTAATCACTAAAAGACTATTTTTTTAGTGTTCAGAGTAGAAAAACCCAAAATATACACAAAGATGACAAAACTGTAATCTTAGAGGATGTGGCAATATTAAAATCACTGAGAGATTACTTTGAAATATTTTGTTTTTTTTTATCAAATTCCATTTTTGCATCCAGTTCCACATGCAGACATATGTATGAGATATGTTCACATTTCAAGCTGATATAGGACCAACATTTTTATAAGAATAAGAAAAACAGAATGGTTTATTGAAAGTGATTACGATGTTTAAATGTGTATTTTTTTAGACATACTGTAGCGAGAAAAACAAAAGTGCAAACGAAATGGTATGTTCTTGTCTTGAGCTACAACTCAGCTATTTTAATATTATTAATTTCAAGTCATGCATATCTAATGGAAACATTTCAAATTCCCAGTGGGAATTCCTAGCAAATATGACACATATATCACTTCTCACAAGTGTGTCAATATCGCAATATCTTAATATTATTCTAAGGGCTTAACAGTTTTTCTAGTTATTTATTACTGAGTGTTTAAACATAAGTGAAGGATTGCGTCATTTACTATGGGAAACCCCAGCTCGATGGTTAGAATCGGATGTTTGGACGCGATAACGCCGTCGGGGAAGACTTTAAGAAAAACGTCTTTAGTTTTTGCTATGTCGGCGAGAGAATAACAACCATCCGCATCAAGGCAAAATACCACCATTTCAGCTTTAGATTTAAGTGCGGATTTCTCTACGACAGAAAAAGAACGACGCCTCAAGAGAAAGTTTAACGCGAGCTTTTCGCCAAAACTTGGAGGTCTCCCAATGGTCTCCTATCCCCTATGAGTAAAAGTCTCACACCCGTAACAATGCTAGCAATCAACAATAAAATGTTATACGTACTACTTTATCCTACTTTATGTATTTTTTTTTTTTGGTTAATCATCTTCAAATAGATTAAATCGAGCATCCAGACACTTTTCATTTCGTCACATGCACATATCATGCGTTGCGCGTTATTAAGTAGACCGTAGATAAACTCTCATCTTTTCATATACAATAAAAGAAATAATTGCCATAGTTTCCAATGCCGTTTAATGTCTATAATTAAATAAATAAACATATAATAAAACTCAAACCAACCAGACCGAATATGTATATCTTTTAAATTTATAAAAATATTCCCATTAGTGAAAAGTATTTTACTAATTAACTCAACAGATGCACACGAATAGGCATAAAATACATGATAAACACACACATACAGTAGATATACATCACAGATATATTTGGATTTAAGAATTAATTTTTATTTCAACAATTTTATAGCTTTATTTTTTTTTTTTTTTGATTGATAATATTTTCTGTTAGATATTGTATTTTGTTTTAATTTAATTTAGCCTATTTGCAGCTTCTTTTAATGGATTCTTTCCAGTTTTATTAAAGTAAAAGTTTGAAACTACGGGTAATTGCCACCATAAACAGTGAATTAAAGTGTGAAATTGGAGGATTTTAACTTGATCCATCAACACTTACAAAAAAAAAAACCGATATGGCTTCATCTGTAAAGTTTTTAAAAATAAATAAATAAATAAGAATGTAAGAAAAATATTAAGTATGCCATTTCATTTCATTTAGAAAGATGCATTTTTGGGAACAAAAAAATATAAATACTCAAACCGTGTTAAAAAAAATTATATGCTATTTTCAAGAAAATATTAATGGACACCTGAAAAAAATACAGTAACCTGTTTTTGAAAATTGTCTTTACATAAAAACGATTTGAAAGTTTTTTTAATAATCCGAAAATTTCTTATGTAAAAATGGAAAAATAGATGGCAGTAGTAACAGCGCTGTTGCCGTGGAGACTTATACGTTGTTAAGTTGCTCCTACCGAGTCGGAAAGCGACAGAAAGCAAGTACGTCTATTCGACAAAAAGGTCGAAATTGGAGTAGAAGCGGCAACCAGGGAAGCATTTACACAACAGAAGTGGTAAGTAAGAGGTATGGGGTAACACGGTGAAGTGAACTATTACGTCACGTTTTTTCTCACCGGACACGTGAATTTCAACGTCTTCCTACACAAGATAGGCAAATCAATAAACCCCTCCTGCCCAGTACTGAGTCTCGACTCAGAAAACCCTGCGACAGAACTTACAAAGAAACAACGGTAAATTAAGTCAGGAGAGCATTATACCGAAGATGCTAGAGAACGAAGAGCGATGGTAGCAAATAAGTGCATATCTGACCCAGATATTTAAAACTAAGGAAAGGCAAGAGCCAGTTGGCGAAGAAACAGAACCCCGGGGTCCCCCTCCCCTTGAAGTAATGCGAAAATGATCCTGAGAGGGGTTGATCACTGAGACTTCTTTGGAGACCCTGCACACTGCGAGGTATGGAAACCTCTTTATGATGCGTAACGCATTTCTTCAAAACTAAAAAAACTACGATTTTATTTGTTTAAATACCTCCCTATCATAATGATTATCTCATCCGCACATTTTGAATGAGGCATGCAAATTGATAAAATCCACTTATTGTATTATAATTAAGCTCAATTACAAAATTTTGTAATTTAATCCTAGTACCTACCTATACAAAAAAAAAACAATCATAATAAACTTAAATTGTAAACAAAAATAACAAAACACAAACAAAACAAGCAAATTCCCCATTGTGTTGGACCTTAACCCTCAAAAAGTGTTTGTATGAAAATAAAATCAATTAAATTGTTTTGATTACTCATTTTGTAGTGTCACTCCCATTCCCATTGGTTTTTATTAAACCAACGCCCATGATGGTGATGATTTTTAAAAGTACACACTTATACGAGTATCTAATGAAGCGAACTATCCATATATTTTTCCAATGACCGTTAAATGTTATTGTGCTTCTAGCTTTAAAGTTTTCAACGGTCATTAGTCAAATCATGTTGAAAACTAACACATGGATATTGGTCAGCAACATAAAAAGACAGATAAACAACTTTGTATGTCAAACGTCAAACTTGTTTTACCAAATATGGTTGGTCATTTGGCAGTTAGCATTCTTATCGCGAGAATGCGAGGGAATTCAAAGCATTCTCATTTAAATTATAACATGACATCATTTTTTTAAGGAGGGGAATAAAAGATACCTTAGCTAATAGCTATATGTGTTGTTATTTATGCTTTATATACGCATTTATAAAAAAAAAGAACAACAATAATATACTTTGTTTATTAAATAAATGCTTAAGACATAAATCGAAATCCTCTGTTAAATAAGAGTGACGGACGTTTTACTCATAGGAGCATTTTAACACCTCAGAATTCTGTGTTGTGAGTTTTATATCGCATGTTTTAGTGGTAGGTAAAATAACACATAAACCCAATAAACAGTATTAATATTTAACAATATTTAAAGAACAAATAAATAAAATAAACATAAATTAAAAGTAAACAAAATTGTCACAATAGCCGCGTTTTATTATCCTCATGATCTAATCTGGATTAGATCATGAAAATAAAACGATGCGGATCAAAATAAAGGCTTTGTGGTATCTATCTCTTTTTACCTAGTATTTGTTTATTTTGAAATTATCTTGCATCTCTCATTTTTCTCCATATCAACCTTTAATGGCCATCTGCATTTCAGAGTAAGAACTAATTTTTCGATCATTAAAAAAGATCCCAATTGAAAGCAGGATCATGTGTTGTTTTTATTTTACTTGTTAAAATGATCTAGATCCAGATCTGCATGGATAATAAAATGCAGCTACTGATAAACAATTTAGTCATGACAGTGGACCACTGCAATAGTCCGAAATAATAGGTCTGTTTGCGTACTGCATACTGGGGTAACTTTTTAATCCACTTCTACTCCAAAAATGGTTGAACATTTTACTCTGTTCTTTTCAAAATCCTCACTCCCCTTGCCCACAAGCTTCGTTTAACCTCCGGTTCAATTATTCCCAGTGTGTGATGACTCATATGGAAGGACTGGAATGAACTGAAAGGACTGAAATAAATAAACTGGAAATAACAGGAAAGGACTGGAATAGACTGGAAGGGACTAGAAAAGAATTTCTGGAATGGACTAGAATATACTGGAATCGATTGAAATGTACTGGAAAGGACTGAAAGTGTTTAGAAAGGACTGTATTTTTGGTTATACTCATAGCGCAGTGATCAATAACTCAACTCTGAACTTTTATGCGAAACTTAGCAGAAATATTTTGTAACTCACCGCTAAGCTTTTATGCTATTGAACATATCGTACTACCTGTGCTGTGCACGTTAGTCTATTACTATTTATGCATTTTCTTATATCTCTATCACGCTCCTTACATAAATTACTTTTACTGAATAAAACAGTTTCAAAACTAAAATATCTGCAATAACTCAAAAAAATAAACCTCCCGAGATGGATGCCGGTCAAACTCAAAGAGATGGTTCACTTCATATTTTATTTTTTTGCTAAAAACAATTCCCATTGTTAACAATATTTGTTTTTTTCTTCTCAACAACAAAGTATCTTATAATTGATAGAGTATTTATACAAAAAACAATAATCCAAAGATACAATACTGTTGCATGTCTTTTGTTAAGTTCAACCAACTACTTTCCCTTATTAATACAAAATTATAAATAAAATATTCAAATGCAATGTTATCTCGCTTCTCAAGCCATCGTATAATATGTTTCTCTTGTTTTGATTGATAGATGTGTTCGAAAAACCGTAGCCCCCAGATCATCATAGAGTACAGACCGCTTTGAAGAAGCTATTTTCTTTTCGATACTAAAACTCATTAGACAGATCAGTTCAGTTGTTCGTCTCAAAGATAGCAAGACAAATTATAACTGTACAGCGTACCTATACAATGTAAATTTTCAACAAAAAATATCTTTAACAGCTGACTATACAATTCACGAATATACGAATAAATAATATGGCCGCATTGTCTAGCCACCCACGTGAGAAAATTGTCGTTTTTTTTGTTGTTTTTTTGCGACTCGGTAGTTCTATAAGTTTGTTGTCAGTCTTGCGTATATTTAACAAGTCTGCTGTCTGTATCTATCTGTGTAGTTGAACAACCTTCGCATATCCAACAAAAAGAACTACCTATAAAAAAAGCATGCGCTACCTATAAGTACATAATAATGTAGGAACATTTTCAACGTTCGTACTTACTTCCCATTCATCGCCTATGGTGGAAGTATAAAAAGTTGGAAGTATAGTTATGGTCATTCCACTTTTAACACAGTCGGCATTCGCCCCAATAACAAGAATCATAAGGCGGACTAGTGCTGAGCTGGAGTTCAGAGTGGAGGTTGCTCCGTGCAAAAGTATGAATATAAACATAATTATAATTATTTGTGGCATTTTGTTGGAGTGACTATGATGTGAGGTAACCTGAGTCATTTCTATATTTGTCTTAAGGTACCAACAACAGTCCAAGAGTAGCTTGTAGAAAAAGAGTACCTTGTTGTATTATTGTAGAAGTTTTACCTTTTTAAAATCTTAATGGATGGTTCACATAGTTTACAGTATAAGGCCTAAGCCTAAAATCTTATGTGTATTTTAGTTTTTAATTCTGTCAAATATGACACATTTTGACTGCAAGACAAGTGGTTTTCTGCATTCAAATAGGGTTGCCATGTGTTAACCTCCGTTAAAGAGGTTTCACCCGGCATTTTTTTTTTTAGATAGAAGATAGTCCAGTCTAAAATCTTTTAACTCTTAAAAAAATTGATCCTTTCTTGCTTAAATTAGAACTACATATTTGAGTGTGTTTTACATTTGAGCAGGGTTACCACTTTCTCAGTTTTACAATCTAAACTTTAAAAAAAAAATTTAAATTTTGTAAATATTTTTCACTTTTGTCAAGCATACATAATGTAGGTACTCAATTAGGCTTAGCTTCCGAAATTTTTCTTGACAGACGCTGAAAAACGAATCCAAAATTAATTCTACTCAGTTTTTGACAGGCAATTTACTGAGGAATTCTGTTCAGGTAGCTAAAATTACTAAGCGCTCAGAGATCTCAGAAACATGAACTGGGTAAAAATTTCTTTTTTTCAATAAACTAAGGCTGATTTTCTTCACTATTGCTCAATTTAACGCAAACTGAAAAGTTGACCTTAACTCGAGAGTTGGTATGAATCGAAATTTATTAAGTTTTGTATTACCTATTTCGTGTGGAAAATTGAAAAAAAAAATATATACTTTTTTCGAAAAGAAGCGTGCTGTTTTGGATGTTGAGATAGACCAACGTGGAAAAGCAGAGACGAATTTCAATACACCGAAACCGAGATTTTTTTTGCTATATGATACAACAAAAAAAAAATTGAATTTGACCGAAAACTCACTATTTTACTCTCTCAACTTCTATAATTTTGGGAAGTTGAGAAAACTAGTAGTTGATCAACTCGAGAGCTAGAATTGAAAGTTGAAACTGTCAACTTTAAGTGAAGAAAAACAAAATTACAAGTTGAGAATAAAAATCCTCAAGTTGAGTTCAATGGCTCTAAAAAGTAAGGACGGGTAAGTTGATTGTAGCGTTTGTTCATTCACACAGGGTTCCCACATTGATGCACCATTTTTTAAAAGTGGCAACCCTATAATTTCATTTTCAGTGTAAACATATCATCTAACCTTATGAGGTTGGTAATGCGACAGTCGCTTCCCCGACATACTACCTTACCTATAGAGCAAGTATTGGTTTCGACTTTTCGAGTTAAAAACAAAATTCGAGGTTTTAATCAAAACCAACATTACGATAAATGGACAAGTCCAAAAAAGTGATTTTCGTCATGCCGGCCGTCCGTCGTGCGTCGGTCTATGCATCTCTGCGTCTGTGCGGGTGTGCACGCCCAATGCAAAAAGTATCGAATGATGATCATTTATGTATAAAAGTATCTATACTTGTATGCAGTACCTAGTTTGATGTACATACCATATGTAATGTATGAGTGCACATAATTATTTTACCCTCATATATATTCGGTATACATATTATGTAGCTACCCTGACATTGAATCCAAAAAAAATAATAGTACCTACATAAGTACAAGATACAACATATTATCATGAGGGTGGGTGTCTGGCTAGCTGATACACCCCAGCTGATTTATTTCGTCTACCAAAATGATTCAAGAATTTTCGGCAACAAAAGTGATTGACAAAGAATAAAGAAAGGAAAAAAAAAAGTTAAACAGGGAAAGTGATTCATATGAATTACCTTTCTTTAGCCAAGCCGTTACAACGGACGGAGTTTCTGTTAAAGAAAATTAAATTCATGCATAGGGCGCTTGAACCTAGAGCTATTAGGTGTGTTTTTCTAGGCAAAAGGAAAAGTTAACTCTTAATGCCAATTGATAAAAATAAACCTCTCAATACTACAGCATCACCGCCGCGCGCCGTTTGGGCGCAGGTACACAAAAATCGGAGAATAGCAAGATAGTGCACGGAAAAAGCCTTTAAACCACGAAAAAAGCGTAAAAAAGTCACGGAAAAAAGCCTGAAAAAACATGCACGTAAAAAGTACGGAATATCGTGGATAAAAGCGCGGAATAATGGTGAAGTAGTGAAAGAATTTTTGAACACCAGCGGAATGATCTTGCGGGTCAGTGGCTAGCCAATTTTTTTAAACGATCGTGTAATAAGACAATAAATGTAATTACAAAATCAATGTGCATGGCAGTACAACGTCTGCTTGGTCAGCTAGTTGAAATAATAATGTTTTACCCAAATCCAAAAAAAAAGCACAAGAAACCCATGACAGGTCGTGACTGAATGTGTTTTAGTGACCGGCTCTTCATCGTGAGTTACACTACAGCAATGTTTTAATGCAATTTTAGAATTATTGATTAACATATTAAATTTTTGACATTAGCATCATGTTATTAATTCTCTTAATTAGCAATGTCAATGTTTTTCCAGATGTAATAGAACTTTCGCTAGAGTTAGAGAAACAATTCTGTTTATTTTGGAAATGGACATTGTATTGTTATCAATTGAATATTTTATATTAATAATTCAAAATACTAACTCGGTGAAATTAAATTAAATTCCTCCTTAAAATTCAATTTCTTTAGATGCTAACGAAGCCATTTTTAAAACGACTATATTGAAAAATGAAAAAAAACTTCAATTGTGTTACTATTGTGAATATTTAAGATATAACAGTATTGTTTTCATACTTAAGTACTTTTACACCAAAAAACAATAGTTTGCTTTTTTTTTTTCAATTTTGGTAGACGTTAGCGTGGAATTGCACTATACTATTTATCGCCTAGATAACCAAATTCGCTCAGGTCGGTCAAATATTTTTGAAGCTAAGCCCTACAACATTTATACCACAGCAAACCAATACACAACCAATACCCATAATATTTTGTGTTATCAAATTATACTGCTAACCTAGGTCGCAAGTCGCAACCCCTCTTTAATAGCAAACTTATTATAACAAAGAGACACAAGGGATGATCGAAAAACAAAGGTCATTCGCCTGTTTATATAGAAAAAAAAAACAAATAATTTTGACTCTAGAATGTCCACCACCCCTGTTTTTTTTTGGGATTTATTGAACCGGCCGGCATTCCCTGGCCTTACAGAGCAAACCAAGCAAGGGTAGTTCGCGAAAAATTCGCAATATAGTTTTGGTTTGGGAAATGGGATGGGACCATAGGACTTAACTGAAGAAATAGCACGTGCTCTGAGCATGACAATAAATAAAAAAAAAATAAGACACTAACACTGCAGCATTTAGGGTTGTCTGCATCCGCTTTTATATCTATGTTAAAAGGTTCAAGAACTGCATCAATTTTTCTAAAAATTATTTTAGAAATAAAATAGTTTTCTTTTTTTTTCTTCAATGATGTAGGTAGGTACATAGAATCACATCCACCCTCATCCTTTTTGGTCCTCTATAATAATTTCGAATGCAAGACAAGTAGCTACTGTAGCCAGCTACATCGGCTTTTGCTTGTTCATTATGAATTCCGGGGGCATTTGCGGTGAGTCATTGATTTTATGCTTCACTTCCGACTCCGATTATATATTTTCCGTTTTGTAGATATTTTTAGTTTAAGGTTTTTTTTTTTTGTTTCAACTTCCATTCCAGTCGTTTGTCAGTGTCACTGCATTCTGGAGAAATATTTTTTTTTACATACACAAAATATTTTATGTATGTATATTAATTTACCCTCACAAATTCAATAATCAACTTCAACATAATATCCAATGAATCACAGTTCACAGAGTATATTGAGCTAAGCCGCGTCATATAAGTAAGTAAGCAATGCCAAACTATTTAACTCGAGATATTTTAATTTTAAATTTATTATCATCAATCTCGTGCTCAGAGCTCAGCCAATGAAGCAAGCGACAAGTTCAAGAGTGCCTTTGCCTCTATCGTATGCGTTTCAAGTCTTTCTTTAGAGAGGTTTAAAAATAAATATTATCATTAACTTTTTGTGTTGTACAACATGGAAACACAAGATGAATTCATAAATATAATAAAAATACTAGCCCCTTGAGAAAATAAAAAAAACACTTGCGACTTCTTGGCACTTGCACTTGCACTTGGGTGTTGTACATACAATGAGATATTGATTGAACGTGACTTTTTTTGTAGCGTCATAGAAGATATTACTGCAGTATTAGCATAGTAGTTTTAAAGCCAGTCAACTGGCGCTGTGCGATTGAATTGTTTGCTAGTAATCGAGTTAGGGGTCAAAAATCTTCAATCTTAGAATGCCTTCTTACCTAAGATGGCGCCTAATCCTGTGTTTATAACTGCCTCTCAAGTCTCAACACAGAAAACTCTCCATCCAGTCCGATGATGAGATTTTCATATGCCACGTTCTACATCGAGATTTACTTGCATAGGTCCTCAGAACTTATTGGATCGTGTAAAACCCAGGGGAATTTTGTTGCCCTGGAAATATTTTTCTCCCACGAAATTTTTTTAGTGAATCTTCCCTGGAATTATTTTTCAGGAAATTCTGGATTCTGGCAAACACACTTATTAATACCAATGCGAGGTATTCCTTCCACTCTCTGAGCTAGTGCTCTTCCGAATTGTCGACATTTTTTATCGGATGTTGTTTTAGCTTTGTATACCTGTGAGCTCCTGACCTCCTAAGCCGTATTTATCAAGCGCTCATAAGTTATGAGCGCTCATATCGGAGTTTTCGGTGTCAGCGCTCTCAATTTTCATCATAAGTCACTAATATATCTCCGAAAACTCTGATATGAGCGCTCAGAACTTTATTATCTTACGCTGTCTGGCCATGCCTGCCGAGTGTTGAGGCATTCATCCGGCTGTATCTGCCATGGCAACGAAGCTGTTTGTCAGTCTAGTTGCCTCGACAGTGACTATTCTGACCAGAGATGAATTGCCTGGTAGCACAGGAAATATAAAGCTCCTGGACTTCGGTCCAGTCTATCGATTTGAGGTTGGCGCCTTCGGGCAGTTGGTGCTGGCTGTGGTTGCTTTTTCAGAAATAATCGTTGAAACACGGTCCCTGAGTACTTCGGTACGAGGTTGGTGGTAAGATAGTCACCAGATGTTCAGAGAGCCGATTGCCTCAAACATGATCATGGAAATCTCACCGAACTAAATAACACCTTTGAGTTTGGGGTGGTGGCCCACCGCAAAATAGAGCCGTAAAGGCAGGTGTTTGCGTGAGTTTGCTTTTCAATATAATATCTTACGCTGCCTGAGTTTTCGAACACAAAATTTCCGCCAAAGAGGAAAAAAAGGTTTGTTATTCATCATCCATACGTACAAGTAATTAACGAATGTTTTTTTAATTTAGTTTTATCATTCCAAAATTTTGATATTCTGTAGGTAATTTAATTATATTATTTTTTTTCTATTTAGGTAAATAATCAAAAGAACCCCAACTCTTCAAAATGTATGTATGTCTCAATAAGTTTGATTGTCTGCACACAACAGAGCCGACACTTTTATAGCTCGTGACCTAGGGCTTATCTGTTTTATTTAATTTTTTTTCCTTTTTTTTCATTTGAAAAACATTTTACCGGCTATAAATTTTCCAAATATGGTAGGGTGTTCCATGCGCATGAACGTACATCCCTTACTTGAAGAGTGTTGCCATATTTCCGAATAAAATTCGTGTTTGTATTTGTGCGTGTTTCTATAGCTAAAACATTATTCCCCTTCTTTTTTGCTAGTCCTTTTAGCAACGTCCTGTTTATAATGTTTAATATCATCTGTCGTTGCTGTACACTACGCACACACCCATTTTTGTTTGCTTAAACATAGATTTATAAATAGATAAAAAAAATGCAAGACTGGGTCGCACGTACTTGTTCTCATCTCATAAAAGTTAATAACGGGAAGTTTTTTTTCATTATTGTATGTTGAGTTAACCCAGCGTTAATTAATCATAAGCTTCGTTAAGTTAAGAATCAGTTTAAAGTAGAAATGTTGTAGTTCAGTCCAATTAGGAAATAAAATTGCAATATTCCTGGAACAATGTTTTTTTTTTTTGTTCATGAATTGTGTTTAGGTATAGGTACTTACTTTACTTTGTTTTTGTTGGCGGTTACAATCCAGATGGTCTAAGCAAACATGCCAACACTCCAGCCAACTTTGTCCGTAGCTACAGCCGACTTAAGTTACGCACGCCAAATTGGTTGGGTCATCCTCGACTTGTGTGGGCCATCCCTGTTACGTTGTCCTCCTCTGCTGCATACACTATACCTAAGGATTGTATTGGAAGACTCTTCGTCGTCCCTCTGGTGCGTTGATGTCCAAGTGCTCCTAGACATCTCAGCCGATGTATATTCAACTTCTTGACCAGGTCAATGTCGCTGTACAGTTCGTAAGGCTCGTCATTGAATCTCCCCCCCCCCCCATCAAGCCTCTAAAATCATGTTAATTTTAAAGTGAAACTTTTTCGTAAATCTTAGAGATTTAGAGGGAGCTCAGAGGAACTCGAGACCCCCACCCCAATTTTTTTCTGGATACACCACTGCTCGAGACACTACTAAATATTAGTCCTAGTCAATATGTGCTCCCCGAAACACTCAAACATATAATAGAAGCCTGCCTGGCATCCATACCGATGTGATAAAAATTAAAGTTTTCCGTTTATTGAACCATGGACGTCCTTTTTACTTCGAGCACTTATCGTACGTTCACTCGAGGAGGTCGTAAAAATTATCAATGATTGAGTCATCCTTTTGTTCGTAGGGGCTTGAATACAGATCAGCGTCACATTCTGAAATTTTGCCTTGATGGGAATTGTGACCAGGCACTCGTTTACCGCATTGTAGCCCAATACATCTTGCCTAAATCTTCTCACAAAACTGCACCCAAACAGGCGCCTATCCAGGTTCTCCTCCTATCATTTAGCTGCACGTGGCCTTAATAATAACACTAAATTCCACGTCCAGTTTCAAAATTCGTTTTCCTCGTTTCGTTAGCTGGGTTCTTTAACATTGAAATCATCCGTATTAGAGGCATGTTGTTGTTTCGGAACAAGTTGTTTTTCCATGATAGGGAATAGCTACCCCTACGCACAACCCCCATCCTAGACCATAGACTCTTAGTTAGCTCTATCAGGAGTGTGAATAACCGTTACCCAATAACTGCTAAGAATAACCAGTTATCATAAAGTAACGGTAATTGTTATATCAGTTAAAAAAATATGTAACTGATAAGGCCATCACTCATTCCGAGCTGCCTACTTCTTGATTAAACTCCGAGGTGTTTTTTTTTCAGCGCAAAGAAAACACACATCATAATTATACAACACTACTGTTTCTTCATTGTAAAGGGCATTACTTGTAATTATAATTATAACTTAATATCCAATTAATTAAGAAAAAAAATAAACACCCAAGTGGCTATTTTCAAATCATCTTTCATTTCAAACATCCTTATATGAGCAAATAATGAAAAAGATAATAATGCATAAAACATACTGGAATATCGTAAATAAACATAAAAGGATATAAAACAGCTCTCGCAACGTAGACTTGTTGTAGCTCCAACAACAATCTTTTCTAAAATCATTTACCTATCCAAAATCTACCTGCTGTTTTACCTTAAGCTCTTCAATTACAACAGGCCGCACCAAAAAACGAGTACATTTTTTTTTAACATTTTAATCAAGAAGTTATAACCATTTAATCGCGCTTCAGGCCTGCGAGATGCTCTGACCATAGTGCATGTAAAGTATTGAGGCTGAACAAAAAAAATTTAAACAAAAACAAATAGATATATAAATGTATAAAGCTAAGACTTGTATTTTCAAACTGGAACCTACTCGTATATCAAACCACCAAAAAAAGTAATATATTTCTCTATGAAACTCGAGACAATCTGACGCCATTTAAGTCGATGAATGCATGCGTTGAGTTTTTTTAGGCCTTATATGGCAATGGTAATGAAATAGTGAAGCAAAAATAAGTTTTGGAGTATATAGTTGAACTGACACAGACTTATAGGAAAATGCCTACCTCAGCCTACCTACATTTATAACGAATGATTGTGTTTATTTTTCATAACCACCTTGAGAGAGTTTTGGATTTGTCTGGCTGAATAGAAGAAATAGCCATCAATAAGGTAACGTTGTAAAAAAAATATGTTATAACGGTGGTGGTCTGATGGACTTGTTGCAGTTGGTTACATTTCAATGAAAGTTAAAAGTGAAATGAAATCTTGATTTTGATGTGACATATACCTTCATAGGTGTGTAATTATAGACAATTCCTTATAAAGAGTTTTTTTTCGTTCTTTTCGAGCGTAGGGTTATAGGTACTCGTACCTCAATAGAATTTAAGAGTTTTCAATTGCGATGAAAAAAACATACAAGTTCAACACGGGTCACACTTCTAGCTGGTGCCAGCCGCTGATTTGTCGACTCTGTCTGGAGCCTGATGGCTACCAGTATTTCTAGAAGTACTACTTTAGTATAGTATTTGTACTACACTCGGTAGCTCTGTACTACCATAATCCTCTATTCGTTGTTCATTGTAACAAATGGAATCCTTCGAAATTTCTCTTGAGGACATATTATATAATATTTTTTTTTTTAATGAGTTTTGCGGTATTTGTTATGAATCAAAATGCCTAACTATACATAATTATGGTGCCTATAATGGAATTCGCAATACTTAATCCCGGGGAGTCAGCATGGATTCCCGGGGTTCGCGTTCGCATTTAACACAATTATGAACTTGCCAGGTGAACTATATTATCACTACTAGGCACTACCTTACCATTTTCACTAACACACTTCCTCACCTACGAGTTCTACAAGAGTTCATTATGGGCAAAGTGTATGCTTGTCGCTTCGGAGAAGCTATTAGCTTCCTTATAACAGCAATAGTCTCGTTCAGCAAACTATGATTTCTATAACAAAGCCTCTATAATGACCTTGCTAAGCTGTTTGTCACAGGCTATTTGCTTGTGAAAGAAGGTCTTAAGGAACTTTCTTGTTGTTGCGCCAAAACGATTTGCATAAGACCTATTCTTGTTCTTATGGAAGTGAGAAAATAGCTTGTATTAAACCTAATGGAAGCTAAATTGTTACTTGGGGGCTGGCTGGCTGTCTGTTACCAAAATTTTGAACATGTTTAACTTTGCCAACCTTTGATATATAGGTATTTGCTGGTGCCACCAGAGACGTTTAATAGTGTAACACAAAGCTGGCACCAGCGCACTACCTCAAATCGCTTCTGGCATCATCTATGTGTGCGTGTGACTCGTGCTAGCCTAGTACACAATTATTATGAATCCATCCATTGCATTTTAGTTCATCCGCGAACCTACTCGTGAAGCTGTGTAGAGAAATCAATTAGAGAGTTTTTCTACACCAGTGGTGAACAAGCAAAATGCACGGGAATCTCTCTCCGTTCCGCTCACTTCACCTAAAGTATGTACTAGGCTTAAAGCCCGGTACGCTGCTGAAGCGAAAAGGAAAATCCTATACAAAAATCACACAGCGAAATCGTGTACGAAAAATTTTGTTTTTGCTTTTCTTGGTGGAAAAATTTTGTCTCGCATCAGCACCGTACTGGGCTTAAAAATGAAAAGCGTCAAAGTATTGTGAACTCTTTTTAAAAAAAATCTACATACAAAATTTACCCTATATAATCGATGTGTACTTACCATAAGATTAACTGATTGTGAATAGATCTTACTTTTAAGCATGTCAAATGTCAGATTTGACAGTTTAAATTTTTTTTCATTTCTTAACCTATGAGTCTTGAAATCACGAAAAAATGTCCTATGGAAATTTATTATTAAAAAATAGTTTAAACTATTACTTAAAATCATCATGTCCATTATTATTAACATCCCGATATGGTCATACACTTCGTGGCAAACCTCCAGGTGTTGCCAAAACCATTGAACAAAGATTGCAAGGTATTTAATTTTTCATCTTAAAATTTGTGTTTTTTTTTTCTAACCATATCTTTTCTTTTTCTTCTCTCTCTCTTGAAGAGGAAAATCCAATTGATCCAGAAATTGCTGAAAAAATCAACATTGGTTTTCCAAAATTAAAAAAATCTCGTTCAGTTGAACTGAAAGAACGTCTGGCTCATTTGAAAGCACAAAGAAGCAGCACACAGCTGGAGAAAATAGCACGTAGGGACAACTGTAAGTCGCTTTTGATATATTGAACATAATAGTTTACATAATTATCGTGTATACTCTGTGTAGTGACCATTGACTTGGACAAAGTTTATGAAGAATACAAAAACACTACTGGCCAGTATGACCTCAAGAGAATAGCCGAACATTATAATATATTTAAAGATCTTTTTGGTGAAGCCTACTTTGTCCCAAGAGTTGCATTAGATATCAAGGTAAATTCCAAAATATGTTAATTTACAGTTGAATGCTTCAATGTGTTTTTTGTTTATGCTGAAAGTATGAAATTAGCAAAGATACCCTTGTTCCCGTGTACAATGGAAACATTATTAAACCATTGGAGGCAGCAAAGCCCCCACTTGTGAGTTTTGATGGAGTATCAGATCCAATCAACGGAGAGGTTTGTATGCCATCGTTAATAGAATCAACTCACTTCAACGGTTCTCTAAATTTTAGAAATCCAAAAAAGATTCCTACTGGACTTTGATTGCTACAAATCCCGATGGTCATTTCACATCCAGTGACTCTGAATATGTTCATTGGTTTGTGTAAGTATAATCAATCCTCTATCTTCAATCTACGTTTCTAATCGAATCACATTGCTTAGGTCAAACATTCCCAATGGAGACATTACTAAGGGTGAAACTTTGGTGGAGTACATGCAACCAATACCACCCAAAGGAATCGGCTACCAACGCTACATCTTTGTTCTATACAAACAGAATTCAAAACTAGACTTTAGCGGATACAAGATTAACAAAAACAACGACCTGGAACAACGCTCATTCAAAACCCTTGACTTCTATAAGAAATATCAAGATGAAATAACCCCAGCGGGACTTGCATTCTTCCAAAGTGATTGGGATAAAGGCATCACTGATTTCTATCACAACGTGCTAAGTAAGTTTTGGAAAACATTCTACTCTAAGACATTCACTAACAGACTTTGCTTGTACAGATTTGAAGGAACCTATTTTTGAATATGAATTCCCCAAGCCATATCTTCAGGACCAGAAGTGGTTCCCTCTGAAACAACCATTCAACTTATACATGGATAAGCACAGAGACATTAAAGAAGTAAGTTTAATTACTTTAAAGAATTATTATTATAAATGATTTATTGTATTTTTTTTTTTTTTTTTTTTTGAAAGGTTAACAAGATGTACTTGGAGAAGAAATTATCAAAAACACATCCATTTAACGGAACAGATGCCCCATTAAAGTTCCCCAATGCACATCCAATAAGGAATGTACCCTCGTGGCTAAGGACAGAAATAAGAAAGGAACGCCTCAGCTTGGGAAGAATAAATGATTACAAATAATAATTTGTCTAAGTTTTTAAATTCCTGTGAATAGATTTGTTTAAAAAAAATTCTTTATTGGTTTATTAATGTTAGACGGCCATTTTATGAAAATGTTCTAGCTCTTAAAACTCGGTTCAAGGATAAATTAGAACTCAATTTGTTTCATTTTTATTTCTTATCAAATTTAGAAATTTGTTTGTTTGTGTGAATTTTTTTTATATTTGAACCCTCGAAAATTGGGGTCTAGCTCGTTAGAACTCGATTTAACTAAGATTTGATTTTTTCATCATACAAAAATGTTTAAGTTTTTGTGTGAAAAACTATAATCTGTTGCCTTAAATAAGATGTCATATGCCTTCGCTAATTGGCTCTTACACAACGTTCAAAGTGAAAATTGGCGATGAGTTGAAAACAATAGAATTTTGTGGTATGTAATGCGTCCGAGAGATACAACGATCAAATATGGACTTCTTGCATGCTGTAGTGGGGAGATTACGGGGCAGTACCTAATGCAATTTAAATGGCAGAGAAAACACGTTGCAACACGTTTTGCTTAGGGCCCTTTCGGAGTAAGACGACACAACAGAAAAAACTGACTTTTCAATTAATGGTGATAGGTAACATAGCACAAGCCGTTAAGTAATAAGTAAAATTTAATTAAATTTGAGGAGAAAGTGCTCTATCATCGGGAAGAAGAATTATCTTGCAATCATATATTGATTATGTCAGGCGGTCAGCCGGATCCATGAAAAACATCTTGGAGAGCCAAATTCTTTATCGGAATGCAAAGCTCTATCTTTATAACATGTATTTTTTGGGGATTACGCAATTAATTAAAAAAAAAGATTTCTAACTCCTCTTTGGGTTCGCCTGGCTTGTAAAATTGCTTGGCGCCCTTAGTATATGTGTCATATGCGTAAATAACCATCACCTGCCCTCCTACTCCCCCGTTCAGAAAACTTTTACTTGAGTTTGGCCCGCACAATCAGATCAGTTAACTCGATTTCCTGAAAAGAATGGCCGAAACAGCTACTGACATGCAAAACACGATGGTCAGGTCGATGTGATTGAATCCAGGACCCATAGGCAAGTAGATCTGGAGATCCTTTTACCCGTTTTACACAGTCCAGATTTCAATTAGGTCAGGCCGAACATAAGCCCAAACGAAACATGTATGGTAAGATTTTAACAACATACATAAATGTGCTTGTTTATAAAATAATATTTTAATTTAAATCAAATATAATAAAAAATATTTGTCAAAAAAGAAATCGGGTGCTTTGAAAATACAAAAAAATACATTAGAACTCCGTTTCACTAAACCGAGAACTAAAGTCCTCAAAACTTTGAAATGATTTTAGGTTGAGTTCTAAAGATGTGAAGAAATGCCCGAGTTCTAAATATTTTTTAAACAAAGATCTTAAGAAAAAGTGAAAGCTAAAAAAAAAATAATAGTTTTAAAATGATTTTAGAACTTTGTCCAGAAATTGGCCGTAAGAGCCCACAGCAATTGTTGAGTGTGAGTGATAGTATGAAATAATAGCGTTCCTGGGACAATAATTTTTGTGAAAGGGTGAAAAACTCTTATAACTGAGAAAGAATTATCTTGTAACAAAAAATTAAATTTGTATACAAAAAGTACGCATACGCCATAGTGCACAAATTTTCCTAATACAGTTTATACAAACTCGCACTCGTCTGATGACACGTCGATATTTTTCAGTTTATATTCCTAAGCTTGTGCAAGATCAGGTGAAGGAATGGAATAGAGAAATATAAGAACAAAAAAAAACACAGAACATGTAAAAACTCATAAATAAATATTTGTTGATTTTTGAAATACTTAGTAAGTCTTGCGTAAAAAGCTACATTTAAAGCGTCTTGGATAATCGTTATTCTGTGTTCTGCTCTATCGTTAGAATAAAGAACAATCTATGCTGTTAGAATTATTTACAAATTCGAGTTTTTTGCATATTTTGAGTGCATCTTGCAGGCAGAATGCCACATCTTAAGATTTTCTGGGACTTTTGTTCCTCTTATAAGAAAACACCGCTCTATCATTGGAGAGAAGAATTATCTTGCTATCACACTTATTTCGATAATTGATTTTTTGCATTTTTCGAGTGCGCCTTGTAGGCTGAATGTCCCATGCAAAAGGTCTCGGACCCCTATATATTCATATCTAGGGCGCTTGCCTCTTTTATTTAAAACGATAATGATTTTGCTATACAATTATCTTGAGTGCCTAAAGAAACGCATTTTAAATGCAGCATTGCTCAGAAACGCTGCAGTATGCAAGAACGCGATATTTGATAATAGAAAGTAAGGATCTATCTTAAAGTAGGTACCAGGGATTTTTTGCTATCACTCACACTGCTGTGGGCTCTCGGTCTATAGGGTTTGAATTTTAATTCATAGTGATTTTTAAAAATTCTGAGATATCCTTTGTAGAACGTCAAAGTAATTTATTGTTCTGATGAGCTCCCAATTTGTTCATATAAGAAGTACCTAAGCAGTTCACCAGTATTCCGCGTATTTTCCACTTTTTTCCCTCTTTTTTTTTTGAGCGATATTGTATGCTTTTTTCCATACTATTTTCCTCTTTATTCTGCAATCTTTCACCAGTATCTTGTGCTGTTTTGCGTTTTTTTACTGTGGTAATCTGCGTTATTTTGCGACTTGTCCCGGTTTGTTTTGTGACTCTCTTTACTTTTCTACCCAGTTTTTTCCATTCTCCGCTTTTTACCGTGGTAGTCCGCGGTATTTCGCATATTTTTACGCGACTTTCCAAGCTATTCATCTTCAAGTATTCTTTGGCTTTGTATGTATGTATTTTACGGATTTTCCCGCTACCTATCGAAGACACCATAATTAAATTAAAGAATTTATTTTATTTGGAATGCATGTATATGAATTTTCTGACTGACTTAATCATCTTATTATTTCCTCTTTTCCCAACATCATTCTGACATATGTTTGGTTGTTAAGAAAAACAAATACAACTTTGCTATAAAAAATATAAACTATATATTTTTGTATCATAAAATAAATGTAAATTTACTCAACAGTTATCGGATTTAACCTACAAACTACGACTATTACAAAATACAAAAAAAAAACATATAATAAGGAATAGGGGATACAGAGGAATGGTTTCGACTTAATAACAGTTTACATTGTTTTTTTTTGTGATTTATCATTTCTAATATTAATTATTGTATTTGATTTTTGTTTTTTTTTGCCTAAAAGCAGACCTTCAAAAAGAAATTTCTTGGTTCTCTGTTCTATGTAAGTAATACTGCCGCTTCAAAAAAATAAGCGTTATTTTTTCTGCACAATGCAATCGGTTTTTTCGCGTTTTTTGTCTTGTGACATTTTAATCTTAAAATCTAAAAAAAATATTTACTAAAAGCTAACTATAGTGAATAAAAAAATAAACAGATTTAAAAAATATATAAATTATTTTTGAAATTTGGAAAACTCAAAGTTTTTTGGTCCCTTCAACATCAATATTGAGATCCTGCAGAGATCCACGTGGATGTAGAAGGCTTCGTTTTTCGGGATCTTTGGATTTTTTAGGCTTAGGTCGATTTGTTTTCGAATAGCGATTAACTACACCATCTGGTTCGTCCATCATTCGAAGGATTTGCGTTTGATCAGATGAATCAATCGGCGCGATAGATATATCACGAACGGCACGAAATTTACCGCAATTATTCAAGTGTTCGTTCTCCAATCGGAAAAAGTTCCACACAAAGCGTCTAAGAAAAATTATAAACAAGTTTTGTTTTAAAATCTAATCTAAACAAATAAAACAAGTGATATCTTACCGAAAAACTTCAAGAATTGCTGTAACTGAAGTCATAACTTCAGCAGGAATATATTTCATCTGCGTTAAGTACAACGCCAAGGCCCAGCTAAATCGCAACAGTAAATCTTCTACAATGGCAAAGTAGTAGAACTATAAAAAAAACACAAAAAATTGATTAAAAAAATTGAGCTAGATTAAATGTTTTTTTTTTTTAATTTATATAGACGCACTCAATGGATTATTACTGCCTTGAAATTATTTAACATAATGAGAGCGGTTAGGAAATTTGGACAGGAGTTTAAAGGAAATATCGATTAGTTTTGAATTTCGTAAGGGTAGGCACATATAGAACCGGCTAGAGCATTCCACATTCGTGCGGCTAATGAATGAATCTCTGTACCATACATTACGTCCGAAGTTTGGTTCTGGGGTAAAGTGATGGACATTCTTGACTAAGCGAGTATTACGGACGAACTTTTTTAGGGGTGGAATGCAACTGGCTATTGTGAAAGAAGACATTCCTATGTTGCGCAAAGGAGTATTTGAATCGAAAACCTGGACAAAAGTGGATTTTCTAAAAGGTAAAATTTTTAAGTAAATAGAGAAATCGGATTTCCAAGTCGAAAAAAATTATTGTTTTTTTTTCAAAATATTTAATATCATTATAAGTTTTACGTTAAATCCTGAAGACTAACTACTAAAATGTTTCTTAGTAAATGCAAAGTTATAAAAAGCAGAAGGATTTAGTTTATTTCAAATACGTTAAATAATAACGTGAACAATGCTTATACCTACATAATACTTATAATCTAAATTAATTAATTCTAAGCTGTTATAGAATATGGTTTTGAATTTAGTGCATCATAAGTTATCATTTACAGACTCTATACAAAACTAAAATTTAGTAAATACTGTTACCAATTGATTGAAGGGGCTATTTCCACCATATAGTTTGATCAACTAAATATATGGCTCATTCGTTCTTACTTTTACGACTAAAATTGAAGTTTAAGCGGCTTATAACCGATGGAGATGATGTTGACTCATTAATGATTCCAACAATAAACCAAAATTGCAAATAACCTCTATGCTTAGAGAGTGAAAGAAGTCTTATTAAAGCGAGTCTTTGAGAATACGGGGGGTGTATTTTCATGTGACCATGGAAGAAAACGAAGGCAAAAACTCGTAAACCTTCTCTGAATGGCTTCAAGTCTTGTTATGTGAATGGAGTAGTGAGGATGAAATGAGTATAAAATATATAGTTCATCACCCTAACCATTACACCAACGGTACTAGTAATTTACAGCTTAAAAACAAAAAAACGACATTAAAAAATTCTACTTACCGTAGATGTGTAAACAATTTCTTCTCGCAAAAATCTATTTTCACCAGCATTCTTGTCAAACAAGCCCCAATCCATTTTAATGTCCCAAGTGTAGGAATAAAGTGATGAAACAATTGAACTTATCATCCACAGCCATGTATAGGGATTATCGAATGTATTCAAATAGTTTACTTTAAAGAATTTAAATTAATTAATATTCATGAATTTAATAAAATTAAGATTGACTAACCTCCATAAAAGGAACGTAGTGTAGCGAATATCACAACCAAAAATGTAGTTGAATATTTACCAGCATTCACCAAATGCGGAAAAGCTTCCTTGGAATCGCGATAACGACGCAAGCATTGCGCAAAACGAAACCACGCTGGTAGGCAATTGAAAAAAGGCCGAATAAGGAAATCTTTTTCCAAACAAATAGACGTATTGTTAGCTTGCGCCCAATCACCATTGGTGATATAGAAACAAACTAAATACTCAAAGTCAAGCAATGCTGTTACAAGGGAGTTCAATTGATCACCCAGCCAGAAATCAGCAAAGCCAACATGGAAAAATGGAGCTGCTATCATACGGCCCTAAAAAAAAAAACAATTAAAATTTATTTCAAGATGAAAACAAACATAAAAAAAAAAAGCTTACAGAAATCCTTAGTAACCAAAACCTGGCATCATGATGAAGGACATGGAATGGGTTAAGTAAAAAAACAAACATAATTACAGTCAGCGTTAGGGGATTTACATAAGCCGGTATACTCAAACTTGAACTATACACAAAGCTCAACATGCTTAAAGTCCAAATGACACCGAAAATCGCTGCCAATTCCATCAAATGCTGCTCCGAGAGATGGTTTCTAGGATCCAATTCAAAAATAAGTACATGATTGACACCAGACGATCGCCAACCGTATATGTTGACGCCAATCAGGAAGATGAATTCGATAATAAGTAACGGGGCACGGTACAGTCTAAAGGTTACTTTTAAGTTTTCTCCGCTTATGTCGTGAAAAATGACTGCATGTCAAAAGCAGAGCCAAAATTGGAATTTAAAAAAATATTTTTGAACTGATCAATATTTTTACCTACCTGATAAAAAAACCACAATTCCAAGAACGATAAAACTACCGGAGAACAAGCCCACTTTAAATGTGGTCCAAGGACTTTGCTGCTCGCCCAATGGCGGTACACGGAGACGTTTCATAGCACGCTGACGGTCACCGGACTCCAGTTCACTTGTGACAAGCGTTTCTGTGTCATTGATTATGTTGTCAATGTCTTTGTTGGTGAAAAAATGTGACGCTTCAACATGGTCCTGGCGCCATTTGGATCCAGCATCAACACGAAGCAGCTAGAAATTTATAAAAAGAAGTAATTTTTAAGATCAAGTTAGATAGAAGGAACGTATTCTTCTCACCTTATCGTGTTTTTTTAATATTTTCCTAAAACCAGTGTGATTTAAATTCTGGTAGTTTTGTAGCAAAATCAAACTCAAATAGAATTCACTGAATGCCAGCTTCAGTTCTTGGGCTTTTCTATGTGGCATTCCAGCTTTTTTAAGTGATTTTGATTTCTTTGCCAAACGCTCGGCATCATCCATGCATGTTTTTAGCTCAGCTTTAAGAGTGGAAAATTTTCTTGTTGCTTCTGCTAATTTTTCCGAATAGAATGTATTGATCTTTTTAAGTTCTTTATCACAGTAATGAAAGAAGCTTTCATCGAAATTCACAAAGTGTCTTTTAAGTACATCATCTTCAACGCTGTCGGCGGCTGGGGCTTCTTCCACCGCCATATACAGCATTGCCTTCATTTCCTGTAGAAGAAAAAAGAAAATATTTAAATTAATTAATCCAAGAGATATGTAAATAAAATTTAACTCACTTCATAATTTATGTATTGCTTTCGCCATTCGGGTGTTATGTGCGCGGAAAGATGTTCCGCGAACTTCATGTTGACGGATTAGATTCTGTGGAGAAATAAATTTGAAAAAGAAAATTATTTTACTTGCTAGACAATTTTTGTGGCTCGTTAGAGGAGGTGCTGATTGGATTTGATAGTAGCAAGTTCTTATCATACCACCAGTTGACTGACTTATCATTAAGATGAATCATTTTTGAACAAACTAACTTAATCTGACGTGTGAGACGTGATATTCGAAAGTGTTCAAATATACATATTGCGAAGCATAATTTGGATAGGTATTTGAATTGAGCATTTTTAGTTAGAAAGTAAAAGTTAAAAATTGAATATAAGTTCAGTGTATTTAAAAAAAGGCACCCTTCCGCCCATACGGTATTTTTTTATTTTTGATTCTAAGAAAGCCGGAATATTGTAACCAAAATCTACCATTATTTGCATAGGGTGTTTTGGTACTATATATGCACAACGTTTTTTTTTCCCTTAAAAATCGATACACTCTTTTGTTCTCATTGCAAATGAAACGTTCATGCCAAATTTTAGTATGGCGTTCAGAAATTTAAAATGCACGAGCAAATCTACCGTACTTGCTCTCTAAGGTAAATTAGCTTAGATTGCTAGGGCTTTAAGCCTAGTACGCTGCTGATGCGAAATGAAATTTTTCGTTTACTATTTTGTATAGAATATTTCGTTTCGCTTTAGCAGCGTACCGGGCATTAATAAACACAATTTTAAGACATTACTGAAATCAAAAGTAAATTTTTAAATCGCTTTTAAGGCTTTAATCTTCTATAGAAACGGTTTTTTCGCTTACCCGTTGGTTTCGATACATTTTGCTTCGACAGAATCTTAAAAGTAGCCTTAACTCTTCTGGTTTTGATTGGCCCGGGGACTATCTAATTTTTAAAACATTAAATTTGAATAAACTGAAGAAATACTTAACAGAACACCTGCAACTAATGATCCTTGGATGATCATTTAAATGTCAAAATAAGCTTAAGTCATCCTACTGAGATCAAAACAAAGGTAATACGAGTACTCTGAGTGGATACCACAGTCATTGTTATATAAATTCCTATTTTTAGTGCTTCAGGGGTAATTTTTCAGAAAACACTCTTCCAATAGTGGTACGCGAGAAAATTTGACATGGACTTTTTATTAAGTGTATTCTATGACGTTTTTCTTTACTTTTCGGAGCAGAAAAGTACAACTTTTTGCCCCCAAAAAGTAAGTACTAACTGATAAATTCGGTCTTTTGAACGCAAGGATTTATAAAAATCTCGAATAGTATCAAACATTTTCGGTCAATCGTTACTCCGGCACGAATTCTATTGCTCTTTTTTGTTAGCAACTTTACGGTAACGGATTTTAATAATTTTGGTCTTATTTTTTATATCATATCAGCTCAGCACTCGGTAATCATTGTTAGTAAACGCGTTTTTCAAAAACTAAAATCGAATATCACACAGTCCGCAATGCTACATTTAAATTTGGTCTTCACATATATCTGTCTATTGCCTTTACTAATGAACTCAAATAAACATACAAACCCAAGACCTACTATGTAATCTAAGGCCTATCAATTAATTGGCGATCAGCCACGCACTTGAATATTATTTGCTTGAGTCTGATGCCATGGTCCAACTTAATAAAACAACCATTCTAAATTGCATTGTCTTCACATATTCTTAAATATCGAAGGTTGTTATTGAATACTTGCCAAAACTCCCAATAGGGCATAGGTTGGCCTATATTGCATAAAAAATAAATATTATACATTTGACATATTGGATGGATTTTTCGTCCAATCATTATTATGATAAATTATGAAATATTTGCTTATCATTATCATATTTCAAAATAAGATATGCCATAATGGGCAATTGATAGATAAATCGGTTATTGATTAAATCACAAACTGATAGTTGGAGTGAAGATGGATTGTCAACTAGGAAAACATTTTAAAAATACATACAAATAATTGATTGGTCACGGCCAGTGAAAAGTAGGAATTTCGTCAAATTATTAGTTTATCACATTGAGGTTTTATTATAAATTAATATAAGAGTTATAGTAGGATGGAGTGTTTCTAGGGCATTTCTACTAAAGCACTTTGTGCTAATATGAGTAATTATTGTCCTCCCTGTAATAATCCTGATCGTGTTTTTTTTTTTGTATATTTCTTTGGCTTTGGGGACAAATCCGGGAAGCCTAAGATCGTCGAGTAACTGGAGCTCAAAATAAAGCATAATATCCGTACTAATTCGATCGGGAAGGTATCGAAATCGCTTTTTAAAATCCTGCCAAATCCCGCAAATCCCGTTTTTTACAATCATGTTATTAAAGTTACTCGACTCGAAAGAAAATTCATCGTATAATCTAAAATTCTGAATGGTAATATTTAAGCATTGCAAAAATAGTATATACACAAAAAGTCTACCTCTTGTACAGAATATCTCCTACAGGTTTTTCACTTTTAATCCACCCCTTTGCAAATCAAATGCATCCTTTTGCAATTTAATTTCACACTTTTGCAAATCGAATTCTCTCTTTAAGATTGTAAAAAGCGGGATTTTACAAAACGGTAATATAAAAAGCAAGATATCAGTTCGGAACAGAAAAGTACAACTTTTTGCTGTTCAATGAGGTTTTTCTGTTCCACACTGTTCTAGTTTGCTCTTCAATGACGCTGGAACAGTTTAGAACATGATTTTCTGTAATTGCTTTTGAGACAAAACTGATTAAAACAGATTCGTGAGAACTGTGAAATGTGTTTGTTATTTTCTGTTCTGACTCTTCTTTAAAAACTGTTTTGATCTATCCTGTTCTGATCTAACTATTTTCTCGTTGAACACAGCTATTATCCATATTCATTAAATTCCGTTGAAAGGGGGCTTAGGAAGGAGAAACAAATAAAAACAAATTCTCCAAGTGTTTAACTTAATTCTCTAACCTGTGTGTTCTTTTAGTTGAAGTTTATTATGGAAATAGCATTTTTTTTTTTTTTGAACAATCTAATATTTAATTTGAGCTGAACTTTAACCTTGGTAACAGCTATTTTTGAATTTTTGCTGATTTTCTCCGGGCGGCAAATCACTCGATTTTTTCAGGTTTTTTTTTTTTAAATTAAATCGTTCCATCGTTTGTTTACGAATCTAAAAAGTCTATGTCAATAAGTTTCAGGCCCTTAAAGACTTCAAAGAGCTGGAAATTCTGACAAGAATGATGGAATTAAATGAAACATATGGCGGCTTCCATACGGAAAATAAGTAATCTGTTGCGGCTACAAACAATTATTCTCCGTGAAAAAAGAACCAATGTTTTTCATTTATACAAATAGTTTTAACCAATGAATATCGGGTGACATCTTTAGCACCAACTTGTAATATATATTGTTGTGCCATGTCTGAAAAATTATTTAAAAAAAAAAATTAAAAAAAAAACAAAATCTACAATGGAAATTTTCAAAAATCTTGATCGACCAAAATTTTGTAGAAATTTGATACGTGATGTTTTTATTGAGCCACCCTAACATACAATAATAAACATTGTAATTTTTATATAGCTACATAATAAGTTCTATCTAAAAGAGAAAGTTTAAGCAGACTAGTTGTGCAATTTATTTGTATTATAAATTGCAGTTTGTTTTTTTTTTTATGGAATTGGCACAAAGTGTTTTCGTATCCAAACTTAAAAAGCTATTTTTATAAAAACTGTTTTCATTTGAATAAGTACAGATTCGTATATAATAAATAAGTATACTCGTACTACGCTAGACAAGTTGAATATGAACTATGATACCTATACACACGCAATTAGTGCATTTAGCCATTAAATTGTCAATCGGTCTATGCATTTCTAATGGATTGTTATTATGTATGCGTTTTCGCTTCAGCATATTTAATATTTAAGTTCCAAACACTTAAAAACTTTATCACTTTGTCACATCGTTTACGTAAAGAATAATTTTAAAAATAAATATCCTGAAAAAAAAACATTTAAAAGCAAATGAAAACAAGATAAAAATAAATTGCAAGTATAGAGATTATGAAGGCTTTTACAGGTGGTCTTATAATTTGAGTTCACTTAAAGTAAAGGACAAAATATTAATGCTTTGACATTTAAGTTCTCATAAGATTGATGCGAATGTTTTGGGGGAAATTTTATTGGAAGGCATTGTGAGCCAAATATAAAACGAGTCGATATTTTTTTGTATTTGAATCATTTAAATGTTTTGTGGTTTTTACTTTAAAATATTTAATGGTACGTCCAACGGCCAACGTTTTTACTTGCAATAAAGTTACTTTAGGGTTGAGTTTGTTAAAAAAAAATCAATTTCGAGTTTTAGTTATAGCAGCCCAGAAACCTCAATTAGCGCTGGCTGGTTTGCAAAACGTTGATACAATAACTCTTGGGACCTTAATTCCTTAATGAATGATTAAGTGTGGTTCTGTTATCACTGATCAGTGAGGGTTGTGTTGGTCCTAAGCCTAACCTGGTAAGATACAGGCTTGGATTTGGTAGTGCAATGTTATGTATAGTGCCAGGAGGGATGCTAAATGTTTACCATCACATCATATAAGTGCTTTACGTAACGACAACGGACTGTCACACAGATGGCTGGTTTCTTGTGTCGTTTTCGATTGAACGTCCAGTAAAATTCGCCAGCATCCACAAACCTTGCGAACTTTTCCAGGGAACAAAAATGACAGTTCGGACGATTCTAGAAGAGAACTTCGGTGCTCCATTTTAAGTCCGATCAGTAATAAAAAACTGACTAAACAGTTAATGAAAACAATTAATTGACTAAAAGTAAATTAACTGCATTATACTATTTGACTGGTTTAGTCTTCTAGTCAGTAGAAAGTTTTTGTACTGTTGTGTTTAAAATTCACGACACATCCCAAATGTCAAACTACGTATACAAAAAAAAAAAAAAATTATGAATAAAAAATTTTTAACAAATTAAAAATAAATGAAAGAGATAGGATAACGAAAATCTAATTTTATTACCTTGTAATTTGTATATCTTGGTGGGAATTACTTGCCAGCAATGCCCATACTCATATCCTAAAAGTCTTAAAAATTAAAAATACCATTTGGGATTTGGCCACCATCTTGAAAAAATACATCTTTGTTACAATTTTGGGTTTTGCTATATCTATTAAAATAATTGTTTTTTAGAAGTCATTTTAATGTCAAAACATTTGTATGCAGAAGTTATTGAAATCAAAACGAAGGTAATACGACTACTCTTCTATAATTTTTAATAATTTCCAATTCAACAGGTCATTTGTGTATGAAACCCTCTTCCAATAATAGTATAGTGATAAAATTCGTCACGAACGTTTCATTTGCCATAAGAACCAAAAACTACAAGATTGCATCGAAAAGAAAGGGTGGTTTTTTAAGGGAGAACAAATGTTGGTATTGATTCAGCCCAACGTGTTCCTTCTTTTTTAAAAATCACCCTTTTTCCCAAAGTATTTCGATACAATCTTTTGGTTCTTGGTTATTCTGCATGATAACGGTGACTAAAAAAAATAATTAAGTGAAAGATGTGAGAATTAGAGTATAAGTTGTTTCAAATTTAAATTTTTGGGTTTGAATACGACCATTATTCACTTAAATACAGCCTCCCAAAAAGTCCTTACATTTTTTTCCACTAATGTATCAGTCTGTACAAACTTGGATAGAAATGTTTTAAATTGTATTTACAATTTTTAAGTAATTCTTCGTTGTTTTAACCAACCAAAAAACTTGAAATTCGAAAATATGCTTTTCAATAGCTCTCAGCTTAGCGTGAAAAAGTTATATGAGAAAAAAAAACAAAACCAAAACGAACAGAATTGCATTTAAAAATCTTTAGTTAACATTTTTCAGAGGTTTGGTCTTTTTTTGTACATTTTTATTGGGTTATACAGCCCAATTCTGAATGAGAACTCCAAATCGAAAAATTCCCAGGAATTACGACGACTTTTCGCTCTTTTGCTTTTCTTGATAAATAAAAAGGAACACAACTCATGATAAAAGAGAATGAAATTCTTATTTAATTGAGAGCTTTTCTCCCAAAAACATTTCATTCACAATAGGGACATTCAGAACATTTAATATTCTCAAAAAGATTCATAAAAATATATTTATATAATCTCTATAACCCTGTAAAATATTTCCTCTTAGATGTCGCCTCACAAAAATTGACGCACGGTGTGCAAACAATTGATTGAGAAGCAAATTTATAAATCATAAAATTAAAATAATAGCAGTTTAAATTACTTGAAGTATCTTTTCTCAGATAGCCAAGAATTATATTAATTTATTAATTCATATTAATTTTTATTTTCTATTTATATTTCAGATTGTGCATTATGTATTTTTATATATTATATTTTTAATTAAATTAAAAATAAACGTATTTAAGTAGGTACTATTTATTTAAAAATATCCTAATAATTGTTCTTGGGTTTTTCACAAACATCCTTTATATATCTTATGTGTACATTATTTGAAAAGCAATTTAAAACAAACAAACCTATTGTTACAAATTGGTAAACAACAAAATTCAAATAGACAAGATGATGTTTTTGTGTCATGCATACCAATTTAAAAAAAAAAAGATAAAAATCACGACTTTCAATATGATTGTTATTATAAATACATACTCGTACATTGGATGCAAATTTTCCAAAAGATATTCCCTTTTTCTCGTAAATAAATTATTTAAATGAAATTTTAATAAAATCAAGAAGTGTATCAATCGTGGTAGTTAAGATTTGGGGAAACGCATTGGTTTAACCCACCAATGGTTCAGAAATTAAAAAACGAAAATATTAAAAGGTAAACCTGTTTATCACGTGGAGGGTTTGGTAATAATAATACGTTAAATATAAACAATTTGAATAAATTGGAATCAGTAAGTTTTTAAAAATATGGCACATTTAAGTTAAAAATAAGCCTTACATTTGGCGACATGTGTTCACGCAGAGGAAAAAGTAAAACACAAGTGTTTGTATTGAACTTAAATATTTAAGTTTTATGTATAGAATTACGTAATTTCATTGAAAAAAAAAAAACAAAACAGTATACAGACTTAGTCGTATTGAAATTTGTTAAATTTCTTTTGTAGAAATATACGTTATCAGCACTTGCACAATTTAAACTCCCGGTATATTGAATAACTAGGTCAGATTATAAGTTTGTAAATATTAAGAAGTTTTTGATTCATTGCTGATACTACTTATATCATTCATAGTCATTGCGTAAAGACAATTTTTGTTTACACATAAATCTAACGAATTACAATTTCATATACAAAAAGCAATTTTAGACCTGGGTATTTAAGTTTTGACACGGACAAAATATTTTACAGCATTTTTATTGGTGGAAGTTGTTGGGAGCAATACCCTTACTCATATCCCAAAAGTCCCAACGAATACCATTTGGGGTTTGGCCACTATCTTGAAAAAACTGCATCAATATTTCAATTTAAGGTTTCGCTATATACTCAACTAATGGTCCTTAGGTGATAATTTAAGTGTCAAAATAAGCTTGTTTAAATGCTGAACCGATTGACATCAAAACCATGGCAGTACGGATACTGTTAGAGCCTATAATAGTTCTTTTTATGTAAATTTTTATTTTCTGTGCAACAGGGGTAATTTCTTACAAAACCTCCTTCCAAAAGTGGTACAGCGATAAAATTTGACATGAATGTTTAATTTGCCATGACAAACACGAAACAAAAGAGTGCATCGAAATATTTGGTTTAAAAGGGTGTTTTTTTAAGGGTCAAAGGGTACTTTTTCTAATTATACTCATTGTACATTCGATTTTTTCAGGTCTTAGCTATAACATGGGAAATTGCCAAAGTCGAGTTTTTTGAGTCTCAATTAGCCTCATTTTGACTAACACATTAGGGAAGTACAAATAAAGTCAAAATGAGACGATTTGACACTTAAAAAAAAACGTCTTTGGCAATTTCCCATGTTATAGCTAAGTAAGAACTAATAAAATCGAATGTATAATCAGTATAATTGAAAAAAAGTACCCTTTGAACAAAGATATGCATGTGATGTTTTTTATTCTTAATACTAAGAATTTATTACTATTTCTGATACCTCATCATAAAAACCAGCCCAGCTTCAAACAATAAAGACACTTTTTTAACAGACTCGGTTCTAGTTCAGAGTTCAACAATGAACCGGTTAAGACATTGAAACATATCTTTTCGTAGTTCAGTCCTCAAAGCAAGTCCTGCATCTGTGGAAAACTAGCCGGAGTTTCGTTTCTTCCGACGGAATTTTCTATCTATTGCAATGGCGCATTCCTCCGGTTTTTTCACCCTGAAGTCAATGGCGTCTTATACGATTTTAGTTTGGTAGGTGGTTACCAATGTTGCCATTTATTTGCGATGCTCTCAGATAACCCATCTAGCTATTTCAATCATAAAGTTTAAATTGCCTTTTTTGTATTAATAAGAACTGTCGTTCAACTTTCGATGTGATAAAAGTCACACAAATCCGAAAATTTCTATTTTGGTATTTTGTAACGATATTGTGTAATATTTTGTAACTCCTTTCAAGGTATCTGTTCTGAGAATAATTAATGGTGAATAAATCATATAACGAAACAAACGACACTTTGATAGCTGTTGTGTGTGTCACTGCCGAATGGGTTATACCCGGGGCGAGTGTTTAGATAGTTTTCAGCCCTATTACATTTAAAAGGCCAAAGGAAAAAATCCGTGTCTGACTCAAAAATTTATTTCGTTTGATAGTTTTATGTTACAAAAATGTTTGATTACTCGGAATAGTAATGGCTCACATTAAATTATTGCCGCCAAAAAAACTATATTAAAAACACGAAATCTTTTACTGATTTGTCATTATCAAATTATGCAACATACAAAACAAACAGAATTTTGATTTAATGTTTATAAGTTTCTTGAAATTATTTAAATATTTGAATTATAAATCTTGTATTGGGGGTACCTGCTATTAAACTAGATTTTGAAAGCAACCAATTATTATCTACATGCAAATGAAAAGCGTACAAACATTATAAATACGTCGCCGTTACGTTAGCAACATTGATAAAACCTAATTCTTAAACGGAAACTGTGTCAATAAACTTTAATAAGAACAGAACAGCAAATAAATTAGAATTTTCTATAAAATAGAGATAAGACAAGGGCAATGTCAAATCATTGCTAGACTAGAGATTTTCAGAATTAACGTGTTTTCTACATAAATTTTCAGCTTTGCTGTTCTCCGGCAACTATAAGAGTGTAAGTACCCATGAGAATCGTTTGAAATCTTAATTAGATAATAAAACAAAACAAAAAACTACAATGCAAACACTGCAGAGTGTTTTGAATTGTTTTCTTTGCCAAGGGATTAAGAAATTCGTGTGCACATTTTTTGCTTCAGTATTTTTGCCTATGGGACAGAAAAAGAACCTTTATCAGCACTATTTACAAACAAATATTACAAAAGTTTCGACCTGCTGGAGTAGACAAATCCATATAATATGTAGATAACATTCAAGGCTGTAAATATTATATCTTCAAGTTCATTTTTATGAAATTATAAAATGATTTTATGCAGCGCGCTCTTACCTGACATCAGTTTCATTAGAATCAGATGATTCTATTTAATTGGGATAACCACTTTCATCGATAAGAACAAAAAATAATGTCACGAGAAAACACTTAAATTTATTTAACGCGCAGAGAAGAATATACATAAGCATGGAATAAAATATTAAACACAAAGCATTGGGACTTTTGTTTGTGCTTGACTTTGTTACAGACTTCATTATTATTTTTATTTTGTTTTATATGTAATCGCGCTGGCACCTACTACCTACTAACCTTGTGTGTTTTTAGCAGAATATATCATTTGCGGCCGGTTTAATTGAGTTTGGTTTTTTCAGTACACTTGTTATTGAACGTGATTTTGAAAAGGAAAAGCAGTGATTCTAAATTAAACAGTCTTTAGATAAAAAAAACAAAAGAAAACAAATCAGAAAAATTATAAAATTTTAAAAGGGCTGCGGAAGATACCCTCACCTTTCAAGATTTTTCACACAACTAAACAAAGAACAGCTGACAAAACGTCAAAATCTGAAGGAAACGTCAAATTTGAAGTTTTTTTCTTTAACAGGGGTGGCCTGAGGAGAAAGAAAATCAAAACTTTCTAAGACCTAGATTACACCACAGTACATAATAATATGGTAGTATTTTCCGAGTTTTCATTTTAAAGCCCAGTACGCTGTTGAAGCGAAAAGAAAAATCCTATACAAAAATCACACAATGAAAAATATTGTTTTTGCTTTTCTTGGTGGAGACCAACGAAAAATTTCGTTTCGCATCAGCAGCGTACAATCATAACGATGTTGTTTTTCCGTTTATATAGGCGGGTATCGTATGTTGTCGAGCCCCCTATTAGGGGAGCTTACATGGTCGAGCATTTTCGCGAGCATGACTTGACAACATTGCTATGCTCGTCTATATGAATGGAAAAAACAACATCATGATTTCTGGCGAGCCATATTCTATTTGGCCATGTGAACACCCTCATTTGATTAAGTCTGCGAATGTGCCAAATTAATTTTAGTTATGAAATGTGACCAGTGGTATTCCCGATAAACCTTGAAATGATAATTCGTTTACCAGATTTTGCACTTTACCACGTTTGCCAAGAGCTTTACCAGGTTGCATGAATAACCCTATTAATTTAAATTCATGAAATTAGATTTTTCAGTTTTTTGAAACAGTCTTTGATTAAAGACTTTAACTCACAGATTTCAGGGGGTTAAATGAGGTTCAAGGTGTATTATAGAGCAGTTTTATCATGAACTCCATGCATATCGTGGATTTGTTATAAATTCTTGAAAAAGAATCACAGAACCCGTTCAAAATTGTAATTGCAGTCCGCTATTACTCCGTGAATCAAGATTCAAGAGTCATGATCATGACTCTTTTTGAAAATCAATGAGTACAAAAGGGATGCAAGGAGCAAAAATAACTATGCACTCATTGATTTTTGAAAAGAGTCAATACTCTTGCGTCATCGCAAAATTGAACATTTTGTACTTTTCACCAGAAACAAGCGCCGATACTTTTGCAAAAAGTGGCTTACCTAATTATACAAATGGATTCCGTGATACCTATGTAACAAATCTACGATACGATGGGAATTCATAATAAGGCCGCATTTTATTTTTGTAGTTTAATCTTTTAAAGTAAACAAAATGCACAGAATAATTTTATGCTCTATTATTTGGGGAAGACCGATTCGGGGTTAAATATAATCTAAAAAAAAAAACTGACTACAAGAAGCTTTTGACTACATAGAGGGTACTTTATGCAAAACTACAAAAGTAAACACATTTTTTTTACTATTACTAGCGCCATTTGCTGGTGAAATGCGAAAAATAGTACAAAAATTGTTTTTTAAACCAAAATCTAAGGTTTATATATTCTAACACATTTTTGTAAAAAGTTGCCTATTTCTTTAAATTCGAGATAATACACATTAATTTAAGTTATATTATTCACAGCCAACATAAGCACAGTTTTATAATTATGAAATAATAAAATTTAAATGAAGAAATATCTTACCGAACGTCCAAACACTTTAATAATGAAATTATAATGAATAATCGTAAAAAATGATACCCCGAAACTAATAAAAACTAATTACGATTTTGTTCTGTTATATACTTTGGAATGTGTTTTTTTCTTTTCTTTGAAAATATGCAAGCAAGTATAATAAGATTCAATATTTGAATTAAGAGTTCCGGAAGATAAGCAATATGCGATCTATTCAAGGCTTTTTGGATAGTAGAAGAAATATGTTTATTTTTATATGTACTAGCAATTAGCAGTGTTTGCTACTGCATTTGGTTATTTCGGTTAGCTACAACTTGAATAACGCAAAGAATTGGCACACAATTTCTTACATAATATTTCTTATTTATCGAACTGCCTTGGTGATGTAGCTGACTATATTGGAATTTATTGGAAGATTAAAAAAACAAAAGTACACAGTAACCCGTAACCCAGTGCAATATAAGCAAATGATTTTGAGGTATTGTTGGATATACAATCGAAGTCAATACAAGTTGGTACTCTATACAGGGTGTCAGGGAAACATTAAATAATCATGAAATGGCGTGAAAAAAAAATTAAAAATCCCATTATTTCGTTTCGCCCGAAAAATTTTCACGTGAAATATTTTTGTTAGCCCGGAATTCATTTGCGACTATTCAGTTTCATTGGATGTGTTACTGGTAAAATAAAGAATCACAACAACGTGATTTGCTCAAAATATGCAGATATGCAATGTTCGATTTTAATGCCATCGCATATGATTTGGAAGGTCGCAATTACTTGCATATGCTCGCAAACTGTCACAAAAAATTTGCAAAAACGTCGCAAACTTATGTTCCACCTCGGTGTCGCATATTTTTTGCATATCATTTCCGATCATATGCGGACTGTCCCAAAGGGGTGTTGAAACCAGGGTTAAATAATACCACGGAATAAAGCAAAAATCAACTCTGGTTTTTAATGTTAGTTTTGTTTCTATTTAACTGGAGTTACAGCCTAAATTGATGGGTCGATTTATTTTGAAATTGAAAACTGTTTAATTGTTTTTGATTTTTTTGGGGCCAAAAATAACGGTAACATCCTGTTTGGATATCAATTTTTTTTAAATTACTCATTCTTAGCAAGAATTTTAGGCAAAAAAACTATTTTTCGAAAAGCTCTGAGTAGAACCATTTTTTGGCGTTGTATTAAACGACTTAACCGATTTCGAGAAGATATTTTATACGATATTTGTTTGCTTGCCTTTAAATTGTTAAATGACAACATTTTAAAAATAAACTTTTTTAGTACATTCATCATGTGTTTTTTTTTTTTTCGGCATTCAAAAATTTGTTTCATTCCGAAGTTTCAAACAATATTATTAATTTTCTCCAGTCATAGGCAAAACCTGCAAAGAAAAGGTTATTTAGATGAAAAGAGAGCCTAAATCATAAAAACCGTTAAAACTCGGAAACGAGCTTGTACAAATTCGAAAATTTTTGAAACCGAAGTGGAAAATTCAGAGGCGATTTCGTGTAGCACCCGAAACTCGTCCTTCTACAAAAATCGTTTCCATTTTTGTGTTATAAAAAATTATAATTTTGCAGGAAAATGTAAGAAATTGAATTGTGTTTTATAATCATTAAAAAAGTAATTGTGTCTTTTTTGTAATAAGTTCCGAAAAAAACATGCGGAGCTATAGAACGACCGCCATCACGTGGAGTTCAAAAAATCTTGATCTCTAATTAGAAAAGTTGGAATCGGCATAATTAATTTTATTGACTAATTTTAATTTTGTAGTAAAATAATACTCAAAAAAGTTTTTTATCTTCATTTTCTGTAGTCTTTAATTCTGATTTATAGGAAGAAATATTGTTTCTCTTGTAAACAAGTAATTAATTATTTCAACAACAATATCTATTATTTAAACACTTCAGTTACCTACTATAACACTTTTTATATGTTGAATATACTCCTCACTCAACGTTTTTATTTACACAAACATATTTAATTTTTTACGAAATGATATTGAATTCAAAATTCTATCTTCGTACTTTGTTCGTAGTCGTTGTTATTTCGTATAATTTATCAAAAATCATTGAAAAATACCCCCGAACATTAACTGAAGGATATAAATATGTATCCCTTTTTAATGTGTTTCATAATAGACTTTCATGTTTGGATATAAGGTCACTCTTAGTTGAAACCAATATGTCACTGCACATGGCTTTGTTTCTTAGATTTATATCTTCTGTTAGAAGCAGTACATTAGTTATGTGTTCTTTGACTTGAAGGCAACAATTTAAAATGCTATCATCTGGTGATTTTACCTTAATTAGATGCTTATTTTCATCGGCAGAACTTTGTGCTAAAAAGATGTAAAATGTCAGAAAAAAAAAATAAAAATGATTTTTTATTAATTTTTAGGTTACCTTGAATATTTTGTGCTCTTGTTTCAAAAGCATTGTTAAGAAACTTTATAGCTCTTGTGGAACGAGTTTTAATACTTTCGCTTGGTGAACGTATTTTCAACTTATCCAATTCCTGCAGTACACAATAAGGAACGTATATAACAGTTCCCATAGTATCTGCAAGTTTAAGATTCAATAAAATAAAAACTACAAATTTTATTGCATAGGAATACTCACCACAAAGTTTCATCGTTGTCAATTCATCGACAAATGTTATGTTTTCCAAGAAAACATTTGTGTCGACAATGAAATAAAAATAGTCAATTTTCCATTGTTTCGCCTGCTGCTTTTTGTCTGCTGCCAATCGAAGTAGATTTTCATTTACAGTATTAAAATGTTCACTGTTGGTAGACACATTAGGTGAGCTAACATTCGACAAAAACGATGAACTTGTCTACAAAAAAAAAAGTGGAGAAACATTAAAGATTTGTAGCTCAACTAAAATATCCAACAAATTACCACATTGACTGGTGGAGAATCTTCAAGTGTTGGTTGCCAGTCCATTGACTCATTTTCTAGAAGCGATGTACTTGGTGTACACCCATGAGAAGTGCTAAAGCTAGAAACAGAAGAATCATTGAAAGGAGTAAGTATACTCTGTGTATGATTACGGGCAGTCTGTTGACTTATCAAGGACTTTCTTAACCGATCCAGTCTTTCATTAGCTGATATGGGAAGTCTAAATTCCTGCGATGAAACTTTCCGTACAGGTTTTTTGCTTTTGAAGCAAGGCTTTGAATTATGTGAAAGATTTGAAGTTTTTATCCCGTCTTCCGTGCTATTTCCCTTGTTAGTGTGAATGACTTTTTTAAACACACTGGAGCAGTAATCTTTTATCACTGACATAATGGTCGACTTTTGATCTTTGGAAGGTTCTACGTTCTGATTGATATCACATTCGACCTTCTTTTTGGCTTCTGGTCGAGTAGTTTTTTCTTCGCAAACTTTATACTCATTGCATTTTCGCATTTTCTTTGGGTTACTAACATTTGCAGATTTCGGTTTGTTTAAAAGTGGTTTGGTCATAGAGGAGCTAGATGCTACAATCATGTCTTCATCGTGTTTTCGTTTTTCAGCTTTTTTCTTAGAGGTGTCTTCTAATGGTCTAGATGGTTTTTTGGGAATTCGAAATTTGTTTTTTTCCAATTGAACAGCATTGCTCTGATCTTTATTTAGTTTATTTCTATCCATAGTTTGTTTGGCAACACTACTTCCCTGATTTTTTTCATCAGAAATTTGGCTTTTCTTTGAACTGGAAGCTTCTTTATTAACTGCTGATGGTTTGTTTACCTTAAAAGAATCTTTTTTCGCTTCCAGTGATTGTTTGGCGGAAAAGTCGAGTTTTTTATTTTTAATACCATCTTTGTGCCTTGTTTTCTCTAGATTCTTTTGAAGTCTTTTAAGACGATCTTGAGCGGGAGTTTTCATCGTACATTTAATAACTAAATATGAAATATTGTGCACACGTTAGCTAATTTATTATTGCTAAATTTTTAATTAGACTGGGTACCTACCTGAAATATTTTGAGCTTCTTTCGATAATTCTGTGCACCAACGTGTTTCACCTGTATGCTTGTTAAACATATAATAGTGGTTTGGTCGGCTTTTCGATTGGAGTCGCACCCAATTGTTGTTAGTTTCTATTACGGATTTTTTGTCCATAGTGTTGTTTTGGTTAAGATAACAGTAACAAGAAATTTAATAACGTGATGAACTGACAACAGAAAAATTATATTTCTAATTTTTTTTTTGACGATGAAATGTCAAAATATTTATAAGGTGCTGCCAGAATGCATGAAATCATTAGGTCAGTTTATGTATTGTTTTATTTTGCGTCAACACTAGGTCTGTTTGGTAGCTTCGACATTATACTTCGTTTTTTTGTACAATCCTGTTTAAAGTTGAAACAAAAGAGCCAATAAAGAGAGAGAGTTCTCCCAAAAAAACGCGACATGTCACACACTTCAGATGAAGTGAACAGAGACACATCGCATATGTTGTGAACATTTGAAATTTCTCTCAGTTCCACAATTCAATTCAAGTAAAGAAAGCAAAAAAAATTGATAGGCATTCACAAAACATGCTAAAAATTCAAATTATTATGGCTTCCCTTGTGTGAGAGAGATTTTCCCGTCTATTTTGTATGCGAACTAGTTCACTGCTCGTGGCTTTCCAATAGATTTCTCCACACAGCTTCACGAGTAGATTCGCGAATGAACTAAAATACAAATTTGTATAGATTCACGACCTGTTTCACAACTGTGTACTTGGCTTTAAAAAGTCGTGCTATAATGAAGTGCGACAGTGCGTAACAACATGTGCGACACGATTTTTATATGAAAAACATTTGCGCTTAATTGCATTTGGTGTATGTACTCTCATTATAACGCTTTGTAAATAAATTTTGGAGTTGTCGTGTCGCACTTTGGTTTGGGCAAGCCTTAAATGACCAAAATGAAACGTTAAAAGTTTTCCACAGTTACCATTTCCATATGGTAAACTTTTACCAAACAAATTTGTGTGGAAACGTTTACCATAATATGGTAATCCGGTAATTAATTGTGTGTGAAAATAGAATGCATACTGCAGAATGAAAAGCAGAATGAAATTTTTCAATTTTATCATTCACTTTTCCACAACTTTTTTTTAGCGTCAAACTTTTCAAAAAAAAAAAAATAGAATTTAGTAAAGTGTGTTCAGGGTCTTAAGACAGTGGGTTACAAAAAAAATTAAATGTCAACTGTTTTTTTTTTCTGCCAGTGCGATAACAGATTCGACCGGCTAGTCTGTGGAATCAACCATTTAGATTTTGGTTAAAAATAATTTTAATTAAATTTGGTTGGGAATCGACTGACTCTCATGTACAGTGCTGCTTATATTTATCATTTAAAAATATATTTTCTACATCTTTCCATACGTTTTATAAAGTTAATCAGAAAATTTTCATCATGATTAAGGTAAACTTTTTTCAATCACAAGATAGTTATCGTTTTTTTTTTTATTGATGAACAAATACCCAAATTAAAACAAAAACTAACACCTTAATCATTTATTAAAGTCCTCAATTGTTTAAATTTCATCGTTTGATTTTAGTTAATTTTTAACATTATTTCCCAATATCTACTCACCAAAAATTTAAAATCATATCATTTGAAGTCCAAAGTCCATCGAAGTCATTACATCAATACATACAAAAGCCATCATTAACGGCATTAACTTGTTGAGTTTTTCCCTTATTTTCCATTTAGAATGCAGTATCACTTGTAACTGGGGGTGCTTCTGGATTGGGTCGTGCTACTGCTGAGCGTTTAGCGCGCAATGGAGCTAAAGTAGTACTTGCCGATTTGTCGACCTCCAAAGGTAACGAGGTTGCCAAGGAATTGGGTGAGAACGTTGTATTCGTTCCAGTCGATGTAAGTTCTGAGAAGGATATTGAAAATGCCCTGCAGGTTGCCAAAGATAAGTTTGGACGTCTTGACTTGGCTGTTAATTGTGCCGGAACTGCTGTGGCCTTCAGGACATACAACTTCAACAAGAGTCTCCCTCATAAGTTGGAAGATTTTGCCAGAGTGTTAACCGTCAACACTGTTGGTACTTTCAATGTGATTCGTTTGTCTGCTGGCTTAATGGGAGCCAACGAACCCAACCAAGATGGACAACGTGGTGTTATCATTAACACTGCTTCTGTCGCAGCTTACGATGGTCAAATCGGTCAGGCTGCTTACTCTGCATCTAAGGCAGCTGTCGTTGGTATGACTCTACCAATTGCTCGTGACTTAAGCACTCAAGGTATTCGTGTGTGCACCATAGCTCCTGGCTTATTTAACACTCCCATGTTGGCTTCCTTGCCCGAAAAGGTTCGTACTTTCTTGGCCAAGAGTATCCCATTTCCACAACGTTTGGGTGAACCTTCTGAATACGCTCATTTGGTTCAGGCTATCTATGAAAATCCACTCATGAACGGCGAAACTATCCGCATTGATGGTGCTCTTCGCATGCAACCTTAAGATAAGTAAAATATTCTCAAAACCAAAAGTGCATTTATAATTTGAAGTCAAAGTTCCCGATTTTGTTTTTATTTGAAATAAAATTTATAAGAAAGAAAAAAATATATTTGATATGGAAATGAGCTGTAATTTTTTTTTTGTTTCTTGGTAATTAAATATTTTCATTTGGGAGATTTGTTGTTGCTTAATTTTTTTATTCTTATCAGTTCGCGTAGGTATGCGTTCATATATGATGGACATTGGACTTAAGAATTTATGGTGGACTCTAGGAGCATAGGTTCAATTTATAGGTGAGCAGCGATGTCTTCCAAGACTGCATGTTATGGATAAGAAATTGATAAATAAAAATAAAAAATAAATGCGTTTTATTTAGCAAATAATATTGATGTGAACTTAAGATTTTCAATTTTAATTAAAACAAAAAAGAGGCCTGGCCGGGACAAAATATTTTACAGCAATTTTATGATATGATATGAACATTTTTGTCACCAATTTCGTTAATCATACAGCCCTATAACTGTTTTCAATTATCAATACGATATTTGATAATTATCAATAAAATTGATGCACTCGTTTTATCGTTAACAATTTTCAATTTTGTTGATACAAGTTTAGATTTAAGAACTACTGTGAATAGTTCCATTGGTTGGTTGACAAATACTCGTGTAAAAATTATTAGCTACTTTCACTTGAAATACGCAATAAAACTATTTTTTGCAGAATTATTATGACTTAGTAGATTTCACGGGGAAAAATGCGCAAAACCACTCGGAGAAAATATGACTACCGAGTAATTTCACTTAAAAACGTGCACTGCATGAACTTTTTTTTTCATTCTTTTTTGTGTCTTTATTTTTGTTGTAATAAACATACAAATAACGAGAAATAAACATTAAAATATTATAAATAAGGTTTCTTCAATGCAAAAGAATGACAAACAACCAAAATTCAATCCCGAACTAAAATGTCAAATCAAATACCAATTCACAAGCGTTATATAGAAATCAAAATGGTCTTTAAATTTTAAATTGACAATCGTAATACCAAAATTTCAATTAATTGTTAACGTTTTGACAAACGTAATTAGGGTGATATTCTGGGTGACTGCATCAATAGTGCAATCTTAGGTTTAGCTATATTTATTAAACTAATTGTCTTTGAGATAAAAAAAGCTTATTTGAATGCTGAATCTATTGAGATCAAAACCAAAGTATTATGATTTCTACATTTCTACAGGTACATTTTGTTTTTTCAAAGCCCTCCTTCAATGATAGCGATAAAATTTGACATGATGTTTCATTTACAATGAGTTTTTACTCAAAAAAAAAAAGAAGAAAATAATAGAAGAACTTAAAAAAAGGTTAAAATATTCATATGTTCATTAGAATCAAGAATAAAAAAAGATCACAGTCTCGTAGGCGAAATGTTTTTTTTTTCAATTACACTGACCTTATATTCGATTTTTTGGGATCTTAGCTATATCTTGGTAAGTTCCGGGAAATTTCCACAGACAAGTTCTTAAAGTTATTCATGTTTAAACCCTGTTATTTTTTGTTTGCCCACAAGTGATATGTGCGAGAAAAAATGAAAGGACTTTGTCACATACTGTGATGCAACATCAAATTTCGTTCAGTTTTGAACGAGAGTTCATTATAGCATTTTTAACCATTTCTGATTGAACACCAAAGACTTTTGTTTAATATTGTCCGAAAGTGCATTAAATCATTTATACCAAAAGCTCTCGTCAACATAGATCGAAAGTGCGTCCAATGCGTTTGCCATTTTTGGTTAAGTTTCGAACCAAATTGAATTGAATTGGCAACACCAATGAATGAGGTTTCTAGATAATTTTCAAAAGATATGTATGCCATTTTTAACATTTTCGTAAAAATGATTTTTCAAAAAAAAATTTCAATTTTTTTTAAATCCAAAAAAAAAAAAAAACAATGTTAGAAAATTTAGTTTCCAAACTTTTCTATAGCATCTTAAAAGAATTCATGAACAAAAAAATCGAGTCATTCCAAACAAATTACCATAATTTTTTCACTGAAATCATGATAGTTTTTTTCGAGAAAAAAGGGTTTCTGCAAAAAAAAAATTAATTCCAAAAACCCTTTCATCCAAATAGTAAATCATCATATCCGTTTTTGGCTGCGGCTGTGGCGAGAGACATAAAAAATATTGTCGGACACACTTGTTTGCATTCTCTATCATCGTACTATTTACTATTTGAGGTTTGGACATAATTTTGTAAAAACTTCGTTTTGCTTTCAATTTTTTTTTGACTTTGCATAAGCTATACCTGTGGGTCACCTCCACAACTTTAAATCTGGACTACACGATTGTTTACATTTATTTTTGCTTCGTTGACTTGAACTTTGTTAAGTGCCTTCTTTGTCGTAACTAGCTCGATTCTTTTGTGCCACTTCATCGCACTATAGGTGATGATGGCTCTCATTATCATCATGGTGTTCCTGAGAATGTTTAGTTTACAGCTCCATAATTTGCTAGAGAAGCCTCAAACGTCTCTATCAGTTTCAACTAAATACAAGTTCGACATGCGGACCCCGTACAACCTTTTAACTACATTTTGCAAAACCAATTAGCGCCATCATATCCAAATATTTATGTTTTCTACAAAAAATTATTTTTAAGCCTGGAATTTCAGACAATTCAATCATAAATCAACTATTTTTTTAACGGTTTTTCTTAAATACTTCAGGTATACTGATTCTTAACAAAACAACACCCAATTACTATAGAACTTCATTTGACCACACAATACAAATTCAAAGACAGGTTTATTGTTTCTTTCTTCTTAAAAAAAAAAACACGAGAAAACACAATGGAATTATCATTCTTACAAAGTCTGAAACGATACATAATCCTTAATCCCTATCCCAGTTAGGGTTGCCAAATAGATAATGTATATTAATTTCAAATCCCCCATACACTTTTTCAAAAAGTTGATAGTATTTCTATAACTCTTTTATATTTGTTTGTTCTCAAATCTGGAAATTTGACTTGTACTGTTCTTCCGCTCACCGATTCAATTATTTTCTATGGCTCTACGACATTATTTAATAATTTTACATAAGAAGGCCTCTGTATATTTAACCGAGAACTGCATCCTGTCAGAACGGCAACCCTATAACATAAAACGTTGCGCATTGTGCTTGCATTGATCATTTTTTGAAACCTTATTTTAACAAATTTGTACATCCAGTATAACAGCACATTTCAAAAATGTGCTATTAAGATTAGCTTGTGATGTTTTTGTATTGCGTGCTTAGTACAATTTGCATGATGCTAACCCGATATGAATCTATTTTTTTTTAATAATTAAAATATCGAATCTGATTTTCATCAAGAATGTAGAAGGCAAGTTCTTTAAAATAATAGTACACTAATTAAAATTGGTATGAAGATTAAGTATTTCATGAGAATCCAGGATCAGAAGAGTCGATTCAAATATTTTGAAAGGATGGGTGTTTTTTTAGTGTTGTTATTTGTTTAATAATTATTTCAATACATAAAACAGATTAAGAGTTTTGTTTTACTTCCTTATAACCTTAACCTCATCGACTTTTATGGTTAAAAGACAACGACGTTTAAAAACTAAAAAATTTACTACCACAAATTATTAAAAATTAATAATATATTACCGTAAAGTTGCAAACTTACAGATGCCGCCTCGTGATTTGTAAGAATTCCGTAGGTTTTTTTAAATTTTGTTGTCCCGGTTTCTATTGGTCCTTAAGACCCAACTATAATAGTTACCATTACCTAACGAGCTTACATGCCTATTATAGTTGGGCATTTAGCTTTTTACTTACGTAAGAGAAAACCATAATATGGTAGGGTTGTTGTTTTTGCAGGGTTATTAACAATTTTTCTCAAAATACACACATCTGCAGGATGACCACCTTGAAGAAAAATTATGGATGTGAACCAAATTTTTTTCTTTAATTCAATCATTGTCTTTATTAAAAAAAAAAATATATATACTGTAATTTCATGATGATCCAATCACCTCAAAGCTTAAACTCCTTAAAATATAGAAATTTCATAAAGTCAAAGAAGTAGTTCTTCCATTTTGAATCTCCACAAAATGATCCATTTCTTCACAACTAAAACTTGTAATGTGCTCTCAAATAGAAACCAACTCCAAATCCACGCATATTTCTTATAACTGATAAAAAGAAACCAAAGAACCACTATTTTTGTTATTGAATACAATGAATTGGAGGCGTATTGTGTCAATACCTCTTTAACCCTCAACAGGATCTCTCTCAATCTCAACAGGTCAGACAAAATCTTCACTGCTTGCAGTTTGAGGGAATAACAAGAGCGAGCCAGCATAATATTCCTTTCTACCTGCTGAGATTTGATTCTGACTTACAAAAGTGTGTGCGAAATAGCAAACGAAAATCTTGGCCCCTGTCCACAGGTTACATTTCCATTCTATAGCTACACTTCTAGTTGTAGTTAAACCATTGACACGGACGGAACTCTTCGGATACTGTGCATATTATTTTGTTCTTCTTTTGCTTGATTTGTTTCGTACGAGTATTTGAAATAAAGTAACGGACACTCTGAGAATTCCGGTTTGATTTAGGAGGAATCTGTTGAATAATAATTGTGTAGTGGCACTTATTTTGTTTCTTCTTTTTTGACATGGAGGAATCAACCTTCCAAATGAAAACTTTGCAAGACTATGAAGTAATATCAGTGATCGGGAGTGGTGCATTTGGGACATGTTTCAAGGTGCGCGATAAAGATAGTGGTTCGATCTATGCCTGGAAAGGCATGGACTATGATGAACTTAGCGAAACGAAAAAGGAATCTTTGATATCAGAAATAAATGTTTTGAGACAATTGAAACATCCAAATATCGTGCAATACCATCACCACATCGTCAATCATGAAACAAAATCAATATTCATTGTCATGGAGTGCTGTGAAGGTGGCGATCTCTCACAACTTATCGACAAGTGCCGAACGGAAAAGATGCGTTTCGAAGAGAAATATATTTGGAGGATTCTATTTCAAATTTGCAAAGCCCTACAGGTTTGTCATAATAAAATCAAAGAAGGAACCATCCTCCATCGAGATATTAAACCGGCAAACATATTTTTAGACACTGAAGGGAATGCAAAGCTTGGAGATTTTGGATTGGCTCGTGTCCTACGAAGGAATGAGAATTTCGCTGAAACTTTTGTTGGAACACCTTACTATATGAGTCCAGAGATTGTCAAGGGCTCTAAGTATGACCGAAAGTCGGACGTCTGGGCTGTGGGTTGCCTTATTTATGAAATGTGTTCCCTTCGGCCACCCTTTAAGGGACGAAAATTTGAGCAATTATCGAAGAATATTTCCGGCGGAAAGTTCAATTGTATTCCTTGCTGTTACTCGAGTGATATGCAAGAAATCATCTCGTTTATGCTTGAGGTGGAAAATGATAGCAGACCCAGCATTGATATAATTACACGACATCCAGTTCTGATAAGAAATATTGTAAATATTCCAAATGAATTTCCTAAATTTATTTCAATTGATGAACCCGAAGAAGATTCAAAGTGGAAGCTGACGTTCACTCCAAGAGAAGATCTTTCTAGCACAGCATTTACTCACTTGACTGTGGATGAAGAAGTGGATAAACATGTAACGGGAGTGTCAACACCAGTTTTGCGTTCGGAACTATTCAATTCCACCAAACGAAAAGTGATTCCTCGAACGCTTAATTGCTCTGATCCAGAGCTCTATGAGAGTATACGGGAAATTGAAGAAAACGGAGAACCGACAATTAAACCCACAACTAAGGGATTTAGTCCAACTCTTATAACACAGACAATTTTCGAAAAGGCACTTCAAGATCGTTTACATGCAATACGTGCCCATGAAAGCTTACTCAAACATAGAGAAGCAAATCTCCTGGTGCGTGAGAAAAATCTTAATGAACGGGAGAAGCGTGTTCAAGAGATGGAGAGAAACATAGAAGTAAAACAGGCTGCAATGGAACTTATGTCTAAACGTATAAATAATGAAAGAAAGCCTAAACCACCTCGTCGGACATTATCAACTCGTAGTAGTGCTCCGATCAAAGATTGCAACGATACTTATTGTAGTATTGAGCCTAACGAAACGGTAGTAGCACCTACAGTTGCAAAACTCAATTTTGCCGCTATGCCACCACCAAAATCTCTTGCGCGAAAAGTGACCTTTAAATCTCCAAAGAAGTTTACGAAGTATGACATTGAAAATATTCCACCAGCCATAGCTACGAGTGGCGGACGTGATTCCAAGTGCAGTACACTCCGTTCTAGTGTATCGTCAAAAACAAGTGAAGAATCTGATGGAGGTCATAGTCATAAAAGGAAATCAATTCTTTCAATCTTCGGTCTAAGCAAGGTAAACAAGGATAATAAAGCAACAACAAATCAACAAGATACAAAAAGTTCCTCTCAGGTAATTGATAAATGCCAGCCAGAGGAACTATCTTCAATGTGGACTTCAGAAAATAAAAAGGCTGCGTTCGATATGCTGGCAGCAATGAATGCTGCCGCTGAGAAATTTGGAAACAACGACATTGAGGAAATGAATTCCCGGAAATGTCGAAAATCAGCACACGAGCGAGGTGCATCTTTGCGGCGCAGTCAACTTATTCGAAGGTCAGTCATTGGGTTATCTAGTGGATTGACAAAGCTACCTGACCATGGATCTCGGATAATTGTTTGAAGATTTTTTCTTGTTTGTTTAATCTTTGTGTTTATGTAAGGGCAATAAAAAAATGTAATTTGGCTTTGTGATAGATAGAAATGTGATTCAGGGATATTCCTAGGTTGTAAAAAAAATACATTAAGATCATTGTAGATATAGAAAGTGCTTAAATAAAGAATTTGTATTTACTATTATATATTTTGAAATGTTTTTTACGTGGAGATACCTACGGTTCATTTTGTTGGTAAGCTGGGTTGAAAAGCATCAATTAGTTCGCCACCAACTCTACATTACTACAGAACAAGTATGTACAGTAGCGACAATATATATAAAATAGTATGTTCGTGTCTGACATGAACTAAGCTATTTTACGTGGTACTGGCTTGTATGCACATGAAGATTTTCCTTTTCTAAGAAGTTTCTTAACCGTCGTCTGGTGTCTTCTGAGTCATGATCCTGTTGAAATAAAATGTGGATTCATATGTTTTCCGGAATATCCCTATACAAAATGAGCAGTCATCTGGGTGCTTACTTGGATTACTGAAGCACTTGTTAACGGGTGAGTGAAGCATTCAAAAATCCTTAATACCCGACTCCAAAATTATTACAATAACTTTTTCAAACAGTTAAACCCGTGACGGAGGATCGATAAGACTGTGGAGCAAGAAATTGTGGGATGATTTTAAATCACCCGAATTTTTTTTCAGAAAATCGATAGCTACACCTACAGTGGCATATTACATTTTTACGGAATGAAGTGTAGTACAGCCGAACGGTTTTCAGCCATACATTTCTGAAGAAGATATGACAAAATGATGACTTAATTAAAACTTTAACTCACATAAAAGGGTCCAAGGCACACAGTGGGATGAAATAGGATTCTAGCTCTTTTCTATTGCTCTTGGTTTTTTAGAGGCCTAAAGTTAATTTAATTTTTTAAGTAAAATGACTGCTTTTTTAATCTATTGATTGATTTTATTAATTAAAATAAAAGGATCAAAGTATTTTTTTCTCATTTGTAAGAAGTGTATTGTTAACAGTGATCAACATTTATTATTTTTTTTAATGGTTGCTTATAATTTACATTATTTATTATAATTAATTTTTTTCAATAATTTTTTTTTGTGAAAAGCCCGCCAAACACCCGCAACCTATTGTGTTTACAAATTTTAGGTTGCCTCTAAACCTTATCAAATTCATGGCCCACTACGTCTCACTCGATTATGTATTTGAGTTTTTGTGTTTATAATTTTAATGGACGTTAAATGTCCATTAAACCGTTAGTTATTTTTATTTAAAAAAAATATGCTTTTTGCACCACAAAAAGGAGACTGATGAGTGCATAAGTGGCAAAGCACGAAATAGCTATATCTCCAGCCAAACAAGAGTGGTAGCGCCTTTAAGTTGTTGTTGTTGTTCAAACATTCAATCAAAATTGAAAATTGTTGGAAATGACTTAAAAATATATAAAAAAAACATCTTTGTTCTCAAATATTTAGAGACTGTTTCCGTCTTTATATTTAACTGCCAAAAGTGATTGTTCTTAAAAAAAAGGCTGAATATAACAAAACGTGGAAACTTGAGAAGTTAGTAACTAAGCCCTGACATAATCAATAATCATGCAAAAGGTCCAACGGTCCAGTTCTATAAATATATGTTTTAAAATTAAACATACCATAATTTTCTAGTGATGTATTCAATTAACTTATTGTTCAAGTTTTTTTAGGGAACATTTAAAATTTTTGAAAATTAAGAGTTGAATGTATAGATTTTGGGAGGGCATAAGAACTTTGGAAATGTTCTGGTGGGGCACCGTTCGACAAATTTTGGTTAACACTGGTGTAAACATTCCTGAAGGTAACTTCTGCAAAATTTATGTAATTTGTAAGTAAAACTTACGTGTGTAATCCCTGCCTATTATAGTCCTTATACAATAATTTCTCTGCTTATATTAATGGCAAAAAAATTGTTGCGCACTTTAAATTTAGAAAAAATACTCTTCTTTGTAACTGTGTTTAAATTACGTTTATATATTTTTTGATTGTTTAGATATAAATTTTCAAAGGTGTTTCATTTTTCCTGACCGTGCTATTTTTTTTTACTTTGAGGTCAATTTTCTTGGAAAAATGCGTAGTTTGTTTCATTAAATCATCGATAAGTGATATCGACTTTGAAGACAGAACTTTACTGAATAATTGGGACATACATGAAGAATATGTGTTTTTTTTGGTTGGTGATAAAATTTGCAAATGTATTGCACAGCAGTGTATTTAAGAACAGTATACATTTTCTAATGTAATAGTTTTCCTAGAAACAAACTCAACACACATTTTTTGAACGAATGGTTTGTTTTGATGAGACATAAAAGAAAATAAACATACAACAAAATTAAATTTATTTTTTGCTTTCCTTAAAAATATGAAAAATATGTACGTATGTTTTGACTTTTAGCTTTTTTCTTGGATACTTTGAATCAACTGCAACACTCCCATTTGAAATTGCAAAACTTGTCTTTCGTTAAAATTTCTCAGTGATGGTAAAACACCTTTAATAAATGACACATGTCGATCTTCTTGTTCTCTAGAATCTACTAATTGTGATATTTCTGATTCGGCAGGATTGGACATTGTGCTTTGTGAGTATGTAAAAGAAGGTATTTCATGAAAAACTCCTCTTTTATCATGATGGTACTCTGTTTTAGATTTGTCCTTATAAGTTACAGATGTGTTTTCAATCTGGTCTAACTCTGGTTTTTCTTCAATGCTTTCAGTATCATTTTTACTATGGATCTCTGATTCATTTATATATTCATTATCATTAGTTGTCAATTCTTCCATTGAATTAAAATCCATATGCATAAGCTCGGATTTAATTTTAAATACTGATTGTCCAGATAATTCATCAGTAGATAAATTTTGTGTTGATGTGGGTGATTTAGGTTTTTTTTTAGGTTGTTTGATTTTGATTCCTTGATTCAAGAACTTTAGCTCTTTGTCATAAACATATTTCTTGTGTCCTTTTTCGCCTCTAATTGTTTTGACTAAGTTTTTTCTCCAGCTATCTTTTACATTTCTCCATTTTCTTATAACAATGCCACCTGCAATAAAATTAATATTATGAATTATTTAGAAAAAAATTATAATAATACCTAAATTAAAAATTTTAAGGTTAATTCTGTACGAGTATTTTCCATGGTTTGTGTTTTTTTTAAAGAATTAAACTATTGAATGAGTAGTTACCTGCAAAAACTAAGAAGATGGCGAAAAACTAACTTTTAGTCCGGATGGCCACTGCAAGAGTGCTTTACTCATCGAGTTAAAGAAAACTTCAAATGAGAAGTGAATGAAGACTATTAGTAGGTACGAAAACTACAGGGCTTCCCGCCTTCATCCTATCACGATTGGCGTGGTAAGGTGCATGCGGTACCATTTCTAAGATGTGGTTGAAATTGGTGTCAAATTAAAATTAATGAAATCCACTTTTAAAATACATTTAAGGTCAGATTTTTTAAGGTTAGATTCGATTTACGCGAATTTTTCTTTAAATTGTAGTTTATTCTGTGTTGCTTCAAAAATTTTGGACATTTTTTTATGTCAAATCAAAGCTAAAACAAAGCAATTTCTGAATATTTGTGTGGGTACGCTCAAAAAGAGAGGAGAGAGGTATTCATTTCCCCTCTTTTGAAAATTTCTGCCCAAAGAATTTCTTGCTGCTGATATATGAGTTCTCTCAAAATCATTTGATGATGCAAAACAAAAAAATTAAATCAACTATCAAAAAATTAAAAGTCAATCAGAAAGTAAATTATTATAAATAAAACAAAAAGTGTCAGATATTTGAGATCATCGTGTTCAGCAGTATTTGAGCAGTTTTGACCGTAATTGAGAGAATTTCATTCCCACTCTAAAAGATTTGATGGATTTCATATTTCAGCCGAAAAAGTTCCCAAACGGACCTAATTTTGGTGACAACTTGCGGTAGGGTTGATCAAGAGGCCACTGCCTAAATTATGGTAATGGCAACAAAACCGAAAGCTTAAATGGAATATATTAAACGTAAAGTGAAGTTGAAAACAAATTTGGTGGATTATGTGAATTCCTAGCCAGCCGAAACACGGCTGTATGTTTCTTCACTATTGTAGCGAACACCAAACTTAATTTTACTAAAATCAAAAAATAATACAAATTATGATCGAAAATCCACTTCTGAATTTTTTTTCACACAAATAGATTTTACTTATACTTATTTTAAACATGAACAGATTTTAAGGCAGATTTTTCGTGACTAACTTTCCAGTCAACTTTCCAATAAAATTGACTAAATTGGAAGAAGCTTGGCTAAATATTTAGTCCCTATAGTTTCTGAAACCTGCCCATTTCATATGAAAAACTCACATGTCATATTTGACATGACAATCCCCAACACAAATTGATTTTCTTGATTTTGATCCTCAACTATAAAAAATCATCATTGTTTTAAAATTAGTATCGACTACAAATGTTATAACTTATTTGGAGCCTAAAACGTAAGTTTTTATGTTTTTTTTAAATTTTTCTATCACTCAACTAATTTTTTTTAAACTAATTTTTTTCATAAAAATCCAAGTAACTATAAGAAGAGCAAGAACGTGCAACCCAGTCGTGCCTTTTATATTTTGAAGCATTATTAAAATAAAATATACTTACGATAAATATTTCTATCTGCTTGGCTTAATACAGCATATTCTTCATTATATTCCAAACAAATTTCATCCCAAGCAGCAAGGGTTGCATTTTTATGTTTAAATAATTCCAAACGATGGTCCCAAATAACAGGTTTCATTTCGACTAATGGAATTATTTCTTGGATGTTGACTTTTCTCCTGTCTTCGTTCATTGTAAAATAACTGATTTTCTCTTTAATAAAATACACCCTTATATGTATATTTTCGTTTCTCTGCGTGGATTCGCCTTCGATCAAAGGTTGTTTGCGACTGAAATTGAATATACTGAAAAATATTGCGGTTGTCGACCGGTATTTCTCTCATGGAAATATTAACCAATGCGGTCACTGCCTCTTGCCGGTCGGCTGATATCGACCGCTTTTTGCTGTTGATGTTGTGTTGTGTGGTGCGTGCAGCTGTATGTCTATGTAATTATTTTGGAGTGTTGATTGCATTTTTCATCCGGTTGCCTGACGCTGACGACACATTTTAAACACATTGCTCACTGTCATTATGACATGTAGGTATGTATGTATGCATATAAATTGGTTTGAGTGAACGATTTTATGAGTAGGTATATTTGTGCATATACATATATATGATGCAAATATGTAGGTAACTAATATATGCCAAGTTATACATTCGTAAAATAATATCGAACTCGAGATAACAATCAAACCTGAGACCTGGGGTGGAGTCGTGTAAGATGATTTTTGATAGTTGACAGTCAAAGACTCATATTAAATTTTGTATGTTTCCATAATTGCAGCCTACAGACAGTTTTTCCTATTAACCTTTGAAAAACAATTTGAAGTTACTATAACCAACAACATGCCATTACCATGATAGAGAAAAGAAATAAAATGGGCCCAACAAATTCCTCAAATTGACAAAAAACCATTTTTTTAGCACTAAAACTTTTTTGTTTTTCTTTTTTTTTTTTTTTAAATAAAACCCTTTTTTTCTAATGAAGGTAAACGAAAAAAAAAAAACTTTAAAAAACACTTTAGACCAGAAAGATATGGTCTAAGCAAGGTCAAGAATATTAATTCTTGAGTTTGTTTGATTGGTGTCTACGCAAAATCCTTCTATTGGCTTTTGTTTAAACTGCATTTAAAGAGGGCGAGTAGTGGGGGTGTGAATATTTGTCAAGCCTTATAGTTTAAGAGCCGACAGCAAATTTTGGAAATGGATGTATAACCAAAACCTGAGTATGCAACTTTATAGGTATACGCGTGCTGATTTCAAATTCGAGAGTCTGTCTGGTTTATTTTTCAGCCTTCTGTAGTTTTAGGGAGGTTAAAAAACGCTATTATTCCAATTCATCTGATATAGATAAATACACTTCAATTGAATTTTTAAATATTGAAAATGATGTTCTGTCATTTTTTCCAAGTCTGTAGACCTCAAAGAAAAAATGTATATTCTCTATCGATTTCTATCCAAGTCAAAAAAGACGGCCAAAATATTTTGAAAATTCTGGAAGATTGTATCTACATTTTTTTCCTTCTAGGTTTTTTCCCTATGTTCTCTTTTCCCATGTCCTCTTTTTATCCGCCACAGGCGAAAACCATGTGTATTTTCTACATCAAAAAATTGCATTGCGTTTGGTATTAATACTTGGTACATTTTTGAAAGAAATTTGTATATTTGTATAGGGGCCTCCAATAGAGTTGTAAGGCCCCAAAACACCTGCGAGGTCAGCTATTAACTCCTGTGTCCAAAATAAAGGCGCATCCAATAGAGCTAACTGAATAACTGAAAGGGCCTCAAACAGATCTGTAGGTATCTCCACAGGAGCTTAACTGTTTCCAACAGAACTTAAAAGGTCTCCCAGCTGCTCTTTGGGCCTCAAAAGTTATATCCAGGTCTCAGAGCTGTAACGGACCAAGTAAAAAAAATCTAGTTCTAAAATCTGCGCAATTCTTACCCCTATAAAGGTCTGTCTAAGTTTGGTCAAAAAGTGTTTCGATTCAAATTGTCATTTGTTCGAGAAAAACATTCAACATAAGATTCAATGGTAGCGTATTTTCTTTAACTGGTTATATCTCCGAATTTACTTTTTGTAACTTGGTTCACTGCAGCTTTAAGCCATCCATATATTTAATGTGGGGTCATAGTGAAAACCAATTCTATGATAGATTTTTACTCAAAAGAACAAAAAGTACCGCAGAGGCTCTTGTGAACTTCTCGCTCATCCAGTATTCCTGTGGTCCAGGTCGCCCCTGGGTGAGTATTCCGTTTCTTTGATTAGCTCAAGAATGTGTTTTACTTCAAAATGTAACTTTAAACTACTCACATTCCAATTTTTTTTTTAATTTCACGAAATTTTGATTTTTATTCAATAATATCCTGTTATATTCAGAGATGTAGTTGTAAAATTTTTATTTTATTGCGCCCGTTAAAAAATTAAAATATGGTAGGTAAACCTATAGTTACTAAAACATTTAGAAAATTGCAGGTCTGAACAAAGGTGTTTACACACAGTTGTGAAATTGATCGTATATCTGTAAACCGAGTCGATTTTGATCGTAGGTTTCGGTAAAATACGGTTTATAGAAATTAGATCAATTTCATAACAATGTGCAAAATTTAAAGTTATAAGCACCTTACATAGCTTTGTTCTTGCTTAAGACAGGACCCTACCATTTCGTTTGCATTTTGTTGCTCGCTACTGTAGATAGACAGAAAGAGGGTGGTACGTCGCAGACAATCAATAGCTATGGGAAGTAGTAAGGGCCCTGCACACGATCTTGTTATTCGTGAGAATTATTGAAGAAATGTTTCACAGGAATTTTTATAAAATGAACATTGATGTTCAACGTAAAATTATTTGGTTCGGTTTTGATTACGATGAACATTGATAAGCGTAGGACCTAGATCGTGAGCAGGTCCCTTATTATTGCTTGAATGTGCGTAATTTGACTTTTAAGATACCTACCGGTAATTAAAAAAAAAAAAATTACATAACAATAACCAAGAAATTTAGAGAATATTTCACTTTAATTACTCATTCTTCATTTTTTTAAATTTACAACAAATATTAGCAGTTTTGTAGAGTTGGACTAACTTTACCAAGATGGAGACTCGCCTGGCTTAAGCACTCGACCGTACAGAGCACTTTTGTCACGGAACATTGACATCCTTTCGGTTTCCCTATTATCCAAAAATGTTCCGATAACTCCGCCAAGGATCGGTAAGCTGATCCATACCCACTGCTTTGTTACTCCGATAACCATCTTGTTGTTAATTTAATTTGCTGCTAGTAATTGCTGCTGCTGAGTGTTGAGGGATTGTTTCCACTTGCGAGTGTGGGACCAATCGGCGTAGATTGTTGTGATTGCAAAAGTTGGGAAGAATATGACTGCACCGTATCTCCGCGCAAATACCGATAGAAACCCTTTGGCCATCAATCTGAGAATAAAAAGAAGCAAAAGAAAAATGTACAAGTTACGTAAGATGATTGCTGATATTGATGGCCAATCGCGGATTGTAAACAAATGTTTTATTAGTAAAGACGATAAATATATATTTCGGCTTTTTAGTTTTTCTATCTTTTTTTTTATTTTGATTTTCTTTTGTTTTTAATTACTACTTACTTTCCATTAAAAACAAGAGAAATGTGATAAAGCAAGATTTTCGTTGAAGATGAAAATGACAGTTTGCAGGTTGACAGCAGTTGTTGGTTGTCAAAATAGTGGATGGTTGTGGAATGTAGATGTGGAACATAAATTGATACAGCGGCTGTTTCCTGGTTAGTTCGATAGGATTATTCAAGGCCTGTTTGAGTACTGCCAAAAGCAAACATTTTCAGCCCAATTCTAATACAAAGGTGTTTTTGTGTATGTCCGTGCAAAGCAATTTACACGTTTAAAACAACAACAACAAAGCTTTTCGGGCAGGTGATCAGCACTGAAACTTCTAGGGGCTTAAGGTTAAACTCTCAAGGGGTCAGGACAAGATCTGTTTTTCTGTAAATTATGGAAAATTTGTATGAAAACATGAAAATTATCGATAGATTGTCAGCCCTATTCTAAACAAAAATTCCCGGGGAAATGTTTTCGGGAGAAGGGCTCCAAATCGAAATATTCCCGGAATTTCATTATGTTTTCGCTTGTTATTTGTTCCCCTTGTGTTCAGAATAACGTAAAAGTGAAAAAAGAACGAAATTGGTTGCAATTTTTCGATTGTGAGCTCTTCTCCCAAAAACATTTCCCCGGGAGTTTTCATTCAGAATAGGGCTGTGTATGAAAACCCAAAGATGGGGATTGGTGTTAAAAATATATTACTCCCACAACATATTTTTTTGAATTAAATAAATGAACACGCTTGCATTTGATTCAATTAATGGTATTCATGCAGGGACAAATCACCGCATACGAAAACGAACGAACGTAAACGTTTTAACAATTATTGCTGTCCCTATAAAATCTGTAAAAAGAAATAGCAACTACGTTTACGTTCGCTCGTTGTCGTATGCGACAAATGGTCTCCTGGTAAACCTGGTCAACGTGGTGAAATGGTAAACCTGGTAGTTGAACTCCACCTTTCATTTGATACCAAACACCATCCGTGTTCACTTTGGGCCAACGCTAATAATAATGAAATTATTAAATCACTTAATGGTCTTCTCAATTAGCGAATGTCAATTAAAGAGGAATAGAAGTACAAAAGGAGAAGAACTAAGACCTTACTACAACACGGCCCACTTTTAACAAAAAGTGCAAAAGTGAATATTTTCAAACTTATTTTTCTGAATGTTTAACTAGGGAACAATTTAAAAAAAAAAAAACCTTAGATTTCGGTTCTAAAACAATTGCTGTATTTTTCCACGAACCAAAAAATACAAATATAACATTCCATTCCGAATTTGATTAGAGTACCATTTTTTCAAAATGGTTTTGGTAATATCCTCTCGTTTTACTTTAAAAAACTGCTTTACTGAAAAATACCTTCTACAACTTACTCACATGCGTGGGTTTGAATCTAAGGTTTTTGACACATTTTTCCGAAGTTAAATAGTGAGGATAAATAAGTTTAAAAATGTTTGCTTTTGCCCTTTTTGCAAAAAGTAGCCGTTATAGTGCAGCCTTAACAGTTTTAAACCTATGATATAAGAATAAAATTCAAGAAGGCTAAAATTAGTAGTTATTAATTCTTTTAAATTTATTTAAATAATTATATTCAACAATTTTAATTCTTCTTTGCATTGCGAAGAGCCTTCTTTCTCGTTGCTTTCAATTGATTGAAAACCATATTTTGTGCAAAGTCTCTTCCCAAAACGGATGACACTGTGTCAATAACCAAGCCCATTACAGCATGTGGCCAGTACCCAGTAGTTTGACCAGTAATTCCGACAGTTTTGAGGGCTGAGCTTGCATAACAATCCGGTGATGGGATCATAGCACTTGTTTTGCGGACTTTTGACATATTTGTTGCAACAAAGCCTGGTCGGACACTTTGTATGATTATTCCATGTTCCTTGTATTCTTGGTGCAAATCTTCACTGAATTTATCTACGAATGCCTGTAAGACTCAAGACTTCAAATAGTGTACTAATTTAGATTTTTTTTTTACTAAATAACCTTGGTTCCACTGTATACAGAAAGAAGTGGATTTGGAATCACAGCAGCCAGTGATGAAACATTAACGATGACACCTTGCTTTTTGGCCACCAGCCGGGGTAGAATCATTTTGGTCATAAATGTTACCGAATGAATGTTTGCTGCAACAATATCACGAAGGAATGATTTATTTTCATCGGTGTAGGTGATAAAATATTCTGGATGTTGGTAGCTGATTCCAACATTATTGATTAGAACACCAATGTCAAGACCCTCCAGATTTGTTTGAATTTTGTCATAAATTTCCGGTCCTCCAGTGAAGTCTACGTCGATTGTCTTAACTTCCACTTTGGTTTCATCAGCTGAATTAGAAAATTTTTACGAAAAAAAGATGAAATATCTGATTACACAAATCATAAATATTTAAAACTTACAGATTTCTTTGGCGACAGCATCTAATTTGCTTGGTGATCGGCTTATGAGAACAACATTGAGTCCTTTTTTAGCAAGCTGTAAGAAACAATAAAATACTTTGTTACAATCTTTCAAAGTTTTAAAAATAAAAGGAAGCCAGCTTATTTAATAAACCCCTATTGCGATTGTCAACTATGCATTTTATGGTTGATGAAAATTGGAAATCGGTATCTTATTATTCAATTACTAAAAGTTTTGGTAACTGAAAGTGATGTTGTTTATTGAAATAAAATTGACAAACATTACTGAAAAGTTGTCTAACTTTTCAATTAACTAGGTTTTAATGTACCAAATTTCAGAATTTATCAATTATCAATTAATAGTTGACAATCGCAATAGGGGTGATAGCTTCTTAGCACGCAGCATAAATAAAATACAAAATTCAATATATCGAAAATGTCATTTAATCTTTTCGTTTTATTTGTGATCTACGGAAGTACATCGAGTAAGTAAGTAAGGATAACGTCACCAAAACGTTCATCAGCTCCCGGGTCTATTACATTAAATTAAGAAGACAATTTACGTTACTTTCTTGGGGTAAACAGCAAGGCTGATTTAAACTCAAATTTGCATCACCTGACATCTCTGCTTACCAAAGTTATGCACAAAAATGTATTTATTTTGTTTTTTTTTGCGAACATTTCAGTTTCTGCCATGAAGAAAAAATTAAAAATCAAATGATTCGTTATATTTTTCCTAATTATTTCGAAGATAGAATTAAATAAATAATTTTTATCAAACTATGACTTTATCTAGTGGTTTTTTTAAAAATGGCGTATAAAACCAAAATTATTTGAATGCACAAAAAAGTTATTCTTGTTTAGTGTAAAAATAATAAAGAAAAAATAAAAATTATTTATGGACGGGGTGGACAAAACCGTGGTCCAAAGTAGGGGTTCGGGAAAATTACAATAAAACAGCCGTGACTCGAAAACCGTTATGATTTGGGATAAACAAGTTACCAAATTCTGAAACGTCATGACCTGGTCTATTTTCATATTCACTTTGGACCATCCTTTACGGGACACTCTGTAGATTGATTATAGTAGAATTGATTTTTCTTTAAGAAAACAGCTTCCACGATTTCGGTTAAAAAATCTATATTTCTATGAACACGTTTTTTTAACTTGCTCTATAGGGCAAGAAAAAAAATTGGAGTTTTAATCAAAACCAACATTACGATGATGAAGAAGACTGAAAAAGTGGTTTTCGTCATGCCGTCCGTCGCGTGCGTCGGTCTGTGCGTCTGTGCGTCCGTGCGTCCATCTATCTGTACACATTTCCACTGCCCAAACGCGTGAACGGATTTTCTTCAAATTTGGTAGAGATGATTTTTATGTAATTTGGAAACTTTTTTTTTTGTTTTTGAATATCTTTTTCTAGAACGAGTACCTCCCATACAATATTTTTGAGTTATTCGAGTTTTTCCGAAAACGGCTATAAAGATTTTGATTAAACTTTTTGATATGATTTCCACTATAACGATAAATTTTTAGAATTTTTATCGTTATATTGTTTTATTAAAAAATTTTAAATTGTTTCAATAAAAAAATTACCAACACCTAAAACTAAATTTTGAAAAAAATTCACTGACCCAACATCGAAAAAAATAATTTTTGAAAAAAAAAATTAAAAAAGTCTTCCCGTTTAAAAATAAATATTCATTTTTGCTAATTTAAATTTAAAATTTTCAAGTCCCAATTTTTCAAGTCCCAAAGTTAATACATAAATAGCTTTGGACTACATGAGCAAATTCGTGCGATCCAGTCGTGTATTTTCTTTTTTAAACATCTCTATTAACAGGAGAACGGTTTTTAAATTCTGACTTTTTTTCTAAATTACTTACTTAATTTGAAGGATTTCTTATACCTACAAAAAATTCCAATACTTTTTTTTATTTTAAAAATCGATTTTTCGAAAATGGATTGTTGAAATTTTTTCAGAATTTAGTTTTTAATTATAAATTAATATATGTAACTTAAATAAAGCATCACAATTTTTTTTAAAATACTTATTTTGAAAATTATATATTTAAACAAATGGCTCTTCGGATTTAAAACAATAATTTCCAAAAATTCACATTTCTGGTAGAAATCGTGCGTGCCTATGATTCTTTTGTGGGTCAATTTCAGTTATTCAATTATATTAGTCATTTTAAAATCGAATATTACATTTTTAACTTCCCGTTGGAAGTTAGTGTGATTGGTGCAATTTGTCGAAGTGAACATTTTGACATTTCTCGACGTTTTGAGGTCACTAAAGTCTGAATCCGTCGTTTTAAGAAAGATGTGTGTGCGTGTGTGTGTACGTTCGCGACACTTTTTCTCGTGCATCAAATCTCGAGAACGGATCAAGATATGAACTTTGGCGCGTCAAGGTAGCCCGACTCACGACAACTCGACTCAGGTGAGCTTAGGTAAATTAAGAATTATGACAGATAAAACCTCGCACCTAGACTCCTAGTTTCTAAGGGTACCAATGGTAAAGTTATCAGTGTGGGTCGCACCCAGCCTCTTTTAACTTTTTTTTTTTTATATTTTTGAAAGCTAAATATTTTCAAAGTGTTAAGTCAAAAGTTTCAAGTAGTTCTTTTTATTTAACTCAAAATTTCTCTAACCAACGATTTTCAGTTACCTTTTCCTATAAAACCTATTAACCATGCATTTGCTTGCATTATTACACTTCATTCGATTGAGTTTAAAAAAAAAAAATAATCTCAAGTTTTGCATTAGAAGTTCAAACACACATTAGAAATAATGACAAATCTAAACGTGTGGCATTTGCAACTTACAAAAGCGTAATTACCTACTTAATATTCAATAAATTTTGTTTGTCCATAATATTCAAAGTTCTATCATTTCCGTAAAAAAAATAATAACCATTAAATAAATACAAATAGTACTTTCGATGCTGCTTCATACAATTTATTTGCTTTAAAATTTCTGTTGAAATTTTCAACAAAAAAGTGCAAGGTGCAAGCAAATGTCATTACTAAGCAATTTGTCAGGCGATATTTTGAGTACTGTCGTGGTTTATATACGAGAGAGTACATAAAAACAATTTAAATTTGGATATGCGAAAAAAAAGTAACGCTAATAAAAATTCCATTAAGATTTGTGTAAATGAATTGCCCTTATTCAGTGGGTTATATAAATTAAAAGAAGAATCAAAAAAAATTGTAAATCCATTTCACCAAAATCCATTATACAATTTATTGAGGTACAATTTGAATTTCTAAAACAATGGCGATCGTAATCGAATAATTCATTCAATGAACTTTGATTGACTTCATTCTTTGTAGGCCACCTTCATACGAGTAGACAACAGGAAAGAAAATCGTCTAGGTAGCTATTTTTGTAGAGGTAGAGGTACCTTATATGATTCAATTGGACAAAATTTAACCTGTGGGATAGTTTGGAAGTAATACAAAATTAAATTGATATTCTAGACATGTCAATGTGGTAATTTTGTACGCATTATTCAAATGCAGTCGATACGAGTGATAAACTAAGGTAGGCTAGCAATATCGCATCGATCAGTTACAGTTTGGGCATGGGAATTTTTTTTTTCAATATGCAATATTGTTCATTTACATTGCTAAGGGCAACTCAAATGAGTATGACAAGACGATGATAAAAATAATACCCCTGAAAATCTGACTTAATTAACTTTTTACGCCCATTTGTTGAGTTTAGTTATCATTTATTACTTATATATTGAAATTTGAGTGTAGATAAATTTAAAATCAGACATAAATTCCAATAACCAAGCCAAAATCAGTAGCACTGGTTAGAATTCAATTTATTAAAGTTATTATATAAATAAAAATCGTTTGCATATTTATGTTTAACTTTTTCAGCTTTTATTGTGCATATTTACAAAAATATGTGAATTTCTTATAAAATTTGTATTAATTAATGTTATTTCGATTTTAATTTTATTTGTTTCAAACGGATAGCATTTATTACATTAATTCAAAATAATGAAACCGAAATACGTAATTCTCAAAAGTTTGGGTAAAAATCAATGTTTTACACTTTTTTGTAAACAAATTCTTGCAACGGCACGGAAAAGTTTGGGATTGTTAATGTAGTTCTAATTTTTATTATAAAACTTTGTTAATCAAATATGATTTCATATCAGTTTTTTATTGATATAATCCTTAAAAAAAAACGTTTTTCTACTATTTTAGAATGCCTACGAAATAGATGACTTTTTCAAGTTTCTATGGGGTGCATTTTGTATTTTGAGTATAAGCGTTTCCGGATTAATTTTTCGGCTATGTTAGATGGAATAAAACAAAAACTAACTCTGTTTTCAACAAAGTTACTACATTCGGAGATACATCTCATTAACTTTAACAGGTAGGTCAAAGTAAATTTTAATTTAATATAATTTTGATTTTAATAATAGCCTGGACATCAAATTTTACACCTCCATGATTTGGGCCCATATCCTATAAATTAATTTTTACTCAAGGATCTTTAAATATAATAATTTTATTTTCTTGAAATTGTTCAGAATTTGGAAAAAATTACCGTATACGAAAGATAATATTTTGTTTGTGACAACAAAAATTGCTGTTAATAATTAGGGTTTATTTTTAGTTTCAATGTTTAATGAACAAATTTTATCCGATTAAAGGCAAAGATTTGAACTTTTTTGCAATAAAATTGTTGATAAAAGTTCAAAGTCAAACATTTTTTTTTAATTGTGAGACTCCGTACTTCGAAATATATATCAAAGTTCATGTTGGGTTTTTATCTTTTTTAATGAAAAAGATACTAAATAAATAAAAACAAAAAAGATTCAGAATTTTGTTACTAAGACGGAAGTTTTTTAAAAAGTTTATTTACAGTATGACTATGAGCAAAGAGTATTCACATTTTAAAATAGGTTGGTAATATAGGCAACAGCTGATGTGTTTTTTTCCAGAAATCTTTGATTTCATAGCATTCTTATTGATAATTATTATAACAAACAAAATTATAAAAAATTAAAATTTAAACATTATTAAAAGCTTATTAATAAAATTAACAAATGAATATAATAATTGTAGCTGTATCTGTTGCATCTCTTTTGTTCACTTAATTTTTTTAAATTTTTAATTTTCAGTTCTTTTTTTCAATACATCTATTATAAATAATTAAGCTTATACTGTTTTAATAGATATTGTATCTTATTGTGTAAGACTATTCGAAATAAATTGTAATTGTAATTGTAATTATCACACAAATAGCTACCAGCTGCTGATTCCTTCATTTTGATTATATTTTGAGTATGAGATGAGACGTATGGCTCCTTTTTAACAGCAGCTACAGAATCAGTTAATATTGAACAACCGAGTTGAGTACACAAAATGGATATTTGAATTTGAAATATAAGTTTCTAAAGCTTAATATTTCTCACCTTGCAAAAAGTATAAAATATAAAAAAGTGAGCAAATACCTACTTTTTACCTTTTTTTGACAATTGAGCTATTGATAATCGAAATAGCGTGGAAATGCTTGAGTCTTCACTTGAGGATTTCCTCAAGCGAAATCGAAACTCGGAAGCTACCTTAAGCATTTCCATGGTTCGTTAGAAATGTCAATTCATCTTTGTTTTAATTTACACATTTTGTTTATGAATACGGATGTCACTTAAGCATTCGCTTAAGATTTTTCTCAACTTACGGGAGTTGAGAAAAATCTGGACTTAAGTAACGCCTATGAATTTCACCCTAACCCTTTTATTGTTTTTGAAACTTTAATGCTCGGTGAAATAAGTAAACAGCTGACATGCATTTGCGGAAATATCGTACCTAAATCGATTTGCCATGAGATTCTTGTAAATCATCCGCTTATGGTTTGCAAATTGCGAGCATTTAGGGTCTATATCGTATTACATATATGATCTGACCCAGATCAGGTCCTGAAAAGTAAGGCTCTGAAATTTGACAGCAAAATTTCGTTACGAAATATGGTCCAAGATCCATAAAAAACTGAAAATTTCAGCATCCTAACCAAAATTCCCCGGAAACTAGCTTTCTTTTTCTCTTATCAGTTATTCTTGACAAAAATGGAATGAAATTCAAGTAAACTTGGAACAAAATTCAAAGAATTTTTGGATTGGAAAACTTCATCCAAACAAAATTTTTGCGGGTTTTCATTTACAACTGGGCTTATAGTACTCAATGCTTATAACTTGCAAAAACTGGTGAGACAAATCCATTATTACCTACCAACATATAGCTTTAAACTTATTTTTTTGCGGTTGTAAATGTTAGATAGTATCGAATTTCTTTAAATCAAAAGATTTTGTTTCAAAATGTATCTAAACTAAGAAAGGTAAAGTTATTAAAGTTCATAATCCTAAAGTTAAACAAAGTTCAACTTTAAAAAAAGAAACAAAAAAAAATAAATATATTAAATAAACCATCTAATACCTCTATTATAATAGTTGTTTTACCTTTTGTTTAATTTCTATATCGGAGCAAATAATCAATAAAACCACAAAACTTCTCAAGTGACTTTGACACAATTTTCAAAGCTAATGTATACCTATACCTCATGTAAAAATAAATACAGGTGTGAGTATGAATATGCGTCATATTTTTCTCATAAATTAAAACAAATTTTAAAAAACAAAATGATTTATTGCTGATTTTAATGAATGAACTAAAATAAAATTGCATACAAATAGGCGCGTAATCAAAAGTAAAGTTAATCTATGCCTTCAAATTTATTTAAAACATAAAACCGATTGTTAAATTGTTATAAAACTAAAGTAAACATACGAAAATACCGGCAGTATTTCGGCCTTGAAGATTGAAGAACTAATAGCATATAGATCTCCTAATAGTATGCAATATTTAAAGATATACATAGATGTTAAATTTATAACATAAACAAAATATTTCACTTAAATATTTAAGCAGCGCTTCATTTAATTCATTGGTATTGAAAAACAATTTAAATAAACAAATAAATCAAGAGAAAATCAACCCCTAAACACAATAAATTAAGGTACATGACGTAATACTTTCAAAGTCGTATGATATTCCACTTCGTATCATTAGAAAATATATTAAAATATATCAAGAAAACTGAGAATTCCTTACCGCCTTTGCATATGCCTTTCCGATACCATCTGTGGCTCCTGTTATCACTGCAAATCAGAAGAAACGAAGATAACAATTTTAATTGCGAAAATTTCCAAAAAAATTCCATTGTTCACCATTAATTAAGGAAAAAAAAAAGAAAACATACCAGCCCATTCACCCAACCGCTTGAAATCGACCCTTGGTCCTAAGAATTTCGGTCCCAGAATATTTGAATATATCCAGGGTAAGACTTTTCGCATAATCTGATAGGAAACAATTATAAGGGCGAGACTCGTAGTAATCCCCATAGATGAGGAGCTACCACTAGCACTACATTTTTCAGTCATTTTCTTAAAATAGAAAAACTTTGTCGATAGAACAAACAAAAACTAATTAAAACTAAAAAAATGATTCCCGACAGACTATAGTAACCGACAATGTTCACGTTATCACCAAATGTGAATAAAATTTTATCGACAAATTTTATTCAATACACTAGAAGAAAGCACCGCTTGCTAAGGTGTTTTTTGCTATTGAAACTTCCCTTCCGGAATAAGTAATTCGAATATTATTACCCCGCGATCCATTGGCTTTCTCTGCTTGCTAGAAAACACATTTTTATCGCTACTGGTGTGTACTTGTATTGAATTGAGCACGAGGATTGTGCTAAGCTGATTGCTGAATACTAACTACAAAAAAAAAATGATGAAAAATAGAATCTATTCATTTGGGTATTGGTGAGTTTTCGACACCATACCGGCAACGACCGACGTGACAAATATGCGCAGAACATCAAGCTATCCACATTATGCGGTATGCGCAGTTCTCAATTCCAGTGCGGTATTGCTTTTCCCCTTTATTTTGTTGCCTACATTTGAAATTAGGGAACAGTATTCTATCTACTACATATATGCACGCGTGATATTGAGAACTTTACCGCCCAGCTGTTTTGCTGATAGCCGTGTTATATGAAGATAGAGAATCATTCTACAGTTTGTACTTTAGCACCAACAACCACACTTTGAATACTGATGATAGGGCTGCTAGAGAATTGATAAAAATACAACAGCATAGTTCACTTCAATCGATTCTATAGTAAACTTGGGGTGGCTTTAAAATATATACATACTTGTAAAAAAATAAAAAGAATGCAATGGACAACTTAAGGGTAGATATAAGGGGTGTAAGAACATGAGGAACACCAGGGAGGTGTCATTGGAGGGTTATTGGTCTTTGGTTCACTTTATATGTTCGGACCTTCGGAAGCTCTGGAAAGTTTTGTTTTACTATTTTTATTTGTAAACGTACATCAGTTTTGTATATTGTAGTAGCTTATATTATTATAACTTTAGCTCTACAGAAATTGTTTTTATCATTTTTAGCATGAGTGAGTGAATATTACAAAGGATAAGACCGAAAAACATGAAAAATCTGTCACACCAGTTACAATGAAAATACCCATTTGGGCAATAGGTGGACAAAATTGTATTTTAAAAGATACAAGCTGACCCGGCAGACGCTGCCCTGCCCTGCAGGATGATTCGTTTATAAAATGTATTAGTTACTGGACCACAAATACAAAGCTACTGAACCGCAGTACTTTTTATTCTTTAATTTTCAGTAATTAGTTTTAATGTTTAAAATCTTCTTATTCAAGTGCTCTTGGGTACAGAATTTTAAAAATTATTTAGAACATAGACAAATAAGTTTGAATTTTTCCGAGAGGTGAGCACAGCGGATTACATACGTCCATGTGAAAATCATGGAACTAGTCGCATAACCGAGGGGAAAACGTGTGATGTCGAAGTAAAAATTGTACAAATTCAAGGAAAAAACGTGACACGTCACGGAAAAAGTATGGAATACCTTAGAAAGAAACGTATGAGGTATTGAATAAATGCCTTGGATATTACGAAAAAGAGTGGTGTTTAAAGGTTCTTTCACCAAGGATTCCAACACTTTTCTCTGTAACTTTCGCTTTCCGCTTTTTCCCGTTGCTGCCTTGCTGTTTTTTGCAGTATTCCGCGATATTCTATTAGTGTTTTGCTGCTATTTGCATTATATTTCGCGCTTTTTACCGCCGTAGTCCATAGTATTACGCATATTTTTTCGCAGATTTTCACATTTTTACCGCGACTTTCTTCTGTTTTCTCCGCTGTATCTTACGCTTTTTTCCGGGGTACTAAGTCTCTTTTTCATTACCTCCCTTGCTATACATCGAGGTATTCTGCGATCTTTCACCAGTATTCCGCACTTTTTTACACGGTAGTTCGCGCTTTTTGCCGCGGTATTTCGTATATTTTTTCTTGACTTTTCATTTTTTTCTTACGACGTCCCATGCTTTTCTTAGTTTTTGTGTTTTTTTTATGAGCTCCCATGCTGTATAGTTGCTCATGAAAATCAGAGATTTGATATCATCCATAATTTTTTAATTGTCTTGATATTAGTCTCATTGATTTGTGCATTAAAAAAATACGTTTAAATCATGTGGCATACTGTTAATTTTAAACTAAAATGATCTTTAACTGGACTTTGGTTAACGAAAATCAGTTGCATTATTTGGCAAGCGATGGAATTTTTGTTGTATTTTTCGTTGATTTTAACTTAACGGGTCACTGTGGCGTATGTGCAACCTTTTTACTATCGAATATATTCAATGGTTATAATGCAGCGGTTTCTATCTTTGAACAATTAATTAATCAGACGAAATGACCTTTGTTCACTATTACATGACCCTTCAAATAATACCATTCGTCATGCGAAAGATTTCATAACGGGTACTTAAATCTCGGACTTGCAGTAAATAGTGTCGAATTAATACAGGCTAAAAAGAGATTTTATTAAGATCTTGAAATTCGCACAATTAAAGAAAAAGATTGTAATCACAATCAACACGTCGACTATTTCAAAAATAGTATTAATAGAATGAAAGACTTTAAGTCTGCATAGAAGTTTTAATCATTATTTATCAATTAAAAAGGTCACGAAACAGAAATAATTATCATTTTGATATTCTTTTATCTAAAATGTTATATATATAAATGTTATGGAGACACCAAATGATACACAAATTATGTTTGCATGTCTTTTTATGTCATCCAATTTGTCATTGAGAAGGTTTTTTATGCATTTCTATGCAAAAATACACACGTTTTTACACAAATCTTGGTGTTTCCACTAATCGTGTTTAAAGTTCTGTGTTGGGCCGTATAAGTATTTTATATTTTTGAATTTAAATTTTTTTCAACAATTTTTGTTTATTGTTTTTTTTTTTATAAAATTTTGGTGTCAAAATATTCATATCCACTAACACACTTCCTCACCTACAATCTCCAAAATAGAAAATATTGCTAAAATAAGTGGGAATCCCGTAGCAGCGCATTCGTCGGAGGTACCCTGTTTACATGCAAAGTCGAGTGTAACTTGAAGACAGAGATATCAAGATTTGGACTCGACTCCATTGAGCGAGTCGAATCAAAGAAAAAATCTTAAGTACTTCTTCAAAATGCAACTAACTTCTGTGGTAAAATACCAAGTTTACATGCAGGTCTGAAACGATCTTGAACTATTCTTCAACCCCTTTTTATCCTGAATCGAGTTCAAATGGGTTTGATTCATTGATTCACCGATTTCTGTAAAACACTGGATAGTACCTACACTCCAGAGTCCACGATTTTCTTGATTCCAATTGGAAACATGGCAGTGTACCCAATACAATCGACTTTTTCTTGTTCTTTTATAGATAAAAAAAAAACATTGCATAGTCTTAAAAGTTCAGATTCTTGCATTGAACGCGACAATTTGTTCCTGACGAAGTATGTACTTCATAATCGAATTTCGGTGCTTCAATTAGAATCAATATTTTGTATGCATACACTAATCATTATATTATAGAGATCATTGGTTTAATTTGACTCGATCCCACTCGCCCAGTGGAGTCTAGTCCAAATCTTGCTATTTCTCTAACCCCGTTTACATGTAGGTTTGAACCCAAGCTGAGCTTTGCTTCAACCCCTTTGTAAACCTGGATCGAGTTCAAATGGGTTTTATTCGACTCTATGCTGCTCGCCCAGTGAAGTCGAGTCCAAATCTTGCTATCTCTTTCTTCTAAATCCAACTCGACCATTCGATTTTGCATGAAAACGGTCTATCTATCTTTGAACTCGAGTTGGAACTCGATCTTTCGATTTTGCATTTTAAACAAAGGGGTCAAATGTCTACTTTCATTTTCAATGTTGTACACTTGTCTATAAAAATGAACGCAATCGTTTAATTTTCCATTGTGAACTCTTTGTCACCGGTATTAAATTGTGATTGTGAATGAATATGTCATAATGCGGCAAACAGATGTCAACAAAAAAAATGACATTTCACTGATAAGAAAACGAAAAGAGTAGTTTTTGAACATTTTTTTCCTAAAACAAGTAGATTAGGAAGAAATCGCGTTTTTATTTTATGACAAAAATATACATAAATAATGTGCAAGTGCCACCATCGATGTTATGCAAAATAACATTAAAACCAAGCTTTAATATAATCCCGCCACTATGATAACCAAATCAATAATTTAACAAATAAAATTAACGAAAACTACACGAATGGTGCATAACAACTTTATGTAAAAAAAAAACAATGAACCAATTAAGCAGTAAGCCTTTATACACATTTATAAATTAAATCATATTAAAAACCTTCCATTTTTTTAGTTGTCCTACTGATAGTTTTTATAATATATATTCGAACGGCTTGTCCACACACCAATGCATGTTGGTTCAATGAAATCTTCAAGAATCCAGAGCCTTTGCAATGTAGCACATCTAGTCGCAGTCTAGCTAAATCGATTTACATTCTATACGATGTCAATCCACCAGAAGGCTTTAATCTCCGACGAGATGTATACATCCGTCTGGCCGTGTTTTTACGTAATTTGCAAATGGAAAACGGGTTTGAGTTCGTGAAGTTAGTATTGCCACCGTTTCGCCGACTGTACCATTGGAAATCTAGTCACGTGTATCAGGACAATGTTCTTTGGTCTCGGTTCTTTGATATTCCTAGCATGAAATCTTTCGCACCTGTTCTGGACTTTGATGAGTTTCTTGCTGAAATTCAGGAAACTCTTGTCGATCCAAAGCGCATCCCTGTCGATGTTGCCTTTCAGTTGAAACACTTCGAAGACATGTTCGAAAATGGTGTGTTTCGGGATAAATACGAGCTGGAGACTTGTAAAAGGGAAGAACATTTGCGCGGTTATCTGCTGCAGCAGCCTCAGCTAATTGAGAACAAATTTATTTGTTTGAAATTTCAAGGCGGAGCAAGTCTTTTAACCGATGTCTTGAAGAGTTCAATTCAAAGGTACCTAGTCACTTTTTTTAAGAGAATAGAGTTTCAAAAGTTGTTGTTTGTTTTTGTTTTTTTAAGGCTTAATCACTCACCAAAGATATTTGCATTGTTGAATGCAGAAATAGTTCTGCACGATCAATGGGGAAGCGATGAATTCTGGATGGCACGCCGTTCGATGCGATTCAATCGAGATTTGGTAGACATTGCAAATAATTTTCGCAGAGACTACCTCTACTCAACCGATGAATCTGATGCTGTTCAACGGCCATATAGCTGGAAGGACGAGAAGGTAAATTCTTAACTCGTTTACTGTTTTACATTTGTGTGTATGTTTTCATTTCTTTGCCAAAAAACAGCCTTATCGAGGTGCCATTGGAGGTGATTACTTGTGTGTGCATTTGCGTCGTGGAGATTTTATTCATGGTCGCGAAAAAACAACACCAACTCTCAAATCAGCTGGGACTCAGATAAGAAATAAAATGCGGGACTTGGGCTTGGAGAAACTTTTTGTGTCAAGTGATTGCTCACAATTTGGTAATTAAATTGAAAAGTCGATTAAAAGACTTCAAAATTTCAACGACTTTCTTTGTTTCAGAATTTAAGAATCTCAAATCCTACCTTCAGAGAGGGAGGGTATACCGCTTCATGGCAGAGTCATTACACCAAAAATCTTTAATCAAAGACGGCGGCATAGCTATTATTGACCAAATTATATGTTCGCATGCTAGGTAAGTAAAATAATGATTAGATAGGCTTTCGCTGTGGATCTTGGGTTAAATTAATGTTCTTAGTTTCTCTTTTAAGTTTGATTCAGTTCCTTAACCACTTCTGAAGGATTTTCTTAACTATCCATCGGAATCAGATTCGAATATTTTCCGGGATGTTGATTTCATTTTCGGTTTTCGATTGGACGTCCAGAAGAGTCCATAAGTCTTCTAAAACTGTTATTGGCACAAAAATGACATATGTGGCACAATAAAACAGTTCCATAATACTTTTGGGTGCTTCCGGACTCGTCTGGGCTTCCAATCGAAAGCGACATAAACCAAGAAACTATTTAAGCTCTATCCCTGCCTCCAGCTACGCATGGCAAATTGTTTAAGGTTACTGTCAATTGAGTGTGTTTTTGATCTCTACTTGACCCAGCTAGCTCGGTGTGTTTGTGCAGAGCCCCAATAGTTCCCAGTTGTAACTACTTCACTCACCATTTATGAAAACGCGATCACCAAAAACCACCCGAGAATTTTTCGTTTAAAAACAACCAACTTCAAAGTTTAGCTTTTCATGGTGATTTTCTGTCCAAGACGTCGTCGGTTTAGGATGTTTTTTTTGGCCGCTTTCGTCTGTCACGACTAAGAGCCGCATTTATATTAACCTATCACATTATTGACTGAGGATAGGATTTATAAGTAATTTTAAGAAAATTGATGCCTCTGTTTGTCGGGCATTTGCTTTTTTGAGCCGCTCGGCTTCAGCAGGGTTAGTGGATTTAATTTTCTAAAAAATTCTAAATTTCACAAAGGTTGTGGGAACGCAATTTTTGACATAAAACTTATAATCCAAGCAATGGCAGAATTGGAGGTGCATATAAGGGATAAAATCCAAATTTTGAGAGTTTTCATTAATGCGGCGTGGTATCCACGCATAATCCCTAAATAAGTTTAAAATCATCGTATAGTTTTGAAATTTTGCACAATGGTTGGTTTTGCAATGCATATAACAAATAAATATAAAATTTTAGATTTTGCATTCAGGGGGCGTGGTATCCGCCCATTGTATGCGATATGATCAAATACCTATATGATGGACAAGCATCGTAAGAACTTGTAATTTGACAGATAGACCAATCAATTCGGTATACAAAATTTAAAACTTTAGACAGTGGAAGAATTTAAGGTGGTACACGTGTCAACTTACTACCCAAAAAGTTATAATGTAATTTAAATATTGTTGTCAAAATATGTATGTGCTTTGCAAAAAGTAATGAAATCACAACAAAAACACGAGTGTAAAATGAAAGCCAAGTTCTCCTATAAAAGCAACTGTATCCATTTAGTCTTCCACAAAAAGGGGTGAGATTATAAAAGGATACTAAGTTCGTAGTTCACCTTAAGTTCATTTATTTTGTTTGTCAATTTTTCCATATACATTTGCAGTTGTCACTCAAAATACATAAGTGCATTTTTAATTTAATTTAAAATTAAAGTAAAAATTTAAATTTACTTTTGTGCACTCTTGCCTCTTTTAAATGTTGGGACTTATCTCCTAGGACATAACTTCACAGCGCATGTTCAAAGAAATTGCTAAAAATCTTTATTCTCCTGCACAAAACTTTATTTATGTTTTTTTTTATCCTTTTTTTTTCAGATACTTTATTGGAACTTTTGAAAGCACTTTCACATACCGCATCTATGAAGAACGTGAAATACTAGGCTTCCCAAAGGATACAACATTTAATACATTTTGCAAATCCGAAGACTTGGAAAACTGCGCAAAAAATTCTATTTGGCCTATAGTTTATTGACTGCACACTTTAATGCAATTTTTTTGTTGTTTATTTTCTTTAAAATACTCTAATGCTTTTACTTACCAATTTAAGGAACTAATAAATAAGTGACACAATTTTGAACCAAAAATAGTAGTTGATGTCATTGTGCGATGAATTTGTCAACAAGGTCACATATATCCACCCACACTGCATTTAATTTAAATTCAATGATTTTTTTTTTTTTTGCTATCCAATCTTAACCGACCCGAAGCAAAAATTCTTTAAGAAACCCACAAATACAAACTGCACTTGACCATATATCAGATTTATTGATATAATTTCACACATAATTGGCCTTCCTTTGCATATTTTCATAAAACAAAGGCAATGTGCATGGTGTAGTTTCAATTGGAATTTAGTAATTCTGTTGGCGACAATTGTGGTGGACGTTTGCAAATTTCTTTGAATGTCCTTTTTCTAAAAAAAAAGAAAAGAGAAATTGTTTTGATTCGAGTGTGTTCAAGTGATAGAAGTGATATAAAATATATAAATAATATGAAGGCCTCATCCTTTTCGTTGCGTGTAATGCGCCGTGTAAGTAAATTAAAAATACCACTTTCCAAAAGTTATAGAAATAAAATCAAATAACAACAAGTCAGGTAAGTCAAGTGCACTTCTAAAAAGTGGAACTACAAAAAACATCAGAACATTTTTCGGTAAGTCTTTTGTTATTTTTCTTATCTATGTTTTAATTAATCTGTTTTATTCTAATGCTAGTTAAATGTTGTTCAATTTTAAAAATTAGAAGCAGGTGTACCTTCAATTCACCTGAGTAATTTGGATAAAATTCAGAGAAGATCTTTTAAAATGATAGGAGATAGGAACATGACAGAGACATTTAGGTTTGAACAATAAGTGCCGTTATATAGTGTGATAATATATTTTCAAAAATAGCGTTTTAGGTAGGTATAATCTTCAGTTATATATTTTTAGCTTATAGATTATTATCTGACGAAGAAAATAACTTTGGTGTTCTTTAGAAAACTGTGGATAGGTTTTTAAGATAGTTTTTTGTAAAGATAGTTGAATTTGTCTTTCTTAGTAACTTTTAATTATAGCCGTGCTTTTTTTCAACACTGAGTAGCTACTCTGTTTTTCATTTTATTAAGTAACCAAAAACGAATTAGACTACTCAGTATTTGTTTTGCGAATTAAATTTTTCATTTTGATCTTTTATTTAAATGTGTATAAGGAATAGTCATGAAAATTAGCATATTTTGAATTCTAATGTTTCTTGCGTATTCATAAGTTAAAGAAAAAGATAAATCCCGTAGTCATAAAACAAGAGTTAAGGTTTGTATGCAATTTAGTAAATGAATTGTAAAGTGTGCTCCGTTGTTCTTCAATCATTTTCTTTCTGCTTTAAGTAAACTTTTGAAAAAAATCCCCCTCTCATCTGAACGGGTGAAATAGACCCTTGTTTTTACTTTTAAACAGACCTGGAAAAAAAAATTTTTTTTTGTTCACAAAAATGTTACTGTTAATTTTAAAATAAAATCAGATTACAGCGACAGTTTAAAGTATTATCAAGAGTATTTAATACCAACTTTTGAAAAAAAAAATCATCCAAATCGGAGCGGTTTTGCCCTTCCTCCGAGATAATGCTATATTTTGAGCTTTAGTTACTCCACTATATTTATATGTTCACCACGGAATAATCGAAAAACTTGGATTAATCTGAAAATTAAACTTGAGTAGTTTTATGTAGGTAATAATAATTTCTTTTAGAAATGGATAATTTTTTTTTTTAATGTAATAATAATGTAATAAACGTTTACAAAAAAAAATTATTGAAAAACAAATATCTTGCATAGTTTTTAATAAATTATTATAATATGAGAAAACGTTTTAGATTTTAATATGGTGGCCAAAAGATTAAAAATAGTAATGATAAAAATAATATGTATGTCTACTCAAATTCTTCTGTTTATGATCCTTTTTAGCAGTTTTTCTTCAAAATATCATGAAACAAGTAGTTAATTGGTGTTATAAATATGGTTGACTTTCTCGATTTAAAATACTATTCTATTAAAATAGCCCTTATTACTAAGTTGTATAAATAAGAAAACTTATGCCGTTTCTCTGACTGTTCAGACGATCAAAAAACAGTTTGTGGATTGGTAAAATGCGTGTAGGAACAGATGTCTGATAGTTTGAGTTTAATTTTTTTTTGAAACAGCCCACACGGTTTGCGCCAGTTGTCTGATAGTTTCAGTGCGTGTTGGAAAAAAAGCTATAGACAAAATAAATTATAACTGGCATTAGGTAACTACTTGTTTAAAGATACTCTTAACTAGTATAAACTAATGTAATTAGTGATTCAATGAAATAACCAGGTGCATCTCTTTCCTAAAACAATTAAAACGTAACATTGGAGTGCTTCTATGAATGCTCATTAATTAAGTGTATTCAAAGATTCTTTCTTAAGCCGCACTACACGAATGTGGAATGCATTAACCAGCTCTATTTTTCCCTCATTCATTCATTGTGCATCGGTATCTCCTTTCACATCCTATCCTTCGTAACTAAAGGTACTCAATGGTGTTAGTCATATCCAAGGATACACTCATTCAAGAACGAATTTTATAGAACAAAAATAAGAAAATTATATATTTGTTGTTTTCGAATTTAATTTTCGAAAAAAATAGTCCCCTTAATCATATCCTAAAAGTTCCAATAATTCTAATAATTCTCATTTCACAATTTTAGGTTAAGCTATTGTAATATTTTACTGAGTTCAAGAAACCTTATTTATCCTTTTAACTTTTACTACAGAAATTGCTTTAGGGAGATCATTTTAATGAATATATGAGGCATACCGACCACTCTATGTGACTATTATACATATAATCCTTTTTATGTGTTTGGCTAATAGGTAAAACATCTTAAATCCATTTTTTTCGTTTTTAGTAAAGTAAGTTTTAATATTACAACTTACGAGCAGAAATTTTGAAAAAAGATTAAGTCTTCGTAAGCACATTGTATAAAATTGTTGATTTTTTTCGTATTGGCATTTAAAAAAATTCGAATAAAAAATAATTTTTTGGTTGACAATTGTGTACATTTGTAGAATTAAGATTTTTTACCTAAATAAATTGTGAAAAAATGGACTAATTGTGTTAATTACAGTAACGCTAAAATTTGGCTCAAGTTATGTAACTCATGTACACACTAAGGACTCATAATCTGTCAAAATCCAATTTTGGCGAAACATGGATCAAGAATAAAAGTGAAAGGGTGTTTTTTTTTATTGAACTTTAAGCCAAACAAATTTTTTGCCGTGGAAAATTATGTTGAACAACTTTAGATTCATTCAGATTCCAAAATGAAAACCACTAAATAAAATTATCAACTACAATGGACAATTGTCCATTCCTTGATACAAATGAACTGGACAAAAACCATTTCTAAACAACAAACAGATAAAAAAAAAAAAAAACTGTCACAGTTAAAATAATTTTCTATACCTGGGTAGGTATGTAAGGATATGTTTAAATATACAAAAAAAAAAATAAAATATCACCAACATTTAGTGTTAATATTAAAATATTAAAAAATCGAAATTTCAACATCAACATTCTACTGAAACATCCTAAATTATACAAATTTAAAAATTACCCCAGCTTACCCTTGTTCTCATAAAATGTGAGTGTCCATTTGCATCCCTATGACCTTTACCACTAGTGAGACTACACACACAACCAAAAACAAAAAGTTAAATCCTATAAGTAGCAATAGATGCCTATCTATTTGAAGACTTTGACAAAATACCTGTTGGTTACACTTCCTGTTTCCTGCCGTTTACATGTCTATTATCGGCATAGTAGCAAAAGTTTAGTATGACAAAAAAGCTTTTTTCCTTTCCTTTCTTTATTTTTTAGTTCGTAGTTTAATACCAAAAATTGTGCTTTCAACAAGAAAAAAAAATGAAACACCAACTTGTTACTTGCGCTCTTAAAATTTGAATGTCAATACTCAATACCTACAAAAAAAGCACTGGTTGAAAATCCCTTTTATAGTATATCTATACATTTTGTAGTAGATAGAAAAGAACTTCACCTCAATCAAGTTAACATAGAAATCCACAAGTTAGTGAGAATGTCGACATTGTGCGAAGATTTTGCACGCACCTCCCTATAATTACGCTCTTCTTCTTGTACATCTCCCTATTTTAACATGTTAAGTTCATTTTATCTCTCTCTGTCATCGAATAAAATCAGGGCTGTCTTTTCATAAACTGAGATGTAAAGACTTTTGGTGTTTCCTCGAAATTAAGGCGAATCGAACGAATCGAAGTAAATTTGTATTCTAGACCATCGACTATCGACCATTTCTCATCGAATTTTATGCGATAACATTTTTTGCGTGCACTATTTTGAGAAAATAAATCAAGTGTGCTCAGCCCCTAATTCTTTACAGCTATTTAATTTTCACCTTAACTGAGTACCTATAGTAGCCTTTAGCTATACGAATAATTCTAATTAGGAACTTCATAGATCAGCAATGTAAACAATTACAATTGACAATTAATTGCCTTGTAAAATTATTTTTGAAAAAGATCGAAAATCGATTTTAGTTCCTGTAATCAAATATGTAATTATGATCAAAGTTGACTTTAACCTCTCTAATCAAACTTTCTAAGCTTCAAAGTGAAGAGAATACAAAATATTATCACAGGCAAATAACTAAACTCAATGTTATTGTAGTATTATTTATTTAATATAGCTCTTAACGACCTTCAGTTTATACAAAATATTTTCGCGTTACGTCCAGGTGGCTCTCTTTGTCTCTATCAAACTGATAACTAATCCAGAGAATATAACAGTTTAATCTGAAATATGGCTGGAAAAAGTATGGAATACCAAAACATATCGCGGGATACTGGTGAAAGATTGCGGGAAAATCTAGTAAAATACCGCGGAAAAAGCGGTAAAACGAAATAAAAGTAGATTTAGGGCCAGTTTTTCAACGATAAACAGCCATATAAACAGTCAGTTAGTACTTATTCATAAGCAATATTCTATTTTTCTAAAGTCAGACATTACGTATTCTTTGGAATAATTATTTCAATAGTCGAATACACTTATCTGCTTAAATGTCACCAAAAATTATTTGTCATACCTCTTCACAAATCTGACAGCTTTGCAACAAATAAAAATAAACAACAATCAAAAATTTGATTATGAAAATGACTTTTGAGCTCAAACATTTTCAATTTTGATTTTCAATTTTGCTATACTATGGACTAAATAACTGACTGATTGAAAAATTCGATGTTAATATCTGATTGTTTAAGAATCTGATAAATTTATTTCTCTGGCAGCTAATTGTTTGTTTATCTGATGATTGAAAAATCGGCTCTTAAAAAAATGAATAAATTATTTCTTTTAGTCAAAAAATTCTGTAACTCATTAGCTTCATTTTGATACCAAGTTAATTCATAATTGTCTGAAAACATGAAATCAAAATTTTCAATAATAATTGTTTTATTTATTTTCTTTATTTTTGTTTTTTAAAGTAAGATTTTCTTTCTAAGAATAATAAGATTATCTTCTTGGATAAAAACCATAGAGAAATCTTATTGTTTTTCTTCAATTTCATGTGGTTGATTTTTCTCTGTGTGATTAAAAGTAGTAGCGAAATGATCTTCCGATTACTGCACTGCATGTATTAAATAAACGCAATAAGAAGCATTTAGGATTTAAACAGTTCTATGCTCATCCTTGCTACGCTTCCGGTGACAAATTCGTCGCTCTTTAATATACAAATGTCGTATTTTGTATTGAACAAATGTCATTTAAAGGGTCAAAAGCTTAAAAGCCTGTTAAACACTTAAAGTGCTTTATGAAACCGGCCATTAAAGTTAAATGAACATGGAAAAAGAATAAAATGTTTTTTTTTTTTTTTTGAAGGTAGGTAAAATTGTACGAACATTGCCTTCCCTGAACGAATTCGTGGATCCGAGCCTGATATCATATCAAGACTATCTCCATCGTGGAAATAGTTTTTAGACCCGAGGTTATCCTGGATAAACTTGTGAGTATTTCTTGTAAGGCTTTCTTGGCTTTTCCTTCGAAAGACCGTTACTTCGGGGCTTTCTATATTTTCCAGAAGCTCCTGCTGCTGCGTGAAGAAAGCGTTTTTTTTCAATTAAACTGATTCTATCGCTGATTTTTACGGGTGTATGATGTAACTTGTGAAATTTTGGAAGATTACCATAGACGGTTTTTTAAGTGTCAAATTTCATTCCGACATTAATCTTCTTTGATGTGTAAGTTGAAATAAGGCAATTTGACACTTAAAAAAATTATTTTTGCGAACTTGTCAAATTGCTATTTATTTCGAATTAGTTTTTCACAGAAGTTCCCAAATTTGTTTTATGAATCAATTTTATTATTCATGCCTTTTAGGAAACTCGCAATAGTTTACTCCCCGGACTCAACTTGTTTCGCTGGATTCACATTTGCCTTAGAATCAGTTATGTAACTTGTCCGGTGAACTATGAGGGACTACATACCATTTCCATTCAAGGCACTTTCTAACCTGCGAATTCCATAATAAAAAATATGGCCTAAGTGAGTTCGACTACAGTCGGCAGTCAGTCAATGTACGGTCTTCAAACCTTACACAAAATAAATTATAAAAATAAAAAATCGTACTCCTTTAGTATGAATTTCCACAGCTCTGACTATACCACTTGTTGTTGTTGAAAAAGAGTACTCTCTACCAATTACTATCAGAGTGTCACATAGACAGGGAGATTTTTCAAGTTTTCTCCATCGTTATAACAATTTACAAAAAAAAAAAAAAAAAAACTACAAGAAAACAAAGTGTACAACAACAGCAAAAAAAAAAAACAACAACAATTTTATCATTCAAAGAGTTGGTAAAAGGTCAGAAACAGAAGGACATATACACGGAATAACAAGCATCAGCACAGACAGTATGGTATAGCAAAAAAACGTACATTCCACATATTAAGATCCTCAAGAATATTTTCTACCATACTCCGCATCAGTTACCGCCCTCATTTCGAAACGGTCGAACAGTCGAAGCGGATGTGTCCTCTCCAAATTTTGTTTTTCATCTATATAAAGTGTTATCCTTTGGGTGATTGTTGCATCTTGTTCAAGAAATTGTATTAAATTTTCCAGATACAAAAAAAAAAAAAATCATTTTTTCCTAGTGGTATCAGAATTTTTTTTTTTTGCGAACGAAGATTAGATACTTAGATAGTTTTAAATATTTCCTATAGTGAACCTGGTAATTTTTTTTTATAAGATACACATCATCTAGTTGAAAACGACTACAACGACGAAACAAAAAAGAATTAAATACTTAATAAAAATTAGAGACTGGGTCCTTCTTTAATGTACTTACCGCGAGTTTTAAATGAAAAACCACCTGTTGTGAGATTTATTTTTTCCCATTTAATGTGTGCCAAAGTTCCAGCCTAGTTAAGGGAATTAATTTATTCAACGCATCGTCGCCGCCGCAGCCATAAATAAAAGAAAAAACTTCAAGAAGTTTCCAAAACCAAATTTTTTCATCAACCTAAAAAGGACATCAAAATGAAGTCGTCATCATTTTCCATACGCGTTATGCGAAGGGTATGTATTGAATAGCAATTTATATTCCTTAAAGCTTTTTTAATTCATTCTGCATAATGTATTCCCAATGGTGGCATTAGGATTCAGGATTAAAACCTGAAACTTTATACATCATTTATCTCAATAATCCAAAATCACCTGTCAAATTTAAGTATAAAGTAAAATATCTGATGGGTGTAAGTATATCTAAATTCTACCAACTCGTACCTGTGTAAGCTCTTAATTTTATTTGCTTGGCGTTTTTGGTTGAGTCTTATTGTGGGACATTAATTCCAAATCGCCATGTAATCCTCTCAGCATAGAGATATCGCTCCTTCAATATCAAATAACCATCAAAGATGCAGAATCGAATAAAACTTAATTATACAGAGTTCTGGAAAAGGAATCTTTTGTGTAGTTTTGCTTTTCTTTTTTTTTGCTGTTGTTGTTTGTATTTTTTTTGTATTTGTCTACTCGTAGATTAGAAATCGTAGAAAAGCGTATAAAGTATTGGTTCACTTGAAGATACATATTGTGTACCTAAAGTTAATTTATTTGATTGTGTGTATGTGTCCTGTTGTGTAGCTCTATACGCCATTTTTCTAAGTTCATATGATTTTTTTTGTAAATTTATTTTTCTCTTTGAGCTTTTTTTGTATTTTGCACACATGATGCATAGGTACACACATCACATGGGTTAACACCTATATCACTGGTACCTAATGTGAGAAAAAGTCCTCAAGGAAATGTGGGCAAAGGTGGAGGCAAAGTAATATTTGAATACACATTATTGATGAACTATAGTTTTTTATATGCATTTTGATGGTTGGTTTTTTTTCTCGTTCATAATAGTTTAGGTATTAGGGTTTTTGGGCTTTAAAATAATCTATATGTTTTTAAAACATGTATATTTTATTAAATTCAGTTAAAAAACTCAATTTTTTGTTCAATAAGATGGTGATTTTGTGTGAACAATGCGGTGCACTAGGGCGTATACGTACTTTTTTTACTTTATTTGGTTTTCATGCTATTTTTACAAAATCGGGCACCCTATTTCTGTGTTAGTTTTTTCTAAGCAGTCACAATTTTTTTCACACCTTTTAGGGATATCAACAGATGCATGGTATCAAGTGTAGATAGATTATTATACTTACTGAGTTTATGTACATACTTCTTTTATTGTTTGAACATTGAACATAACTTTTAGGTCCAAACTATTATTTATTCTGGTTAATTGACATCAAATTGACAAAAAAGCGTGGTTAATAGAGGAGAGAGTGTAGTTTAGGAGGTAGGTGCAATTTTGTAAAGCATAACTTAAAAAAGAAACAAATAATAACAATATCGGCAGCACTTACAAAAAAAATGGAAAGGTTAACTCCACTGATTCCATCTTAATTTAATTTAGGTAAAACATTCCACAAATTCAGTCCATTTACATTCGCAACGAAATATTTGAATCAAAACACTGCACACATCAGATTTTTTCAGTTTTCACAAATTTATTCTGACTCAAGAGTCAGAACAGAAAATCATGTTCTAAAAAGTTCCAGACAGACTCATTAAACACGAAATAGATTTTCTCGGAACAAAAATTTTCTCATTAAACACCTAAAAGTTGTACTTTTCTATTCCGAACAGTTCAGAATAGACTCATTTAACACAGCTTTAAGCAGTGTATCTCGAAACGTGGGCGAAATCGCTCTGATTTGGATGATTTTTTTTTGTTTTCCAAATGTTAGTATTCAAATTTTATTAAGTAAACTATGCTAAACAAATTTCAGCTCTGTTTAAGGAAAACATTTTGTTAAGACCCTAACTATTTTCACCCGCTCTGATGAAAGGTAGATTGTCTTAGAAGCCGACTTAAAGCACAAAACAAAATTATTGAAAGACAAGGGAGTTAAATATAAGATCAAGTCTGTCTTATGATGTTTTTGATAGCCAGAAAAATATCATTTTTTTCCAAAATTTTAAGTTTAAATCAAAGTTTAAAAAAAAAAACAAAAAAACATAGTCTGTTGTCTTCAAATTCAATATATTTTAGAAGAAAAAATTATATTTTTGCTTGCAATTTTAAAAAAAATTTAAAATGATTTTTTTTTTTCAAAATTCTGAGCTTGATTGATATTGATGATATTGATTATAATGTAAATGTAAGAATTTTTTTGTTGGCTATCAAAAAATATATAACCTAATCTTGTAACTCCGTTTTATTATTTTTTTCTGCTTTAAGTCGACTTTTTCTTTACTACTTACAAAATTTTAACTTTACAAAATTTTAACAAAATTGTTTGATAAAAAATGTATGTTTACACAAATCTTATTTTTAAGTTTAAATAAAGTCTGATAAGGGCTGCAATTTTTACAATTAGGGAAGTTCAAAATTTAATATCTCAAAAACTTTGCATGATAGAGCAATTGTGATCTTAGATTCGAGTTCAGAGAGTTAAAATCTTTTGCATAAATTTAATTTGGATTCTATGACCATTCCTCGCTGGCTGATATTGCTGTCATTTACAGAAAAATCGATCTAAAAAAACGTTTTTTTTTTTTGTTTCTTTTTCAATTTTTGACAGTGTTTTCTACAATAAAGCCTAGTACGCTACTTATGCGAAACAAAATTTTTCATTGGTCTTCACCAAGAGAAGCAAATGCCAAATTTTTCGGTTACGATTTCGCTGTGTGATTTTTGTATAAGATTTTTCGTTCGCTTCAGCAGCATTTAAAGTCAAGCATTTTGTGTCCTATCCACATAAAACTCTTATATTGTTTTAACAATCATCGATTCAATTTTCAAAAATAAAAAAAAAATAAAAGATATATCAGAGCCAAGTTTCATTTAAATCTAACTATTTTTAAAAAAACATAAAAATAATTAGTTTTTGGCGTTTTTCCGATATTTTTTGGGTTAAATGGAAAAATTATATGACCCTTTTATCTTTTTACCACCTACAACTCTTGAACTGATTTTTTTTTTCGATAGGCGGTCTACCTTCTTTTAATTAAAATCGTAAAAAAACGCGATTTTCCACACTCATCCCCGGTTTTCGGCCACCATCCTCCTTTCCCCCAATCTGTTAGTGGCAGTTAATTTTTCCAGTTTCATATACCATTTTTCCTAATTTTTCCCACCATATCCATATCCTGCTATTAATTTTTTTTTTAATTATTGGCACTGGTCTAATAGGTTCAAGTATTTTGAATACCAACACTTGAAAAAAAAAATCGAAATCGGAGTGTCCCACTGTTCACACACAGAAGTCGATTGTCTTGCGAAATATATAGACGTATTTTGATAATACGGAAGTTTGCTAAGCTATGCAAAGAGTTTGTTTGGCTAAATATTTACTGTGAACAATAATTGTTAGTTCTTGCAATTTGTTTTTGCGTTTTTGGAAGTTTCAGTTGTATTCATAATTTCTTAGAAAAACTTTCGGGAATACCCTTAATCCCAATGCTGAATAAACCTCAAGCTAAAAAGGAATACTAAATCACAAGGGAACAAATGTTGTAAAACTATTATTATAGAATTCTATTTCCTATGTCTAAATTCTATATTTCTTCTTAGAAGCTTCATATAGAAGTATATTTTTTTTATTTGGCCAAAGGCGGATTTTCTTTTATTGTTAAAAAAAATACAATTCTTTAAGGATAAACAGTAAAATAACTTTCACATAAATCAAACAAAATAAAAAGAAAGAACTTTTCAGATATTTATAGAGAAAACCAACCTCCCATTGCGGTGATTGTGACTTGTTAAATTCACTTACCCGCAATGACCACTTTCAAAAGCCCTAAATCATCACAAATAGAAAAAACAGGAATAAATGCACAAAAGAATCTTCACATAGCCATTGAAATAGGATTGTGTGTGCAATGAAACACAATCTTGCATCCTTTTTTTTTTCTTTCAAGCATTCATATAAGGAAACCGCACAAAGAAAAAGGAAAGTAATTTCCTAGTTTAAAGTATCAGGACCAAAAAGAACAAATCACCTGGACCATATATAGAAAAACAACTTAAATTGTCCTTAAAATGTGATTTAAAGTGCAAGTGACATGCTGCCAGTGTTGCCATTTTGTTAAAACGCAATGCCACTTAAAAACAAGTAACTAATTGCCTAAATGAGTGCATTCAGTCAGATAATTCTAGTATTGGTATTATAGAAATAGTTGCAACACACCTGCTCATAAATTTATAAAAAAGTTTTAAATCAGCATTCAAATGTTAGCTTTTGACGTTATAGTGATTCTGATTATGTATTATTATGAGTTTATCGGAATATTTTTAAGGACTCACTCAGTACCTATTGCAATCTCATCTTCTCTCTGCAGAGTTCCTGGAAACAAAATCATTATAACGACGTAGAAAACACATTAACTTTTTCTTTCGATTTCAAATATACAATTTTCTCATAAATAAATTCATTTTAACGTACAATTGTGTATATGAGTGAGTCCGTTGAAACGGACAAAGCAATTTTCTATCATCCCTACACAATCAGCAACATTGAAGTCGATTTTCCTTATATTTTTTTTTTCCAAGATATTTCTCTTAGCAATGAATACTTTATGAACCAAGTACCACCAATAAAATAGAAATGAAATGAACAGATAAATAAGTGAATTGAAAGTAGGTTATATTCTTCCAGCATCGAAAAGTAGTATAAGAAAATAGTTGGCGATGTATGTATGTAGGAGTATAGGTACTTACAATGTACATGTACTTTGTGCAAGTGTATAGAGATGTGAGTTTTTCCACAAAGGTGAAGAGTTACCGTTGAATATTTTTGAAAGAAAGCTAAATCATTGTATAATTCTGAATTTAAAGAAGCACTCAAAAAAGACACTTGAATTGAACGGCATATTATGTAGGTACAAATAGAGAATTTAGAAATTTGTTTTTACACCTGGGTTTGTGTCGTTACGTGATATTACTTCTATAAAATATAACACAGGTTAATTTGCATAAGTTGTGACAAAATGCTTGACAGTGTAGTTTCGGTCGAAACCAGAAAAAAATCTTTTAAGAAAGAGAAAGTACTCTATTTCCTTTCGAAGTTTTCAAACTCAATATCTAGAAAAAAAATGTTTTTTCAAACTGATTTTTTCCAATTTTGCTTCTGTTATTAGAATGTTTTGTTAACTTTTCAATGCTCTTTAATTTCTAGTCAAAATTTATAAACGAGATGCTAAAAATAAGTAGTTTTTTAAAAATCAAAAAAATAATGGGACTAAGTCCGACGATTCTGTCTGTCTATCTGTATGTATGTACAGTAGAGTGACCGCAAAAATCGATTTTCGAAATTTGGCCGGGGGCAGGGGTGTACATACCATTGGGGCAACTGGGGCTCTGCCCCGGGGCCCCCGACCGTCTACAAAGCCCCTACTGTAGATTATGCAGAGGAAAAGTCTGTCGCAATCAAAAACCGCATAGCAAGATAAAATAGATTTACATTTGTTACCATCATGGGCCCCCAGCAAAAAAAAATAAGACTGTATTCTGTGAAAGTTCCAAATAGACATGGCTTGGAAGACGAATTTTCGAGGCCAGAAATAAAAACAGTACAAAAAGTTCTGCCTTCGCCGAACACCACTAGTTTTGTGGAGAACGAAATAAGAAACAAAAAAAATTACAGATTCTGGCTACAATAATTAACTTTGTTTTCGAATTTGTGTATCTCGGTAACAATGCAGCGCGCTAGTTTGGTGTGAACTTGAGAATGCAGGGTGCTGTTTTGGTTTTCATGTGTAACGAGGAATATTTTAAAATAAATGAGAATTTTGTTTCTTATATCTTAACATAAGATGTAACGGGTGTGACATTTTAAAATTACACCTGTTTCATCTTAGGTAGTACAATAATTGTAAATATTGTAAACAATTTAAACAAAATCAATTAGATGCTAGTAGCTTAAAAATTGTAAAGTATAATGATTTGCAGTAGGTTTTGCTTTGTCCTTGTGATCCAGCGAACTTGTCTACAAGCAACACAACATACAATATCACTGTTTATACTGTGACATCAAAAGGGCAAATGATGATTTTAGATTTTTTTTTTAAATCCAAAAATTACTCTGGTCTGTAACGAAAATCGCTTTCAAACTACTTTTCTGAAAGATTTTGGTTCGCTGAACTCGAATCTGAGGTCAAAGCACGTCACGTTTTAGAGATTTACCATATCAAAAACTATTTTTTTTTTTTGTTCATTTAACGGCGAATTTTCTTACTGGTAAATAATTTATTACAAAACTATATGTGAAAGAACTGCATTTTATCTTTCTATATCATTTTAAATTCGGTTTCGCGCAAGGATATTGCAAAGTGTCAAATATAACATATATATTTTAGTCCAGTAAAAGCGTATTTAGAGGTGGAAAGTTCTAAAGTAATAATTTTCAATGACTAACTTTATGTTTTTAGGGGTGCTGAGCATGAATCTGAAGCTATCCAACGAAATTATTGCAATAAACATGAGAAATCATCGAAAAGCTTCTAAATAATTTTTTTTTTGTTGTTATTGGCGTATAGTTAAAAATTTTAAGATTTTTCGTTAAAACGGTTAATGCAGAATAAAAGAAGAGAAAATTACAAATAATTTATGTCTTGACCAATTTTTTGTACGACTTTTGGCTTCTTCACAAAAAAAATTGAGAAATCTATAAAAAATCAGTTTTTTTTTATAAACAGAAAAAATACATTTTAATAGATTTTCCTCTAATTAATGACCTTTTTTCATCATGATTAACCTGCCCAATCTCAAACAGTATAGAAAATCAACTATCCTCATGATTACAGGTCGTTCTTGCTGTGTACAATGTACATTCTAAAAACTAAGGAAGTTTGAAATTTATGGTGATTTTTTTTAAATAACGGTTAAAAATGTGAGTAAACATTGATGAATACCTTATATTATGTGGAGTAAATACTTAAAATAATGGTTTGAAATTTATACCAGTTCAACTGAATCTAAGAGAGCTCTTTTCTACAAAACAATCTCATTTTTTTTAAATCAATTTAAAGAAATCTGTGCGTGGTAAAATTTTTTCGAAACCAGATTTAGATTCAGTTGAGTCAAATCTTATATAATTTCGAAAAATTGTATGAAGAACAAAAAAAAAACCTTAATTTCACTTTTTTGGCATTTCTTGGAATTAAGGTCCACTAGGCTCAAGAAAATAACCAGAATTTTTTCAGGTTTTTAAAATTATAGGGTCGCGAGTATTGATTTTATGCAAAATGGGTAAATTTTCGAGTTTTATAAGAGATCTGTAAACTTTGATTTTAAGTTTCCTTCATCAGGAAATTATATTAAAAAAATTATTTAAAAAAAAAATAAAAAATGATATTCCTTAAAAAAGTTAAATAACTTTACTGTCTGGGTTCAAAAATTCGACAGACGGCGCTGATATCTACTAAAGATAATTTGGGTATGATGAACACGATGGTGTACTTAGGTCAAATAAGAATGATTTTCGCCTTTGAAGTTTTTTGTTTATCTATAATAAAAAAAAAAAAAAAACCCGAACAAATTCCAGAAAAATGAAAATGAGGTCCACCCTAATGTACATATTTGTAAATTAATTAATACTTTTTATTATTCGTCAGTAAATGTTAAAATTATTATAAACAATGTACACGCATACAAAATTAAACCAACAGCAATGAATTTTCATTTTCAATTTAACTACTACCACCATTATTCGGGCACAGTCCGCAGTTCTGTTTCCGTTCATCTCTAGCCTTGTTTCCGTCCATACCAAACGGAGCTGCACCATTCACATCCAGGAAGTAATTTCCCTTCAGATGTTTCGGTGAAGCATATCCCATGGGAAATGATCGACCCGGACATTTATTGTTTTTTAATCTCGTTAATGAGCTACAACGCACTGCCATAAAATTATTCTCATTGCCAGGATAAACAGATTCCGTGTAGTACAGCCAGGCACGCTCGTGAGCGCACACAACTGATAGACATCCGCTTGGCAACGGATCCAATCCACCTGGATAGAAATCCACATCCCCCATGGGATCCCGCTTACCCAATACACCTGGATTGCTATGAATGACATCTATGAAGTCAGCATCGCCACGCAACAGTCCGGATAAGTTCTCGCCCTCATTGAAGCACGGTTTGGCCGGATCCAGGCCTGTGATGCGAGGTATATGCTTGCCGGTAATGTAATTGAATGTACGTCCGGCCGAACCGACTATGTGTGCTCCCAAACTATGTCCTGCAAATATACAGAACAATGCACAATATTTCATTTCAATTCTGTTTCTGTTTCATTGCAAAAAAGAGGACAAAAGTCTATGTTGTGTGGGTAGGTACCAATCAAATGAATGTTTTCCAGCGGTATTATCTCACTCAATTGCACCAGACCCTTGCCTATGTTTTCTCCAATTTCCTCCGTGTTCAGTGCTGACCACGTGTACAATGTGTCCACGTAGGATGCAACGTCAACTGCCTGAGAATGGGAATATATCAATTTACTAGACAAATATGTACCTATATGCATCCAATAGAAAGGAGTTTGTTTTGCTTACGATAAAGTTAACATCGCCTCGACAATGGTAAGCCTGAGCCATTTGGGAAATCGTGTCCGTTTCGTTGACAGTTGTTGTCCAGCCAGTGGCTAAGATCACTGTTTTCTTAGTCCTATCGAATTCGGGGCTTTTCCACATGTCATTGGCATGCATCAGGGGGAAACTGTATTTTTTGCATGGCGTCCGCAATTGGAATTGCATTTTATTGATGTCGGGTGTTATTTTGGGAATAACTGCATTTGTCGATACTGCTGCTGAGCCTGTGTGTCGTCGTAAAGAAACAAAAAAGAAAATGTTAAGATCCTGGATATTGAATTGATTTGTTTAACTTACAAATTGCATTTATCGATGACGATACAAACTCAAAGGGATAACCGGCTATAAGGTTCTTTCCAGATTCGAATAGTCCTTTTGGTGTTGGAAGGAAACTACCTGCATTACTTACTATTCCAACGCCAATATCTCGCGATGATGAGAATACATTTCCAACCGAACCGAAATTAATTGGACTTGGATGTGGAGTGCTTTCATTGAGGACCAGATGACACACTACGTATATCAATAAAATCAACTTCATTGTGACTTTTTTTTCTGAAATAGAATTTTTTTTTTTTTTTGAAAAATTAAGAAGCTTTAGGTTAAAGAAAATAAATAATTGATTTAACCAAATTAATAAAAGAAATTAGTTTGCTGCTATCAAATCAATAGCAATAGTCAGACAAATGATACACAAGCATCATCTAACAATTGTGTATGTTCTTTACAATAATCAAAGCCTCATTCATTACTGTAAAAATTGATCTTTGCATGCATTTTGTATACTTGTCTATATAAAAGAAGTCTTAAGCATTTTTTAACGGGTGCGGATCAAGAAAATTAATTCGGGCCTTAGGGGTTTATTGGTCAAAGAATAACGCAAGTTATCAATAAATTTATGCAAAACTTTTGCTTGATTTTTTTTTGTAAACTAAGTGCCCAATAAACTTTTTAAGATACTAACAATAACCTAATCATATTTCCGTTATTCGATTTTTTTGAGAAAAACTATAAGGATTGTTACAATCACTTATTGCATAATATACACCAAGTTTAATCAAATTCGTTAGAGCCGTTTTCGAGAAAAATCAAATTTTGCTTGAAATTTGATTCAGATTACTCTTTTTGTAATTTCAAATGTTGTATTTTTGTTTGTTTTTGAATATCTCGATTAGAACGAATACCTCCCATATAACGGTTTTGAGTTATGGGATTTTTCTCAAAAACGGCTTTAACGATTTTGTTTAAAATTTGTGTATGTATTTTGTTCATTGATTGCAACAAAACTGCATTTTTTTTTCTCAAAAAACTCGAACAACGAAAAAACAGCACAGTTATTTATATAAGAGACTTTAACGCAAAGAGAAAGTACATGTGATCCAGTCGTGCATTTTATTCATCGACCTATAGCGATCGCTGTTCAAAAATCCTCCAACTCAAAATCCACTCCAAACAGTAGCTTTATTTGCATGCATTGGCACCTCGTGAATCTTGCGTGAATTGGTGTTGTCCCAAATCCGAAAATTTCGCTTATTCACGTACCCATTCATCCAAAAATTGGCCTCATCTCTAATGATGATTTTTCGAACAAAATTGGGATCAACTTCCAACTGCTCCAAAACCCAATTTGCACGTGTTGCTCGACGCTGTAACTTGCGATGATGATTTTTCTTTAGTTACTGATTAAAAGACAATGTTTGGACAGAAAGTAAAAGAAACAATATAGCCGCCACGAGCTGTCAAAATCAACCCGTCCCTAGTGGAAAACCCTTTATTTTATTACTTTTCACTTTCATTGTAATTCATATTCCATTAAAATTCGTGTTGGTTTAAAATATTTCCATTTTCCATACCATTTTAAGCCTTGGAGCCCGCACGAACTCTAACTTTGGTTTGTGACTTATTTTTTTGAAAAATCATTGTTTTTAGTGATATCTTTCATTAAAATAGGGTAACCGCATACTCATATACATTTTAAAGTTGGCACCCGATACTTTTTACGTAGAAGAATGTTGAGGCTAAGATTTGACATACATTTTAACTTTTAATTCTATCACAATGTATTTTGTTTTGTATTGCCACGTTGATGTACAGATTTTAAAAGTGGTAACTCTTTGTTTTATTTACAGTTATAATTCATTTGGAACTATTTTATTTCTTAAACCTTTTGAGCTAAGTAATCGGAGGGTCGCCGCTTGGATTTAGACCTTCTCTGGAAAAAAACAACATTAAAATAAAAGTTGTAGAAAGTAAAAAGATCTACAACTTTTTTTTTAATAACCTCAAAAATATTCAGAAAATGCCAAGACGAAATGTTTTTTTTATTTTTATCTTTTAATAAAACTTTTCAAACAAAAATTAAATGAAGTCCTTGTATTCTTTAAAAAAAATATAAAAAAAAATGGGTGCAGGATCGAATAGCCAACTGCTTAGATCCACTAAATGATAAAGAATAATGGTCTTTGATAAATATTATCTAGAATTTAAAATGGGTTTAGCGCCCCCTGCATTTGCACATGTTAAACATCTTATAGGTCCGGCCCTGTTTTTACAGAGACATAATTCGCTAAATGAGATGTTCCCAACTTATGTTGGCTATGCAACTATAACTGGCCATACTTTGTTTTTTCGCAGATCTTTATTTTTAAAATAACAAAAGTAATGGTACATTTTATAGCGTAGTTTAAATATTTTGACTGCATTCGACAAACATTTTAGTCATAAATTTTCGGGGATCGCAAAGGTTAATTTTTGGTAAACGCTGCTTTATTTAATTGTCGTTTAAATATAATAAATTTGGATTAAAAAAAAAAAAAATACTTTGGAAAGAAATAAATTATTTTAAAAATCCTACTCAACTGAGAATCACACTTTTAGCACATACTAAATTTTGTATGCTAAATAATAGAAAGATTTTTAATTCATTGTAAAAATTGTTTAATCCAAATGCCCTTCTTTAAAAGGGCTCATCTATTTTAATAACAGTGAGTGTGAAGAACTCAAGTATCAATTTTATTAACTCTTGAAGTTTAGTAATCGCATTTATGAATATTTAATTGCTGTATTCTGTAAATCATTAATTTGTATTCTTATCTTTCCATTATATTTATTCGATTCACATAGGAGGTAATTATAATTTCTTTTTTTTATTTCAAATTCCCACCATTGATGAAGTGTATAATAATGTCGTAAATTATATCTTTGATACTAACTGCCTTAGAGTTATACCTCCGTTTAATATGCAGTTTGATTTAATTGCACGGTGTGTTTTGAAAATACGTTTTACAATAATTATCTTATAACTTATTTATATAGATTATTAATTATTAAAAGAAGCCACTTTCTTGTGTACATTTCCTAAAGGTTTTTTAATAACTTTAAAACAAAATAGCAATCCAAACTATATTCCCTTTATTTCCGCTGAGGCAAAAGTACAGGTGGTAATAATTTAAGTAATATAAATTTCAATTGCTTTATGATTTTCTTAAAACAATTTTTCCAACACTTAATGAATAAAGTAATAGTTTTCACCAAAAATTAAAGTAACTTCACATTTGGTTGTTTTTCTAATAAACTATAATACAATGGTAGATTTATGGGGAAAGTAAATCCTCGTACCGTATATTATCCGATCGATCCTATAACAACTTAATTCTTGATAACTTTTCTCAATTAAATCACGTCGATTACTGGATGCGAACACAGAATGTAACTTGAATAAAAACAAATTTTTTTTGCCAGCCGGCATTAATGGTCAAGACTAGAATGTGAATTTAAAGTAATGAACGTCACTGGATGCTAAGTTTGGAATTGCAATGAGAACGATTAATTTAATATCAATTTTTTTTTGTTTTCATTTTGTCAACTTAACCAGTATAATGCTGTTGATGAACTTAACGCTGATTTTATCAATCGTATGTCAATTTCATTTATGAGTGTACTTTTTGTTTTCAATATAAAGAAGTGCGGATATTTTGATGTGAAGAATGAGGAATAAATTGTTGTTTTATATGTTTTCCTTATAAGTGTGAGAGCGTCGTCATTTGCGGTTGGTTATCAAGTGTCACGTTTCAGTTGCTTGTCCTACCTGATGTAATTTTTGATTTAAAGTTTTAATTGGTTTTATTTGTTTGTTTTATTTTTTATGTACTTTAAGTCAAGTAGACAAGTCGATTTAACTATTGACCTTAGTAACTGTATCCAGTTATAATAACTACTAAGATTTGAGAACAAGTTTTGCTTTAATATACAACAAAAATTGAACTTATAGAAATTAAACATGGGATTTTGATGGTAGTGAAGGGCTTGAACTCCCCCTTTCTATCTGTATGCGAGAATGTTCGTACCTTGGCCTAAAATTTAAACCACAAAGATATTTCATTTGAAATTATTGATATACACTAGTGGAAGAAATGGAAGGATAAACAAAATTGATTTTCGAAAGGCTGTATTTAAGTGAAAAGTGGTCGTATTGAAAGGAAACAAATATAATTTGAAACTTTGAATATTCTATTTTTTAAATCTTTTACTGAATTATTTTTAAAAACCACTGTTATCACGTAGTCATAAGGAAAAGCGCGAAACCAAAAATTTTAAATGTATTTTTGTTTTGTTTTTCGTCCGGAATGTGCGGTAAACTTGTGTAGTCAGCTTCAATTCCGTTTTGATACGATTTTTTTTTCAACCCATTTATTGGTCTTTAAGTAGAAAATAAAGTATTTGTTTTAAAACATCAATATCTCAACTACAAATATAGTACAGTTAATCCGTAAGTTGAGCTTGCGCTCAGAGGCACTGTCAGTTTTGTTTTCATGGATCGATAGGAGTTCATTTGAAAAGCTTAAAACCAAATTTTCGATGAAAACGAACGTACACCGTGGTAGTTCGCGAAAAAGAACATAAATAGCTGAAACATAATGCTAGTAAAATCGTAAAAAAACGGGTATTACTAGATTAATCGTGGAATACTGCGGAAAATAGCATAGGAAGTTATTAAAAAACCTTTTGTACAGAGGTAAAAAGCGTAAAATACCATGAAAAAAAAGGCAAGCAAAGTGTGGAAAGTTGCGGAAAAAATCGTTAAATCACTAAAAATATGCGCGGAATACCGTGGAAAAACGCGTGGAATACTGCTGGAATATCTTCGAACTCACGGAAAATAGCATGGGAGGTGATGAAAAAGGGTTTAGTACCACCGAAAAAAGCCTATCATACCGCGAAAAATAGCGTGAAAATACGTGCAAAAAGTTAACAAAAAATACGGGAAAGAAAAAGCATATAGAATAACATGGAAAAAGGGAACAAAAGCGTGAAAAATTCCGGAATAAAGCGTAAAAAGTCACTGAAAATATGCGCGGAATTTCGTGAAAAAAGGCTCGGAGTACTGTTCAAATATTGCGGAAAATAGAATGAGAAGTTATGAAACAAGCACAAAGTATACCGTAAAAAAAGCGTGGAAAGTACCGGAATTAAGTTGAAAAATATTCGAAACACCTCGGAGATAAAATGCGTGTAATACTGGTGAAAAACCGCAAATTACCTTGAAAAATAGAATAAGAAGTCATGAAATAATGTACATAATGAAAATGCTTATAATACCACATAGAAAGTACGAAAAAAAAAACGATAGAGAAAAGCTTGAAAAGTTGCGAAAAATATGCGAAGTTTTGCGCTAAACCGCGGTAAATGCGAGGAAAAGCGTAGAAAAAAGCGTGGAATACTGGTGAATAAAGAACTTTGAAACACCAGGCTTTTTCCACGACTTCCGTGTTGTTCAATGATTTTCAGAGACACATAAGCGAATAGCGCTAAAAAAAAACTGCGGAGGATAAAAAAGCTGTTCCAGGTAAAATTCATTCAGCATTGTTGCTCAAAAAGTTTAATAAAAGCTTAGGATTTATACTTACTATTTTTGTATCGGCTTGAATTGACTTCAGTGCAATATAGAAAAATACAAACTGTTGAATTCTGAAGCCTGATTCCGTAAAAAGAAAACGATCGAAAGATATCATTTTGACAACTTTTGTCCTTATTTGTCATTTGAGATGTAAAAGCGATAGCTATCGTCAAAACGATATCGTTCGGTGATAATCGAATTACAGAAAGACCCTCCTATTTTTCTGCATCAATGTGCCTAAATTTTATTTCAGATTTAAGGTAAAATAAAGTTTCAGAAAAAAATACATTTCATTTAAACTTAGAGGCCCATTTATTTATGATGAAATTAAATCCCAAATAAAGTTACAATCAAATTTGATTTTGTTTCAAATTTCAGCTTTTTATTTCTCCGCAAATAATAAATAATATTATCATTTTACAATAAGAACGAGAAAGGAGGGATATTAGGTTAGAATTTGTAAAGAATTCATTCATTGATAGACAGAGCAATTTACAAATTCAGTTGAGAATATAATAATACAAAAATACAATATATTATGAATTTTGTTCTCCATACATTTTACATATATTATGTTGCTGACAGTTTTTGATTAGAAAAAAGAAAAAAAAAAATGAAATACCATCGAAATGAACTGGAGGAAAAATAAATTAAGTGCTTCGGAGAATCGGAAATTAGTTTTTATGAAGGAGTATAATGATGTGTGGCACTTTGTTTTGAAGTATAATTAAGGAACAAGGAAATGTTTTGATGTATTATACACTCACATGCACTTACGTAGGAAATTTTGTTCTTGACAAAAAAAAAATAAACAAAATTGGTTGAAGTCCCTTAATGAGTTCTTTTATAGAATATTAATACCAAGGCAACACGAATACTTGTAAGGAACTATCCAAACTTTTTAGCTTTTCTTAATTGAACATTAATTTACTCTCGATCTCATCAATCTTTCTTTAATTCAAACTAAAAAAAAAAAAAAATATGAGATAATATTACTAAAAGAATTAGGAAATCATAAGTTGCATACTTCCATCCTGGCTCTGTTAGGAGATTACCAAGATTCAATACGTATGGGGACAATGTTTAGCTTACTTTACTTTATTGTAGTTTTACTTAAGTCGACTATTTGCATGCTTTTTCAACATGAAAACTCAAATAGGAATATATTTTACAGAGAATGTAATCTTTAAAAGCATTGATAGTTCGCTTATAGCGTTGAAAAACACTAACCCTTTGCTGAAATTTTTAATACGGACGTACTGTTGGACAGAGAATTAAATATACCCTTTCATTTAAAATAAAAACTATTAGAAACAAATGAGAGTAGATAAGTTTTCTTTGCATACCTACCTGTAGAGTAGGTAGTACAGCCGAAACTGCTTAAAAACACGGGAACACGATTATCTTTTATGTATATAAAAATCAATCGGCGCGCCGCCGCTTCATTGTAATGTCAAATATGATCAAAATCTCAACGTTCAATTATTTAAAAAAATAGAAAACTTGCCATATTGTACCAATCACGTAAAAAACAAAATGTTTCTTGGTTAAAATCTCGAATTTGGCTTAGTTTTCAAGCTATACCAGATACATTAAAAAATGACTAGTGTGACATTCTCTCAAAAATGCCTTGGCGAATTTAGTCGAATGTTGTGTTTTAAGAATGCTAAGATATCACTCACGTGAACGCAATTGTTCCGTACTAAAAGGTTTATTCAATAGACTATTAGGTACATTTCTAGATAGGTGCTTCTAAAAAAGAATATATTTTTTAATGTTTCTGGTCACTTTTATTATTTAATTCTATTGCTGCCTTTTTGAGTAATTTAACGGCAAGGGATTTTAATAATTTTAGTCTATTTGAAAGGTACAAGCAGTCTCCCTACAATAAAAGTTTGAGTCGTCATGAAATTACTTAATTTTTCATTCTTTTTACAAAATTGACGCTCTTATTCTAGAGTAAAAACATACATAATGTACATTTTAACATGAAACAAAAAAGTTTAAGTTGGATATACTGGCCAATCAATGGCCGGTCAAATCAATTCAATTATTTTATTTTTATTTTGCGCTGATAGTCTTACACGTACCGCAAAAAATGTTTTCTCTTTCCCGCGTCTTGTTACCATTCAATCCGAAAGGTGCTGAACCGCGCACTTCCAGGAAATAATTACCCTTTAATTTATTTGTTGCAGCAAAACCCATTGGTGCTGCAATATTACTTCCACATCTGCCCTGTTGCAGTTTCACCAATGAACTACACCGTTTTGCCATAAAATTATTCTCATTACCCGGATAAACGGTCTCCACGTAGTACAACCAAGCTCGGTCGTGAGCACAAACTATGGACACGCATCCAGTTGGCAAAGGCACCAATCCATCGGGATAGAAATCCACATCTCCTGCTGGATCTCGTTTTCCCAACACACCTGGATTTGTGTGAATGACATCTACAAACTCTGCATCGCCACGCATAAGCCCAGATAGATCCTCACCCTCATTGAAACATGGCTTGGCTGGATCCAAACCAGTGATACGTGGTATACTTTTGTCAGTAAGTGTGTTGAATGAACGTCCCGCAGCACCACAAATATGAGCTCCTAAACTATGTCCTGAAAAAGATGTAAGAACCTTGCTAAATACTTAGAATGTAAGTTAGAAAAAAAGACCCACCAATCAAATGAATGTTTTCCAGAGGAATATATTTGACCAACTCAGCTAATCCTTGTCCCAAGTATTCTCCAAGTTTTTCCGTATTCAGAGCCGACCAAGCGAATAGAGTATTCACACAAGATGCAACGTCAATTGCCTATAATTGCCTTAGATTAAAACTTTTTGACAAGAATGTGCTTTCTATTTATACAATAAAGTTAGCATCGCCACGACAATTGTAAGCCTTAGATAGCTCAAGTATTGTTTCCGATGAGCCAATTGTTGTCCTCCATCCTGTAACTAATATCACAACCTTCTTGGTCAAATCAAATGCTTCGAGTTTTAAAAGATCACCAGCACTTAGCAACGGGATGCTGTATTTTTGGCATGGAGTTATCAGTTGGAAATTCATTGTTTTTAAGTCTGGCACTACCCTTGTCGTAATTGATTTTGAATGCATCAATGTTGAGCCTTAAAATGAGTTATTGTATTTGTTTGCTTTTCTACCCATCTTTTTAGACTTACAAACTGAATTAATACTTGATGATACAAATTCTAATGGGAATCCGGCAATAAGGTTTTTTGCACCATAAAAAAGCTGTGCTTTTGTAGGAAGAAAACTTCCCATATTACTTACGACGCCAATTACATTATCTTTTGATCCTAATACAATATCTTTCAGAGACAACGCACTCACTGAACTGTGAACAAAAATTAGTAAAAAGGTTGTTAGGAGAGTCAACTTCATCTTGAATAAGCAATTTATTGATAAATATTTCCAAGGTGAAAATTGTTTAAAAAGATTAAACTGACTAAGTTGTCAAGATTCAAATAACTTAAAATGTGCCTGAATATTTTTTAGAATTAAACATTTTTTGTCTGTATATTTATTTAGACTGCAAAATTTGGAGAATTGTTTATTTTTTAATCGTGTTTCGTTTTTGTTTTTGAAGAAAACATAAGAAAAAATGTTAATTTATCTTTAGGGAAATGTAAGCTACCCTACCACTGAATAACAATCTGCATTATCATAAATTCCATTCGTATCGTAGATTTCCTACGAATTCACAAAAAAACTATCACAGATTCCATCGTAATGGAAAATTTCATACAAATTGCCATTACGAACGAATTCTATGATTACTTTTTTTGGGATTCGTAACAAATCTACGATACGAATGGAATTCATGTGCCAATCCAGTTTTAAGATGCCAAAAGTTTAAAAAAATTATTAGCAGGAAGGGCGGTGAAAAAATTTAGGATAAATGGTTTATGAAAGGGGAAACATAAATTGCCAACCAACAGATTAGGGGAAAGGGAGTGGGTTGGTCGAAAAAGTAGGGCGGGTGTCCAAAATCATGTTGTTTTTTACGATTTCTAACAAAAATAGACCTCCTTTGGAAAAAACTTGAACGCAAAAGTTGTAGGTGGTAAAGAGATCTACAACTTTGAGACCCAAATATTTTGAAAAATGCATAAAACAAAGTTTTTTTGTTTTTTATTTTTATCTTTTTCAAAAATAGTTAGATTTTTATGAAAATTGGTTTTATTGTACATTGCTGTCTTTTACTTATATAAATTCGTTTTTAGAAAAATGTTTGTTTATGTGTTTTTGACGTGACAGCCAAAACGCATTGTGGATCTTGTGGATCGCATTTCTCTCAGCCATCTCTATAGGCATTAAGCTCAAAATATACTCGAAATTTAAATAATCTAGGTATGAGGGAATTTGGAGTAGAAATTTGTTTAAGATTTTGTGGGTTAAGGAGTTGGAGCAAATTTTGAAATGCAATATTTTTGCTTTCTTTGACAAACTTAATCTTCAAAATGCATTTACAAGGTCAAATTGTGGATCAACAAATTCAAGATTCGGGCAACATATGACCAACAAGATTCTACTTTCTTATTTTTTTTAGGTTTTGAGTTTAATGGATTCTATCAACTTGTCAGTTCTAACTTCGTGTGAAGTTATCCCTACCATGGCCTTGAGGGGTTAGGGTGAGAGCAACAAATTTTGGAATGTTGTTTTGCACGAGCAAAAAATTAGCAATAAATTGCTACATACTTTTTTTTGGAATTTCGAGTTATGAGTGTAGTTGTGCTGTGATGTTAAAGATAGCTGAAAGAAATAGATTCCACAAGATCCACAATGTATTTTAGCCATGAAGGTCTTAGGCTAAAAATTGAATGTGCACTTTCATCAGAAGGTAAGGAGTAGTACTTCAATTTAGTACCAATTTTTGTATTATGTGATCATTTTTTACAAAACTCCACCATTAAACGCTAATTGAAAACCCATAGCTCTACGGTTGTGGCAATAAAATAAAACTACAATGTCTATGGACAGATGGGCTCTTGGAAATGATCTAGAAAAATGCATTCATCTGTCAAATTAGTTCAAAAGAAAGTATGTCCGATGAATGGATCCTGAGTACAAAATATTTTTTTGAGAGAGTAGAACGCAATACCCATGCCAACAGACCCGGCACTATTTTCGAAAAGCGCACACAATATTACGGATTTTGTACAAGCTTACATTCTAAGACATAGCTAAGACAAGCTTTGAAGAAATGCCCCCAACTGGCCTCATCAGATACTTAGCAGAAATCAAGCATAAAAATCTTTCTGATAGCTGTTTCTTTCCATACCAAAGCCTTAACTAGTTAGCTCCAGTTATTTCTCTGTGTTCAAAAAAAGACTAGAAAAATAAGTTCATTATTATTGACTTCCCAAAAAAATGTGTTAGTTGTCAAAAAACACTTGTGCACTTATTTGCGAACCAAGTAAGCAAATGTTTAAAGTTTAATTGTTTTGTTTTAAGACCACATATGCGATGATTTGCAATTTATTAACGTGTAAGCTAATTAAAAAGTTTTATGTTGAGCTGAATAAAATTCAAGGAATAGATTTGTAAAATAGACGGAAATAAAGAGAACATTAAAACATTTTCAAAGGTTTTTTTTATTATTTTTGTATAAGTTTGTTCAAATAATGAAATGCAAAAGTGCGCACATAAGCGTATTCTGATTTCTGAGCCAAGATAAATCTTATCTGAAATCCAGTGGCGTATATAAGGAAATAAAAAGGCGGGAAGGGAGGACAAGAGGTTATTAAAATACCAAATATAGTAAGCCTTTGTTGAAGATCCGAAAAGATCATTCGCACAATCCGTTCGCGTTGAATTTTAAGAGAGCAGTAATATTCAAAACTTTTTTTTTTTGTTCGAAGATAATTGTATTATAACTAGAATTGTAAAAACTGCAGTCTTTTTCGGTACTGCAGTTAATTCAATTAAAATGCTGAATTTCGGAAGTCTTTTAACTTAGAAAAGTACTTTTACTGTAAAACTAACAGTCAGCAGTTTGTGCTAAAACACAATTAATGAAAGCAGTAATTTGACAAAAAGTTAATTAATTGCAGTACATTTTTACTGCTGAATATTTAGATTGCAAGAAAAATGCTAAACTCAAGGCCGACAACAATATTAATCTACGGAAGTGATCAATACTTGGCCTAGCAACAAAGGCCATTCATTTAGAAGCGGTAAGTGAACTTACGACACATGCTTTTCTAGCAGCATTTTGGCCACGCTTTTATCGCAAATTGAAGCGTGTTTAAACTCGAAGCCTCGCTGTCTCTAAATCGAGAATCCTAATGACTTCCATGATTTAACTCCAGCCAATTTTGAACAACAATCTAAATCAGATGCATTAATCATTAAATATTAATAATAAGATTGTAATGTCTGCTATGTGGTCAGTGGAAGGCAATCCAATTCAGTCTGCAAACCGTTCGGCATGACTGGCAGTCAGAATATTTGGCCCGACTGCAACAACGACCAAAATGGCTCAAACCATAACCTCAACCTAAAATTAGCGACGCACGTGGGGGTCGAATCGTCGCATACGAAAACGAGCGAACGTAAACCTATTTGCTATTTCTTTCTCTATCTTTCTGCGCAGATTATAATAGAGACAGAAATCGTCAATACGTTTACGTTCGTTCATATGCGACAATTCCATGCCTTGTCTTAATTGAATTAAGAGGCTCCCCTCGACCAAATGTAATCTAGGACGAATTCTAGAAACGTTCCCAGGAAAATATGAGTCGTATTGAATCGGAGTAGGATAGCCTAGAAAAATGCTGATTGATGACCGGTACTCTGTAAGACTAAGTACCTTGCAGTCAATTTTTCGTAGACTGCCTTGCAGTCAATTTCTTCACAGAGTTCTAAGACTAGTAGGTACTAATAATTATCCAAAGGTGAAGGTATCTATTGGGGAGCAAATATTTTCAGAGCAGCTCTCAATTTTACTGAGAAATGATTGATATTTTAAGGAATGTAAATCTCAGTAGAATGTTAACTCTAAAAAGACACCTTGCTACTATGTTGGTGGAAAAATTGGATTTTAAAATTAAAAAAAACTGCAGAATACAAAATTCAAGAAATTTTATTTGGAAAAAAATGTATTTTTCAGAAATGAATATCAATTAGGTGATATAAGTAAATTTTCCTCTGTGCTAACCACACAGCTACCGCACCAAACGTTTGCTTCCTCTCGTGTCTTATTGCCATTCAAACCGAATGGTGATGAACCACGTACTTCCAGAAAATAGTTACCCTTTAAATTACTTGTTGCAGCATATCCCATTGGTGCTGGTTTACTACTTTCACATCTTCCCTGCTTTAGTTTCGTTAAAGAACTACAGCGTTTTGCCATAAAATTATTCTCATTTCCCGGATAAACGGTCTCAACAAAGTATAACCAAGCCCGTTCGTGAGCACAAACCACTGTTAAGCAGCCAGTTGGCAATGGTACCACTCCATCGGGATAGAAATCCACATCACCTGTTGGGTCTCTTTTGCCCAATACACCTGAATTAGTGTGAATGACATCTACGAACTCTGCATCGCCACGCATAAGCCCTGAGAGATCTTCGCCCTCATTGAAACATGGCTTGGCTGGATCCAACCCAGTAATGCGTGGTAATTTGATGTCAGTAAGTTCTGTAAATTTACGTCCAGCTGCACCACAAATATGAGCTCCTAAGCTGTGTCCTAAAAAAATTAAACAATACAAAAATTGCAAAATAGGTTAGAAGGAAGACCCACCAATCAGATGAATGTTTTTCAGAGGAATAAACTTGACCAGCTCAGCTAATCCTTGTCCCAAGTATTCTCCAAGTTTTTCGGTATTCAAAGCTGACCAAGTGAAGAGAGTATCCACACAAGATGCAACATCAATTGCCTATAATTTTCTTACATTAAAACCTTTGACAAAACAAAATAATTCCATTTCGTACAATAAAGTTCACACCACCTCGACAATTGTATGCCTTTGATAGTTCAACTATGGTTTCCGATGAGTCAATTGTTGTCCTCCATCCAGTAACCAAGATAACAGTCGGCTTAGAGAAATCAAATGCTTTACATTTTAAGAGATCACCAGCACTCAGAAGTGGGATGATGTATTTTTTGCATGGAGTTATCAGTTGGAAATTCATTGTTTTTAAGTCTGGCATAATTTTTGACGAAATCGACTTTGAATGCATCAATGTTGAGCCTTAAAAAGATTACCAGTTTAATTTGTTTAGTTTTGTTTCTATGTGAAACCCCTTTTTTAAAAACATACACACTGAATTAATACTTGATGATACAAATTCTAGCGGATATCCGGCAATAAGGTTCTTTGTGCTACCAAAAAGTTGAGTAGGTGTGGGAAGAAAAGACCCCACATTACTTATGACACCAATTACAGCATCTTTCGATCCTGTTAACACATTGGTAAGACTAATAGAGCTTTCTGAACTTTGCAGAAGAACCAATGAAAATATGACAGTTAAAGCAGATAACTTCATCTTGAGTTTGATTAGGAATCGAATGATAACAACTGCGAGGTAATACCTATCGGCTTGAGAATATTAGACTGACTGATTTGTCAAAATTTAAATAGCTTAAAACGTGTCTTAAGAATTTTACAGTCTGACACTGCAGACATTCTGTGAAATAGGTTTTATTTTTTTTTTGGAAGAAAACACAAGGAACCATGTGTCTTTAAATCTTGTGGAATGTAAGATACCCTATACTAATATTTTTTATGTTCAGCGCAATTCCAGATTGAGTATTAGGTGGAGCAATAATAGCTTAGACTTTAAAGCAGACTGGACAAAAAATATATTGTTACTAAAATTCTGTATATTTTGGAAATCAAATGTTTAGGAATGTTACCGTTTTTTTATAGCTTAAGCTGCAATCCTTTTTTTGCAATAAATAAGCGAAATTACCTTAAGTTAAAGAGAATTTTTTTACTATTCTGACCGTCCTTAAATTAGCGGACTGATTGTTTAATTTTTTTGTGTGACATGTTGATATTCATTAAATGAAAACATTTGAAATTCCTAAGATAAATTCGTTATAATTTTTCTGTAACAAAAATCAGACTTGATGAAAAAAAAAAAAGAAAATAACTTTCAATATTTTGTTCTCTGTGTTAAAAAGAAGCTAAAAATTGAATCTTTTCAAAAAGTAATGTTTCGAAGATCAAAGTTCAAAAATAAAAACACTTGTGTACTTATTTGCGAGTCTAGTAAATAATCAATATTTTATTTCTAATTTTTAAACATCACGAGTCTACATTTGTCAATATTGAATGAAAACTATTATAAGGTAAAGTGTTTCAAAATTAAAAAGAAAAATAATAATTTTATTTACACGCATTCTAGTAAGATATTGAATGTATCGAAAAAAAAACAAAAAATATGAAGAAGAGCGGAACAATTGAGGACCTTGCAACAAAACTATTACTTGAAGAATACAAAAATGAGACAGTTTTTATAAAAATCAATAAAGTATTTCCGCCACAGTGAACATTTTTAAAAGTTATTGATGACCAACGCAACAAACTCACTGATAACAAATATACCAACGGCAGACGTTTTTATTGGATCCAATGCCCTGGCAGACGGTCCCGAAAATGCGTTTTCTTAAGCGTTTTTAGACTTTGGGGCAACCACTTAAAATTTGTCGCATCCCCTGGGAAATATACATGGCAGACATTTTAAGTGGGGCCAAGCCATTGGTGGACTGTCCCGATTTTTCTCAAAATGAATTTATTTAGGGTAACCACTTGAAACTAGTTGCATTTTCGGGACCATCTGCCGGAGGTTTGAACCCACTTAAAATGTCTGCCGTTGATATATTTGCTATCAGTGAGTTTGTCGCATTGGTCATCAATAAATTTTAAAAATGTTCACTGTGGCGTATATGTACTTTTTTTTAAATTTTTATTAAAATTCAAGAGCTGAAATTTCTTCAGATCATAAACAATAATCTAAGAGTAAAAAAAAAATATGTCCTCCTTAAGAAGTTGAAGAATATAAAAATATTCAGAAAACTGATTAAAAATGTTATGTTCCCTTGGCATCAATTTTTGCTAGCATAACTATTATTGCAGGTTTCTGATTTATTTAAAAGCTTTTCCAATTCATGGGGAAAAAAGGTAAACCATTTATTTAATCGAACTATAGAAAAATAAAAAAAAAATAAACTCAACCATCGCTACCGGCCGTGCTGTCATTTAAAACCAAATTGTACGGATATAGGAATCGTATCCATATACGAAACATCTGATACATAATTTATGCTGAATTTTAAGTCAAAAAATCCCCATGTGCCAATGTGTGGTAGGTACACAGAGTCTTCATGTTACATACAAAATATATAAAAAAAAAAACAAAAAAAAAAAATAAGGATTCCTGACCACGTGCACTCGCAACTACACAGACTGTGTGTGTGCTGTTTTCATTTGGGATTGAATCAAATCAAAATCCACTAGGATAAAAACCAACGTGACCATAATGTTGTTCGTGTGATTCAGAACATTGTAGTTAGGTACGTACGACATGCAATATGGGATTACTCTGATTCTGTGTGATGAAGATGACACAAAATTTTACGCCAATATCAGTGTGCAGGCAGAGGAGAGGGGAATTAATGACCAAATACAGAATTGGTCTATTTGATAGTGGCGGAAGGCGGTTGGCGTCACCATGACGGACGCCTCCACCATCCTGACCCAAATACACATTTTCTCTGTTAGCTAAAACTAACGCACCCACATGTGACTAGTTGATAATAAAACTAGACTAAAAGCCCGGTAGTAAATGATTAAGTTTAGGTTTTTTTTTTCAAACGGTTATGCGATTTAAAGCAGAAGTCCGTGATACTTTTAATCACAAAAATCGGTGATACTTACTAAACATATCTTTGATACTAACCAAAAAATCTGCTATAGCTACCAGATTAACCAGAAAATACATGCTACTCATTAAATAAAACAATGGTACGTTCTGAGAGAAGCAATTCGTGATATTGACTTTAGTAATCCGTGATACTTAATATACTAATGATACTAAATCTTAATCATTTTGGAGCATTTCGCCATACTTACTGGCAATATGTGTATTATTATAATGCTAACTTAATGTTTATCAAAGCAATCCATGATACATACCGGAGACATCCATGATACTTTTGAAGGTAAACTGTGATCCAATTTTTGATACTTTTTGGTGCTATTCATGATATATTCTGGAGAAGTACGTGATACTTACTGGAAAAATTGTACATATATAGTGAATTCAATTAAATACTTCTCAGATCAAACAATTATATTACCAAAGGAATTTGTGATACATTCTAAAGAAGTCCGTGATACTTACCTTCTTTAATAGAAAATTTATCAGACATTATCATGAAAAAGAAGAATATTAGTTTTTTTTAAGCAAATGTCCCAATGTAGTGGTTTGCCAACGGTCTTAGCCCGTGTTTATTTAAATATCATTAAATGGGTTTTATTTTATATAAATAAAGCAAATTGAAAGGTAGGATAAGAGAGTTTGTTTCGAGGCTTGAAATCGTGTTAAACTTGGTTTAGCCTGCACTAGTTTGTAAAGCTTAAAATGTTTGAAACCAAAAATTAAATATTTATTGAATTTATCTTCTTGAATAGTGTCAATGTTGAAATTAAACACCACAACATAGTATCAGGTGAACCCATCATGTAAGAATATGCATGTGCATCTCATTTATTCAATACTTCCAAGGACGACACGGAATGGTTTTGGCTATATAAAACGCTATCACTAATTTGAGTGACAACCGATTAATATTCAAATTCAAATGCGTTTGACTCTGCTTCGATTTCTTATTAAGTTTTATATTTTCTACCTGCTGCAAAAAGCTACTACGACAAAGAGGAGTCAAGAGAGGCAGGACCTGTGCCATCTAAACACATGGTGATGTGTGGTGGGTGTGTTGAATAAAAGTTGAAGACTTCAGACACTATGTCTCGTTTGAATTAAAATAAAAAAAATTGTTTTTGCTGAAATCTTTTAACCAGTGCCGAATTCGAAATTCTGTTGCGGCCTTAAGCATTGGAGTATTATTAATGCAGGAAACACATTGTTTTCTTATATAGAAGAATTAATCAAAGTTTTTGGTTCTGTTTGTTTACATTATTTAAAATAAACTGAAATAATCTGTTATAAGTTATAAGTTATAAAAAAAATTAAGTGCTCGTTGTGAAAAATTGCCAAACTTTTATATGATTTCAGAAAATCATTTACTTTATTGTAATAAACTGCTACAGCTTTAGAAGGGATTTCAGAAAGTTGCATATTATGGTTTGATAAGAACACTATAACTGTCCTAGATAAGACTCTTTGTTTAGGGTTCTGTTTGTTTACTTTTTTGTAATAAACTGGAACTTGCATAATCTGTAATAAAGCAAAAGTGATTTAAAATTGAATGTCTGTTATGAAAAATTGTGCAACTTAATAAGCAATTTAAGAAAATTGCGTTATACTATTTAGTAAAAACACTTTTATCGCCCTAAATGTCTCCCTTTATCATTGTATCGAGAATTTCGCCACTGGTAGTGGTAAAATATTCTCTACACCTAAACTGTGTGTCAAATGAAAGACGATAGAACTTCAAATAGATATTCGCATAAAACTGCTGCTGGCTTGTATATATACTATACATAGTATAGATACGTATAACTTACTATAAAAGAGAAAGAACTTGCTTGGTGTTCCGGTGCGGCTCCGCTGATGATATCATGTCGATGACATTGGAAAGTAATGTATTCAGATGGTTGGCGACAATATTCAAAGGATTCCAATCAAGATTAGATGGTGCAGCACCATCGCCATCGCAGCACCAGGGAATTTGAATTAAATGAGAAAAAGCTTTTTGCAGCACGTTGTGGATTGACATTTCTAAAGAAAACGTGCAGGTTTAACTGGGTTTTTGAACAAATATACTAGAAAAAGGTATGCACTGTACAATGACAATGACACGACTTTAGCAAAGATGTGTAAAAATGGCATGTAATGGCTACCGAAGAGGGTGGTAATGTTCTTCTAGTGTGTTGAAAATATTCAAATACTTTGTTCAATAAACTAAATGAATAATAATTTATTTTTTTCTCTATCTGTTTACGAGTACAAAATGAAGGAATTCAAGGATACGAATTTTGTTTGTTTGTTGTTTGATATGGAAAAATACAGAAAAAAATCGATAGAAGCCTCTCATGGAGAATATTATTTAGGACTTTGGTCATAAAAATTTATTAGTTCATCAATAGACTAACCGGAAGACATTTGGTCTCCGTCCGTGTTCGTTTGTAGCTAGAGTTTTCTTTTTCATGCAAAATAACGTCTGGGTATTTGATTTTTTTTATTCAAATTCAAAGTTTCATCTCAAAAATGTTCGAATATCAAATGTAATTTATTAAAATAGTAATAAATGAAATGTGTACCTGTTCATATGCAGGTCAAATATACGCCTACCTGTGATTGATAATTACATATTTTGATTATTGCGATAAGTCGGTATAGTGAGAGATTTGGGGGTTCAACGAACAAGATTTCATTCCGACCTGGTTTTGTTGTTTCTAAGTACATATCACTGAGACAACAAATCGATTGCGGCAAACGAAAAAATTGCCCAAACGACTTTTTCGTTTGCTGAACAATTTTTTGGTCTCATTTGTACCAAATTGGTAGATTCGTTTGTGTTAAACACTTTTTGAAAACGATTAAAAAAGAAAAATTAAGCGTAACACCCGTGATTGAACCGGCAACCTCTCGTTAACGAGGCAAGTATCTTGTCATTCTGCCAGACTGTTTATTTTATGATTAGCGTTGAACGCATATAAACATAATGAGAGAAAGAATCGTTTGCGTCAAACAACTTTACGTTTGTTGGATATTAATTTTTCGACTACAACTTCGTTTGCAGCAAACAGTTAAATTCGTTTCGGTGAAACAATTTATGCGAAAGAATGAATAAAAACAAAAGTTTAGCGTAACAACGGTGGTTGAACCTGTGACCTCTCGATTCCGAACAAAGTCTGTTGCTATTGCTTCACAAACTAGAACTTTCGCGTAAAATTCCTGCAGTCATTTGTTGTAAATAAATTGTATATTTACAACAAATGCGAAGTTCTTTTTGCAGCAAACTACTTTCTGGAGAGGTTCTTCACGAACTATTCATTCGTTTGCTGCAAACAATAGAATTTTCCAGTAAACGGAAAGGTGCGAAGCAGATTCGTTGGTCGCAATCAACTCATAAAAATGAGATCCGAACGAAAGCCTTGTTTCGCATTATGTTTGCTGTAATAGAATTATAATTTGAAACAAATGTTATACATTTATGACGAATAAAAACTTTTGCGGCGGTTGTATCAACTTTTCATCAAATGATTTTCATTTAATTCATTAGCGGCAAACGAAAACAAAAATATCATTTCTCTGAGTGTATAAATCCGAGTGCTAAACGAAAACGTCGTCGTCGTCATTGGCGTTGGAAATTTGTAAACAAGATAACTTAACGCCAAAAGTTGAGGATCAGCTAAACTTATGTAATGTTAGAAATTCAGCCATTTTGAAAAATAAACCTTCTTGTACTTTTCATAACAAACCTCCCAAAAATGTCACTTTTGTATGGGGAGTACCACAAATTTGCATTTTTTTAATTGTTCTGATGAACAATGGTACTGATTTTCAAAATAATCCGAAAAAACAGGAACACTTAATTCTCAAAAGTTTTGGTAAAAATCAATGTTTAACACTTTTTTGAAGAAAATTCTTGCTTTTGGCTGTTGCACCCGTACAAAGATTGGTTTCTGGAATGTTAATACCCTTCTAGAAAATGGCCCCAAAAACACCAGATTCCTTCAAATGAAACTTGAGTTCATGCGAAATAATAAGGACACCTAAGGATTAAGTAAATTTTGATGGTTGGGCTCGGGAAATACAAATCGCCAATCTAATGCACTGTACTACTGTACTACTCTAGTTCGGAAAAGAACCTGGCAGTGTCAGAGAATCAGGTGTTGGGCTACTATTTACCAAAACTGCACTAATAAGCATTATTTCATAGAAGTTTTATGAAGTTAATGTTGTGGACCAGAGTTTGTTGCGTCCATTATGCAATGTTATGGTCTAACAATTACATCTACTGATAACGAAAAGAAGTTTTTTTTAAACAGGCTGGGTGCACCTTACACTAATACACTACTCAGAGATATTATAACGGTTATGACTCAGTTGATCAAGAAGCATTCATGGTCTCAATAGCATTCCACAGGGATTAATCATGGGCACTGTTTTGTTCCCAGACAATGAAAATGATTTCCTATTTGTTGTTAACACTGCTTAAGGCTTATGACGTACAAGATATTCTAGTTAAAGTCTAGTACCATTTGTTCTATCGCCACTTACAATATGTGTCACCAGTTTTCACAGTCTTGTGCACTATAAAAAGCAACAAAAAGTAAAATTCCACCCTAGAACCGCAGGACCATGATTGCAACAAAGTAATTGATGACAAATTAAAAATAACAAAACCAACACTCGCATTTCCACACTGATGCCACAAGTGTAATGTAATTAAACGTTACCTTACCCAACTGTACTTTGCACACTTGTCAATATAATGTAAGTGCAACAATAAATACTCCCGGATCGGCTATCAATTAAAATGTGTTATCCTTTCAAATGCCATTTGTCGATGTGTGGCACCGGAAATAGTTTCAGCCGCACCCCATTATACACATACCTGCCCCCATAAAATCGGACGTAGGTACCTACTCTCCAATCAAACACGTTGCAAAGGTTTTTATTGATAACGTGCACTTAATTCCAGGAGACAGGAAGAAGCCAACACTCAATCCAACAAAAGTGACATAAAAAAACAAAAAAATAACACCATGGAGGCCAGGCAACGAGGACAGGCAAAAATCCATAAAGTCAATGGCCTAGAAAAATAACCAACCAGGCAATAAATTGGAGGTTCGTGGTGTAGCTGACCAACCTGACACCCACATAAAAAAAAAATACAACCTATTCAGTTCATGTAAAGCCTTGTTAATTGCATTCAGTCCGTTGGTTCTTATGTCCTCCATATAGCTTTTGGAGTCACTTTTTTTTTGTTGTTGTTCTATTCCCACTCAGCCTACAGAAAAGTGTCCAGAAGGTGCTATTGGAAGCAACACTGCGGACGACAGTGTGGATTAATGGATCCACTAACTTAACAGTTGCAATGAAGGATATACGGATAAGTCTTGAGGAGTAGAAGAAAATACGATGTGAAATGTGATAGAAGTTTTAAGACTTGATCTATTTTCAAAAAATTCCAATTAATGAAGGTTTCGAAACTGAAAACCTCCAACTCAAGTTTGCAAAAAATACAGCCGTAACTGGTAAACCGTAGCCGAAACTGGTAAATCACAGCTGTAATTGGGAAAACAACCGAAACTGGTAGATCACAGCCAAAGCTGCCTTAGCACAGTAGGAACTGGCAAATTACAGCCGAAGCTGGCAAATCACACCCACAACTGGTAAATCGGTGTCGAAACTGGCAAATCACAGCTGAAGCTGGTAAAGCAAAGCCAAAGCTGGTAAATCTCAGCTGTAACTGGTGAATCACAGACGAAACAAGTGAATCACAGCCAGAGCTGGTAAATCACAGACGTAACTGGTAAGACAGCCGTAACTAGTACATCTTAGCCGCAACTGGTAAATTGATGTCCAAACTGGCAAATCAAAGCGAAAGCTGGTAAAGATAAGCAAAAGCTGGTTAATCTCAGCTGTAACTGGTGAATCACAGTCGAAACTAGTAAATTTCAGCCAGAACTTGTAAATCACAGCTGTAACTGTTTAATTTCAGCAGAAACGGGTAAGTCGGTATCAAAACTGGCAAATCACAGCTGAAGCTGGTAAATCACTGTTGAAACTGCTAAACGATAGCTGAAACTAGTAATTGGTTTTTAGAATAGATCCCTTACCACCGTTGCGCTTATCCAGTTGTTATTAGTGGTTAGTAGCTGGTTAGTAGTTACAATTTACAATACTTATAAAGCCTTTGGTTGAAATTAGTTGTGAAGCGTAATCCACCCACAATATTCCAGAGGCTATAACTATCTCCCTTCAACCCGTTCAACCGTGTCAGGAAGAAACTCTAGTTCTTGTAATAGTCTTTTCTCCAAATAGTGTTTATAGAAGGTTTGTGTAAACATCAACAATTTGAGGACGGCTCAGCCAACCTGTCACCAAACATACCTTTCTATTACCAATATAAAAGCATGTATCTCACCAGGGAAGGATTCGAACTAACAGTATTTCACGACCCCCTCATTCTCGAAAGTCAAAACAAGTTGGAAATTGTCACAAAAATTTTCAACAATTCTCGCTAAAGAAGTTTAACTTAAAAATATTAAGGATATCGATTTCGAAACCACCAAAAACCCGCACTTGTATAACAAAATACTGAATTGAATAGACGATATATCACTTCATTCATTTACTTGCACATACTCGTAGAAGAAATTTAGTGAACTTCCTTCACAGTATTATTCTGCACATAGTTTATATTAATTTTTAATGACAAGGTCAATTTTACTACCGTACACATAATTTGGCCATAAGCAAAAGGTATAATAATAAAAATAATCTACCCAAACTATAAAACGAGTTGCTTTAACTTTTTATGTGAGACCCTTGGGCCTTGAGATGGGTTAAAATTGCTAACAAGTTTTTGCAATGCTTTCTACATTCTATTAACTCTTCGAGCATATACTCTTATAAAATTTTAACTTAAACAAAGTGTTTTGCTGCGAATGCTTTGTTTAACACAACTGTTTGTATACAATTTGTCCCCGAGGGCTTAATACAACTTAAATATTTTATACCAAGTGGATTATCACAGCAAATATTTTATTGCACATGTTTTGCTTTCTATACAACGTGTGAACATATTTTGCTTAGAATTAAAAAAAAAAAACTGGAACGTGTCAAGAACGTGAAACACGGAAAATTCAAAAATTCCAAAGGTTGTTTTTTGGCCATAACACGAATACTTGCTCCTTTAAATGGAGCAACTAAAATAGGTTTAGGTGTTAAAGTGTAGATGATTCTATATGAAGTCATTAATGTGAATCTTTCAGTTGAACTTATGCATTCAAGAAACAAATATGAAGACAAAATAAATAAGTTTAAGGAAATTTTGAATTTTTCTGTTTTTGGGATATATTTCATGGATTTTAATTATTCTTATGCTTAAGAAAACAAGCAGAAGCATGAAATCGAAAGAATTTCAACTGCATTTTCCTTACATATCTTCACCTTTTCAGGCAGCTTAATCTCTAACCCTTTATATTCAATTTTGTGCACGAGAAGGTGAAGAAGGTGAGGTCTGCTTTGATTTCTTGATCCCACTCGAGAGCATCGCATTTCGTCAGAAATTGTTTCGCAAATCTTTATTTAGCTGTTATCAATATAAATTTAGAGTTCTTACTACGTAAATTCCCATTTTGCCGTTTATTTACTGTGCAACTTAATTATTTCGCCAATTTTGTGGGCTTTTTAGTACTTACTTTTACTTTACTTCTGAACTGGTCTGAACTGAACCAACATTCCTCTTCAGCCAGCGCTGTCTCTAGCTAGCTGCCTTCAGTTACGCATACCAAGTTGGCTGAAGTCACCCTCGACTTGTGTGCGCTACCTGTTATGTTGTCTTCATTTGCCTCGTACACCATCATGGTTAGATTGGAACCCTCGTCGGTGTCGGGCTGTTGCGTTAATGCCAATACGTTTCACGTGTCCCAGCAATCTCATCCGCTGTATCTCCAGCTTCTTTACCAAGTCAACGTCGCTATACCCCCTGTAAAGCTTGTAGTTGAATCTTCTTCTCCCTGCTCCTTCAATATAAGCTGGACCAAAAATTACTCGAAAAATTTTTCTATCAAAGCAACTAAGCAAATTTTCATCCGAATCTTTTAACGCCCATGCTTCTGCCCACTCTGCAGGGCTGAAATGGTTAAGGTCTTGCACAGTAGGTAGATCTTGTTACCCTTTGGTTGAATTTTCGAAAATCCCCCAGCCGGTATAGCCCTCAATAGACACCACCGCCTGCTTCTCGTGCTTTCGCTTTTTTTCCGAACATCCATCAGGAGTTTCATTTAAGTCCTCTGGTTGATAGACAGCAGCTAACCATGTTCCTCGAAGCACTTCCGATGGTAGAGGTAGCACGATAACGATTTTATCCTAAGCATGCCCTCTTCATCCCATTGCACCTACTGGATAGCTGGTACGCCAGTCCTTAACTTATCCAGGTTCTCCACTATTCGGCTGTCTGTATAAGAACAGTACATTTCCCGTATAGATCTGAAATTCATTTGATTCCTTTGCTGGGTTCGTCAACATTCATAAAATTCGTATCTGAGGCTTGTTGTTGTTTCAGAACAAATTGGTTTTCCATGGTAGGGAAATTACTTCGAAGCATAACCCTCAACCTGGTGTACCAGATTCAAAGTTGGCTCCAAGGGTGATGAGCCACATAATAGAAGCCACCGTTGATTCCATTTGAAAAATTTATCCGCTTCCGCTTTAATTAAAGAAGAAGTGCTTTAGTGGTCAAACTCATCCCTCCTTCTCTCATTAACCCTAAACAACCTTCTTACTTGGCTCGCGATGTTCTTCATGGAAAGGTGAGTTGGTGGGAGTTGGTATTCAATTGCGGCTTTTGAGGAAAACCTATGGACGCTTGTGTCCTCTTGGTTGTGTACTTTTACTCATCATACTTACTATCGCTAACTTTATCGCGATAGTAAAGCTTGGAATTTTGCTGTCGTCATTTGCTCAGTACTCGAAGGCTCAAAACCCTTTGTCTAAGTCTTTCTCTTACAGCAAGAGGTGTCAGGTTTTTCGTAGTAGAATTTTCCACATCCTTGGAAGTGCATATATGAGGAAGATCTCGGCTTGCCAATAGTTGTTCAACGTACGCACGTGCTCACACATAAATCATTGTATTTATTTCGTTTGCGTATTCGGACTTCGTCAACATTATCAGTTTGTTGAACTGAGATAATAGATTGTTTCATTACTTTGAAGTTTTTACTTTGCATCACCGACCGTCACCGGCTATTTAGGCTTATTCATGATAGAGACTATTGTGGGGCTGGTTCTTTAGAATTTTCGCATTCTCCTGGTCCTAATTCTTAAGATGTTAACTCAGATATTTCAGTCTTGAATCTGATGGATTGAAAGCTCGTCGTAATCTCGCCTCATTAATAAAAAATGGCGCCCAACGTTAGTTGATGATTCAACAATAATTTATGTAGAGAACCTTTTTAATCATATTCATCACACTTTGCACAAAATAATATATGAAGATTATATTTGCATTGATATTCAATTATTTTGTTAACGTTTTTTTTTCAATACAAAATTTCTTATCAATAATAATAGCACTCCTCTATAGAGAAAATATGTGATGAATATTTTTCTTTCATCTTACGAATAAACAATCATAATATAGGACAGGTAAATTTCTTTATCAAGAACTTCTATTTCATATTTGAAATGAGACCTGAATTCATAATAATATCTACACATGCGGCGACAACGGGCGGCTGGAGGGCGTGCTATCAGAACACAATTGAACTTAAATTGAATTTGGAATTGATATTCCGTGCGATGACTGAAATTTCCTTACACTAAATATGTATGCATGTATATTTGTCAAAATGACAAAATATATCGACGATGCGTCGTCGTCGTCGAGTCGTTTTGGTTGGCACGATTTAGTTGAATTAATCAAATAATCTTTGATGTGATTTGTCATCAAATTGACTCTGTTATATATTTGGACTTGTGAGATTGCGTTTCTGTCAAATCAATTATGTATAAGTTGCACCTTTGTAATAAGCCAATTATTTTGTTAGTAGGTATCAACATCAAATCAATGTTTGTTGTGCATTACTAGGCATTGATTTTCTTGTGGTGGATAAGGTTAACCGAGTTGTTTTCTTCTGCATTTCATGAGCTCTGAGGGTGCAACTCATGACTGTGTTTTTCGGAGAAGTGGTTGGATGTGTAGAAATCAGGTAGGCACTAATGGGGGTGAAATTAGTGACATCCAGTAATCCGTAACTTTTTGTACACATCAATTGTGCTTAATTTTACCTTCTCGTACCACTGATCTCGTTTAACTGAACTTGTTGACTTGCAAAATTTATAAGCGCGAATGTTGAATGAAAGATACTGAGAACTTTTTAGTAAAACAAAACTTCTATCATTGTAGGATAAGGGTACGGAGGTTGATATTCTTCGTAACTGAATCAATTTCCGCTAACAAAACCGACACAACGACTCGAACTTAGGACTAATCAAATGCTGCCGACTTTTAGCTATTGTACCCCAACAAAGATTGGTGGTTTTGAATGTTAATACATTTATCGGCAACTGTGCGAGAAGGCCCATATCCAAAGATATGCAAGGTACATCCAACCAAATTTACCACTTTTCGATTAGCCGACCTTTTATTAGTACTCTCCTGGACGTCAGGAACTGTAGAGGGGCAGGTATGGGGATGGCCCGAAGCCCAAGACCACCATATGATAGTAGCTACCGTAAAACTACGTACAGCTGCAGTTCGGAGATCCCAAACAAACATCTGAATGCACAGGCTTAATTCGGACAGGCTAAGGAATCCCTCGGTACCACCAACAACTAGGGGACCATCTTCAGGGAATTGGGGAAAAGTTGACCAGATCTATGGACTCAAAAGGCCTACTGGGACTTTTAGGAAAAGTGCCACGAATCATCCATAGAAGGCCCACAAGCAACATTCTGTAGGTCCCGAAAAATTCATAAACCACAAACAAAAATCTGTACTCTTCGAAAGATCTATAAGGGGCCACAACAGATATATTGACTAAAAGGGCCACCAACCGAGTTGTGTCAGCATTCCCAAGTGGGTTTTGATCATTTTTTTTTTATTAAATTTCAAGTGATTTATAAACATTTTTTCTCGCCCGAAGGCCTACCGGGAAAAATCCCGAGTGCCCGGTGGGCCAGTCCGCCCCTAAGCTTTTTGCCAATCAAGCGAATTACAATGTACTCAAGAAGGTCTGAGGATCTAAGTACGACAGAAAAAAGATGTGAAAAACTATTAGCTAGAGATCCAAGCTTAATAAATAGGCAGGTTTATAGCTAAACAAAGGACATTGAACAATATGCGAACCTGAGATTTTAAAATTTTGCTCTCTGCAAACTGAATTGCCACTATCAATTCATATGTATAAGATATAGGAACACTTATAAGCAAGGTTCTCATGGTTAATTTTATTTTTTACTAAAAAACAAATTAAGTTTAAATTTAAAACTTTAGGATTTTGCACTTCATTGCAATGTGCAATACTTTCGATTTGTGTCACAAGCTTAAACGCATTAAAAAAGCTTCTCAAGTTTACATAAACTTAAAAGTTTTTTTTTTAAACAAGTTTTAAGCTTAAAGCTTGACGTTTTCAAAGCTTCAATGTGATAAACTATACATAAATTGTAATAATCTTAGATAAAAGCTAGACTTTGAATAATTTTTAAAATTCGAACTTTCTGTTTGTAGGTAAGCTTTTTTTTAGTAAACATTACAAACGGATATTTTCCTTTTGAAATAACTATAAAAGCTGTAATAAATCTGCACAAAAATGTATTACAAAAGTGCTTCAGTTGAAACTTTATTTGTTTTTCTTTTCTCACTTCACAATCAAATAAAAAAAAAATAAATAAATGGGTTTTCATTGATTGAAAACAGTAACATTATGTAAAAATGAGATCGCAGTCTTATCATAGAATCTGTTTAAAAAAACAGAGAAAAGAAAAAAATTGTCAATTTCATCGTTGGCTTTTGTTAGAGTAAAGAGACAATTGGAATTTGTAAACTGCAAAAGCTTTATTTTCGCATAAGCAATACAGATCTTTGTGTAGAACATTTCTGGCAATGGTTTTTTGAGATTATCAGGTGTAGAAAAAATATAATAAACCGAGTTCTTCCGAGTTTCTTAAAAAAATAATCAACAAATTCCCCTCTGTTATCTTAACGTGATGTTAAAAATATCTTATATCAAAAATCAATCTTAATTGTCTAATTCAAAAAATTCATTTACTTAATTTTACTTTTAGGTAAGTTACTTGCTACCAATAGCACTGGTTAGTACATCATCTTTATTTAATCATCTTTAATATGTTGTAAGTAATTTTTAATTATTTTTTTTATTAATTTTTGTTTTTCAACACACCAAATAATTTTTTAAATAAATGTGAAGTAAATTATGTTTAATTTCTGTAAACGTCATTAGAAAACAATGAAACTGATATATGAACTCTACATAATGTTCATCTTAAACTCTTTATACATATGAATAATCGCGTGATGTGCTTTAGAGATAGTGATAACGTTGCTTTTAGCTATTAACTAAAACACATTCTTGCTAAAAAAAAAAATGAGTGTATTATATTTATTATTCTGTTAACTTTAAGACGAGATCACGGAGTCAAAATCTGATAAAAAAATATTTTTGCAACTTTCAATTCTTATCAGAACTAGATGACTAAGATTGAAGTGTTTAAGAAGTTAATATTTGAATTGTTCCGGAAAAAAACGGTTTAAGTCTACCAAAACCAAGAGATTTATATCCCGAAAATGTGTTTCTTAAGAGTTTAAGGACTTTGGGATAACTACTTAAAATTATAAGTCGCATCCCGCCTTTGTTTCCTTGCTTACAAAAATACCCATCAGGGTAGACATTTTTACGGGTCCACCTTGCGGAAGACGGGGCCAAAAATGCACTTTTTCTTAAACTTTGTCACAATTTTGTCCAAGTTGAAAATGCCTTTGATGGTTATTTTTGAAATCAGAGAAACAAAGTCTAAAATTAATGCAGTTTCTAGTCCATCTGTCATAGGGTTGGCCCCAGTAAGAATGTCTTTTTTTTTATTTGTCATTTCTTTGTTATCACTTATCAATAAGTTTGTGGAGTGAGTTAGTCATACATATTTTAAATGGTTAACCTCACTAAATCGATCATCAGAAAAATAGTACTTTTGATGCCCTTATGCAGACTAAGGTATTCCCCATCACCATGACCGGTAAAAAAATTAGTATAAATGGTACATATATGAAAGGTAAAAATAAATGCCATCAATAAATTGGGGGAAAAAGGCTGTGGTGGGTGGCTGAAATATTAGGGTACGTGTCGAAAATCGTGTTTTTTTTACTATTTCTTTCATAATAGATCACTCCTATCTAAAAAAAATGTATATACAAAAGTTTTATATACTAAACCAGTCTGCTACTTTTGCTAAGATAACTTACCTCAAAAATATTGGGAAAAATAGTTGGTTTTTGATGACAAGTTTTGATGTAGGTAAATTGTTATGTTATTTACTCATAACTTTTTTTGTTTTGCAGCGAAATATTAAAATAAAATAAATATTAAAAAAATTTTTGGTTTTCGAAAATTAAATGCACGAGTGGATAGCACGTACTTGCTTTTAGTGTCAAAGTTGCTGTGAATGCTAAAGCTACGAATATAAAGTTTTTTTTTAAATAAATACTTTCATAAGAAATAAAAAAAAAAAACACATACAATTCATTAGCTTCACCTCTTAACAAAGTATGCTATTTGATTTCGTTAAAAAAGATTAATTTTTAGAAAATAAAATGCACGACTGGATCGCACTTGAAAATTTTGCCTTTTCGTTATCTGATTTTTTTTGAACGGGGACACTTTTTGGATTTTTTTTTATAAATTATTTTTTTTTCGATGTAGGGTTTTTAATTTTTCAAAATTTAATATTTAGATGTTGATAAATAATAGGTATCTTAAAAATGGCATACCAAATTTTTTTGACAAATCGTTTCGAAAATTTTGAATAAAATTATTTTTTTAATAAACGGCTCGATAGATTTTTTTGAAAAAAATTCTAAAAATGTATCGCTATAGAACAAATTATGTATATAAAATTTAATCAAAATCGTTAAAGCCGTTTTTAAGAAAACTCGAATAACTCAAAAATGTTGTATGGGAGGACTCGTTCTAGATGAGATACATATTCAAAAACAAAAAAAACTTTCGAAATTACATACAAATCATCTCTACCACGCGTTTTCTCGAAAATGCTCTGACGTTTTTGATAAAACTGTTTGATATCATTTATTCTATAAAGATAAATTTTTAGAATTTTTTTTTTTGAAAAATCGTTCAAAAAAAATTGGGATACCATTTTTAATATACTATTTATTTATAAACATCTAAAAACTTAATTTTGAAAAAAAATCAGTACCTAGCCCATAATCGAAAAAAAAAAATTTTTGAGAAAAAACCAAAATCAAAAATTTTATAAGTTAATACATAATAGCCTACGACTACATGAGCAAATTTTTGCGATCCAGTGCTGTCGTGCGTTTAATTTTAATAGGGGGTCAACTTTTGAGAGAAATCATAAGAAAACACCATTTTCGACAACCACCTCAACCACCTAACCACTACCCCTTTTTTTTCAATCTGTTGGTGAGCAATTTATTTTCCCATTATCCATAACTTGCTTTTTTTCAAAAAATTATTGACACTAGTCTACTATTAGAATGTTTTGCTTTGAATTTTATAGTCTGAATATTGTTTTTCCAGTCACATTTTACTATGCTATGCTTCAACTACCTAACGACTAATAAAAGTTGGGTTACCTTGCTTGTCTTTTTTTTTTTTAAGTTACACTCAAAATTAATAAGTCATAGTTTTCAAATATTTCAGCAAGTAGTGTTTCTTGGCTTTTGAGTGTGTGGTCATTGGCTTCTCTTTTACCTAACAAATTATCGGGAAGAATAGCAACCGGATTTACTGAATTTTGGTACCTGCTAATTCTTGCATTAAAATCCTCTATATGATCATTGTTTTATCTTCACTAGATCGATCGGCTTAAAACTCTATGCAGTTAAATAAAATTGTTTATCATAATATTGCAATTGAGATAAGCTAGCATTATGGCAAAAATGTTGCTTGTTACTTTCAATTCAATAACACTATTTGCAAAAGTAAAATTGGATATGAAAGGTTAAAATATCCACAGAAACTTTGACCATCATAAGTCCAAGTATGTGCCACTCAGTCGTGAATTTATTTTAGTTTTTCTCTCAAAAAATAAAAATAATTATAGTTTTGTTCTTGTACAAAAAAAAAAAAATAAAAATAAACTCAACACATAAGGAAAACAAATCTCTCATCACATCACCGATAAAGAAAATATAAGCTCTCCTAACATTATCTCTAATCTCAGCAATCAACAAATGTCTCATAAAATTCCACAAATGAAAACATCCATCCAAGCATTATTTTCATTGACATTTTGTTCCAAGAAAAAAACAAATAAATGAAAAACGAAAAACAGACCAAAAAAAAACAAACAGACGTAATACTGATGATGACTGAATGAATGAAATCCGTATTTTCGAGTAACAACCGAGTGAAGCCTCTTCATATCGATTGTCAAACTATCCACCATCAGACCTTCTGGAATTATTTAAAAGAGCAATAAAGAGCCACCCATCCGACAGAACCGACACGACACTCATCCTTCCATATTCGCCTGGCCTCATCATCGCCATCCTGATGGCATCACAATCACTATCGTTTTCAAAGAGATTTTATACACATATTGAGGCTGAGTATATTCATAAAGGACACTACATAAATAAAAAAAAAAACGCCATACTTCATTTCGTTTATGTGTTTGACATTGGTTTTACACTGTCATAAATCCAAATGGCAGGCAGGACATCTAGTGTTTCCTTATAGCGCCAGGATTTTCAACATTTCCAATAAATATGCTGATGGCGACCGAAATTCCGAGAAATGAATGCAGTGTTGTATGTAATTGTAGCCCTCGTCGTCGACCATATCGCACAGTCAGCGACAGCAAGTGAGTGAGTCAGGACCAGGAGTCGTTTAGTCGTTGAATAAACGATTAGCAGGATATTATGAAAAATAATCCCGACCTCTATGTGTACCGACACTCATATCGTCCTGTTTCTGATGGTATTTTTTTTTTGTTTTCCTCGGATTTTTTTCTGTTTGCCAGGACGAGTGTTGAATGGATGCCATTATATTGTCATGGCATCGTGTTAGTTTTTATTTCTCTCGCTTTGCGATTTGTTTGCATTGATGGGCATTCATCAACGCCTCTTTAGATAAATAATAATATGCACTCACTCATCCGCAGATAAAGTGTTGTTATGGTTGTTATGGAACTACACTCTACACCACCGCGCGCCGTGCGTCGGTCGTTTCCGTATGACAGTATTTAGTTTTTAATCCTTTTGACAAAGCAAAAAGGCTTTTGTGTTAACTCATGTTTATGTGTGCCAGGGAAAGCCCAATTTGGATTAAATGCAGTTATGATGTAAGTTTACAGTTATATAGCACCATACCGTGTATGGTAAGGGCTTCTACATATATGCATTTTATCTAAATTAAAACAACTCGGAGTAAGAGAGGGTTTTGCATAAATGTGTAATCTACTTAAGAAAATCTTGTATTTATTAGGTACAAAGAGCTTATTTGAGGTTATTTTGCAGGGCATAGAGCCTGACTTTCACAAACAAGCAAATATAGAAAATACAGAAAAAGATATATAAGTTTGCTTTATCTTACTCGGACCAGGTAAATAGATAATTCTGGACACACAATTTTGTATTTTCTACCGAATATGTACCTACTTCCAACAACGAACACACAAACAAACAAATAATGGCTTATCATCGAAGTTATTAGTTTTGAAGAGACTTGTTTAGAGAAAAGCTGTGTGTGGGTAAATATTCAATTAGGATTGTGAATATTCATAATCATGCACAGAGTTTTTGAATTTTCTGAAAATAGAAAAGGTTTATACTTAGGTAAATTATTCTTGAAGTTTCCTTTACCTTAACAGAACAATAATTTAAATTTAATTTTCAAAGAGGATATTATGTTAAGTTTTCAATTTATCAAATCAAGTTTTTGCAAGTTCTTAACAAAATTAGGGAAATTCCTTACGACAAACTATCTGCTGCCTAGATCCTTTGAAAACTTCAAACGATTTGTGGAATAACTCTTGTAAAGAATGACTCAATTGCTTCGGGTTTTTATGCATTTACTTCAATCAAAATGTTTTAAATAGGGTGGTCATTTCAGATAGTCCATTGAATTTCCATACACCACTTCGCCTATCATAACCAACAAAAAAGTATTGGTGACAATGTGCAGCCTTCAGTGAGCCCACATTAAACATAAAATTCATCTGAAAGCCTCCTCTCTGTAGATACAATAGAACGCTTTTTCTAAATCAATTCACATAAACAGCAGATAAAGTGGTGATCGGTATTCAATTATAATAATGTTTGTTCAAACATTCAATGAAATTGACGGAATAAAGAATGGTCAAGTCTAACAAGCTGACATTCTAGTACGAATAGTACAATAATAATAATAATTATAATAATTATTAATAATCCATAAGGTGTTAATGTGGTCAATACAAGGTGATCCAGTGCGAAAACTTGTTTGTTTGCAGCACGCAAATCTCCCTCCAGTTTCCTTCTGCATCAAATCTTCTTTCTACGGGAGCTTGACAATTATTCACTACCCTTATTTTGGCGGACACTGTGGCGGAGTAAAAAATTTGTTTGCTTATTTGATGTGCAAACTAATATTTTTTTAGCTCGAATGATAAAATACTTAAAGGGCCGGTTATAGCGATCAGGAGAATGAATCAGGAAAAAATTTCGAATACATATTTTATGTTGTTTTCCTCGTTTTAAAATACAAAAACAACATAAATCAATGACAAATGATTGAAGGAATATTAAAAAAAAAAATTACAATTGCATAACTAGTTTACAAATTTATTCATTTATTTTATTGAAACGAAAATTTTTTTCGTACCAGAAAAATAACCAAATACAGTTTATAATTCGCTCGTAAAATTTCTTTTCACATAATCATCGCTGAGTCATTTATCATCGTTTTATTTTGTTTTTGTATTTTAAAACGTTTTTGTATTTTTTTAAATGCTTTAAAGTAGCAATAACTCCGTTTTTATAACTGCAAAAGTTTTCTAGTTATTAAAAATTCCACTAAGATAACACTGTTAGTTAGTGGATGAAAAAACGCGAATATAAGACACTTATATTTCTTTAAACTTTTGGCTAACAACCTATCCAATAGTTTTGGAGATATAAATCGGTTCGCAATTTCCAAAATGTCGGATTTAGCGAAGGGGCTGGTGGCATCCCAAAAACTAGGACTTAAGCTTTTCTAATACCCTGTTTTCAATAATGAAAAAAATCAGTCTTCCTGTATTTCGTTCCTGGAAAAAGTCTTTCTTTTTTGTGCTATATGGGATGTATTCGTTTTAAACTCTAATGCCAAATACGCAGCTGAAGCGAAACGAAATTTGTCTGTAGTCTCCACGTGCACAGCTAAAATTAAACGAAAAAATAGTGAAGTAAAAAAAATTTAATTTTTACAAACAATAAAATTCGGAAAATCTTCTAAAATTAAATTCAAAATGGTTGAAAACCCATTTAAAGAAACTAAAATCCATTCTTTCCGGTCGAAAATAATGAGTCGGGCAGTAAATTGTGTATGTAAAATGTGTGGAGACTTCTACATGTAATACATATTTTCATAATCTTCAATTTCACTAGTCGAACTGCGTACTGCTGAACAAGAAGCAGTACGAAATTTTTCGTTCAAGAATAATTCAATGTGTGATTTTTGTTCATCTACATTCTAGACTTAATCTGGAAATTCAAAAACAAAAACAAAAAACAACCCTGTATTGAAAGTTAAAAGGTTTCAAAACATGAAGTTTCAATGAGTTTATTTGATTTCATTGAATGTGGAATGAAAATAAGGGTTTTGCTAGGTTTAATAAAAATTCAAAATAATCGGTTGCTTCCTAAATGTTCAATCCTTCCAAACTTTTGGTTGCAATTTCCAATCTTTACAAACAATTATTTCCAACCATTATTTGATTGTTTTATTGCTTTTATTGAATAATAATATCATCTCTCTTGCATTCAAATGATATACATTTTGTTAGGCACATGGAACTATTTGTTCATAATAAAGCCCTGACTCTACACATAAATTCAATTTTATTTGAACTTAGGATTATCCAAATGAAGGAGTATGATTGGTGTGCCTTAAATTAAATTGCTACCCATTGCTCATTGGGTTATGATTATCCTATTATAATGAAGTTTTCTGTTTTTTTTCATTTCCTTCTTCCACATAGAGGCGATGGAAAATTTTATAGAAATATGCTTATTATCATCGTTTGGGAATAATAAAATACATTGAGGGTGGTCTGAATTTTGTCCTGCCGAAAGACTTAAAGTGATTAATTTAAAGAAAACATCTTTGAACAATTTGATGAGGTTAATTTTATACTCTTAATTGCATGGGGTTTTTATTTATTTTTATTATGGTTTTTTTTTTTAACATAAAATTAGATTTGGAAAAGTATGGCAAGTACCTAATCAATAAAATAAGAATTATTGAAACTTCAGTAAAAAATATTTTTTCTTTCATTTTTAAGGCTTGAAAGTTATAAGGTCCGTTTTGGAACTTTTTGTGCTGAAATATGAAATCCGTCAAATTTTATAGAATGGGGATGAATTCTTTCAATTACTACTAAACTGCTCAAATTTACTTTGTTTTATTTATGAAATAATTCACTTTTTGATTGTATTTTAATATTTTGTTAATTGATTTAAAATTCCCGACTTTCAAAAATATTGTCTTGTTTTTTTTTTTTTTTTGTTTTCAATTATCAAATGATTTTGACAGAATTCATATTTCAGCAGCAAGAAATTCTTTGGGCAGAAATTTTCAAAAGAGGGGAAATGATTTTCTCTCTCAGTACGCTCTCTCTTGACAGGTTTGACATTACTTGAACTCAAAAATAGTAGAAATTCGTTATCTAAGTTTGTTATTAGGTGCGTTTGGGAACTTTTTGGGCTGAAATATGTAATCCGTCAAATTTCTTAGAGTGGGGATGAAATTCTCTCAAATACGACCGAAACTGCTAATAAACACGGGAAAACGATGATTAAAAATATCTTACACTTTTTGTTTTACTTATTAATTAATTCACTTTTTAATTGTATTTCAATTTTTTGTTAATTTATTTAAAATTCCCGACATTCAAAAACATTGTCTTGATTTTTTACTGTTTTTTTTTTTTTTTTTGCTGAAGAAAATGATTTTGACAGAAAAATAGAAGAAATTCGTTGTTTTGGCGGGTACCCAAACGCACCTATTATTGTAAACTCCAAAGAGTACTTATTTGGATTTTGAAACCTGTCACTTCAATTTAAAATATTTAATTTTAATGAAAAACCCATTAATATATTTTGGTGAACAATTTTTTTTTCTAATGATGAAGAAATTGGACAGATCTTTTTTACGGTAAATAAATCAAAGAAAAACGTAATCAATTTGGGACTAAACACGGAAATTTTAAAATCAGAAACCTGTGAATAGGTATGCAAAAAAGGGAAAAAAAGATGATGGCATCCAACGTTGCTTGAGTTACCATGTCTTACTCATTGTGTCTTTATTGGAAATAATTTGTATTTGAACCAAGTTTCCAAATTATACCTCAACGTGAAAATAAAAAATAACGAAACATGTTTGAATTTAGTATGAGAAATTTACATTTTATGTTTACTGAGTGCAGTAATGGAAGTACAGGGGCTCCACGCTAGAGGCCAAAGTTTAACTAGAACCTGAAACACCATGTTTTTTTTCGGCAGCAAATTGTATTTACCCCCTCCTTCCATTCCTTCCCACGTAGTACACGCATATAGAACTGGTCACATACTAGCTCTTGGTTATCTGTGATTTATTTTCCCCATAAATTTTAAATGAACATGAATCCTTGGTTCTCAAACTCAACACGACAACAAGAACGTCAATTTTGGAACTAAAAATCATCGGCTACGTCAGTATTTTTCAGGACCGGTAGAGAAAGAAGACATTTTTTAATATTTTGGAAGCATTGCCTCTTTCGAAAGCGGAACTTTATTAGACGTATAATAAGTCTAGGAAAAAGTTGTTATTTACAAACGTTTGCCAAAAAAAAGGTTCAAAAGGTCTTATTTGGAAAAGTTCAACCCGTGGGTAGTTGTACAGTAACTATGTACTACCAGACCTTGCGTCAAATCCGGTAGTTCTGGTTTTTTTGTCGATGATCGATTTCAAACTGTTATTTTTTATCAAAATTATTAGGATGTTATTTTATGTTATGTTTTTCATGGCTTTAAAAAATATAATCTATTTGAGATCGCCCAATAGCCAAGAAGAATGGTAGGATATGGTGCATAAAATATTATTATGTCAAAATCGCAACGTAGTGCCTGTCAAGCAGACAACTTCTATAATTAGTGCCATTTTAGAATATAATTTAAACCTTTCTTTACCTACAGTTCGCATATTTTTTGAAAAAAATTATATTCTTGAAGACAATTTTCAATAGCTGAGAAATGGTACATAAAAATTTTCAAAACTTTCGTATTTTGAAGCCCCTAAATAGACATCGTGACTTCAGTATTGGAGTTATCTAAAGAACATTTTTATAATTTTCAAGTTTAAAATGTTAACAATGCCTTAAAGATAAAAACGAAATTACTGTAATCAGATCTGCCCTATCTCTATTTTTGCAAAAGATATCAGCTTTATAAGAACTAAAGAACGTTTTAAAAGTTAAATTTTTTTGACTTTTGTATAAAAATATGCCTACGCACCAAAAAAATCCAAAAAAAGCGCAATCTGATTCCAAATTTAAATGCTTCATAGGATAGTTGAAAATGCCTAATACCATACAAATTCGCATTTTTATTTTTTTGGAAAAAAACATAAAAATTAACCAATGGATCAAAACAAAAATTAAAGTGAAACTAGCAGTATTTTACGAAATTTTCAACTGAAGATTTTTGGAATATTCCAAATCAAAACTTCAAACGTGTTTTCCCGAAATAAGATTATTTATTTTTCAAAGAAAATAAATTTATGCAAGAAATCCAATTACATACATTGTTTGTAGCACAAAAAATATTAATAAAGGAATTTTAAGTGTCAACAATAGTATGACATTTTACTAAAAAAAATTAAAAAAAAAAACCCATCTGGGACAAAATGTTACAAAAACAATTCTGTCTTATTTGACCATTGCTCCAGAAGGTCAGACAAATCGAATTTTGAGATCCATTTATTTTTTATTGTTGACGTAATGTCTGTTCTATCAATGTTTTGAGTTCGATTTTTCCAAGAAATTTACAGTTTACCATAAAGTAGGTACGCTAACAACGAAATATATCTGTGACACATTCAAAAAACGAACCATTTCCTAAAACTTTGAATGTTTTCAAGATAAAAAGTCACTGAAGACAGTTTTCATCACTAGACAATCACTTAAATAGCAAAAAATCTACATAATATTAAGTAAAATGAATAAAAGTTCAAAAAACAAAAATGAATTCAAAATAATTCACCGGAAAGCTCTCGCATTTATTCATTTGAAACAGACAAAACAAAAAACCCTACAACTCTGCAATTATACGTCTTCCCCATTTACCTACAAAACTTGCTAAAAATATCCCTTTTCAATAGATACGATAGTTCATCGAGGACTGCACAGACTGATAGGATTTATGTTAGACTTTGGTTGCGCCATATCATAAGAACAGTCAGTGTGCGTGTTAAAAAATTTCTCCACCATCATAAGAAAAAAGAAAAAAAAGGACATTCTTTTACGGAGATTCATTCTTCCACTCAAATTGCCGGTGTTGCGTATTGGATAGAATCCTAGAATATTCACTCTCATATTTTACATTGAGTGGGACTATTATAGGTGCAAACCGAGAATCCACTGTTTTGAGAAAGGACTGCAGGCAAGTCCTGTCAGTTTCCTGTTATACCTAGCTCTGGCTGGTACATAGTTTGTGGCAGCTAAAAAACCGACAGATAAAACTCCTTTCTCTATCCGATTCCGTGTGTCGCAAAAGGTTTTCTCTCTATTTTCTCACTTTCACTCTCTCGCTCTCTCTCTCTCTCTCTCTCTATCGCTCTATGCGTGTCTCTCTTTGCCGCCACTATCGCGCGCTCTCTGAGAATCTATTTCTCTATTCAAAATAATTTCTGCACGACAGGACATTCCGACCAAGAACAAAATTGTTGAATAACAAAAAATCGAGGGTGCACATTTGGCTGCTGCTCCACTCCTTGCACTTGTCTCAATTGGAGCGCGAGTGAAGCACCATTCGACCGTCAAACAGAAACCCGCTTAACCACACACACTCTGGCACTTGCTTTACCTACATACCTCCTGTGTGCTGCTCTGTGTCCTCTAACAGCACCACACACGGCAAAGGATATTTAATTTTCTCTGCTTTTTCAACTGAGATTTGTGAGTGCTGCTTGGCTTGGCTTAGCCATCAACGAGCAGAAATTAAGAAATTAAACGAGGAATCCTCAGCCGGAAAAAAAGGCGCAGCCACATCAAACAAAAAAAAAATACACACACGAGAAAATAAAAAAGGATACAAAAAGCCAGGTAAATAAAGCAAAAGAAAAAAATAAAAAAACACAACAGAAACAGTAGTTGACTTGACGGGTGTGTTTTAGCTGATTGTGAATACCAACGATAACGACAACGACCACGAAAGCGAAAAAGGAAAGCCTCAAAGTCCCTTTAACCAGCAGGTGTTATGCAAGAAGGTCCTGTCTATTACAACAAACTGTGTGTGTGCGCTATGTGGTCCCAGTGAAATAGCAAACAAAAAAAAAAATGAAAGGATATAAAATCGGGAAATAGTTTCAATTGGATGTGAGTAGTGCGCGGTGGTATTTTTCCCCCAAATGTTTACATAACATTAATTTTGTAAAGTGATTTTCGGTCCGCGTTCAATTTTCCAAACTATTCTTTTCGCTAGTCTCGAGAGAGAGTTGTGTTGTCGTCCTTTATAGCATAAAAGGTAAGTAAGTATACAAATAAAAATAAATTTATGTTTTGACACCCCGCCGCCGAGTATATCATTTGTGTGACAAAACCCTCTTCGTCCTTCCAACCCCCCTCCCACCAACCAACCTTATCATTCTGTCTACTCAACAAAGGAAGGCGTTGTGTTGTTGCCTTCTACCATGGAATTATTATAGATTGTGTTTTTTGTATATCTGAAATAATAACCGTAAACCTGGTCGTTAAAAATTAAGTACTCCTTCATGTGGCAGCAATGAAGTACTCCACAATTGATAGTATACTCTCTTATTCGCGTGCATAACAATTGAGACGAAAAAAAAAAATGATAAATGGATGGTAATGTGGACATGATGAGGTTATGAAATAAAATCCAATTCACCGGAAGTCGCATATACTGACATTTTGTTGCATAATTTGAGACTTTTCAATACCCACTCCACATATAGGCATGCAGAGATGCCCTAGTTAGAGGAATATCTATTTCTTTTTTTTTCTTTTTGGTTTGTAATAGTTGCTGGAGCATTCTATAAGCCACAATACTCTTTCTGAGCTGAGTGCGAGTGGATGTAGAGATAGAAGTATTTATCGCTAAACTGACCCAATTTTATTTTGGAAATATTTTAATTATACTCTTTTTTTTATATTTCATCGGTTTTACTTAAGAATTTATTTTATTTCGATAACATAATGCAGAACAATTGATAAATAGAAAGACAACACGCATGTAAATAACAAAATAATTTTAATTTTGTACACTACGGCGTATACGTAACCTTTTTTGAAGAATTCTATTTTCTTTGTTTTGAATGTTGTTTTTATACTTATTTTATTTAAACATCTTCGTTTGTTACTTCAAAATCAATTGTTAAGTTGGTGAGAATTAAAAAGGGTTTCTGTTTTAATTTGATAGAATAAATGAAATTGCATTAGGAAATTGCTTTCTTTAAGTTAACACGTAAGAAAAAGGGCCTTGGATTTTGTTTAAAGAAACAATAACTGGACTATGATCAAATATATAATAAGATATTTAATAAATAAAAAACTAAGAGGAATTGAGGAAATGATTAAAGTTTTGTTTCTGTTTTAATGTGTTTGTCTGTGGTTTAAACTTACTCTAGCTAATAAATGCAGATTGCACACACTTATATTTTTTTTTTGTTTAAATTTTGTTGGTCTAGCTTGAAACTGCTTACAATTTTATCGAAATCACATTTTTTAAAACTAAATTATCAAAAGAAATGAATGGTGTAGAAAAATATTGGAACATCTCTCTTACGGCCATTTCTTATGAAACAAAATGAGCAAACGAAATATTAAAAAAAATAAGATGACTTAAGGATAATCATTCAAGCAAATAAATAACCTTGCCCTTATAGTTAAAGTTGTTTGGATTATTAAGTATTAAGTATTTAAAGTTTTGAAGTGAAGTTAAAAAAAAAATGACTAAAATTACTTCTTGAATGACTTTTACGTCCAAACAAAGTATATATTCTATTTAATTTCATCTATAAAAATCAATTTTCAGAAAAACATTTTAAAAATCGTTATAGCCGTTGCAAAATTTTCAGCTTTTTTCGAAAAAATAAATATTAGGAATCCATAATTGCTGACGATATTATTTATTTAAGTTTTCAAACTAAATGTTGAAGAAATATAATTTTTTTTTTTTTGAAGATAAAATTTCTTTATTGCGAAAACTTAAAAGCTCATATTTACATTATACAAAAATCATGTTAGTCTAAGCAAAGAGAACAGATATATGTACAAATAAAAAAAATTGGTTCTATGGTAGGTACCGTTAATAGAGAATTTTGGTTAAAATTAATTTACAAAAAATGCTTTCATAATATAAATATATTTTCATAAAATATCTCGCGGCATACCACGGCACCAAACTCAAAAGTTTTGTTTAAGCAAAAAAATGAGCCTTGCAAAATCAGTCCTTAAAATTAATGTTATCAAAATTATTCCTATCAATGTAATAGAGTAGAGTTAGAGTAAAACAAAAAAAAATCCCAGTAAATCCCATATGAAAAAACGAAAAGTACTAAAGATTAATTTTAAGAGCTGATTTCTTGCATTTTGCAAGACTCATTTTTTAGCCTAAACAAAACTTTTGAGCTTGTTTCTGTGAGAACTACCTACACTTTATGATAAAAGCTTGACACATTTCATATCATTAACAGTCATAAAATAGCAGTACATTTTCTAAAATAAACTTAAAAAGACCAATATTTGTACCTTTTTCAAATTAAAATTAAATGTAATTTTAAATTTTGTTCATCGAAGTTTGCCAAATATTATATTTCAAGTTATTGTTTTGCTTAACATGAATATTTAATTTTATATTTATTCTTTGAAATTCAATATTTATAAATAAATATTTATAAATTCTTCAAATATGTTTGTAGAAAATTAATTGAAGTCTTTAAGTCTGGGTTTATATTCTTACTTGCGACATACATAGGTACTTTATATCAAGTTTTGCATTCGTACAAAAAAAAAAAAGTTGATATAATAAGCAAACATGATATTGCGATGATAGAGAATGAGAAAAAAGTGGGTCCGATAATTCTAATTGTCTGTCCATCTGTCTGTCTGTATGTATCAGAATCCACAGCCTAAACGGATGGGTCGATTACCTTCAAACTTGGTATGTGGCGCTTTTTTGGAGACTATCCCCATTTCTTAAATTATTTTTTTTACCAAAAATAACGGTACCTGTCATACACCGGTTTTAGAAAAACTCATTTATCTCGAAAATGGTTCCTACGATTTTGATTAAAGAAATCATGGTAATTTTTTTTAACAAGGTTATCTTTGAATGAAAACCATTTTTCAAAAACTGGTATTAATCGTACCCGCCATAGCACCGTTTTTTTAAATTCTGATTTTCTCCTTGAATTTCAATCAATTTTTTTTGCATGAAAGCTTTTAAGTTGAAATAATAATGTTTAGTAAAAAATTGTATAAATCATTTTGTTGGATTTAAAAGGAAAAAAAATTAATTTTATTTTTTGAAAAATCATATTATCGAAAACTATTGAATATTTTTTTTTAAAAATTTAGTTATTAGATGTTGATAAATAATATCTTAAAAATGGCGTACCAATTTTTTTATAAAAGTCCTTGCAAAATATTATATAGAACAATTAGTTAAAAAAAGGGCTGTAACGTTTTTTAAATATTTTTTCTAAAAATGTATCATTATAGAAGAAATCAAATTGCATACTTTGTTTTGAGGTTAAATTCATTTAAGAAGCTGTTTAGTCATGAAAAACGAATTTTATGCTTTTTTCGAAACTTGTTTTTTTTTATTTAAAAAAAAGATTGAATTTTTGTTTTGAAAAATTGTTTTTTCGAAAAATACTTAATATTTTTTTCGAAATTTAGATTTTAGATAAATCATATCTTAAGAATGGCGTACCAATTTTTTTTTAAAGTCTTTTCAAAATGGAAAAATTTGTTTTTTTGTTTTTAAACGGCTCTAACGATTTTTAATTTTTCTTCTAAAAATGTATCTTTATAGAAGAAATCAAATTGCATACTTTGTTTTCAGGTCAAATTTATTTAAGAAGCTGTTTAGTCAATTGAAAATCGAATTTTATGCTTTTTTAATTTTTTTTTTTTTTTTCTAAAACTAAATTTACATAACATTAATTAAAAAGACTTAGCATTCATTAACTTAATCTATAAGAGCAAGTACGTGCGATCCAGTCGTGAAATAAAGTCACTTTTCATTTGAAGACAAAAAAAAAATAAACTGTTCACTTTTTTGATACAAAAAAAAAAAAATAATACTAAATTCCCAATCAAAAAAATAATTTCTTAAAGATTTCAAAATTAAATTTTTAGTTTATCTCAATGCGACCATTTTTTGTTGAAATACATTTCATCGAAAATCACTAAAATTTTCAAAAAAAAATGTTGTTCCTTTAAGTGTCTGGGATTATGCATTTTTGTAGATAAGGATACGTATAGTGCCTTCAGTGTGTAATTGTATGTTTATTTAAAACAAGAACTAAATCGTATGGATTTATTTTCCCCCATTTCAGCGGTTAGGTCAATTTCCTAATTGACTTAAAATTGAAAAAAAAAAAATATAACTCAGCAACACTACACTCATCAAATAATCAGTGTTATCCCAAGAGCTTTAAATTGTTGTAAGATTGTGAATTAAAAATTGTTGACTCAACAAAAAGTTCTTAAGGTTCTTTTTAAGGAGTCAAAGTGTCAGTTAAACAATCAAGTTCTAGATATAATAATTTTTACACTGTTTCCAAGAACGGAAATTTGTTAGCCTAACAATGAAATTGTTATGTCAACTATTTTTGTTGTCAAAAAATTCTTTCAAGAATGACATTGTTGGCCCAACAACTCGTTCTTGAAGTAACAATTACTACCAAAAATAAAAATTGTTGACATATGTATAAGTTTTTGGGCCAAGACTGCTCTTAGTGCTTTATTTCAATTTAGAAAAAAAATCTGGGTTTGCAACTGGCAACTCCAATTATTCAGGTCTAAAAAAAAAAAAAAAACACATTTCATTCCGATACTTAACAAAATTTGAAATAAACGCTTAAATCACTTAAGAATTATTTGCATTTTTAAGACTTAAGCGGTTATTACTTATTGCCACGCGAAGAATAAAAATAGATAGTAATAATTCTTAACTTTACAATTTCTTTTTTGAGTGAAAAATATCATGTTTAAAAGTTCTGAACAACGAGTAGTAACTATACCTCATATCACTTGTAACTCACCAAAATGTATCCGGTCTGTAGAGTGACGAAGCAAAAAAATGTTAACAAGCTTTCCGACTTTAAGTTCTTTGTTGTTCTTTTTTGTAGAAAATAAAAAAAAAAAAAAACAACAAGGATTAAGCAAATACAAAATAAAAACTCAGAACAAACTACAAGCAGAGCAGTTTGTGGTGCTTCATCACTACATCAACAAAAACAAAAAGTTCCTGTGTCAAGGCAAAAATCGACTTGTTGCAAAACACACACACACAGCACATGCACACTATAATAAATTTATCAGTACAGCACAATGGACGTTGATTGTTTTAATTATCATAATTAAACAATAAGTGGATTAATTAATTATTATAAACAAAAATTATTATAATCGAATTAGAGGAAAAAATGAAAGATATTTTGCATATACATAATTGGTACTGTAATTGGAATCACATGAATATATGTATGTTTTGGTTAGTCGATTGGTAAATGGGTTTTACTGTGTGCTTAATGTCTGTGGTTTCATTATAAAATTACCTTAAAATTTTCCTGGCTTTTAAATTGAATTATAAACATTTTTTTTTTTTTTTAAATAAAAATTAAATTAAAATAAATATTTTTTGAACTTTCAATCAATTAATGTTTATTGCTGCATCAATTTAATATTTTTGTGTTATATTTTGATAAAGTTTGTTTTTCTTTGTGCTTCAATGTTGAAGATTTTGTTGTTGCTTTAAAAGTATTAAATTTGCTAGGTTTGTTTCGTGCTACGACCTTGAATTTGTTGAAAAGGTAAATTTCATTTGCAAAAGGGTGAAATTGATTTGAAAAAAACTGAAAATTAAAAGTGAAAAACCTGTGAGTATTATCACTGCTCTCATATCGTCATGGCCTTTAGTTTGAGAAACTCTGAAAACAACATCAATTATGAATTATTGTGTTTTCATTGTCACAAATTATTTATTTTTTTTCTGTTGATTTAAAGTTGTTTTCTTTTTCTGGCAATCATAACAGAAAAATTTATATCGGTGAAATTCGGTCTCAAGCCCGCACAATTACTATTTATTTATTGTATCCATTCAAGAATCACAAATTGAATCATGCCTCGTGAAGAAGTGTGGACATAAAAATTATTTCCACCGATATTTGTTCTTTAAACTTTTTATTGAAGAAAACCCGCTTTTACAGAAAAGATGGCAGAATTGTTTTATAAAATGAATATAATGTAAGTGGGACCCATAAATACAATTTTATTTATTTATTTATTTCTTAAACTAGTTTTAGATATAAAAACATAGTTGCTTTAGACCTATTGTCTACTGTAATTTGTATGTTTACTTGAGATTGTAGCAACTTTAGGGAGAATTAAGGATTCATTAATAATTGAATTGTAGTAGATAACTATTAGTGTGTTTAATGAATCCATTCCGAAGAGAAAAGAACAAAAAAAAGGTCACAAAGCACAGGTTTTTCTGTTCCATGAAAAAAAAATCTTGCCCCAAACTGTTAATCTGTCACTTTGTGTTCCATGAAATTTTTCAGTAAAGCTTACGGCAATAATTTCTGCCTTTCTTTTGAGGTAGAGCGAGTTCGTTAGAAGTGTCAAACGTCAGCTGATTTGTATGGGATAAAAATAATTTTTTTACTAGAAATTTTGATTGACAATAGAGAAAAAAGAAATATTCAAGAATCTGATAAAGTTGCTGATAATAATTCGAATGAAAAATCATTGCAAAAAATAATTTTTGAATTTGAATGTCCACACGAAGCTGAACTTTTCTGTTCTGACAGTTTTCACCTACTTTTGTGCTTTTCTGATCTAGAACACAACAAATGAAACATGATTATTACGATGTTAGGAATGCCAACAAATTAGGCCTGGATATGCTATTTGTCTGCTTCTATCTCGAAATATCTAGATGAAAAGTTAAATAAAAATGAATCAATAAAAATGGAACCTGCCGTTTTAATGAATATGGAAAAAAAAACTTAATTTATTTGAAAAGGCTTTTACGATTTTGATTTTAATTAGTGTGTGTAGGTACTACAACAAGCAAGGTCGTAATTTTGAAATAAAATACATATTTTTCATCGGTTAGTAACGGTACCTCACATAGACCGCCGCGCCGGCCCAAAAAACCATACCAAACTGTAATTTTTTCGGGATGCAATGATGACTTATGGAGTACTTGTGGATTGCAGCCTGACCAATACCGCATATTTTGTTTATTGACGAAGCCATTCAACCAAAAATGAGCCTCATCGCTGGAGATGATTTTTCGATGAAAATCCGAATATATCATCCAATTGAGGCCAAAAATATTCGGTTATCATTGAACGGTAGCGATCCCCATTCACAGTAACGAGCCGGTCTTGATCATCACGGAAGAAGTACGGCCCAATGACGCCGCCGCCGCGTTTTCTTTTTTATTCTAGAGCGACTCATCGGATTTCGATGGCAATCTTCAGACTTTTGTTCTTAACAATTTTTTTTATTATTAAAATAAGTTTTTCGAAACGTTGAAGTGATTTTTATGGAAAATTTTTAATACGGAAAAAAAGTGTGGAAAAAAATGTGTGAGGTCGCGAACAAAAGTTAGCTTTAGTAGTATTCTGCACTTTTCGAAATTTTGTACACAAATTTTCATGCGTTTCGATGCACATGTCTTCGCTTTTTCCACGTTATTTAATAAAATGTTTTTACCCAAAGCACGCTTTGCACGATCTCCTATCTACGCCAATTTGTTGACTTTTTCCCATAAAATATTACTCCTTTTCCCGCGGGTTTTAATCGCATTTTTCATGTATTGCTATTTTTTGTGGCATGGCGTTCTGCTATCTTTCACTAGTATAGCGCAAGGTAATCCGCATTTTCCACCGTGGTAGTTTGCCGCATTTCGCACACTGTTAATGTCAATTTCTGCTACTTTACACGGTTTTCTAAGTGACTTTCTTCTCTTTATTGCAGTATTATATTCTTTAATCTTCGCAGTATTCCTCAATCTATAACCAGTATTCCAGGTAAACCGAATCTAAGAGAGCTCTTTTCTACAAAACAATCTTTTTTTTTAACAATCAATACAAAAAATTTACGTGATATAATTTTTCTGAAACCTGATTTTGATTCAGAAAAGTGCACTCTTTCAAAAAATTATAGGAAGGACAAAAAAATCTTTATTTTTGCAGACCAGTGTTTCAGGAAGTAATAGCCTGCTCCGACTAAAAAGTGTTTTCAATATAAATTATTATCTCGCATTTCGTTTGAAAGCTCATTTGCTGTTTTCTATATCGCAATCTTCCTTCTTCTACACCTCTTTGTAACAGCGATGCAGTGTGTTTCCTTCTCTTCTATACAGAACAATATTGTGATCAATTCGCAATGCAGAAATAGGTTTGTGTCATGGATAATACGAGCTAATTTAGTGCAAATGAAGTGGAAATTATCTCATATACGGTTTTGAATTTGTATACAATGGGAAATTATCTAATTCGGAAGCTCATTTAGTAAATTTGATCGAAATCATCTCATTTGGCTAAGAAAAAGGCTATTAAAATCTGTCTTAAAATACCATCAGAGATATTATGCGATCAATACAGTTTATTTAATTATTTTACAACCAAATTCTTGACTGCTATTTTACTACAAAGTTTCTTGTTTCTGTAGGGCTTAGTTCAGAGTCAGTAGGTACTCCTGCAAAGTAAAAAACAAAGAAAAATTCTTCCAAACTTTGAAAATCTTCATATTTTTTTTTAAATTTGTACATTCACCCTCACCTACTTATGACTGAATAACGTACGACAACGCAGTGAATTTTACGTCTTAATCAAATAGCTAAGACCATCAGATAACCCAACTCTAAAACTTATTTTATTAATTTATTCTAATAGTTTGTAAAAATAAAACTAAGTTATTTCTTTAACCTGAATAAAAAAACCATAATATCCCAATAAAAAACCCCTAATTCAACCCTTAATAAAAAAAATACAACCACTAACACGTCAGCATATGCTACAGCGAACGACCATTTTCAACACTATTTCGCAAGAGGCCGTATGCAACTTCCTTCGGCCATCATATAATTAACTATTTGCCTCTTCGCAAACCCACCAGCTACCAAACAAAGACATCCGGTTCTATATCTATGTGTAACACGAACCTTCGTGCAGTCGACCTCGACGACCAACTAAGCGACGGACGCCCGACGACAAACGCGTCATCGTTTTTCACTCAACTTTCTATTTATTGTAGTGTAGTCCGAGTTTTTTTTCTTGTAAAGTTATCAATTTCTACAAAGTCATGGTAATATAAGGAATCACCAGCCAATTATTTATCACTTTATCATCAAAGTGGAATTTTTTTAGCAGTAACTTTCATGGCAACTCACAATAAACCGTCCGTTGTCGTCTTTGTTCATAAAGAAGAGTCGAAAAGTTCCCTTCTCAGTTCCAACTGCTATACTTTTACCTTCACCTTCATAATACATATTTATTTGAGCTTAAATACTCGGACTCCTTTTGCAAATATAGTAGAGCAAAAAACTACTCCCGGGTATAATTCATAATTGCTACCCATTTATAATTTAAATGCCGAACGCGAACCCCCTCGGGTGATGGTTCTCTTCCACTATACAACTACCACCCCATTCTACATTTGAAAGCTGTCATCCGGGCTAATCGAAAGTTCGCCCCCACTAAATGAAACGGAATGAAAGGAAAGAAAGAAAGGATTCTTATCAGACTGCGCGCTTTAGAACAAGGAGCTCCTCCACAGCTCTCTGTGTCCTTGCTGTTCTGCTGCTAACTAGAACACGCACAAAAACCATATTTCCCAACAATAAGCCAGTCAAGCCCCGTCAGCCATCAGACCTTTTCATTATGCGCTACACAACGGTGCCCATTTAGAGAGTGAAATGTAAAATAAAAAAAAAAATAGCATAAAGGAAGCTTTTCTTCCGGTTAGATCCTTGCAGCAGCAGTTAGTGAGTGAGTGAGGCTGAACTCTATACGGGAGCATAGAGGAAATCAGTTTCATTTGAAGCAAAAGAATGAAAGAAAACAAGAAAGAATGAAAAGCTTTAGAGCAGCGGAAAGGCAAGGAATGGCATGAAGATGGAGAATATTGAAATGTGAACGTTTTTGAGTTTTTGCTTTCAATTTCGGGGCCATTCATGCGAAAATAGTGTGCGGTATGGACAGTGGACGGATTTTGGGTTTTCCAAGAGGGGGGAGGAATATGAGTTTGGTAAAAATTCCAGCAGATAACTTGGGCGGATGAAATGAGCTGAGAGTGTTTGTGCCAATGGCAATTACCATCGTCGTTGTCGTCGTTGTTGTCGTTGTCGTAGTCTTCCTCGTTGTCCTGATGGCCATTAGTGTTTTCTTAGGCTATTTTTGCAAACTTTTGCCTCTTTGATTGAGTTGGCCAACACGTTCCCAAACAAAAGCGAATGAGTTTTTCTTTCATATTCTTCTGCTTCTTCTTCTTCTCCTCATTTTTTTTTTAGTTCCATCGTGCTTTTTTAATCGAATGCCTTTTATATATAATGTTGGTTGGTTAGCTTGGTGGGCTTGTAGGGTAGGTCAGTAATAGCGCTCGACGTTTAGGAGCGCTATTAAATTAGGGTGTGGTGTGCCTTCATTGGTGATCCATTGAAGACTGTGTGTATGTATGTGTGTGGTTTTGTTATAGAATTTTGCAGATAGTCATTGGGTAATAGCTTTTTACAACAAATGCATTTTTTTTTATTTTTTTTTTACAAGGAAAAAACTTTCTAAAGATATTAATGAGTTTTGAGTTTGAACATATTCAAGAATTTTAAAGTTTGTGGTAATTCAAACAAAGAAATTACGTTAAGTACTTTTAATAATGAGGGTTTCTAAAACTGGCGTTTTAGGAAATATAAGCCGACTCGAACACTGCTTTCTTTGAGAACTGTTGGTTTTAACTTGAAAATTGAGACTTTTCAAGGCGGGGGCATAAATCGTTGAAGAATTTCTACTAAATAAACCTGAATTTTTTCGTACAAGTATGAACATTCTCGATAGTCTTCAAGGTCACAGAACGCGAACGTGCCTTCTTCATAATAAATGAAGAAAAAAATTTAATTTTTTTATATAAAAAAATAATAACAATAAATAAAAACTACTTTTGAGCAAATGTGGGTAAGAAAAAGTTTTCCGGATAAGTATAGCGATTGGCACAACATTTTTTTTGTCCGAATTAGTCTTTTTCATCATGAAACGTATAGAAAACACGTTTTCGAGACATTTTTACGTGCATGTGCCGTTGTTGTCGGTGTTGGCGTCAGTGTCAGTGTCGTTGGCGTTGGAAATTTGTAAGCCCGATAACTTTTGTAAGAATCAAGATAATAGGAATCTGTAAACGCCAAAAGTTCAGGATTTGCTTAAGTTCAAAAGTCATTTTGAATGAAACCTTCTTGTAATTTTCATAAAAAAACCATACAAAAATTCACTTTTGTATGTGGAGTACCAAATATTTGCATTTTTTTATAAATGTTAAAATTTACAATGGTAAATACAGATTTTCAAAAAAGTTGACGTATTCAAGTATCGAATTATTTATTAATTCTCAAAAGTTTTGGTAAACATCAATATTTTACACTTTCTTGTTAGAAAAAGTTCTTTCAATGGTACGGAAAATTTTGGGATTACCATGTAATTCATATTTTTTTATTTAAAAGATTTTTTTTTTCATTTCATTTCACGTTTATTAAGAATTTTGGCCTTCTTAATTCATTAAAATGAATGTTGCCTTATGTAAAAAGTTTTGAGTTTTTATAATAAGCTACAAAAATTATTACTTATTAACGTGTTTTTTGAATAAAATGATATCAAAGTGAGAAAATAATTTAAAAAAGCATTCATATTGTGTTTGACAGAAAATTGGGGGAAAATCGTTGTTAGCACAGAAAAAAAATTAGTTACTAAACTAAATCATTTTTTAATTTTTAATTGAATGAAAGAAAAATCTTAAAAATCGAAGTTTGGCAATGGTACTTTACGAAAAAGGAAAATAGGGTCAAAATCATAAATACCCATATAACTCGAAAACGAAGCGGAAACAATAGAATTGCATCATAAGCTTTTCGATTTAGAGTAACCTCAGGTACTCGTCTGTGGTAGTAACTGTGGGACACCCTGTATGTCTAAGTTTCATTTGCTATGGTGTCGTCAGCATTTCGATCTGGCTTGAAGTTGGTTCGTAGCTTTTGATATTACACCAATCATGTGTCAGATAGTCCCTACATAAAATCCTCCGTATTGACTTCTTTAACTCCAAAGATAAGGGTTTTATAAGTGTCATAGGTACGACTAACGATTTAATTTTAAAAATCTAAAGTATTTTTTTTCTTTTGGAGGGGGGAGGGGGTATTTAAAGGAAGGGTTCCTATAAATCTTTAACCTCATTTATAAACAAAAAATCTTCAAACTAAACACTATAAAGAACCTTTGTGACTAATAGAAAACATCACTCAAAAGGCTTAGTAAAACATTAAAAATAAAATTTATGATACCATTTAAGACCATTCAGTGTCCAATGACAACACGCTCCCTAATCAAATATTATTAGGCCCAATGGTTGAAACATTCGAATAGGTACCTATGTTATGTATAATAATATGTATTCCTTCTGCACCAATTAACCCTTTTCATTTTTCAATTCATTAGAACTTTAATAGACCTTTCAACCTTTAAAAATCGTCTGCAAGACTTGACCTTTCTCTCTTGTTATTTGTCAAAGAAAAATAAAATCCTTTACTATATCCCCCATATACATTTGGTCTGTGTGTATGTATAAAGCTGTTGAAATAGCCTTAAGAAACGAAAAAAAGGAATTTAATGCTCAACACGAGGCCTACTTTGTTTTGTTCTTTTTTCTTTAAAGTCCTTTTAATATTCATGTCTCTTTTTTGTTTTCGTTTTTCAGTTTTCAGTTTTCATTTTTCATTTTTTCTTTGTTTTTGTGTTTTGTTTTCCATTTTGGAGTCCATTCAAGGAGAAATATGGGAAAGGAAGGAAACAAAAGGACATTACCAATGTCAAAAGGCGGGAAATATCCAGAAGTCACGACACATCGATTCGAGAATCATGTACAATGTCTGTTTCTATTTTTTTTTTTTGTGGGGCTAGCGCCAGAATTTTGAAATTGAGTATGAAACAGAACAAAGACTGTTATTCTGCCAATGACTGAAACTATAGTCATGGAACGCGATCCTCTCACATAGGACTCTTGTGTTTTTTTTCACTCTTTTGTTCTTCCAACTAAGCAAACATCCTTTTTAAAAGGCACACAGGCCAAAATAGTATAAAAGCAAGGAAATATCGAAAGCATAGCATCATCTGTTTGCTTTGTGAAATATTGTTCTGTGTTAATTTTTTTTTTTTTTGTTCGACAGAAATTGAGAAACCGAAACCGAACGAAACCCCTTTTTGTACAGCTGATATCCTACTCTGGTCGTAATTATAATTATTAATTATTTCGACCTAAAGTTGACATTTCTTTGGTTTCTGTGGGACTTTCAAGGATCGGATTAAAAATTATATACAATTTTGTATTTTATTTCATTTCAAAGAACTATAGGGTTTTTTGTTTTTGTATATGTAGTACATGGCTAGTACCTACCCTAACATAATAAAAAGCTGGCCTTGCAAGTTGTTGTTTTGGGGATGATGGGGTTGAGAGGAAATTTGTGAAATTACCACGAAAGCAAACAAATGAATTATGCGGAACATATTGTTTAAAGTTCTTTTTTGTTTTTTGTTGTTTTTGTGTTGAGTTTTAATTTTGCAGACAAGAAATGTGCTTCGTCAAACGGCAGCAGCCACAAGCATTAAGCAATTAGTGAAATAATGTGGCAGAAAATCAAATTTCGTTTATAGTCCAGTCAAGCGGTTTTTTGATCCAGGAATGAAATTACACAAGTTTTTTTTTCTCAATTGTTGTTTGTATATTTTATGGGAGTTTAATCCTTAGTATGAATTTTAACTTTCAACATCCCACGGAACAGCTCCCCCGCCAGACGTAGAATCGATCGGTACTGACGGTTATTTGCCAGAAAGTCAATATCATGTAAAATTCATTGGAAAAAAAAAATCAAATTATTGTTTTTGGTAATTAAAGTACTTAAGTATGATGAAAATGCAATTATAAATTAAGTTTTCACAATGGCAACAATTTTTATTTGCAATACGTTTTAAAAGTAGGGTTTTATTTATTTGAAATTAACGATTTAGTTTTTTTGAATTTTATTATTGTAATCAATTGGTAAAACATGCTGATTTGAAAAAGAGGCTGGGTACAACACACACTTCTAACTTCCCATTGGTAACCTTGAAAACTAGAGAATTAATGCTTTTTTGGTTTTAAGAATAATAAAAAAAGATTTTTTAAAACCTTAGTTTGGTAAGTGTTCAATATTAAATGAAACAGAAACCAAAGCTGGACCGCTTGTTGTTGAAGTGTTTGAATTTTGAACAAGCACGTCACGTTTTCGAGATAAAAGCTTATATGAATATGTCAAAAACCAGTTCCTTTGGTACATATAACGTCGTATTTCTTTACTGGTAAATACTTTATTACTAAACTCTGAATGGGATGTGAGTGAAGTGCATTTCATCTATCTAAATATTTTAAATCAGTTAAAAATTCGCTTTCGGCGGAATGATATTGCAAAGAGGAATGTTCAAATTACTCTCTTTAGTCCAATTAAAGCGTTTTTAGAGGTGGAAAGTTCTAAAGAAATAATTTTCAATAGCTATCTTTATATTTTGTTGGATGCTGAGCACGAATCTAAAGTTATCCAAAAAATTTATCAAGGGAAACATGAGAAATCATTGAAAAACTTGCAAAAAATTGTTTTTTATTGTAATCCAAAATATGAACATTTTTCTCTAAAACAGTTTATGTAAAACAAATGTAGACAAAATTACCAAATTTATATCTTGACCAACTTTTTGTACGACTTTTGGATTCTTTACAAAAAAAAAAAATGTTAAAAAATCCATTAAAAATCAGTCCTTTTGAAGAGCACAAAACATTACGTGATAGATAGAACCAGAGTTAGATTACAAAAAAATCAAAAAATTAAATGAATGAAATAAAAAACTTTATTTTAGCAGACCAGTGTAATAATCTCCAACTTTAGTAAACATTTTACTACAGTCTAGAGAAAATTAACTTTGCTTCCTAACAATCATCAAAAATGTGTTTTTTCTTAATTTAAAAATTCTTAAAATGTCTCAGACATTGTTGTCGTGTAAACCACGCAGAAGAACCCGTTACGAAAAATGTATTTATTATTTGAAAGCTGTCCCGGGTTGTAAAAGTAACAACAACAAGGGAACAACTGTTGTTCCCGATAATTTTCAAATTGTTTGACCTGTAACTGAAATATTTCAAAAGTTATCACAAGTTTAGGCAGTGTCAATGTGGAAACAGGTAAACGCACAGACCGACTTTTTTGCACTTCGTAATGTCGGTTTTGATTAAAACCGTAATATTGGTTTTGATTAAAAACTCGATTTTTTTGACACGAAATCAATACTTGCCCTTTATAGCAAGCAAAAACTGAAAAAGGTCGTACAATTTGAGTATTTTTCCGATTTTCCATTTTAAAGGCTTATCCGTTGGAAGGAGCTGAAATTTGTATTCAGCAATCCAAAATACATATAAGACGACTGAGAAGAAAACTTATGTTTCTTTTTACTGCAACAGATAGCCCCATGAAAAGATTTAACTGGACTATTACTATAAATTTTAATGATAAAAAGCAGCTTGAAAATAAAATCGATGCAAATTATGTTCATTTCCAAACAAAAAAAAAAACCTAAAGTGTTATGTAAATTATAAATTGCATACATTTTAACAGGCCAATTAAACCCGGAAAAATTCTTTTGTGGATGGAAAGGGTTATCGAATTAAAGCGGATTCCTTACTTCTTTTGTTAACATATTCAAAAGCTCATTAAGAAGTTGTTTTTATTGATCTCTTGAACATTTTAATTCGAAACTTTAAGTGTCGATTTTTTTTTAACTGAGGAAAGTGACGGTACTTGAATACCTCTCTTTATTCATTTGATACCTCAATTTAAACTTTAATAGGTTTAGGCAGCAGGTAGGTATTACAAAAAAAAAATGAAAACGGAACAATAACAACTTCTTCGATAGCCAATACAAAAGAATCTATTTAAAAATGTTTTTTTTTTTTTTCATTTTTTATTTCAACACGTTAAGTCGTTATCAAAACAAACAAAAAAAAAAAACATAAAAACATTTTCTTTTCAAGTGCTTCATGAAAGGGTACTCATTAGGCTTTAATGGTTTCATTTAATATGAAAAGTTGATTATGAGAAGATAGCTTTGAGGAAGGAGTTTTTGATATTAAAATAAATGATTAATGAACGGATTGAGTGATTATTCTTTAACTTGTAAATAAAAATTACATTTCAACAAGAAAGAGAATATTAAACTTATATAATTTACTGTAAGAAGTGTCATTATTTAATGGAAAAATATTAAAATGTTTATGTTTATTGTTTTAATAAAAATAATGTTTTTAACTGTGTGTCTGTAAGACTTGAGGTTTTTTTTTAATTTAACTTGCACGACAATAGGTCCACAGAATACAACAACTCAAAACATCACTGGTATCGAAAACAATACGGTACTAAATCGTTGTAGGTATAAAGAGTTAACGAAAATAGATTCAATTTAAAAGATAAATGAGAAATAAACAGTTTACAATAGCGGAGCAATTTAGAAGATATCTTTTACTTTACCATTAAAATGTTTACTGTAGATTTCATTCTATTACTTTTGATGGCGCTTTCAATTCAAATTTTTTTCCAAAAACTTATTTCAAACAGTAAAAAAAAAAAATCCCCTAATTTTTTCAGATTTTTATTTTGACCCCTGATACCTCCTGTAGTCGCCAAAAGTTTCCAAAAAATTAAAAATTGTTGGAAATTACTTTAAAATGTGTCACTTTTCATAGGTAAAAACGTTCTTTGTTTTCAATTTTTTAGAGGTCATAAGCTCGAAATCAGGCAAGGTAACATCTTCCAGAAGATGTTTGAAAATGAAGAGCAATGGATGCAAATAAGCGCATATCTGACATAGATCCTTAGAACTAAGAAACGAGAACCGAACCCGCCTCGAAGTAATGCGCGAGTAGTCCCGAAGGAGATCGAGACTCTTTAGAAGGTTTTGCCGGTATGAAAAGGTTGAAACCCCTAATAGGTTTCCTTCTTGACCAGGTCATACACTGTACAGCCCGACAAATTTCGATCCGCCCATGCTTCTACCTCACACATGACGACTAGATGATTTAGGTCTTGTACAGCGTTCCGTTGGTTTTATAGAGAGGACTTTACTACCAAAATGATTTCTGAGCCCGCCGAAACAGCTATTGGCAAGAGTAATTATCCGTTTGATCTCTGCCGCACTGATGCCATTATATCTGTTGATAGTGGATCCCAGGTAGACAAAGTTCTTGACTGCTTCGAAGTTATAACTTTTTACTGTGACTTTTTGGCCGAGTTAATGATGTTGAGATTCCCTTCTCGTTAATAGCATATACACACATGCCTTTCGTTTCCGATTCAATACTGGCCAATATATACCAATTAGATTGTTAGCAAAATGTTTTCAATATTTTCTTGGGTAGATCTTCGTACCCTTTGGTCTATTTTTCGAAAATCCCTTCTGCTGGCACAACCTTCAATTCGACTGTCCATTCCTCGTGTTTTCTGAGAAAAAGGCGCGGTATTCATCTTTCTATTTTTCTGTTATTGGTCTCGGGCTGTTCACTCAGCGGCTCTAGATCTTGTTTTCAGAATTTTTGGTAAGTCTCATTTTGACCTGCAAGTGCCAGCCGGCAATCTTCGTCGAACTTGGTAGTACTTTTTAAGGCTTGTTGTTAATGTTTTATCTGATCGTCTGTGCTTGCTGCTGGTTGCAGGCTGGTCAAGAAAAAGGAAAAAACGCGGTCAGCTAAGGTGTTAGCGTTGAGGTCCCCAAGAACAATCTTGACGTGCGTCGTACTTCGGGCACTTATCATACGTGCGCTCGAGGAGGTCGCATCAGTTTTGATCAGTTCATTTCTCTCTTCGTGTTGAGCGAAAGCACATATCAGCGTTATGTTCTTAAATTTTGCAATGATGCGTGACCAGGTGGTCGCTTACCGCCTTCTTGTCTAAGTTTAACTTTCCCACAACACCGCACCAAAACAGCCTATGACGCTGCTTCTTGAAGCGCTTTCCGTTGGAGATGTCGCACGATATCATCCTTCACATGTCCTCTCCATCCCGGCCAAACTCCTGGCTGTTACGTCAGCCCTTTGCCTTTCGTTGTTCTCCATTAATTGTTCTTATGCACGTGGTCTGTATTATAAGGACAGTAAATTCCACTAATAGATCCGAAATTCGTTATCCTTGTTTCGTTTGCTGGTTCGTCAACAATGAGATTATTTTTATCCAAGGCTTATTGTTGTTTCGGAAAAATTAGTTTTTCCGTGGAAGGGAAGCTACCCCGACGCATAACTCAAATTCCTAACCTAACTTTTGCATGAATTTGCAGTGAGTTCGATAGAGTGCGTAATAATGCAATCAGCCAGCAACAATGTAAATTCAAATCAATTCAATTAAAGAAATGAACTTCTTCGATTAGGAATGGTCGTTCCCTCAGACACAATTTCAGATTGCGATTTCTTAAAACAATGAATGAACATAATAATTTCAAATCTCTCCCTGTTGCAACAACAACAAAGAAATCTGAAAAAGAATGCGCCAAAAACTGAACATAATTTTTAGGGGACACTCTTGACATTTTGTTTTAACATATTCTGCTACAAAATTCAAAGGTCGCGAGAAAATTAAACACATCCACTCGACTTTCTCGAGATCATAAGAATAAAATGTCGAATTCATTTGGCAAATTGACAATTTTCAAGTGTAAATAATGAAGTTGTTAAGTTTTATTAAATTTAATATTTATTGCTGTCGCCTCGCCGAATGCTTTTGCTTCAAGCCCAAAAAATTAAATTATGCTGAGAAAAAAAAACCGATTGTTTTCGATATAGCGAGAAGGAAAGGGAAACATTTTTGACATAAAATGCACGTTCGTTGCCAAAACAAAACCAAAAAAGTTTATTTAAAAAGAAAAATTCAACGTTCTTCTTGGAATTCATTAATGTCACCAGCAGAAAAGCAACGACACACACAGACAGACTCACAAAGTTGTTGTATATCCTTTCCTTTTGTGAATTTATTCATGAAAAACAATCCTTTTTTAGTCCCTTTTCAGTGGTGGTTGCGTCATCAATACGTTAGATAAGAAACGTGTAGCTTATGCTGGATTAAAGTGTTGACAGTCGAAACAGAAAATTGGATTTTTTTTTTAATGAGCTGTACATTAATGTGCGCTTGGATATACCATACCAACAACCTATACAAAACTGTGAAATGCTCGTCGGAAAGGAAATTGAGCAATCATTCAAGAAATTAACAAACAAATTTGGAAATGGGTTTTGGCAGTTTAATAATGTTAAGGGTTGAGTAGCTAAGAGTATACCTACTTTTGAAAAGTAGTTAAATATTTGCTGTTACAAATCCTTTTTGCCTCTTTTAGCGTTGTCGTTTGGGGGGGGAAATTGTTTTCACTAATTGAAAGTTAAAGTTTTGCTTTTGTTTGTTTTAATAATATGTTTGCTGAAATAAAGACATTACACCTTATGCCACTTCACGAAAGAAACACGAGGGCAAATTTTAGCAGTTGGTTCTGTACCGTTTTCGAAAAAAAAAATCATTATCAGGTCAATTTTCCTTTAAGGCATTTAAATAGAGAAGCCCTCACTTATAGAACAAGGGAAACGCTATATAAGACATTCAGCATCCCATTCTTATTGTATGGAGATTCGGGTGCAAATATGCGTGGTTCCTTTGGAGAGAAAGAAGTGATTTTTGGTGTTTCGAAGGAAGTATGAAGAAGAAAATTCAACGACAAGCTTTGTCGGCCATACAGCAAAGTTGACCTGGTCAACCGTACCGTGTCGCGCGACAGGACAGTTTGGGCAAGCCTCAAACAGAAAATAGAATATGTATAAGTTTACCCGGACAAAATACTTTTCAGCATTTCTATGAGGTGGAAATTATTGGCAGCAGTATGCCATTACTTATTACTAAAAGTCCCAAGTATCCCATTGGGTGTTGGGCTACCATCTTGAAAAAAGTGCATCAATAGTGCAGTTTTAGTTTAAGAGTATTTTTTTAAGCTACTGGTCCTTGGTAGTTCATTTAAATGTCAAAACAAGCTTATTTGTTTGCTAAATCATTGAGATTCACTAAAGGGTTTATACCTCGGTGTGTCGGTAGTACAGGTGCGGATACACGAGGGAGGCAAAGGCAATGGGAGCAATTGCCCCCCGCCCTGGGGCGTGCACAATTCATTGTATCAGTATTGTATTTAAGTGATGCATTCCTTATCTCTTATCCATTCATTCAGCTAATTACTAAAAACGACAACACTCGATCTTAGCACTATTCAGGTAAAAGAACACACAATTTCTGTTCTTGATAGTCACCGGGAAAATAAAGAGGATAGGTTTAATAACGTCGGTCAGATTGCAAGAAAATTCAGCTGAGGCTAACCAAATGAAATTAATTCAGCTGAAGAATACCGAAGGGTATCAATACATGCACCCTTACTGGACTTTTTTTCACATATCTGCAAGAAAGTTTCCAATCTGAATATCAAAAATATTCTTTTAATGAGCATTATGAGCATTCTATGCTAGGCTTCCGGTTACAAATTCGCTGCGGAGAGGTCTTTCTTATCTCTGCGATGCCTTGCGAAATGCTTTTATATATACAAATGTCGTGTTTTGTATTGAACAAACTTCATTTCAAGGCTTAAAAGCCTGTTTAACAATTAATATGCTTTACGAAACCGACCAAAAAATGTTTTTTTTTTTTTAAATTAGGTAACATTGTACAAAAATTGCCCCCCCTGAACGAAATCCTGGATCCGCGCATGCTATAGCAGATATGTATTCATTCTTTATCTTCCTCGAAATCCAATCTTTTTTATTACTATTTTAAAATTTCACCTTTTTATTATTATTTGTTTTTTTTTGTCCTCTCCTTGATTAAAATTCTGACTCAATTTGAATAATGACCTCCTTAGCAATTCATTAATTATGATGTCTTTAAAAATAAAATTGGCCACAAAATAGTGATTTACATAAATACTGTTGTAACTCATCTAAACTACAACTGCAGAACGAACAAACGAGCGAACGTCAAACTAATCGCGGAAGTGCATCGTTACACATATACATACACATTTATATAGTTAAAGCTTTGGTTGAAGATGTTGTAACACTCCGAGTCAATAAATTAAGGATAAATAAAAATAATTAAATTTTGAATAAGTATTAGAGAATAAATACACTAAATTAAATTGCATTGAAATGTTAATTAATTTTAATACCATTGTATATTTTCGACCTTGTTCTAGATTATTTCTTCTTGTGTTCGAAATGTACCTTGGGAGTTCTATCCATTTATGTTAATTCTTTTATCCTTGATCTGGGCCCTATTTCATAAACATTGACAGGTGACAATTCTACAAAATTCGTCGAACTTGTCTGACCAGTTTTTAGATCATAAAAATAGACAAGTGACAAATTTGTCACTGTCAGATTATGACAAATTTGTCGTTATCATATTTTGACAAATACAATCGTGACAACCAAATAGTTGTGTTTAGACGGGTATTACACGACGCATATATAGTTGCGCATGTATGAAGCGTATGACCAATCCACTGGCACTTATTTCTTTGTATTGTCTAAATAGATTCTGGACCAATCCAATATATTCCTCCATTTTTGTTCAACAGGGTTGAGCTTATTACTAACAAAAATAGTACAGGCAATAGTATGCAACCCTGCCTGATTCCATATCAGACTTTAAATTCATCAAACAACCTCTCTTTATGCAGAACGTGACATTTACATCCATTGTTAATTAATAAAATAGCAATTCACTTTCTGGCTGCTCTCTATGACACTGTCGTACGCGTTCTCAAAATTAAACAAGTAAAGTGGTGATCGATATTCGATGCAATGCTTAATAATAATCCGCAAGATTTCAATGTGATCAACACAGGATCGTGGAAACCTGCTTGTTCGGCGTAGAGTTTGTCTTTTAAGTGTTCTTTTTTTCGCTCTTAAACAATATTTGCTGTTATCTCGGCAACCGCTGGCGCTGGCAGAACGCAACTCTCTGTCCAATTTTCTTACTCTTTTCTTTGGAAGCTTAACGATAATTCTCTATTTCCACTATTCGGAGAAGCACGAAGTTCGAAGCTCTCTCTCTTTGAGTGGATGCAGTAGCTACTTGATATCGTTGGTGCTCCTTGTAAGAGTTTTGCGGGAAAACCGTTCAGTCTAACTTTCTTGTTGTTCTTCAATGTTTTGAGTGCAGCAATGATCTCTTCTCTAATGGTAGTTGTTTTCGGCTTCTTCTACTTCTTCAGTTAATGCGTTGATGTAGTTACGCTTGTCACGTCTCACGCTATGGTAAATTTCTCTCATCTTCATACAATACGTAGACTCTAGCTCGTTTCTCTCTAAGGCTCGGGTAGCTGCGATACGGTCCTTAAGTTGTTTTCTTTCATAGATATTTGTCCAGGTTTCTTCGAAAAGTCAAGCACTATTTCTTCCTTGTACCCGATCAACTATTCTTTAGCATTTTCCACAGCACACCATTGGTTTTCGATGGAGGGAAACAGGTTGAGTGCAGCTGGTTGTTTTCTGTCCTTGGAAAAGATGGTCCCCTATAGTGGTTGGCGCACTGAGTGATCCTTTAGCGTGTCGATAATAAGCCCAGACATTCAGGTGTTAACAAAAAAAAACAAACTGGACTAAATCAAATCAAACTGAGTGTACTTTTGCTTATTTCCTTTCAACCTCAAACCTTCTTCATGGATACATTATTTTGAAAAAATTAAACTAGCTGCTGGAGAACAAGTAAAAAAAACAACAAAATTAAAACTTCACTTAATTCTATGTGGGCTTTCTATAGTTCCTCCCATAGAGCTTGACAATGCCTTAGGTTAGGTATAGGGTATACAAGGAAAGAAGCAAGACCCCCATCAGAAGAAGGATTCGTTTTGGTTGCGGGAATCTCCAGTGCATGACAGCGAAACGACAATGGTTATGGAGATGAAGCCAAAGGAAGGAAGGAAGGAAGGAAAGAAAAGCGACTATATCAAGGACAAGACTATGAGATAATAATATAAAGTTACATTAAGCGGTACTACTGCATTCATGAATAATATTGGACCACAAACGCAAAATTAAGTTTTTTTTTTTTGTTTTCGTGATGCAAACCAAAGGTATCAGAGGGGAATATGGGAATATCCGATTTTGGTGGATTCAAGGTTTATGTGGGCTTGGGGCTGTGATATTCAGTCAACAAAAAAAATCACGAGCTGAGTTTAATTTTATTTTAATTAAAGTTTATATTTTTATTTTTTTTTTTTGTTTTATTTGTTTCCTTTGCCTTCTGTGCGACAAGCGGCAAAATTAGTGCAATTGTGATAAAACTAAGTTTAACTAATTGACTTATCTCTTCCCGAAATGTAGGCAATTATTTATTTTGTTTGAAATCAGACGCGTTATAGCATTTTTGTCGCATTTTGTTGATTTCGAAAAGCTTTGCTGATGCAAAAATTAGATGAGTGTACAAATTCAAATTTAAATTTTGTTTTTTGTTTTTGTTTTTTTTTTTTTTTTTGTTGTATATCCATGGGCGCCCCTCAACGATGCCAAATTGTTTTCATGAATAAAATAATGAGAGAATGATTGTCATTAGCCATAGAACTATAAGTGATGCTTTGTCAGCTTGTGAGAATAGAGAAAATAATCAATTCAGCAAAAACAACAGGATACCGGTTGGGGTTTTTTTTTTTCTTCTATTTTTCCTTAACTATAAAACTCTAAACGCCATGGGACAGAAATGATGCATGTGCGATGAATGCAGAAAAACTATGCATGCATGTGATGATGACCTTGAGAGGTTTTTTTGTTGCAGCAGTTCACCATGTTTTTTTTCAAGGCCATGCTAAAAAAGTACGCATAGTTTATTTAAAACAAAAAAAAAAGTTCACGTCAATTAATAATTTAATTTCGCTTGTGTGACAAAATGCTTTGTGTTAAAATTCAAAGCATTCGTTGCTTTAGACAAAAAAAACAAAAAAACTGACCTCTGGGGTTTGCTCATGTCAAAAACACCTGTGCTTTGAAAAACGTATTTAAGTGAGGTTTAGAATATGGATACTCCATATATTCGTTTTTTTTTTTACAAACGATACTATACGTACTTTTATTGATGCTTATAATTTTTTATTTAAGACTAGTTGACAAGGCAAACGTTGTCCTGATCTACACAATTCCTTTTCAGCAAACGGTAAAATCTTTAAAATATTTTTGGTTTTTCATCTGAAGCATAGATAATAAGTTTAAAGTATTTCTGACACGTCAGCACTTTAAACACAGTAGTCCATGGTATTTAGCATGATTTGCCGTGACTCCTAAAACGTTTTTTTCATGAATTTACAGGGTTTTCTACCCAAATTTCTTCCATCTTTTTTCCATGGTATTTTATCCTTTTTTCATGCTTTTTTCCAGGGCATTTTGCGATTATTTACCAGAATATTGTGCTTTTTTCACAATATTTCGTATATTTTTCATTATTTCGTGTTTTTTAGCGACTTTCAAAGTTTTTTTTTTGTGTGATTCTTTTCGCTTATCTCCGCGGTATTTTGTCATATTTATCGCTGTAAAAAACTGTTTTTTTTTATAACTTTCCATGATTATCAACGATGTAGTCCACGAGATTTCGCATGATTTTCCGTGATTTTAAAAACTTTTCCCGCGAATTTCCATGGATTTCTACCCGACTTTCTTCGATCCTCTATCCACAATATATAATGCTTTTTTCCTTTCTTGTTCCAGAAGTATTCTGCCACTATATACCAGTATCACTCTCTTTTTTCGCGATATTTCGCATATTTTCCTCATTATCTCTATTTTTTGTAGCGATTTTTCAGGTTTTTTTTTTGTGACTCTCTTCAATTTTCTCGGCGGTATTTTACCGTTTTTCCCGCGGTAAAAAAGTTTTTTTTCACAACTTTCTATGAGTTTCAACGTGACGTTTTTCGGTTTTCGCTAGTCCACGGTATTGCGGTATGATTTTCTGCGATTTTAACGCTTTTTCCGCGAATTTCTATGGAATTTTACCCGAATTTCTTCTATCTTTTTTCCATGATATCTAGCGCTTTTTCCCTGGCTTGTTTCAAGAGTTCTGCGATCAATTACCAGTACTTTTTGGTATTTCATAATTTTTGGAGCTTTTGCAGGTTTTTGTTTCTTGTCTCTCTTCGCTTTCCTCCACGGTATCTTGACGTTTTTCCAGCGTAGACTTTTCATGCTATTCTCCACAGTATTTTGAGAACTTTCAGTAGTATTCCTTTTTTTTACGATATTCATTTTCCAACTTTATTCATGTATGTTCATGCTATTTTGCGCGGTATTCTGCGATTATTTACTAGTATTATGCGCTTTGTATGACTCTGTTTTGCATATTTTTCCGCAACTTGTAGGTGGCTTTCCACGGTTTTTGTAGCCGACTTTCTTCACTTTTTTCCGCGGTATTTTGATTTTTTTCTTGCACTTCTAATCGATTTTTTCATGGCTTCTAAATTTTCCGCAACTTTTCAAGCTTTTTTCTGGCAACTTCCATATATTTTACCATTGTATTTTTTCCAATTTTTTCCTGTGGAACTAAGCGCTTTTTCAAAGTATTCCACCCTTTTTACTGTGGTATTTCGCAAATTCTTATTCCGTGGCTTTTTAATATCAAAAATAGTTGTAAAAGTTAGATTGTCCCCTTTTGACACTAAACGTTATATCACTGAGAATGATATAAAGAATATACAAAAACCTTCTAACTATGACAGCAGACACCTCGCGATTTCTAGATTTATTCTTTTGGACATCAGATAAAAGCAGAATTATGAAATATCAAAATTTTAATTCTTTGGTGTTTTTTTCAAATTTTATTTAATTTCTTTTGGACTTAAAATCGATAACTACTCAGTTCAATCATATCCGCAACTTTTACAATTCACAACAGGGTCAATTCGTAATGAAATTGCAATATACACACGTAATAACATCCCTCATAAAAGTAAAATAAGCCTCATGTATGCCTGATTGGAAACGAATCAACGACTATTGAACAAAATTGTTCAAATATTGATCGGAACGCATCACACTTAAATACACAACTACCTATAATGTTGTATCGATTGCCAGCAACAACATTTAAGTAAATATAATAAGGCCATATTGTTAGTATAAATATATATAGGACAGGTATATAGCTTTATGCAAGTTATCTTTAGTAATCAATCTGAATGGAAACAATTTTCAACCAAATATTGTATTATGTTCCTTTAATTATAAAGGTAAAATCATAGATAGATTTATAAAGATAGGAGGGGTATCTATAGAAATGGTAGACTGCACAACCTATACACATGTTATCTTGGTAAAATTTAAAAAACCAAAAAGACCCATTATACTTACAAATACAACAAATATAAGAGGTTTAGCAGTTTGAATTTAGAAATAAATTAATAATAGTTTTAGTGTGGGAGTGGTCCGCTCATAGGTGATACTCTCTCTCCTCGCAAACAAATGCGTGCTCTCCGATTAAAGTTCCTGCTTATTCTATGATTTTAAAGCAGCTGTTACCGAACACTGCATTAAGTTGGAAGGTTTAGTTCTTCAAACAATATATCAAAAACTCTTTTCAGCATATTTTAGGGAATTTTTTGGGGTATTTCCAACAGAATTTTGCTTGAGGACTGGAAAACAACAGTCCCAAAAATTAAAGCACCCTAATAGGTATACATAAGTTGTAAAATAAAATTCATTCGAAATTAATATCTTGATTCGTTCTCGAGATATGTTCAACGAAATAAAAGTGTATGAATGAAGGAACGTAGTACACACAAAATAACGGTTTCTAAAGACCTCAAATTTTTCAATTTGACAAATCGGATCGAAACACAATAACCTTCAACTGGAAAGTTAAAAAAAAAAAAAAAAAAAACATCGATGCTTAATTCGAATTCGTCTAGTTAGCTAACAATAAGATCATCATTGTTTGTGTTCATTAAAAAAAAAAAAATCTCAATAATGCAGTCCTAGAGGCCTAGGCTTTGCGTTAACGAACGCGACTCTTTTGTTTCAATATTTCCCAGTTCCACCCATTCAAACTAAATAAATGTAACATGTAATGCCAATGTCACACCTCCATTTTTCCACTGTCAATTGTTGTCACTGTGCACACTACAAACAACGCTAAAATTTTCCCAGAAAAAAAAGAAAGATACAATACAGTATAGGTATCTACTTTGCTTCTCTACTCAGAGTAGAAAAAAAAATAAAAATAAAAATGAGCGGATGTGTATAGGTTCCTTCCACATCATGATTGCAATGACATTCCGGATCCGGATGTTGTTTTCCCTTTTCATCATGTTGTTGTGTGTTTAGTAAAAGATTTCATTCGCTGACATCTTTGATATCAAACCTGTCAAAATGGACTTTTATAAAAAAAAAACACTGATTATTATAATTAAAGGAAAATGTGGTTTCTTTAACATTTTCAAGATTAATTAGTACACTTATACTTACTCGTAACTTTATATACAGTTTTTTAAGTATTTCAAAAAAATAACTACATCATGTCATGAAAAAGGATAACAAAAGACGCATCCTGATGATTCTTCAACTGAACATATGTAAGCCATTCATGTTCCATTTACAAATTAAAATGTTTATTTTTTTCAAGCAGCATAAACTCAGGAATTACTGGAACAGAAGTAACACAGAGGGAGGTGTGGGAGTTGTCATTTCATTTTAAGGTTTTTTTTTGTATATTCTTGAACAGTAAAATGCATTTAGTGCATTTTTTTCTTGTAGGTAGGTATATCTACTTTCATAATTAAAACCTTTATGATATCAAATAATTCGGAAATGTATCATTGAACTGTGACATCATTGTCCCATTAGAATCAGGCACTTTGAAAAAGCATTAGGTCCTTTCATATTCAAAAGAGATTCAACTCGCAGAAGAGTTATCGATTCTTTGTTTTGCAAAAATGATTTCGAAAATTCGTGCTCTTTTATTTTTTCTTTTAAATATACAAAACGACCATTCAAGCTGTAAATGTGAATTATAATATATATTTCGTTGCATATCAATCGTAACAAAAATATTCTATGAATGTGGGTAAGAGTATAGGTCTAGTCTAGGTACATAATTTATTGCGTGGCATTAAAATATAAATCGTGCCTTATGAACACCTGAACAAGTAAGCAGTAACGAAAAGGGTTTTTTTATGTTTCAATTAGTATGATTTATGTTATACATGCCACATGCATTTGAGTCTAAAGCTCATAAATTGTACACATAATGTCCGATATACAATAAAATAGTAGGACAAATTAATGTTTTAACTTGACACGAACAAGTAATGTACATTATTTTGCTTAAATAATTCCACAAGTTAGTTTTAGTAACAGTCGATAACAATTTCTATACACGACACACCTCTATCCATGTTGAAATCTCGTTACACGAATTTGAACTTTTGAAGTTTATATAAATCACAATAAAAACACAAATGTAAAAAGCCAAGTTTTCCTATAAAAAAAAACTATATCCGTTAAGTCTTGCGCAAAAAGGTATTATATATAAAAGGATAGCGAGTTCTTAGTTCCCTTGGAACTGATTTATTTTGTTTGTCAATTTTTCCAAACAACTCGATTTATTTGTTCATATGCATCACAAAACCAACCATTGTGCAAAATTTTAAGAATCTATCATAATTTAATACAAATTTAGTGAATATGGGCGGAAACCACACCTACTTAATGGAAAATAGTAACTTTTCAATTGTGTTCTTTATGTGCACCGCAAAATCTACCATTGTGCAAAGACTCCACGATGATTAGAAGTGATCCATATATTTGATACCAATTCAGTGGATTTAGGCGGATGCCACACCCCCAAAATGGAAATTTTCAAATTTTATACTTTCTCTTATATGCACCGCAAAGTCTATCACTGCAAAATTTCAAGTTTCTAGGGTGACGGGAAGTGCTCCATAATTTTGATGATCTGTCAGTGAGTCAGTGATTCAGTCAGTCATCGTCAGCTAAGGTTTTTGCAATGTGTTAAGCCTTGTATCTCATAAAATCATCATGCAAAGTGGATGAAATTTTCTGAACTGCCTGTTCTTGGCTAGCTTAACTAATATTGAAAATGTGTGATAAAATTTAACTGAACTCTCTAAATTGTGGGTTTTAGTGACAAGACAAATATTCATGCCAAATAGGATTATTTAAAAAGGGGTTTCAGTTTAAAATATATCTTTTGCACTGAAACACAAGCTATACATAATAAATTGCACGACTGGATTTGTGAATGCAGTTTTAGAAAAAAAAAAAAAATTAAAAACATAAAATTCGATTTTCAGATGACTAAAACAGCTTCTTAAATGAATTTAACCTCAAAACGAAGTATGCAATCTGATTTCTTTTATAATACATTTTTAGAACAAAAAAATTGAAAATCGTTATTTTTTCTTTAAAAAATTTAGCAACGACTTTTATAGAAAAAAAATTGGTACGCCATTCTTATGATATTATTTATCAGCATCTTAAAACTAAATTTAAAAAAAAAATATTGAGTAGTTTTCAAAAAAATGATTTTTCAAAAGAATAATTTTCGAAATTTCATGTAAAATGAAGGAGAAAATCAGAATTACAAAAAAAAAAACCGTTCTATGGCAGGTACCGTTAATAACGGTATTAAAAAAAAAATGGTTTTCATTTAAAGATAGACTTTATCTAAAAAAATGACCATGATTTTTTTTAACAAAATTTTTAAAATTTTTAAAACCCGTATATGACAAGTAGCGTTATTTTTGGTGCGAAAAAATTATTCAAAAAAAGTCTGGGGATAGTCTCCAAAAAACGCCACATACCAAGTTTGAAGTAAATCGTTAAGACTGTGGCTCCTAATACATACAGACAGACAGACTGACAGACAGACAGAGAGAATTGTCAGACTTATTTTTTTCTCATTCTCTATCATCGTAATGACATGTTTGATTGTTATCTCAACTTACAATAAAGGTACTATAGGCAAGTTAAGGATTCATAAAACAAATCGAAATCTAGTTTGAGACAAGATACTATTTCGTTTGAATTTTTTGTTTTGCTCGCTACTGTACGCCATAGACTTTAAGAAGTAGGACTCCAGGACCCCGTCTCTGTGATACTTTTTATTTTTAAAATTCCGAGCAGGAATTTTGTCTTTTTTTGGCATAAACAATTTAGGAAGAGGAGATTCCTGGCCGTTTCGACTGAACTCACCGTTCGATTTCATCGAATACAGCATCAAGGCTTACAAGTGCCCACCAAAAGGCAGTACCCCTAAACAAAATTGTACAGCACAAGCTGGGGCACACTATGCCAAGCTCCTATTCATTGGGAACTGATTTTGCACATGAGTTGGTGCATTCTCCCTACCAAAACATCTCCTGTTGTGCTTTGAACAATTCGGCTAGTACGGTCTGTACTTGTAATATTGACAATTTATTGCTAACCGTACTTTGTGTAGGTCGGGTGGATGGAGTTTTTAGCCATCATCGTCTTGGTTAAATGGAATAACAGTGCAATTTTAGCCTATCACGTCAGCACTGACTGAGTAGTGTATTTAGTACCACATTCTCCCTCTTATCTCGGCACGCTTCTGTTATGGTCTTGTAGCCTTGGGAAGGTCTTCTTACACTTTGGTACAATGCATGTTCCGCCTTCAATAGATTCGGCGGCCCGCTTCTCGTGCTGTCTCTTTTTTTCATGAGAACCAGGCCTTGGCGTTTTTCTCTTCTTTTTTGTCTATGAAGCCTCCATGCTCTCTCAGTGAATCTATTTCTTGTTTGCAGCAGTGCCTAGTAGCGGTAGGCCTCGTTCTTAGCTGCATGATCCAGAACCAGAAATTTGGTTTTGGTTGCCTAGTGCAACCCAGCACATCTGTGGTGGCACTTTTGATGGCTGGCTAAAAATGTCTTCATTGGTCGCCTGTGCTTTTGATGGTGGTGACTGGCTGGCCCAGAGATTAAAAGAAACGCATAGTCAGCTAAAATTAACAACGTAAGCTATTTTCGAATTTGAAATTGTGTCAATTATGCAAAAATTCACTTCATTAACAATATAATTTATAAACTTTAACTAAGTATGTGTTGGGAATGTAAATTTCAAGTAGTAGTAGGTATACATTCCATACCACTACAAATATTTGCAACAAAAATTGTTTCCTTGCACGATTTCTCATTACCTCTGAAGAAAAGGAAATACTTTGAACTTTGAAAATAGGTCAAATAGTGCCATAAATTTTAGGCCAGAAGCACATTACATATTTCAGTAAATTCACGCAGGTAGCTTAGGTACTCATTGTAAAACAAAAATGAACGAAAGCACAAAGTACTTGATGTAAGCAAGCAGGTGGCGTTAAATATCAAAGTGTTAAGTTTCTTCGTTTGGAATTTATTTATAATTTTATCATACAAATTTTAACCTTCACACAAAACACGAATAGAAAAATGTCATTGCGGTTAAATAAAAATGCATTCCAATTAGATTAATAAAAAGAATATTTTTTGTGTATAGCTTGTTTGCGTTTTTCAAAAAAAAAAAAAAAAAACCTCTTTTAAATTTATGACCCATAAAGAAGGCTTTCTTTTGTACCATCATATCGTCGTAGTAGTATTCGAAAAATATTTTTCACGGCTCAAGTTTTGACAGTTAAAACCTTTAAGTATTATTTACATTCATGGGGAGTTTATTTGACAGTGGCACATTGAGTATGACCTTGCTTTAATTCTACGTTAAAAAAATATATATTCTTTTGAATGACATAAAAATTTCATAGTTATGTGTGTGTTCTTTTTCTGCATACCGGCTTGGTTTTTCAAGAGAGCAGACCGAAATTACAACTTACATTCAAAAAATCACATAGACATATGTAAAACATGTATGAAAACTGCATGCATCTTGCATGCTATGTAAATTAAATGCAAATTCTGAAAGATAAAAGGAATAAAAAAAATTATTTGAAAACAAAAAGGTGAAAAGTAAGTTTATTTGAACGCACTCTCTATAGCTTTTGACACTAACTCATGCCACTTGAGTTTTGTAAAGGATTTCTGGTTTGTATGGTTTCATTATGTACAATGTACATTAGGGTAAACCACAATTTCACTTTTTTTAGGTATTTCTTGGGTCTCTCTTGGAATTAAAGTCCTTTGGACTCAAGAATTTTGGCCAGATTTTTTTCAGATTTTTAAAATTATATTTAGAGGTCCCGACCATCGATTTTATGCAAAATGGGTCTATTTTTGGGTTTTAAATTAATGAAATGAATAAAGTTATTAAAAAAATGAAGTAAAACTGAATAAAATATGAGTTTTTTTTTGCCCAAAAAATGTTTTTAAGCTGTAATTCTACTGAAAAAAAAAACAAATATTTGATCAATTAACGTCGATATAAAATCAATTAACTCCAAATTATGGTGGGGATCATCGTTTATTTCTGGCTTAAAACAACAAATTTCACAGGCGAAAATCTTTCTTATTTGGCCTAACCTAGAAAAACTAAGTACCACCATCGTGCTTGGCATACCTGGATTATCTTTAGTCGATATTAGCGCCATCTGTTGGTTTTTTGAACTAGGACAGTGAAGTTTTTAAATTTTTTTTTTTAAGAAAATCACTGTTTAGATTTGTTACGATTTTTTTAAATATAATTTCCTGATAAGGGTAACCTAAAATTGAAGTTATCAGACCTCTTCTCAGTTAATCAGGCAAGTAGCCAACGTTTTTTTCATTTAAAAAAAATTATTTTAGGGGTTAATCTGAAACAATTCTGGCAATATTCTTGAGCCCAGAGTACTTTAATTCCAAGAGAAGCCCAAGAAATACCAAAAACAATTAAGACTGTGGCCCACCCTAATGTACATACATACTACAAACATATCTGATGTGTTTGTGTCTTTTTGTCATGAAACATCATGAACTTTTTTAAGAAGGGTTTTATTTTTGTTGGTATATTTGCTCGTTTTGTTTTGGTTAAATAATTTGACCTGTTTTATTTTCACATTTATTTCTGTTTAAAAAAAAATAATTGGGAGATGAGGGTATTGAAATCAGTTCTTCATTTTCACTTGCGATAATCATATTCATTTAATTAGAATTTCAATTTTTTTTTTTTTTTTTTTTTTCATTTTAAAAAATAAAGTAGGGATGCCCAAAATTTTCAAAATCTGTTAAAAGGGAAAAAAGGAGAAGGGGATTTTTGTTTTTAAATACAAAAAACAAAATATTGAAACTCAACTGAGTTAGAAAAAAACATGTAATTTGGTTTTCTATAGCCTTCTGGCTTCTTTTATTTTTATTTTTAACTAGCTGACCCAGCAGACGTTGTCCTGCCCTGCGCATTGATCATTTATAAAATTGGCTAGTTACTGACCCCCTGCTTTTGGATACACAAAATTTTTTTTAAATCCACAATATTCCGCGCTTTTCAGTTTTTTTCCGTGAATTCTCTGTGACTTTTTTCGTTTTTCTCCGCGATATTTAATGCTTTTTAGCGTGATATTAAACGCGATTTTTCCTTAGTATTACGCGGTACGGCATTTCACATATTTTCCCGCGACTTTTACCACTTCTTTCCCCGACTTTTCTCGCTTTTTTCTATGACTTTCTTTGTTTTTTTGGGCTGTACTTTACGCATTTCTCTCTGAAGTAATCTCTTTTTCTATTTTTCCTTATGCTAAACGAAACCTCTACTTTCTTTTCTTTCCATTATAAGCAGATGTCGCTGCATGTATATCTCTTTAAATTGTTTTTAGAGGCTTTTATATCTCTCTAAATTGTGTTAGCAGACTGCTACCTCAGCAATTCTGGTTCTAGTCTAGAAATGTCAGTATTCGTTCTTGGAGGCATGCGCTTTTTCAGAACTTTTCATTGAAATAGAAATTTCGCTTTTGTCAATAAGTGGTGACATTTCTAATAGCACACCCAAAGGCAGTATTCCACATGTCATCTGCTTCTTGTAACGATGGTTAACTCTTTGAGAGAATAGGAAACGGGTAGCTTAAGTATACATACTGGCGATGTCTCGCTTTAGAATCCTTCCGACGCCGAATTTGTTCACACTTTCAATCTTTTCTTTAACTATCTTCGATCTGTTCCCCATCCGAACTTAAAAAAACTACCAGACAGTGATAGAATCCCTTTTCTTGCACCTCGAAATATTCCAATATACTTGTAAAATAGCTGACGTCAATCGCAAATTGATATATATTTGGGTAATAGCTCTTTTGATCTTGGTGCCTCCAAGAATATTGAGCTGTATGAATCAATTCGACAAGTATGAGTTTTTTTCTTTTTTTGACTTGTCGACTGTTTCCTCTAACCGAAAATATTTTATTTTCCCATTTCATTTTTTGTTTTATTTTCCAACAAAAACCCATTAGAATGTTAAAATCTTTACCGATCTTTGCTATTGGAAAATAACTTCCGAAGTAAAAAAAAACCTAATAGGTACCTATTACTGGAAATGAGGTTATTTCCTAATTATTAATCAATTTTTTTTTAAGTAATTTATGCACTGCAGCATAATTTGAATGATGGAATTGGCATAATTCCATTCAATGTCTATGAATGCATCAACAAATATCCTTTTATAGTCCATCCATATCTCTATTTTACCTACCATCCTTCTTTTTAATCTTTAGCTAATTGGTCTCTTAACGAATAATAATCAACGAAACAATAACACACACACACACAATGGTATGCTCGACAACGGTGATGTATATATATGGAAATTGAGACGGAGAATGAGTCTATCTATCTCTTTCTCTATATGTCTTTCCATTCATTCAAATTGAAGGTTTAATGTTCATGAGTATTTGCAAATTTCCTTTTTATCTTTTTATTCTAGCGCAATGGTAATATTGAATTGCTAGACTTCAGAAACAACAACAGAGAAAAAAAGACACTTTTGATGGGAAACGGTGGTATATATATACTTTTCTCTCTGAAATGACAATGATATGAGAATAAAACAAACAATTCAGGAACAAAAGAAAAGGATTTAATTTGTATAGAAAATACGAGAGTATCCTGGGGTACGAGTATATCTATACCTAGTATAGATATTTTTGTTTAAAGTCTTGAGCATGAAATCTTTTCAAAATATTTTACATCCAAAAACAAAATTGTATCCTACTTCAATTTAAATGAGAATACAAAGAAAAAACAAACAGCAAACCGAAGGACATCACAGACAGCAAAACAATACAAAACAGTTCAACAAGGATCAAAAAGTAGCAGTACTGGAACTGGGAACTAAAGTAGCAGGGAGGTAGTAGTAGTGCGCAGAAAAGATACATCAAAAAGTACATATACATCTACCTATAGAAAGAGAGAGAAAGGTTGAATTGCACACCCATCAAGGACCACCAGAAGATGACTGCAGAGGAAGCACGTAAAAGTGGCGTCTATCTGTCGGCAGAATTGTATTTGCAGCATCCAAAAGCCACTCATCCAATTGCATCAGCATCAGAATCAGCAGCTTCTTCTTCCTCACCGAATAACCTCTGCGTGTTGAAACACAACAACAACAACAATTTCTGCCCTCTGTCGAATGCAAATAGTTTCAAACAATACACGAATTTCTGTACGAATTTGAAAATACCAACAAATACTACAACTGGTCGATGTTAACTTCCATTTTTTTTTTGTTCACTTCCAACCATCCAAAAATTGAAAACCAAATCATTTACATTTATGTACTTACCTCCATACATATGTTTGCATATGTGTGTGTTAGCAGTTGTTGTTAAAAGGATATCCAAGGATACTATCGCATCTAAACCAATATTAATGGTACCGTACTAAATGTTGCCGCCATATTTGCAGTAACCGATAAATGTGGAACGAGATAGAAAAGGAAGCTCCTGTATATTACCTACTCGTATGTCATTAGCACAATAAGGACACACCATATCTTTCAGTTCGGATACTACCTATACACGATTTCACCAGATACGCGCCTTTGAGAGCGGAAAATCTTTTCCGCAAACACCGTTAAGCTTGTTAACACAAACCTCACTATAGCTGATGCTCAATGCGTTTTATAATGGTGTAGCTATACCTACGTGTACCTTGATATTCTTTTCAGGATTCTATCCTAAGTAGGAGTATTTGATGCGAATATAGTCGCATTATTTCCGTAAAGCTGGTTACACATGGGAATTCGATAAAACTATACTTGAAGTACCACCACCATACATACTCAGAGCCATCCCTGCCTCTCTGCTAACGCTACAACACCCGATCCGACCCGACCACGTTTTGAAGTTTTAAAGCCCTTTGCTGTGCTATAACGTTGTTCGACATTCTCGTGTTTTCGTCGTCCTCAGTAGCGCGTCCTTGTTAATAAAAAAAAAAACAAACGGTAGTTTCAAAGTGTGTGTGCATTTGGCGCGAGACTACACCTCACCACCAGTGAGTGTGTGTGTTGTTTTTGCTTTGGGGACTAAAATCGAAGGAACTATAACTATTTCTAACATATGTGTATGTTTTTAATGTTTTGGTTTTTTTTTTTTAACTGTGTGGTGTAAACACTTAACGCACAAAAACTCACTACTATACATTATATGTACAGAGTATGTGTATGTAAACACATAAAATAATAACAAAAAATTAAAAAAAAAAACCTGTTAAGTTTTATTGAAAGTTTCGTCGCCCGATAAAGGATACCTACAATACATGGAACGAACGCCCTCTGGTGTGCAATTAATTTAATACTCACGTTGTAAATCTAAGATCTAAAATCTAAAGCTCTCTAATTAAAACGTAGTACACACACTCTATAACTTGATACTCTGTAGAGAATTGTATAATATTAAAAACAAACTAAAAACAAAAACAAAAAACAAAGATGGCGTTCGCAGCTGCTCGTATGATATTAAAAGATAAACGGCGGAAATCTAAGGAGGAGTTCTCAACACCGCAGAGAACGCGCAGCAAGGTAGATTTAAAATTTCCCTAAAGTGTATTATAATACTCAATTGAAAATTAATTTAAAAAAAAAAATGAATAAAGTTACAATTGGCTCACCAAAATACCTATCGTTTAGGAACTTTAGATTACCACACAAGTTTTGCGTTGAAATTTTGCAGAAAAAAACGATGAAAAGACTGCATTTTCTGTAACACAGTAAAAAAAAATCGAAATTGCTATTAGGCTTGCAAAATCAACTAGATTTCGTGCAAAAAGTACGAAATCTCATTGAAGCCATACATTTTCAGTTTTCGAAATCTTGTTTGTAATCTAGTTTACGACGAAATCTCCTACAAAATCTACTTCATTTCGTTAGCAGAGACACATTTATAACACATTTTTCACTTCTGTATATCAAAATCTAGTTTATTGGCTTTGTGAATGATTCAACGAGATTTCGTAATCTTATTGCGAAATCTGGTTGGCGTGAAAAGGCTAATGAATGTATGTAACACAAAGTATAGAGTTATTCATCCTTGGTGAGTTTTTAGGCAAAACTATAAGACTACGCCCTGTTTGAAAATTATAAAACACTGATGACGACTTTTTTTCCGGAGCCAGAAACAACGAAAAACTCTAAACCTGTCCAGCCAGAACATGTTAATTCTCTTACAACTATAGAGAAAATTAAGCCTGGGCTGTTAATACTTCCTATGGGAAATTCCATATGTGAGCTACACTACATTTGACATGTTACGAATGCTACCATGTTTACAGTTTCATCTTAAGTAGCATAGCATAGGATATTTTCAATTATACACATGTTGTACAGATGCGCTCTTGCAATGTTGTAAAATATGATATATTTCATGAAAAGTAAATGTGAGCTACACTACATGCCAAAGGCAGATGCAAAGGTGTTTTTAAATCCAAAAATCTGCCTCTTTACAGGCATTATAATTTAAAATTGTATCTGCAGCAAAGGAAAATGAAATAGATAAACTGAAATCGGTAAATTAAAACACCTTTGTTTTTACAGTTTTATTTTATTAATAATATAGCTCGTGAGCTACACTACCATCACCTCTGTTGGATAATTAACAACACGTTTGCTTGAAAAAGCTTTCATGGTAAAACTGTTACAAAAGCAAAATACAACCATTTTTCTAGGCTTGGAAAGCGTAGAGAAGTAGTTGTAAATGCATATGCATTACGAATAGAAGTATGTCCTTACTTAATATAACCGTAACGCATAATGAAACAAAAAATAATTTCTCGTTCACTTGAAAAATGTAAGAGACTTTTTAGTTTTTGATGGTATGACTTTGGCGACTAACACCATCGCTGACAGACAAGTCTTTGACTTTAACAAGTGTACCGGATGTTTTTGATTGAGATTGAGGCGAATCAAGTAAGCCCCGAAGAGTTTACCGTTCCATCTTTTCTTGCATTCGAAATTATAACCATCAAAAGATATCAATGTCATCAGTATAAACAGGGAGTTGAACGGACTTTTGCCCCATTCTCAGTTGTATAGAATTGCTTCAAGTACGAGGTTAAAGAAGTTGCATGATAGAGGATCAGCCTTTTTGAAACATTTTTTGACAATTTAACTCTACTTTAGTGACGTGACTTTGGCGGAGCAGCGAAATTCCTACATCCTGCCCGTAAAAAAGACGTCGTACTTAAGGCACATGTCATCAATCTTCTCGAGAAGGTCCTAGAATTCGTCCTTCTTCGGGTTGTCCTACAGCTCTGCTGAGGCATGGGCACAGATCATCCTAATGTTCTTAATCCCTGATGCGGATTGTGACAAAACACCCGCTTACACAATTAAAGGGCATAACTTCTTGCCTAAGTCTCTCTCTTATCACAAAGCCACATCCAAACAACTGTACCCTGAAGAGCCTCCCAAAGTTGATGTCGCAGGATTTAATTTTTGGAAGGAACATATTGTCGTTGCGGGGGGGGGTGCATAAATAGCGAACACATGCACATGTTTGAACTAGGCTTTTATATATTTTGACAAAATTTGAAATATTCGTCACGTCAAGGCTTACCCTCATTGAAGGACGTTTGTTGTAACCTTACAGTCCTTTTTTACCCTTTATTGATTTCAGAGGTTAAACCATATTAATAATACATTGTATTAAAAAATCAAGAAAAATTGGGTCCCAGGCGATTTAAATGTCGCTAACGCCCATACCAGTCGCATCAAAAATCAAATAGTGCACAAAATTAGTTTTAAGTAGTAACCATCTTTAAATTGCGTCACATTCAACCAGTCGCATCCGAAAACGAATTTGTTGCACTCTTTGAAATTTGGATATGTTTGGTTATTGTAGTCCCAATTTTAACTGCTGGGACCCACGTGTTTAGTAACGCTAAACCCTAAATATAAAAGTTATACAAGACCTCTGCCCTTCCTTTTTGTCACACAAATTGTCAGCAAGCAATATACCCTTCTCTTACCCTAATTGCAAAAGTTTAATTTGATTAGTGCTATTTTATGATACATTGACATTTACCAGTGCTGTCTCCTACTGTATGAGATAAAGTGTGAATGGAGTTTTTAAGAAAAGCGATAAGCGAAAAAGCTGCAATGAAATTAATTAAATTATATTATTATAATTTTAAAACCTTGTGGTAATCTAAGATATTTTTTAATTATTAATTTAGGTAATAAATTGAAATTCAAAATGTAAACGTAATATAAATATAAACTGTAATTTCACTCCTTCCAAAAGTTAAAAAAATGTCTATACCTATTTTAAACGTTTGTGATGATTTGCTTTCTTATGTATATTTGCGTTTTTTAAATACCTTATGCACAAGCTTTCATTGTCTTTCTTAATTTCCCTTGCTATAAAAAAACAAATAAAACCCTTCGAGTTAATTGAGAGAAAATTTCCAGCACTGAAATATTTTAAATCCAACAAATTAAAAAAAAAACAAAAAAAACCTATTTTAAGTAAAATATTATTTTTCTTTCAAAAACTTCTTATTTATTTTTTTTTTGTTTGTTTAAATTATTTTTCTCCATCTAAATTATTGTTTTTATTTTTGCTCATCATGTATACTCTATACCTAACTCTTTAACTATACCACTCTTACTCTACTACTACTATGACTCTAATATTTCATTTCTTTCAGGCAAGAAGTGTCAGCACAAGTAGCTTTAGGAGTCTCAGTCAGGTACTGAATTCTAGAAAGAAAAAAAAAACACCGAACATTGAAAAAAAAATTTAAAATTCAAATTAACATTTCAGTAGAATTTAATAAAAAAAATTACAAAAAAAAATAGTGAAATGAAATAAAACACATTTTTCTAGAAACAAAAAACACGTTTACAAGTTCATTGCTGCTGATTGTGCTACGTTCACATCTTTGTCTTGAATACAATTTTTTATATTTTAATTTTATTTATTTTTTGTAATAATATTTTTTTTTTTTATATATTTTTCTTCATACAACTTTAGCTTTCTCATAACTTTTCTCACTTCAAGTTAAATGCATTTTTAAAGAATTAGTTTGTAGATTTAAAAAAATAAATTTAAAAGAGTTACCAATTACACACAGTTTTTTTAGACTTCTTTTTAGAATAGGATTTTAAATAGTTGAGCATGAATCAAGTTCTTTTTTAACTTTAATCTTTTAGATATAGAATGGCTTTAAATATTAACAAATTTTGCATGTTAAGTTTTATTAAGAATTAGAAAAAAAAAAATTACAATAAAGGTAAAGTTTAGTTTTGAAGTTCTTTACAAAAATAGTTGTTAATGATGGAACAATGTCTTATTAAATTTGTTCTATAAAATAAGAAAATATTAACTTTTTCTTATGTTTTAAGTGAGGTTTGTATATTTTACTATATTTTGCAGTAAGAATGTCTTATTCCTTTATTTAAATTAACAAAAAACATTTATAAAAATTGGACGATTTTCAGGACAGCTTTTTGAACTGTTGATGAATTTCCGAACATATTAACTTTGTTTGAAACAAAGTTTGTTTTTGTTTTCTTTTTTGATCTAATATACCCAAAAAATCATTCCGGGAACGCTTCCATAACTCAAAACCTAAAATCAAGTGGCCAAAAAATACACTAAAAACAATTTAATTGTTTTTAGAGTATTTTTTAGCTACCTGAATTCTTAGTATAAACTATAAAATCGCCAAGCGCCCTTTTATCACAGATACGCAAAGCGAACTTAACTCTAAACGTCTGTCTCACTTGACGAGCTGTAATACCTTTGAGCAAGAGGGATTCCCTTGCTCAATCAGTTATACTGATATAATGGATGTGTTTCATTGTTAATCCGTAAACAGCGAAAAGCCTACTTTGGACTGACAAATTTTAAGTATCGAGTTGAAATTAAGCTTGAAAGATGGGAGATGATCCTGTTGTCGAAAAATGTATATTCCTTTTTTTTAAATCCATCAACATCGTAGTCATCCTCCAATGGAATTTGACAGTTTATGGCTTGAAAGATTGAGGATGAACTATATTTTGTGTCAAAAAGTATATTTCATTCCAAATACCAGTTCGACACCGCTACTATGCAATCTACTGCCCCTATTCAATGCGAGTAGTGTGGAAAAACGACCAAGTGACAATAACCCCAAAATATTTTAAAGCAATGCATACATTAAGTTAGTTAAACCGAATTTTGAATTTTGCGCATATACACTTGAAAACACATATCCACAACAGTTTTCAAAAATTACCATGCAGAAGCCTTACTATGGCTATGGCTAAAGTCGTCACTCATTATTACATATGATTTGCAACCTATTACGTTTTCGTGCTTCATCCAAGCACATGCCGTGAAAATAGTGGGCTTTGGATGATCCCACCAGTGGGCACTTTAGATTTTATCTTAACGTCTTAAGACACAAGAGCAAAAGTTTGGGCAAAGTTGATTTTAAACACTACCTTATTAGCCTCACTCAAGTGTTTTTTTAATTTCCATAAAATGCTTGGCTTAAAATGTATCGAATTGAGCATTCAAAATTTTAACAAAAGTAAGTGGTAAAACGAAGCACGAAATTGTATTCATACCCGATTTGTAACGGGTGCGACATATAAAAAAAGTTACAGCCAGCTTCTTAACTTGTCACAGTCTTAAATACTTAAAGCAAAGTAGAAAAACACAGTCAAACTATGCGTATTTTGTTGTTGTAACGGGTGTGACATTTAATAAGTCCTTATTTTAATATGCCAAAATATTGGGTACAAACGGCTGGAGGTGGAACAGAATCAAATTAAACTAATATGGGATTATTATCAATATTATAAGAACTGTAAGGATCTAAGTATCATCATTTAATTTCTTTAACAGTCGCTTTAATTTTTGTCGAAAGAGTGATCAATTAATTTAAGAATACAAATATATACCAATTTAGCACTCGAAACAATGCAATCACCAATACATATATAGATTCCTCAAGTTTATCAATTGTGCTCTGTTCGTTCATTCAAATAAATAATGTTCTTCCCCCAACAAAACCAATAGCACAAAACAACAGTTGTAGCTGTCTGCTGAAATAGTTTCAAGTACATACCTCTAATAACTCTTTTAATTTAATTTCACTCGCATGATATTTCGAGAATTCTATATACTCCTCTATTAAAACCTCGTAGTCTAAAAATGGTATTGTGGTTGTCACTATTTTCTATACTTCGTTGGGCACACTAATTTTAAAAGAACCCTTTTTCTCCAGTTGGAATTGCCACCAACAAGCCACACTGAGTTAAAAAACATTAAAAGACACTTTTCAACTGCTTCTAACAATTTGAAGATAACTTCGTATAAAACTTTTGTAATAAAACTCGAAACAACAATTAAACAAGTACATTTATTAGATTCACTTTAAATTTGTTCATCGCATATATGAAACTAACAACTACACAAAATTGCATTCGCCGCTAATTCAATTTGGGTTTAGTCGCCGGTCATCATTTCCATGAATTCTGCAATGCAAAAATAAAAGAGAAGAATGAAAAGAGAAAAAGTTAAGAGAATAACAAGAAAAAGAATCCTTTTATTGGATTAAAATCCTAACGAATCTTAAAATTCAATCTCAAGAAACGATAAAACATTTATTATGTCTTTGCGTCATAAACCTTACTTTAGATGGTAGATATGGAATAAACTTACCTTCAAAATCAACTGTTCCCGAACCGTCAGTATCAATTTCTGCAATCATCTCATTCAGTTGGTCATTGTTTAATTGATCGTCTAATGCCATGAGGATTTCTTTCAACGATGATGTTGGAATGTAACCATTGCCAGCCTTGTCATACAATCTGAAGGCCTCTTTCAGCTCCTGCTGTATAGCCTCATCATCCTCCTCTTGGAAGTGGTTTGCCACACGCTCGAATGCATCGAAATCAATAGTTCCATCACCTGCAAAATTTCGAAATAAAGTGCCACATCGTTATGCATAGTGTTTCATTGATTTTCATTTGGGGATTTATTGTCAAGGTTGTCATGTTGTTGTTGTATTTTATAGAGACATATGGTCGGTCGGTAACATACGTGTCATGTCAGGTGCTCTTTTTTTGAGTGCCAGATGGGTAGGGTATGCCTTGTCTTTTTTTGGAAAAAAATGTGTTCGATTTTATTCGAGTAGAATAAAAAGGGAAGAAATGATTTGGTTCTTGGACAGAACATGCAATTGAACACGTTTTTCGATTGGCATCTTTAATGAAGATGTCATTTCTGACGTTTGTATGACGTATGTCATTAGATTTTCTCATAAAGGGTGGTTATATTCTAAAAGTGCACTCAAGATGATGTTATTTTTAATTCTTATTTTTTAATATTTATGCTCTGTTGGTTTTATTCACAAATTAGCAGTCACATTCTATAACCGCTCTCAAAAGTGTGTACGCAGTAAAAAAATTTAAAAAAAAACCTAGAAGTGTTTCCTTTGACTTTTATTACTAAACAAACAAAAAAAACTACTCACCCTGTACATCTTGAATCAAAAAAAAAAAATAATTATAAAAATAGCAAATAATGTGCTCGAGGGAACCTAAGGTAATTCCAAAGAATTACAACTTTTAACCAAGTAAAAACAATTCTTTTGCCGCACCCAAAGTGTATGTACATAATTTTCTAAAAAAAAAAAAATACCGACAGTTATTGTGTCAAAGAGGACATAGGAGTTTCTCTTTTTTTGAAGTGTGTAGGTTAGGTAGGTGTTATATGCAAATGTACCTTAGACCCTCTTTCACACAAATATAAAGGACTGTCATTGTGGTTATTTGTTGTTGTTTGTCTTAATAATATGTAAATAAATGCAAAAACCATCAAAGAAATTGTTCAGACAATTTGCCCAGACTTTGGCGTTAAGTCGTTTTTGTCTTATTCAAGTTGCCTTTAAGACAATAACATGGAAGAGGATCATTAAAATTCAAATCAAAGAAATTTGTGTGCTTTTATATGCAATTAGAAATCAACGAGAAAATATTTGGTGAAATTATAATTCAGTTGGTGGCGGCTGGGTTGAAAAGTTTATTTTTGCGACACCATTGAGTTTCTTTGATAAAATGGGACACCATGAACTTTAAAAATACTAATTATTTTAGAGAAATCTTAAACTTTTGCTTTATATTCTATCTGTGTTGAGTTTGACAGTAAATATAAGGCGTGTTTAATTCAAAACTGAGTAGTTACTATCAGTGTTTCAATTTATTCGCAAAACAAAAACAAATTGGACTACTCAGCATTTTTTTGTCTTTATTTTCTGAATAAAATGAAACAACGTTAGCTGTTGAGTGTTGAACAAAATATGTCTATAATAGCTAATTCCTCAGATTTGTCTAGTTTTTTGTTCACTGCTATTACTTTGAGCTCTCGGAAAAATCAGTTTTTTTAAGAAATTTGCGTACGGAAATGTGACAGCTAACCTACGTTTTATCCAGATAATATATGCTGGTTTCGAGAATCCTTCCCAAAGGCCAAAGAAGAAATATAATAACAAAGGGAAATTAAGCATGAACGAGGCGCTGAACTGGACAAAATACTTGACAGCATTTTTGTGACGGAAATTTTTGGCCAGAATGCCCTTACACTATCCAAAAAGACAAGTCCAATTTAATGTTTGTCCACCATTTATTGAAACCAAAATCAAGGTATTACTGTAGGTTGTTATAATAGTCCTTTCCTAGTTAAATTAATAATTTCCATGCTGCAAGGATTTCTTTCCAACACCGTGCCATGCTAAGGAAAATAGGTACATTATATCCATTTTTTTGTAGTTTTGAAAGAATTGCATTTTACTGTGAACAAAGCTGAGTATGGTAAATGTGTCCATTTTTATTCGTGATTTTGAGCGTTATCAATTTTGACGTTATCAAAGAAACAAGACAATATTTGAAGATTTCAAATATGCCTTTAACTCACAATCTTTGAATTTTGTTCTTTTTCCTTAGCATGGTAGAGTAAAGGGTACAGCAATACAATTTGGCATGAATGTTTCGTTTGCAATCAGAACTAAGAACCAAAAGGTGTATACAAATATTTTGGGTGAAAGGATGTTACAAAACAACCTGTAAAACTAATGATAGATTTGAAAAAAACCAAGAAACAATAAAAACCAAACGCATATCATGGAATAAAAGGTGTTTTTTTTATTGCACTGACCTATTATTCGATTTTTTCTAGCCTTACCTAAATCATGGTAAATTATGGGGAACTAATTGCCTTATTTTGACTTGATTTGTCCTTCTATTATACGATATTCTTAACTTGACTTAATTTTACAAGATGCCAAATTTTATCACTGTACTTATATTTCTAATATTGGAGCGGTTTTCTAAAAAAAAAATCCACTCAAATAGTACATTCAAATAAGCATTTGACATCACAATAATATTAACCGGCTTTTCGTTTTATTTTATTGTTTCTTGAAGCCTTGAACATAGAAATAGAAATTGGCGTATTCTCCTTCCCAGTGCTTCTCCCCCATATCCCCCCTTAATTTTTTCAATAGTCAAAAAGAAAAAAATTTGTGAGAAACAAATATTCAGATTGACATTTTGAATATCTCATTCCATAGGTTGATCCTCTGAAGTTAGCGCCAAAAAAAAGATAGCGGGCAGCAAAGTTCCCAACAAATAATTTTTTCATAATTTGAAAAAGCAATTAAAACAAAAAAAATTAAATACGATGTTGTAGGTAAATAAATACACTTTCTACGAACGATTAAAACAACAAAAAAAAGTTTAGCCTAATACCTGTGATTTGAATTTGAATAGAATGCATATTTAACAAAATGAGAGAACAAATAGTTTGCGTCAAAGACATTCCGTTTGATATATAGAAATTTTTCGACTTCAACATCGTTTGCAGCAAACTCTTAAATTCGTTTCGGTGGAACAATTTATGCGAAGGAATAAATAAAAAAAAGTTCAATCAATCTACTTTCTAGAAAGGTTCTTCGCAAACAATTGTTTCGTTTGCTGCAATCAATAGAATTTTTATAGTAAATGAATAGATGTTTAGATGTGGGTTCTATTTTTGTTTGCCTCAATTAACACATAAAAATGAGCTCGAAACGAATGTGTTGTTTTGCATTATGTTTGCTGTAGTAAAATTTCAATTTGGATCAAACGTAATACAATTGTTATGAATTTAAAACTTTTGCGGGGATTGTATTAACTTTTCAGCAAATGATTTTCATTTAATTCAACCGATATTTATAAACCGCAAAACGAAAACAAAAATATTATTTCTCTGGGTGTTTAATTGCTGCTTGGCTGTCAATGAAAAGGGTAATATCAGCTTATGATATTGCCATCATTAAAACGTTTTTAGCAGCTTTCCAAACTGCCATGACCGCAGATTGGAATGCACTGCTGTAATTCGGAAGTCTGGAGAATTTAGCTAGTCCAAGGGTTTCAGAGAAGAACCCTGCACCAACTCCAAAATTCATCTTGGAACTGTCCGTATACATAGATATCATATCGATTCACTGGTTGATGGTTCGTTGATTTGCCAGTTCAAAATTAGCATTTAAGAAGCTACAATTTTGGACATCAAAAAAATTACTAAAATAACTAATTTTTGTCTTATTTTAGCCGAATTTTAACTAACTAAAAAACTATTGTTGCTACAAAAACGAAGTTTATGGCACTTAAAAGCATTTAAAAAGCTACAAATTTTGATGTCAAAATAATTTCATTTTAGATGAAATTTCAATAACTCAAAAATCATGCGAGCTACAATTTTTTGGATTGCGCAACAAATTAGCATCTAATTAGCTACAATTACTGATATTAATTTTTTTTGATTCCGTTACAAAGTGTCTGCCAAAATAAGGGACGTGAGTCTTTCGAGAAATATGATAATCAGGGGCAGTTTAAATTTTCCCTCTCTCATCTACCAAGTTAAAAAAAAAATAGCTTTAGCCAATCAAATATAATTGTAAGATCGATGTTTTTAACAAAACATAACCTAAATTTAATTTATATTTATTCCTTCCACTTAAACTTTGCATTAGTTTCTCTTTGTCATAGTGAGTAATAAAATAGTTAACTTTCACCATCACAGACAATCAATAATCATTACAACAATTTATTATTGTCTCTTAGAGATTTTTCTTAAAGAAATTGCTGAAATTCTTATTTCTTTCAATGACAAATTGCAATTATATAAGTTACTAATTTGTTTAGTTTAACTTTCGTATTAGTCATCATATTTATAAGACTCACGTATGGGTAATAATATTTATTTTAGCTCAGAAGATATACAAACCTTAACTTAGAGAACTTCATAAACTCAAATTTCTTCAAAAAGAAATTTTCCCACATAACATAAGTTCACACACACATTTGTTTGCTTTTGAGCTCCTCATAACTCTCACCCTCAACCTCTCTTTTGTATAATTCTCATAACACGTAAGGATAAAAAGAAATTACGTGCGAACAATCGTGTCCTTTGTTGTAAGTTATGATTTCTCAATCATAGAAAACTTTTCATGCTAAGAGAAACTTTACAAAAAAAAAAAGGAATAATCGCTTACGTCGCAAACTTTGGTAGTTACTCAGAAAAACTGTCATCTAAATTGAGAATTCACTCTTAAAATAAATTCCAAAGAAATTTCAAACAAAAGTTCAAAACATTGTTATGCAATTAATCTAAAAACAATCTGCACATACTCGGGCCACTCGGGCGTATACGTAACCTTTTTTTGTTTGTTTTCCTTCGCCAAAAACAAAATGCATTTCACGTAATTTGACTCGGTTTAAATAGATACACTCAACGTAATAAATAGGATTAAGATTTCTGAAATTCGTTATAAGAATTTCAACATTATTTGGCAAGTTTCCATTTAAATGACCATTTCATGTGTTTCCAGAGTAGTGGTGTGTGTGTTTTTTAGTATTTGTGTATTTGACTTTTGCTGTTTGGTCATCTATTTAGAAACATTTGAAAGCGACTGTGACTCTTCACATTCAGCTAAAAGGAAATAAATCAAAGTCAGCAGCTTGCTATATGTTTGTGTTTCCTTTGAATTTGAATTCGTATTCAGCTTGAAAGTTTATGTTTTCCTTTAAAAGAAGATGTAAGGGTGTCCTTGTTGGTAGTTTTTTTTATCTTTTTCTACCTTGGTCAATGAAAAGCAATGATTTGTTTTTTTGTTGTTGTTGGTGTTGTTGTTGTGAAAACAAAAACACACTTTGAAATAGTCCATCACACTCACTTAAGTAACATATTGCACCGGAAGAGATTTAATGCAAATTATTTGCTTTTTATCGTTTCCGTTTTCAAAATGGCATGTTTATTTTTTTTGAGGGGGAGGTAGCTGTTTGGTTTTTTTATTTTATTTTGTTCAGTCAGAGGGTGCCGTTGGACTGTGGAAAAGTTGAAGTAGTTTCTTAGGGATATGATGTACTTTATTTCCAGTGTTTTGGTTTTAGTTTTTTTTTTTTAAGAATTGAAAGGAACATTGTCCATAATATACACTTCTTTTATTGCCATGCACATTACTATTATTTGAATTTTTTTATGCAAAAAGAAAGGGTAAAGGAAAATGTATTAAAATAGTGTTTTACCTATCGATTTGTCTATGATATGTCTCTTTCTGTGATGCTTTTCAAAATTATTGTTTTGAGTTTATTTTTGCTCTCTGTTCCAAAAAAAAAAATTTAAATGAACACAAGAATTGAGAAATAAGTCAAAATTTGAAAGTTGAAGTTGATTAAATATTTACTGTAGGGGTGTTCATGTTCATGCAACGATGTAACATACTGCACAATGTTAAGCATTTGCGTACGTTTACTATTTTTGGCAAATGAACTGTTAAAATTTGTGAGGTAAATGATTTACACAACTTGAATAAAGTTTTCCAATGAATTTTCTGCAGATCAAGATGTGTTGCAGACATCTTTATTCCAATAGTGGCTGATGTTCATCTAAACTTTTGGATATGAATTACCATTTTCAATTAATGGTAAACTTACGATGTTGTGTGAATAAGGTTTATGAGAAACAAATATTCAGCTTGGCACATTGAACTTATCATTTTAAGGGATAGTGGCTCTCTGAAAAAGCATTACTTTAATTGCAATTTCATTAAAATTGCGATTATTTGATATAATTTCATAGTTTGGTGTTTTGTATTATTATTTGTTTCAAATTGGTGCAAAATCGAAATTGTACATAATCTAGTAATATGTATTACCAACACTATTGTTCAGGGCCAACAATTTTCTATCAACAAAGGGTTCATAATTTTGATAGCTTAGACTATCTTTTTAACCGATTTTTTTTTTTTTTTAAGTTATACTTAGTTATACTTTACTCTTCAATATCTTTTTATTATTTTTTACATAACTAACCGTTTTCCGTTCAAACAGGACTGTCACATTGATGGTCCGATTTTTAAAGTGGCAACCCTCATTTCAGTATCAACTTATTTTCCATTTGACACCAATTTAAATCTCTAACATTTCAAACGCACAGTCGCCGCTTGGACTATTATAAGTCATTAAAGAGATTAAAATAAATTAAAGTCGCAAATATGTAAAGCACCAGAAAACTTTTTAAAGCATACTTGTACCTTTAAGAGTTAAATGACTACCTATTACATAGAAATGTGAGAATTTCTCAAGAAAACAAAGAAAAAGGAAACCAATTTTAGTATTTACTCTTGAGACTTTCTTTTTCCCAGGAATGCAATTTTACATCACAAATTGCTGTAATTATAGTGTGCAACAGTAATGTTTTTGAATAAGTTTTCTTGGAGGTTTCCTAATTGCATAATAATTGGTTGCGTTGCAAATTTAAATCTGGTGGTTATCTACGTATACGTTATGCAAGTTGGAAGAAAATTCCTTAAAATAGAACGGCAATGAAAAGATTTTTGTAATATAAAAGTTCACGAGAATTATTCAAAAAGTTTAAGATTAAAGTTATATTATTTACATAAGTAAAATATAAAGTATTAAGTAACCGAGAGCTTTGTATGTTACTGTTTTGACTTTGAAAATAAATATTCCAAGAACTGTTTACTCAAGCAACTTGGTTTCAAAATAAAATTGAAAAATGAATAGTTGGCATAAAAAATGGTATAGCATGATTTTGTAAGTGTTTGCGTCATTGTTTTTTTTTTTTTATTTTACTTTAAAAGATCTTACATCTAAAAATCTATAATACGTCTAATAATATAGACAGGAACGTGTAAGACAAATAAAATTACCTTAAGTAAGCAAAAAATTGTAGTAGTTAATATTATTACATATCCACTGGGAGAGAAATAATAAAGTCGTAGAAGGTCGGTAGTTAAGTCATTTGTTAGATTATCTCATTTAATAAATATTTGAACTATTCAACTCCTTCGAAAACGTAAAAAAGGTACAAAATTTACTTAAATCTTTGAATAGAACTTGTATACATGAACATATCTATAAAGATTTCTGTAACAAACATCATGTAAATGTTCCAATATAAAATAGTTTTATTGTTTCCATGCATACAATATTCCTTGCATGATATTTTCACGTCATAGCATTTGAACTTCTATCATTAAATTTACATTTTTCACCCCAAAAAAAAAAAAATAAATCCTTAAAGTATTTTAAAATTGATTACATATTTATTTTGTTTCTTCTAAATCAACTCTATACTTGAAAATATATGAGTAGATCACGTCATATTTGACCTTATGGCTTATAGTTTTAAACTTTTGCTCGAAAAGAGAAAAACTCCATTCAAAGTATAAGTACATAGCGAGGTAAACTTTTCCACTTCATGTATTTCAAGTACTTAACAAAAAAAAAAAAAAAAAAATTGAAATCTATAAACTTCTTCCTCACTCACATGAAACAAGTAATAAAACAGTAAAAATATAAATATGCATATGATAATATATCATTCGTAAGTAGGAAAATGTATTTTATATTTTTTTTCGCCAACGAATTTGAGTATAGGAATAGGAACTATGTACATTTATTTCATCCTATCATCTAAGCTTGTTGTTTTTTTTTTTCTCTTTAAGGATTTTTCAATCATGGAAAGATTTATTATTATAAAAACGCTTAAGAGCCAAACTTTCATATCATGAAGTTAGTAAAATAAATTATCACTGAAAAGCAATATTGAGATAAGATTGAATAAAAGATTCAATAAAACAAACTACTTTAGCGTACACTCGGGCGTATACGTAACCTCAAAAATTTACACTATGAACAAATTGGTATAATGTATATGGCATTCAAAGGTAAATTTGATATTTTTTTAAAAGTTATTTAAATGAAGTAAGTGATTGTAATTATTGACAGGTTAAATGTGTTTATTTTCAACGATAAAAATATGTAATCCTTAAAGTTTTAAAATATGGAAAGTTGTTACAAATTTTAGGGTTCAATTTACAAGGCGCCTAACCAAATTACATAGAGGAGGTAGCCTAATAAGTATGGTACCTACTTGACTTGACACATAAAGTGGAATATTTATCAATGCCACAACTAAACATTTTGATATCCATATCTAATTTTCAGTGTTCTTGCGTTTGCCGGGTTTTGCAAGAACACTCCTCAATTATGAATTGAGATGGCTATTATCTTTAAAAATTCCATAGAAAATGCTTCCTAGTGTTTGCAACAAACACTTATGAATCCAAACATTAAATTTTTGATCACCTTGTTTGATTATCTAATTTTTATCTTTCGAATAAAATTTCAAAAAGAATGTAAGAAGATATATTTAATTTTGTCTACATTTTGTTTATTTATGTGTCTCTAACTTGTGCATCAGAAACTCAATAAATTAAAAAGTTTTTTCGAATAAATTTATCTTAAAATTAAATAAATAAAAACCTATGAAATCATCTAAAAGGCATACCTACACCTCAAATATTATTGTTTCTAATATTTTTTTGAAAAAAACCCTGTTTCATAATTTGAAGTGACTTAAAATATTAAAACACTATTCACAAAAAAAAGAACAAACATTAAGGTCACATTTTAAAATTCCTTATGATTTTTTTTTTTTGTATTTATTCATATTTAAATTAACACTTTTAGTTAAACAAAAGAAACAATTTATTTGCATACAGGAAATGTGTGTTGTTCTCATGTCAAATTTAAATGGAAAAAAAAGTATCTCATGATAAAATGTTTTAATATTTTTCTTTTCTTTGTTTTATATAAATTAACTTAAATAACACAAATTATAGATATAGACAAAAAAAGATATATTTTCATGAATTATAACACGAAAAAAAGGAAAACAACAATTCTCTCACCATCACTAGTATCTAGAAACAACTGACTTTGAACTTTTTGAAAAATGGTTCCTTTTTGTTTGTTTTATGTTTTATGCTTTTTTTCTCTTTGTCATTAAGTAAACGTGAATTTATATTATAATGTTGTGTAGAAAAAAAAACACACGTTTTGAAAGTTTCTCCTTGGTCAACATTAATTTATGACTGATACTCATGCTCGTTTTACATTTTTTTTTTTTTTTGATATTATATAAATTTTCTTCCAACGCATATTCAGGTTTTTTTTTTTTTTTTTGTTAGAGAAAACATGAATGAGAAATTTCATCCCACACACTACACATGCCATCCCAAAAAAAAAAAAAAAAACAAAAACACTGATATTTAAAAAACAAACTAAATATGTGCATGCATTTAAAATTCCTATGACAAAAAATAAAAAGACTTCCCTCATGCATGTTAGCGACTCACTTTCTGGTTGAACGCGGATATAGATTTTTTTTTTTAATATAAATAAATTTCAATTGAATTCAACTGGACCAACATTTATTTGAGTTTTTAAATACCAAAAGCAATTAATGGTATTTTGTTTAGTTAAATATAATAAAAAAAATCAAAAATCTTTTGAAGAAAAGGCTTACCGGTATCTTCGGCATCGATGAGTTCGTCCAATTCATCATCGGTGAAACGTAGTCCAAGTGTACTTAAAATTGTGCGAACCCTTTCGTTTTCAATTCGTCCAGATTTTTTCGAATCGAACATTTGAAAAGCTTTAAGGAACACTGTAAAATGAGATGGACATGTTTTTATTTAATACATTTTCTTTTTTCCTGGATTAAAATCAAAAGATTTTTTTTGTTTGTACCTGCCGTTGTGTCAGCCTAAAATGAAACACAAAAAGAATATTTTTTTTAACAGTGTTTATTATTTTATGGATTATTTTTGGGAAAGATTTTGCATTAAATTTACTAGTTTTCAAAGTGGCTCCCATGTTATTTCATACAGGTAGATTAACCTTACATCATTTTTGATGTAATTGACAACCTCATAAGATCAGAAGTACGTACTAGGAAATATGCATCTGAATAATCGTTAGAATGCTAACATATTAATAAGAACCACGGAGGCTTTCATTTCGAATTTACAAACACCGCACAAACAGCCAAAAAAAAGTAAACGGGATCAAGGGAAACAGCACCAAGTGTTACCTTCTTAGATACCTAGTGACCCCTTGACCATAGTGACACCTACATAGTGAGATCTTCTAGGAAAAGGCTTTGGAGTTTGGACCCATATTTAAAGCTATGAAATTAACTTACAGGGTTAAAAAAAAATACAGCACTTGCATGCAGTTTCCTATTGTCACAAAAAAGTGTACTTGAACATAGCCATTACTCACTTACTGACAAAAGGCTAGCTTGAGTCAAAACCATAAAAAGCCCGTGCAGGAGTGGGGGTCTGTCTCCTATACCCTCGTTTAGAGGGAGAGGCAATTTCTGATTTTTTTTCAAAAATTTTTGTTACTGCACAGTTTTTTCTTGCTCTATAGGGCAAGTATTGGTTTCATGTCAACATTTCATTACTCCATTAAGATGATGGAGAAGCCCAAAAAAGTGGTTTTCGTCATGCCGTCCATTGGCCTGTGCGTCTATGTGTCTGCACATCTTACTGCAGCTGGCAGTAAGAACTAACATAGTACAGTAAATAAAGACAGTTAAACTGACCAAAAGTTAAGTAACTGCAGTATTTTTTTTAGTGGTTTTAGTCTTCAAGTCAGTCAAAAGTTTTTTGTACTGTTCTTTTTTTTTTCTTTAGACTAAAAATAACTTTCAAAGCTCTATATTCCTACAAGAAAGTGTCATGGAAGTGTGGCAGTACACCTGACTATAATTTTAAACATAACAGTACAAAAACTTTATACTGGCTAGAAGACTAAAACCATTCAAAAAGTATTGCAGTTAATTAACTTTCAGTCAATTATCTGCTCTCATTAACTGTTAAGTCAGTATTTTAGTACGGACTGCAGACTGTAGTTTTACATTCAACGAACTTTTGTGAGTAAAATGACTTAAGAAATTTAGTTCTTTTAGTCAATTAACTGCATGACTGACAAGACTGCAGTTTTTACAACTCTGCTCCACACTATCTTACAGAATATAAACATACTCGTATGTAAACAAAGTGAAAAGAAAATCATGTATAATAGTGTGGAGACAGATTATGCAAATACGTTCCATATCTTATATCGATCGACAGTAGGATGGAGTTACATTCCACTTAATTTTTGACATGTGTATATATTTTTTAATATTAACTTTGTAAAAAACATCTGCACTGAAATCCACTGTTTTCGTAATTTTCTGTTATTCAAATTATCCATCGAGCAGTCAAAATTTCCAGAAATGAATCCAACAAACTTTTTTACATACTTTTTACCAAGAGAAGGCACCTGGAAGGTGGTGAACTCCTCACTGACTTTCTTTATAATTGAATCATCAGAACAGCTTTTTTAAGTAATTCTTTTTTAATGTTTTTTAATGTTCGGCATTTTCTCTGCGGTCAAAATCCATTTCCATGAAAAGAATTAATGAAATAAACTTAAATAAACAAGGAAACGGAAATTAAATTTTTGACGCCTATGGAAAAATTGTTTTTTATCACTATTACACTTAAACAATAACCGTTAACTTATCTTATACATTTTTTTTCCTATAAATTCTCTAAATCTGGATCCCTTAAGTTGAATCCCCATACACTCAGTTTTTAAATAATATTCAGCTGTTCAAAAAATAACAAAAAGTATCAAAAATAACAAAAACAAAAAATCTTTCAAAATTTCAAAATTTGTATGAGATTTCATAAATTTCCCACTTTAAATGCAATTCCTAATACTAATGGAGAGCGAATAAATTAGCCTCATTCGTATTTTATTAGATAAATCCAAATATAAGGATCTCGCCAGGACATTCTGCAAACGAAATAATTTTTTGTAAGCCTCTATGATATTGAAAAATGAAAATCGGCATAAATATGAAATATTTATGTATGTACATATGTATGTACTGTACGTATATGAAATATAGTACCGTTTTGATTATGCATGAAAATTGAAAAAAAAAATTTAAAGAAAAAATAAGATAGGATTATTTAAATTCGAAATTCAAAGCTTAAATGCTTATAACTTTTAAACTATAAATCGATTTGGAACAAAAAAAAAAGAATGGCCTCATGTAGCCCTATTTGAGACGAAAATTTTGGTATATCATACTCCATATTTTCAAAAAGGTGAAGGAAGCGGGTCGTTTTGATTCTAAGCCACACAATTCTCCAACTTTGTCTTTTAATAAGACTCTCACTATTGAGTTATCTTTAATAAAAATCTGCATCTTTTTCGAATCTTTTATCGTTGGAAAAAGTTATAAAAGTCTAGGGAATAATGCGAAGTTTTGAGATACTTAAAAATGCAACTTTTCTCCAAAGTTACTGTCCGAAAAACTGTATAAAAAAAAAACACTTCTTCGAACTGATCTGATATCATTATTCTAAGTTTTATAAAAACTTTAATGTTTAAACCAATAACAGTATTTTTGGACAGTATTCCTTTTTTAAAGGAATGTTATGAGAGTAACTTTATTCTTGTTTTTTTTTTTTATCACCCAGTGTCAGATTTTTTGCACCACCAAAACTTCCATTTAATAAAATTTCTAAAACTAAAAATACAATATCACTTCGTTTTCATCCATATTCCAAAAATCTATTCCAAAAAACACACAAAACTTTTAACATAATTGCTTTTTAATTCAAAACTAATAAAAATGAAATCGCCACTAAAAAATATTTTATGGAACTTTTAACGCGTATTTTGAGATCATAAAGGTGAACTTTGTGTTTTTTTTGTACTAACCATTTTAGCGCACTGTGGATTAACCTTTACACCGGAAAAGACAAAATGGAACTATTTGGATTCAGTGTGGTCAACGACCAATAGTAAAATAATAAAATCTCAAATATTCCCATCGTGGTGATGAATGTTTCAAAACCAAAATAACAACAACAAATCAAACTATAACAAAAAAAAAACTGTCTGTCTTTTTCTGTCCGTGAAATAATAAAACCTAGACATAATAACCGACTACACAAATTTTATTGCTTGGACGGTTTTTTTTTTTTTGTATTTTTATCTCCCTCTTCGAAAACAATTTTAAACATTTTCCAGTGCATTTCGAAAACTATGTTCTACCCACTGATTCAGCAATGGTTCACAGCATCGCAGTATGGTGCTCATGAGGAAGCGGCACGTTTAAGTTGAACTTTTTTTTTGTTGAGTTTTTGTTTAAAATTTATTGTTTTTTGTTTTATTTTATTTTTATTTTCATTAACAATGAACTGAATAAAAGTTTTTTGAATTGATCAATTCCAAAATGTTAACGGTTATTGAACATTGGTGAGAATGAAATTGAAACTTTTTAAAAACTATTTAGTGTATGCAAATATTTTGTACTTTTTTCAGGTTGAATTGAGAATAAAGTGGTTGTCTGCTATTGAAAATGTTGAAACAAATAGAAGATGAATGGCATAAAGGACATAAAGAAATCTATTTTTTTTTTTTTGGGAGTAATACGAAAATGTAACATAGGACAAACAGTATAATTTTGATTATTCTGTTTTAAGTCTCTTGTCTTAATGGTTAGTGCGATGTGCTATCACGCCCAGAAGTTTGAGTTCAAGTCCCAGCTATGTTTTTTTCTGGGGAACTTCCTCTTGCCAGGAATTGATAAATCTCCTAGAGTACAATATTTGTCATGAAAAGTGCGATTCACGTGAGCCGTTTGGATTTGGTAGTCCTCTTACACGCATAGAGGAATGCTTAAGATTGTCAGTCACTAGGTCTTGGTTGTCTATATAGGGGTTTTCACCAAATGTCTAACTCAAAACTGACAGCCACTTTGGCCCGACAATTGTAACGAGACCCTCTTTACCACTGGGCCCGAGCCCAGGGTCCCGCAATCACCAGGGGCCCCCGAATTGCTGAAAACATCACTTAACGTTTATCGGTCTATTTAAAATAAAAATAGTTTGATACAATTTTAAATGCATATTCATCAGATTTCGTACTTTCTTTCCTGTACAACAACCTTTGCTGAACATTTTAAATCACATTTCCTGAGAAATTACATTCAAATTAAAACAGAAATATGAAGCACCTATTAACAATGCTCCACTGTGAATAACTAACTAAGTGACAATGCAGTTTGCTTTCTGACAGAAGCAAAAAAAAGCACACACATTTTGAATATGACTGAATAGAAAAATATAGATACAGTCAAACCCGCTTAAGAGAAACTGCAAAATGTCACAGTCCCTCTTTTACTTAAGCGGGGTTTTCACTTAAAAGGACCCTGCTTAAGTGAAAAAAGTTTCACTTAAGCTGAGTCCGGATAAGTGAAAAAAAATTTAACTTAAGCGGATTTAAAAATTCCATTAAGTGAAGATTTGACGCTAGAGCAAGTCGTTTGTATGTAAATAAACGTTTGTGACAAACAAAAATTGAAATGTCACTTTCGTGGTGAATATGTGGTGAAGGTGGAAAATAAAGATGAAATGACAGCGTTCAGAAAATTTTTGGTCTGTTCGATTAATTTTTTTTTTATTTTCACTAAAGCAAGTTTTTTTTTCAATGAAATATATTAAATTTAACTGAAATATGTTTCAGCTATCCGGGTTTTTCACTTATGAGAGTTTTGCTTAAGCGGAGTGTTTTAAAGGTAATTGGTCGAAAAATACTCGGGGATAAAAAAAGTGTTTCAGATAAGCGGGTTTTTCTCTTAAGCGGGTTTTTCAAGCGGGTTTTACTGTAATGGCCAATCGGCTTAACCGTTTAAAAGTTTTACCAGGTCAACCAAATATAAGAAAACATTTTTCTTGAAATCAATTAAAAAAGCTGTACGTGATTGAATTTTTCTAAAACCAGATAGAATTTTTCTGCTTCAGAAAAGTCAAATCTTGTATAATTTAAAAAAAATTATATGAAGGACAAAAAAAACTTTATTTTTACAGACATGACGTAATATTTTCGACTAGGTATTTTCATTCAAATTATACTCAATATTTTTTCCACATAGTTGAACTAAGAAATATAGGACATTCAAGTAATTATATTGTTAATCTAGCAAATCGGAAATGTAGGATGTGATTCTCACAAGTAAATTCCAATTTCACACAACATTAACCAGAATTGATATTCCTCCTGTGTCATAAGATTTCTCAAAATAGCCTCTTTCTCACGTTGATTTAAGCTTATTAATCAGCAAGCAGAAATCTCCTTTATTGAAAAATCTCTAAAATGATGATACACACCTTCTCTAATTGTGGTCTTTCGTTGTCATCTTGATATTCAAATTAAAATAGCAGCTAGCCCTAGCACCTAGCACACATTTAAAAAACAAAAAAAAAATCCAAAGCCGGTGGCGGTGGATGGCGGCGGCGGCGGCGGCGGCGGCGCCACCATGCTCAATCGTTCAACATTCAATATCAAATTGCACAATCGAGTCTAAGGCTACCCAGTGGTGATGTGCCCCTGGATAGAGATGTGTTTTGAATTTCCACAAAAATCCACTGACAGATCAGAGTAGCACTAGTGATGAGGATGATGATGTTGATGTTGATGATGGTGATGTTGGCCAGAGCTAGAAAATTCGAATAATCGAGCGCATGAAAAAAACCACTCACATTTCGTGATCAGATCATCATCGTCACTCCATGTGGAGAATTGCAAAGGAATTCTATTTTTCCACCTCGAAAATGACGACGACGCATTGCGACGTAGCTATGTGGGAAATCACAACTGCTTGCGGTGTGATAATTTGATGTTAAGATTTATATCATTTTTATATTTTTAGAAATGAGTTTTTTTTTTTTGTTTCTTCTAAAATTTTTATTTATAATTAAAATATTGTGTTGTTTTATAACTTATATTTTTAATATTCGTTTCCTTGTTGTTTTTTTTTTTTTTTTGGTGTATATTTTTTTGTATCTTGGGAAAAGATGATTTTGATGTGTGGATTATTTTGATGTTGGATTTTGTGATTGATTACTCAAGGGAATAAATATTTCAAATGCCATAGTAAAACACAAAGTGTTGAAAAAAAAATAAATATTTTATTGGTTATTTCTGTAGGGAAAACTTATATTTGGATTTTGGAGTGGATTATGCTACCTACACAAAGTGTATCCGAGAAATATATTGTTTTATTTTTTGTATTTTGTTCACTCATATGTCAGATGGTATCTGTCAAATAGAACAACACTTAATAACGTAACTTTTGTTAACTAAGACAAATTGTTGAATTTCAAGAAGAACATTAAAATTAATGTTTGAGTGAGTCTATAATGCAATAGATTGATGATACAAATATCCATTATTTTAAATAAATTTGTTGATTTGAAATAGATTGTCAGATCATGCATACATATATGCCATTTTTGATTTGAAGTTGTTGAATATATACATTTTTACATGCATCCAAAAACACTCTTTGAACTAGTCAGTGGTCGATCGACCACCGAATAACAAATAGACGAGTGCCAATCAAGTTTTGAGATGCAGGATGTGGGAGGTGGAAAAACTTAGGATAAATGGTTTATGAAAAGGGAAAAATAAATTGCCTATCAACAAATTGGGGGGAAATGGGGTGGGTGGGCGAATAAGTAGGGTGAGTAGGCGAAATAGTGGTGTGAGTGTTGAAAATCCTGTTTTTTTTACGATTTTTCTCAAAATTAAACCCTTCTAACGATAAAAGATGCAGATAGTAAAATGATCTGCTACTTTTGTTAAGATATCAATCAATTTTGGGAAAAATCCCGAAAATCTATTTATTTGTTTTTATTTTTTTAACTTTAACAAAATTAGTTTGATTTTAACACTCTGAAAAAAAAATCATTGTTTTCCGAAAAACTTTTCATTGTTGTGAGATTGTGAAATAAAAATTGTTCACTTAACAAATAGTTTTTGGAGCAAAAACTAATTCTTATTTTGTAAGGAACCAAAGTGTCAGTTTTAGAATCAAGTTCTTAATAGAACAATTTTTACATTGTTAATCATTTTCAAGAACGAAAAATATTAGCTCAGCAGTAAAATTGTTTTGTCAACTATTTCTACTGTCACAGTATTCTTTCAACAATGACATTGTTGGCCCAACAACTAGTTCTTGAAGTAACAATTACTATACCAAGAATCAAAAGAGTTGACATAAGAATAAGTTCTTGGGCCAAGACATAGAAATATATTTTAATGGAAAAATCAGGGGCCATAGTGAAATATGAGCGAAATGTCAAATTTATACATTGAGGGTTAACATAACCTGGAGTGAAATCGTGTAAGATGATTTTTGATAGTTGAAAGGCAAAATGATTGTCATGTTTGACTATCATATTTTTGTGACTTTTTCTCGTGACAGCTATTTTGTTATCATTTTCATATGAAATTGGAATATTTTGTCCAACAGATAAAAACCATAGAAAAAAATTGTTATTTCATGTGGTCAATTTTTCTTTGTTGGACAAAATATTGCAATTTCATAATGGAAATGATAGCAAAATAACTGTCAACAGAAAAATGGTTTCAATGTACATTTTTACTCAAAATAATTTTGTTTGAGTGATTTATATGTAAGTTTTTGTATTTTTGACGAATTTAATTAGAAAAAATAACGTAATTTTCAAGATTCTGTCAAAATACTGTCGAAAAATAGAAGAAAAAAAAACAACAAAAATCCCATTTCTAATGATATTATATTTTTACCTGCGATATAGAAACTGAAGTCCACGTTAAGGATTAAACCGATGAAGCGATTTTATTCAAACTTGGTATTCAAGGGTTTTGAGTAGATCCCCAGGGCAGAAATCGCATTTTTTTAAGACCAAAATTAACGGTACCTGACCCTATTACAAAAATGGAAAAGCTTTCAAATACGACTCTAACGATATTGATTTACATTTGTGTTTGTACTTTTAAAATAAAAAACAATTTTTTCCATCAGCTTGTTTAAACATTGAAATGATCTCTCAATGAGGGAAAGAGAAATAGTGTGCAGAATTTTTGGTCACTTGTCAAGTGTTTTTTTCCTGAATCTCCGAATTGATGCTCAGACACAAGGCTTTTTTCTTCTATTATTGTCTGAAGACGCTGAAGAAATACACAAAAACTTAACATATTGCAAGGAGTGAAATTGGGCTAAAATTCCTTTTCATGCGATGGTTTACCATGTTTTCGAACTATTATAATTTCCGAAACTTTTCTCAGAATACAGACAAACCTTAAATTGGCATTCAATAAATTAATTAATGCTCTTCAAGCAAAAGTTCCGAGAATTTGCGGGGTAGTTAAGTCATTTTCCAAAACTTTCTGTCGCTTAAGTGAATGTAAAATTTCTTATTATGAGGCTTTCATTTGAGATCAAATTCATATTTCTTTTATCAGTTACCACTAAGTGATTGCCCATAGAACGGTTAGAATGTTTCCTCTAGGTCTATGCATATCTGGTAATTCAATTTCAGTTTTTTTAGCTAGTTTTCTTTATGTTGTACTTTGCAAAATTATATCACTACCCAAAAAAATTCACTGTTCTTGAAAATATTTCAAAAAACTACAGTCGAATATTGTAAAAGGCTTCTCCAATAGTATCAAACGCTATCTTTATTTGTCTATTTAACGTTAATCTCTAATTATAAAAAAAATAGAGATATAATTTATAAAAAAAAAACATATAGATTTTACATCAACAAAATATATTAGATGAACATACTCTTGTGCTAATGGCAATTTAACTTAATGTACTGTGCATATTCTAATAGACATTAAAAATTGAAGTAAACCCAACGAACAACGTTCAAATTACATAATCTCACTTTCATATGAAATTTATTTTAAATGAGATATTAATGGGATCTAAATCAAAGCTGAAGAGTGTGAATCCTTTATAATGGCGTGTGACAATTTTAAACTTAATCGATTATATTATCCATGCTAACAGTTATCAACCACGACAGGATAAGATTAAGGCCAAAGTGAGTCGTTTAGATTGGGTCTGATGTATTTTTAAAAAGTTGAAAGTTGAATAAAGAGATAAATTATTGTCACAAGAATTCATCTCTGAGAAATAGAGAGCTCTACTACTTAAATGCCTTCTAACCCTCAAGAGAAGAATCAGCGAGGTCTGGTAGGCGAGTCTGATTTTTTGTCTAATATCTGCACTGATTAACAAGTCTCTGACTACTTCGAAATAATAATCGTCTATCGTCACGTTTTGTGCCAGTCCATATGGCAATCTCGATGGATTGGAGCAATTCAATTGAATTGGAGCGATATTCTTCCATTGCCATGCCGCACAAGCGGACAAGAAGTTTGGCAGAAATTTTGAGATGTAACTGTAACATGGCTCTTTATAGTATTCAAAAATACTTTAGCAGTTACCAGTTTAAAATTGCTGCTCAAATCGGATTTTTTTTTTTTAACTTAACAACAAGATTTTGGTGAACAAACATTTTTTTATCAAAAAAAGTTGTTAAAATTTTATAAAATAAACTATGCCAAGGAATTTTAGGTCTATTTAAAGAAGAGAACTAGTAAGGGTAGGGGAAGTAAAAAAAAGTTTTATCGGTTCAAGGGTTTTTTGCGTTTCGAACGACATTTATTTCACAAGTTATGAACAATTATTTGCAAAACAAACTTAAAATTTTAGTTGGAGTTTGCAACTTCATGCTCAAATACCTCGACCTAACGATGAACGATTTTGAAAATATTTCAAAAATATTACAAGGTCAATTTTACCTTTTATTTGATACCAAATACATTCGTGTAAACCCTGAGACTTTGTTCTGCTACAAAAATTTACAAGTCATCACAATACCACTAGCTGTAATAGCTAATGCGATGGACTATCACAATGGTTCGATTTTCATTCCCAATATATGCTACCTTGTATTTTATATTTTTTAGGGGTACTGACTCTTATGAGGAATTAACAAAACCTCCAAGAGTAGTAGTTCCCTGGTTATCATAAAAGGCGAACCTCAGCTAAGCTGCTCGGCATTTTCCAATTTGAATATTTCTGCAGACAGGCTAAATCAACTAAAATCTCATACAGTATTTTTTTCTATTACACAATTACTCAATTACCTACGAAATTATTTATTTAATTAAATTTTTGCTTGTATCAACTGCCTGTCTTCTAGAAACTTGGCTCCATTCTTATGTTGTACATTAATGAAATGTAAAGGCATAAATTATAAATATTTTCCGAAATCGAAACAACCAAAAATTAATTTTTTGGGATTTTTTTCGGGAATTTGGGTTTCGGTTTTTGAGTCTTCCATCTTTTGCCATTACCCTCTCTATAATTTCTGAAGAGAAAAATAGGTACAGCAATCGTAAAAACGTAATCCTTTGATCGTTTTTCTTTTACATACATAATAAGGTCCCAGATTCTATCTGTTTACAGCATTTAATTTTTTTCTCAGAGTAAGAAAAAACCTTCAAACTAGGCAATCATTTACTTGCAATGTTGAATGCAAAATTAAAAACAAACTCATAATTTATTCCAAAAATATATATATTTTCAAACGTATACGTAAAGGTACTTAATTCAATTTTATTCAAATATCATTATTCATAGTCCCTAAATAAGAAAGTCCTAAAAAAAACTATTATACGTATAACCTAATTGTGGAATTTAAGTTCCCAAAGAATTTGATATGCTGTCGCTTTAATTCTGATTCTCTTGTTTCTGTCTCGTGTAGTAATAAATAATGCCTGGCGTTCCAAATTTAATATTTAAGTCAGGCGGAGTCGACCTCTGGTTGTTTTGTTTTTTTTTTTTGTTTTGCCAGAAAATAAGAAAATGCTTTTAAGATGTTTATTTTATTTATTTTTTTTTGTCTTTAAATAATTTCAGGATGTTGACGCTGACATCTTATGAACGAGCATAAATTATTTAATGGGCGGTTATATTAATTTACGCTTTCAGTTTAGTATTGTCAACTATATGCAAATGGATGTTGGTATAATGTGTATGTTTGTACCTGGCGAATATTTTTGCTGCCGCCTTCACAATATTATTTTACGTGTTTTATTTTTTAATGTGACCATCATCAATATTGTTAAAACTCAACGTGATTGGGTTAATGAACAAATTAAACATTAAATATAAAATAAAATTATAAAATATGAGTATGAGTATAAGTATTCAAAAATGATTTACGATTGTAAAAATGGTTGAATGATTATATTTAATATTTTATTATGTTTTTAATTATTTATTTTATTATTATTACTACTTTTTTTGGAAAATAAATCATGAAATTCAACTTCTTAAATGAAAATTAATGTTTATTTGCTATGTTGTACTCTTGTATTTTAATTATTTGAGCCTTTGAATTTGAAAGTTGAATAAAATACATTTCAGAATCTTATTAATCTAAATACGGGGTATTCAATACGAAGTCCGAAGATAGGTACTCATTCCATGTTTGGTTTTCGTTCAATACTTGTTTCAAAATTTTACAATTTTTGGCAAGTATATTTTTCCATTCTTGGATTTTGAATTTTCGGAATTTTTTACATACGGGATTTTGGTTTGATTCTGGTCTTTCGGAATTGTGGGTTTTCGGGATTTTGAATTTTGGGATTCGGGTTGGAATTAAAATCTCGAAAACTGAAAATCCCAAAACCCCGAAAACGCAAAATCCCGAAAATCTAGAAATTTCATAATCGCAAATAAAATTAAGAAATTCTGAAAAATTTTATAGAATGAAAAATTTTCTGAATTTCGGGTTATAAAATTTAGAGACAGAATTGTAGATCAATTTAATTTTCTTTACGACTCATGAATTTTTAGTAATGGTTTAATGTGAAGAAAATCCAGCCAGAATTGATATCTTTATTAATTCCTCAGATATTTGAGAGAAAAAAACATTTTCAGCTAGGTATGGTATATTTTCTTGCAGTTTTGCTTATAAAAAAAAACTTAAAATATAATTTTCTTATAAATCCTACAAATTACAATAACGGTATTCTGTGAAGGATACAAATATTTTGGATTCATAACTTGAAAACAGACATATTTGATCGAAAATTTCATTTTTGAACTATTTTTCGTGTTCTTTGTTTTGTTTTTGATAAAAAAAAGGCCAAATTTTTGTTTTAACTTGCCTGGTTTCACAGTGCAGCACATTTATATATGGGAATGACCTTGATTTTATTAAAGATCTTTATCGTAACATTACTAACGTCACTAACGATTTTGTGTTTGAAAATTTGACAGCTATGCATATCGTTAAGTTTTTGTTTTAAGTTGTTAACCCAGATAATTTTTTAAACTTGGGTAGAAAAGCATGAGCATTATTTTTTTTATATTTTATGGGTACCTTCTATTTTGTTGTTTTTTCTTTCGTTCAAAAATTTTGTATTTATACTATCATGGACTCCCAAAAAAATGTGGTTTGTATAGAAAATAAGTTAAAAATGAGCAATTAAATGAGATAATACACATACACACTAAACAACTGCTGAAAATCAAGGTATAGTACTCTACTTACAAGAGATTGTGAGTTTTACCAAAATATTAAAAATCATTCCCAAGAATGCAAAACAAAAATAAGTAATTTCTATAATTTTATTTTTAAATTGTATGGTATTTTATATTTTCTTTATTTTTTTCTTTTTGTTCAGGCACGAAATAAACCAGCCGATGGATCTAGTCACAATGCCAAATCTGGACAGCGAGATAAGACACCCGGACCAGGTCAGAAGGGTGGTGCACCAGCTAAAGCCACAGCCCATTCAGCAAAACAGCCAGCACCAGCTAAACAATCATCTTGTTCTAGCAGTAAGGGCTCCCTGACACCCAAACATTCATTGAGTGTAGGTGCCCCAAAAACTGGGGCAGCTCTAGCTAAATCACAGAAGAAAGGCAAAAAGAAGCATCAGACCTACGATTTGGTGGTCAAAATTGATTTAGTTTGTGAATTCAAAATTGTTTTTTTGATCTAATTTATTAACAAAATTCTTTATAGACTGAACACGGACTCTCCGAAGATCAAGTTGCAGGTAAAAAATATTTATAAAACATTCTGTTTCACATTTATATTTTACTCTTATGCATATTTTGTTTTCAGAATTCAAAGAAGCTTTCATGTTATTCGACAAAGATGAAGACGGTACAATATCTATGTCTGAATTGGGTGTTGTTATGCGTTCTTTAGGTCAACGTCCAAGTGGTAATTTATTATACGAAAACCATACAATTGAATTGTAATGTTCTTGAGATTTGATTAAATTTTTGATTTAAAATAGAAACCGAACTTCGAAATATGGTAGATGCTTTTGACCAAAACGGTAATGGAACCATCGAATTCAATGAGTTTCTGCAGATGATGTCTAAGAAAATGAAGATTCCTGACGGCGAGGACGAACTCAAAGAAGCCTTTAAGTGAGTTTTTTTTTTTTTTGTATAACTTTAGTTCAGAATTGAAATTTAATTTTTTTTTATTTACAGAGTATTTGATAAAAATAATGATGGACTGATATCAGCGTCTGAATTGCGTCACGTAATGACGAATTTAGGTGAAAAGCTTTCAGAAGCTGAAGTAGATGATATGATGAAGGAAGCCGATATGGATGGTGATGGCATGGTCAACTACACCGGTAAGTGGAAAATTTTATGAAAAATATTTAAAAGTTGTACAGACATCTAGAGAGTCTGCTATTTGTAAACCATTTTTAATAATATTTGTACATATTTTGAAAGATACCATATCAAGTGAAAACTATGCTCTAAAAAAATTGAGAAAACGAAAGAAAACAATGAGCTATTTATATTTATAGCTATCGCTGGTGCAACATATTTTATTTCAGTCCAACTTGCCTCATGCGCCAGATTTAAGTCAATATAAGTTTTGCTTAGATATTTTCTAACTTCTGCAAATTATCGAAGGTTAGAGACATGAATTATATAAGAAAACCGAATTTTTATTATTTTTTTTAGGGCTGAATTCAAAGTCGTAACTCAAGTCGAGATTTTTCTTAAGTGTATGCTTGAGTAAACTTTTGGCCACTTGAGCTATTCAAAATCGAGACTGTCAGGGAATCTTTTAGCAGTTAATTGAGGTTTACCTCAGTAGCTTCCATTCTGCATTGCGAGTTATACATTTGCTGAACTCATTAATCTGCAGGCATCAATTTCAAGTTACACAAAAACGTGGAATTTTTATGAACTGAATACTATTTCTCAATATTTTAGAAATGTCTTAACTTAAGTGCAATTTTATTCAGGTTCTTGAGTAAAAAAAATTAGATATTAAAAAAAATTTATTTTTTACCAGAATCATTGATAATCCGAAATTGTCAAATGAATGTTATTTATTCAAAATTTGTCTATTTCATCATAAAACGGAAAGAAAACACGATTTTGAGACATTTTCCAGTACGAAGGCCGTTGTTGTCGCCTTCAAATTTCAGTAGTTTCCGATAAAACATTCTTGCAATTTTCATATAACATACGAATATTTTCTATTTTTTAAATCAATTCAAAAAACTCAAAACTTTCAGTTAAAAATTTTTGCATTAAGAGTACATCCATCGAGTTAATTTAAAATTAATTTTATTAAATATCTGGTAAATATTAGCCACATACACATAATAGTCGAGGTTCTGGAGTCCGTCAAAAAATCAGTAAAATTACCGTTTTTTCAAAAATTGTTTTTAATTCAGGGATAATGGATACGTGATTTATTTCTTACTCAAAAACTACTATTTTCAAGCTAAAAAATGCCGTTTTTAACGAAAAGATATCTTTAATAGAAAAGTTTTTAGAAGCAAAACTGAAATAACATAAAAATGACGTTTTCCAAAACTTCGAATGCGAGTAGTGGGAAAATCAAATCACCATGAATTTACTTCCTAGAATTTACTTAGGCCTAGAGAACATCCTCACAAGGTTTCAGCCAAATCAAAAATGATACAGCTTTTCCGATTGAACGTTTTCATATGGACTGACTCTTATTGTACCTACAGAGCTGGGGTTGAATTGTAACAAATTTTGTCTTCTTGACTTGATCAGGCATCAGGCTTGTTCTATAAAATGCACATTTTAGAAGTTATAAGATAAAAACTGAAAAAAAAAGCAAATGTTTTGAGGTTTTTGGTGCACCATGCATGTTAGCACAGATCTTTCGAAGCTGCAAACTTGGCCTTATACTACTGGAATCTATCCCAATAACATCCCAAAAACGCAGCAATGTGCAACCCAGAATGTCTTGTACTACTGCCGTACTGCGAAATTAATTTTTTGAATCAATCCGAATTTCGTAGAATATAAAAAAAAAAAACTTATAAAACTAAAGACTGCTTTTTCTCATTAAAACCCAAAAAGAAAAAAAATGTTTTTATTATGAAATTTAACACCTAAAACTTTAAAATTACTTAATATAAAACAAATTTCTTATAAAATAAATGCATTTTTCTATTCTTTCAGAATTCGTGATGATCCTGACTAAACGAAACTAGTGCAAACTTTGTAATCGTCGAGGTAGAAAGAAATCATAAATGAAATTGCTTGAAGGATATCTATATATGTATATATTTTTCGTCCTATGATATGTATTTATTTGGGTAATTTGCACATATTTACACTGACAAAAAAAACAAATATCTAAAAGCAAAATACATCTAAGTACAATCTTTGGAGGAAAACTAAAAAAAAACATTCAGAGCCAACAACATACGAAGTTGGAAAAATAAAATTATATTTTATTTGAATGAGTATATACTTTCACATTTATGAAAAAATAAAATTGCTAACGAAAACACAGGACCAGTTAAATTATATTGTATTCATTATATTCAATATAAGAAAACGCAAAAATTGTTTCGTACAAAACCTCGATGATTATTTATAAGTAGGTGCTTATAAAACCCGATCCTTAAAAAACAAACACACAGATGGACCACAATCATAGTCCATCCAGAAAAGAATGAAAAATTTATTAAAAAAAAAAAAATAGCTTAACACAAAACATTCAATGAGAATTTCCAAACTTACTTACATAAACAAAATTTACTCTATACAAAAAATACTGGATGTATGTTTTGTACATAAAGTTAAAGATACTAGCCAGAACTATAAATAATGAAAAAAAAAACAAAAAACAAAAAAGTCAAAAAGATACATAAAAGGAATTTGGTATTTGGACCGCAAATGATGCTAAAAAAGTTAGTTAAAAAATAGTGTGTATTAAAAAAAATATTTAAATTTACGAGCCATTGCTTTGTTAGCGCCTAAAACAAAAATAGCACTCAGATATTCTATCCAAATCTCAAAACCATTTTATCAATCAAATCAAAAAAACAAAACAAAATTTAAGGCAATAAAATTGGATTAACTTAAATAATTAATAAGAATGAAAAAAAAAATAAAATAAAAATTATTACGATAACAATAGCTATACATTCTGCTTAAAATACAGACATTCACATAGAAAACCATTAACAGTTAGTTTGACAAACCACTATAACATCACTAGTTGTAAAGTTTCAGAAATAAAAAAAAAAAAACAAAAAACAATCGGCTACATAAAATTTAAAATATCAGAATAGAATAAATTGATGTAAAATAAAAATGTACTCAAATTTATTGAATGTGACATTTTTATTGAGAGATCCAAATTTTTAGACAACATAACAAATTGATGGAAGCTTAAGTTGAATATTTGAAAACAACAAATTTATGCTCGTTGTTAGATGTAATTAATAAATGGTTATACAAAAAAACATACATAAATATAACTGAAGAATGAATGTGTTTATGTAAGAATAAGAAACATATTAGAAATATTACATTTAATTATTATAACAACCTGTATCGTGAAATTCGGAAGATTCGAAATATCTGTAGGTATATTATGATGCACTATAACATTTGACTTATATTTTTAAAATCGCATCTTAAAAATTTTATTATTAAACAATAAGAATGTTATAGACAGGCACACAATTAAAATTTTGGTTTTGTTGATATCTTGCTGATATTTTGACAGTTTTGAATTGTAATCATTGGTTTTTACAATTTGTCTTTCTTTATACCTCCCACTTTGACTTACGCTCGCTAACCCCAGGATTTTATTAGACGATAATTGTAAGTCCAAAGTTCTTTCTTATTCTTCTTACATGACTTGTGTTTTATTTGTAATCTCAATATTCAGTATTTTGGTCAGTTAAGGTGCCGTCAATTGAGCTTTGGTGTGGTGAATAACAGAGGGCGCAAATTCTATTTTATTAAGGATATGTTAAAAGAGTGTGTCATTTGTCCGTAAATTCAGTAAGCAACGTGCTGAGTTTAATTTTAAGCATTTTATTTGCTGCTAGTACGCAGCAGCAGAACAAAGCGTATCTTCACAATTGACATTTAGCGTTTATTTCTCCAAAGTCAGTATCAGTAAGTAGCGAGATGAATTTAAATTTGTAAAATTGTTACTGAGTAATTCTTTTTTTTTCTTTTCTTTTTTTAAAGAGTTGTGTTTTATTTGTACACTGACGACTTAGTAATGGAAATTTCATTTGAAAAACAAAAATTAACAAACCCATATTTGCAATAATTTGGTCAGTAAAAGTATTTATTAATCAAGATCTTTGCTGTGGTGAGTGACAGAGGGCGCAAACCAGAAATCATTCATAATGAGATACGAAAACTTTGTACGTTTTTGTTGTATTTGTATTTTTAATTCGATTTCGTGTCTGTGAATACATGCGAAAAAACAACAAAAAAATGTATCGCGTACTGAGTTATCAACTAAAACGCAGCCATAATGTGCCGTGCAAGTTGTTTTTTTTTCGAAACCTAAGACCTATAACAGGCCTATTCATAAAATTTATTACTATAAGAGTATTCATGCAGCATCGCAGTCGTCACAAGTTTACCAATTGTTTTAATTGGTTAGTTTATCAAAAAAAGGTTGAATTCAAACTTTAGCAAATGATATTTAAATAAACTGCAACACATTTGTTGTTGTTATCAATAGATAGGCATTACTGTTCTCACAAACTCGGTGAAATGATTTTTGGGGAAACAAGATAAACAGAATACAAGGTAATATACACCCGCATTTTTATTGACGTCATCTGAATGCAAATGTTTTTGTTTTACTAAAATGTTGAAAACTAGTCAAAGTGGTGAAATTTAAAAGGTGAATTCACGAAACATTTTAAATGTCAAACCACGTAAAAAAAAAAAACAGAAAATTTCAGCTGACGTCAAATAAATTAGAGGGATAAGATGACGAAAATTTAAGAAGGTATACAACCTTGTATTTGGTATATCTTGGGCACATACCCTATTGCTTTCCGCATCGATTTCGTTGGGGAGTTTTATCAAATTTGTCTACATTTTTTCCCATACAAATTTTGACAGTTCATTTATGAGAAACTGACTCAGTGTTTTGCATTGTTGCATGAATACCTCTTGTACCTAAGGCGTTTTCTTTTTACATTCAGAGAAGGGTACTGAATAGAGATCCACTTTTCTATTGTGATCTTAATTATGCATGATATTTCAGCACAAATAGTACAAAATTCTGATATATACCGATCTTTATCCTCGAGTTTAAAGTTAATGTTTTTGTATATTCGGAGTTTTGTTTTTTTTTTTTATTTTCGAAACTCTTACAGGAGTTGGGGCTAAGAAGTCAGACAAAATTCTATACAAACAAAAAAATATTTTGAAAATAAATAAATATAATAAAAAATAAATCAACTGAAGTCATACTATCCCTGCAACGTTTAATTCTTCAAGGCGTTTTTTTTTTTTTGTTAATAAAAATTAAAAGCAGTCACACGTATAACTGACAGACTATTTCCGCATCCTTTCGGAATTCATGATAAAGGAAAATATGAAAACAAATCAAAAGTAGTTTAGTATAAATAAATGTATAAATGTGTTTTGTGTGTAGTGGTTGATTTGAATAACATTAACAGACATTGCTTAGAAAAAAAAAACTTAACTTTTTACTTAATCTTTTGTTATTAGTTATTTTAATTTATTCAAATAAAGTAAAATGGGGTTTAAGCCAAAGATAACGTAAGAATCGAAACCAATAACGTACTTTGTATTAGAAATCGAGTCTAAATTTTATATATTTTTATTTATTAAATAAATTAACATCATTTGATTTTAATATGTCACTACGATGTGTAATTTGTATTTCTATCGATGCAGCCTTTTTCTTAAAGGTTGACTGTACAGATTAAGATGCATTTAAACTCCAAACTATTATTGTTTCTATAATATTTTGTATATTGGAGGAAGAATTTCGAAACGATCTAAAAAAATCAAATTCCCAAAGATTTATTTTATTTTTTTTTTGTTCATATTTTTTTTGTTCCTTAATATATTTATTTTATTAAGTAATCAATAATCTTATGCAAAAAAAAAAAAGACTTTTTAGCAAATACATTATAGAAAACTTTGTTGTAAAATTAAAATGTAAGTTAACAAAAAAAAAAATCATATTGTATATTTTATCCATAGATAAATAAATTAAAAATAAAATTAAACAAAAAACATTTACATGTAATAGTTTTAAGCTGTGTCCAACATACCGAATATGCTATTAATAGAATTATGCTTACAAGTCGTTACAAAATACAAAATCAAATAGTCAAAAGAAAAAAAGAAAAAAAAAATAAACTAAAAACATTATAGCAGGTACCTTCATAATTATCTTTACAAAAAAACAAAAAAAAAAAAAATAATTGTGAATTATATATTTAATTTTAAAAAAATCAATGTAACGAACAAATCAGTCTTTTAATCAAAATAGTTAAAAATAAATTTAAAAAATACATAAAACGGAAAAAATCATTCCAAACGAAATAAATCTGTAAACAAGAAAAAAAAACAATACAATTTTCAAAGTACTTTAATAAAAATCTATGCAAGTACTAAAACAGGGTAATTTTTTTTAATTTTAATTTTACTTTTAAGAAGTATTTTACTTGTTTTTCTTTTCAATTTTTAAAAGATTTTCAAACCACACAAATAAAATTATTATTAAAAATACAATACAATTTTATTTCACTGTACAAAAACACATACCTATAAATTTTAATATTAACCTGTTAAAAACAAAACTATAAGAATATATAATTTAGTCTTCCTCTTCCTAAAAGTTTTTATCCGTTCTTTTTTTTCAAATATGTCCTGGAATCAATTTTTAATAAAACAAAAAAGTAGTTTAACTCAAATCTTTTTTGTATATAAATACTATTTATATTTAATTCAATAGTTTTTAATTACTCCAAACACGTTTATAAATAAATATTGTAAATTTATTTTCATAATATTTAAAACTATCACTATTTTTATGATGCAACAAAAGTGCATAATATATTAAAAAAATATATATATATTTTAATTATTTACTAAAAACAAAAGTACCTTGTTATTTTTATAAAGTATAAATTCCACCAAAAAATCAATGAAAATATGTATACCCTACATATACATATATTTTGCTATAATTTTATTCCTATATTGAAATTATTTACTTTGTCGGTCATACACAATGTCGAAAACACACACACACACACACATAAACTGCAAATAAATGACAAAAACAAAAGTATCTTTATAAAATATTTTTACAAATCCCAAAAAATCACAATCAATATTTTTAAAATTAAAAGATAAAGAAAATTAAAAAATAAATTAATCAATTTATTAAGAGTGTTCCTATTTATTCATTTTTGTTTTTTAGTTTTTTTATTTTTATTTCGAAAAAATCAAAAAAAAAATAAATAAAACATTTTTTCATGGTTACAAAATTAACTTACATTTTGTGACAAAAAAATCATTTCTTCATATGAAAGAGTAATTCTTAATTTTAACCACAATTCAGAGATTAAAATATAAAATCATAAAATATAGTTATAATTATGGGAAATATTTTAATCACACTGGCGTAGATAGGACAGGGACAAAAGGGGTATGATTCTCACAGAACCTGTCCGTAATACATTTTATGTTCTACTTTGTTGCTTATTACTCTTTTAATTTTTTTTTAAATCTAATAAATATCTGAAAATTAATGTGATTTGTATGAATATTTATAATTTTTTGTTGGAAGTGCATTTATGTTTTTTTTTAACATTAAAATTAAAACTTGTGACAAAAAAATTAATTAAAATTAAGATTATAAGAGATAGATACATATTTTTTGCTTCTCAAAGTTCCGATTTTGAGAAACAAATCAAATTTAATTTAAAGTGTTTTTTCTCAATCACTATTGTGAGCTCGTTATTAAGTTTTGAAATGAAGGAGACCTACAAATTGTGCTTCAAAAACGAGTTAGTGAGAAACGGTGTTAATTTTTCGTGAAACGCAATGGCACCGTATACCAAGCTTAAAACACCAGCAACAATATATGTATAAAAATTAAAATCATAATTATGTAGATTTTAAGGTTAGTGGTCCCCCCTCCTAAATTCTAACTATACGCCAGTGGAAATATATATATGTATGTACAATTGTACGCACTTCGTAGTTTAATAAATTTCATACGGAACACTCTTAAATAAAATTGTTAATATTAACAACAAACAAAAAAAAAGAAATTAATCAATAAAAATATATATTTAAAAAAAAAAACCTGTATTCCGAAGAAGTTCAATAAAATACGTATTTACAAAAATTATTTCAATGTTAAATATTTTTTTTTTATAAATGCTAACAAAAAAAATATGCTGAAATTAAATTATATAAAGATGTTAAATTAAAAAAAAAAAATAAAACAGAAAAACAAAAAAAAAGTGCTATAGACGTGAAAATGTATTTATTGTTATAACCGCTATAAATCAAATATTATATCCAATCTATTTAAACAATACATTATTATAAATTATATATATATATATTCGTTGTATAGATCTAATTATGTTATTCTTAAAAAATGCATGGATATATAAATATAAAAACAAAAAAATTATATAAGTGTATATATACTGCAAAAGTGTTGCAAATTTACTTATTACATGAAATTCCTTGACATACACATAAATAAAAAGTGAATAAAATTATCTTTATAATGGGAATTATAAAGTTAGATAAAATTTGGTGTGTGGTTTTGTTTTTTTTTTATTTAAGATACAAGGCAGTTGAAGTTGGATTTTTTAGTACACCCGTACTAAAGGGGTTATATCAGCTATACTCAACCTGCTGCTACAAAAGTTGCCCGTTGGCATAGTTTAATAAATTCCTTGGTAACTATTTTAAGGCAGTTATTTATTTAACATATATTCAAGGAACAAAAAAGCACATTAATACAAAAACATGTATTCTGTATTATTATTTGAAGGGTCCCGGGGAAAAATTGCATAAGTCCATTCCCACCTATTCTGAGAAAAACGCAATTTAAAGTTTTGTTTTTCATACAACTTAAGGACGTATGATACTTCTTTTTTTTCTTATTTTTAAAACATATTTTAAAAAAGAAAACAAAGAAGTACGGAATGTTTCAAATAGAAAATCACATCAAGATTGAGTGTGTAAAAAATATACACAAAAAGCCAAAAAAAAACTAAAAAATAAGTATACTACGTATTCTACAAAAAATGTACTAAAAACGAAAATGGCCGGGTTCAAGACAAACCCACTGAACTTAAGTTCAGTTCAGTTGGTCGTTGAACGGAAAATAATTTGACATTTCAGCTGAAATATTTTAAAGCATCTACTTTTTTGCTAAGTTTTCTTTTTTCAGCCATTCTTTAGATTTTTCTGACATTTATCTTGTCAGATCATGTCGTTTGTCGTTCCTACTTCAAAATTATTTTTTATTTTAATATATTTTCGCAAAAAAAGGTCTTTATCCACATATATTCCTGATTTTAAACTAATTCATTTAATTAAATTTAAATTTTTCTTGCCAGAACAATTTTAATATTTTAGAATTTGATTGTTTATTTGTTGTTTTATTTTTTTCACTGATTGACAATTGATATTTGAAAGTACGTACATACATATACTGTATCTGTTTCGTTTGAAATAGAGCCTCTTTTGCTCCTAGATTTTGCCGACACGAAGCGGTTGCCGTAAGTTTTACGAAAATTGGTTTATTATTACAGTCATAAACGAAAGTCCAAAGTTTTATTTTTAAACTTATTTTGACCATTTTGAATCTTGTATTTTTCTTTAGGATGAAATATGGAAAAACTTTTAATAAATGTCGTACTTTTAAAAAAATATTTTTTCATCGGTTACTAACGGTACTCCAATGGACCCGTTTTTCATTTTTTTGATTTTCTAGTAAACGACTCAACAGATATCGATGACAATTTTTACACAAAAGGTTGATAGCGATTTTCAAATTATTTTATTACAAAATTCATTAAACAGTTTCAATTTTTTTTATCGATTTTTCGAAAACGGGTAAGTGATTTTTTTTTTGTGAAGTTTTGGTTTTTGGTGTTCATTAATATTTTCTTCAATATGGCATACCAATTTTTTTTTAAATGATTTGAGAATTTTTAAATATAAAAAAGTATTTTTATTTAAAACGGCTCTAACGGATTTTCAAATGTTTTTTTCTAAAAATGTATCTTTCTCAAAAAAATCTAATGGCATACTTAGTTTGGATCTCAAAACAATGAAATTGATTTTTTTTTGAAAATTTCTTATACAATTATGTATTTATTTTTTAAAACTTTATACAAAATGCTTTAGCATCCACAACAACTTTGACCGTTAGTGCAAGTACTACGTGCGATCCAATCGTGCATTTTATTTTATTATCTAAATGATGTTTAGTCAAATAAAAAATATACTATGGCGTATACGTACTTTTTTTAATGATTTTTTTAATTTTAATGCATTTTAAACATGAAAATTTACCTAGAAATGTATGAGGCAGAGTGCAATATATAAAAGCAGCGATAGTGCGTCTTTATTGTTTAAAAGTGACAAACCAATGATTTCATTCTTTAATCCGCACGCACTATTGGACAGAGAATTAAATATACTTTTCTACACTTACTGCAAACTTAACATCTTAACTCAAGGTAAGCTTGGATTTTGGCTTTTTTTCGTCTACGGATTCTTCAACTAATAGAAGAAAATTGTAGTATGTATTCAAACGGTCAATTTTTTTTTAAATCTTTATTTTGGCATGCATAACTTACCTCAAAAATCTGAATTAATGAAGCCAAAGCAAAGATTTTGACACAAATAAATTGCCCGTTAACATTCATTATATAGTTGAATCCTTATTTGACTGGACTAAAAAGAAAAACGTAAGTTTTTTCAAAAGCAACACAAAAAATACAAAAGTTATTCTTGTGTTTTCAAATCAAAGGACAGGGTAGTGCCCTGTAGTGAACCAGCTATAAAGGGCAACATTGTGCGACGATACCAATCGAAAAAAGCTAAAGAATTAACTATTTTTACCTTAGACCCTATCTTTCCTGGTCTAAAATATGAACAAAAAATATAGATCAATAAGTTATACATTCCCAAAAACAACCTACATATAAAGCATTTACATTTGGAATCAAATTACGCTTTTTTTGTGTGTATATTTGCAATTTAGAGATAATACAGATCTGATTACACTAATAGAAAGATAACGTTTTTGTTTTTAAGGCCACATTTTTTAAAATATTGAAAATAGCGTTTAGACATTTCAATACTGAGGTGACGAAGTATTTAAGGAACGCGTAAATTCTTCTTAAAAAAAAAGAATTATATTATGTATTTGAAATACTGTATAAATAAATCACAACAAAGCACAAATTAGTGTAAGAAGGAAGCCAAGTTCTCTTATAAAAACAAAAATTACTGTTTCCATTTAGTGTAGCTTGAAAAGGGGGTGAGATTTAAAAGGATACCAAGTTCATAGTTACCTTTAAATTCATTTGTTTCGCTCAGCAAGTTCTCAAACAACTAAAGGTACTACAAGGATTTTTGTTACACGATTACCTACGACGCTTCATTTTATATGAGACTATGAACGTGCAAATAAAACTCATATCAGACAAAGCTAAACAACCCAGTCGCAAGTCGCAACCACTAAACATCATTAATGAGAGATAGTTGTTACATCTATAACCAAGAACAATATTAAATAAAATTTCAATCATACTTGGTATCTATTTATCTTTATTACGTGAATAAATTATAAGTACAGCCTTAAACTTAGCTTAAATCATAATTGCATTCCCTTTAAAGAAAGCTATTTAATCATTTTCAGCAGCAGATTGCCAGATTAACGTAGTGCCATGTTCAATGATTTGTGCGTCTTATTATCTAAGCTTAAGCCTCATCGAGTCCCATAATCTTAATTTATTCTAAAACATTCCATCATACCGTCCAATCGGTATTAGAACAATAAAAAACAAAATAAAATTTCTTGTCACCAATTTCCAATCGTTTGGAACAGCATATGGCAGTAATATTTGTGTAATTCTATGCACTTCATGCGAAGCACAAACAAATATAAAACTAGTTATGATCATATTAAGTGTTGGGAATCCTGGCAAAAGTACCAAAACTCCATGTCTATCGGCTGCCAACCATATATGATATTGACAAATGAATAATTCTAAAGAGATTCGTCCGAACCAAGCGAAGAATGTTGAATATCTTGTTCGCAAGATTCCCGATATATTGCGCAAAATGATATAACCCACAATCGGGATGAACACAATGTACGAGTGTATTTCTTCGCAATTCTGCTCATTGCGGCACAAGAAACCAAATGTCTCATAGAATCCCACACCAATGATTGCCAAGAAAGTCACGGTAATGGAAGTTCGTCGGGCAAAAAGATTTCCATGGTTGTTATCATCAAAAATGCTATATTTCTGAGCAATGTGGAAGCATGCGGCGAAGATCATTCCAAAGGTCACCGTATAACGATCGATCTTCCATTGATACCACCAATCATGGATGTCATCGTCGGTGGTGACAAACAGTGCCTTCCATGGTCGCGTGACGAATATTCTTTCGAAGAAAACCTCAGACAGAAAGAGCACTGTAATGACACTCAAACAACCTACAAATTTGCCCACCAAATAGAGATAGTGCAATGCATTACTATCCACACTCTGAGAAGTGATGCGAGGTGGCAATGAGAGCAGGAAGTATATTATGCACACCCAGAAGGAGAGCAATGGAACGAAGTAATAGAACTGATACGGACGATTCATACAGAAGCAAAGGACAATCGTCAAGAAATTCATGCGGAACATTACTTGAAAGAACCGCACCAAACCAGATTTTCCAGTGTGCCACATGTAAGTGTATTGACTGTAGCCCGTTAGAAACAAATAGGCACTGATAAGGACACGAATGTTCATGTGAATTGGCAGAACTCGATGGGCTCCAGTCATGTAATAGATGAGCACCACGCATAGAATCCAGCCTTTGAGCTCGTCCGTCTGATCACGATTAAGGACCTTGGTGAAGCGCGAATCTTCGGTGAAGAACAAACCTAGGGCAACCACATAGCCAACCGGAATCCAAAAGCTAAATTCCGAGTAGTACTTGTTCTCCTTCATAAAGAAGTTTGTGCGATCGCAAAGGTAGAAGTAAGCTAGAATAATGCCGAGAGTTGCTAAGGCAACTATGGGTGTGGAATAATCTGCGGGCAGTGATACCGAAGGCGAGTTACCGTTAATTTGACTGAGCGGCATGTAGAGTGTTTTGCCACGCAGATGCATTATCCAGCGTCGTGTGTACATTGCCAGAACCAATGAAAAACTAGAAAGAACAATTAAATTGACTGTGGATATGGAAATTTTAGTATAAACAAGAGAACATACCAAACTCCAAAGACAGAATACGAGACGATTTGGATAACAGTGTAGGGCTCAGCACTGCTGCAGCAAGTGCCATCATTGTAGTTCATGTAATCGTTGCAGTACATGTTTAAAATTATTTGAATATCGTGCCGCAGTCCGAGGGAACTCAATTGGTATCCATCAGCAGCATTATCTAGTAGCCCATTGGCTATGTGTGACGAAGATTCCCATACATTTGCCGATGAATATCGAAAAACTTCACGGGCAACTCTATTGAACTTGTCAATATCTTCATTTTGAACTGCCTTCCAAGCATCAACAAGCTTCTCTTCATTTACTCTGTCTTGGAGTTTCCAAAGAACTTTTGATTTCTTCGCTACCAGTTTATCGAATGGAACCACCAACTTAGTCAGATTGAAGTTGTAAGCTTTGAGTAATTCGGTTGTAACATTTCCGCCAAGGAAACCTTGATGTGTAAAGCCTGCAATAACGACAGAAGGTGGCGGTGTATCAGCCTCAAACTTCGACAATAACTGTAAGACACTGCTTTGCATCTCATCGACATAAACATAAATTGCTTTCATCTTTAGCTTTGGATCCTCGAAAGAGGTGTCAGACCTTTGATCGGCGAGCAATGAAGAACCATTATCGTCGTCATTTGGATGAAGATGGTTTATGAATGTGTGATAGAGCATTCGCACGCGGGAATCCCCAATAAAGACGAATTGATTTTTATTGCCCCAAAAAGCCAAATATCGAAAACAACGCCTTGTATCTCTGTAATTTAATTTACGTTATACATACAAATAATGTTTCTTTGAATATTTCTATGAATCATCTTACGTTTGGGAGTACTTGTGCATCATACACCCGTATGGCTGCCATTCCTTGTCACCTTTAAAGCGACCTTTTGAGAGGAGCCAATTACAGGAATCACTTCCTAAAATATTAAGGGATAGTTTAAATTTATTAAAGCAAAGATTTTTTAACTTATAATTTCTCCTTACCATATCGATAGTTTAGGATTCCATGATAAGCTACAAAGCCGATAACCAGTAGAAGAGCAACTTTTTTTGCATTCGATGCGTTAAGTTGTTGAATAAAATGTTCAGCTTTAGATTGATTTATTTCTGAAGTCATTTTTACTTAAATTATGAATTTATTTATATAAATTGCATATTTTTTTGGCAAAAAACTTTAATAATACGGATTTTAATGGAATGAAAACGAAAAGATTTTTTTGGTTGTTTATAGATTAGATTTTTTTGACGTTTAAACAGCTGTTTTTTTTTGGAGAATGATGTCTTTACAGGGATGGTTCAATTAGAACAGTATTTACATGATGCTCTTGGGTCGATTTTTATCTACCATCAACGGTGATTTGAACTCCGTTTCTAGTCTGTTTGGATCACAGTACTAATTAGTGGAAAATGACCGGCAAATTTTGATATGAGTACGCTGCTGATGCGAAACGAAATTATTCGTTGGTCATAACCAAGAAAAACAAAAACAATTTTTTTATACGAAAAACGTTTTGCGCTTTATCGCATTTGGTGTGGATACTCTTATACGGCGCTGTGTAAATAAATTTTGTCGTTGTCGTGCCGCACTGTCGCACTTTGGTTTGTACAAGCCTTAAATGAACCACGTTTGTACATACTGACCCTAGTGAATAATTGGCCGAGTTCACATAAAAATCTAAAGCTATCCAGATACCTTTCTGTTGTTGTAATCCTATATTAACTAACAGCTGACTGAATAAGATTCGCAAATATACTGGTAGCGAAGGTATCTTTTATAGGCTATCCTATACGAATGTGAACGCGGCCATTTCAAAGTCTCATGGAAATTCGGATTTCTTTTTCCATGAAATCGTTTTTGTAAATAAAAACTCTCCAAAATATTCGCCACCCTGTTTACTTCTGAGTTCTGACACATGTCACCATCCGCCATCTCTTTTACACACTACTAGCTGACTCTATCTAGTATTTTCCGTTTTATTTTTTATTTATGTTTTCATTTTTCAACCACGATTATTTTACTGGTAGTTTTTCATTCTCAATTTTTCATTCAGTATTTCAGTTGGAAAATTTAAGCTCTTCTTATTGGAGGTGTCTTGTCGGTGGCACGTCGCAGATTGATTTCACCTTTTATATTTTGATAATTATTATTTTCTACAATGAATATTTGTATTTCTTATCTTTAAATACGTTTTTCTTGTGTTATTTGTTCTTCTTTTGTTTTTATTGTGATTTGTTCGCCGTTAAAAAGAATCTTGGAAGTCAAATCCAAAGAAAGAATCCCAAAATAGAAATTAAATCAAAACAATAATTACTTTTTTGGTGTCACGTAGATACGATGCAGGCAATTATGCACATGCCACTTATTATTTAGGTTTTGATTTGTTTTTTAAGCTAAAGCAAACAAGAAAATACTTAAAAGACGATGTGGTTCTCAATCAAGGTGGGTACATTCTGTTATCATTTATCACTCATATAATCATGCCTCGCTAGTCAAGTACCTACCTATCAGTGTAAAGAAAAAGTATTCGTATTCCTTGCAGTGTCACTGACTGACATGTACCAGCTACCCAGCACACCAAGTCTATTTATAGATCTCTGTTTATCTTTGCGCCCACAAAGAAGCACTTTCAATTAAAATCCACTTGTTGAATTTCTGCCTGTTGAATTTATATCCCTGTAAATAAAATAAAATTATGTACCTTTAGTTATCTCGCATTTTTTCACACCACAGTTCCCAAATATAAGATAGATAATTTTATTCCTTTTGTTTATTGTTTAGTTTTAAATGATCTAGAATCTAGATCTAGATTATATTTTTGTATTGGATTTGGAAGTGTAAAGATTTGTAATCTTACTTTGTAGAACAATAAAAGCTGCCTTCAATTGGGCTACTTTGAAGTATACCAAGAACTTCTGCTTTCTACTATCGATGTTTAGAGATAGGTACAATAGGGCAAGTTTAGGATTCGTTAGAAAATCGAGCTCGAAATATCTGGTAGGTCATGTCAAATGGAAGATGACGATGAGACCCTAAATTCTGTTTATCGTTTATCTGTTTATTCGTTTTTGGTCTGAATGTACCTTGAAGTACAGCTCAAGGATCTTAAACACTGCCGCGATGGCGATTGCGATAATATCCTGAAACCTCCGGTGCAAAAGCAATATATTTGACCTTAAATCGGTTGGTTTTTTTTCTCACATCATAAAATTTGTTTGATATCCATTTTTTCAATGATGATAAATAGATAGCTCAAAACTAAAGATTCAGCATCAAAAAATACTTTAAAATCATGTATCATATGTTTATATTGCAGCACCATTTTTTTAATTTATTTTTTTAGTCTTCACCTCCTCCCTCGTTACCACCAAGAATAACCTTCTACCCAAGATATTTTTATGAACTCTTTTGATTCTTTTTGCCAAGTTTCATGAGGGTAACAATTTTTTTTTTATTAAATGCCTATTTTACCCCTACTATGACTGTTTATTAAAAAATTGAAAAATCGGCTTTTAATGGACGAAAATTATTTCTCAGTTTGAGATAACTATCAGGCAAAATTTATATTTTTAGTGTTTATAATTTGTTTCGGGTATTATTTGTTCTTCATGCTGGGTTTCCTTAAAAATAATAATGTTCGTAGTGAAAATATTTAATTTCAGTGATAAAAAGAGATCAGCAGTTTGATTTCTTGTAACAAAGGAACGGTTTGTTAGATTGAAGGGAGTTTAATTAGCTATAAAAGTCACCGTTAACATTGGACATTTTATGGATTAGCTGTAAATTAACCGTTATTTGTTTACAAATTCATTAATATTTATTTTTTGAAGTTTTGTCATATTAATTTCAGAAACGAAAAAAAAATAAATAAGCCCATAAATGCTTTTTTTTTTTTGTTTTGGTAGTTTTAATACTTTAAATCAGCTTCGTGTGAAAAAGACAGAATAGAGTATGCTTAAAATAAGAAAACAAAATAACCCCACACTTTCAAGTTGTCATACATTCAAACATTTTTACTTACTTACACATTCAAACTTTTCCTACTTACAAGTCAGCTTGCATGCAGGTTTTGAAGCTAGTAGCTTTGCAAGTTGAGATGCTAGTAATATGACAGCTTGTATAAAACTATTCAAATACAAAAACAACATCGTTCTGAAATTTGAACTTGTAAGCAGGTTGACTTGCAAGTGTGTCCGCAGGGTAAAGTAAAAGTTACAAAATTCTAAGTTTTCAAAACTGTGTTTGAATTCTATTATTGGATGCAGAGATATTGATGTTTGAAAACAAAAATGTAATTTTCTACTCAAAGACTAATAAACTAAAATGGTTGCATTGAAGAAAAAACTGAAAAAATTTAAAATTTTGGGTGTTGCGTTTTTTCTTATGACTACACGATAACGGTGATTTTTAAAAAAATAATTGACTAAAACATCTAAGAACTAAAATATCTAAGGTTTCTTTTTTTATGTGTCAATATGACCATTTTTCACTAAGATACAGGCTTACTAAAATCACTAAAAAATCATTTTTTTTTTCCTTTCATGTTTTCCACTAGTACCTATCATACACAACACAAATCTTACACCAAATTGGTGTGTTTTCCCCTTTTTAGAAGGGGATGTACAACAGATGGTTTTCCATTTCACTGGATAGTATGCAATATTCAGAGCGTTGTTTCGGAATTGTTAAAAGATAAATAACTCAATTCTGAAAACTAGTTTTGGCTGCAAATAACTGGACTCAGTTTTTAAAACATAACACCCAATTGAATCAGCCTATGTATTTTTTTAAACCTGGAAGATAAACACATTTCAATCATCTTGCAAAAAAATTTAGTAAACAAACCAATACAGGAGATCTGTGTTGACAACAAACAAAATTAAACTAAAATCAATATTTTTTTAAATCCTCACATTTAACCCTATGAAATTTTTAGTTTGAATGTATCTTTAACTAAAATCCATTTTGACTCTACATCAAACACTGTGTACATAGAACAGATGTGTTATATTGATAAACACACCTTTATTTTTTCTTTCTATGTGCTCACCTGTTTACCAAACAAATATTTAACATAGAAATTATAGCTTATCCACTCACAAAAGTGTAGGTACACAAATTAGCGACTATAAAATGTCACTTTCATGAGTCGCATTCAGTTCAATAACCAATTTAACGGCTATTTAATTGGATCAATTATTATCATTATCAGTTTAGGTTTTTTGATGAGCGAGCAGAATTCGAGTGCTAGCTGGGTAGATTAGTAGATTTTGCATTTTAATTTTCAATGTTTGTTTTTGATTGTGTCTATTTTAATCAAACAAATTTGTATTTTTAGTCACTTAATAGAGGAATCATTCTGTGGCTATGTATTTGTTGTACTATAATCGAACATGTAGTGCCCGAAGAGGACACTCAACCTGAACAACTACCCGAGCAACAACAACCTCAGTCGCCAACATCTACCTCATCATCAACACAAAATCCCATCGACAAAGCAGATGACTTCCGCAAAGCCTGCTTCTATGCCGAACCAGAACTGTGCCAGCAACATGACAATGAAACTTCATCAGATTCATGTCCCTGTCGCTTACATCCCGATGTGCCAAACTCATGGGTCTGCTGTAACGTTACGGACTTCTATTCGTTTTCATCGTCGTGCAAAAGCAATGGCTGGGTCAATTTGCACATTCGTAATGCAACTCTTCGCTGGATCGATATATCACACTCGACTTTTCAAAAGCTCACATCGTTGTCAATAACTGATGGTCATATTCCAAAAATTACCAACGCAATGTCTCGCGTTTCATATGTTAAATGCCTTAATGTATCAAATAACAATTTGTCGGAAATAAACTCGCGTGCCTTTATTAGTTTGCAAAACTTTCAAGTGCTCGACATTTCGAGCAACAATCTTTCGTTAATTCCAAAGCTTAATTCTCATCATAATTTAACTGTCGACATAAGGTGAGAGACAGTACAATAATTTAATTACTACATTATTTGACTTGTTTTGTATTTTATTTTTCCTCTAGCAACAACAAAAGATTACTGTGTAATTCTTTGCTTGATTCAATTGTGAGGGGTTCATTTAAATTTGTTGGACCAGATACCACTTATTGTCTTTGGAATCAAACATACAATTGGTTCAATTCAACAGACTATATGCCCATTCGACAGCTAGAACGTTGGAAGAGATTACATTCAGAGTGTCCAAAAATACCTGGCTATGGTAATTGTACATGTGACGCCGAACAAATGGCTTTTTCGGTATGTATTAATAATTTTTTTTCTTCCAGAGTCAACAATATCCAAGTGTGTAAATATTAATTTTGCATTTGTTTGCTCTCTATTGCATTAATTATTATTTGTGTTATTTTGTTTGTACTAAACTTAATGTAAAGGCTAAATGCTGTATTCACTTTGTAGCTGAACATTTTTTATTATCTTTCCGAGAAGATGAAATTAAATTCCATGAGGCGACTTAGACAATTATTCATGATGAGGAAATTCAAGATACAAAGTGTTTTTTTTCGAATTTATGGCAAGCTAATTTACATTTTTAAGATATATGGGCTGATGCTCTAGCATTCATTCCTAGTAGGAAAAACTCAAAACTTAATAGTGGACAAAGAACTAGCGCACTTCTTATGTTTTTTTATGAAAATTCGTTTTATTTTTGACTTATGAACTCAAACACTTTTGTTTTTATATCTGGAATCTTACAACTGATAAGAATTCATCAAAATATTAATTTACAATTAAATGACGTTTTTTCTCGTGGACAAAGAAATAGCACATGTTCCTAGAACTGTAAAATAACTTTTAACGGAATATTCTTACGAACAATTTCTTGACAAAGTTCTAAAATCATTTTAAAACAATTATTTTTAGCTTTGAGTTTTCCTTAAGATCTTTGTTTAGAAAATATTTAGAACTCAGACATTTCTTCACATCTTTAGACCTCGACTCAGAGGACTTAAATCTCGGTTCAGTTAAACGGAGTTCTAATGTATTTTGTTGTATTTTCGAAGAACCCGGTTTCTGTTTTCACAAATATTTTCTATTATAAATATTTGATTAAAATTAAAATATTATTTCATAGACAAGTACATTTATGCAGTTAAAATTTTACCATACATGGTCCGTTTGGCATTATGTTTGGCCTGACGTGATTGAATTCTGGACCGTATGAAACGTGTAAAAGGATTTCCAGATCTACTCGCCTACGGGGCCTGGATTCAATCACGTCGACCCGACATGAAAGGGAATGAACTCGTGTTTTGCACGTCAGTAGCTGTGTACATCAAAAGGAGTATAGTTATACCTAGCAAGAGCTATTCTGGCCATTTTTTATGGAGTGAACTGATGGGATTTTGCGAGCCAAACTTAAGCATTTTTTTTTAACATTTTTTAAACAATGGAGTAGAGGGGCAATTGATGGTTAGGTACGCATATGACACATAGACTGAGGGCGCAAAGTAATTTTGCAAGCCAAGCGAACCCAAAGAAGAGTAAAAAATAGTAGTCATCAATAAGTTAACTTAAACATATTGCAAAAATTAGTAAATCTCGAAGCACACGAGTTTGCACACCCGGCACTATTGCCTTAACGTAAAAATAAACTAATATTATTTTTTTTTATTGTTTCCAGACCAAAAATGATGAACCTCACCTTTTATTTACTGCTAAAGTGGACTGCTCAAACTTGGGCTTAATAGAATTGCCACCAAATTTGCCCGATAATACTATATCTTTAAATGTTTCCAATAATAATGTAAGAAGTTCAAGTCTCAGTTTTTCTGAATAATTGTTTTTACATCTAACTAATATATTTAGATAACCAGTATTGGTCATCATTTTCATTCAAATCCAACCTACAGAAATATAAACAAATTTGATGCTGATCAAAATCAAATATCATCTATGTACGAGCTTGAAGGAACTAAGTTTATGGAAGTTTTTCAAAAGTTTTACTTAAGAAAAAATGCAATTAATAAGGTAAGTCTTACTTTTTGTATGTGTCTTTAAGCCATGGAACATGTTAGTTTCCATTTTTTCAGATTCCCGAATATCTACTTTCTAATGCTTTGGAAAATAATCCAAACGGTCGTGCAATATACCTTGGTGGCAATGAAATAAATTGTGATTGCAATTCGGCCAAAGTGCTAAAAGTAATGAAACATTATAATAAAATTTTTAACAAAAATAAATCACTATTATTTTACTCCTTAGCTTTGGCTCTTGGCTCGACATGCAAATATTCCAGATTACAATTACATTCTTTGTCGTAATATGAAACAGCGTGTCATTGACTTGCAAGAAATCAAACTTTGTCAATCGCCACATGATTGGACAGACTATATCTACTATCTTATAACTTTGGAAGTTATTCTACTCGTCGCTCTAATCATGAAAGTATCCTATGACTATTGGGTTTTCAAAACAGCCGGCTATTTGCCATGGCCAGCTAGCAAGATGCCCAAACTACCATGTGATTGGCTTTGTGAATCTTAAATTTAAACAAAATCAACTAAAAAAATATCCTCGAAATGTGATGTTAACTGAGACAAGTGCCTTTTAAATATAAATTTTATAGAGTCCTTACATGTTATTTTAGACTGTGTGTAACAATTTAAGTGTCAAATTATAAATTTAAAAAAAAATTCTATTTATTGGTTTATACAATTATCACTTTGTTTTATTTTTATTCTTTTTGTTTTGTTTTGTTTTTGTAGATAAATCTCCTTTGTGGAGAACATTTTTTATGATTTTAGTTTTCTTTTTATTGGAAACTTTTTTACTTGATTTGTCATCTGATTCTGAAGATGGATGCAATTTTACAAACTGCCCAACTTTGCTAAGTTTCTTTTTGCGGCGTTCTTCAAACTTTGGATCTGTGGATATGACATCACGTCGCGGTGCACTGTTAGCAAGTTGCTTCTTTTCAGACTTTTTGGTTTTTTTGAGTTTAAGCATATAATCGGGAACAGTTCCGCCAGAATTTTTAATTATTTGTGCGATTCTTTAAGGAGAGAAAAACAAAAATATTTATATACTTCCCACCTGACAGAAAAAAACTTACCCTCTTAAATTAGTTGTGTCGTTTTGGGTGAAAAATGTAATGGCACGTCCGGGCCGACCAGCTCTTCCTGTTCGTCCAATTCGATGAATGTAAGAAATTGTCGTTGGTGGAAAATCATAGTTTATGACCAAGTTGACACCTTTAAAATCAATACCACGTCCCATCAGTTCTGTACAAATGAGAACCCAAATGTGACCCTCACGAAATGCTCGCACAACATTGTCTCGTTGCTGCTGCGTTCTATCGGCGTGTATGACATCTACATTGATTCCATCATAAAGCAGTTCTTCAAAAAGTTGTTTAGCTCGATCCTAAAAACATTAAATTTAGATATTTTGTATAAATACAAATTAAATGCTGTTTGTTGGTAAGTGCTTAATTTGAAAACGGCTGGACTAATTTGTTTCTGTTTTTTTGTTTAAATGTTCGTATAAGTCCGATAATAAAGAGAAACTAACAATAATTTTAGGGACATTTATTTACTTATAAGTAACCTTATAATGTTGAATCTGTGTTTGTGCCTTCACGAATTGTTGTTCCAACTGCGATCACTTTCCAAATGAGGTACGGGGAAGTGACTTTTTTCATAATAAATATATGAAACTATATTCTTTAAACTTCCCTTGGGATACGCCGAAGTTCACGGCAAGTGGACAAAGGTTGGTACAACAAAAGTTGCTATCCGTTCCTTTGATGGATAGATGATGATGATTGTGGTTAGGAATTTTGCACTAATCATCACTTCCTCAATAGGAGAAATTCATTTCTCGTGTAAGATGGATTGGGTGAAACTCCATGATTTCGATGAAAATTTTTACAAAAGAGCATCTCAACAATCTAGATCAGAACAAAGAAGTACAAAGAAGTAGTACAAGTACATGAAAACATCCAGAACAAAAAAGAGCAGAAAAGTTCGGCTTCGTATTTTATAAATTTTACGTTGCCAACTACATTCAAATTCAAAAATTATTTTTGGTTATAATTTTTCATTCCAATTAATAAGTGTGTTCAATGACGTTGTTCTGGACTGTACGGGACAGAAAAGAACAACTTTTTGCTGTTCAATGAGGTTTTTCTGTTCCAGACTGTTCTAGTTTGCTGTTCAATGACGCTGTCTAGAACAGTTTAGAACAGGATTTTCTGTACTTGCTTTTGTAAGAACTGTCAAATGTGTTTGTTGTTGTTTTCTGTTCTGACGTTTCTCATTAAACTATCGCGAAACGATATCGCCACAACGATGGTGTTTATTTCCGTAACTCTCAAAGTCACTATCGTCTTGACGATATCGTTTCGACGACTGAAAATTTGCTTTCCGTAACTCGATTATCACCACAGCGCCATCGTTTAAATGGTTGTATTTGCACGATAGCTAAATAGGTGTCGTCTGGCATTTATTTTGAAGTAAAATGCCCTCAAAAAGATAAAAAAAAATTTTTTTAGGCATTGTTTATTGAATAAAGGTAATTCACTCTAATTTAACACTTGTTCAACGAAAAGTATTTCAGTTTATTTTCATAAAATCTAATTAATCGAAGTTCTACTGAAATTAAGTTCTGCAACCGGACAAGTTGAACCAAAAATGTAAACTCTAATTGAGGTTCAGCTGAATTTAAATTTAAACTCTACTGTGAATCTGGGGATAAGTATTTATTATTATTTTAAACTATTTTTCTTAAAGATTTAAAATATTTCTAAAAATATATTTTTTCTTAAATTTTTGTAAAAACTCGGCCTAAAACTATCCGATAAAGATAAAGGGGTGGGCCAGTGACAACAGCGATGCCGTTGAGTATTCAAAAGCGATCCTTGTAAGGGAAGCTGGACCTCATTTTAGGTGGGAAAAACGTGTCAGATTCAGGTTAATTTTTTGAAAGAAGATGGAACCCCAACAATATCGGAAAGTACCGTGCGACTCCTGGTTACTTCTTTTAGGTTTTTTGAGGCTTTCATGGGTGTTTGTTCCTTTTTTTTTCTTATTTTCATTATTTTTTGATATTTTTTTGTAGCTAGGCTAATGACGCCGCCATACAATCTTTGGTTGCACGATGCTTCGTTTTACATCGCTAAGGGGCAGTGGAGAGGATGCTCCTCTGTTTCGGTGGATTTGACCTAAAGTTATTCTTAGGTTTTTGGCTTAGGACTCCACACATATTGCCTAGCGAGTCCTAGGTAGTAAGAGGGAGGCACCACTGCAACAACGCCAGCAAAACGCTCAGGGTGCCAGTGTGGGATGGGGTCCTAAATGCAAATAGGTACAAGAAGTGACATGAATGAGTTTTGAGTGAAGACTAGTCACGGGAGAACGTGTTTTTTTGTTCCTTAAATCTTTTTGGGGCAATGCATTTGGAAATTCAATAGATCAAAAGAAGAAAAAAACTTTATAAAAAATATTCAATTACCTTACTCTGCACAAATATAAGTACTGGTGGCTTCAAACCTCCTCGTACAAGATCCCTTATTGCAATCAATTTTCCCGACTCAGATCCAACAAAGAGCAATTCTTGATTAACCAACTCGGTAGCGGCATTTTGCTGACCAATTGTAACTCGCGCTAACCCCTTCAAGTTCTTCAAAGCCCATTTGGAAACCGGCACTGTATAGGTGGCACTAAATAGTGCCAGCTTTTTGGTTTCACTCGTACAAGCAGCAAGAATGTCATCGAATTGTTCCTTAAAACTATTTTGACCCTCTTCTAACATTTTGTCAGCTTCATCAATTACAAACCATTCGATGCTAAAGAAAAACACAAAATTATGATAACATTGCGAAAAGATAAAAACAAAACTGTAGTTGCTACTCACTTCTTCAGATCCAAAACAGGAGGTTCTTGTTGCAATAGGTAACGCACTCTATTCGGAGTTGATATTAAAATGTCATATTTTTTACTGCTCTTTGAGCCAAATTTCTGTTCGGCTTGACTGACTTTACTAATAACGTGTATTTTCAAAGACGTACCCTCTGAAAGTCTCAAACATTCGCGGTATATTTGTTGAGAAAGTTCACGAGTTGGTGCCAGAATTAGGGCTCGAAAGCCGTCTTTTTTGGGCATTTTAAGGTCATTGATGATAGGCGTCAGAAAAGCTATCGTTTTTCCAGATCCAGTTGGAGCACAAGCCATAAGGGGACGACCCTAACAAAAAAAAAAGTTTTTATATAAACGAAATAATTTGTATAAAGGTAAGTTTTACTTTCAACATAATGGGAATAGACTGCATTTGAATAGGCGTTGGAGTTGAATATTTACAAGAAACCAAATTGTTAATAAGTTTTGGCGAAACATTATAGAGAGTTTGAAGATCTTCGAAGACTGTTATTGGAGGTGGAATATTCTTACCGATGACCGAGATCTTATACTCCTTCCGTAAGTTGATAAACTTTTATAAATAAAAATAAAAATTAACTTTATGTAAAGATGAAGTTATGACTTTTGACAAATATGGCAAGGACCACAAATATTTGTTTCATAATTTAAGAAATGTTTACAAAATTACCTGTTCTTCCTCTTTAATGCGCTGCTTTTCTTCCAATGTTAACGAAGACTTTTTCTTCTTTGGAACTGGAAAAGATCCTCCTTTTAAAAGTTCCATTGGTTCTTCTTTAACATCTGATAATATATCTTCGTTATCAGAGTCTACTTTTTCTTTTTTAATATCCAATTCCTGTTCAGATTTTAAATTAGAGGTCTTTGGAAATAAAAAAAAATAATTTGAGAAACATGTCGTTCGATTTGTTTACTTTCTTATATTGCACTTACATTTTTTTTAACATTTTTTCTTTTTGTAAAATGAGCACCTTTGGTAAGTTGCCGGAATAAATCATATGAATCCATTCTGAACGAAATTAAATAAATTTTTTCAAGATTTTAAGTAAACTTAAGTTTTTTTTTGCACGTGTAAAAGTATCAACAAAATAACATAGAAATGACAGATGACATCGATTTCGATAGTGTGTATGAATTCGATAAAAATGATCTAGTACATCGATAATTTTTAAATAATTTTTTGGTATAGTTTTTACTCGGCGGTCACATGTGCAAGTTTGGGCAAACAAGTTGCAATACACCATTGTATATAAAACCTATAGTAATATCAAAACACACGATTTAATCATTTAGCTCCCGTTGGTAAGGGGGCGCTGCCATAGCAATTTTCACTCGGAAGAGTAAAATGAAGAAATAAAAATGTGTGTGTTAGAACAGCAAAATATATTTAGCACAGTAATGGGAGTAAGGGAAAGATCCGAAGACGGATGTTTGCATTTTGACAGACCAGAACTAAGGCGGGAGAAATTAAAAAAACAAAATAGTTGTTTGTTTTGCAATACGATTTTTTTGTTTGATGTTAGTGAGGTATACAAATAAACACACACACATGAAGGTTTTTTGTATACTGCCGAATCATATTATTTTATTTTGAAAACTTGAATAGATTTTTGTTTTGGAACTTTTCTGTAAAATGTGTAATTAAAGGATTGTTGCCAGTTTTATATATTGATTTTTTCAGTTGTTTTTATATCTACCTAGTTATTAGGTATAATTAGAAATAAACTAGGTATTTTGTGAGGGGTGATTTTATTAAAAATTATATACTATGTAATAAGTACCTACTGTTTTTGTTTTTAATATGCAATGTAGGTACATATTATGTATTAATCAATTTTTATTAAAACCCAAAAAGTTATTAGAACAAATGATTCATCATAAAATATAAAGTAAAACAAATTGTGAAGATCTAACTACAACGGCATTAACAACGCATATCACTCAAACCTACCCAAAACCAACGGAAATTCTGAATTTGTTGAAAGAACTTTTAAATTTGGCAACCTAATAGACTTCCTTTTTCTCTCATGATTACCACTTTGGTAAATTTATGGAAAGTTTTCTCCTAAAAGAGTTTGATAGATTTTCAATAGCCAACAATATTTATAAATTGAATTAAAACAATCTGCTTATCGTGTACCCGCTGCAATTTAATTTTATTGATTATTTTGAATGAACATCATTGTTTCGAGTTTTTTTTTATATATACAAGGTTTCATTCCTACTGACTAATTTTTAACCTATAAAAATTTTCAAAAATTATTTTACTTTGCAGTTTTGCAAAAAGTGGCCAGTTAAGCCTTTATTCTCTTTAAAAGTAAATACTATTTAATAAAATTAACAACAAAAAATATTATTCACAATAGTATTTCATAATATAAAATTATTATATTACTTATTAATTTTTACTTATGGGCAACCATGGCTTCGGTTTTATTTTTTCGTATACCCATATTCTGAAAAAAATTACTCATATCACCAAACATATCCATTGTGTATATTCATATAATTATAATTCTTCTATTTCTTTATATTAATCTACCCGTCTTTCTCAAATCACCTATCAAAAATCAAACTGGCAGTTCTCTTCCAACTCCCATGGATTTTGTATAGTTTGTTCTCTTTTTACTATTATTACTTATTCCTCCATTACCTGAATATTCATATCAAAAATCAAACCGGCAGTTCTCTTCCAACTCCCATGGATTTTGTATAGTTTGTTCTCTTTTTACTATTATTACTTATTCCTCCATTACCTGAATATTCATATCAAAAATCAAACCGGCAGTTCTCTTCCAACTCCCATGGATTTTGTATAGTTTGTTCTCTTTTTACTATTATTACTTATTCCTCCATTACCTTAATATTCTCTTCCCCCACCCCAGTTCTAAGCTCTCACAAAAACTCCAAAAAAATAGCACAGCTCCGGTTAACCCAGGTGGCGCTACCATAGTTTTTCGTCTTGATAGTACTATAAGAATATATATACAATGAATACACTTATCTGATATGCAATTTATAAATCCAAATGGTAGATTTAAGGCTTGCCCAAACCAAAGTGCGACAGTGCGTCACGACATGTGCGACACGATTTTTATATGAAAAACGTTTTGGGCTTAATCGCATTTGGTGTGGGTACTCTCATATCACGCTGTGTAAATAAATTTTGCCGCACTGTCGCACTTTGGTTTGGGCAAACCTTAACGCTGTGTAAATAAATTTTGCCATTGTCTTGTCTCACTGTCGCACACCCAAAGCAAAGTGCGACACTGCAGCAAAATTTATTTACACAGCGTCATATGGAAGTACACCAAATGCTACAAAGCGCAAAGTGTTTTTCGTATACAATTTCATGTCGCACTGTAGCGCTTTGGTTTGGGCAAGCCTTTATATGAAAAACGCTTTGCGGTTTGTCGCATTTGTTGTGGGTACTCTCATATGACGCTGTGTAAATAGGGAGGCTCACATTCGCGAACATGCTCGCTAGCATGGCTCGACGGAAATAAAAAAAAATGATTTCCAGCCAACATGATGTTGTTTTTCCGTTCATATGGGCGAGCATAGTATGCTGTCGATCATGCCATGATAAACAGAAAACAAGGTATGCTCACTAGATTTTTGGCAGGTTTTATGTGACGTCATAGTCATCTTTCTCATGGGCACTTCGCCCGAACGTCAGTTATGGATTTAGAGAAAACAATTTTTTTAATTGAAAACAACAACAATGAAACTGAAAAAAACTCGATTGTCAGCATCGGAGATGACTACTACGTCATCAATTTTCCAAAATGGCGACATAGCGTTCATAATAAGCATACCTTGTTTTCTGTTTATCATGGATCATGCTCGCTCATGTGACCCCTATTGCATCAAAAGTTACATTCTTTAAAAAATTGCTCATGGAGAAGCTTGGTAAGAACTCAATTTGGAAACTGAACTGATCTATTTTTATGGAACCAAAGCATGATAGAACCAAAGCAACAGCAGCTGACAACAAAAAAATATGTACCGTTTTCAATCCGAAATGTATAACAACAAAATACGTGAATAAATTAAATAAAATCGTGAATTTTCTAATAAATTTGTAGACTCATGGCTTTGTTTAAATTATCTAAGGAGTCAAAAACTGATTTTCAAGAAAAATTAAAACGCAGGGTAGGTATCCACACAAAAATATAACGTTAAGAAAACTGTATCTACCCACTTGTTTTGTTATTATGTAGTTGCATGCCGTAAAAAAAAAGCCTTTAACAATTGATATAAAACAAGAGCCTTTAACATTTGATGTAAAACAAGAAGCTACAACCCCTACAGAAACCAATGGCATCAAACCAGATGTTAAAATGGAACCAACCACTGAACCTATCATCCCAATGAGTTGGTGTACAGCATTTAGCTCCGAACCTGAACCAAAGCATGAAATAATCATTCCAAAAGAAGAAATCAAACCACCATCTAGATGTAGTACGCCTATACAACATTCCCAACAATCGATTTCAAAGCCAATAACACATACGCACAAAAGCCGCGAATCCCAATTGATAGCTGCCCTGAGAGTTCACGGCTATCTCTATTCTAGAGACCCAAACACACTGTCACAAAGACAACTTAGTTCGCTTAATTGGGCCGAATCAATTTTATACGGACGTCAAATCAGAAAACCCCCCCAAGTCGCTCCTATTGAAATTCAAGATGATGAAATTAACACCCAACTCAATGAAGCATTTATACACGATGAAACTATTAGTTTGGTTCCAGATACGCTGCAACTGACAGTTATAAATTCCACTAACCCAGGTGGTCGATATTCATTGGCCCATGCACGGTTAATTGAGAAAACCTTGAGTAAGGCAGTTATAACTTATATTCATGAAAATCCAGATGCTAAAACACCTTTTTTCGGAAAATCTGTATATTTTGATGGCGTGCTGGTCTTGGATTGCAAAGACGAAGCATCATATGAATTTGCCAAGTTAATATTGTCTGATATAAAACTATGGGATGAATCTAGGTTAAAAATGATTAAACCAGAGAAATCTCCCTTCAATTCAATTGGAACTGTCTACATTCCAGATGTTGGCATCGACAAAAATGAAGTATTGGATGTGCTGAGAGCTCAAAACCCCTTTATTAATATGAATAAATGGAAGGTGCTTGGAGAAACACCCTTCAAAACTGGTTACAAGCAGTATTCAATAATGATGACCAACCCACCGATATATTTCCAAAGACACAAACAGCTAAGACTTTATTTTGGAGGAAGTGAAGTTGTACTCAAGCCCTTCGGTTGCCAATGGCTTTGGAATTGCAAAGTCTAAATGATTTCTTTTACCAGCAACTATTGCCATAATACGAACACAAAAGTCCTTCACGAGTGCAGCTTTTAATTGAATCAAAAGTTCTATGAATTTATAGATTTCGTACTACTTGTTACAATTCGTAGCTTTTTATTTATAAAATTAATGATAATGAATTTATTTTAGATATATAAACTGTACATTACATACATATAACTATTTACTACTTGAAGTAATATTTATTTCAAAAAAATATAAATTAATGAATGAATGTAAATATTTTGAGTATTTTTACTTTATTATGTCACCAACTCTATTTGGGCCAGCTTTTCTCAGAAAACTGTAGGGCCTTTTAAATAACTGTAGGGCATACATTTCAGGCTCTATAGTGAATTTTACTGCTTAAACACAGTGACATTAAGCTGAAGCTAAAAAAAAACGCAAAGTCAAAGATGTCATTAAAAACGCTCACTGCGTATCAAAAGTGGTTTACAATGGTGAAGCGCGACAATCCCAATCAACCATTCATAAATAAAGACTAGATAGATAGAAAAAACTATTTTTTCTCTATAAAATTTTGAAAAAAAATTTGGTGCACCATTTTTAAGATATTGTCCACTCGCATATTTTATTTCAATTAACATCCACAAAAAAAATATCTTGCTTAATCCGCCAAATAAAATATAAAATATAAATCCGCCATAAAAAATTGAATTTCGCTTTCGATTTGGATAATTCGTGGCTACAATGCAGAGCCTTATTTCACAAATACTAAGTTATGCCGGAGAGCAATTATTTGAGACTCTTCTTAAGAACTGAACAGAATGCATAGCTCGTCGCACAGCGACGTCGCTGACAGATGAAATTTGTATGGACATCGCCCATCGACAACAAAATGACGTCGCTCATCGCTCAGCGATTCGCCCATAAGTTCAAATGTTTTTAACTTTTTCGCGCGACGAATCTGACATAAATGTCAGCGACGAGCGATGCATTCTGTTCAGCTCTTAGACGTTACTACCCCAAAGCAAACTATATACCCCTATCGCCTATCGAGAACTAAATTTTGAAAAGGGTTACCAATCGAAATATGCCAGGAATTTTGTTGATATTAAGAATACCGGAAAAGTGAAAAGGGAGCGACTTTCGAAGTAATTTTTCGAATAAAAGCTAGAATTCTCTGCTGGACTATTTGTGGCCACTGATAGGAAACTTTTATGGCAGGTGGTTTGTTGAAACCCTTATCATCGATAAAAAAGTAAATTTTTGTTCTTAAACTGTAGAAGTTTTTTAAACAAAAAAAAAAAAAACTTTTTTTTTCTTTCTGATTCCAAAAAAATCTTTCAAAATAATAGCGAAGAACCTTTTTTTATTTATTTTGCTCATTAAATTTAAATTCAATCAATACAATCGATATTTGTTTTCTTATTTTTAATGCGTTTTTTGCTTAGTTATAAACGAAAATAAAGAAATTAAACTTTTCTTCTAAGTTTTTTTTCTTATTTTATCTCTTAAATCATGTACGAATAATCGATTTATCTTTAGCTTAAGATATCGATTGACATGTATCTCTCATCTCTTAGGATATCTGTCAACTAGAAGTATGAAATAAAATTGTGTTTGATTTGAAGCAAAAACCAACACAGAAACAAAAACGAAATACTTAATGCCAATTATCGTTTTCGCACAATTTCTTTCGTTTTTAAAAAAACGAAAGATCGTTTTTTTTGCTTCGTTTATTGAAGAATCTGACCCCTATTAAGTTTTATTTTAACTTGGACGCAAATTATGCATTGCCTAGTTCTGCACTGTAGTGACGAATTTCACATAGAAGAAACATCGTTTATTGAATTCGTTCAGAAAATGGAATTGAAAGAAATGTAAAACACTTAAATTCACTTTAAGAATGTGAGTTTGCAAAAAGTGAAATGCGGGAGAATTGACAGCATCTAACTTGGTTCAATTGACTTTTCTTTATTAAAAGCATTCATAAGACACGCGATTGAATCTAACGTGTCCACCCACCCTGATTGCGCACTTTTCGCTAAATACTACACAAGGCTGTTCTGTTCTCATTTAAAATGCGAGAGGCAACCATCACAACACAAGTTTAATAGTGTTGTTAGCTATTTCCTTTTACTGCACCTTGTAGAGTTTGATTCTTAATTTCTTAAACTTAAAAATAAAAAAAAACTTTTTTTCTTTTTTCAATTACTGTTTTAGCAGTAAATTGTATAATTAATTATGTGAAAGTTGTTCTGTTCATTCTAATACAATTATAGAAGGACATTCCGAACAAATTCGTTTAAATAAAAAATATTACATAATAACTAATACTATTTTGAAAAAAATGTTTGCGTTAAGTAATTCGTCATTGTAACGCATAGAGATAAATATTAAATGAAATTATAACTCTCATCGCATAACATACGCTGTAGTAGAATTGTCAAACTTTGTATTAAAACTTAATGCCCCGGACTCAACATCTTTTCATTCTTCTTCAGCTGAAGCTACTTTGAAATTTGTACCGAAAAGACTATTGCATACGGCAATGGCGACATTCTTACGGGCGACCTTTTTAGACCGGCCCACTCCAACGAATTCACGTTCGTCAACAATAACTTTAACGGTCTGGGCAGGGTTAGCAACATCTCCGCTATTGCCACAGTCTGTGTAAGTCAAACGAGGGCGCATCTAAGAAAAACAAAGAAATTTAAAAATTATTGGTTTTGAGAATTTTTCAATTGATTTATTTCTTACAATGCACAAGAGTGTAGCTGGATGCATGATTTCCCAGTTAGGTGGCAACTCATTACGACCAACGGGCTTCTTTGAAGCAACTGCATCTGAGTTTTGTTGTGAATTATGGTTAGGTTGAACCTGATGGAACTCTGGTACATGGAAGCCCTCATTTTCCCAAGCAGTAAACAATTTGTACAGAGCAAAAGAAGCTAGATTAACCATTGGTACTTCATCAGTTTCTTCAGCAGATGCATTCTCATCGTCACCATTTGTAGCTAAAAAAAAAACAATAACCATTTTTATGTTTGACCATTTAGCTCATTAGAAACAAAAAATTTACCGTCATTTGATTCACCAACGTCCATTGGTTCGGAAGCCAACTTTTCGCGGGGTTTTTGCATCATCTTCTTAATAACAAAGTCACGCAAAGCTTTTTCACATGCATTTGTTTTGGCGTTGCCCTTAGAATTTCCTACGCCTTCGTATTGGGAATCGTTAACTGTTACCAAAGCTGTAAAGCCGCCTTCCAAGTTACTGTTGATAACAAAATCTCCAATTTGAATGCCCTTGATTTCATAGAGCGCCATAAGAGCATTCTTGGGTAAGATAACCTTGCGCAATTGACGATTTTGACGAATCTTCCTTTCCTTGGCTCGCACTACAATTAAATGATATTTGTTTTAACCTTTGTATGCCATGCATGCTTAGAAAACTCGATCTTCTCACTTCCGAAATTTATTTTTAAAGTACAAATCTGTGAATTGAATTTACCTGAAGGCTTTTTACGAATACCACCGAAGATCTTCTTAAAGAATGGCTTACGGGGGCTGCCACCATTTTCCTCGGACAGCTCACTACCTTCAGAAGGTGCTACTTCCATTTTCTCTTCCTTCTGAGCAATGATTTCAGCCACAATCGGTTTTTCTTCGAGGACTACAGCAGCAGCTGCGACTGTTTTTGGATCCTTCTTGAGTATTGGCTTCAATGGTGTTTTCGCTGGAGTAGAATTGGGTGTGCCAGTTTGTGCCTTGAGTGGCCGAGGAGTGCCAGGAAGTTGTGTCACAACTGGCACTGGATCCTAATTTGTAAATTAACAAAACGCCAATTTAGTTATTTTTTTTATGAGAGTGACACAGTTGTAAACATAACAGACAAAATATTGCAGTTTTCAAACTCTTCACTTTTTCTCAACTTAATGCAATTGTCGAAAACCTTGAAATTTTGCAATATTTTGACACAAATGAGTTAATGTTTACCATACTTTTGTTACTTTCATTGAAAATGTAATTATATTTTTTTTTTTTTTTAAATATCACAAGAAAAAAATATATGAAACAAAACGCGTTAGACTAAAATGACATAAATTTAAACTTATGACAATGAGTGTGGTTAAATTAAAATTTGCTCTCTATTCTACAAACCCCATTTGGCTCCATGGTAGATAGATAAGAATCGAATCTTTTGGAAAACCCTGAACATTTTGTTTCCACTACTTTTGAAGAAAGGATACACACATGCATGTATACACACTGCTGTTGGCTCACATTTTCCTGGACAACTAGCAGAAGGCAGGAGCAAGTCAAATCGTTGTTTATAATTCGTATTTCTCTGTTCCAGTTTCCATTGTTTAGGAATAGATATGGACATTTCTACAGCCAGGACCCAAACGATGTATTTATTATTTTTTTGTTTTTCGTTTGCCTTGGACTTATATAATTGTTACAAACTATTTACCCATTAAAATCGACTTGCTGTTGTGGGGTTTTTACTCATTTAACGCTCAGTGAGTTTATTTGCTTTTGGTTTAAGCAGGAAATTCATTGAGATTGTAATGAGAAAAGCCAAAGGTGTTGTATTTGTTGTTGTTTAAGGAAAGTTGATGATGTGTCATTTACAGACACGAAAATATTTTGTTTTCATCGATAATTGAATTTTAACGGATAAATAACTGGTTAAAATTATATAATTCTACATGGAGTCCGATGTTTGTACAGAAACAGTAATATACAATTTCGTTTGAGGTTTGAGCAAAGTAAATGAACATAACTACAAGAAAAAATGTTTTTTTTTTTTTATTTGCATTTCTGCCAAATATCAGGACCAAGGCGAGATATTTGTTGCTAAAAATTATATAAATAAACACAAAAAAAAAAAATTAATAAAAATGTTACAATGATAACGATACAATATTTTTGTTTAGGTAGGTAATATTAATTGCTTAATATAATGTGTAGCTTGTCAGATAATAATTAGTAGTACAGTATAATGAACAATTTTTGAATTCTTAAAAATTCTATTAAATTCAAATTGATTGATACCTACATACTTAAATTATGGTTTAATATTTGCGTACCATTTATTTTGTGAATGCTTGTTTCTCCTCGGTATCTTGTCTTACCTTCATAAATACACAATTAAAATGGAATGTAATGTCCAAAAAATAAAATAACCCCTATAACTAACTAAACTTCCGGAAGGGGTATGTGGTCGAAAAAATTAATTTAAATTTGGTTATAGCAGAAACACTTTCAGCATGCCTCACATTGCTAGACAGACAGAATAGCGAGATAGTAGGTATATTATGACGTATGTAATAATGTTCCAATATTATTTAGATCACAGCAAACTAACAAAAATGTACTATGTAAATGCTGTTGCAATGTGTCTGAAACATGAAGTGAACGACGTTTTGCAAACCTACATTATGGTCAAGTAGGTATACATAAACAGTTTTAAGTAAAATTATAAGTAAATGATTCTAGCAGATTACTGCCAATATTATCAATAATAAAAAAAAAAAAAACATAATTGACAAACGTGGACGTAGCGTGATTACCTTTCAATCGAAGAAAAGGCGTTTAACAAAATATTCTGCAGATTGAAGGACGACACTGTATCTACATACCTACCTATCATTTATTTGAAAATTTACCCTCAAACATTTATTGTGAAATCAATTATATGAGTCATATTGTAACAGATTGTTTTTCCTTGACAATAACCAAACAGATGAACTATATTTAAATAATAAAAAAATAGTTTACTATGTAAGTACCTTTTCAGTTTACATAATTTACGCAAAGGGTGGAAAACATGGCCGACCTCATTAAAAATTCATCTACAGATACACACAAATTATCGACTTTTGTTGGTGCATTTGTTTTTAATCCAAAAATGCAAAATCATAGAAGTTTGTTTGGAATCTTAAATTCTGGAACACTTATTAGAGTTAAAAAAAAAACAAAAATTAAACTTAGTTTCAAGTTAAGATTCAAGATATTTAAAAAGATACGACAATCGATTTTTCACCGGCTACTTGATGTGTATGTAGAAATGTGATGTATATACTGTTTTTTTAAGGAAAAACCCAAGCATTCACAAAAAAAAAAAAACTATTTTTATGTGTTTATTAAATAAATTCGTAAATATTTTACTTACATTTCCTTGAACAAAGTTTTGGTTAGCTCTTCTTGCACGATTCATATTTATTTTATTTAAATTGAAATGTTATAATTTTATTGCAAATGTGGTTTAAGAAAATGTGACTCAACACACCAACGAACGAAAAGCGAATAAATAAGAAAATTTGAGAAATTCAAAATGGGCTCCACCGCATTACGGGAAATGACAAAAGAGTGAGTGAAACAAAAACAAAGATTGAGCTTTTACCCCAGACATCAGCAAAAATAAAAAAAAAATTGATGGCAAAATAAAAATGGCAGCTCTGTAGTTGGAAGAAAGTTAATAGCATGATAAACAGAAAACAAGGTATGCTCATTAAATTGTTGGCAGTTCGCCGGAACGTCAGTTATGGATTTGCACAAAACATTTTTTTGTATTAAAAACAACAACAATGAAACTGAAAAAAACTCGATTGTCAGCATCGGAGATGACTACTACGTCATCAGTTTTCCAAAATGGCGACGTGGCGTTCATAATAAGCATACCTTGTTTTCTGTTTATCATGGTTAATAGTTTAAAAATTGAAATTAAGGAATATTCAGTGCTAAAGCAGTTGGTTATCAACTAAAAGTTAATAAGGGTATTCATGTAACGATATAATTTTCCACTTTGCAGAAAAATATAAATTTCCACACATGATCACCCCATTACAAATATTTGCGTAAACGTGGGAAACAAACAGCTGTTTGTTAAACGTCAAAAAGTTTATCAGGTTTGTTTCTACGGTTTCTGCTTCAAATTTGTGAGATAAAATTCTATGCCTTGCAAAATATTTTTCTCATACAAATTTTGACAATTCATTGGTTTCTATGGTTTCTAAGGTTTCAATGGGTTTTCCGCGATTAAATGAATACCCCTAATAAATTTAAACTGATGGTATAAACAAAATATACACTTTTTTGCAAAAATTCTGTACTTGGTAATTGTTGTTTGTTTACATTCTTCTAACAAGTTTTACCGTTTACGTTTTTTTTTTATATTTGTGTGAAAGAGAAGCGACGAAGACAAAAGCGTGAAACAGATTGTACCAGCAACAGCAACAGCACCGTCGACTGCGATAGGGCTTTTTTAAAAAAAAGCAATACATCTCTGTTTCATTCTCTCTCATAGCTTCTGAACGTCAAATCGACACTGGCCCACGGACGTTTAAATAAATGCTCGAGAGCATTCTCGCCAGTGTGAACCCCACTTTTGGCTTCTCTTATAAAGGCTTGCCCAAACCAAAGGGCGACAGTGCGACACGACAATGCCAAAATTTATTTACACAGCGTCATATGAGAGTCCCCACACCAAATGCGATTAAGCGCAAAACGACATGTGCGACACGATTTTTATATGAAAAACGTTTTGCGCTTAATCGCATTTGGTGTGGGGACTCTCATTATGACGCTGTGTAAATAAATTTTGGCGTTGTCGTGTCAGGCTTGCCCAAACGGCAAAGTTTATTTACACAGCGTCATATGAGAGTACCCACACCAAATGCGATTAATCGCAAAACGTTTTTCATATAAAAATCGTGTCGCACATGTCATGACGCACTGTCGCATTTTGGTTTGGGCAAGCCTTTAAGGCTTAAGGGGACACAACATATAAAAACTATATTTGTTGGGTAGAGAGAAAAATTCAAAATGCAGACATCTTCATAAATGCAGATTATAGGAAGATTATGGTGAAGACGAACATGTTCATCTGTATTCTGCATTCTGCCCCTCTTTCGTACTTTATAGTTTTAGGTATATCTTTATCCCTATCTATTTTGAAGTAAATAGCATCTGCGTCTTCGGTAATTGGCATAAATACTGATTTATTGACCGCGTTCACATAAAAATCTGAATCTGATACCTTTCTCTTGCTGTAATCCTATCTTAACTAACAGCTGACTGAAAAAGATTCGCAAATATACTGGTAGCGAAGGTGTCTTAGATAAGCTATTATATACGAATGTGAACGCGGCCATTGATTTATTTATTTTTGAAAAAGGTATGCACACCATATTCACTCCAGGTTATTTTATGACACCCTGTATGACCTAAGATGTCCTGTGGCATTTATATTTAAGGTTTATGATCGCTATTTTATAATCTGTGGCTCCTTTTCTTTTGTTGCCGTCCTCGTGTTTACGTACAGCCAGAAAAACAGAAGAGACAATAAAGCGGTGTACAGAGATACGTATATACGTATCTCTGATACGTATATACGTATCTCTGGGGGTGTATACAAAAATCGATCATTGTTAAAAAAAAACATAGCTTCAAAGTAGAAATTGAATAACTCATTAAAAAAAATATATAACTAGTAATCTGAATGGAAGAAAAAGCCCTTATAATTAACATAGCCACAATTTTGGCCAAAGACATTGCTTTTGACCAAAAGAACAATTTTAAATGTCCAATTCCATCATATCCTCCAGGCAAGCCACCACCTTTACTGCAGAGCGACGATGAAGCATTTGATTTTTTTCTTCGCCATCATCTGCCAAAATCACCCTCTACTGCTAATGTTATCACCAAAAGAAAATGCCAATCCAACGAAAAACAAACTGAAACTAGAGGTGCAAAAGTTGTGAAAACTAGAGAAGAACCTACGCCTGGTCGAATCAACCTTATACAAGATCTCACAGTTGATGTTTTTGAAAGCAATCTACATCTCAGCAAAACTACATTTCAGGTAAATTATTACCCAACTTAAGTTTTATAATTACATATTTTAAGAGAAACTTCTTTAGCAACTCTACAACTCCATCAAAGGACTCATCAAACCACTTCACACTAATAATACTGTGATTTCAAATCAAACTATCTTTTCTCTTGGTCTGTGGAAGCTGGCTACCGATGAACATTTCGAAGAAATATCGCGAAGGTTTAAAATTCCACTCCAAGCTTGTCATTTAATAATACGCAGTTTCTGGGGAGTGGTATCGAATAACAGCGACACCTTTATTAAATGGCCAACCACTCAAAGTGCACAAAAACTCCATACGAGCACCTTTCAAAAGACCGAGAATCTACGACAGTTCCGTAGTCTCTTTGGTTTGGTTTCCATAAAACGACTTGACATCTTTCTCGAAAGTGAAGATGAAGAAACATCAGTGATTCTTCAAATCATTTGCGATGGAGAACAGCGAATCATCGATATCTTTGTTGACTTTGCCACAAATTATAGTTTCATCGCTAGTCCTATTGGTCAGTCTCTAGAGCGAGAAGGTGCTGCCCTTCCCATTGGCTGCTATTTAATTGGTGGTAATAATTTTCCACTTAAGCCCTATCTCATTCGTCCGTTTGAATTGGAGTGCTTTCGGGACGAAAGTCGCTTCAATGAGCTACTTCGAAAAGCTCAGGCCATTTCTGATTCGGTTTTGCACAAGATGATGAGACGCTTTAATACACTTTATGCACTTGAAGCCAAGGACATGAGTGAGGTACGCAAGGTGCTTGAGACAATTTGTTCCTTGCACAACATGTGCCAGGAATTCGGGGATGAATGCATTCCAAATTGTTGGGAACGGAGTGAAAAGTGTATACTTGCATCAAAAGTTAATGAAAATAACCAAAACGGCAGGAAAAGAAGATTAGAAGTGATGGAGGAAATAGTAAGGCTTTAAGTGTTTTTTGTTTGTTTTTGAGATGGCAATTAATAAAGAAATGATTAAAATCTTAAAGTTATTATAGTTTTGTTTCGTCGATTTCAGTAAACTCAGTATCTTGCTCAAAAAGCTTACTGTGAGATACACTGATGATAGCAGCGGTCTACCAGCTCCCTTTCAGCACCACCCACAGAGGAATACCAAATTTACAAGTCTCTTACTCAAAAGGGCTACTCCTACTATGGGTATCGTTCGCTTGAAGCCTTGCCGACATTACTTGATTTTAAAGCACGTACGCCTACTATTGATGGCGTGGAAATGTAGTGATGCTAAATTTGTTTCTTTGGTTTATCAAAGTTTCCATGACCTTGGAAAGAAGGGCCGTCAGTGCGGTTGGACGATAATTTTAGGGGAAGGAAGATTCGTTTTTTCTTACTACAAATGCTGTTTTCCAACTATTTCTGAAAATTCCCGATAGAATAGGTAGACAAGCTTTCGTAGTGGTATTGCCAGCGCAGAAAAACAGCTCATCAGTCGGCAATACCATCTGGATCACCGCATTTATGAATGTTGAGATCTTTTTATGACTCTCAACCGAGCGAGTATGCAAAAAATATATGTTTCTTTGAAAAATATACACTGTTGCTGTTTGGAGGAAGTAGTTCTGTAAGGAACAAAGTTTTTCATGCCGTTGAAAATAACGTTAGATGTCATATCAGCTGATGTGTCAACATTTTCCATCAGGAAACGTCTGATGTCTACTTGTCGGATTTACTTGTATACAAGGTATATCATCCGTCTTTGGTCGATATAAAGAATTTTGCCATTTGTTCATCGACTTGAAAAGAAATTTATAATTCTAAAAGTCAAACCCACTTTTAAATACAGCTGCATGGCCTTAAAGTTTCATTGTAGGATAACAAACATCTCAAACGATACTAATTGCTTGTAATTCGCTAACAGTTAATATTTTAAACTAAATTATTACATAATAATCAAATATAGGATTGAATTAACATCAAAACATCAAACATCAGTCCATGTCTATTTGCTTATCTCCTTTTCCTTGATTGACTTTTCTAATCTTTCGAATTCCTTGTCTGCTATCTTGTCAACTTCATCAAATACTTGTTGCACTTCGGTTACTTCAGGAATATAAAACTGAAGCATATTTTCAACGCCATTTTTGAGTGTAACAATTGAACTGGGACACGATGAACAGGATCCCTTCAGTGCATACATTTTTTTTTATTGTTTTATGTGCTTTATGGAAAAATATTTACGAGCTTAAAATATTTACCTGCATTTTAAGTTTTACCACACCATTGTCATAACCCATAAAGATGATATCACCACCATCTTCTTGGACTGTGGGTCGAATTTTACTATCGAGAAGTTCCTTAATCATCATCACAGTGTCATCGTCATCTTCATGGATCTGTGTGTCTGAATTGGGTTGAGATGATTCGGTAAGAATGGGCAAGGAGCTAGCAAAAAAGTCCATGATAACAGCAAAGACCTCAGGTTTAATGACATTCCATTCAGCATCTTCGACCTTGGAGATTGTTATGAAATCACCACCAAAGAAAACCGAGCGAACACCCTCAATTCGAAATAGCAATTTAGCTAAGAGAGTGTTTGGTTAATTTTCATTTAGATACTATCTACATTACTTACCAAGGGGACTACAATAAGCTGCATGTGAATTGGGGAAATCCATGGTGTTTCCTTTACCCAGAACAGCTACACCGGGTAAAAATTTTAAACTATCAGGATTGGGTGTATCTTGAGTTTGTACAAACATTGAGCGAACATAATTCAAGGTTGTTTTTGTTGGTGATTGAAGAAGTGCATTTTGCTTATTGGAAGAACTATGCGGTGCATTGCGTATTACATTTCCTTGTGATATACTGCAAAATATTACATGTCATCACCGTATTTTATCAAATTTTAAATTTATAATACTTACACATTGGAAAAACGACGACTGATTGAATAAATAATTTGTGGATTACGAAGAGTTTTAATGAAAATATTGGACATTATTGAAAAGCAAAAGTTTATTTTTTCCCAGTCGCAGTCCGAAATTCACAAAGATGAGAAATTCTATGAAATTTCTATGTTCAAAAGTTGTCAAAATTATTTAAAAGGTTAGTTTGATTTGTGCAGAGAATTACATCATAAAATAGAAAAATAAATTTAGCCAATCCTTCAACGCGACATATTCGCTGCGTCAAAAAAACTTGCATCGATTCTTCCAAACCAACCAACGGGGACGCAACCGCTTCACATCACGAGACAACGAGAATTTAATAAGAAAAATGCTTATTTGCTTATGTGTGGGTACTTTCATTATGTGTAAATTAAGTTTGACAGATGCTATTGCACTGAAACCAGACCAACCAGAGCTCTTTTAGACTGGTATTCATCAAGCGCTTATAAGTTATGAGCGCTCATATCGGAGTTTTCGGGGTCAGTGCTCTCAACGCGACATGACAAATTGACACAACAAAGACAACCTAAGGCTTTGCGCAAACTAAAGTGTCGTACTGGTCTGCACCAAAGGGCCAAGGACTTTCATATGAAAAATGCTTTGTCGCTTGTAGCACTATAGGTGTGGGTACTTTCATGTGACGCTGTGTAAATAAATTTTGTCATTGTCGTGTCACACGACAATGTGACACTTTGGTTTGGGCAAGGCTTTGGGTTTGCTCAAACCAAACGTGACACGACATCATGAAGAAAAATGATTTGTCGCTTTTGGTGTGAAAATTCAGTGTAGAAAATATTTGATGTCGTATCCCACTGTCGCGCTGGTTCAGATTTCAGATAGTGCTCAAATTTCAGAAGTCCGAACTATTCTGATTTTATACACTTCAGTTTGACGTTTGTCTAAGGTGTTTATTTGTAATTTTTACTTCGCGCATTTTATTTTTATTTATTTTACGAAAGCGAATAATACCTGTTTTGTTTGTGTTTTTTTTTTAAATTTTAAAACAATAAATATTTAGCCAAAGTGATGAGATTAGATTAATATTAATTACACACATTCGAAAATGAGTACTTTCATGGGTGTTTTCGAGGAAGTTCCTGGAATTGCTGTTGACCGATTTGATGCAGGTTGTCTAAGATCAAAATTCCTTTTTCTTTCACATTGCCATGCAGATCATATGGTTGGGTTATCCGAAATAATTAATCTTAAGACTCCATTAATCACCAGTGAAATATCGGCCGTATTTCTCAAACATCAATTCCCGAACATATCAAAGGCCATAGAAACAATAGAAATTGAAAGTAGGTGGTGTGTTGTATACAAATATTAACCTTCAGTTGATTCTCACTTATCTATTTCGTATTTTTTTGTAATCCTAGCTCCACTTGATCTCAAATACACCTTGGATGGCAGAGAAAATGATTTGATTGTTACCGCCCTTCCAGCTAAGCACTGTCCTGGTTCAGTAATGTTTCTCTTTGAAACTGCCTCCCAAACGGTCTTGTACACTGGAGATTTCAGGTTTGACTCGAATATGTTCTTCTTCAATTATCCATTAGCTTAATATAAAAAATTTGATTAGAATTCTCAAATCCCACTTTCATCAATATGATTTACTGAAAAAAAAAACAGTCGACTCAATTCATTTGGATTCTACATTCCTTTCCGAGAAATTTTTTGAATTCCCCACCCAATTTGAAAGCATATCGGAGATTTGTTCACTTATTCATGAATGGCTGGAGATGCATTATGAAAATAAAATTCTCATTGAAATGCCAGCTCAATATGGTGTTGAGTTTCTATTTATTGCCATTGAACAAAGATTACACCAGAAAATATATGTTAATGAGAAGCAATGGCAGAAGTACGTTTATCTTCCTGCAATGGACAATTGTATATCACCAGACGCTAGTGAATGCAGAGTCTTTACAAAGTTCAAGGGTTTTTATAGAACAAAACCAGATTACCCGTTGAGAAGGTTACGAGTAATAAAGCCATCGGCAATGTTCTGGAAAAATTGGAAACGTGGCGAACCCATTGTAATGCAAATGGGTGACAAAAATGAGTATCGTGTTGCTTACTCCAATCACTGTAGTTGCTTGGAGTTGAAAGAATTTCTAGAGTTTATTCAACCAAAGACAGTTAGTTTGAATGTTGTTCCGGATAATTGTGGACTTAGCTATGCCAATTGTTTGAACAAAATTTACTCGCCAATTAACAAAGTGATTACGGAAGGAGAAGTAGAAAAACAAGATCAAATAACCTTTGACAGTGTTTTCTTTTTGCCGAATGCACCAAATGTAAAAAGAAATAATTCGGAAGCTAAGCTTCTACCAAAAAGACTGAAGTTATGACAAAGAAGTTATTTTTAACACTTACTGTTAATTCATTAAACTAGTATAGAATTTGTTTTAATAAAAAAATTGTTGTTAAAAAAATGTTGTTTTTGTTTATTTGGCATGGAACATATTCAACTGCCAAAATTAGTTGTAAAAAAAAGTCTATGGTTTAAAAATTTATTTTTTTAACAAACGATTGTGATTATAAACAAGATTTTGAAAACTGAAAATGTCAAAATGTTCAAAATCTAGTTTATGTGCGGTGTGGACGATTCAACGAGATAATCCACAGAAAAGGGGGCATCCGAATCAACGCATCCAAGTCGGGACTTGTGTGCTTCAGAAGAAGCGTAATGGCGACAGTCGATCAGCAGCAAATTGCAGAAAACTGGCCCTGAAGCTTCCAGACGGATCATCCATTGCAGCCAAGAACAGTGTGAAGTACCTTGGAGTCCACTTCAACGAATTACTGAGATTCAACCCACCCTCGAGGGCCCTGCTGAGGAAAGCCAACTTGACGTTCCATCGTCTGCATCACTTGATGAGAAGAACTGGACTGAGTCAGCCAACGAAACTCCTTATAAACAAGTAGCTGCTTAGACCACGCGTTTTGGGTTTAGACCAGTCATAGGGTAGAGCTTTCCAGTGTGGTACACCATCTTCAAGACAGCCATGAAGGAACTTCAACTATTCGAAAGGAAAATCCTAAGGAACTGCACTGGACTATTCAAGATCAACCAATTCAACCGACTTTTAATCAAAGTTTTTAATATTTATAATTAATTTTAATTCAGGAAAAAAATATCAAGGTATACTGTTAGGCCCCCTACGTGCCAACAAACTCTTTAAACTATCCATTGTATTTTATTATTTTAATCTTAAGTCAAATTGTAAATATTGTTCAATAAATAAGCTATAAGCTAAGGCTGCGAGCACAGTTCTCGTTCAGTCGTCAGTGTTCATATTACGAAACGAGCGGCAATTCAACGATACGGAAGTAATCACTAGTCACGGCAAAGAGCGATTATTTAAAACAAGAAAGGCGTTATAAATATAGGGGTGTTATGTTGCCAAACTAAACAAAAAAAATTTGATTTTAATCATAACAAATGAAAGCCTTACAATTAGAGATTGCAGTCCCGGGATTCGGGATCCCGGTCCATTTTTTGGTCCCGAAAATCGCAAGATTTGAACACTGCAGTGCCGGGATTTTACTACGCGGACGACGTATGCTTACTCTCTCATAGGATCATGGATCTCCATCAAATGACAACAAGGGTGGAGGGAGAAGCAGAAATCGTGGGGTTGAAAATTAACACGGCAAAAACAAAAATGATCAGCCTCGGAAGTAACTCATCCGTTCAAAACAATATTTCTGGACAACCGGTAGAGAAAGTAGAAGACTTTCAATATCTTGGGAGTTTTGTCTTTACCAAATGCGGAACCGAACAAGAGGTAGACAGCCGTTGAATCCGTGCTTCTGTATGGGTGCAGCACTTGGAAAATCTTAGCAACTGTCACAAGCAAGCTGCAATCGTTTGTGAATAGGTGTCTACAAAAAATCTGAAGGATTTTTTGGCCCAACCGTATTTCTAACGAAGAACTTCATAGAGGAACAGGTCAAGAATCCATTGACAGTACTATTCACAGACGTAAGTGGCAGTGGATAGGTCATACGCTTCGAAAAGGCAACGATTGCATGGCAGGTAGAGGATCGGGTCGGCCGAGAAGTACATGGCGCAGGACAGTCGAAAGTGAATCTGCACAGCTGGGGAAGAGTTGGAGAGAACTACGGTATATTTCCAGAAACCGTACACGATAGCGCGTAGGAGTAGTGGAGGCCCTATGCCCCTTAAGGGGATCACAACGTACTTTTTAAGGTCTGAGGACCTAACAATTTTAAAGGTAAAAGTGACTTCAAATTCCTCGTAGGCAGATTTTTTTCAAAAAAATTAGGTAAATTGCATCGTGTAATTTGAAGATAACGTTCCTTGTTCACTTTTCTTTTTTTGACCGCCAAAATTAGCAGCTTCAATTAATAACGGTTGTTTATTTGTCCTTTTCACAAAGGAACACAAATTTTTGGGATACATGATCGTTGAAAATCTGTTACTTTATCAATTTGTATCTAAGGTCTGTTTTAAAGGCTGTCACGAAATGGAGAAAAAAGAGCTTTACAAATATTTTACTACCAGCACTATTATTTTGACCGCAACTGTAGGTACCAGAAATCCAATATCCAATGAAAACACAATTATTATTTTTTTTATTTTATTCCTTTTTTTGTTTGTTCATTTTAACTCTAAAATCATTTTAAGATTAAGAATGACAGTTATTTCTCATGTTTTTTGTTGTTTTTTTTTCAGTTGATTTTTTTTCATTTCTTTTTTTTTTGTTTATTTTAAAATTCTATTACATATTCTTAATTACTTTTTATAATGTTTTTTTTTTTTCTTTTCCTTCATTCATATTTTATATTCCTCCATCATCATTAATAATTATTTTCTAAATTTTTAATTAATGGGAATTTTATTGATTTATTTTTCTGCTTTGTTTTTGTTTTTTTTTTCTTTTTAATTAAATAAGAGCGCGTAGTTGTTTGTAATTACTAATTATTTTTGTTAATATACGTTTCATACATATAAAAAAAGAATAATAACGAACTTTAAATTTAAACTTATTTAAAAAAAATAAAAATATTTTAAAACTAAACGGCTTAAATAAACAAAAATCACTGTCACTTATTTTCCATTTAGTGCTTTTGTTTCGTAATCTCGGGTAACTTAAAGAAAACAAAAATAAAATTGGAAAATAAGAAATTAATCTTCATGCTCGAATTCTGGGTGATTTTTTATTTATTATTTTTGTGTGTGTTTAAATAAACTTAATTAGGTATATGTATGTATGTTATGTGAAGGTTTTGAATTTACAGTTGGACTCCCTCCCTTCTATTGTTAAAACAAAAAAATAGATTATAGAGACACTATAAATTAATGTCTCTTTTGTCTTTGCATTGAAAGACAATTAAAAAAATACTGTTAACACTCTTTGTTTTTGTTTCTTGAGATTTAAGATTTTTTTAAGTATTTGTAGTTCCCCCTGAATAAATTTATTTTGTATATCTATTTGTATTTTGTTTTAAGGAACAGACAAGACTTTTTCTGCTAATTGTTATACATATTTTTTTTTTTGTAATGTATCGTGACGTGGCAGTTGATAAATTTGCAATTACTATTCTTCTTTTTTTTTAATCGTCCATGATTTCTATTTTGTATTTATTTTTGTAGATAATGAACCATTTTATTTTTGTTTTCATTGTTTAAAGCCAAATTTGTAATGCTACAGTTTTCTTGTTTTACTTAATTGTTTATTTTATATAAATAGGAATATTTCGAGCCTGAAATTGTTTCTTTTGTATTTTTTATTGCAAACAAAATTTTGTTTTTGTTAATCTTTTTACTTTATTGTTTGACATTTTTCAATTTAAATTTGCATATTTCATTTAATAATTAAAATCAAAAGAAATTTAAAGAACAATTATTTTTTAAATTTGGTTTAAGTTTTATTTAAACTGAAAAATATGAATCAAAACGTATAGCTAGACAAAAAGTAATAGTAAATTATACAACGCTTTGGTTTTATATCGTATCGTGTGTGAGACACTGAGAGTTAAGTTGATAAAATAAGTAAATAGGTCTTGTTCATTGTGTGAAAATTCATAGAAGTCAACAAATCCTGTGTATCACTGCCTTTTTGCTATGCCAATGCACAACATAGCTGATGGCGTAAATGCGATGCATCAACAACTACGCACCATGAATTGTATTCATTCTCTTTAGTTTGAAATTAGCGCATCAGTTGCTGCGGTAGTGATCACTTAAAGTGATGCATTTGTGAATGTTTGACAAAAGTGATTGGGCGTCATTGTGTGCAGTGATGCGATGATAAACATTCCATTCGTAACATAGATTTAATGGAAATCCAGAAAAAACAAATCGGCCCTGCGGAAAATTCTTCGACTTATACGAATTGGAGAATTTTTGCTCTTCTGAAGAATACCTCGAAGCGAAAATTCTCCGATTCGGATGAAATTAAAGAATGTTCCATCTTAATGAGAATTTTTTTGCAAATTGCAATTACGAAAGGATTCTGCGATTGCTTTCGCTGAAGTACACGTTATAAGTATAGGTATATTGCCAAATGCAACAAAAATAAATATTTTATTTCTGTCGAAACTAATAACGTTTTGCCTCCGTAGAATTGTCAAAAGAGAAAGCTTAGATACCTAAATAGAAGCCGTAAGACAAAAACGATTATCGTTGAACTAAAACGATTTTCGTTATACGTAATCGCATTTGAACGATAATGAAGTACATAATTTCAACAATATCCGTTTAGAGTACAAATTGTTGTTGTTCAATGAGAACAGTTTAGAATTGGATTTTCTTGCACATAAAACTGGGGTGACATGATACGGATTGCTTCACATAACTTGAAAAACTTAAGAGTTTGTTCTGAAGTTGTCGCATAATTCGTTTTGTTTTTTTATAGAATCTGGTCCCTGTTCTCCTCTATTCGATACAATTCTACTATTCTTTTATTTTCATTTTCTACAAAAAAAAAAGTTTATGTAATATATTACTACACTGATGCATTTCATTTCCAACAGAAATTTTCAATAGAAAATGACGAATTACCACAATTTACTAGCCCCGTCACCAAAGGTCAGCTTTATGTCAGGATAACAGCTATAGCATGCAAATGCAAACTAAGCTGACAATGGACATAAATCTAAGTTTGGTCTAGTAATTTTTTTTTCCAGTAACTTTCCGGTCGACTGGGTGTCATAAATTCTTCTGAGTCAATGAAAATGTCTGGGGAAATGTTTTTCCTACTCCAAAATTTCGAAACATAACTGGTACACACACAGTTTACCTCAGAGTTTATTAGTACGGGGAATAAGATTTTCATAATTTGCACTGCAAAATAATTTCAAGGGAAAGTTCACGATAGGAGACAAAATACCAGGGAATAAAATATTTCTAGGAAAACAAAATTCCTCCATAGATTCCTGATAGTTCTATTTCATGGACATCACAATTTCCAAAGTATAACAAACAACGTCATTTGTTCGTTACCATTTCATCGTCATTCCAAGAATATGTAATTTTTGTTATTTTAGTCACTTTTCACACTAAAATTTGTATTAATTCTCTGAATTTAAGCAAAACGCAATTCTTTATATGAATTTGAAAGATGAACTAATTTAAAAATTGCAAGTTAAGATGTTTAATATATCTATGCATGTTTTTGGGTTATAAAATTTTTTTTGAGATCTTTATTGGAAATTCATGAAATTAAGACATATGATTGATTACCTATAGGATTTTCGATGCAAATATTTCACCCATATTACGATTGTCAATTGATATTGATAAAAATTAAAAATTAGATATTTTACAACTCATTATGAATAGATCTCAAATTGAGAGATTGAGATTATTGAAAAAATTGTTAAATTTTTCAATGAAAAATGGCTCTAATTTCAATTTTTTGTTTGCAATTATCAATTTATTGATAATGAAATAAAACAATCATAATAAAGGTAAATGTTTCTATTAGCGAAAAATTCAAAAGGCAAAACAAATTCTACTATTCTTTACTTGCATTTTTATTGAGTAATTTACGAGAATCTCACGATATAACCACCAGAAAAGATGCGACACAATTTAAAATACCTTTTGTCTTTAATTAGATTAAATTACAACAATCCAACTGATTATTCAATTATTGAGATTTATGAACTGGTTATTTTTTTTTTTTAGAAAATGATGACTTTAGAGTATGATTTTTTTTAAAGGAGCCTCACTCGGAATTCCAACTTATCACATTAAAAGAAAAAGGCAAATGAGAGAATAGATTTACTAAAAAATCATACCAAAGTAAATAAAATTAAACTTTTTGTGTTGCCGCCATCGATCGCTAATATTTTTGCTTTTTGTTTGATGAAATGTTTTATAACAATAAGAATTGTTTTTTGGGGATTTTCTTATATTTCGGTTTGATTTTTGTTTTTTTTTGTTATTATTTAATTTTTATTTTTAATAGTTTGCATATCCCTAACTTGAAAATTTCCTTATTTATTTTATTTTATTGTTTTTTTTTTTTTTTTTATTTTTGTTACGTACAAAAAGACCACAACATTCACTGCTTGTCATCATACTTCACATATCATGTACATCATCTCACTTTATATTTATATTAAATACAATTTTTAGTTTTTAATTTTTTTTTTGTTTGCGAAAAGATATTTTTTTTTAATTCAAGTCGCCAGTGTAATTTTTGACTATTTTAATTTATATATATATTTTTTTTTTTGTTTGTTATCTATGTACAAGTACTAAGAATTATGTAAGATCTTAATTGTTTATACTTATTAGCTCAATCTTATATAAATCATTTTTATTATTATATTTTTATTTTGTTTTTGTTATTTTAAGTTCTTAGTTTTTGTGTTAGTTATTTACATATTTTCCATTCTTTTACTTACTAGTTTTTTTTTGTTTGGGGTCTTTTGTTCTTTTCTTAAAAAAAAATTACCATTCTTGGAAATAAAATATGAATGTAATTAATTTGAGGGAAAATGTGACGAATGCAAAAATTCCAATAAAAGGCGGACTGGAGAAAATAAATTAAAAACAATTTTTAATTTTGTGTTTCACTTTTTTTGTTTATTTTGTTTTCATTTTTGTTTTTTTTTTTTTTTATTGATATCATGGGAGAAAGAGGATGTCAGATTGTTTATATTTTGTTTTAAATATAAAAAAAACTTAAATATCCAATTAAAGGTATAAAAAATGAAATAATTATTCTTTAAACGTATTTTTTGTTTGTTTTTGGAAAAATAAACTTATCAAAAAAATTCTTGTCGCTGATTTTAACTTACAATCATATTATCGTACATTAGCATTGTTTTTTTTTTGTTTTTATTTACTTTTTTTTTTATATAACTCTTAAATTATATATAAATTTAATTTATTATTTTTTTTTTGTTTCATTTTACCAGCTTTATTATATTTTACAAAAAATATTGTTTGTTGGTTTTTTTTTCTTTGTTCAGTTTTTTTTTTATTTTCTTTTTTTTTAATTATGTTTTAGTTTAATTATTATTTTATAATTATTATTTGTAGTAATTTAAGTAAATTACGAACTTAAGTCTACTGATTTTCATCGTCATCTCCGTCACCATCATCATCATCATGGTCGTCATGATGCTGCTGCTGTTGTTGTTGTTGTTGCTGTACGGCAGCAGCAAGTAACGCAGCTTTTTGCGCTGCCTGCGCTTGAGCAATCATTGACGGCGCCGATAATGGAATTTTCCCACTTTGTTTGTAATCTGTCATTTCCTATAAACAAAAATAATAAATAATTAATGTTAGTAAAATGTTTGTTATAATTAGGTAAAAGAAAACAAAAACCAAATGAAGCCCAACAATTCATTTATGAGCTTTGCTGTGAGGTTAGCGTTACCGCAGACAGTAATTTTTTCTTCAATAAATAGACCTTCGAGACCTACGACACTCGAGGAGAGGTGACAAAAAACTCTTACAGGCCATAAATCGCCTTTCCCCTTATTGAGTTTCACGCTAAAAAAAATTTGTGTGCAACACTTGGTCGATATAAGTTTTAGGGTAGCAACCCTAAATTCCTGAGTAGCTATTTATAATTTATTTTTCATTTAATTTTTCGAAATATCATGTTTTTATTTTATGTAATTTAAAAAAAGGTGCTGCGCTCGCCTGAACGGAGGCAAGTAGACCCCTCCCACACACACAATTCATTTTTCTCGACTCAAGGACACCTGTTGTACGTGTACACTCAACTTACGCTATTTAGCTTTTTGTTGAATTATATCTAAAACAACATAACATAAAAAAAATATTTTATAATCGCGGCAGCCCTATGATCGCAAATTTTTGCCAAGGAAATAATAGTTATCTACAATTATGTGTGTAATTTATAGGTAAAATCGATAATTAAACGAAAATTTACTTCATAATACATGGCCATCCTTATTTCCTGTAGGGGTATGGTGCGGCAAAATTGCACGTTTGGCTTATTTCGTCAACAAAATACATATACATACAAATATATAACTTTAAGTGTGCAACTCGATGAGGGTAGGGCAATTACTTAGGTCCTGAGAGATGAGTCCATTGTGATCCCTCTAAGGGGCATAGGGCCTCCACTACTCCTAGGCGCCTTCTTATTCGAAGAAGGGCACGGTAATGCATGGCGTAAATTTTCGTTTCTTGTCTTTAATGCTTCAGTATTATATTGACTTTAAAGGTATAATAGAAAAAAAGTTATTGAAAACGATATTATTTCAAAAAAGACCGAAAAGCAGCTTTCCTTTCTGTCGTACTTACAGATTGCCTAACTAATCGGCATTATTTCCCAAGTTTTTTGGATAGGCAGAGTTTTTGTTTTGTTTTATATTAACTTGAATCGTCTTAATTGAACATTGAAACACAGAACTAGTCAATTTATTGAACCATTTCTTAATTAGGGAAGATGATGCATTTTTTTTTGTGAACACCAAAAAATGCAGCTGTTAAATAGTCGGTTTAGTAAGAAATCAAATCTGAACATAACTAAGCAGTCGGTTAGTGTACAACGCGGTTCGCGGTGCACTGTGAACGTGCGTTTCTTCTACTTTTTGGGTCTTAATGCTACTTCAATACAGGTAGTAATCCCACGATGGGGCAAAACGTAAAAAAGCTGGGATTTAATAAAAAATCCTTAGTGTTTTGTTTACTTTCGAAATTATGTTAAGTCTCTTTGCAACAATTCGGTTCCCTGTTACTCACACGGAATCAAATTTTTGCAAAGAGACTTGTGTACATTTTTGCTAAAAATTTTCGATAATTTAATTTTTTTAGACCGAAAAACAGCAATGACATGTTATGGTTTTGTTTGTAATGAAGACGCCAACGATCGGATAGCCAGGTAGTTAAAAAAAAATAATAGTACAAAAAATTCTATTGAATTCTATATTTTTGTTTTTTTTTTTATTACAACCAGTTTAATTAAAATCGTTTGAGCCGTTTTGCGCCGTACATCCAAGACACTAAACTTCAAAAATATTAGTAATACTAGGCGCGTCCCACAAGGAGAGATCTCTGAGGGCTCCGAGATTTTTTAAGTGAGACAAAAAATCTCAGCTGTGAGTTTAATGTATTTTGCGGAGATCTCTGAGACGAAAAAAATTTGGATTCAATTTCTCATAGATTTTTAAGTTGGTGCATATTGACTTAAGCAACTAGAGTTCAAAAAAGGGTCATTGATTAGGGAACAGTCAGAGTTTTTTTTTTTTTATTTTGTTTTTTTGAATCATTTAAAAAAAAAAAATGCCGAAACCAACTAAAGACAAATGGTACTTTTTTTAAAAACGTTGAACCATATTGCTTCCCAATAAGATTAGCCAAAAGCGGGTTTTGAAGGGTGTCTGGTCAGTGGCCTGCCCAGCCCATATCATGTTATGAACGCAAACAGCCATCGGACTTGCAATCAAAACTTCCATAATTTGTTTAAGCTGACAATTTTTTCATGGCAATCTTCTCTGGATCTTCCAACTGTATGCAAATTAAATAGTCAGGGACGAATTGAAAGCAGCTCCGAATCTTCTTTATTCTGTTTTTTATCAACTCCGGGATAACCAAATTTGGGGGTTATTATTTTAATTGAAGAAACACAACGCTACACTATTGTAGGCGTATTTTGCTAAATGATTGAACGACGTATGTACATATGTATGTACATGATAACTTGTGCCTTGTGCTACACCAATATTTTTTCAAAGAGAAACCCTATTTCAAAGATTAATAAAATTTAATATGCTCATTAGAACTTACCCTTTCATAACGCGCTTTATCCTTTTCAGCCATTAATTCATATTTCTGTTTTGTCTCTGGCTCAACATCGGACCACTTTCTGCCTAATTCTTTGGCAATGTCTCCCACTCCGTACTCAGGATTTAGAGCTTTAACTTTATTACGTTCGTCATTACAAAACCAAAAGAATGCTGATCTGTTTCCGAAATAAAACACAAAAAAAAAAAATTAATTAGCATAAAATAAAATAAATATAATTTTTGTTTTGTTTAAATTTTAAAATACAAATTCTTTCTACGAACTCACAATGATCTTTTAGGTGCATTGGGATCCTTAATTTGTTTCCGTTTCTTTCCTCGTCCAACAACAACGCCCTTAGGAGGAACATAATTTTGCATTTCGAGGTCATATCTCTGCTTGTCTTTTTCGGCCATTTCATGGAATCGTTTTTTCTCCTTATCCACCATTGTCTGGAAATGTGGGAGTTTATATAAGTTATTTGTTGCTTTGGTTTATCTGTAGCAAGGAATAGCCTTGATGTTTTTTTTTTTTTGTAGTTTGTTGGAAACATAATTTAACATAAATTCCCCTTTTGAAAATAAGTTCAAGTCAATAAGATAATAAATTATATATTATTATATAGATTATTTTGAAAATTGCCAGTACCATTGAAATAAAATACTGGATGCATATTACCAGTCAGTTAAGGCTAATAACTATAAGATACAGAAATATAGAAATATTGAGGGATATATGTAATCAAATTTTAGAGTCTTATAATAGGGCTTTTTAGCAAACAGTAATATATCGCTTTCACAAACGTCAAACTCTCAATTTTGACGAACTTGACATCTGTCAAGTGTCGTTTTCGGCAAAGTCGTGGATGTCATTTTTGCCTTTGGCAGATTCAGCCAGACTGTTATGAACATTCTGATGCTGCAGGCTATGACCGGAACTGCAGAGAGAGCAGACCGCGTGCAAAAAAATGCTCGAAAGTTCTATCAAAGGGTGAAGCGATCTACCCAATGATATCAGCCCAGTATACAGGCCAGCCGTGATGAAAATGGGAATACCGTAGGAGACACGCAAAACACTTTTCCCAAATTGCTTAACCGTGAAGACAGCTAACAGTCCACTGTTATATAGAACAACTCATTAAATGGCGATATCCAAATTTAAATCGCATTAAGCTGCTGGTTATTTGAGACAGCGGGAGATGACTTGGTCAGGAGCATACATACAACTCTTTTCTACAAATTGGTCAGAGGAAAGCATGTCCATGAATGGAAACTCGGCATAATGTGTCCACACTACAAGAAATAACATTTGATGTACAGTGCCTACTACAGAGGTATAAGACTTTTCTTATATGTCGGCTATTTTGTGTATCCGCCTAGAACATTTTATGAACGACCTGATCAAACCCTATTAGTAAGGGTTAGACGATATAAAAAAAACCCAAGAATACCGAATCGATACACAACATGTCACATCTCGACATCCCGTCCCTGCCAAACTTGTTCGCTTGTGCGGGATGACAATGGAGATTTTTACCAAATTGTCAAACTAGATACTTTGGTACAGTGACAGTTCTCACATGAAAAAAAAATATAAGCAATTTTGATTTTTACTGTTGATTTACTTAAACGTCATTGGGCCAGAGTGTCGATTTGACGTTTAGAAGCTATGAGACAGAATGAAACAGAGATGTATTGCTTTTTTTTTAAAGCCCTATGGAGAAATCTCGTTGCTGTGTCAAAGTCGGTAAGGGAGAGAGAGAACGAATCGAGCTGTCAGTGGAGCACTTGAAAGTGTTAGGCGCGTCACACAAAGAGAGATTTCTGAGGGCTCCGAGATTTTTGAAGTACGAAAAATCTCATCCGTCACATTCATGTATTTTGCGGAGATTTCATAGACAACAAATTTTTGGATTCATTTCTCAGAGATTTTTTTAATTGGTGGGACGGACCTATTGAAACGGAGGCGGCGAAGGAGTGTGGCTGTTAAGGAGACCAAAGAAAAGTATTTGTTGTCATCAAGAAGTGACCCCCCAACACCATCGATTTTGGTCAAAACATCATGATGGGCAGTTGTTTTAACTTGGAAGTAGTCAAAGACTGTTTGCCTGGGATCGGGCTTATAACGCATTCAAGTAGTAAGGCCTTCTTTCAAAGAAGCAAGAAGGCCCTTTATAAGACATTAACCATCCCAGTCCTGCTGAATGTGACTGAGGCATGCAGACCGTAAAGTTCAAATGAAAACCAGCTGGGTTGTTTTGAGAAAATGATTCTTAAATTGATATTTGGCCAGTGTGCGTCGGTGGAGAGTGGAGTGGAGTAGAAGCGACAACAACGAACTCTACGGGCTTTACAGCGATATGGATCTTGTCTAAAAGTTGAAAATACAGCGATAGGGATGGCTAGGTCACGTGGAGCGTTTGGCCGAGATCCACCCTGGATTGTAAGTGCCTAACATGTCATGGACAAACAACATAAATGAAGAAAAGACGAAGTAGCATGTTCTTTAAGAAAAGAACAATTGCTTAAACAGTCTGGCCTCAAAATGTTAACTTCAGCCAATCATTATAGTACATACATAGTTCATGCTTTGACTGTAATACAAATTTTCAATCGAAGGTCTTTGAAGGAAGACGCACTTAAAATATTGATAGGAAGGTAAGGTAGGTTTTTCTATTTGCGTTTTATTGTTTATATAAAATCACTCGATTCAAGTTATACTAATTACAAATGAGTGACCTCAGAGTAAATAAAATGATGTAATTAATTGTTGTTGACCAAGACAACACAAAAAGTAATTCAAAGAGAACTCTTAAAACAAAAAACAAAAAAAAACCTTTTTGTGAAAACATAATGAAAAAAATAAAAGTAAACAAGATTAGTGCGTGGCAAGAGAGCTAAGCAAATAAAATAAAGTTCCAGGTTCATGGGCCCCACCGCCACCATAAACTGTAGAGGGTGGTGGTACACATCAAAAACGAAAGTAAGTCAAATTTTTCAATAAAAAAAAAATTACATAAATATGTATTGAAAAAAAAAAAACACATTTACACCGCACACACTTGGGCACGCAGGTTCATTTGGTGGAAAATAGAGAAGAGAATGAAAAGAAGAAGGGGAGCCAACAGCATTATGGTTATAAAATTCAAAAGCCCCAAATATTTATCCAATTTATATTTGCTAAAGTATGGGGTTTGGGAAGGGACATTGAATAATTTGAGTGTATGCAGTTTTAATTTTTTTTTTTTTTGCTTTTAGACAGAGGGACGAAAACGACGTCGACAACGAAGAGGAAAACGGCAATGTCTAGGGGGATATTTGCCACCACAGCATGTACCTACCTACCTACCGAGGAGAGGCAGCTGAAATTATTTCCCCCAACAACACAGCATAGTCAAGTCAGAGTAAAATGAAAAGGGGTATAGCGGAAATAAAGGAGGAAGAAGAATTCAACCAACCGAGGCACAAAATGACGACACGATGGCAACGATGGCCCAGCTCTGGCTCTCTACACAGCACAGCACAGCAACACAAACGAGTTTTGGTTCGTTCTGCTCATGGGCTTCAGTTTCAGTCGTCGTCGTCATTCGATTCAGCCAAAAGTGATGGTCTTTGGTCGATGGTGATGGTGATGGTGAAGAACGAAGGGAACGGCAAGAGTGCGGTGGCCAACGATGATGTTCACAAGGGGTAATTGCGAGTAGACCGGTTTAATTCCATACATCTTGCATTACACACCATCATATATACATACATATATACACACCAGTCATACCCATATACTATACTTATGTGTGTATTATGTACACGTATATGCCTGTACGTACATACATATATAAATATATTTATATTGATTGCTGTTGACAAGAACTGACAACGAGTGAAGCAGACGGCAGGGGTAGTTGGAAGCGCGGGTTGTTTTGAAAATTCTTTAATCTTTGCCAGCTGAAATTAAAGAACGACTCAAACTCAAGCGGCAATTTCTGTCTGTCTGAATTTCAAATATAGATGGCGTTTGACTCAATCACACTATTTCAGAACTGTTCGGAGGGTGCGCGTTGTCATCAAAATGCCGTCTTTCGGAAGTAGCGTTGTTATGGAAGTTTGTCCGGGACAAGGTCGAACATCTTTCGTATGCAATGAGATATACACACACGTACAGCCGTATATCTTTTTTGTTTTTTAAACACGACGAACCAAGTCTTGATTGTATAGAAATATTTTTAAAAATTCAAACTGTTACAATATTTTAGTAGAGTGATGACATTGAATTCGATACGGTAGCTATACAATCCATAAATATTTCAGGTTCAAAATGTAAAATATTTTAACGTAGATCCATGCAACAATGTCTCGTAGGGTATTTTAGTTTTTATGAACCAACTTAGGCCACAGCATGATGCTGTGCTTTATTGGTAGAAGAGGTCGTCATCTTGCTTTTTACTGCCTTCTCTTTTCAGCTGTATTCGTTTTGTTTTTGTTTTCCATAGAAAGTTATACTGCGCTGCTTACCCAACAACCAATAAAACACGGCTTGAATTGAACCCATGGATTGTCAACTTACATTTTACATTGGAAAACAAACTTTCAATTTTTTTACTTTGGGTCCTACCGGGAATATCCAGAGGAATTTTGTTTCCCTAGAAATATTTGTTCCCACGGAATTTTTCAGCGATCGTGAATCTTCCCTAGAATTATTTTCCAGTGAACAAAAAAATGTATGAAATGATAGATAAATTTTACTGGAAATTATGTTCCCGATACCAATAAATTTCGAGGGAAACTTTCCCTCAGCATTTACGTTCTCAAATTTATTACAAATGAAACCGTGTGTGTGCAAATTATTTTGCTATGAAAGTTCTAGCTGCAGATGTGTACTTTTTAACAAAGCATTTTTTGTTTGTCCTCGGTAGAGCTTAAATTTCAGAGATATTTTAAACTTTTCCATTCAATTAATATTTAAAGTAAGTTTATCATTCAGTGTTATTGGGTAACTATTTTGGTATCACTTTTTAGACAAAGATGTCCAAAAGAAGTTTCAGAGAGGAAACGATACCTCTCTGGATATGATGGTCTGCTAATTATTCCTCTGGTTTGTTAAAATTAGGTTTTAAAAATAAAAATATACTGTACAATACTGTCAACTACTTCAGCAGTTGTTGGCGGGAGTCGGACTCTTAGCCATATTTTCTATTCTGCCTTATCATGAATTTCGTGTCGCAGATTTTCTACGAATCCCGAAAAAAAATATCACAGACTCCATCGTAATAGAAAATCTCAGATATATTGGTATTACGAACGAATTCTATAATTGCTTTTTCGAGAATCGTAACAAATCTACGATACGAATGGAATTCATGATAAGGGCGTATATGACGAAGTGCCTTGTTAGAAATGGTGAACTAGTTCCTCGTAGGGATAACATAGATAATTCACCCAGCAAGTTCCATAATTGCTTTCAATGCGAACCAGAATTCTGAGAATCAAGTTAACTCCCCGGATGTAAAATATTGCGAATTTCATAATTGGGTGTGTTGTTATTTGAAAAAAATCACCAAATATTATTGATTTTTTTTTGTTATTGTTTGAATAAACTTGACTTCCAAGTGTGTAGCAAGTTTCATATTTATCAACTTTCAACCGTTGAACTATAAGCGACAAAGCTGGCAAAAAAAAAAAAATTTATGAAGATGTTAAAAAGGGGTAAACAGAAATACATTAATGAATTCAAAAATTAGACCTAGCGCACACAAAATTTTATCAAAATCGTTAAGGTCGTTTTATGGAAGGTACCGTAAAATAAACATTCAGCTCCCTGAAAAATCACTCAAAACCTCTAAAATAATAAAATCTCTTTAAGTATCGTTCAATTTTATTACATATGACCTTTATGAAAACGTAAAAAATGTACACACAGAAATTTTAATTAAATTTATTTTTTTTTTGTTTTTTAATATAATGGAGTGCAAAATTGTAAGTCCATATATTGTTGCACAGGCTACACGCTCGCACCGTCAAGAAAGACCATAATGTAAGTTCAAAGCATGTTTGAGTATCTCTTGGCTTAAAGTCAACTTGTTTTTTTTTTACTGGGAAAATGATGTTATTCAACATAATGACCTAAGCCGACTGCGATATTGAAAATAAATTGGTTATATGAAAATTCTTATGCGTTTTGAAATATATTTGGTTTTTTTGGCAGTTTGTGTTTATTAAGTTTCTTCAAAGAGTCGTATTGGAGCAAGGCTTTACTTGCTGACATGCATTGAGATCCAACCGATGAAATAATAATCTAAATGAAAATCTAGGAAAAGAAAATTAAAATCTAGGAAAAGAAAATTTAGTAAGGCAATGAACAGCACAAGAAATTTAGGTACCAGTTTTGAAAAAAAAACTGAACAACTGGACATTCTAGACGCTTTTCGATTACATATTTATGTTTTTCGTTTTTTTTTTTTTTTTTAGATTTGAGCGATTTATTTCTCTCCTAAACCTCTAACTCTTTTCCCAATAATTTCACACCCATTTTTGTACAAACCCCTCAAGTTCTTCCTCAAGGTCCCACTTTTATCCATATTAATTCCCAGCCAGAACCAGTAGAGTTAGCGCAGAGTCGTATTTGTTCGTGTTTTAAACATACATACACACACACACACCATCATACAAACACACATTGAAACTTAACCCTGGGGCACCATGATGCACCACCATGATCCTCCAAACACAACCAACGTCGTCGGTGCCGTAGCTCTGCCACCACCACCCAAAATTTTCAGCCCGCTTTTAATAAGTTTAGCTCGTTCTATCACTTTGTCGTCCCCCTTCCGTCCCCCGTTCTTTTTCCATCCCCTACATCATCATCTACGTCGTTTCACTCTGCAGCTCCGCTACTCTTTTGCCTACAACCGACGTCATCCATGTTGGATAAATTGCTCGTTCCCCCCCCCCCCCCCCCCTCAGACTTTTGCCAACCAGTAAACAATTTCCCATCAAGCAACCATCTTCAGTACCGTTATACTTCTCCTTCTCCCTTCTCTCTTTCATTTTCAATCTTTTCCCTCCTATCCGCATACTTCTCTTCTTATTCGCCAACCCTCTTAGCCCCTTCACCATTATATCCCGGGTGGTTTCAACTCATTTCAACCTAGGATGAAAAATAATGTATTTTAAAGCTCGCGCGCCGCGCAAATGTTCTCCATTGATTTTTTTAAAGGCAAGCTCGAACAGAGCAGCTTCCCCCATCCACATACCATACCCCATCATTCTCATTGCCACTCCAATAACAACAACAAAAACACATAACAATAAGGGAGGGAATGAGGATTAGCGAAACTATGGGTGGGCGCTGACGTGGTGCTGGTGCTCGGGCTAAGGAGGGTTGCTTGGTTGGTTAGTTTCATTTTGTTGGCTGGTGGTTGAATGAAGAGCATTAAGTCCTCAGTTGGTCCGAGTAAGGGTGCGGCGGCGGAGGGGGCGGCGGTAGTGGCAACGTCGTCGTTGTCGTCGTGCGTACGTGGTGATTCCCTTTACTTGCCACCTCTTGAAAATATAGTAGCACCCATAGAATAATCTTCTGCTATACCCTCAAACCACCAAAAGTTGGTTTTCCCTTTGCTCTGTGCTGGTGAATTCCTCTTGTATACGTGAGCCAAGTGCACTCAATTCCAGCCCCAAGTAATCATCCTTCCCTCCGACCGATGTGTTTTCAGTCGTCACCCTTGTTGTTGTTTTTTGTTCTTCGCTCTTTCATTCTAACTCTCTCTCTCTCTTTCGCTCTCTATCCCTATCTTTTTCAATGACATTAATTTTTTTTTATTCCTCTCCCAGTATTTTTTTCATATTCACTTTTTTTGTTGTCAATTTTTCTACCAAATACACTAAGCATTTGTTTATTTGAGTTTGGAAAAAGAAAAAAAATTGTCCCACAGTTTCGCTTTTTTTGTTGAATAGGTATGTTTATAAGTTTCATTCATAATTTCTCACAGCAACCCAAGTTTGACGAGACATCCAGAATGAGGCACAAGGACACGTTCGTATAGGATCATTCTTCGTGGGAAAATGGAAAATGTAATGACTTTTTTTTTTACACTTACACCATTTGTGCAAGTTTTGTTTTGTTTGCGGGAGCAAATTGGTCGATTTAATAACGAACAAGAATAGGAGTACAAAAAAAGAATTTATGTGGTTAGTTTGATGTTATGGGGATACCTACACATTCAGGGTTAACTGATAAGTTTTTTTTTTGTTGTTGTATAGGAGATGCGAGAATTTTCTTATTCTTAATGATTGGAATTCATGTTAGACAATCAAAACAATTTTTTTTTTTTTTTTTTTTGAAAGCAGGACAATGAAATTGAGACATTATGGGTCCCGTGTTTCAGAAGAATGTTAATAGCTGATCTATAAGAAGTATGAGCTTGTGGTGGTTGATCTGAAAAGTATTTGAGGCAATTGATATTCCTTTAGGTTGCTAGCCTATGAAATTTCATACATTCAATGCAACTTAACAACGTTTAAACAATTCGTAAAAGAAGTTGTTGCACAATTATTGTAAGAAGCTCGATCAAAAACAGCCATGAAGGGCCTTAAACTGTTTGGCAGGAAAATCTTGAAAATCTGAATCAGACTTTTCTTCAGCTCAAAGCGGCGGAAACAATACAAAAATCCACGAATCTATGAAGAAGCCCAAATCATCCCACTGGACAAGGAATCTGCTACTATCAGCAAAGAAACTTGTCGAAAGCATCTCCAACCACTAATACCAATGGACCAATCAACATCATCACCAGCCGAGGTACCTGTCGGCAATGGAAATCCTGAACGGGAATATTGGGAGTAGAGTGCATAAGAAATTCCCTGGGAATGTTTCTCTCGTAAGAATTTTGGGAACGTCAAAACCGAGGGAATATTTCCCCCGGAATTCGTTGGTATCGTGAATATATCTGTCATTTCATAAATTTTTTTGTTCCCTGGAAAATAATTTCCAAAAAAAGATTCAATTTCAAAAAAAAATCCCTGGAGATTCCTGTTAAGACCCATTAAAAATTTTGTACCCATGTAGTTATGCCTTCTATGTACCATCAATTCTAACATTTATACTCTGTCCAACAAAAATTGTCAGTACAGGTCTTATGGGAGAGATTTTTTCTTACAAAAGATGCCGGTTAGTGGTTGTATTCCGAAATCACCTACTGAAAAAATATACGCAACCACTGACTTACCCTTCAATTGTTGTTGTAATTTCGCATTGACAATCGAACATGCCCCATAACCTGCACCGTGTGCAGCCTAAGCCACCCTGATTATGTGTTCCCTCTTCGTATGTATTGAAAATAAGCACATTTTTATCAGAGTTACCATTCCCACGTTAATGCAAATCAAAGTGGATTTTTCTTTGAGTTGTGCTTGAGAGCTTTCAGAAAGTGTGCTTTTTTAAAAGATTATAAGAGCAAATTTAGGAATGGTTTTGTCGCTTTCTGTTTTCTGTATTTGTGGCTTTAAATTTTCTTTTAATGTTAGAAAAAAAAAACGCTTAAGTGCAGTTAAGAAGATTTTGGCTGTTTTCATTAAGAAAACAAGCTTCTTTAAGCGAATTTTAAATGAAGTGCGGTTTGAAAAGTAAAGTTGATTAAGTATTCTTCATACAAAAAAAAAATTTAAAAAAATACTCTTTAAAAAAGTGTTTATTTGTTTGATGTTTTATAATCAGTGCCAAGAAAAACTTATGAATCTGTTAAACTGGATTTTGATATCAAGTCATTTTCAACTTTCATATCTAAATCAATAGGTGGTTACTCTATAAATATATATCAGAGCTTTTTCGAAATCTATAATGTGCATTACGGAAACCCTGCAATATTTGCGCTCTCTTACACCTTAATAAAATTTCACAGCAGTCAGAAATGAGAAGTAAACGTCCTATCTTCTCTGTACTGAATATTTTTGTTGAGTATAGTATCATATTTTTTTGTCTCAAATCAAACTGTAAGTGGATTCCAATATGCATTTTAAGAAGCTCTTCTAATTCAGGTTACCAGGGTTTTGATATTTATCCAAATATCCGCAGAAGAAAGCGACAATTCAAAAACATGTTAGATGTGTTCAATAACGGCGAGACGGAGTGTAAGTAGGGCAAAAGAATCGGGAATTATAATTATTATGAGCATAAAAACATATGGGTATAATCCAAAAATCTTACACAAGACTACATGGGTTTGGCCAAATCGAACGAAACGACGACAGCGCTCCAACCAGGAAAATTTATAAATCTAAATCCCCAGGTTCGAACCGATATAGGTACTTTAATTTGTTTACGAGGAAGTAAGTATTGTTTCCCCACAACAATTATTTCTTACACCTATCTGTTTCGGTATTATTTTCTTAAATTAAATTTTGCAAAAATATCCCAAAACCATAATACAAAAAAAAAAAAAAAAAGATTATAATAAAGTCCAACAAGAAAATGACTCACCTTCCACCTTTCAGCGCACTTTCTTGAGAATTCGGCAAATATAACTGTCTCATCGGGATGTTTTTTCTTGTGTTCTTCTCTGCACGTTTGTACAAAATACGCGTACGCTGTCATTCTGCCTCGGGGTTTTGCGTCCGCTTTGCCACGAATCATTGTGCTGTGTTGTTTCTGTAATTGAATTTGATGTTGTTGGGGTTGAGGAGGAGTTTGTTGTGATTGATTATTGTTTTCACTATTTATTTGCTCTTGTAGTGTTGTCGTTGTTGTTGTTGTTATTGCTGTCTTTGTTATGGACGAAGTCGTTTGTTGCTGATTCTGTGTATTTTTTTTTTTCATTTTTAATCAATAAACAAAACAAGAAGAGATTTTTTGTTTTGATGAGAAACATCATCATTACATTTTTTGTGTTTTGTGCACAAAAAAAAAAAAAAAAAGTTTATTTGCGTTTGTCATTGTTTTAAGAACCAATAAACAAAAATATATATGAAAAAAAAAGAAACAATAATAGAGACAACTAATCTTTGTAAACTCTTATGAGCCGGAAGTGGATGTGATTGTTTTCATGAAGCGATACAACAAACTTGTGGTTTTATGTTTGCATGATAAATGTAAGTAATGATGTTGTATTTAATTTTGTCGACGGCACAGATTGAATGGAATTACAGTGTGTGTAACATAGAAGAACTAAAACAATTTAATTAGATGCAAAGTGGAAAACACTCTTATCTCTTTTCCCTTGTCTTGTTAAAGAATATTGATTAGTTTCACAAAACAACACGAATGTATATCAACAAGAACAAATAAATACACTGAATTAAATTTAAACAAATTTTTACTAAGACATACATACATACATACATATAAGTACACATAAAATTAATTATTTTAAATGTTATGAATTACATAAGAAATAGAAAATAGTAAATTTATAAGATAAAATCAATAACAATATGATATTTAAGTGCTCAAAATGTTAAAAGTTGCATTATGGAAAGATATGTAAAAGTTTTATAAGCTTGGTTTGATTCATCTTGAAAGTGGCAATTGGATTGGTTACTTATAATTTATAGTAAATAAAAAAAATAATATTGTGATTCAAAAACATAAAAATATTGATCTAGTAGAAAGATTATGGAAAGTAGAAAATAGTGTTCTACTCTTTGACTTGTTGACCAAGTTGCCAGGAAAGAAAACAAAATTGGAGGAACCAAATCTGCGCAAAACAGCATAATTTGCGAAGTTTGGCAACAACATCAAATTAAAAACTACCAAATACTGCTAAACTTGGCGTTTTTGGACGGGTGTGTGATTTAAAACATAAAATTGAATAAATTTAAACTTAAGTTTTATCTTTTATTGAATTCATATTTTGTTTTTACAATAACCTATGGACAACTTTTAATGAACTTAAAGAAAATAACTGTGAAAATGACACTGCCTATTCAAAAAAACTGAAGCTTATTTATACATTTTTGTATATTTATAAAACTTTTATTTTTTTTTACTTGAAAATGTTGAATTTGATTGAATCACAACTATTTTATAAATAGTGTAAAGATTGTAGTGTAATTTTTGTCCAAATATTAAATATGCGGGTCAATCCCGGGATTTGATTTAAAATAAATTGATAAATACTCAAATTTGGAACTTTAAAACCTAATTAATAGAAAAGTCCAACAACTTTTCGGAAATATTTACCAATTTTATTTCAATAAACAACAGTTATCAAAACTTTTACCAATTTAATAATAAGATAGATTTTTATCAACTATCAATTGAAAGTGGACAATATCAATAGTGTTTTTTTTTTTAATCCCGTAATAACGGGATTTGACATTTCTACATTAGTTTCAGGATGGAATACTCTAGTGCCAGGCCACAGACATTTTTGGAAGTTGTAAATATCGCTAAGTTGCGTTTTTAAAAGTGTAAAATTAGTTTTTTCTTATTTCAATCCATTTTTACTTGCTCTATAGGGCAAGTACAGTAGAACAGTTCGAAAAGATGAACGCCACCAGTTAAAAAAAATATCTGAATAAGTCGTGTTTTTTTTCTATTCTTATGATAAACAACTTTTTAATTTTTGTTATGTTTTGTTAAATAAAATGAATTACTGATAGATGCAAGGTTTTTATGTAAAACTATATGTTTTACTTAAACCAATTCTCGATGCTTGAAAAAATGTTTTTTTTATCTGTCCATCTTTTGGAGATCCTAATGTATTCTTTTTTTTGTTAATAGCAGGAGAGCCAGCAAACACTTTGACTAATCTACTAGCCGCAATTCTGAAATTTTGTAATTAATTTGGCAATGCCATTTAAGATAAAAGGCTTATTTAATTTAGTTAATTTACAAAAATATATAGGTGCCTACATATAAATACATTTTTTCAACGTAATCGATATTTTTAATTTCTTTTTCTGAATATACATACATAAAAAAGTGGATCACGTCAATGTTTCAGTTGAGCGATTTTATTATGCACATAATGTATTTGATTTATTTTTTTCAACATAAAAATCTGAATTCAGACGAAAAAAAAAAAAACAAAATGAAAAGTACGTCCTCTCTATAAACGAATAAAAGTATGGGGAGTGATATGATAATTGAGCCATTCAAAAAAATATTGGTCGCCGTACAAATAGACAAAAATTTAATGAAATGCATTTCGTTGGTATGTTATAGTTCTATAGAATTCAATTGAAGGTTTTGTCAAAATCTTTCATGATGAGAAACACAAAAAAAAACTAAAAAAGTCAAAAGTCAAACCATTGTCAAGCATGATCTTATGATTGGGTTACATTACCCACATCTCAATTGGATACCAGGTACCATCACTTAATCGATTTTCTTTCTAGATAACGATGCCAAAATACAAGAATAGCCCAAGCTAAAGGTACAAGTACATTAACTGCCGAAAAATTCCAACTGAAGAATTTTGAATGCAATTAACAGGATAGATCATAGTCACGTCGGTCGTCGTGTTGAAACCCATAAGAGCAACAGAATAACTTATTTCATTAACTTACTCATGGTTTTCAATAAGAAAGTTATGTATACAAATTAAGATAATAAACAACCAGCTAGAGGAGCGTAGGGCAATGATGACCACGGGGTAAAAAGGACCATTTCAAGAATGAGAAAGAAAATAGTAAACGTTTTATTTCATGTATACCTACCTAACCTACTGTCAAATATATTGACTTCAACTAAATACTCTTTGGTAAAGAAGCGATATTGATGCTTCAAAACACCGAAAATAATGTTTTTGTAATTTTCTAATTTAAAACGCGAGAGCTGATAGAAACATTAAGGGTATTCATGCAACGACATAAATTTATATTTTGTGTAAAAAGATAAGTTTGCGCAAAAGGCAGGACCTTTTTATTCATTTGGATAAATGTTGTGTAATAAACGTCAAATATGTGTGACAGTTTAGACGAGTTCAGATTTCGAAGTTACATATTTTTAAAAGGAGAACCTTTCCCGAACCAATGCAAAATTCGCGTTTTAAGTTAGATCTATAATACCTGAGAGGGGCTCACGGCAGTTTTCGGACGAAAATGAACGAATACAAAAAATCATAAGGCGCGCCCATAATGTCCGTTTCTTAATTTTCGATAACTTGTAATGATTTTTTTATAAAATACGGTTTTATTCACAATTTTATGGCCAACTTATCGCGATACGATAGTTACAGAATACCGACACAGTTTAACTTAGTTCTTTGAATTCTGAAATGTTTCATATATTATATATCTGAACACACGACATACCTTACCTACCCTTTTCAATGGAAATGTGCACCCTTAAAGTATCTAAATAAACTATTTTAATTTCGTTTTATTACTTGGGACATGAACTTTGTAGACACAAACGCATTTTCTACAAAGTTTTATCTTGGTATTTTTTATAAGTGCATACCCACCCAAACTAACTATATAACAAAAACAATCTCTGCCTAGAAAAAAAATATGAAAATCTACTTCAAATCACTTGCTGGACAAGCAAACATAAAAAAACACCTTTTAATTCTTACACCTAATCTAAATCAGCTATTCAACATTGTTTATTATTATTATCTAACTCAAGCCAAACAAGCTTAATAATGCATAAATTTAAATTGCATACGGCAAACCTATCAATTATTTAGGCGCCGTATTGTCTTGGTGTTTATACCTACCTAATTCCATACATACCAACCTACCTACCTATCTACACACATTTTACTTATTATACCTACTCTGAAGCCTGAATAAACATCAATGATGCAACAGTTTTCCCGCCAAAATCAAAGACGCTACACTTCTTTGTTTTTAGTTGTTTCTTTTTCTCATATTCATGTTCGTTCGCGTGTTCGATTTATTCTGTTTTTGTTTTTTTTTTTTTCATCTTATACTGTATCGTGTGTGAACATTATAATGTACCTATCTACCTACATATAAGTATACAATCCAAACACACCCGTCATTCATTCATCCGTTCATTCAGAACGACACCGTAGTCAAAGCAGCAAAAGTTATAGATACAATATATGATTTCAATATTTACAAAATACACTTCGGCCGACAGACCCCCTTCGACCCGAAAACCAAAAACAAAATCATCACACATTTACGTGTAGAATAGCGTATTATAACAATGCCATCAACATGGGTCTTCTTCCTCATAATAATAATAATAAAGAAAAAGAAACGAAAAAAAAAAAAATATATAACGAACAACACAAAAACACACATAAAAACCTTAAGCCGGCGCGCATAGTGTCACTGAATACCTAAAAACTTATTAATCAGTCCGAAAAGTGGTATTCGTTTATCTGTGAGCTTGAGCACTCTCTCACAAAACAACGACACAAACGACGTCAACAGCGCTGATTGCACTCCCCGTAGCACTTTTCATATAACCGTCCACATCTTAATACACATGGGCAAGGTGGGAGAGAGCAGTTGAAATGTATGTAGGTATGTTCTCAGGAAAATATACAAAACGAACAAAAAAAAATCATAAAAACACCAAGTGAATGTATCCATAACTCGCACCTGTTTCGAGATAACTTCGACGAGGAGGTGCAATTATATGCGACAGCAAAAACGATGGTGCACGTGACTGTGACTTTTTTTTATACTTTATTAGTTCACATTAGCTACGAAATGCAAGATTGTTTATTTATTATGTTGGAAAGCGACACGAGACGTGAGTGCTTTATGTGATGTCATTTGAAATGACAAATCTACAATTAATTTTTTGGTAAACACGATGAAAGTTATCTTTAGATGCAGATTTGATCAGACGGTTTACACCACGAATACAAAACTTTTCTCAAAGTTTAGTCAAAGAAAATGTAACATACAGCTAATAACAAGGACTTGATGACCTTATTTCTTCTAAAAAGTTCAAGTGAGTTGGGAATTGGGATAAATATTTTGGAATATTTCGATACTATAGAATACACATTCAAAAAGAGCTTTACTGCCATATTGACACTACCACCTTTACACAACAAGGATTTTTCCCAAACTGTCAAACTTAAAACTGACAGCCAACACTGGCCGAATGACAGTTGACTTTCTACTGCTTTCGACTACTTTTAGTTTTTTAAATTAAAGTTTATAAGCCTTTTTTCCATTTTATGTCTCCAAAACATAAACAAATGGCTTTCACTACAACGTAATTGTGCCAAAGTGTCGTTTTGACGTTTAGAAACTATAAAACAGAGATATATTAAACGCGTCACACAAAGAGAGATGTTTGGATTCAATATCTCAGAGATTTTTTTAGCTGGTGGGACGGGCCTTTTACTTTTTTTCTGAACATGAAGAAATGCCTCAGAGGTAAGAGATTTAGTTCGAATGAAAAGGTCATCGCTGACATAAAAGCTCGAGAAATAGGACAGTTATCGTAAATACAAATTTCACCGGAGATTCACGATTGATGAAAAAAATTCTGGGACAGCAAAATATTTTAAAAGGAAACAAAATTCCCCTGGAGATTACCGATTCGTTAGAGGAAATCAAAAAATTGGAGCTAAAAGAAAAACTACGTTGAAAAATAAAATGTTTTTTATTCTATGCCGAGAAAATTATTCTCTCTTTTATTTTTCAGGGACTTATTGGCCATCTCTCGTTACACTCAAATAAAAAAAAGAAGATGTTTCAACTTTAGTAATTAATTTTTAATTTCTGGTTTTACCGAATACTTAACAAAATGTACCTACCTATAAATAAATAATTTGCATTGACAATATACAAAAAAAAAATACTTTAATAGAAAATCATTCTTCTCAAAGAGTTTTGAATTAATTTGCCACCTGTATAACCCCTTGCAATTAATTAAATCAAATTAAAAAATGAAAAAAAAAAAATAACAATCTAATAAAATTATTCAATCTCGATTGGTATTTATTACTCCTTTCCTTATACTTGCCCCCATTAACTCTCCTTTATCCTAAAACTTGTATCGTAAAAAAAAACAAATGAAAACCCCAAGACATATAAAAGTCAAAGGCAAAAAGTCAACTCGTGATATCATCAGAATGCATTCAGCAAAAAAAGAAAAAGAAAAGGTACGAACGATGTGTATAAAATGAACTAAACTAAACCTGTTTTCGATTTTCCAAATCGTGTTTCATGCGCTGGGATTTCTTCTTCTCCAACACCAACTTCCATGGCCGTCTTTTTTTTTTTTTATTCTCCGTCGAGCATCAATTCTTCCTTGAATGTGTGTACTACTGCACATACTTTATTGGAATGTTTTTATTTACTTTTATTCGCCGTACAAAGAAACTCTTAATGCACCATAAAGCCATGGAAAAACCTACCTCGTATGTGCATATGTATTTGTATATTTGTAAGGTTTGTTGCCTGCTGCATGTTCACCGGTTCAAAATGCTTTGCTTAAAAAAAATATACAAACGTCGATGAAGAAGTATAAACGACACGACGACGACGTCAAGAACATCGACGAACGACGACGACAACGTTTCGAGGAGCTTCTTCAGGAGTTATATTTGCTATTTCTTTAACTTAACCACAAACCACCACACCGCGCGCGATGCTCCCCAGGGAAACATACCAAGAAAAAAAAAATCATAGAAACAGAAAGGGAAGCAGATAAAAGTCTGCTTAACGTGTTTTTTGTGCCTGGTCTTGTATTTCACCTCACCACCACCGACCGCGTACCGCCTTTTCTTCCACATCACCCGCTGTAAATAGAAGATACAATACAGAAAAAGGGCCCAGACTTTTGTGGTTTGGCTACCTACATTTTATATCCAATTTAAACGTCTGTCTTCAATAAAATCGGTTTTCCTTCAACTGGATGGAAAATTGAAGAAAACAAATTTATATAGGTGAAATTAAATGTGTTAATGAGATTTTTTTCCTTTTTTTTATTTATTTTGTTTAACCAGCATCTGCCTTGCATTGCTATCTTTACCACCCGCTGACTGGTTCAGTTGTTCTTGAAATAGACAAAATGATTTTAGATTTACAGGTGGTTCTTTCTTCTTCTCGTACGAGTAGATCCAACATATAAAATGTAGGTTTGTTTGAAACAGCTGTTTTTCTTTTTTGTCCAAAACATTTTTTTATGTTTGTACCTTTGGAATGGTGTTAAAGAATCACAGGCGCTTGTAGGAAATTTTACATTTTTATATCATGGTAATTTTAGTCATGTTGCCGGTTATTTTTGACCTTTTTATGGGTAGCAAAAAATTGCATACATATATATTTGCAAGTATCTCTCTCTCTCTCTCTCTCTCTCTCGAATGGAGTAGCAGATAAAATAAAAATTGCACGACAAACACGACGACAAAAAGCAACGAGTGTATTATGTCGTCCATCGTTCAACGTGGCACACTGCATGATTTCGCAACCAAATGCGCTGGGTGTTGGGCTGTTGGCCTTTTATGGCAGGGAAGAAAAAGGAGCCTTGCGCGTTTACCCACCTCATGGTAATGTTTTGAGGTTTTTTTGAAAATTAATTGGACAATAGTACAGACGACCGACGACGACGATAGTAAGAAATCCAAGTGGGGCACTTTATTAACTTGATTGGTGGTGTATTCTTTTTTTTTTTTTTTTGCTGGGAAATAGGTTTTTGAAACTTGTCCAAGTCGATTCTGTTCTTTCATTTTTATTGTTTGTTAAAAACTTTTATCTCTGTCTAATTATCAGTATACACGTGCAGACAATTATTATCGGCTTCATACATAAGTATGTTACTAGGGCATGAATTTTTATTAAAAGACAAATTTCTCTTTGGCAAACAAAAATACATAACTAATCTTATTCTTTTATGAATCAAAATACAAATTATATACCTAGACAATCTATCTAAATGTTGACAAGAAAGAAATTGAATGAAATATGTATGGTACAGAGAAAATATGATAAATCAATATTTTTGTTCTTTCAATTATAATGTTAATCAATCACATGTATGTACTTTTCACAAGTTTTAAAGACGGTTGTTGGTATTATGATGTGTATTATACATGTATTGCACAAACGATTGAACAAACAAAGCAAACGCAAGTACTTTTCAAAGTTCAATGACCAAAGAATCATTTGATTCTTCTTTTTTTGGTTTTTTTATTTAAAAACTATACGTACCAAAAATATCTAATTTAATTATAATAAGTGGGTAGGGCACATCATACATTATGTAGTTATGTATAGGGTTTCTTTCTTTGAAACATACTTCTTCATGTCTAACAAGGCTTATAAGAAAACATACGTTAGATAATTTAAGTTTCAGGTTGTCTTTTCTTTAACTTTTAACAATCAATTATGTACATATTTATTATTTCCAATGAAAAGGTACAGTGCTGTAAAAAACGTTTTTGATTTGTTTTTGGTAAAGTTTACAATATGGTATTTTGTAAGACAAAACTAATCATATAAAAAACGGCGAACATTGTTTTTGCTGTTTAAAACAATGAATTAAAATTGCAAAAAATGCGAAGAAAATAAAAAAAAATTGGAAATGTCAAATCACTGGTCTCAATCTAATACCGAGGCTAGTACTAATGTGAATAAATGAGTTATTACCGATTTTTTGGTTAGGACGTTGATTTTATAGCGCAAAACTGACCGGATTTTTCATTATTTGTATTACTCCTTTGCGTCGACGTGCCATTTTTAATACTTAATCAAATTCTAAAAGATAGAAGCAAGAAAATCAGTGTTCCACTCAGTCTAAAAAAGTTGAAAAAAGAGGACTTGTAAAACTGTGTATTTTCCAACCACATTATTAAAATGGCCTACAAGTTCTCAATCAGTTTTGCATTATATGATTGAAAAAATCAATTTAAGACACGAATATTTGAATGTTTGACGTCATTATATCGCTAGAAAACCCAATGCAAATGCATTCAGCGTACTGAAGCATTACTGACCAGAAAATATTATTTTAGTGATTTGATGAAAAAACATCCCCGAATCATTGAAGAGACCCAGCCGACGCGCGGTGCTTAAAAGCGAAGAGTACATTTTGAGGTTTTAAACGTGGCGTTAAGGATCTTACTTCCACCATCAAAGTAAAATAAGTAGAAAATGCTTTCATAATTGAAAAGCACATTTTTCCATCTACTTTTTGACCATTTCAGATGAAAAAAAAATGAAGAATAATTAAAGTCTTTATTTTAACATCGACAAAATATATGCTTTTGCAAACAAAAAAAAAAACGGAATGTTTTTACCAGCACAACTGTACATTTAATATAAATTAATAATTAATAACAGGAATTCTGTAATCAAGAAAAATATCATGTAAATTAAACATACATATAAATCCAAAACTTAAATCACTATTTCTAAAGTTCATTGTCCTCATTAACAACCAATTTCGATGACAAACAAAAAATAATAATAATAATAATAATAAAAAAAACATTTGCATAGCAAAGTAATAAAAAGAACCTTTGCCTCCAACATTTATATAAATTGATTATCAAAAACTTGACGCGGGTGACGTGATGTTATGAATTTTTAATATTAAATAAATCTAACGGGAATTCCAAGTGTAATAGTGAATATAAGTTGAATAATAATTAAAAAAAAAAAAAGCTTTCGAAATCAAAAATTCTGTAGGTAACTAATATATTTAGGAAATTCTTTACAGTTGAATGCATTTCATTGAAAAGTGTAGGTACATAGTTATAGTTTTTGGAATGACTTTGCTGTGATCAAGATAGTATTTGAATGGAGTGATTTTGATTAGCTCCTATAGTTACATAGAAGATTAGGGTGGATCGTTGTTTAAACTTTTTGTTTACTGTATGCTACTCAGTCTTTGGTTTGCGAGTTTCTGATCATATTTTTTTTTATAATTTTAACTACATATTATGCTTGTCACCTTAGGTCTTTTAAATGGAAATTTCAGCGAAATTAGTTTGAAAGAATAAATAGATTGGAAAGAACTTCGCTAGTACAGTAGATTGAGACTCCAAAGTTAGGCTCGAACACACATCTCTGGGTTAGCAGCAATCAAGCAGTACATTATTGCGTTTTTCAACCCCCGAAAACCATCATAAAAATGCTAGTCGGTTCAATTCACGTTGATAAACAATGAAACTCGCTTTGGGTTTATATTTATCATGTGGCAGCTTGGTGTAATGCGTAGTGCTTTGCAATCGCCAGGTCGATGGTTCGACTCCAGTTTGGGCATCAGTTTTTCAAATAATGCGATCATATATCGACTTAGCACCACTAGTGGAAGGAATCTGATGATCAGGTGTGGCAGCCTGTGAATTAGCTAAACTTCCAGTCTATGAACTTGGTGGTAATACACTCAGGTTTTTCTTGTTTCATTCAAACCTTTAATGTTAAATGACGGAATAAGGCAGTATAACTGCGAGTATTATAAGATATACAAAAACCCACTGAAAATTTAAAATGTTTATGTATAAGTTACTCAATTATTATGAACAAAACATTTTTCAAAAATTGAATTCGACGAATACTATTACTTTCCCAAATGGTTTATGAAACTGAAGTTGATAACACTTTCATCAGCTGTTCTTCAAAATTCTCTGTATTTTAGAAAACAATGTGAACATACTCTTTGTTGCTGATAAGATTTGTATGACCTCCTTTTTCACTTTCTCTATCTCATCGTCATGTTGGACATATTTAATCTCAAGTTCGAATTGTTTAACCTTGAGTTCATTTCCTTTGTTCAATCTTCTTTAAATAAACACTCGGAGTTGCAAGCTAATGCATACATATTACAGTCGCAGAATTTACGGATTAAGAATTTAATTCATATCAAAGACATGAGTTGGATAATTCATTGAAAACTTGAAAGGGCTCTTTATGACGTCATAATTTTACGATTTGTTATTTTTACTAGCAACAAATGTTTATGACTTGGGCCTGCTAATGTTAATGATGGTGACTTGGGCCTGCATTATGAATAGCAATTTGTCAATTCTCTCAAGTTAAGTTCGCTTCAAGTTTCAAAATCTTAACAAACTTAATTGTGGTGAAATAATTTCAATTTCAATTCAATTAAAAAAAAAACTTTATGCCAGTGCACCTGTACGTAAAGACAAAGATTAAATAATACATAAAGACACAAATAAAAGGGTGGCGGCGCAGTTGTTACTCAATTCAATATGATCAAAGTAGTAATTAATGTAAACATTTGTGCTTTGCGCTACAACCACGTGGTGATAAGTGTCTTCAATTAAATCTAAATAGGAATATACCTATCTATTCTGATTATTAATTAGCAATGCAATACATCCAATATCTAGATTGTTCGAAATTGTATCAATAACACCATAACAAAGGTATGTACCTACTCAGGATGGAACTCAATTGAAACATTTTATCTTCAAGTTTGGGATACTGTGAGGAACTAGTAAATCTACGCATACCCAAAACAAAACAAAACTGTCACTTGCCTATCATACAGAAATCCTATGAATCTTTATAAACAAAATCGGACGGCGGTCCTTCCCCCTTAGAGAACAAATTTATGATTTCTTTCCGTATTGATTTCGTTATAGCTTGTAGGTAGCCGTAGCTGTCGAAATTTAATTCATTTATTCCAATATGATGAGAATAAAATTCCGAGAGCGCCAAATGAATTATGATGACAGAAAAAAAGAGAGAAAGATGAGTGTTCTCTTGCATGTCGCCCTGTCTTTTTGTTGGAATAACTAAAAAGGAAATCAGCAGCAGCCCCAGAGCCCGACCGGCTCGAATTAAAGCATTTAAAGTATTTTGCTTAGAGAAACCCAAATCAGAATTGAAAAAAAAAAAAAAAAAACATACATATACGAGCTATTATAGGTATATGTAGTAGGTATACATTGAAAGGTATAAAAATAACACATTTTTTTTTACTCTTATGACAATTTTTGTTATGTGTCGATTGCCGGGTGACGACCGTATATATATATATTTGTTTTTTTTTTTGCATTTTGATGTAATCGACCAAAACATCATTATCATCATCACCACGTGGTCAATATGAGATCTGATTTGGAATATAGGTACTTTGTACATAGAAAAGCTTTAACTTATTTTTATTATAATTAAATTGATAAATAAATGACAAACAAGGCAGAAAAAAAAAATAGCATACAATATAGGTATGTAGGTAGGTATGTATAGTTAGGCATTTGGTGAATGGAAAGATAGTGCTTATGAAGTCGGTCAAGGGTTTATCTTCTAGCCTTGGGCTTTGCGCGAGATAGGCGACTGTGCTGTTGTGTGAAGCGAGCGATTGTAATTTATTTCATCGTGATGCAAATACAGACACAGTGTTCCAGTTGTATCAATTAAGTGCGTATTAAGTGAAGCTGTGATATTTGGACAAATATGTACATGACTGTAAGACAATTTATCAGAAAGAAAATTGTCTAATAAAACAAGAAGCGAATATTTTTCTTCTTTTTTTCAGAGAAAAGGTCAAATAAGTACCTTTTAAGGAAATAGCTATTATGTATATATATTTCTTAACTGTGTAGATAGTTATTTATATAGGCCTGATGGTCTACATATAATTAAAAACCATTTGGTGAAAAGAAACATAAGATTTTAAGTTCGACATCAGCACTTTTATAAATATCACAGTTTAGGCGGAATCGCGGAATAATGCGAACATGTTCAACGTAAATATTTGAGTTTTTGTATCAGAAAAAGATCTCTGGTGTACCTATCTACTAAAAATATAAGGAACGATTATGTAATTGATTGAAAATTCAAATTAAGGTTGCTAGAAAAGTTACGCTCAATATAATTTCTTATTAGGTAGAGTATGAAAAAAAAAAAAATCTATTTTCATTTGGTGAGCATTGAGCAACTATTTGAAAAGTCCTATCCACCTCCACGAAATATTAAATTCTGTAATAAAAAAATCTGTTGCGTACCTACCCTGCGGGTGTATGACTTTGTAATCATAATCTTTAAATCTGGGAGGTCATTCCGTAATTCGATTATCTTCAACGATATGGTTTTGACGATTGCTACTCCATCACATCTAATGAGACAAATAAGGACAGCAACTGTCGAAACGATATCGTTCGATCGTTTTATATTTACGGAATCAAGCACTGGATTTTTATATACATATATGTACATAGATTAAAGCGCACTGTTCGCTTCCGTATCCCCTTAGCATGCTTGCTCGGTACCGATTTTAACGGAACTGGTACATTTCAATGAACTTTTCCTTATTTGAGCGGTATCGATACACGATACAGGAGAAGATATGTCTGATGTTTTTGGTACTATAAAGCAGTAAGTACCTATGGTTTCGGAACCTCGTGCCATTGATAGGCGTGTTTTATTTAACACTGAGTAGCAGCTCAGTGTTTCATTTTATCCACAAAACAAAAACAAATTAGACTAGGTACGCAGCATTTTTTTGTTTTTTTTTTTTTTTTTTGAGCATAAAATGAAACACTGAGTAGCTATACTCAGTGTTGAATAAAACACAGCTGATATTTGTTTTGTTGTACAGTACTCAGTACATACGATATTGAATTGTGTTGTTGTCAGACAAATTAATGTCTGACTGACTGTAGTTTTTATACGGTAATTTTTGTTGACCAAGTTTTTTTTTCAAATCTGGCAATCTTGACTCTCAATATTTTTTGAGCTGAGAATGATTTGTTTTTCATATTTTCTCTCAATTATATTGGAAGGAAGAAAATTTTCCACAGGCACAGGACTTTTGATTTGAAACGACCTGTTCCCTTTTTAACTTACTTACCGGCAGCCGATTTTGGTCTTATTAAAAAGGTCAAATTTTAACCTCTTGGCGGTTAAAATTTATTAAAACGGCAACTTTAGGTTCTACACATACGCTTTTGTTTAAGTTAAAGGCTTGCCCAAACAAAAGTGCGACAAGAACTTTTATATGAAAAAAGGTTTGTGCTTTGTCGCTTTTGGTTTGGGCAAGCCTTTTAACGATAATCATTAAAATGGTGTTTAGTTTGTTCTCTATTCATCACATTAAGTGCCATTTAAAGCGAATTAGGAATACTTTTCTAAATGGTTATTTAATTATTTTCCTGATGCGAATTAATTTTGAGGCTGGCTGCTCTCCATTACAAAAAAAAAAAATGTCAAAAATTGTTCAGTGGTGAGTTTCATTTTTCATTGTTCCGCTGACAGTAAAATTTTCAATTTTATAGGTGCTTAGTATATCAACTTTTCCTGTTTGCTGTGTCCATACTAGAGAGCAGCTATATCGATCAGGAAAACGCATTAGGGGGTTCACATCAGGCGGTTCCAAAGAGAGAGATCTCTGAAGGCTCCGAGATTTTTGGATTTATTTCTCAGAGATTATTTTAGTTGGTGTGACGGATCTATTGACTCATTTACCGCACGAAAGAACCAACTGACAGCTCTCTCATTTTTCAAATATCAAAATCATTTGAAAACCATCCGACCGATGTCAGTTCGGTCATTTTGACAGTTCGTCGTCCGGTAAGTAAGTCAATGTGAATTTTTTAAGGAAGACGGCGTAAGGTTTAACTACAACGGCCACTTTTTGCAAAAAGTGCAGAAGTGAAAATTTTTAAACTCATTTCTCCTGACTATTTAACATTGGAAAAAATTCAAAAATGTGTCAAAAACCTTACGATTTTGGAAAAATGGACCTTAGAAAAAAACACTTTACTTTTGCAGTTTTACAAAAACTGACCATTGTAGTTAAGCCTTTATGATTCTAATAGTTCTTGGCCGATTTGTTTGGGCCAGCTATTAGCTATAGGCCTTTCATTTTGGCATGCCAAGCAAAAAGAACTAACTGATGGAACAGAAAAAAAAAAACGGAAAATCGACAGAAATTCGCTATAGATAGTACAAGATGTCAAATAAATCGACAACGAAGAACAACAGAAAACGAAGCAGTCAAACCAAAATTTGTCAGAAAATTGTAAATCTATTCAAAGGTGCGAAAAGAATTTATTTCATTTAAAATATTTCCTGTGCTTCTTATGTAAAGAAATAAATAGGTATAACATCTCATTTGAATTTCTTGAAGTTTAGTCCATACCACAGCGAATTTCTATGCTACATCCACAGCTAGGTACTGTGGCGCAATTCTACTAATTTCATACTTCTTAAGTTTGTGTTTGACAGCGCTACAAACTACATACACAGTGATACATCATTCCAACAGTACCTAAAGAGGTGGTAACTGACAGAAAACTCAACAAATCGCTTTATATGCTAAAGTTTTTTTTTGTTTGATAAGCTTGCTTTCAATTGAGCCTTATCTAAATTAATCTCATTACTACAAAACGATTTGATCCTTAAAACAAAAAAAAGCCAAAATTTATATATGTATTTAATTTTAAAAAAAAATGAAAGTTCTGAATCCAGAAAGATAATGTAGGTACTGTGAGTGGATAAAAGCTAATTGTGCAGCGCAGGGAACTGGGCCTGCGGATCGCATTTAAATTACCGTAAGACCTCATTTGTGCACACTAGTTTATCAATAAATGTTTAAGGGAGAAAATAAGATATAGATAATCAAACCAAGCTTTCTATTTATAACATTTTAAGGTAAATATTGTTAGAAACAATTTAAATAATAAATTATAGTTATAATGTACTTGTATGCATGTATGTTATGAAGATAATTGATATTTGATAAAATGAAAAAAGAAAAAAAAACTTACCGTTGCCGGTTGACCCATATTTATTTGTTGTTGTTGCTGCTGCTGTTGTTGCTGCTGTTGAGCCTGCTGCTGGGCTTGCTGCTGCTGCTGCTGTTGCTGAGCCTGCTGCTGTTGTTGTTGCTGTTGCTGCTGTTGTTGCTGATTCTGTTGATGCTGTTGCAATGCATTTGCATCAATTTGACCTTGATTAGCTGCTGAATACCACCATTGTGAACCAGGTACAGCAGCTGCTGCAGCTGCCATATTAAGACGATAGTCATAGCCAGTGTTGCCAGCATTTGATGTGGCAACAACTTGGGCCATTGTTGTAGCAGGATTTTGAAAACTACTTGCCATTTTATACGAAAACAACTGTTGTGTCGCTACGCCTGATGTTGTGCAATTATTACGTGACGCATCATTGTGCGCCTGCTGCTGATTTTGCTGCTGCTGCTGCTGCTGAACAACAACTTGATGTTGCAATTGTTGTTGCTGTTGTTGTTGCTGCTGCTGTTGTTGCTGCTGCTGTGCAGCTAATTGCTGTTGATGATGTTGATTAATTAAATGCTGATGATGTAAAGTTTGTTGATCTTGTGTGGCAAGCGTTGCCGCTGCTGGCCACCAAACTGCATCTCCTGATGCCTGACGATTTTCCCAAGCACCACGATGGTGCTCCGACATGTTTATTTAATTAAATTTTTTTTTTATTTTTTATTTTAATTAATTAGTGAGTTAATTAATTCTGTTTGTTTTTTTTTTTTTGGTTTTAAGTTTCAAATCACTTATTTTTTTTTATCAAACACTTGGATGCTCTATCGAAGGTTGTTTTATTGAATTTTCTTCAAAGCTAAACAAAAAGAATTACTAATCATGCAAATGACGAAGGATTTATTATTACAAAATCAATTAAGTACACTTTTTCACAGTTAAATAAACAAGGAGCTAACGAAGAAGAAGGTATGGATATTATTTTAAATTTTATAAAATGTTTAAAAAAAAAATCGAAAACGAGAAAACTACTCAGCTTGCCGTTGAAATTAATTTATCTACCACCATCATAAGCGTTACTGCTGCTACTTCTGCTTTCCCTCCTCTTTCTTCTCTTCCCTTTTCACTTCTAAAACAGAGTTTATCTGTTCCTACACTTTTGCGTTCCCTTCGTGGTACACTTTGCATTGCCAAAGTTGCCCAAATTCACTCAATAATTATATGGGTAGGTAGTTTTTAAAGTTCTTTTTCTTAAATTAATTTTTGTTAATTACTTTTCAAAAAACACCACTAATATCATCACTGCCCATTTTTATAGATTGCAAAATTTACTTTAAAATAAAATAAAAGTTAATTTAAAAAAAAAATTATTTTTTTTACAGCAAATTATCCCTTTTGAAACAAAATGTCGTTGGACATGCTTTCTTCTTCTTTGTGGAATTTTTTAAAACAAAAGAGACGCTATAGTGCTAGCCCTTGGCCACTAATACACTGCTGTATATACACACTTTCTGCATATATAAACACTCGCTATATAGAGATGTCGTGTAAAAAGAAGAAACAAGAAAACGGAACGATGATGGAAATACAAAAAAAAAGAAAAAAAAAAAAAAACATGCAATATCCAACCGGAGTGGTGCTGTACAGAGTGTATACCCTTCGGTTCTCCTCCAGTCGTCGTCTCCTCGCCTATCCACTTATGTATGGTGATTGTATATATTTATGTATATACACATGTATTTACTCCTATGTAGGAACAATATATAGAACCACCACTGTGTTCCGTCGACGTCGTGTCGTTTTGCCCAGTAATTGAACACACTCACAACTCACACTTTGTCAGACTATCTCTTCTCTGGTACCAGAATTACGTACGCCACTACCAACCAACCGAAGAAGATAACGAACGAGATAAAAATTTTTTGACTGAATTTAAAAAAAATAATTCGCAAATTCAAGAAAAAAAAATGTATTAATTAACAGTTATGAATAATTATTCTATAGGTTTCTTTTAACAAGAAAATTATTTATGAACACATCCGCCAGGACCTTACAAATTAAAATTAATTAAGAACTGCAATTAATGAACACATCCCTGCTGAACTATTTTTTTTTAACGAAAAGGTTGCATTCAACGACACAAGAAAAAAAAAAAGACCACAAAATATACCTACAACAACAAAAAATCGATATGTAGGTAGTACACTTCAATATGAAAATGTCATTGATTCGCGGAAATCGCGTTTACATCTATTTTTAAAAATGTAAACAAGAAAAATGCGTTTTGTTTTGATTTTGAGAAAGATTACCCCGATGTGATGATGTTGCGGCAACACGATAAAATATATAAAAAAATATAATGCGAGCGAACGAAAGGAAAAATATCAAAAAAAAAAAAAATAAAACACGTACGACATCAAATACACTTTGAAGTAATTAAATTCATTATAGTAAACATCGTGTTGTCGTGAAATAAAAACGGGCTGCTCAACTCTCTAACACGCGGTCTCTGATTATGGAGCGTTTATTCCTTTGGCTGAATTCAATATAGGTAGGTAGAGTAGAGGTAGAGAGATATATGGTGCTCTCGTTTGCTGACTTGACTGACAACGAATAACCATAATATAATAAAAATAGTAGTGCGACGCGGTGGCAGATAAATCGTTTCTATATTTTTTTTCTACGGGGGGAAGAAAGAAAGAAGTGCCTATTTTACTAGCTATTTATCTCTTTCTTTCGAGTTGTCCCGTTTTTTTTTTTTTTCTTTTCGTATGTCTCTTTTTTATTTTCTTTTGCTCAAAATTACCTCGAATAAAAGGAGATAATTTTTTTTTTAAATTCAGCAATATGAAATGCATTGAAAATATTTCACTCATAGAAAATTAAAAAAAAAATACACTCAATTTTTGTGCTCACCTGAGAAGATTTTTTTTATGAAATTTGGCAACAAGGGTTTTATATGCAATCACAAGGGGAGCCAGAAAGAGAAAATCGAAAAAAGAATATTTTCTGTATAGTATATGCTCACTCATTCATGCACATATATATTTATTTAATTTCGACCGGTTTTGAAGGCTGTTGGTATAAGAGGGACGCGCTAGACATACACTCAAATAAGAGTCGAGTCAGACGACAAGAAACGAAAGAGGAACGGCAGAAAAACTGGTGGAGATGGAGATAGATAGCTAGATATAAGAGTGTGTGTGTTTGCATGCAACCAAGTGAAAAATATACTGCGCTGGCAAAGCACCAATACTCTCTCACATTTCTATATATAGGAGTTTGTGTCTTGCACATGTGTATGATTTTTTTTTTAAATTTTAGTTTTGTTGAATTTTCCTTCCTTTTTTTGCTTTTGAAAGCTGCGCAATTGAACGAAATATCTTTGTCTTTTGCTTTCCGCTTCGATTTTTTCAGAATGCGAGGTGAACGAATTTTGGCTGCATATACTTATACATTTGTAATATAATATAAATATATAAAAATGACTTGAAAGTGTGGTTGTGCAGCAGAAGCAGCAGAGAATATAAAAGTGTTGCAGTTTAAATTTTAATTTAAGTTTTTCAGTACTTCTTAGTACTGCCAGGTGGATGGGTTCGATTCGTTTTCAGCAAATTTTCAAAGGATTCAACAAAAAAAATTTAAATTATTCAGTTAACTTATCAGGTATAACGTAAAAATGTGCTTACACATGTTCAGACATCTAAATTCCCAGATTCTACTCAACGCAACTACCTACCTCCGTATTTAATTTTTAAAAGTACCTACCTACCTATAGCAAAGAAAATAAAGGTAAGTAACCACATACCTTTGTACCTACCTACCTATTTCACAAAAAGAAACAAAAAGACTGACTCACAATGTTACCACACTTAACCTAAACCGAACCAAAGTTGATATTTAGTCACTCTTTTTCCACCAAAAGTTAACATCGGATTTACCTACCTATAACTTATTAGATTTAACATAGGTAGGGACGTACCTAACCAATTACGTTCTATACGGAAAGTTCTTAATGTACCTACGTAAGGTCGTGTAGGTCTTTTTAATAAAGAAATTGAGGGTGATCTTTCAATAGGTAAATGAATTCCGGTATGCTATAATATTCCCAATGCATAAAAAAGGATCCTTTACTAAATTCAACATATAAGATATTTACAAGGACGTTGCACAAACGACTCATATCGTAAATTGGCATGGCAAACAGATTTTGCGGTCAACATTTCCTGTAGAAGATGATTTATGTACGGAACTATAAAAACTCTTAAAACCTACCTACACTATATGAAGAGAATATTTCGCCTGAAGCGTCCTGTTCCTTTTTTCAGATTCAAAACAACTTTCAGCTGGATTTACCATAATCTCGTAGAAAGGAACTATTTCCGTGATTTAAATAGGAGTGAATTACTCAACTTAAACTTCATACCACACAGGACCGAGCTACCACTAAAGTGCGGTACCATCTATCAGGGAAACTAGAAGAAATGTTCTTAGAAGTGATTCCTAGTCTAAAAAAAAAAGTTCTTACTATGCTAAATAACATGGATGTTGCCAAACTGTATGAATATAGATAAAGAATAATGAATGAAGTCTTGTAATTTGTTATTCTGATTAATTATTTATTTTATGTTGATTGCCAATCTGGCAGATGACAAATGCCATGCTAAATGATTTTTTATACATAAATACCTATGTAATTACTGTAAATTTAGAATCAAATAAAAATCAATTGAATCCAAAACCACCAAGGTTACAGGTGTGCAAAGCTAAAAAAAAAAATCGGTAAAAGATCTAGACGGTTCTTTGATCCATTGGGATGAAGATCACTTATTAGCAGTGACCTGGCCCTGGGGCCCTATTGTGTAAAATGATTATCGTTGAAATTACTTAGTTATCGTTCAAATGCGATACGTATAACGAGAATCGTTTTAGCTGAACGATAATCTTTTTCCTTTACGACTGCCATTTAGCTATCTTTAGGGTTACTTTTTCGTTTTTGATTTTCCCAAGTGGGCGAGACGATGGTTGCGACCAAAATCAAATGTTTTATTTGACAAATTATGGAGAACGTCTTTTTCGTTTTACATAATCGCTCTTTGTCATGACAGCCGCTCGTTTCGTAATACGTAATAGACCCCCTGCTTTTCATTGACTTTAAAATGACGGTTGAGAGTTTGAACAGAAAATTTATATGTCTTGCCTTACACAAAAGGATCATTATAGATAGTTGATTTCTATTATTAAAGCAACTGACGAGGGATACAAATGCCACGTTCTACAAAGAGGAAGGTTGTCAGATAAATTTCAAGTCCAATGTCCAACCAGGCAGGGTTGAATACTATCGGCAATACTATTCTTGTTAGTGGTAACTGATAAGCGATATGTCCCGACGAACAGAAACGGAGTAAGGCTTCGAAAAGGTAACCTGCGAAAAAGATGCGAACAATCTCAATAAACAAGCAACCAAACGCAAACTTAAACAGCAAATTTGATGTTTTTCGTATACACAAGTTTATTTGCCGAGCGTCATGATAATTTTTTGAAAAAGTCACAACTCATTTTTTGCACAAATTTATTGGTAGGAACAATCATTTGGCGCTTCAACTCATTTTTAATTTCGTGTTTTTTTTTTCGTCTGTCAATTCACCAATAAAAATAAGCTCAACATTGCGCTCGATTTAATCTGTCATCTTATTCCTGATTCCGTAAAGAGAAAACAGAACGAGATGTGATAGAGATAGCTATAGTCAAAACGATATCGTTCGGCGATAATCAAATTACGGAATGACCTCCCTGAGCAAATCGATGAAAGCTCCGATGAAAAAAAGAAACACACTTTTTGTGCTCTGATGTCTGAACTCTGAACTAACAAAAAAAAAAAACAATTGTTTGTCTTTGACAGTTCCGTGATCTGCTCAGAGCTGTTAAAAAAGAAAAAACGCCAATTGTAAATGAAAAGATAACTTTTCAATGAAATTCTGGTTTGTTGTTGTTTTGATTAAAACATGGTATTCTATGGTTTTTGTGTTTTTTTTTTGTTTTTATATTATTGAGAGAACTCTTTGAATTTTTTTTCGATAGGTTTCGTGAGCATTTCGATGTCGAGTCGTAGTTGGGGTTGGAACCTACAGAATAATGCCTCCTCCTTTATGATATTACCTAGGCAGGGGGATGGATTTACCTATGGGTTTTTCATTTTTTTCACTCATGTTTTGATTGTTTTGAGGTTAGCTATATACATATGTGTATTCTCACAAAATATATTTTTTTTTAAACAGACCGAATAGTAGTCGAAAATTATAGGAATCACAATACCTAAGGTACCAGTTAACAAGATCAAATGTCAGTCCATATACCTAACCTAACCTAAGTTAAAAAATGAGATCCCAAAAATAATAGCATCTGAATAGATTTCAATAAAGATAGGCTTTTACTACGTCTTCTGCTTTGAATAAAATCGAGTGATAACGCTTGTTTGGCAGTAGGTCGGCACTTTTATTTGCTGATACAATTCCGCTTGTTATATAAATTATGTATGTACTACAACATCCAGGGCGGCTTGTCGTAAGATTTGAGCTGACACATTTTGCTGACCTACATTATGAAAATCTAGCATGAAGAAGTTTGGAAAAATTCGGATCTTTACGATCGTCGAAAACAGAAGCGCTTCAGCAACAGAAGATTATCATAGGTATCATGAGTTTAATGATACCTATCGTAAATTTACGATAAACGCTGCCAGAAAACTGACGAACAACCCAATCACCTATCACCAGCAAAGATAGGTGCTACAATGGGTTATATCGAAAATATCCAGGGAATTTTGTTTCCTTAAGCTGCTCCGGAATTTTTTCACCGATTGTGTATCTACGCTGGAATTATTTTCGAAGGAGGGAACATTCCAAGGGAAATTTGTATTTACGATAACCCCAATTGGACCGAAATATATACAATTGATTTTTAATCATAAGTTAAAGTTTTGATATTTTAGTTATTTTGGCAAATGACCCTAATTTAAAGCAATCAATTTCACACGAATCGAATAATTTTAGCTTCTTCTGAAGAGTTCTAATTTTTTTTCGACAAAATCTAACGCAGGTTGAAAAAAAATATGAGTTGCATTAAAATCAATTGCATTTTAGTTTTAGTTTTAGTTTTGTTAACATTTAGACAGGTTTATATCTACAAGTTTTACTCCGATACCCTCCCACTTATTATTCATTGCGGACATTTTTAAGCTTCAAACGGATACCTACCTCGCTTTAAAAAAAAAAAAAAAAAAACATTAATGTAACTAGAAGGAAAAACATTTCCAGCCTTATTCATAAACGCATTATAGTGAGTGCATAACGCTATGCAACACTTATAATATCTCCGAACGCGAAAACATTATTCGTAAGACTTATACAATATTGAATAGGCATTATAAGTTAAACAACTTTCGAGGTTGAATCGTGGCTATGGAAATGTCATTTTGGTATTCCATTAAAGAATTGCAAGAATTCTACATGCGTAGAATGTACAATAAAAAAACAAGCTAGTTATATTTAAAGTTTTTGTTTTGCAATTTAGACTACGTAAGTAGGTATGTACCTATTCAGCTTTTTTTCGAATAAAATGAAACACTGAGTAGCTACTCAGTCTTGAATAAAACACGGCTAATATGTTTCTGATCGAATACCTATAGGTAAGGTAGGTTGAAACAAGATTTTTTTGTTAAATAGTTAATTTTTTAAGGAGTCTAAAATAATAAAATTTTAAAAAATCACCAAATTCAGGAGCTAGGGAATAGTTCAATGAACCCATAAAAATAGTCCGTCCTGGCAACACTACAGATATTGATCAGCAAAATATAGGTACCTAGTTGCCAATCCTCTACTTTGTGTAGGTACCTATATGTAACCTATAACTATAGACACCTAACTTAAAAGAAAAATTAAAGTTTACTGACTTCGAAAGGATTGTCTTAAATTTAATTTCACAAAAAATGCTTTGAGCATGAAAACCAATGTATGTAAGTACCTAGGTACCTACCAAACTGTCTATGTAGGTATCTAGTAAGGTACCTAACAATTCCCATTGACTGGCCCAAGATCATTATACCATTATACCTACCTTCCTATTTATGATTTATATGTAGGTACCTACAAAAAAAAAAAAACAAATAGGAAAGTAAATATCAAATTAAAGGGGGCGGTTAAACTTCATGACACTTAAAAATAAGTATTGTATAGTTTCCTATATCATATTCAACCTAAACCTGCCTACACCTTTCCAACTAAAATGTTCTTAAAAAAAACAAAAACACACATTCCAATCCTCTAAACTAGGAAAAAAATTGGCGCGAAATTTAATTCCAACATGAAATCAAATAACTTATACGCCATCAGTAACAAGAAAAAAAAAATAAATAAATAAACGGAAATTTATAAGATTATGGCGAGGCGAAGTGAAGTTATGAAGTAGCCTACTGTACCTTTCCATAGCAAAAAAAAAGAACAGACAAAATATTATACAAAAAAAAAAAAATTAAGAGAACCGGAAAGAGAATTTTATAACAAAATTGAGTTGAAGAGACACTAATATACATTATGTACTACATTTATCTCTACCTTGTCTGCAATCTAACTTCCAAAATCCAGTACGAAAATTCATCAAAATTAGTTCTTGATAAGAACAAATATCTAATCCTTTTCAATTTAATTGAATATAATAATTAATAATTTTTTTCTTATTTTAAACTTTATGCAAAAAAAAAAAAAAAAATGAGAAAAATAACCTTCTCTTTATTCTCCATTACAATACAATGCAAACAATGCATACACAATTCTCTCTCGATTTCTCTTGTATACTTTGCATAAATCACACCAACACTAATTTAAAAGCAAAAAAAATAAAAACAAAAATAAACATAGAAATTTTCTATGTAATGTATTTTCAGATTGGCAAGATGTTTTTTTTTCTTTTTTCAACAAATAATTATTGTAAAAACAGAAACTACAATTCAAACTTTTTTTCAAATAATTAAATTTACATAAGACTTAACGCAGTTATTCATTAAAAATTTATCAATAATTTGGTTAAATTCCATACACACAAAAAATGTAACCATGCGATGTTTATTTTTTTTTTCATAGCATCCGCCATTACTTTTGTGTAATTTTCCGATGAGAGCATTTTCGTTGGAAGGTAGGTATCCATTGTTTTATTTTATTTTTTTATTTATTTTCACTATTTTTTTTGTATTTATTTTTTCTAAAATTTGCAATTAATTTTATAATATATTTTATAAACATGTCGGAGCACAATTTTTTCGCAGCCGCAACTCGCTTGCCAACACATTTTCAACAAAGATGTTTTTTAAAGTTAATATGTAATTAAAATGAATAAAAAAAGTAAACTTAAAAGTATGTAATACATTATATGATCCGTTTTACACATTGCATCACAAAAAGTGCAAAAAAAACAAATTGAATTTATATCATAATTAAATTACTTTATTTATTTTTCTTCACTTTGCAAATACACAAACATATATGTAAATAAAAATTTATGTTGTCCCGTCTCTGCCGTTACCCCACCCCCAACCTATATAAAATAGGCGTGGCGGCGTGCGGGGTTTTCGAATTTTTGTTCTTTAATTTTTCCTTCATTTTATAACAAATGTCTGGTAAATTTGCAAAGTAAAAATCTCGAATTGAAATAAAAATATAAAAAAAAAAAAGTCGCGATGAACAAACATAAAAACAAATAATACAAAAGAAAAAGAAGGAAAACTTACCTGAATCTGATGAAAATGCTCCATGTAGATAACCAAATAATGTATACGGTCAACGAGAAGAAAAAATTACGGCGGCTTGTGCTTGCACCAAGTTGTATGAGAAGAACTCCACACACTACTCTTTTGTGCTGTCGTCGTTTATTGTCCCGTGTCTCGTGTGTATTTTTATTTTCTTTCTTCTTTCAGCAGACTGAACTGAACGAACGGGGAATACACACACAATCGCGCCACCAAATATTACAAAAACAATTTTCTCACACAAAAATTATTCAGCAGGGAAAATCGAATTTGACAAAAAAGAAATCCAAAACGCTAAAGAGAAACGCAAAAAAGAGACAAACTTTAAAACCGCACAACGATTTTTTGTATTTATTTATTTCTTTTATATAAAAATTCAAGGGATTTTCTGGTCTGGTCTGGTCTGGTAATGGTAACTGGTACTGTGGTACTGGTCGGTCAAATATTTTTTTAAGAGAACTGCTCTGAAGAAGCTTGTTCAGGAAATTTTACACAAACAACAAATTTCTTTTTTTTTTTTGCTGGAGCAAGGAGCACTGGTGCAAATTTAAGGTGAACTGAACGCACTATGACGAGAGGATAATAATAGAGGACAACTGAGTTCGACGGAGTTTCTTCCACAATGCCACAGTGAATAGCTACGAAGTGGTGTATACGTGTTTGCTGGCCTTTGAGCAGAAAAGTAGAAAACCAAAGACCAAACGTTCGTTCGTTCGTTCGTTCGATTCGTTGGCCAAACTATACACAGCACTACACTATGTTTTGTTGTTGGTAGATTTCAACTGCTGCAATAGAGTACATATGTAGTTCCTGCCTGGTGCGTTTGTGGCGGAGCGGCGGCGTTAGGTGTTTTTGTGTGTAGTGGTGTGAGTTTTTGGGGATGTTTTTGTTTTCGTTATTTTTCAAATTGGAATATTTTCTAGAGATTGTATACTTTATGTGTAGGTATATGCACAAAAACGCCAACCATACACAATACACACCTTCAAAACACTACCTATATACCAACGAGAAAATCTCTGATGATGATGCAAAAGCCAAATATTTCCCGGGGAACACCAACTTGAATTTTGGACTCAGTGTTGGGATGTTTGTGTTGTACTGCCTTTTGCACAAATAGAAGAAGAAAAATAAATAAATCGCGCGCCTTTCACTTTTGGAAGAATGTTTAGCTAGCTATTGTATTGATTTTGTTTAATTTTTTTATAATACTTAAATAAATGTAAAATGACAATTTGTAGCTCACGTTTTTATTTGTTAAGAAATATCAATATTTCAAGAATTTACACAGTCAAATGCATGAAAACTTATTTCTCACAGAAAACTTTTAAAAGCAAACAAATGCGATACAAACAAATTGGTAGGTAAACCTTATTATGTTATTATTTATTACTCTTTTGAGCAAAATCAAAACACAAAAAATTGGGTATATAAATTTCTTTCGTTCTTTGGATATGGATTGAATCGAATGATAAAAAAGAATGCTGACGAGGATTAATATATATCTAAAAGAGACGGATATATATACTGCTGTATTTTATTTGCGCAGTAGTTAAGCAGTTCAGGTTATTAAATGCCCGCGTTCAAATAAGAATCTAAAGCTATCCAGATACCTTTCTGTTGTTGTAATCCTTTGTTAAATAGGATTACAACAACAGGAAAGGATAGCTTTAGATTTTTATGTGAACGCGGCCATTCACAAATATAATGGTAGCGAAGGTATCTTGGATAGGCTATCCTAAACGAATGTGAACGCGGCCATTGGCCATTGGCCGCGTTCACATAAAAATCTAAAGCTATCCAGATACTCTTCTGTTGTTGTAATCCTATGTTAACTAACAGCTGACTGAAAAAGATTCGCAAATATACTGGTAGCGTAGGTATCTTGGATAGGCTATCCTATGCGAATGTGAACGCGGTCAATCACAAATGTACTGGTAGCCAAGGTATGTTCGATAGGCTCATGATAAACAGAAAACAAGGTATGCTCATTAGATTTTTGGCAGGTTTTCTGTGACGTCATAGTCATCTTTCTCATCGGCAGTTCGCCCGAACATCAGTTATGGATTTGGACAAAACATTTTTTTAAATTGAAAACAACAACAATGCAACTGAAAAAAACTTGACTGTCAGCAAGTCAGCAAACTTCACTACGTCATCAGTTTTCCAAAATGGCGACTTGGCGCTCATAATAAGCATACCTTGTTTTCTGTTTATCATGGGTACGTTTCTTTCATAGGGCTTTTCAAAAGCAATACATCTCTATTTCATTCTCTCTCATAGCGTCTAAACGTCAAATCAACACTCTGTCTCAATGACGTTTAAATAAATCAACAGTAATAATAAAAATTGCATATATTACGTCCGTTTGGGAACTTTTTGGGCTGCAATATGAAATCCGTCAAATATTTTAGAGTGGGGATGAAATTCTCTCAATTATGGTCGAAACTGCTCAAATACTCGGGAACACGATGATCTCAAATATCGGACACTTTTTATTTTATTTATTAAATAATTCACTTTTTGATTGTATTTTAATTTTTTGTTATAGTTGATTTAAAATTCCCGACATTCAAAAATATTTTCATGTTTTTTTTCATATCTTATTTGTTTTTCTTTTTTTTTTTTGCAATATCAAATGATTTTGACAGAATTCATATTTCAGTCGCAAGAAATTCTATGGGCAGAAGTTTTCAAAAGAGGGAAATGATTTTCTCTCTCAGTACACTCACTTTTGACAGGTTTGACAGGATTTGGGACTCAAAAATTGTAAAAATTCGTTGTTCTGACGAGTACCCAAACAGACCTATTTTTTTTCATGTGAGAACTGTCACTGTACCAAAGTGTCTAGTTTGACAATTTGGTAAAAACATGATAAACAGAAAACAAGGTATGCTTATTATGAGCGCCATGTCGCCATATTGGAAAACTGATGACGTAGTAGTCATCTCTGATGCTGACAATCGAGTTTTTTCAGTTTCATTGTTGTTGTTTTCAATTAAAAAAAAAGTTTTCTCAAAATCCATAATTGACGTTCGCGCGAACTGCCCATGAGAAAGATGACTATGACGTCACAGAAAAGCTGCCAAAAATCTAATGAGCATACCTTGTTTTCTGTTTATCATGGGTAAAAATCCCTATTGTTAAACTTTTTTTTTACATCTTTTGGCACAAAAACGAGTAAACATTTCTTATTAAAAAAAAAAAAGAAATGAACCTCCATTGGAAGAAATACATTCTGTGGTTTGCTCAAGAACATGTGGATTTTCGAACTGCAGTAAAATTACATTCTACTTTTCTAATAATCTCGACTAATTACATTCAAAATTTCTTATTTATATTCCAGGAAATACACTCCATTGCAAAGTTGTTCAACCTAAAATTCAATAAACTATGTGAAGATTCTTTGGTAGATTTTTTGAATTAAAATTGAAGAAAGTGTAACTCATTGAACTAATGTCATCTAATTTCAGAAACCCTTTTGGATTGTCGAATTCCCAAATGAGGAAACTGCCATTAAATTTGCTTCCCGATCTGTTTTGTTGCGATGCATATTAGAACTTTGGTCACACTCAACGTCTTTGCCTGAATTCCACAGCAATGTTCGTCAGTATATTTCTCAAAAAGAAAACAACACTGAGCAGTACTTTTGCAATGATCGAACATTCAAAATCAACATCGAAACATATAATAAGCATTTTAGCCAAAAAGAGAAAGTCGAAAAAATCGAAACATTTGACTATCTACCCTTAGAAGGTCAGGTTGATCTGAAGAATCCATGTGTCGAGTGGTGGAATATTGAATTCTATGGTTTAAATCCTCAAGAAGTTCCAAATGACCCCGATGATGTGTTTTTTGGAAGATTAGTAAGTAAAATGTTTGCATCTTGAATTATAATAGTTGGTTTTGTTTTGTAATTTAAGGTGGCAAATGGACAACGCCACTTGATCAAGGAATTCTCATTGAAAAAACGCAAATTCATTGGAAACACAAGCATGGACGCCCAATTGAGCTTATTAATGGCCAACCAAGCCCTTGCTCAGCGCGGTGACTTGGTGTTTGATCCATTTGTTGGAACTGGATCATTACTTGTAAGTGCAGCAAAATTTGGAGGTAAGTAGAGAGGAATCACCTGGGACTGGTTAAATATAATGGCACTAAAATGTTGGCTATCTTCCCAGATTAAGAGTCTAGAAAAATACTGCTTAGAGATCATTGGCACTGACTGTATCTAACAACCCTCAATAAACCCGACCGCCCGCTTCTCGTGGTTCCTCTATTTCTTCCTGGGTCTTCGTTCCTCTCTTTTTTTTTGTCCGTTCAGTTGGTGGGCTACTTTCTCAGCGTCTCTGGTTCTTGTTTGCAGAAATGCCTAATAAGCCTCGTGTGGTCGCCTAGTGAAACCCAGCACTTTAGTCGTGGCACTACTGATGGCTTGTTGACAGTGTCTCCACTGGTCGTTTTTGCTTGCTGGTGATGATTGGCTGGCCAAGAGATTAAGAGAAACGCGGTCAGCAAAAGTTTTAGCGGTTTCTTGCGATTTGAGTTTCGCGACATCAAATTTCTTCACAGCATCTGCTCGGTGTTGTGGTGTCATAGATATCCGCATCCTTACTCGAGACACTACCAAGTAGTGGTCTGAGTCAACGTTTGTTCCCCGGCGGTCGGACATCTAAGATATTGGAAGCATGTCTGGCGTCAATCGCGATGTGATCAATTTGGTTGACAGTTTTTTGATTACATGACCGCCAATGATGCGCATAACTACCCTTTGAATATATTATGCATCCAATTACTTGAAAAATCTTTTATCCAAATAACCGCAAGTACAATACAGAATTTGGTCTTAATATAATTTTATTGCTTTTAGGATTTGTAATGGGAGCAGATATTGATTATATGATGCTTCACGCGAAAGCTCGCCCAAGTCGAATCACCCAAAAAGTTCGAGAAAAGGACGAAAGTATTTGGGCAAATCTGAAGCAATATGGATGCGAGAAACTCTACATCGATGTGGTGGTTTCGGACTTTTCAAATAAACTTTGGAGAGATTCAATCAAGTTTGACAGCATTATTACGGATCGTTAGTGGTCTGTTAATTCCCTTCGAAAAGAAAAGCCTAATGATGAGTTTTTTTTGTCCTTCCTAGCTCCATATGGTATTCGAGAAGCCATTGAAAAGATAGAAACAAAGACGTCTAATAAAGCACAAGTACGGAATGAGGATGTGCCACATTATCCATCTACCTCGCAATATGCGTTGCAAGATCTATTCTCTGATTTGCTTGCCTTTGCAGCAAAACACCTTCGAATGGATGGAAGGCTGGTTTGTTGGGTTCCATTTCATCGGTAATTACCTACAAACTTGAAGATGTAACATTTTTTTTTTCATTTAATTTTCCATCAATCAGAGAAGACTATTCGTATGATCTTTTGCCGCGTTCTAAGCATCTGGAACTTGTGGCAAATTCGGAACAACCTCTAACTGGACAAACAAGTCGAAGACTATTGACATACCAAAAGATATCTGAACCCTTGGACGATGATACCCCAGAAACTGAGTTGGTAGAATTTCGGGAGCGTTATTTTGATAGCGGAATAGAATCAAGGACAGAACGTAGAACGCGCCGAGCTGAGCTACGAGAAATAGGTAGACAGGAAGCTCTGAAAAGGGGAAAAGTGCTAAAAGAGGATATAAAAACACACAAGACCGAATTGAATAAAAATCGGAGGGCGAATTTATAAGGTAAAGCTGTCATTGTTTTCTTTTATTACATTCTCATCGTCCCACACACACTTACATTCGAAATTTCGACAAAATGACGACAGCAAATGTGGAATAACTTGATCAATTGGAGTATTTCGATTGAGTTCCTTTGAAATTGATGTCATTCCCTTATTTTTGATGCCACATGGCACAATATGATCAAACCATGAGAGATCTGTGTTGCAGTTTAGACCAATTCCATGTGTCGTGATATAATGAGAACCATGAACCCCAATTGCACATATTTTGTTGTTTCCAACCCAGATTCCTGTGTCTGTGGTGGTTTGGGCATTTGCAATACCCATTGACTTGCATAGATCTATTACGGTGTTCTCCAGTTGAGACACGTACCATCTCATGCTTGGTTTGAATTGTTTCAAATGTAGTACAGGGTATGCCACAAGTTGCCCTGGACCGTGAAATGTAATTAATCCTCCTCGATTGGTTTTGTAGAAATCCGCACCAAGGGATTTCAAGTAGTTTTCATCTTTCTCGGTGTATCCTTTGGTTCGGATTCCTATTGTGTAGACTGGATGGTGTTCTAGTAGAATAAGGTAATTTTTGAACGAAGTTACATCCTGTGCTGATTGTGCGGATAATTTTTGCTGGAGAGCCAGGCCGCTTTTATAGTCCAAAATGTTTGGTGGACGTAATACTTTAATTAATCGGCTCATTTGATAATAAATAAAAATAAAAATTTCACCATGAAAAAATCTGTCATCTGCATCAGCTGTGAATTTTATTTTGACATAACCCGTTTACATGCAGGTTTGAAGCCAGGTTGAACTATGATTCAACCCCTTTGTAAGCTTGTACCGAGTTTAAATGGGTTTGATTAGGGGGGTTCACATGGTCAAGCATGGCTCGACAACATACCATGCTTGTCCATTTGAACGGAGAAACAACATCATGTTGGCTGGAAATCAAAACTTTTTGATATCTGTCGAGCCATGCTCACCCATGTGAACCCCCCTATTCGACTCGATCCTACTCGCTCAGTGGAGTCGAGTCAAAATCTTGTTATCTCTTTATTCAAAAGCCAACTCGGCCATTCAATTTTGCATGAAAATGGGGTAAAAGCCTGTTTCGACTAGGGCAAATGAGATGATTTCGATCAAATTTGCCAAATGAGCTTCCAAATGAGATAATTTTCTATACAAATTCTCAACTCAAAATGAGATAATTTCTACCTCATTTGCACGAAACTAACAAAATATTTATGAACACATCCCACAAATTGGTTTAGTATAGGAGAGAAGGAAAAAAAGAGCAAATGAGCTGTCAAACAAAATGTGATAATTTGTAATGTAAACACTTTTTATCATTTGCTAAATTATCTTATTTGGGTTCTAGTCCAAACAGGCTATAATAATTCAAAAGACGTGTTAATAGCTGTGAAATTTGTTTTCTTCTGACTTGAAAAAGGGGTGCGTTCAAATTTGTAAATCCATTATTCGCCTTTTTACCTCAGACGTCAGCAAAAAAAAAAATTTGGGAGCCAGTTCGATGAATTTTTTAATATGGGGTTCCACTGATCTCTATAATAAACTGGATAGTGGATGCATACAAAATGTTGGTACAAATTGTAGAACCTGAAATTCGATTGTGAAGTACATCGTCGCGTTTATAGGCTTGCCCAAACCAAAGTGCGACAGTGTGACATGACAACGCCAAAATTTATTTACACAGCGTCATAAGAGAGTACCCACACCAAATGCGATTAATCGCAAAACGTTTTTCATGTAAAAATCGTTTCGCACATGTCGTGACGCACTGTCGCACTTTGGTTTGGGTAAGCCTTTATATGAAAAACACTTTGCGCTTTGTCGCATTTGGTGTGGGTATATCCATAAGATGCTGTGTAAATAAATGTTGCTGCACTGTCGCACTCTGGTTTGGGCAAGTCTTAATACTATAAATCTTTTTATCAGATTTTATAAATTATCTCAATTAAGCTCTGAACTCCCCCAATGGAACCTTATGCTAACACTACGTTACGTTATGCAACTATTATGTTTCCACCTTAACAAAAATGAACTCCAAACGAGTTTATTCTAATAAGAAATTTTTGTTTTGTTTTGACAACTTTTCACTGTTTGAGAAAATTCACACCCCAACGCAGAAGTGTTGTTACATTTTCGTCCAATAGTTTTTTCCGCGATGCTTTCCTAATTTATGTTGAATTCTCTTTATGATTTTATATCAATAAACTCGAAACTACAAAAAAATCTTTTAACAATATAAATAAATATCAACAATTTCCATTAACTCGGTAAAAAAAAAAACAATTTTTCAAGTCTATTTTATTCATCGTGCAATTTTTCTGCTTTCGTAATTGCAGAAGACAAAAAAAAAAAAAAAGAATGTCTACAAAAACCTCATCTTCCACCACAATAGTTAGTGCCGCGAACCAAAACTCAAAAAATATTATTTACACCGCAAGTGTTAACTCTTCTTCGCAGGTCGGCAACCTGGAGTTTGACGATTTTACAAGTAGCTCCATTCTGGAGTTTCTCAATAAAGAACAAGAGTGTTTCTATGGTTCCAGCCGGGACACCAGCGAAATAAACGATGAAATCATATTCGAGGAAGTCAATCGATTGGCTGACAACACTGACACCCGTAGTGTTGATGAGATACTCCGTGAGGCCGAACTTCTGATAAATAATCAGCTTGTAGCAAGTGCGTCATCTGTCGCAGTAAATGGAAAAGGTAGAAATGGAAGTTTTGAAAATTACAAGAAATCGAATTTAAATAACAGTGATTATGATTATTCGGTAGATATTGGTCCGTCTGTTTTAGTAGATGAGAAAAACTCGACAAAAGTTGTTAATAATAGTTTTGATAAAGTGGTTGATAATGTACATTTGGATTCGGTTATTTCGGATGAATCAACGCCAAAGGATATGAGGAACTTTACAGCTAATAATGCAGACACAGATGATATTGATGAGGATATCACTGATACGGTAAGCGTTTATTGACAATCTGGCTCCAACAATTGGAGATGATTTTTTTCTTTGTGGTCGATTCAACTTTAATTACGTTAGTTCCTCCTTTTCATATGCAGTTTCTTTTTTATACTGTATAGACTATTAGAATTATATTAGTCTACTTTTAGGCTTTTGAGATTTTCTATGGTGCCAGGGTGCGTCGTTATTATATTTTAGTTTAAGTAAGTTTGCTGCACAACAAAAATCATTCATAAATTTGCATCTAATCGAAGATTTATATGCAGACTCAACGCTAACAAATCCTTAAGACAAAGCTTAGTTTTGTTTGAGTACGCCTTGTCGTAATGTATACGGCAATGAAATATTACTCCGGGGGACTGGGATCGATTCATAGGCTATGCCACCTTGATTTTTTCGTACACGGAATTGACAAAACCTCCAAGAGTACTGTTTGTCTTGAAAACATGCATTTCAGCTAGCCTTTCAAAGCCGGCAGAAAATTCCTGCTAACTACACGCAAATAAAAAGTAGTTGCCTTGGTTCGTAGCTGCAATCTTTTTAGGATAGGTTACGGAGGTTAACTGAATCAATTCCCTCAAAACTTAACCGACATTACGCCTCGAATTAGGACTGATCACACGTTTACGACACGTTTGGCTATTGTATCTGGACAAAGAATTGTTTCTGTTATGTAAATAACTTTCTCGACATCTGCACCGATTTACGTTTGACCAAATGAATTTAAGGTGGGTGCGAGGTTTAGTGTAAGCAAAGTTTTTTTTCCGCATTTAAAGAATCTTATGTCGTTTTCCACAAGAGTCCAGAAGTCGTCTGAAACTGTTTTAAAAATTACACATATGTATGACGCAACAGTTTCTGAAAATTTCGGATGCTCCCGGACTCTTCTGGACGTCCAATCGAAAACGACATTAGAAACCCATAAAAATATTCAAAAATCAAGATTATCTTAAGCATTCACTCAAGGATTACCTCAGTAGCATCCATTTTGTCTTTAAGATTTTTGTGCTTAGGAATTTTCTCAACTTACGGGAGTTGAGAAAAATCTCGACTTGAGAAACGCCTGGTGAATTCCGGCCTATAAGAAAATGTCGAAATGTCGGATGGGCTCGGGCAAATATAAATACCCAACCCGCAACACTGTACTACTCTACTCCAGAAAAGAACCTGGAAGTGTCTAAGAAATAGGTGTTGGGCTGCCACTTACCAAAACTGCCCTCAATAGCCAGAGAGACAGGATGCTGAAGGCAAAGTTTCGCACTAGAGTACGTCGCGTTACGCCTCAACAAATAGCTCAGATCCTGAAGTAAAGGAGATTAACCGGCTGAGTGCCGCTTGCAAAAATACACGACATGGAGTTGGCAATTATTCAGTTCAGTATTCTTGAAAAACCAGATTTCAGAGATTTTTCTTGACTGAAGCTGAAAAACAAATCAAAATTGTTTTCTGCTCAGTTTTTGAATTAATGAGGAGTTGCCTGCCGAGATTACAGAGCGCTCAGAAATCTCAGAAACGCGAACCTCACTAATAGACAGCTCAAGGATGTTATGAGAAAACACCCAAATTGAATACTTTGCGTTTTGCGATGAGCCGATGTTTTAGAATTAATTTTCTGCACGTTAGGAACAGAAGAGGAGTGAAGGTGTCCCGAAACCATAATCTGATGGCAGCCACCGTAAGACTAAGCAGTACGCACATCTGCAGTTCGGAGATCACAATCAAACACCCGCATCTCCAGGTTTAATACCTACAGTCTAAAGGATTTGCCAGTGTGCCAATAACTAGGGGATCATCTTTGCCAAGAACAAAACAATCAGCATCACTGAACCTACCTTCATCGAAAACCAATGGTGTGGTGTGAAAAATGTTTTCATAACGGTCGGTGAAAGAATAGTTGGTCGGGCACAAGTGTTTGGTTGTGCGCAGTAACCTGGACAAAGATCGACGAAAGAAAACAGAACTGTTTATAGGATCACTAAGGAGCTCACAGGTGTACAAAACTCAAAACAACTTCCGGTTAAGGATGTAGATGGTTTTCTGCTCCATTCGGATGAGGACAATCGCAGTAGTAGTGTTAAAAACTCTGAAGAACAACAAAGCTGTAGAATTAGCGCCCACGACATCATAGAGAGCTTGAATTTTTTTTAGGGTGACTAAAAGACACCTAGAAGATACACTTCACGCTGAACAAGCAGGTTTTCGCTCACCATATTACGCATAGAGGCATTTTCATTGTAACGGGTGTGACATATTTTGTCATTTTTTTCGCTACTATCTTTTGTACTTTTCATTCAATAAATCATTTAAACACTAACACTTAATATAACAAATTGTTTAATTGATTTCAATGTTGAATGTATTACAACTCTTAGGCTGCCTGAGGGTCAAATAAGATGCAGCGGGTGTGACATGGGTGTGCTCTTATCAAAAGATAAGAGCAAAAGACCTGAAAAATGTGTGACACCTGTTAACACAGCAAAATCAATAATTATTATCAGCATCTCATACTCATCCGTTCAAGTCAAAATTTTTCGACAACCGGTAGAGAAAGTAGAAAACTCTTAATATCTTGGGAGTTTTGTCCTCAACCAAAAGACGGAAGTGAACAGACATCAATAGCCGTATTAAGAAGGCAAACGCTGCGTTCGGTATGAAGACAAGTGAGAAGCACATGTTGCAGAACAGTCGAATGTGAATTGGAACAGTTAGGGAAAAGTTGGAGAGAGCTAAATAACATTTCCCAAAGTGTTATTAATCAAAAATAGCTGGCAACTGTGTAGCTTTTTTTTAAATACAATATTGCACAAAAAGAAAGAATATTCGTGGAATTCAATGAGAAAAGGTCAATGAATGGCGGGATCCTAGATTATATTGCCTGGTTTTTTTGATATGCTAAATTCATGGATTCCTTATCTATTAAAGTTTAACGTTTATAATAAAGAAACAAAAAAAGAAATGTGTAGGTACACTATTATCATGGCATTTATTTCTTTGAAAATTTAAAAAAACCTTGCTATCGAATCAATAATAGCCCATCCCTCTCTTGATGTTGGTTTTATTTGTTCTTTAGGCAGTACAAAAGCATAATAGCCTCGATCTCTTAGCTCCACAGTGTACACATATTTAATTCCCAATGAATCTCGACTCCAATCATCTGAACCGCCACCAGCAACTCCCAAAGCTTGATATGTAGGCCCAGATCTATAAGCGCGCCCTGTTTCCTTTTTAATATTCTACAACAAAAGAAAAATGAATTCTTTTAAATAAAAAAAAATAAATAATAAAACTTACATCAACAGCTAATTGAGCAGCTGCCTGGAGCTCCTTATGATCTCTTACTTTTGCTTTCTTATAAGCCCACGGATACACAATCATCTCACCGTAACTATGAAAAGTCAAATAAGCTCCCAGATTTCTCTTACGTCGGCTTAAAAATTTCACAACTGCCTGCGTTTCCAACTCGGACCCCGGTGCAGTGCCACGGAATGTGTCCGAACATGGATTTGTCGATGAACCTGGACCCTTCCAATTAATATCGAAATTTCTATTCAAATCAACTCCACGACAAGCTTGCTGGTTATGTCTCGCACGATTCTTACGCCACAAGCGTTGATGTTTTCGACTGTACATGTAGCCATCTGGATTCATCACTGGCATTATATACCATGTCTTGGTTGTAAGATATTTTGGCAATGTCGACCAATTGGACAGCAAATTGTCCATAATGTATGTAACGACAGCTGGACTAATCCATTCACGGGCATGAATACCACCATCGATCCATATTTTTGTATTGTCTTTTGGATTTTCTGAAATTCTTTATAAAAAAAAAAAATATAAAAAAACTATGATTTTTGAAAATGGTAAACGAAATTAACGCTGATAAAGGCTGTACAAAAAATATTAAATTATTGTGGCGCTGAATCTGAAAATGCGGCAAATCTGTCTGTCTGTCTACTTATCTGTTTCTATTTCGAGCTAACTTGGTAGTTAAGGGTTTTTGGTGATTCCCTAGAGGGAAAATTGAAAAAAAATATTTTTTCTTCTCGTAAGCGACTTACGGATTTCGATGAAAATTTTTGCTAAAGAGGTTCTTAACAATTTTCAAATTATTTCAAGTCAAAATTTTTAAAATAAAATTTTTTGGATTTTTAAAAAAACGTTTCAAAAAAAAAAAATAAAAAGTTTCAAAATTCTTTTTTCAAAAATCAACTTTTCGAAAAGGGTTAGTGTTTTTTTTGAAATTTTGGTTTTAGATGTCTAAATTTTGTCTAAATGTATTTCTAAAAATTAATCTTTCTTAACGAAATGAAATGGCATACTTATTTTGGAGGTCAAACCAATTTAAGAAGTTGCTTTAGTCATTTTAATAATAAATTTTATGTTTATTTTTTTAATTTCTTATTCTTATAAAAGTATTTACTTTTAAAAACTTTATATATGAAGCTTTAGCACCCACAGAAACTTTGACGCTTAGAGCAAGTACGTGCGACCCAATCGTGCATTTTATTTTGATTACATCTTTAAGTGCTAGTTAAGTGCCCAAAAATTAAATTAAGTGCTCCAGTACTTTTGGTAAAAGTTAATGTTCTGCTTACTTGATTTAAAGTTAGCAGAGCAATTACCGAAAGAGGCTCATCAAGTTTTAAAACGAAATGTTTTTGCTTGTAATCAAAAAAACATTTGAAAAATATAATTTTTCTGTTTTTTCACAGTTTTAAAATAGATTTAGTTCAGAAAAACCAAAAAAAAATTGTTAATCTTCAAAAATAAACTATTAAATAAAAATAAGAAAAATACGACATAGATATGCCTATTATGGAATTCGCAAAAATCTCTACTCCCGGGGAGTAGAAGAACTTCTTAATCCAAACTTTAAATTTTAAAATATCACATTATCTACTGCTTCTCATAATTATAATGCATTTTCAAACTTAACCTCTAAAGAGTTCGTAGACTCCATGACCAACATCTCACATAACTAAAAAAAAAAAAACACTTTGTTTTAATTAGTAAAACAATTTAAATGAGCTTCAAAGTCGTGCATCGTATGTTATGATTTTCTCAGAAAAAATAAATGTGGAAACATGAGAAACGGAAGCAGATGTACCCGCATTCAATCCAAGTTTATTTTTTTAATGCGATTTATTGTGTTTGCTTTAGTATTTCTTTTGCAAATATTTGATAGATAAACATCTGCAGTTTCCATTAAATTAATTATAATATAAAAAAAGAATATCTACAATTGTCTGGTGCGTGCGGCATTTACTTTACCCAAAAAACTGTTGATTCTTTTTACTGGGTACCTACTATAGGGCAAGTTTAGGATTCGTGAACAAAAATTGAAATTGATTGATAACAATCAAACATGGCATTACGATTATAGAGAATGCGAATAAAATGTGTCCGGCAATACTGTTTGTCGTGTCCGCTGAAGTAAATTTCTTCAAAATTGAAAGTTAATGGTTTTAAGTGGTTTCCTAGAAGGGAAGTTGAATTTTTTTTAGGACCAAAATTAACGGTACCTGCCATATAACGAATATGGAAAAAACTTAATTTATTTAAAAACGCCTCCAGTAATTTTGCTTAAAATGTTTGTGTGTACTACAACAAGCAAGGTCGCACTTTTCGAATTAAAAAAAACAAAATTTCATCGGTTAATAACGATATGTACCTCCCATAGAACCGATTTCATTTCTTTAATTTTTTTCGTAAGCGACTGAACGGATTTCGATTACAATTTTCACACAAAAGTTTTTTTTAGCAATTTTATCCAGCACTCGAAATTCGAAAGCCAATTTATATTTTATTTTATATTTTCAAAAAATCACAGATAAATGTCTGAACTGAAATTTATATTGTGCAAATTATATGCTCTTTTCAACAACAGATGTCGCTAGTGTATTTGTATATTCTTTTTCACTTTTTACAAAAAGTGCCGATTGTAGTTAATGCTTAATGTTACAAAATATTATTGTAAGAGGTCAACTACTAAAAAAAACACATAATATTTTGAGTTGATTCTTCAGTTAGGGGGATTCACATTCAACAACATGTTCATCAAATTCTGTCGTGTTGGCGTCTTTGTGTAATGTTAACAAACCTTAATGTGAATCCTCTTTAATGTTTTGGGTCCTGATCTTGGGTTTATCGGTTTGAAAATCATGTTTCAGTGGATTTGCTTCCTCGCATTTTTTTGCAATAAAATATTTAAATAATTTATAGGCACTGAACATCTACTACTGATTTTTAAAAAAGTTACATTTTTTATTTTTTTTTGAAAGATAATTTTTTCAAAAACGGTACAATAATTTTGTTTGATATTTTGGATTTAGAAATGTGTATTAATATTTTCTTAAAAATTGCGTTTTTAGATGTGAATAAATAATACCTTGAAAATGGCGTACCAAATTTCTTTTATAAAAGTCCTTGCTAAATTTTATAAAGAAAAAATATTAAAAAAAAAAAACGGCTCTAACGATTCTCAAAGTTTTTTTTTCTAAAAATGTATCATTATAAAAAGAAATCAAATTGCATACTTCGTTTTGAGGTTAAATTCATTTAAGAAGGTGTTTTAGTCATTTTAAAATTTAATTTTATGCTTTTTTAATTATTTTTTAAAAACTGCATTTACAAATTTTTAATTAAAAAGACTTAGCATAGTAACTTAATATATAAGAGCAAGTACCTATGTGTGACCCAGTCGTGCATTTTATTCCGCTATGTTGTAATTTCAAAATGTTTGAGTCCTTGACCATCTTCAGATATATAGGTAGAATACCAAATGAAAACGTTTGTCAATAAAATGTCTATAAAAATAACATGTAGGAGTAAGCAATAGGTAAGGTATACCTCGATGAAAAAATTACTTTTCCAATCAGTAAATTGCATGCAAGAATTATTTGATGCAATTTGGTAACGAACGAACACATTTGTTAAGGGTGCAGAAGTTTTCTAGGTCAAACATCGAAGGAATCGATTTTAATAATTAAGAAATTAAATTCATTGAAATTTAATTTAGATATGGTAAACAAACTTCTAGTTTTTCAAGGTGGCCTTGCAAAAACTTGGTTTTATACTTTAATTACCTACCTACACCTATTTGGAAGAATTCCTGAATGCAGTAAGGTTGAAGTACATATTACAATGTTTAACGTCACCTCACGCATTATTAATAAAGTGATTCATGATGGTTTCGAAGTCTTTTGGCTGTTATAAATAAAATAGATTAGAATAGTAAATCACTTTATACAGGGTGTGCCAAAAATAAATCGAGCCATCAATTATGAAATTCGAATTAAAAAAAAAAATGAAAACACAAAATGTTTCTTATTTCACCACAATGAAACGACCATTGATCTATTCAGTGGAACACTAAACGAAAGTGAATGTGTGAATAGAAAGAAACAGCAATTTTATTTTCACTTTCAATTGTTAATTCTGTTTATGGAAGAAATATTGCTTATTAGCATAATCGCGTGCTAAATGTAAACAAAAGTGAGATCCAATGCGCAAACAAGAGTGAAGATTATGCAAAATTGATTTGAATTTCTTATTTTTTTTTTCCATTCCATTTATTTTTAATTTAATTTGTTATTATTGGATATCACATGATTTGTGTAAACCCAAACATTTGTCTAAATAATTGTGTAGTTTGGTCATAAACATGGAGAGAACAATCTGAACGACAAATTGGATGACGGAAAATGACACACAAACGCGATTTGTGTATCATTTGGTGTCTTCCGAATTGTGGTTCATATGGTATTTTTTTATTTTTATAACATACAAATTTTTGTGTACACACACATGTCGTGTGGTCTAAGCTTAAGAGTCACAGTTTTGTTCGTTTGTTTACTGAATGAGTTAACAAAATCCATTTTAGTTTCCTTTCAGGAAAAAAAAAATTAAAAAAAAAAATGCAATTTTTTTTTAAAACGGTTTTCACCACAATTTTGTGTTAATAAGGAATATTTTAGTTTTCAATACTAAATATCTATTAATTTTTAGTCAAAATGTAAGAAACGGATCTCGTTATAGATATCATTAGATTTTATTATTTTCAGTTTTCTCGAAAATTAAAAGGCTTTTTCGCATCTAGTTTTCAGTATTGAGCTACAAATTAATAGGAACATTTAAAACTTAAAACGAAAGGGCTACGGAATTATGTAAAGTTCTTGTAAATAACACTTTAAACCGACAAAAAACTATTTTTTTTTTGCAAAATGCAGAGTTAGAAATAAGTTGTTCACAAGCTGTCATTTAAAATAACTTTATTTTAAAATATAATTCAAACATTTTTTTTTCGTTGTCTTTGAACAGTTATTCTTACATGTGAAGTAATTTTTTAGAATGTTGTTTACCAATGTTGCGTTCCGTGCTCGAGGTCGAAAAATTGTATTTGACATCAGCTTAACATTATAAACAACTCAGCAAAAAATCAGAACTACCAAATTTGACGCAAGGTCTGATGTACATAGTTACTATACTATACGTATTCTATAAAAAAAAATATTTTTTTGGTTCAATAATTGATAATTCGTTAACATATTATTTTTTGAAATTTAAAAAAACTTTCAACCAAAAACAAAACACTTAAAAACGCATTTATCTAAAAATGCTGAAAATGTAGATACGTTTATTTAGGTTAAACTCGGAGAAATAGGGCTTTTTAACGTATGAAAATTGAAATTTGAAAAATTTATTATATTTTATTATTATAAATTATTGCATTTTTTATTTTTATTTTATTTGCATTTTTCAAAAAAATAAAAAAAAACTTCTTGAGTTTAAAAAATATATTTTCCAAGAAGTATTTCCTAGATCAAGATAAGAGAACTAAGGAATAGGGTTTTGGCAAAAAAAAAAAACTTTAGCAATATATTGTAAGTATTACCGTGTTGTTTCTATTGAAAGTATAATTAATTTATTTCTTTTTTACGAAATAGGCCCCAATTTTTTTTCTGGTTGTCGCAATTTATATGTTTTTAGCCTCTTGCTATATCTTATATGCAAATCACTTTGTATGCATATATTCCAAAAATAGAAAAATTAGAGCTGTTTCTGAGGACATAAGAGTAAAAGGTTTTACTGACTCTACTACATCTTGAAAATTAATGTTGAGAAAAGATGTAAGAGAAAAGGTCTTTTATGCAAAGAATTTTCTTTATAACATTATATCATTCGTTAAACTGGAATTAAAACTGTATGTAATGAAAACTTAGCTTTGCATAAAAACCAGTCTAAAATTGAGTAGCCCACTGGAAAAATCTTGGATCAATACCTTACAATTTGTTTGTCAATATCCTGTTTATGATAAAAAAAAACTTTTGTCCATCAGAAAAAAAAGTTAAAATTACAAATAATTAATATAGCATTTTTTTTTTTTACTTTACTGGTCATTGGAAGCAATTATTCATAACTTAATTACACTGTGAGCTATTAAACAAACACATGTTGGCAATACAAAAAAAGTATATTCAGCAATTATATTCACGTAATGTCAAGTCATTTTCCATTTATTTTACTCTGACAAATGCTAGAATAAACTTTTTATCAAAAATCGTTTGATATGAGTAAAGTTAAAAATAAAAAAAAAGGTTTAAACATTTTCCAACGGAAATACGTATGTATGTAGGTGCTGTGTTCAATGTGAAAATAGTTTTTATTTTATTGCAATGATATTTTATTTATTTTGTGTAATTGTATTACATAGTTGGTATTTTAGTCATAAAGTTAGAAATTGGATTAGAAAAAAATAAAATAAAAAAAAGCATGATGCAAATCATTAAACTACACTAGCACTGCCCCAAAAATTTAAATGAACACGAAAAAATTCGGATTTTTTTTTGTGATTTTATGATAACACGGAGAATTGCTGTACTAAACATAATAAAAAAAGATGTGAGGCTTTATTTCTGAATCTTTTGTCAGAAAAAATTCTTTTTACTGCACTTATTGCGCAAAAAAAAAAAATACCACGACAGTTTCAATTATACTCGAAACTGGTAATTCACGGCCTAATCTCAATTGATAAACCACAGCCCAAACTATTTCATCACATCAGAAACTGGTAAATTACTGTCGGAACTAGTAAATTTCAGCCGTAGCTGGTAAATCAGAGCGGAAACTGATAAGTCATAGCCGAAACTGTTAAATCATAGCCGAAACTTTTAGATTGCAACCGAAACTGGTAAACTATAGTCGAAACTAGTTATCGGTTTTTCATGAGACCCTAATGGTGAGGGATAGTCTATTTAATAGTGGTTAATAGTTACCTACGTTTTTTAATTTTTATTATTTTACCGAATCAGTACTTAGTTTTAAATCTTCATTGTTCTATTAGAACTGGTAAAAAAGTACACAAAATAAACATAAAAATAAGTAATTAAAACTTGGCAAAAACCCTACATTTACAATAATCAATACACAATATTTTGGGGGGAAGAAAATATATAAAAATAACACAACATTAGTTTTATTATTTTTCTTTTTTATGCTGAATCTAATGACAATGAGTAATGACATTAAATCTACTACTTAATACTTTATGGAAGTTATAACATAGTCCGTTTTAAGAAAATGTAGCTTTTTTTTTTTGATATTCTTACTATAACAGGTAAAATATAACCAAAATCCTTGCGAGAAAGATGATACGCTCATGAAATTAAGTAAGCGGATTTAAGTTGCAACAAAAACCTTCCAACAATTTTATTTTTATAAAAGGGCGTTTTTTTGAGAGAGAAAACTTGATAAAAATGTAATATTTTACATAAAAACCAAGAGTCTGCCTCTGCAGGGTCTATCATATTACTTCTAGCAAAAGGGTGTATTCTTTAACGGAAACGAAAGTATCGGATGAGTTACGAAATAAATTATGATAAAAATGTTACCCTAATGAAAATTGGTAAACATTATTCATTTTCCATTGAAACCAAGAATCTAAAGAGTCTATAAAATTATATTGGGTAAAAGAGTGTTAGTTTAGAGGAGTAAGGAATTTTTTTTTAAACAAGTCCCAGCAAAACCATAATCTAAATGTATTTTCGTTTGTGTATTTTTTTTTTTGTAAGTACACAATTATTGCAAAACATATCTTACAAAATCGTTTACCCCACTGAAATCTGGTAAAAAATGTTAGATTTGACTTAGGAACTAAGAATCTAATCATATGCATACATATTATTTTGGATGAAAGGGTGTTTTTTTTCGAGGAGGAACAAAAGACACGAGTACGATGACTTTAGCAATGCTAAGTAACAACAGTTTCCTGAAGAGGGACTAAATAAAAGCAATGAAAGGGGTGGGTCTATCTCTCCCCATTTAAAAAAAATGAAAATCAAATTATTTATTAACAACGGCAACACTTGCAAAAAAGAATTATATAATTTCAAAAGACAAGAATCTGGCTTTTATTTTGAAGGTTAAATTTAAGTTATTTTTATCAATGGTTTTAGCCCGACTCACTACAACTCGACTTCGTTGCATTCCACCCAAGATATTTTTATGGACTCTTGATTCTTCATTCTTATAAGCCAATGTTAAGCTTTTAATTCTTGAATTTCTGTATAATCCAAAAAGATTGTATTAATAAAACTGTTTAGGATATTGTAATATTTTTCTGGGTACCAATAAAAATTATTTCCAATGTTTTATCTAAAACATATCGTTTCAGGGTATTCATGCAAATGCGTAAAACAGCAGATAATTTTTTTTTTTTTTTTTTTTTTTTTTTTTTTTTTTTTTTTTTAGATAAGTTAATCTTTTGATAAATGAACTGTCAAATTTTGTATGGAAATAGTTTACACAAATTGGATAAATATCCAAGGATTTTGCTGCGTAAAATTATTAAATTTATTTGTATAAACTTATCTAACGTCATTGTGACTTTTTTTTTTAAATATGCGTGTTCGGACACATGATTATAGAAAAAATTGGTCCGTATTATGTAATTATCGCATCCTTATTGTTTGGTGATAAAAGTGGTGAATTAAAAAGCGTTACAAGTTAAAGAAAATCAAGAAACAGCTATTGTATGCTCGCCATATGATTTTTGTATTCCCTTTTTTTTTGGAATACTGCCGTGAGCTCTCCAAGTAAAATAGTTCTACTTTGAAACGTGACTTACGCTTAAAATGCGACTGTTGTCTTGTTTCAACATTTTTTATTGTTTCTAGATTCGGAATCGATCTCGTCTTTGGTCAGGAGAGAAGTTCTCTGTTTGAAAATAACTTCGAGATCGGAACGCGTCGAATCCTTCACACATTTTTGAAGTTTATTACACAGCAAATATGCAGATGAATAAATAGGTCGTATATTCGTAACAATATCTTAAAGCAAATGAGTATTATCCTTAACGTATGAACGATTTGTATACATAAAACGGAAGTATCAACAAAAAAAGTCACGTAAAATAGCAAAACCAAAGTTTCACCACAACATAAATCATGAACCTAATCCCATAAACAATTAAATTAAAATTCTAATCAGTTCTAATCAAAATAAGTTTAGGTATAAATTTAAACTCCATGCATGCTTACCTCATAACCTTTAATTCACGTCCTTCAGCTGTCTTTCCAATGGTATACAATCGGCATAGTTCAGGATGAGCCAACCGGATTTCCTTCATAGACTCATAAATCACATCCAAGTCATGATATTCTTCCCAGTTCATCCGTCGATATTCGCCACTTGATTTTTCTAAGTTTAAACTTTAATTTTAATTTGTATTCATTTTTTTTTTTTAATTTGTTTCTCAACAACTGTCAATGACGTGTTGAGCACTAAATTTCGCCTTACTTGTCCTCATCGATTTAAAATCCTCTCCAGCTTCCTGGTTGAGTAAACTTTGTATATTCTTAATGAGAACTTCTGACGAAATATTCAATTCATTCAAAAAACTTTTAGCCTTCCTTATATTTTCTTTTGAAAAAGATACATCCAGATAGTTTGGATTTTCCTTCCATATATTTCCACCTGCAAAAACAAAAACATACATATACCCCCGGTCAAGAAGGAAGGATAACTTGTCTTTTGTTGTGGATTCGTACCAAAGTTACTCTCTAAAAACTCTGGCATTTGTGTTGGATTTTTGAGACTGGAAATATTGTGTATCCTCCAGAGCTCGGCCCCATCATAACGCTCTGGTAGTTCATTAGTTTCCATTAATTGGTTGTTAGGCAAGATGGTTTCTGGTTTGATATTTCCTGCTGCTGCTGCTGCAGCCTCTAACAAAACTCTATTTCCTGTTGTGACATTTTCAGTTGGGAAAGATAAATGATCAATGCTGATGGTTTCAGGCGAATTTAAATGAAGCGCCAAAATCTCCGGACACAAAATACAGACACAAATGCAAACTATTGCTGCAAATTCACTAAATACTGTCATTTTTTATTTAAATTTTTTTAAATTTTCTTATTGAACAAAAGAACGAGTGCAACAGAGGAAAAAGTAACCGTCTGTGGCATAAAAGTTTAACCGTTTAACAAATTTATCCGCGCCGCCTTTGAGAGTTATTTTTGTTTTGACTTTTCTATTTTTAAGTTGACAACGATGCGATGACGACGCGTCGTTCGGCACAATAACGAACGCGACTAAGCATCAAAAATGATTTGTTTTCAATTTTATACAACCCAAGCACGTCTGCTGTTGCTGCTGGTGCCCCAACAGTTTCCATCAAGTTCGGTCTCCGTCGCCGTCGGTCTCAGCATTGATGACGATTGCTCTCTCAAGTGAATCTTCTATAAACTGTGATGTGAATTTTTGATTAACAAAAGATTAAGAACATTTCTTTTCTTTTTATTTCAACCTCTCATATCACAATTTTGTTTTGATTTTTTTTTTTCATTTAAAAATGAGAAAGTTATTATTTTTTCAAATAAAATTGAATAATTGGGATGGAAGAGTGGGAATGGGACTTCTTGGTATTTTTTTTTTTTTTTTATTTGTCACACTTTGGGAAGTTTTATTGTCATTTGTTTGTTGTATACAGAACAATATCTGTTTTTTTTTCGTTGACAATAGTCTGGAATTAAGAGTTGTAAGACAGTTTACATTTTATTACTTTGGCTCAGAGTAAAATTTTTTGTTTAAACAAGATGTGAGAATTTTTAAAATATTTTTTTTTAAAAAACAGCTTTAACGATTTACAAATTTATTTTCCTAAAATTCATGTTTCTTAATGAGAAAAAATAACATACTTTTTTGGAGCTCCAAATCATTAAAGAAGTTATTTGAGTCATTTTAAGGGACCAATAACTACTCACAATTGAACATTCTCCCACAGCAAAAGCTACAGACTCAATCATCGAAGAGTTTGCAATACATTCTCACCGAACTGAACCGAGAATGTGTAAAAACTGGACTTTACATCGAATATACAGGATGAGTTCACTTATCGAGGATAGATTATAGCGTTTAATAATAAAGACGATAAAAACGTGCAGCAAAGAATAAACAACGGATGGACCGATATTGAAGATGTCATTACTAAAGCAAGACGATTTAAATGGGACTGGGCGGGCCATGTTGCACGACTGCTAGATAATCGTTGGACTCAAAAGCTAACTGTTTGGTTTCCTTTAGATAGAACGAGAAAAGTAAGCGGACAGTAGAAGCTATGGAGCGACAACATCGAGAAGGTTGAATGTAGATGGACACAAAAGGCCAATGACAGATCTATCTGCAAAAGTCTGGGGGAGGCTTTTGCCCATTCAACTTTATGAATATGTATATAGAGTTATAGGGTGTCCCTAAAGTCAACGTAAAAACGAAAACAGGTGATAGGGTAAAAGGTGACAATTATCAGGAAAATAATTTTTAAAAAATTCATGTATTTTGTGAGTTATGGGCATTCGCAAAAAAAAAAAGGTCACCCTTTGACGGTCTTTCAAGTGCCGTGATTACACATCTTAATTTTTCTCAATTTGTTTAATTGCATTTAAAAAATTTAAACGCATCTGCATTAGTTTTAAATAAATTATCAACTAAGTACTCAAAGATTATTTCATGACTCTTGTTTAATGGACTGTAGTGTAAAAGAAATGTACTACGAAATTTTGGCAAGTGACCTTAAAAGTTGGAGTGTTCAATTCTAATTGTAAAATGATATAACATTATTTTTCTATACCGGGGGTCCCGAAAGTTAATAAAGCGAATAATTCGAAAGTCTTAAGCGAATGAGATTTGCAACATAAACTCTTCGACTACCATGTTTTAATTTTATTTCTCTGACCAATATAATTTAATCTAAAAACATGTGCAGGGCCGAAGCTAAGATGGCAGTAGTTGACTGTTTAACTAACAATCGATTTTTCCTAAATGATGAAACTTGAAATTTTAGGAAATATATTTATTAGCGATGCACTCGAGCCACACTCATATTGTACCAAATTTATAAAAATAAGGTACACATTTTTTTTCTTTTTTTTGCACTGAATATCCCAAACAACTCTGAATATCTGTCCACCAAAAACAAAAAAAAAAAACTCATACGCCCGAATGCACAAAAATCGATTGATAAAAATGTACAAAAAATATCACACGCTTCTTGAGAAAACTAAATTCAATTTACAACTAGGTCACACATACTGGTTCTTAACTGCAAGGGCGTAAAGATCACTAAACTTTTTACAAAAAAAAAAAAATACTATACTACTACTATACTACTACATATTACTACTACTACTACTACTATATTACTGCTACTACTTCTACTATACTACTACATATTACTACTACTATTACTTTTTTAGATACATTTTTATTAACTGTATACTTTAAGTAGTAAAGAAAACAGTGAAGTGAATTTTTAAAATAAACATTTATTAAGGTTTAAATTGAAAAACTTTATTTATTTTTAAATCAGTAAGCAGTAACTTATTTTCAACATCATAATGATTCTCATTGGAAAACCTCCATCAAATAATTACAAAAAAAAAAAATGACCATGGATTTAAAATTTTTAATACGCTCCTGTAATAGCTTATACTTGACTTGACACACATTTTTTCTATGATACACGGCGGACTTATAAAATTAAAAAAAAAAAAAACACGTGCTATTTTTATGAATTATCTCTAATAAACCTCTAATCGGATTCAGACCTCATCTTGCAGCGGGCTCTAAACGCTTTCAATTAAATTTGTTTCTTAATGATGTTAACAGACTCTTGCTAAAGAAAGTAGTTTTAACAATTTGTGATTATGCCGATTAAAATCCAAATTTTTTATCCACGCCCATTAATTTGTCATAAATTCATATCGTTAATTTGTGACATACAACTGTCATGCACGCATGCATGCAAAAAAAAAACACAATAAATAAAATTTCCTTATTCTTATATTCATCTATGGCCAAGCCATATTAAATTTTGACTTTCTACGGTTTTAACATGGCTTTAGGTAACCCATTTCTCAGAGACTTTAGGTTTGTTGTCATGATTAGTCGTAGATCCAGATAAATAATGAATACATGTACACATATAGAAAGATACATATCAATGTTAGTCTGGCAGTTATTTTTTTATTTTTTTTTTTTGTTGATGAGTAGGTTGTTCTTTGTATGTTTTGCCGTTAGATACATTATACTTGTATGTTTTGATACATTTGAAAGAGAAAGTTTGTTGTTGTCTTGTCTTGTTTGCTTGTAAAATAAAAGTATGACAATAAATCTTTAAGAGGTTGGTATGTTTATCTTCATTGATTATAGTGGAAAATTTAAGTTTTTCGTATAATATTATCTTTTATTTTAATTCTGAGAAGAAAAAAAAAACTTTAAATATGTATAAAACAAAAAATCTGTTCCTTGGATAAAAAAATTGTATACATTTGTGTGTGACTTAGTGACTTAGAATCTCCACCAGGAATGAAGATGCCCTGCAATTTTCATTCAAATGACAAGTAATAGTTTTGGAAGCTTGGCAATTGCCGGCCTCTGTTCACAGCGCTAACCATTTTGTCATTGGGTACTGCTTTGTTCTGTAATACAAATTAATTGACCAAAAATATTGAATTATTCCGAGCTATTTTGATTGTGTTTCAGTAAGTGACTTTAGGGAGTTGTTAGTTTTGTTCTTTTTAAAGTTCTGTTTGTGGGACAAAAAAAAAGAGTTGCCAAGTGTTGCAAATTTGCTTATCGATTAATATATTTCTTTTTAGTATATAATTTTTTCCTAAACGCGACAAAAAAAAAAAATAAAAACAAATCATTTGTTTTATGTATTCTAGTCTAGAATCTATTTATTTAAAGATTCTAATGAAAGTAAATTCGCGACAGTATCGCACGTACTTGTATATGATATCTCTTTTGTAATTTGATTTTTTTTTAAATTTATAAAATGATAACAAATCGGATATACCAATATCTTTTGTTATTTAATAAACGGATCATTGCATTTTTTTGAAATTAAGTTTTAGATGTGCAATAATATTTTCTTGAAAATGGCATTAAAACTTTTTTCAAACAAGGTTTGAGAATTTTTATACATTTTGAAAAACGGCTCTAACGATTTTCAATTTTTTTTTTTCTAAAAATGTATCTTTCTTAATCAAATTAACTGTCATACTTAGTTAGGATCGCAAAACACTTTAAGAAGAAGATTTTAGTAATGAAATTTATTAATTTTTACATATGTATCTTATAAAATTATTTATTTTTAAAAACTTTATATAAGAAGCACAGCAAATTTTGCATTTTATTTTAAAGACAGTTAAAACAATTAAATAAATATCTGCCCCAGGTTTTTCCGAAATCAAGAGATTGCCGAAATTCCATCGAAAATTACCAAACTTTAACGATCAAAAATTATATAGCATTCCAAAAATTTAATATTTTTGGAAATGGTTAGTACAATTACTCGTAACCAGAATATTTTTATTTTCTAGCAAATGAAAAAAACCTTTAACGTTGTTTATGTTTGTTCAAGCCACCAACAAAAAAAATAGGTATCACTCACTCCTAGCACATCCCTGGTGCAGCTGATCAGAATGAAACCTACTCAACCGCACTTAACTTCGCGGCGATGCGATGGAGGGGAAATTATCGGCTCTCCGGAAGTGACGATGGAGACCATTTTGCTCGGCAGTTTAAATTTAAGACTTCAAATCCGAAATTATTTTTCTTTAATTTTACCAATTCCATATATGAGTTAGATAAAGAGTTTAAAAAATAAAATATTGCTTCACCGCTTACCAAAGAAAATATAAATACCCATTTGTAATTGTTTTTAGCTTTTTATATTTTTTTGTTTTAATAAATATTTTTCAATCTTTACATTTTAATTAATTAAATTAAATAAATAAATAAAGAACATGGCTCTATCATCACATCTCTGTTTGTTTAAAACTTAATTTTCTTTTCAAAATAAATTAATATTTAAAACTAAATTATTTCAATCATCATCCTATTTTCTTTTAAATAATCTAAAAACTGCGTTTATTTTTGACAGTTCTTGCTATTGTTTCAATAAAAACGTAGCCATCTTTAGCATTTTTCTCAATCAAACGGGCTGGCAACACAAATCCATAACGACCTGTGTCGCCCATTTCAATTGTAAATGAATACTTGATTCCGGCAACACCTTTAGCCCAATCATCAGAACCTCCAGCTGCAGGATATAAATTTCTGGCAGCCTGTCCGACAGTATATTTTGTACTGCTAGTCCGAGAGATTTTCTTTAAAATAAAAACAATTTTGAAAATTGAAAATTGCGAAAAATTAAACGTTTACCGTAGCCGCTTCACGTGCCACACGATCCAAATCCTTTGAATCCGTTGTTTGAACTGTATCATGTCCCCATGGATAAAGAATGTACTGCCCATAACTGTGGAATGTTAAATAGGCCTTGAAAAACCCTTTAGGCTGTTTGCTTATAAAACCAGCAATTGCCATTGACTCTGGTTCCGAGAAAGACTTTAATCCACGGAAGACTTCGGAGCATGGAGATGCTGAAGTACCCTTTCCACCCCAGGCATAACCAAAATTACGATTCAAATCAACCCCAGGACACTTCCTGCCCGAGGGGCGTACATTCTTTCGCCACATTCTATCGGTTGTGTGGGAATATTCATATCCATCGGGATTTGCCATAACGTAGAAATACCTAATTAAACAAAAAGTCGATTGTTACTTGCGATTTGATAAAATGCTTAGTTTTTTTCATTTACCAATCAATGTTTCTCATATAAGCTGGCAGATCATCCCATCCTTCGACAATGTTATTTAGAGCATAGGTCACTGCAGCCGGTCCAATCCATTCTCGAGCGTGAATGCCAGCGTCAACCCAAATGGCGGAATTTTCCGCATTTCCATTTGATACTCTTGAAAAATTTTAAAGAAAAGAACACTCATTTTAGCATTCAAAAGGAATAGAACAAAAATGAAAAAAAAAAATCATACTTGAGGAGCTTGAGTGGGCGTTTTTCAAGTGAGTAGCCAATCGTCTCAACCGTACACAAGTCTGGGTATGTTTTAGCCAAGTAGTCAACGAAACCATAAATATCGTCTAAGCGGTGGTATGCCTTCCACGTCAGTCGGTGTCCTTAAAAGAAAAAAAAAAAAACAAATGCGTGTTCGATTAGTATACTCGAAAAGGGGAGCTATTATTTGTGCAACTTATCAAAATGGTGTGGGGGAGGGGGGAAGAACAAAAACGTGCTTACTCAACCGTTAAGAAAGTTTATTAAGAACCATTGTTGGGTGTTTAATTGAACAATTTTGAAAAACACTTTTCCAATTGTTTGAATATGATATCCGATATAATATGTAATCCGTGATTGGGGAGAAATATCGACTTAACAAATTCGTTTGTTTTTTTTTGTCTTGTTGCTCTAAACGTGGGGTTTTTTCTGTTGATAATTGAGGGTAAGTTGCGTTCGCATAACCTAATCATGACCTGACTTAACTTTTAAAGGAAACTAACTAAAGCTGCAGGGTTGAAAATGTTGTTGTTTTATTCTCTAAGTTAGGCGGAAACTTCTTGCATTAATTTTTCAAAGAGGTTATTTGAAATCTTTTTAAAGACTCTAGTCCTTGAAAGCCAAAATCTACATTATACGCATTTGGTGTTTGAAAGTTTGTTTTCATTGTTAGGCTAATTAACTTGTTTACTTTTTTATTATGTACCTACCTACATGTTCAAAAGTTTAAGAATCAACCTTGAAGGCTAATGAAGAAGTTATAATGAAGTATTGATTTTATAAGAGCACAAAGTTCTTTTAATGAATTCCTTATGTAAGATGATAGCACCTTTTGATCTCAAGTTAATGTTTGTTTATTTCACTTAAAGTAAACTGAAGATTTTTTATTAAATTATGTAATTTGAAACATAAAGGGACAATGTTGAAAGACAAGTATAGGATAGTTGTTTCACGTGTTTTGTAAACAATAAAAATGACAACTTTGGCTCGGAAGGAAGTATTTTATCGCAGAGTCTTTTATTTGCGTACATTGAATAAATAAACAAATTAAAGTTGGGGAATTACATTGCGACTTTAAGGTCTAATTCTGTCACCTTCTAAGTTGCAGGAGATTTCCGTTTACAGCTCTGCCTCAAAATCAGTTCCTTTAAGGAATTTAAGTAGGTATCTGCAGTACGTCAAGAGATAGTAGTTCGTTCTCCCTCTAATATCTAGTGATGTTCCAAAAATGTATGCCGTTGGTGCATGAGTGCCCTCAATTACTTGGTATATGATTCGGTGTTTCAATTCTTGAGGTGTTATCTAAACTTAAATTGGCCTTTGAGAAAGACAGTATTGTGTAGTATTTTTTTGCCGTTATTTTTTCACTCAAAGTTGAACATAACTTTAGAATTTTTATTTTCAACTTGAGAATTTGATTTTATACACTCAAAGTTGAAGATTTCAACTTTAGATTTTCAACTCTCAAGTTGACCAACTTTAGATTTTCTTAATTGAAGTTTTAAACTTTAGATTTTCAACTCTCAAGTTGGCCAACTTTAGATTTTCTCAGTTGACGTTTTCAACTTTAGATTTTCAACTCTCAAGTTGACCAACTTTAAATTTTCTCAACTCCCGGAAAAAAGTAGAAGTTGGATTGCAAATTTGAGAGCTGACATCTGTGAAGATGATGAAAATGAATTAACAAGAATTGCATTAGTAAAGTGGGACGACCGTAACTTCATTTATGGTTTCTGTCTTTCAAAACAGACAGCAATTATGTTGCTAGACTTGCTTCGGGATGCACTCGTTCTATACTTATGTTCACTAAACACTATTTTACACAAAATGTCACACAAAACTTGAAAAAAAAAATTATCCGAATTTAATTTTAAAAATGACAAATGTTGTTTTTTTTACAAAAAATATTATTGACATCCAAAGTGCAATTTTAATCCATTGTTTTAAGCAATTTAGTTGTAAAATATTTAAATAATTTAAAGTGTACTACAAAAATAGTGTTGGTCGTTTTATTATATGATATCACCCGTGACCACGATTCGTGCAATTGATTCGAAACGTCGCACACTGGCCAACTATAATGAAGGCAGTGCTTAAAATGTAAAATTGAAATTAACGGTTTTTGAAAAATGAAGTGTTTTGGTGCAAAGTTGACATAATTGTTTATCAGAATGATACATATATCATAAAAATTCAACATTCTATTTTCTAGTTTTGGATAACAATAAGTTTTTCTCGTGTATGCTATTTCAATTTGTCACTTTTTTTTGTTTTAATTCAAACTTATTTTATAAAATAAATAAAAAATATCCTTGAAAAATTAAACCATTATGTATCATCGTTGGCCTTATAAAAGCTTAAAGAGAACAAAAGCAATATTTCGTATAATTTAAAAATTCAGATGAAAAAAAAACTCATGTAAAGGCTACAAAAAAAAAAAAAAATAAAAAATAAATCGCATCGTTATAAATTGTAAAACAAATCTTACATATCCACAGCTACACTCTAGAAAAGTTTTTCTGTGATTTCGTATATAAACGGAAATGCAGTGCTTTATTTTTCAACTTTATGAGCATTGCTAAAGAGTTTTGTGGTTTTGAAGAGGATAATAACACGAGTTTTGTTTTGTTTTCTGAAGAAAAAAGAAAAAAGAAACAAAAATAAATCAACCAGTGAAAGCAGGGCCTTGCCTTTTTTCTTATTATGTTGGTTGTTGGTTAAATTTTTGTGTTGTTCTGTTTTATAGTAAATCCTGATTGTTTAAAAAACCCTTTGATTTGGAAAACTCTTAAATCAATTAATACGAATTAGGTCAGAGTCATATTTATTTCGTTAAACATTTCAAATTTAATCAGATGGAGAAGATGATATCTACCGAACTCATCATGCAACTTTTATATTTGACAAGGATAGTTAAAATTATTTTACGAAACAAAAATTGAATGTATTGAATTGCCAATTTTGTGTTGGCACGTTAATTTCTGAGGTATTTTTTAGTCCCATCGGCTTTGCTAAAGTTATGCAAAAATTTTACGTGATCCTAATAGAGTCAATGAATACCAAAAAAAGGAACCTTCGGAAGTCCTCAGAAATAGCTCCGTCTTTGATGATTTTTTTTTGTATTTCCTTAAGATCAGAATTTTTTTCATTTGGAAATAATTTTTTTTAATTTAATTTTTTTTTTTAACCTCATAATTTTTGAAAAAAAAAAAAAAATTATTGCAGTGTTTTTTCCAAATCATCTTTAGTATTCGAACACTCTTTGAAACTATTTGGAAAACTTTGAGTCGAAAGTGAACTAACAATTTCATGCAGCACCCGAAACGCGTCTTATTAAAAAACAACGGTCTCCCCCATCATAATTTTTTAACATTTTTTTGTTTTTCTGGTGGTTATAAAATTAAAAATCAGAATACAAAAATAGCGGTTGCTTAATCTTGAAAACAGAATTGAAAATTATAAGACTAATCTCCAAAACGACCGTAAACGACTTACAACAAAAAAATAATTTGAAATAGTCAAAAATCAACAATTTTTGAATGAAAGATGGAAAAACTTTGATTCTATGAAATTTTTTTTAAATATACACTATTTTTTCAACGCTGGATCCCACTGCCTTAAAAGTGTACGCCCTTTTTCATACCAACATGAAAAAATATTCTTTAACAAAAATTAAGAATCTGTTACTCATGTTTATTGAGATTCCGACCTAAATTTATAATTTTATTACTAAATGTATCCAAAACATGTGTGACTATTTGAAATATCGTATCATTTTGTCCCCTTAGTGTCACAATTTTACAAAAACAAGTCACGACCGTTACATTTTTAAAGCATAATAAAAACAAAATTTAAAATAAATGTTCTGTGTAAACGTATTGAAATTCTATTTGATATTACATATTTACCCAATTCTAGGGGCTTTCATTTAAAATTTTACATTCTACCTTCTCAAAACCATGCAAGTCGGTTGATAGAATTTTAAAACGTCGCTACCGTTACGACTTTTGTTTAGATTTTAACACTTTACGTTTACGTTGACTTATGTAAGACAAAAAATGTCAGCAAAAAAACATGAACAATATGTCCGTTTTAATTTAAAAAAAAAAAAAAATCTAAAATTGTGCTTCGATATCGTTGACTATACTGTGTATCACAATATTTCTTGTTATGAATATAGGTTTATCTTTATCCACTTTCATTTAGTGCAATTCACCACAAGAATGGCTAATGATGACACTTAAACTTATCATTCAATCAGTCTTTCCCCCTTTGCACAAAAAAAAAAAAAAAAATATGTATAAAGATTTGTCCTATTTTAATTTTTTTGTTATGAGATAAAAAAAAAAAATCATAATAATCTGTAAGGTAGAGTTGCAGATTACATTGGTCTGCAAAAATAAAATTCTTTTTTGTCCTTCATATAATTTTTTGGAAGTTATGTAAGATTAGACTTTTCTGAATCGAAATTTGGTTTCAGAAAAATTCTATCACGTGATTCTTTTGTAGAAAAGAGCTCTCTTAGATTCGGTTGACCTGGTATATATATTCAAAACTATTGATCCGATTCGGATGAAATTAGGAGGTCTTATTTCACATAATATAAGCTATAAGACGTAAAACCATCAGATTTGTTGTATTCATCAATGTATAGATACATTTTAAACCGTTATTTAAAAAAAAAATCACTATACATTTTAAAATTCCTAAGGTTTTGGCATGTACACTGCAAAAAAAAACTCTAATTTAGAGGACAGTATGAAATTTCTATACTCTTGATTAATTATGGTGAAAAGAATCGCAGTAATCAGAGGAAAACCAATAAATAGTTATATTTTATGCTTTTCAACATTTTTTTATGGAGAATCCAGAAGTTGTATAAAAACTTGGTCAGGACATAAATTTGGCAAAGTTTTCCTAAAAAAATGTTCACATTTAGGATTATATGCACTAAAAACATAAAAAAAAACAATTTTTTCTAAGTTTTTCAACGATTTCTCATGTTTCCCGTGATAAATTTTGTTGGATAACTTCATATTCGTGCTCAGCTCCCCCAAAAAAAAAAAAACATAAAGTTAGCCATTGAAAATTATTACTATAGAACTTTCCACCTCTAAAAATGCTTAAATTGGACTAAAGAGAGTATTTTTGGACAAATTATAAATTTCTCTTTGCAATATTTTTGCGTCGAAAGCGAATTTTTAAATGATTTAAAATGATTTAGACAAAATGAAATGCACTTCATTCACATCCCATTAATAGCTTTTTTAATAAAGTATTTACCAGCAAAGCAATTCGACGTTCAATGTACTAAAAAACTGTTTTTTCACATGTTAATATTAGCATATCTCGAAAACTTGACGTGCTATGAAAGTCAGGTTCAGCATACCAAAATCCTTTAGAAAAGTATAGTTTGGTTTGAAGGCATTTTTCTCTGCAGACCAGTTTTATTAAAAAAATAATTTCTTCCAACTTATATTTTTTTATCTGTGAAAACTATTTGTCATTTTTCAAATGACTAACTATGCCCATTTTGATTGTAAGTTTTGCTGCCTTACTATATTCAGTTTTTAATGTTTTATTTTTAAAATTGAATCTTTTAAAGATTTACAGAAATTGTCTGCTAACCATCTAAATTAATATATTTTATTTATTTAAACCTTCAAAATGATTATTATCCTTAAAATAAAATTCTATAAATCAAACGTGGCAATCATCTATACTTCAGTTAACTACGAAGATTATTCTAATTTATTCATAAATCGATCGATGCTAAATCACTATCCACAATGCTGTAACGTTACCTTCCTGTCTATAGACTCTTGTTTTATTCATAACATGCATAGCACATTGCGCCTACGTCATGTTACCTCAAAACTATCAAAACGATTTGTTTCTAAAAAGAAGGTGTTTGTTTTCACGGTTCTTGTGTCCTCCAAGCTACCCCTTCATCACACACCGCCGTCACCTCTATATTGTCATTGTACAACAACAAAAAACCCATTGATTGGTTAGAAATGATATTTAATAGAAACCAACATTTGCTTTTAGAACTTTTTTTATTACGGCCATTATCATGCAAATGCCGTTTCGGTCGTTTAGAAAATTGGCAGCAAAATTACATAAAACAAATTTTGATAATTCAGCTTGCACCCCAAGTTGCTGATTATGTTTCACAAAAAAAAAAAAAAAAAAAAACAAAAATGTACAAAAACTTTTCATGTTTTCGTGCCATGAAAGCGATCGAATTTCTATTTTCTCCCCCCCTCCCCCCCCCAAAAAAAAAAATACAACAGAAAAAACTATTTCATTCAAAACAACATAACCTGTATGGAATACTTACCCTTTCGATTTTGTAGATTTTCGATTTCTTCCATGGGTGGGTTTTCGTCTTCGATGACTTTTTGTAAATTGTCAATTAGAACGATTCTTGAAATATTTGCTGTTTGCAAACTTTCTTCGGCTTCAACAAGGACACTTGGCTTCAACAAGTAGTCCACCTCAGCTTTGACTTCCTTCCAAATTTGTCCATCTGTGCAAAAAAAACAAAAAATGATTGATTGAATTTACAAAGACGATGAAGAAGAAAATGAAGATTGATATGTGTGATGGCATGAATAAATTATCCTAACCTATAAATATTATTGTAGTCCTAGTCAGTATGGAATGAGTGGGTGGTAGTAGATTTTTTTAACCTGGTATGTTTCTTTTTTTTTTGCTTCTTGACATAATGACCTAGATGATGAGGGGGTAGTTGATGAGACAGTGAGTGGTACTACAGCTGATGCACATACCAAACTACTGCCAAGCCAAGAAAAGGCTTCACCATCTGGTGCTGCTGCTGCTTGCTGCTTGCTCTATTGCAGCTGCTACTTGCAGCTGAAATGATATTCTCGAGATAAAATGTACGTTCGAGCTTCAGAGATAAATAAATAATAAATGAAACTTTTGTGGAGTGTGTTTTTTTTTTTTGTTCATTTTTGGTATTTTGTGAAATTAATTTTGAATGCAATTTTGATTCAGTTTAACTTGGGCAGAGTGGCGACTGACTGGTGCAGTGTAGCAATTCAAAATTTTCAAATTGAATTTCTATTATAAAAGCGGTTTTTTTTTAAAAGAATGTTTGCAGTCCTTTAATCGTTTTAGTACATTTTGTCTCACATAAAATATTTTTCTATATACAATCTAGTTGGGGTACTTGTTGAAGAAAAAAATGTGAAAATATCGTATACCTGCGTCAGAGTTGTAAAAACTCCAGTCTTTTCGGTACTGCAGTTAATTGGCCTAAAAGACTAAATTTCTTAAGTCTTTTAACTTGCAAAAGTAGGTACTTTGACTGTAAAACTACGGTCAGCAGTAAGTACTAAAATACTGACTAAACAGTTAATGAAAGCAGTTAAGTGACTTAAAGAATAACATCATCATTTCATCAAACCCAGCGAAAGAATTAATGAATGTCTTAACAGAACACAGTTTTTGAGATTGAGTCTAGAATTTTAAGAAAAACGCGCTATTATTTCAGAAATGTCACTTGATTATTATGCTCGACCGATTTTTGCGGCATAGTTCAAAATCTAATTGGAAACACTTTATTGAAAAGTCTTACCCCAGCTGCCGTTATCATCAGACATTACCCATTCGGATTATCACTTGTTCCGATCGATGACACATGACCTGTCTATCAAAAGCCTACATTGCCATTGTTAAATTGGGTGCCATTTAACACATGATAACATATTGCGTGTTTAAAACTGAGCCGGCATTTTGAATGGTAATATTTTTTAATAATTTCCGTTTTCCGCACTTTCGTTGAAGCGTGAAACCATGAGTATAATTAAATGGCAAAGCTTACTGAAAATCTCTTATCTATCCCCCAGTTTTTACTGAGGGCAATCCACTTCTTCTCAATCCACTGTGCCAAAAAAATGTTCTAGCAATATTGTTTATTTCTTCTAACTTTTGCTATGTTAGTTGCATTTAAAAGTCCTAAGAAACATTTTGACATTTTAAATTTATGATGAAGATGTGTTAAATTAAAAATTCATTGACAGCGTTCAGTGATATTTCCATTTAAGCGGGGGCTGAATAGGTGAAAATCATTTGAGTCAAGATAGTTTGTTTCAAATAAAAGGAGTTTACACTTAAACGAAGCTCAATTATCCGAAGTAGTTTGCATGGAAACTGTTGAAAAAAGCCTCGTAATAAATTTCTTGTTTCAGTTAACCGATTTTTTGTTTTTCCTCTTTATTCAGTGACTTTTCACGCTTTTTCCCGTAACTTTCTTGGTTTTCTTCGCAGTATTTTACACTTTTTTCCGCGGTAGTAAGCGGTTAAATGTTTTTTTTTTGTCCTACTTTTTCGACCATTCATAATAAACTAATCACAAATTAATACGAATTATCCTTAAGTTTCAAATATTATTTAAATCTCAAAAACAACAACATTATAATCACTTTCTCATTGCATAAATTCCAAATTCGTCTGTTACACAATCTACGCAAACATTTTATCGAATTATTTAATCAAACTCATATAGTTTCACTTTCTTTTGTCAAACTCATTTGCAATTCATAGCGCGTATCAGTTGAGAAGTCGTTAAAAAATACCAAATAAAAAGCCACCATACAAAGAGTCACACACTTAAAACATTATTATCATTGGAATTTGCTTACCGTATTTTTCTAGAATTTCTTCGGCAAGTTGCTTCTCTTGGTCATTTCCAACCAAAATTCTCCAAACTTGAGCACCATCGTATCGCCTTAGTTGCGGAATAAAGTTCTCATTGCTATTATCTAAATCCATGTCCACATTGCGGCTTTCAAGGCTGCTGTCATCGGTGTTTTGAATGGCGTATCCACTTTCGCCTAATGTACGATCCATTGATATACCCGCAGCAACTACACTTTTAGCTATCCATAGTGCACACAAAATAAAGAGCAACGATCGCGAGATCACAAACTGCGATGCACCAGTAAAATTGACTACTTTGGAGCTGTTCATCTTTGCGAGATTCCAGCTGGAAACCTAATGAGACATGGTGACAAAATCGGCTGCGACTTTTATACTTTATTTTATAAACAATCAATTTGTGTACACGAAAATAAATAAACAACAACAACACGGAGCGTTGAGTGATACGAATTTGCATGTGGTGTGGGGAACTAGTCTATATAATATACCTAACCTGCTATCTTTTGCATTATTGTAACTTTTTTTTTGTTGAGGAGGGGCAGGGAGGGGTCATTGTGAGACACCTTTCTTTTCTTTCTCCAAAATATTCAGATAGACGCTAGCTGAACTATGAGTAGGCAAACAAATCTATGCACAGCAAGTGTAGTTTTGTTCATGAAATTATATTTGTTTGTGGGATGCTAATCTTATCAATAATGCTTTTTTTTTGTAATGTTTAAAAGTCGAATGTCTTTTAAGAAATTTTAATAGAAAAGAATGGACTTTTCCTTAATTAAATCTTCTGATAGATTTGCATCATGTATGAGTTTATTTTAAGTCAAACAGCATTTCCTATATACTCGAATGTTTAAATTTATTAAATTTATTAATAATGCAGTCAATTTGTAATCACTGATCAAAATAGGCGAAAGTTTTAAGGTAGTGTTAATTTCTTTTTGAGTGCTTAGAGCGAATCTGAAATTTGCCAACAAATGTTCGTTACACAATATTGTCAAAAATGCAAACACATACAGAGAAAAACCTTTCTTCAGGTTTTGATGAATTTAAACCCAAACGATTAGTTTTCGAAAACCATATTGCGAATTTTCAAATAATAGAGGCCTAGATCTTAGTTCGACGAACGTCGGCAAACTAATATCGCAAGAGACTGCCAGGAGACACGTCTTCCACAATCTAACAGAAAACGGACCAACAGCACCAACTATAGACGACCAGTGGAATCATTGCCAACTTGCCATTAGAAGTGTCGCCTCTGATGTGCTGGGTTTCAGAAGAACACAAAAGCGAAACTCTGTGTTCGATGAGGAGTGCCACCAGGCACATGCAGCCAAGGAAAAGGCATAAAAGTCGATGCTGCAGGCTAGAACCAGAACGGATGAGAGAGAAGCACGCCAAGTCTATGTCAAAAAAAGAAGAGAGGAACACAGAATTCTTAGAAGGAAGAAGAGGGAACACGAAAAGCAAGCGGTCGAATCTAGGGATGAGGGATGTTACGTCAGGGGAGATGTCCACCCAAGAATATCAGTCCGAAATAGAAGCCTGTCGTGATGAAAATAGGAAAACCGTAGGAGACACGCAATCAATGCTAAGGATCTGGGAACAACACTTTTCCAAATTGCTTAACGACGAAGACAGCCAACATTCCGTTGTTATGCAGAACAACTTATTCACCGTGGACGATGTTGACCAAAATATCCTACCCCCCCGACCTAGTATTTGCAAGTATTCAAACGGAGGCGGGCAAGATGGGTTTGGCTGTTAATGAGACGAAAACAAGGGATATGCTGTCATCGACTGGATCAAAATGTCACCATTGGCAAATATAACTTGTACGTAGTCAATGACTTTGTTTATCTGAGATCCACTATTAAATCGCACAACAACACCAGTGTAGAGATCAAGCGAAGAGTCACACTTGCCAACCGCTGTTTCTTTGGGCTTAGAAGGCATTTCTATAGTAAAGCCCTCTCTCAAAGAACCAACTTTCCCTATATAACCCCTTAATCATCCCGGTCTTGCTGTATGGGTCCGAAACATGGACACTGTCAGTTTCGAATGAAAACCAGCTGGGTTTCTTTGAGAGAAAGATTCTTCGAGTGATATTTGGTCCAGTGTGCATCGATGGAGAATGGAGACGAAGGTACAACCATGAACTGTAGGGCTTTTCGACCTTGTCAATGCTGGGTCACGTGGAGCATATGGACACCAACGCACCCGCCCTACGAGTATTCGCATCAAACCCCAATGGGCACGGTGACAGAGAAAGACCTCATCTTAGGTGGCGCGATCAAGTGGTGGACGACCTGAACCAACATGATGTGCGAAACTGGTGGCAACTAGCTAGGGACCGGGCTAGTTCGAGAGGTTTGTTGGTTGAGGCCGAGATCCACCCAGGATTGTAAGCGTCATTTTAAGTAAGTAAGTTTGATCTTAGTCCTCTTGACGGAGCATAAACGCAACAAACAGACATCAATTATTTATCTTCCCCATGGTATTAATGGAAACTGGTCTCATCCAGTCTTTAAGAAAAAAAACACTGTAATGCCCTTAATTGCCTATCCTAATGACTACTCAATTTTATTTTTCAAAATTTAGTTCTTAGTTGTTGATAAATGTTATCATTAAAATGGCGTACCAATTTTTTTTTTGTAAAATTCCTTGCAAAATTTTATATAGAAAAAATAGTGTTTTTAAAAAACGGCTATAACGATTTTCAAATTTTTGTTTTTTAAATGTATAATTATAGAAGAAATCAAATTGCATATTCATTTAAGAAGCTGTTTTAGTCATTTGAAAATCGAATTTTATGCTTTTTTATTTTTTTTTTCTAAAATTGCACTTACAAATTTTTAATTAAAAAGGCTTACCTATTATAGTCACTTTATCTACTCGTATAAGAGCAAGTACGTGCGATCCAGTCGCGCAATTTATTTTTTTTTTCCATGCTAATCGTTCCCCTTCATCAAAATGTTTTTGATCTCTTAGAATTTAAAAATTTAAAAAATACTCTTGTTAGGAAGCCAAAATTACTGAAGGACTTTATTATCATAAAAAGATTCGTCCTAGGTGTAACTGATTTTCTTGAAATTAAATCAATTTTGCTGCTTTATACATCCAGAGCCAAAGATATTCAGTTTTTCTTTTGAATAGTTTTGTGGCCCACTATAAGTTTGCCAACGACTATTGCCAATAAAATTAATTTTCTCCTAATAAGATTTGGCCCCAAGAAGGTGCAAACATTTAGCACAAAGAAAACATTTATCAAATTTATTTCCTTCCCACAACTAAAGCCTATATAGCACATTGAGAATATGGAAGATGGCAAATGAGTGATCTTAATCAATTAAAAAATGTTCACTTGAAAAATAATAATAAAAAAAAAAAAAAAAATAGAAATTCACCGGCTGCCTTAAGGCAAACACGAGAAAGCAAACCTCAAAGCAATTAAATTCATACATACTCTTTGGAACCTAAAGAAAACAATCTCACGTGGGATAATCCGAAAGGAGCCTCACAATGTCAGCATGGCGCTCTCAAGAAATAATGAGATGCAAATAACTTGAACAATTCGTACAAAAATAAAAAAAAAATAAACAAAAATAAATTCATCATGAGAGACATAAGACCATGCGAATGTCCCAGGTAAGAGACACTGGTTTCAGTCAGCAGCCGCACGATGATGATGGTGATGATAAAGAAGTCGTTGACTACAACACTCCCTGAGAGCAAGAGAATGTATACCCAGTAGGAGTGATGTGCTGGTAAATTAAGACTCACTTAACAAAAATAATACTACAAAATGATGTACTTGTCCACACCACCATACCGGTGCGGAGATAGGTGTGTAAGTCTGATGTACAATGGACATCGATTAAAGGCTAGTGGCCCCTTTGGTGGGTTTCCTCCCTCACTTAGGATAGGAGCGCAAATGAAAGTGAAAAGCAAACTGGAGAGAGTTGCTTTCGATGTTGATAATATGCCTAAGGGTTTTGCAAAGAGGGCTACAAGTTTTACTTCAGAGTATTTTCTTTAAAAAAAAAAGTATTAAGGTGTGTTATGAACGTTATCTATAAGACTCAAAAGGAAACTATCATCATGGGCATGTGTAATGAGATCTCTTTTATTCCCTGTAGAAGTTCTTAATAAAAAGCTGTGTTTTATTGGATGATGGGTATAAAACAAAGTCATCGAATACCAATAAAACGAATTTACACGTTCGAACATTCAATGATGAATGTTGGTACCATGTTGATGTTTTTTGATGCAATTTTTGGCGAAACAAAACCAGCTTAGGGGTGTGTTCGCAAACTTTATAGAATGTCATTTTCGATTTGCAACATGGAGTGATCTTTATTTTCCCTTTTTTCTTTCTTAAATGAAATACGAATAAGAAAACATTTTTTTCTTATTCTGCATGATGGGAAAGATATAAATTAACTTCTTAATTATCATTTGAAAATCGAATTATATGATTTTTTTTATATATTACATTTAGAAAACTTTAATTAAAAAGACTAAGCATATTAAGTACTTTATCTATAAGAGCAAGTACAGTATTTAAACGGTGTAGCGTTTGTTCCTGTATCGTTAAAAATGCCGTGCCGTGCATTTAAATTTTTTCACAATTTTTCTAACTTTAACGAAGATATGAACCACAACTTGTAAAATAACACGCATTTTTTAAAAGCCTGTACAATTCTGAGTTCAACAAACTATTAAAATTTAAAAGCGACGAAGAAATAACTATAATCCAAAAAGAGCTAACATTTTATTTTGTTTTTTACAGATCGAGGAAATCACTGAAGGCATTGAAACCATTGAATTGCTTATAAACGAAGATCCAACATGTGGAATGAACTACGACACACATTATTCAAACGAGTTAGAAAACGGTTCCAATACAACTTTTGGTTGTCCATCATCACAAACTCATCATCAATTGACTGCAAAAACCTCAAGACAAAACTCACAAGACCATGTGTCACCATCATCCTCGCACAAGCCATGTACTCCTTCGTCGCCCACAATCGATACCGTAGACAGTGGGGCAAGTTCAAATTCTGAATTTTACGATGACGATGACGGGGGAGTAGCACTTCTTCCACATCCCCAAATTCCCAGATCAAATCAAAATTACACTCAGACTGAATTCGCTTACGTTAATGATCAACGTCGACGCATTAATCAGCAGCGTGTAGCATCGTCAGAAAATAAAACTTTTGCCGATAAGTCTACAAACTCATCACCAAAACACCTGGTTTCAAAGGTAACTTCACCCATTGAGTCGTTGTCTATTACACGAGAACACGTTCTCAAGCATGAAATTGAGCAATTGCAAGAAAAACTCAAAGATACCGAAGAACGTCTGCAGAGTTTACGCATTCAGCATGATTCACTGTCACAGCTGCATCGTGATTTGAGAGAGAATAATACTCATTTACAAGAAGAGTCTGAAGTCTTGAAACTAGATGTGCAGCATTTGAATGAGTGTGCAAATATTTTAAGATCTGAGTTGCAAGCTGCTCGTAGTGATCGAAATGAGGCATTAGATTTGCAGAGAGTACTGCAAAGCGAGTTAGAAGACAGTCGATGTGAGCGTAAGAAAGCTCAAGAACAAAAGGAGAAGGATACAAAGACCATATTGGATCTGCAAAGGCAGTGTAGAGAAATGGAAAGAATTCTTATGAGAAAACATCCAGATTCTGTTTCGGCTTTGATTGGTATGCTATTTTATTAAACAATTTACCTTATTTTAACAAAGACTATACAGTTTGTAGTTCTTCTTTATTTAAGTCTATTCCTCCACCTTTAAACTATAAATACGTTTAATTTTGAATGCAGGCAGGCATCACGAAATCAAAAAATCACTTTTTTTCGTCCTTTACCCAACTTCGACATCAATTTATAACATATTTTTTGAAAACAACATGCTGTTTTAAGAACATTTTCTAATATAATGTTTATTGCCAAACCAAACGAGATATTTTTTATAAAAATCGGTTGATAATTAGTTACGAAAAAAATTTAATGATTTTAAACCAAGATACAATAAGTGCAACAAGCTTTACAAAATTTCAATCAATTGAAACTATAAATTTTTTTCGGTATCGTAAAAATTGGTTTTCTGAACCAGTTTTCAACCGATTTTCATAAAAAATACCTCGTTTGGTTTGGAAATAAATATTATTTTAGAATATATTTTTCAAACAGCATGTTGTTTTGAAAACAAATGTTATAAATTCGAAGTTGGGTAAAGTTGGGTAAATGACGAATAAAATAGAATTTTTGAAATTGTTCAGCTTATACAGACCCAGACTGTATGGTATAACTGAACAACTTGTTTTTGACTTTGTTGAAAAGGTCTTGAAAAGGTCTAAAACAGTAAGAAAATCTAAAATGGGTAAAAATTTGCCGAAGCTAGATTTTTTTGCAATGAGTGAAGGTCGAAAAAATCGTTTTTTGCCCTGAACTTCAGATTTTGGGGTGTTATGGAATTTGTACATACCATTTTGTAATCAGCGCAACAAGCTCTACAAAATGTGATAGTGTCCGCCCGCGTATATTTTGAGTCTCACACAGTGAGCGCATTCACTAATCTAGTGACTACGTAGTCAACTTATTTTGATTGGCTGACAACTACTGAAAAATGAGATGAAATTTCCTCTTCGACTTAGTGTAAAAATTACGGCTTCAAAGCTGAGTAGCTACTCAGTGTTTCATTTTATTCGCAAAACAAAAACAAACAAATGCTGAGTAATATATTTTTTTTTTTTTGCGAGTAAAATGAAACACTGAGTAGCTACTCAGTGTTGAATAAAACACGGCTTAAATTTTAACATGACCCTAATTCAATTGACTGTTTTGTAAAAAAAAATGTACAACGAAATTCTTATTTCAAAATGATTTTTGAGAACATTCCAAAAAATTACGGAAACAAAAATGTTTTTCTCAAGTAATCTGGTTAAACAAATTTTTTTTAATTCATTAAATTCGAGGGTTGTAAATTATAAGTAACAGCTACCTGGCCCAGAGAACGGTGGGCTATTAGTGATTCATTCTTATAATTTTGATTTCTTTAAGCTTAAGGTTAAGTTTTTTCTTTAACTGCATTTACAAAACTTTAATTAAAAAATCTTAGCAACCTAATATGGCTTTCACATGGAAATATAAACTAGATTTCCTGGAACAAGTACGAAGTCTCATCGAAATCTACTAGATTTTCAATACATTTTCAGTTTTCAAAATCTTGTTTGTAATCTATATTAAGACGAAATCTACTTGATTTTGTTAGCGGAAACACATTTATAACACTTTGTTCTCTTTTGTATAACAGTTATAGCCTGTTTTAGCAGCAACACAAAGGGAAATGTCGAACGAAATCTATAGTTTATGTGCAGTGTGAACGGTTCATCGAAATTTCGTAATCTTGTTGTTGTGAAGAAGCTATAAGAATGAATTAACAAAAATATGGTTGTAGCATTCACAGATCGAGCAACTTTGAAAGTTCACCCATTCGAGGGAACTGTTCGTAAAGAAAAAATCAATCTCACATCAAATACCTTAATTGCGTTAATACAATAAATCACACATCAACTGTTTTTATGTATTTTTGTTTCTTATATCAACCAACAATTACTCAAAATCAATTTGTCCTTTCAGTTGCCTCGAAAAATCCAAATAAATCATCTGCGAATGACGACAGCCACAGTCGTAGGCTACTGGAACAGCGCATTGCCCAATTGGAAGCTGATGCCAAAGAACAAGACATTAAAGCACAAAAAATATTGGCCAATGTTCAAGCACGATTTAATTCAGTACAATCGAAATATGAAACTCACATTGCCGATTTGGAAACTCAAGTTTTGAGGTAAGTATAAGTATATTTGTGTACACAAAAAAAAAAACCTTGGTGTGTATGCGATTATATACTAAAAAACAAAGACCAACTATTTTATTGTTCTTTTTTCTCCCATCCTCTTAGCTTGCAAGAAATCAATACAAAGTTGAATGAGAAAATTGAATCGCAGGTCAGGACACTCGATTACTTTGTCTCCAAAAAGTCTGAACGATATCATAATGGCTATACTCAAACTGAAGAAATTCCGGAACGACAACGCCGCACAGTTACTTCATATACTCAAACTGATTGTGTCACAAGTTACCCGTCATTACCGGTAGCAACAGCAACAACAACAAATGTAGCGACAAATACCTCTAGTGCTAACACAAGTGCCAGTTCCACTCCTTCAAATAGTAGACCAAGTTCAAAACAGTCAGGATTAAAGAAACCGACTGCCACTAGTAAACTACCATTTTCACAGTCGGATTCAACTATCTCGTCTGTCTATCATGCTGCCGCAAAAGAGGATGCCCATCTACTGGCAACCATCCGTGGTATGAGGGTTGATCTGGCCATTAAGGATAAGGCCATGCAGAGACTTACTAGAGAGTTAGATGAGTGCAAGAGGACTATTCGAAAGCTGCAAAAAGAGAAAGAGGGTAAGTAGCATGTCTTAATGGTTGCATTATTATTATTATTATTATTATTATTTTTTTTTTTGGGTTGGGTTCAATGTTTTCATTTTATCTGAGGAAAATTCAGAGATATAAAATGTTGTTTTTTTCTCAAGATATACATTAAAACAACAAATTCAATGAATGGGGGAACAGCTTGAGTTTTTCATTTCATGTTCTGCTGTAGAATTTTGGGTTGAATAGGAAGCCATGACCTACATTATTTTTCAATAGCATGAGAATATACATTTAACATTATAATAAGAGAGCTTGAAATTATTAGTTTGAGCTAATGATGCAAACAATTGCAGATAAAATGAGTAGTTGAACTATTAAAATCAAATTAAAGGCCTTTTAAATCTTGAATGACCTATATACCTTAAATTTTTCTGTTACTTTTAAAGAGAGTTTTTTGAACAAGGATATAAAGAAATAAGGATAAGGATATAAGATTTGGTATATTAACAGAAAAAATTATTTTGAAGAAACATAAGCAAATAATCTTAAATGGACTTTAATTTTTTCGGTAATATATAGAGAGAGATAAAATCATACAAAAATATCATTTGATTTTCAAAATATGACCTTTTTTGTTGCTTTTATACAAATATTTCGAACATTTGTTCGTCATTGGTTTTGTGAGCTTAAGGACTATGAGTTTGCATTCAAAGTACAAAATTGGATACTTCTTCGTTAAAAAAAAAAATCTTGAGCTTTTTTTAGTAGTTGTAGTAGTATTTGGGACATTTTGGACTACCTCAGTTAAGGCAGTCCTGCGTAATTCACATTCGTGTCTCCTCATTTTTACTTGCTTTATAGAGCAAGTATTTGTTTCGTGTCAAAAAAAAATAGAGGTTCTAATCAATTACGATGATGGAGAAGAAAAAAAAATTGAATTTTTTAAATTATAAATTCCACTAGGGTAGGGTGGGGCCAATTAGGACACTTTTGGCTTGACGCTTTATAACTTCCAATATATTCATAAAAAGCAATGAAATTAAGCTCAACAGAAAGGATTACATTTCAGCTTTTCAATTCAATTTGAAAAAAAATTAAATGTGTCTTATAGCTGTCGAATTATTTCGTCCCAAATGCAAAAAGTCCAGGTGGTCCAACTTGCTCCACTAGCGGGGTTAGTTGGACCAAAGTGTGAGGTAAGTTGGAGCAAGGACTAAAAATTTGAGAAATCATCTCTAACGAAGTGCCGAAATCGTAATTCATATTCTTGAAATAACATAACAAACAACTTGAGTAGAAAAAAAAACAGAGATTTAATTCGGTTACAAGAAAAAATTAAATAACAGGAACAGAATAAATAAACTAAATGCAAAAAACTCTTTAAAGATACAAAAAAAAAGTCCAGTAAGAGTTCGTAACAAAAAAAAAAGAACCTCTTAATGCCCTAACATTAAATAAATACTTTAAAGACAATTAAATTTAGTGTTTTACTTATTTTAGTATAGCTTCACATTCGAAAAGCAAAAAATATCGGAGGTTAAACAGCTAAATTATTATTTTAGCTGGTAAAATTGAACCACTGACGGACGGTCCCACATACCCCATACCGACTTTGTTAAACATTTCTAGTGACTAAACAAAACTTGTACGTAACACTGCAATGTGACTTACGAAACCATAAAATATAGAAACGGGGCAGAAGAAAAAAAAAAAATTGGTTATTGAGATATTCACACTATTTAACATACAGGATAAAAAAAGAAACAATTTATATATTTTTACTTTTACCCCTAAATAACATAAACATGAGTGTCCTTCCCCTTCCAAAGACAAAACTGAATTGAAAATGGTTTAATAATTGGCGGTTAATGAGAACGCGTGTTCAAGTAGGACTTATAGTTTCTGAGAAATTCACGTGGACCAACTTGCCCCGTGTCCCAACTATCCCCGCCCTGCCCTACTTAATTTATTTTTATGATTTTTGTTTAGCTTCACAGTGACATATAAAATAGTGCAATCTTTAAGGTCGTATAACTTATCAACCACACCTCAAAATTCAAAAATATTTTGTATTTATGTCGAGCCCATACCTAAACCGTACTCACAAATTATTAAAATCTATTATTAATTATTTGGTATGTCCGCTTCACGTGGAATGCCCTATAAGTAAAACAACGTGCATCTAGTGAATCTTTAATGTTTTATTTGGAGGATTCTAGAAATTCTAACACCAGCTACTATACTTTGGGACTAGAAACTAGTTAATGGTGAGTTCCATTACATTTTCACTGATTAAAGTCCTGCGCAGGAAAAACATTTAATATCAAACAATTAATTTCAATACAATAATTAATTCATTTTAATAATTGCAAAAATTACTGAAGAAAAAAAAATATACCATATGGAGGTGATGGGTGCTATCGTAAATAAAAAATTCCCTGGGAATGTTTCCCTTTTAAAAAAATTGTGGAACGTAAATACCGAGGGATTGTTTCCCTCGAAATTTATGGGTATCGGGAATGAATTTCCAGAGAAATTTATTTGTCATTTCACGCATTTTTTGTTCTCTCGAAAATAATTCCAGGGAACATTCACTATCGCTGAAAAAATCCGGCGGAAACAATAATTCCAGGGAACATTCACTATAGCTGAAAAAAATCCGGGAGAAACAATATTTACAGGAAAATTTTGTTTTCCCTTGAAGATTTCCAATAGGACCCGATGTTTTATGAAGAGTTGTAAAGTTAAAATATTTAAAATGTAAAACTTAAGTAAAATTGCAGTATAAATTAATTTATTCAAAATTGGGAATAATATAGTTTTGAAATTTGTTGGTTTTATAGAACTTGATGGGCAGTTTGGCTTCCATTTTGTTAATTTGCAAACATAAAAAAGAACGACATTATTTCGATTTGAATTATTCTTATGAGGAGAACTCAAGCTCTTTGATGTTGGCACAGATTTTCACTAGCTATATTCATTAAATTTAAATAGATAATAGTACACATATGATCTTTTGATCAAATTGATTTTAAAAATTGTTTCATAAAATCATGCATTTGTATTCAGTGCCTTAGTTAATTAAAATTTCATTCTTTTGTTTAAAATTTTATTTCATTTATATTATATTATGTTTGCTTTCTTTTTTATTTGCAGCTTTAAAATCCGACAAGCTACAACAACACAATGCTTCTAGCAGTTCATCCTCACGCAAAATCCACCATGATTCAAGTCAATTTAATTCAGACCAATCTAGTGATAGTCAAGCCCTTAAAGAAGCTCTTAATAAAATAAAACTTTTGGAATTTGATTACAAAGCACTGCACGACAAACGCCTGCAAGATGTAAGTTTAATGGACACGCGCGGAACGAGAAATTCCCAGTGGCCTCCATCACATTCTGTATGCAAAATGAAAAAAATAATGAATATTAACCATGTAATTTTATTTTTGTTTGTCCATTTTTTGTGTGTTCTATATTTTGAAGTTGAAGACACTTCAAACTGCCCATGAACGTGAACTTAGTTCCTGCCATGAAACAGTTCGCATACTTCAACAACGTCTAACCGAACGGGATGAAGCTTATGCCATGCAGAAACGGCGAAAAGTACCAGTTGATTATTATGCCCTCAAGGCCAAGGTGAGTAAGACGCCATCATCGGGTCAATGTGTGTTGTATATACTTACATTTTTCATCGCTATAACCGTTATTTTTGTTTATACATAAAAAAAAATATTCTAACTAACATTTAATTTTTACTCTAATTTTTTTTTGGTAACTCTCAACACACATTAAAACGCAACTGAATAACATTTAATATTAAAAAAAAATAAAATCATCACACACACACATAATGCCAAACGCACTCATACACCACCACCTGCATATTAATCAAACCACATCACATAATTTAAATCAGATTGTGAATAAGCAATTAAAGTTCTTTACTAAATCACGATACTTTAAATCCTTAAACATCAAATACATTAAAAATGTTTATGTTAATCCAAAGAGATTATTTGAATAGTAGGTGATTTTAATTCTAGATAGTTTAAATTTTAGATAAATAAATTAGTTTGCGAATTAAAATCGCATTTTTGTTATTTAGTAGTTATTACATAATTTATACAAAATGTAGAACTTAATCGATACAAAAACAATGAGAACTTGCTTGGGTATTTGTAATGAACTAAAATTTATTTGTATGCTATGTTTGTAATAATAATTGTATTTCGTCCTTATATTTCATTTCGTTCTAATATTTATTTTTGACAATATCTCTTTGCCGACTTACCATACGATCAAAAACATGCCAGACAAAATTAAATTAAAACAAAATTCCCTACAACTATTTATGTGTTGTGTAATACAAGTTTAGTGTTTCAAAGTGTATTTCAACATAGGTTTTGACACCACATTAAAGTAGGCACGTGTTCATTGTACTGGTATCGTAATTTTTCCAGGAGCATTTCGAAATTTATTTAACCATTTCTAAAAAATTGCCGCAAACTTTCCTGGTAAAACTACAAAATACTTACTACTTATTTGTATATAAATAAAATTTAGTGCGGATAAATAAATGACAGATTGGGGATGAATAAATGACAAAAAGTATAATCATATAGTAAAAAGGTCTACAAACCTCAAAAGCATTGAAAAAAATGCCAAAATCCATTTTGTATGTTTTTTACAAATAGTTGGGTTTTGATGAAACTTGGTTTTAATGGACACACTTGAGTTTCAAATGGCAAAAGCTTTTGTTTTTTTTTTTTATAAACAGACTTGATATATTTTTGTGCCTTGTATTCTTTCCTGAGCTCATAATTTTACTTAACATATTTCTGTTAAAAAAAGTTATTTTTTTTTTGTTTGAATAACTCTTGAGTGCATTAAAAATATCCATGCAAACTTCAATACTCACAAATTTATGTAGTTATACTACAAATAATAAAATAACAAAAAACTGCATGCTTTTAAAACAAAACTCATTGCACACATACATACATACATACGTAATATTTGTTAATGTTTATGTTTGTTTAAATAATTTATTTATAGATATATTATAAATGTATTCCTAGTTGAAAAAAAAATTAATGTTGAAACAACAACACAAAATTGTAAAAACTCTAGGTTTCATCTTTAGAACGCCGACACTCGGAGCGTGAAGAGCGTTTGCACATGTTAGTTGAAGCTTTAAGCAAAGGACGTTTAAATGGTGCCCTTGAGGACTTAATAAGTGATAATAATAATTAAACAATAATTTATAATTTAGTTTTTTTTTTGTCAACATTTTTTATATAGTTATAATAATAATTTATTTACATTTTAAAAATATTAAAACTTTTCAATGAAAAAAAAACAAAAATTTGTTTAAGAAAATTGTGAAAATTTTCATTAAAATTATTTAAATTTAATAAATTAGTAAACATTACTCGTAAACAAGGTTCACAGAAAGTAATGATTTGCTGGCGCGTGGTTGACAGCTACATATTTAAAAATGTGTTATAAAACTAAATTCAATAATAAATAAAAAAACAAAAAAACTAAATTATTATCAATGGAAATTGTGTCCGTCCGACACTTACACTTAATAAATAAAAAAAAATTATGTGTGAACTCAAAAGAAAATTATATAAAATTATGTCGATAATAAAATGAAGAACAAAACGTTTCCTTCCAGATAAAAAAAAAACTTTAAAATTAAAATTTAAAAAACAAAAAGAAAAAATATGTACTTAAACAATTAATACAGGTAAACAAACGCAGCCAAACAAAAAACGTGTTTTGTAGCTCAAATTTAAATTTATATTAGCTTGAGGAGAAGCAGAGTTTATTTAAAAAACAAAAGTATTAAAAATATTATTGTAATGTTCATGTTTGCTTCTCCTCGTAGAGCATTTGCGTGTGTCTAGACAGTGTCGTATATAGAAATAAGACTTAGTTTTTGCAGTCAGCTTCGGAAAAGCCTTAAAAAAATAAGTTTTAAACAAAAAATTATAAACAACATCAGTGAAATTCAAGCAACACTATATAACTAAAATTAATCTGTATTAAAAAACATTAAGGCTAGATCATTTGTTTTCTTAAAAAAAATATGTAATACTGCCTTATCTGCACAAAAGTTTTACATTTGCAGATACAAATCAAGAGAATTGAATAAAAAAAAAAACAAACTTGAAAAGGCATTTCCGGACAGGGCTTATTATATACAATATAGTGTATTTATTCGTCCACAGGGGGCTCTGCCAAAGACGTGTAGGATTTTTAATTCTTAGTTTACCTTTTTTTGCACAGCTTTTGTAAATTTATTTTTAACTTTCTATTTGATTGCTTAAAATCAGGATAAATTTTAATTTGTATTCCTAGTTTTTGTATGCATATAGATATCCTTAAAAGTTAATCTTATAAGTTTTAAAATATTCAATCTTTTAGCCCAAAATATCTCAGAGAATCACTTACCAGTATTCAAACAAGAAAATAAGAAATAATTGAGAAGACAATCTGGTCGTAGTGAATAAATATCATTTATAACGACCAATTTGTATTTTCAAATAGTTTTTTATGAAAACTTTAGTGTCTTAACTTTTATCTAAATCAGTTTGTTACCATATAGCATAATTTTAATTAAAAAAATAGCTTTAAAAATGTATCAAATCTCATTTGTTCATTCAGTCACTCATTCATTGGTCGCTTAAATGTGAAAGGGGCTTTAGGCCGTGTGTCGATTGCGTTTAAATGTGTCGAAATTTGACTCCATTACTGAGGTGAATACAGACGTCAAAATTTAGTCTGCTCTGGAGCTCGTTTAATTTTAGCCAGTGGCTAATTTTTGACATTTATCATTGCTCTAAGGACTAAGAAGAGAGATGAAGATAAATATGCATTTGTTGTTGGCTTCAATCATTGATAAATTCATTTCATTTATTGAAAATGTAAGAATATTTACAATTTTTTTAGTGCTGAGAATGGAAAAAAAACATTTGCTTTTGAGAAATGAATTAAAAATATGGTTTGAAAAAAAAAACTCATTTAACCCAATTGACACAGAAAAAGCTAACATGCACCCTTTTAAAAAAGGATAACATTTAGCTGGGATCAAATTTAACCAAAATTTTAACGCAATTGACACACGGCCTTAAGGTAACTTAAGCAAATGTCAATAAACTTCAAATTCGAGAATATTAGTTTTTGAACTTTAATGGAAATATCATTCCAGGCTATTTGTTTCAAAAGTATATTAAAATATAGAGAATCTTGTTTGTCATAGAGACATTTATATTCGCGAAAAAAATTTATAAGATTGGATAAATAATATTTTGGTTGCTCCACCTGTGAAGCCATTTTTTAGAAATCTCTTTGCCAAATGATAAAAAAACGGAAAAATACAATGTAACAACGGGTTAAAAAATAATTATTAAGAGACAGCAACATGTATAACTTGATTGAGTTGAAATTTGTTTTAAATTTGACATTTACGTAAGTTCAGAGCCATTTCGATTGCTCTCGCTTAATTTCACGAAAGTTAACGAAACTGAGCAGAACGGCTATTATGGTTAACGACGGTTTTTAAGTATCATGATAATATTTAAGTCAAAATGAGGCAATTTGATATTCTATCAAAATTTCCCAAAATTTCCCAAGAGATTGCTAAGACTCAAAAAAATCGAATACAGGATCAATTTAAATGCATCCTTTTTTTTCCTTGATTCTAAGGAACATCGAAATATTTTTACTAATTTTTTTTAGTCTAACATTATTTTTACAAGGTGTTTTGTTTCTTTTTCCCTTAAAAAACACCCTTTCAACCAAAATATTTCAATGCACCCTTTTGAAGCTTGGTGCTCATTGCAAATGATCCATTCATGCCAAATTTTATCGCTATACCACTAGGAAGATTTCTGAAATAATTGGTTATATAACCCCTGTTGCACTGAAAATAGGAATTAACATAAAAGGGATTATATATATTACCCACTTAGAGTAGTCGGATTACCCTGGTTTTAATTTCAATAGATTCAGCATTAGATTGTTTTGATATTCAACTGATCGCTCAAGGACAACTGGTTTAATAGATATACATATGGTGTCCAACCCCAAATGGGATTTGTTGGAACATTTTCGATATGTGCAAAGGCAATTTCCACGAATAAAAATGCTGTAAAGTATTTTCTCCGGTTGTCTAATTGCCCTAAGGCAAAATTACACTTTTCATTTGATACCAAACACATTCGTGTTCACTCTGGGCAAGAAATGAGCAATAACCTTTAAAAAATATAAACACCTTGTTAAATTTTATTCATAGTAAGGTATTGTTTAAAATCAAAAAAAGGAAAACTTTATTCGTTTATTATTTTAGATCTATCTAAGCATTTTAATTTATAAAATTGGGAAAAAAAGTAAGACTGAAAATGCTTCCCTACACGTCAATGGCTTTTGTCACCCTATACATGTAGTAGTTATTTATTGACTTTTAAGTATAACAATGTTTTAGGTGTAGCTTAAACTCTTATGATGATATTAGTAATCATTAATAATTTGAAAATGTAATTATGTTTGCACTTTTCTTTAAGAAAAACCAAAAATAAAATATATGTTGGTTCTTAGTGTGTTGCACGTTTTTGTTTTTTTTTTTAATGTTTTTATTATTTACTATGTAAACGCAGAATAAATAAAATCAGTTACGTTTTATGTACCTATACCAAATATTTATATTATTTTTTATTAAAATTAATTATTTTATTGTAATATTAAGTAATAATTATTGTACCATTGAAATAAGAAAGGACTTTTGAAATACAAGATTAAAAAAAAGGAGTATTGTTTTAATGTGTTTTTTTATAGGTTCCTTCATATTTTATTCTTGATGTAGCCGTGGATTACAGCTTGAAAGCTTTGATTGATTGTTTTTTATCACTTTGACAACTTGATAAATTAGGATAATTTTAAACACTTGTGTTCTATTATAAAACTGTCTATGCGTCACATTTGCAAAACTAGAGCTCAGGAGAATTTTCGGTCGCAGATATGAAATCGTCATTTAACTAGTATCAAGCTAGTTATTGGTTTAAAATTGAAAATTTAAGAAAAAACACAATATTTTCCGTTCGTTTAGTTTCTAAATTAAACAAGCTAATTAAATATATATTTAAATTTTTCTATAATTAAATTATTTAGATTCATTTAAAACCATTTTCAATTTTTTTCGAGCATGGGGACAAATGTTGCGCTTAAACTTTGGTTAGGTTAGGTTGACGTTGCCGGCAGGAGCGCCTGCAGATCGAGTACTGGCCAGATCTACTTTATCGCTAAGCATGTAGTGATATTATCCCCCCTGAGGTTTGTTTTATGTATAGCATCATGTTTGAGCAACAGTTTACACGTAGCGATGGGAATACCTATGTTTACCGTTTCTAGTAATAAAGGTATTAGTGTTCCACTTTTGGCGAGTTCTTCAGCTCTACAATTTAACGGCACCAAACATAGGTGAATATTAAACTGCTGCGCCATCTCCATCAGATATGATAGACAGTTAAAGGCTGTTATTGAGTTGGTAGAGCTAGAATTCAGAGATTTAATAGCTGCTTGGCTGTCCGAGAAAATACGAAAAACTTTGGTTAGTATAATTATAATTTTAAACGTGCAAAATATGTGGAAACCAAAAATCTGCAAAATATGTACTTAATCGAAGAATAAAAATCTACGTACATATTTTGTTACTTCAATTATGAGTTTGTTTGATTTTGATAATGTGTGTTTTGTTTAAAATCACTCAGCCAAAAAAAAGCTTAAATTTAAAATTTGGTAGACACGTGTAAAATTATTTTGTATTTTTTTTTCAAAAACGTACAACTCATTTTAATACAAGTCCAAACTAATTTATAGTAAATTATTTCTCAAACATCTGTTAAGTCTTTTTTTTACTTTAAAACGTTCATCTATGGAATCATAGATTTTTCATATTTTATTTTTCGTTCATGTATTCAAAAGAACTATCCATTCCAATGCCAACTATGCTTCTATCACTTTTTGGTAAAAAAAAAAATATGTTCTCAACCATTTTCTAAGATCAACCCAATTTACCCTACTTAAAATACGAATATCTAAAAATCCCGTAATTCTAAATTTTTAAATTGGATATTCTTAAATATTAAATTCGTTTATATCTGTAAAGCTTGCCATACAGGTGTGTCAGGTTATTGAATAAAAAAATCAAAATTTAAACTTTATGCCTTGACGGGATATCGCTCGGCAACCCTAGTGCAAATTGTGTTTTTTAACACCACCTAAATAATTGTGTACCTCTTACATAGTTTGTCGATGAGGGTAGTCAACCCTATGGCTAGATCTAAGACTATAATATAATTGAAAAACAAAAAAATGTGCAGTTTAAAAAAAAAATCATTGACTGAAAACCAAAGTTTAAATAAAAAATTTGGCGGATGCCTGTCAAAATTTTTTTTAATTTCCTTTTGAAACACATACAAATTATTAAAAAACAATTTTACCCTGATTTTTGGTAAATTATTTCTCAAGTATCTATTTTTACGTTTTTTTTAATTTTAAACGTCCATATCTCGAGTTGTAGATTTTTCACATTTTGTATTTCTATACGTGACTTTTATGTATTTATATAGTCTATCGATTCCACTATCAACCGTGTCTCTATCGCATCTAGTTGAGAAAATAACTTTTCGACTATTTTCTAAGTTCATCCTTATTTACCCTACTTTTGATAAAATATTTTTTATTTTTTTCTTATTTAATATTTCTAAAATTACCTTAAACATTGTTGTAGTGTAACTCACGAAAAAAGAGCCGGTCACTAAAACATTAATAAAACAAAAGTATTTTATTTTACCATCTATTTCATGTAAGATACTTTTGCTGCAGATACAATTTTAAGTTATAAATACTGTAAAGAGAAATATTTTTGAAGATAGAAAATACCTTCGCAACTGACTTCCTTTTGCCATGTAGTGTAGCTCACATTTACTTTTCATTAAATATATCATATTTTGCAACATTGCAAGAGCGCATCTTTACAAAATGTGGATAATTGAATAATCTTATACATATGTATTAAATACGTTACTCAAGATGAAACTGTAAACATGGTAATATTCGTAACATAAGAAAAAATTAAACGCCGGTCATATGAATGTCCAATGTAGTGTAGCTCACATATGGAACTGCCCCGAATCTTAATATACCTTTAATACTGTTTGTTTACAAGTTGATCCACTGAACCGTTCACCCCTCCCATCGCTGAAACTTCAGGATAATAATATGATAGTATTTTAATACATTCGTAATACAACATCTTTATTTAATTAAAACATTTTACAAATTATTTTGTTAATTTATTTATTGTTATTCACATTTTGGCTAGTAGGGAAGTCAATATTGGTACAACTTAAGACTAATATCAATCGACCCAAGTTTCGACGTTAAACTATCTGTTTTATGCACATTCTTGGTTGTATCACTCCACATTTCTGTCAAAATGAATATTATTTATTTAAATAAAAATTGTTTAAATTTAATAAATTAAGCTAACCATTGTACTTGCAGGCGTTAAAATCTTTTTTAAGTTCTTCCCGGCAATGAAGCAAAATTCTTTCATAAAAAAATAAATTTAATGATACGTTGGGAAATTGAACAGAATTTATTTATTAAATAAATACAAAACTCTTCTTCGAAGAGTTTTGTGTACTAAATGTTCGTAGGCGAGTTTTCTCTTCGACTTTTATATCCTTCGAAAAAAGTACCTACTTTCTTTCCTACAATGAGATTTAAATTGAATTTCATACTCAATAGACTGGATTTAATTTTCTTATCGCACATGTGCACTGTTTCGAATTTATATAAAATATACTTTGGTACTAGGATCTTTTCAAGAACAACCCACACTTGTAATTTATTGTCAATTACTTTTGGTGGATGTATTTTTTTTGTTTTGACTTTGATGGTAATGGTAATGTTCATGCTTTTGGTCGCACGTTTTTGCTTTAATATACTTCAAATATTTTGAAATAATTTAAGTATTAACTATTATATCATACACTAACCTCACTTGAGGGCCTACCCCTACATGTTCTTCGGAAACATGCCGAATAGCGTAATGCAGTAAAGCACTTCATCATTTTTCATACAAATCCATAGAAAACTTAAAAATCCAATGGATAGTGTTTAACTCTTTACTCAAAAAATAAAAGAATTAAAAGAACAGAATCTTTTGGATGCTTTTTTTGCATTTTTTTTATTTTTTTGAACAATCGAACTTAAGTTAATAATGTTCATAAAGAGATCAGACACAAAACATTTTGAAGAATAAAGCTTATTGCTTTGAAAACACTTTTTTTGTTCAATCAACATACAATTTTTTCAAGAGGTGTAATAGTATAAGATCCTGCCACAGGAAGACCTACCTTCATCGCTATACCAGTTAAGTCCTATATTTTCATATATGTAGGTAGTTTCCGAAGAAACAGTTTGCACATGGGTTGCCTAGAAATATCCTGTCAAGGCAATGGGTCGCCAAGCTTTAAAGTTTGATTTTTGTGTTTGTTTTTTCAAATATCCGATCCAGCCTATCCACCGAATCAGAGAAAATTTAATTTAAAAATTTGAATATTCTGGATTTTTAGAAATTTTAAAATACAGTAGGGTAAATAAAGGTGAACTTAGAAAAATGTCGAAAATCTATTTTCGTAATTAAAAGTGATAGAGACATTCTTGAGGTTATGGATTACATAAATACATGAAAGCCATGCATGCAAATAAAAAATGTTAAAAATCTACAACTCGAGATATTGACGTTTAAAAGTATAAAATGTCAAAATACATGTTTGACAAATAATTTACCAAAAATCAGGGTACTATTTTCTTAAAATAAATTTTATGTTGTAGGATAGAAAATTGAAAATAAGTTGACACATATCCGCCAAATTTTTAATTTAAATTTTAGTTTTGAGTCAGGGAATTTTTAAAAACTGCACATTTTGTTTTCAATTATTATAGACTATGCCATAGGGTTACCTACCCTCTTCGATCAACCACATAAGAGATACGCAATTATTTATGTAGCGATAGGTTGCCTAACAATATCCTGTCAAGACATAACTGCCACGCCTTAAAGTTCAATTTTTGTTTTTTTTTGTCAATTACCTGACGCACCAATATGTCAAGCCTTACAGTTATAAAAAAACACTATTTTAAAGAACATACAATTTAAAAAAAATGGAGTTATGGGATTCGTAGATATTCGTAGTTTTAGTTGGCTAAATTGGGGTGATCTTAAAAAAAGGTTGAAAACCTATTTTTTTAACGAAAATTATAAATTTATATATGACCGTTTCAAAGTAAAGAATAACGTAATAGATGTTTGAGAAATAATACCTACATCATAAATTAGCACTAACTTTATTTAAAATTAATGGTATGTTGTTGTAAAGAAAAAAAAAAAAATTAAAAATTAAATATACTTATTTATTATATACTTTGTTTTTATCGAAAAATAATTAAATTCAGAGTAGTATAGTAGCAGTATATAAGCTAATAACTATAAATTATGGAAAATTTCCTCGAAAAACGTGTTATCATATTTCCTTTATTCAATTTTTTTGTGAAAAACTAAAAACGCAGAATTGTTACAATCACTCACAACATTATGTACACTAAGTTTAATCGAAATCGTCAGAGCCGTTTTCGAGGAAACTCAAACAACTCGTAACCGATATATGGGAGCCATTCATTCTAATCTAGATATTCGAAAACACCACAAAAAAATAACCTTGGAAATTACAAAAAAGTATTCTGTATCAGTTTTGGATTAAATCCCTCAACCTTTAAGGCCTTGGCTCTCTCTGTACAGACGCACAGACCGACGGACGGCATGACGACTTCTTCATCATCGTAGTGTTGGTTTTGATTAAAACCGCGAGTTTTTTGACACGAAACCAATAGGTACTTGAAATTTAGAGCAAGAAAAAAAGCAAAAGCGAAATATTAAATTTTCATCTAGTTTAGACCAACTCGAAATGATTCTTTTATACCGAAACTCAAAGCAAAAAAGGGTTTCTGAAAATCTTTAAATTTTGCTTTGAAATAATGGATTAAAACAAAATTGTAAGCAAAGAATTATTATTTTTTAACCAAAAGAAATGTTATTTAGAATACAATAAAAATAAAAGATTGTTTAAAAATGGATTTACATTTATCTTATCAGATAAATAAATGAATTAAACTGTAAATAAACTTACAATCTTACACAAAACATTAAAATCGACTGCAGCAAAAGTGATCAAAAAATTCAGCGCCTTCTAGTCACGAACAAAAATTAATGTGCCCCTGAAAAACTAGGTCGGAAAAATGACAGGTAGGTCACTATTTTGACAGATAGGGGCATAATTCAGAAAATTTTGGCGCTTCGACCACCAACACTGTAGGTGTAGCTTACACCGCTTCGTGTTCTTCTTATTCAATGATCGAAAGATATCAAGGTCTACTTAAATGTTCTCAAATATGTATAATGTAGGAACTTCTGCAAGCCGTCAAAGCATCCCTGCTTAAGATTTTTATTTTCGTTATCTCTTGCAAGATTGGTGAAACATTTAATGGACTCAACTCCCTCCATCTTTCACCTAAAAGTTTGCTTATCCCATAATAGTTCAGAATTCCCCGAAGTTTTGCCCAGCAAAAATGCCAGAAGTATTTCTTCAAAAGGACATTTTTATTGCAAAAGTACGAAATAAGACCCACTCTAATATTTTCAATTGTAGAATTACAAAAAGCATTACTTGACTTAGAAAACGTGTAGACATCCTCGACTCCATATCACAATGTTTCCCACAATAAAAATTCATGGGTCACAAAAACAAAAAAAAAAAAAATTTTCAACGTGTTTTCAAAAAAATTGATTATATTGGCTTCTAAAAAGACTCTACAATGACGTCAAAGAAATCACTCAACTGGGTTTTCCATTCAATGAACAATATGAATTCCAGACGAGATACATCCGGTACACCAGCATGAATGAATTTCATTCATAGTTCTTTTCGGAAGCTGCGTAGTAGACAAGAATATAACGAGAATATAATTGAAATTAGATAGAAAAAGGACCTACTTGAAGCAAACCATAATAAAGGAACAATTGCGTGCACATATGCGATAAGAAAATTGAATCAATCACAGCCTTTGCGAAATGCAACGAAGTGTTAAATTGCTGCTCATGAAGCCAAAAGGACTGTTTCAAATAGTATAAAAGTGGTATTTGCGACTACCGGAAGCACAGTTCATTTCTACTCTCTGAGAAGAATAGAACAAACCAAATACTGCAGTAGTAGAAGCCTGTAAAAGTTTTTGTTTATAAAGTGGTAAAAACAGTTAATTTGCAACATAAAAATGGGTTTTGGATCTTGGCAAGTGATCGTGGCGTTTTTGTTCGTTGGAACAAGTGTTGGTCTCCTGCAACGATGCAAAGACAACTTTTGTGGACGATATTACGATGGGAATTGGCTCGTTGAGTCAAACTATTTAATAGAAAGAGGACCCGGTTCGACTGACAAACTAGAAAAAAACCGTTTAGTTGAACGCTGGGAAAGTAATTGGCGACTTACTGGAAGAGAAGACGTAACGCATGATCGTTTACTGAGGGCGGAATGGCATTCGGGACCAAGAACGATCACTGTTTCACCGACTCATGTTGACGAACCCGGATCTGAACCTTTGGATTTATCAAAACAAACTATTGTAGGTGTTGCCCGCAAAAAACCAATGCAAACTCGGGAAGACAGACGAGATGAGCGTACATTGAACCGAGAACGTATTATCCGAAAAGAACCAAAACAAACCATCGCTCGTGAAAATCGTGAAGACCGACGAGATGAGCGTGCACTTAGTCGTGAACTTGTTGACCGAGAAGAACCAAGGCAAACCATTGCTCGTGAAAATCGTGCAGACCGACGAGATGAACGTACACTTAGTCGTGAACGTGTTGACCGCGAAGAACCAAGGCAAACTATTGCTCGTGAAAATCAAGAAGACCGACGAGATGAGCGTGCACTTAGTCGTGAACGTGTTGACCGAGAAGAATCAAGGCAAACCATTGCTCGTGAAAATCGTGAGGACCGACTAGATGAACGTACACTTAGTCGTGAACGTGTTGACCGAGAACAATCAAGACAAACCATTTCACGTGATGATAGACGAGATGAGCGTGCACTTAACCGTGAACGTGTTGACCGAGAAGATCCAAGTGAAAATCTAGAAGACCGACGAGATGAGCGTGCACTTAACCGAGAACTTGTTATCCGAGAAGAATCAATGCAAACAATAGCTCGTAAAAATCGAGAAGACCGACGAGATGAAAGTGCACTAAGCCGTGAACGTGATGACAGAGAAGAATCAAGGCAAACCATTGCTCGTGAAAATCGAGAAGACCGACGAGATGAGCGTGAACTAAATCGGGAACGTGTTGACCGAGAAGAATCAAGGCAAACCATTTCACGTGATGATCGACGAGATGAGCGTGCACTTAACCGAGAGCGTGTTGACCGAGAAGAACCAAAGCAAACCATTTCCCGTGAAAACCGAGAAGACCGACGAGATGAGCGTACACTGAACCGAGAGCGTGTTGACCGAGAAGAATCAAGGCAAACCATTGCTCGTGAAAATAGAGAAGACCGACGAGATGAGCGTGCACTAAGCCGTGAACGTGTTGACCGAGAAGAACCAAGGCAAACCATTTCCCGTGAAAACCGAGAAGGCCGACGAGATGAGCGTACACTGAACCGAGAGCGTGTTGACCGAGAAGAATCAAGGCAAACCATTGCTCTTGAAAATCGGGAAGACCGACGTGATGAGCGTGCACTAAACCGAGAACGTGTTATCCGAGAAAAATCAAGGCAAACCATTTCACGTGATGATCGACGAGATGAGCGTGCACTTAACCGTGAGCGTGTTGACCGAGAAGAACCAAGGCAAACCATTTCCCGTGAAAACCGAGAAGACCGACGAGATGAGCGTACACTGAACCGAGAGCGTGTTGACCGAGAAGAATCAAGGCAAACCATTGCTCTTGAAAATCGGGAAGACCGACGTGATGAGCGTGCACTAAACCGAGAACGTGTTATCCGAGAAAAATCAAGGCAAACCATTTCACGTGATGATCGACGAGATGAGCGTGCACTTAACCGTGAGCGTGTTGACCGAGAAGAACCAAGGCAAACCATTTCCCGTGAAAACCGAGAAGACCGACGAGATGAGCGTACACTGAACCGAGAACGTGTTGACCGAGAAGAATCAAGGCAAACCATTGCTCTTGAAAATCGGGAAGACCGACGTGATGAGCGTGCACTAAACCGAGAACGTGTTATCCGAGAAAAATCAAGGCAAACCATTTCACGTGATGATCGACGAGATGAGCGTGCACTTAACCGTGAGCGTGTTGACCGAGAAGAACCAAGGCAAACCATTTCCCGTGAAAACCGAGAAGACCGACGAGATGAGCGTACACTGAACCGAGAACGTGTTGACCGAGAATTATCAAGACAAACCATTTCACGTGATGATCGACGAGATGAGCGTGCACTGAACCGTGAACGTGTTGATGGAGAAGAACCAAGGCAAACCATTGCTCGTGAAAACCGAGAAGACCGACGAGGTGAGCGTACACTGAACCGAGAACGTGTTGACCGAGAAGAATCAAGGCAAACCATTGCTCTTGAAAATCGGGAAGACCGACGTGATGAGCGTGCACTAAACCGAGAACGTGTTATCCGAGAAAAATCAAGGCAAACCATTTCACGTGATGATCGACGAGATGAGCGTGCACTTAACCGTGAGCGTGTTGACCGAGAAGAACCAAGGCAAACCATTTCCCGTGAAAACCGAGAAGACCGACGAGATGAGCGTACACTGAACCGAGAGCGTGTTGATCGAGAAGAATCAAGGCAAAACATTGCTCGTGAAAATAGAGAAGACCGACGAGATGAAAGTGCACTAAGCCGTGAACGTGATGACGGAGAAGAATCAAGGCAAACCATTGCTCGTGAAAATCGAGAAGACCGACGAGATGAGCGTGAACTAAATCGAGAACGTGTTGACCGAGAAGAATCAAGGCAAACCATTTCACGTGATGATCGACGAGATGAGCGTGCACTTAACCGTGAGCGTGTTGACCGAGAAGAACCAAGGCAAACCATTTCCCGTGAAAACCGAGAAGACCGACGAGATGAGCGTACACTGAACCGAGAACATGTTGACCGAGAAGAATCAAGGCAAACCATTGCTCGTGAAAATAGAGAAGACCGACGAGATGAGCGTGCACTAAGCCGTGAACGTGTTGACCGAGAAGAACCAAGGCAAACCATTTCTCGTGAAATCCGAGAAGACCGACGAGATGAGCGTACACTAAACCGAGAGCGTGTAATCCGAGAAGAATCAAGGCAAGCCATTGCTCGCGAAAATCGAGAAGACCGACGAGATGAGCGTGCACTGAACCGAGAACGTGTTGACCGAGAAGAATTAAGACAAACCATTACTCGTGACAATCGGGAAGACCGACGAGATGAGCGTTCACTGAATCGAGAATGTATTGACCGAGAAGAATCAAGACTAAACATTGCTCGTGAAAATCGAGAAGACCGACGAAATGAGCGTGCACTTAACCGAGAAGAACCAAGGCAAACCATTGCTCGTGAAAATCGAGAAGACCGACGAGATGAGCGGGTCCTGAACCGAGAACGTGTTATCCGAGAAGAATCAAGGCAAACCATTTCCCGTGAAAACCGAGAAGACCGACGAGATGAGCATACACTGAACCGAGAGCGTGTTGACCGAGAAGAATCAAGGCAAACCATTGCTCGTGAAAATCGAGAAGACCGACGAGATGAGCATACACTGAACCGAGAACGTGTTGACCGAGAAGAATCAAGACAAACCATTTCACGTGATGATCGACGAGATGAGCGTTCACTGAATCGAGAACGTATTGACCGAGAAGAATCAAGACTAAACATTGCTCGTGAAAATCGAGAAGACCGACGAGATGAGCGTACACTGAACCGAGGACATGTTGACCGAGAAGAATCAAGGCAAACCATTGCTCGTGAAAATCGAGAAGACCGACGAGATGAGCGTGCACTTAGCCGTGAACGTGTTAACCGAGAAGAATCAAGGCAAACCATTGCTCGTGAAAATCGAGAAGACCGACGAGATGAGCGGGCCCTGAACCGAGAACGTGTTATCCGAGAAGAATCAAGGCAAACCATTTCCCGTGAAAACCGAGATGAGCGTGCACTAAACCCAGAGCGTATTGACCGAGAAGAATCAAGGCAAACCATTGCTGTTGAAAATAGAGAAGACCGACGAGATGAGCGTGAACTAAACCGAGAACGTGTTGACCGAGAAGAACCAAGGCAAACCATTGCTCGTGAAAATCGAGAAGACCGACGAGATGAGCGTGCACTAAACCGAGAGCGTATTGACCGAGAAGAATCAAGGCAAACCATTGCTGTTGAAAATAGAGAAGACCGACCAGATGAGCGGGCCCTGAACCGAGAACGTGTTATCCGAGAAGAACCAAGGCAAACCATTGCTCGTGGAAATAGAGAAGAGCGAGGGGATGAGCGTGCACTAAACAGAGAGCGTGTAATCCAAGAAGAATCAAGGCAAGCTATCGCTCGTGAAAATCGAGAAGACCGACGAGATGAGCGTCCACTGAACCGTGAACGTGTTAACCGAGAAGAATCAAGGCAAACCATTGCTCGTGAAAATCGAGAAGACCGACGAGATGAGCGTGCACCTAACCGAGAACTTGTTATCCGAGAAGAATCAAGGCAAACAATCGCTCGTGAAAATCGAGAAGACCGACGAGATGAGCGTGCACTGAACCAAGAACGTGTAATCCGAGAAGAATCAAGGCAAAACATTTCACGTGACAATCGACGAGATGAGCGTGCACTTAGTCGTGAACGTGTTGACCGAGAAGAACCAAGGCAAACCATTGCTCGTGACAATCGAGAAAACCGACGAGATGAGCGTGCACTGAACCGAGAACGCGTTAGCCGAGAAGAATCAAGGCAAACCATTTCACGTGAAAGGCAAGAGGGCCGTCAAGATGAACGTGCATCGGACATCCCCAAAGAAGGAAGGAATTACCTTTCTATAAATCAGCCAGCCGTACCTTCTATGATAGAAACACCTTATTATCCCAAAGATCAACGCATCGAGAAAGAAAATGATACTTCTATACCCTTTGCTCAATACGCCAAAACAGTTCTTGTAACCCTGATTCAAGGGGGGCTTTTCGTGCTTGTCGCTATGAAGTCTTTAAATTTAGAAAATTCAAAGTTTGGGTAAGCTTTAGCAATAAAATTAATTTATAAGTGCTCATATAAGGTTTCATTTTTACACATAAATTTATATATTTTCTTTCAGAGCGGAATTTTTCTCCAAGGCCAGAGATTTGACTGGGACTGTTGTGTCTTAAATGTGATCTATAAATAATTACTCCAAGTACCTAACCTAACTATCAAATATACAAAAAACATTACTTCATTTGTTAATTTAATCAAAGTTATATTGTTAAAAAGAAACAAACTTAGTTGTATACAAAAATTTATGTAATTGTATTTCAAAATACATGTCTACCATTGTTATATTTGAATAAAGACATACTTATTACAGAAATTTAATGCTTTAATTTAAGGTCGTAATGAACTTTTTTTGAAAATCGGTGCTGTTTTACAGCGGTGGCACAAGTCCAAAATTTCAGACTTATTAGACCAAGAACCCTTTTTAGAAGTGATGGTATAAGTGATACAAATTTAGCAGAAATATTTAATGGGTCATTCAAACTAAGCATCAAAAGAGCACATAAAAAAATGTACATATGCGGTAAAATGTTATGTTTTGAGGGGAAGTAAAAAATCGAGGCATTAAAAATTGAAATGTCCTTTAGAGCGATTGCAAACGGCATTTTTTTTTTTAATACCTCTATTTTGCCATTCTATAGCTTACCTCTAAGAGGCCAGTTATAGAGATCAGTAAAACGCCGTCAGTAAAAATTTTCTTATGGATAATTTTATATGTTATACAAATATTTGGCACATGAAACTGATACCAATCGATGGCAAATCAATTGAAATATTTTTTTGTGCCAAAAAACATTTCCAAAATACTATTTATTTATTTTACTGATGAAATGATGAAAATTAATTTCCATCATTAATATATGTAAATAAATGCTTTTATAAAAATATTTTCAGGACTGTCTGCTAGGGATGTGGTCGCATTTAAAATGTCTGTCATATCGTCACGTGAGTTTTTATTTGTCCAACAGACCCTTTTGGTCGAAAATGAGTTATAATATGCTATCTTATATTTTCGGCCATACTCTTTCTATTGCTGCAATTAGAATTGACCTAGCACTTTTAGTTATCAAAATAAAACAAATTGACTTTGTCCTTCCATATAAAAGTGGAACTCAAAAGGTGATTCACATTGTACTCGAGCTCCTTGTCATAAAATAAAATAATAAATTTTTTTTAGGGCAATGTCTGTTTAACACTGCTTCCTCGTTTCACCTTCTCAAGATATTACTCTAATCAGACAGAGAGATTTATTAAACCGTTCGTCGGCTACAAAAGAACCAGCGGTAATATTGATCCTAATGCTGCACTGGATTTTTTAGAACTCGTTTGGTACTAAAAATTGCGTAATCTAGCAACATACCTAGCATTTGAAAGTATTTTAAGAATTAAATCCTACTAGCAAATTAAATTTAACCATTTAATGCAAGACTAATTATGGCGAGAATGCTTTTTTATAATTCACACGCACAAAGGGGTTGGACTTCCCTTAATATAAAGCATTGGGATAATAGGGAAGGATTTAAGAGCAGAAAACGATGTACATTAGTTCCTCAATTCCAATGCGCTGCATGCGACTGATAAAAGAATCTCTGTACTTGACGGTGCGTCCGAAGTTTGTTTTAAAGGTCAACTGATGACTCAATAACGGTCCCCATTATTATCTCATCGTAGGAAGAGGCAGGAAGAGGCAAGTATTCAAATTTCGAAATCCTTAAAAGTTTCCATTTCAATAAACAAAAATTGGGTTTTAATGTGTTTGCAACTACATATATGAACAGGTGTCCCATATCCATTTCACTACTATATTTTTAAACTCAATTAAATCAATATTGGAAAAGCATAAAATGAAAATTGAAAAATGGTTGGAAAAATAACTTATCTTTCAAAAAACTACTTTTAAATTAAAAAAAAAACGCTCTCCTAAAAAGTTACGTTACTGGCTTATAGGACAAATAAGAACTCACGTGACGGTATATAAATCTCGACAGAAGAAAGCAAAATTGTAATACTTTGTTTGAACAATGTTTCTTTCCGCCGACGACGATTTGATATCAGTGACCTTCAGAAAATAGTACTTTTGATGCTCTTTTTCTCTTAAACGCTCACAATACAATGCAGGCGGACGCAGACAAAGTATTCGTGATCACCATGACCAGCACTGCCTGTGGTATTCATTTGGGTCGATTACCTTTCACGCTAGAAATTTGATTCCGGCTCTCTGTTTAACAGATCAATAAACCAGCTAGGACATAGCATTTTTTTATTGGTGCAGGTAGACTACAATACTTAGCACAACTATTGGGAAGCCATTAGAAATCACGGCTTATAAAAAAAATGAAATATTGGTAGCAAACATGCTCCTGTTTAAATTGAATCGTTATTTTTGCCCGCATCAGTCACTGATTTATTCAGACGTTTTGTTTCTTTTTATTTAATTTACTAAACTTATATTTATTTAACAATAATAAAAAAAATCAAAATAAAAAAAAAATCTTCACATTGTCATTCCGATGCGTTCCTTTACTTCATCTTTTGATTTGGGATCAGCAGAAGAGGCTATACTTTCAACAACTTTACTTGTTCCTGGTTCTTGATCAGATAATTTTGCCTTTTCAGCAGCTATACGCTCGGCTCTTATTTGCTCGTATTCTTTTAACTCTGTGAGTTTCAATGTTATACTTTGGAGTTCTCGTCTACGCATTCTAAATTTATATATAACTTGTTAATGTTTGATTTTAGTTTAATTTTTAGTTATTTTACTTGTATTTTTGTTTAATTTCCCGGTGTTTTTGTTTTTATAAACAAAAAAAAAAAATTTGTGGAAGTTGACAGTTGACAAGGTTGAAAGTTTTTTTGTTTATAGGAAAGTTGCCATAAATTTGAGAGGTACAGTAGTGCATCCTATGGATCTAAGCACAATGATGCTTTTTGCTATATCAGCTATTTCACAGTGACACAAGAGTCATGCCTCTTTTTTTTTCTTCTTCGCATTATGTAATAGTTGACTATTACCAAAAATCCACAATGATGCACTCCTCTGGGGACTGGTTCCCTCAATCGTAAATTAACTTTTCTGTATGTATTGTATTCACGCTAAAAATATGTGTCAATCAATTTGTCGTGTTGTGCACATAATATTAATATTCAAATTGTTATGGAAATGACAGTTCATTTAGCAGATATTGAACTTTACCACTTTTACCAAGAGTTTACCAGTTTGCATATATACCCCTAGTATCTAATAAGAGTACCCATACCAAATGTAACAAAGCATTTTTCTTGTGAAAGCTCCTCTTGTGTGTCGTGTGTTCGTGTCGTTCATGTGAAAGTACCACATTTTGGTTTAGGGAGGCCTAAAGCTTGCCCAACCCCAAATTAAAGTGTCGCATTGTCTTGACGCACGACAACGCACGATTTCCAGCTAACATTTTTGTAGAGTGCGTTGTTTTAGTTTCATTATGAGAGAGTATCATGGGCATACGTCACGTATGACGTCACACTATCTGACCGACTTTTTTTTAGTTGTTCTTACCGACACAGTATTTAAATTATAGCAACTTATTTCTGTTTCCAACTTAACATTTGATTGTCAAACATCGCAGTCTAAAAAACTGTCACACGAATAAAGTTGTAAAAACATCCTGCTGAAATAAATATATTCACTTATTTCACTTTATTTCATTTAAATTAACTGAAAACCCTTTCATTGGAAACAAAAAAAAAAATTTCAATCATGCTTTATCTCGAGGATTATCTTGAAAGTAAGTTAAAGTTGGATTTTCATCTGAAAACATTAAAATACAAATTGAGACTCCGTTGGACATATCGCTGCTCTAAGGAAAAAAAACAAAGCGTTCTTGTTTACACCCACGAAAAATTACTTATTATTTTTTTTTGTTGTTTATTTTGTTATAGTGATTGAACATCTTCCCCAAGAACTAAGAGATCGTTTCACAGAAATGCGGGAACTCGACCTTACTGTTCAAAGTAAGTTATTTGTTTATATTTTTACGATTTTCAACTAATTTTCAATTTATTCCCTTTAGATAGTATGGATTCATTGGAAAAGAAAGCGCGCACATTCTTCCTACAATGCAAACGAGGCGAACTGCAAAGTACTGCTGCCGAAATAGAATTTCAAAATCTCAGAAAAGAATATTACAAAGTTCTAGAAGACGCTGACGAAAAAGTCGCCATCGCCACACAAATACACGATTTAGTTGAACGATATTTGCGCCGTTTGGACAGTGAGTTGTTCAAATTTAAGTGCGAACTTGAAGCCGACAACAATGGCATTACGGAAATTCTCGAAAAGAGATCACTGGAACTGGATGGCTCTAGTTCTATCAGTAGCAGCATTGGAAACCAAAAGGAAAATCGCTACTTTGGCTCAATTGCAACAAATAATCACACAGGCAGCTCGACTGCTAGTCTACCAAAAGACAACCGCTTTCGACCGAAGCCGGAAAAGCGCCGCGACAGTACACCTGCTGCTGTTGTTGAAAAACGTCCAAATCTGGGCAACAGTATTCCTACCCCAGCAGCGCCAGTTGCTCCGGTTGTTCAGGCAGTCACACCGAATGTCACTCATCATGCAGTAATTCCACCGGCTGCGGCTGGTCCTTCTGTTTCGTATAATCTGCAGCACATGGGTGGTGCTGGAAATGCCATTGCTGCTGCCGCAAGTCAAGCAATTGTTGCCACCCAGCAGATGCAACAAGGTCGACGAACTGCCAGCCTCAAAGCGTCATACGAAGCAATACACGGAGCTGCCGCAGGCGCACCTCCACATGAATTCTGGATTAATAGAGATATTAATACCCCTAGTGCACAGAACACTATACAGACTGTTGATCGAGAATCAAGCACCAGGAAGCACAAAAAGTAAGCAAATTTCCTACAAATTTTTATTTTTTTTATTTAATTTATTTGTATTCCTTAGGAAAACCTCATCTCATTTACCACAACACACACCAGCTACCCCAACTTCGATTCCATCCTCATCGTCCTCAATCAGTTCACATGCTGAGTCTTCAACATCCAGCATTGCAGAGGTGGTTCCCACACCACCAGCTGTCAATGTTGTTGCCACAACATCTGCCGCTGCTGCTGTTCAACAACGAAACAGCACACCTGCAGAGAGTAATAGTCTGGTTGTGGAACAGTCCACCGAAGGCGAGTGGTCCTATGATCCTAATGAACCCCGCTACTGCATTTGCAACCAAGTGTCCTACGGTGATATGGTTGCTTGCGATAATGATGCAGTAAGTGCTAAAACTCTGTCCAATAAGCATCGTTTTTATAATTATGTGTTTTTATTTTTAATTTCAGTGCCCGTTCGAGTGGTTCCATTATCCTTGTGTTGGAATAACACAGCCACCCAAAGGCAAGTGGTATTGTCCAAAGTGTACCGCATCAATGCGCCGCAGAGGCAATCGCAAAAACTAAATTGTATTTCTACATTTTCTTGAAATCTTCTGGAAATGTCTCGATTAAGCATGAAATTTAATAAATGAGTCTTACAATTTTATGGCCTCGGAACTTTTTTGTGTTGTTTTCTTTGGTAATAAAGTTGTGAGTTACGAAGAAAGTAATTTTCATCATTTTCTATTGGAGAATCACTTCAAGACCAAATCGATTACAATTTACAATTTGTCTGTCCATACATTTTAAGCATCTATTGAACTTGTACCTTGATAGCGGCTAGAATGGAAGTTGTAAGAAGAAAAAGAAAGTCATTGCATTGACATCACATTTATTTGAAAGCCCCGATATGTACAAAATTCTACATACAAAAATATATTATTCATCATTCAGCTTAATCTACCAACGAGGACACGCCTACGGATCGGCGGCGGTATGTCCTAAGGAATTATCATGTATCACTTGTGATGCGTACACATCGTAGCCCAAACTAATTATGTTGTCATAAAACACTCGATACTTGGTCGGAAGCCAATAGAAGTTAACAAACTGTGCTGGCGGCCATATCGCCCACTCAGCTGCATACAGCCTCCATGCCTTGTCTTTCATTTCTTCCCACACTTCTTGGCGGGTCTTTTGTTCGAGAATGCCGAGTGTTACAAAAAACGCTGATATATAAACCGGAGAACAAATAAACTGATCTAAGGCGATTTTTTGTATTACAGTACGGATGCCACGTCCAGGCATTCGTCGATCTAGATATTTATACCAATAGTGGCATATAACTCCGACACTCACTCCCGATAGTCCCATATTGATGGTTCGTCGTCGATCCCATTTCTCCAATTCACCCGAGTACTTTTCGTATTGTTGTTCAAGGATGTCACCAGTTGAGGATAGGCTTAGTGAGATGGTTACGTTGGTGATAAGTAGATATTTGTCACTGAAGGCAGTTCGATGGAAAGATTTCAGTTTTTTTACTACCCCCGTTTGGGATATGGTTCTTAAGGCTGATCTTATCGCAATCATTATTGTTTGATTAGAAGGCAAATTTGAAAGCACTTGAACAAAGATAGTACGCAGGTGAATTATAAATTACTGAGGACACAGCTTATATTATGTTCGTCATCGCTTAAATGGATGTTATAAAACGACTATACTTCGTAATATTTTCTCGTGTATATGGAAATCAAAGAGATGGTAGTTTTTGTCGAGAACGAAGATGTTTATTTTTGTTTCTCGAAGACGTCTGTGTGTTTTGCACGTGCTGATTGAAATGTCAAAAATGTGACGTATAGTTGATACAGGGTGGTTAGGATTTTGATTTTTCAGTAATGCCCAAACTTTTTATTATAAATTTATGTCGAATTCCTATCAAAAAAAAAAAATTGCTTTAGGGCCTGTCTCACAATGTGCAAGTAAAGTAATCTCGTTTAGTTAATTTGGATACTTTTTCTCACATCATTCCTTTTCCTTTTCGTGACATATCATCGAAATTTTTTTTTCCAACATTAAGGGTATTCACGCAATGAGATAAGTTTATCTTTTGTGTAAAAAGATAAGTTTACGCAAAAGTTTGCATGAATGACTTTTGTATTTATTTGGATAAATGCTGTGTGGTGTAACTAACGTCAAAGGTGTGTGAAAGATTAGACGCGTCCGATCTTAAAGTTATTTTTAGATGGAGAACCTGTCTCCTGAACCAATGCGAGATCGGTTCCGAATGTCTAGGAACAATAAAAATGTTAAATACAAAACAATAGTCGCATTCTTAGAGCTGAACAGAATGCATATCGCTCGTCGCTGAACATACTGATATAATGTCAGATTCGTCACGCGAAAATGTTAAAAACATTTGAACTTATGGGCGAATAACTGATCGGTGAGCGTAGTCATTCTGGTTGCCGATGGGCGATGTCAATACAAATTTCATCTTTCAGAAACGGTGCTCAGTGACGAGCGATGCATTTTGTTCAGTCTGTAAGCGTCACGGCAGTGTTCCGGAAAAAAAGAGGGAATTCAAAAAATCATATGGAGTGTATATTGTCTGTTTCTTGATTTTCGTTAACACCACCGCAGGTCCATGAGAAATAAACCATAGCATGCTATCTGCCATTATTCATAGATAGATCGATAGCATACCTACTAAAAAATATTGGTAGGGCATTTCATAGCATACTATTTGATTTACCCCCAAAAAGGTTAATTATCTCTCTACAACTATTAAAGGCTTGTCCAAACCAAAGTGCGACACGACAACGACAAAATTTATTTACACAGCGCCCTATGAGGGTACCCACACCAAATGCGACAACACGCATTTTGATTTTCATATGTCGCACCCTTCGCACTTTGGTTTGGGCAAGCCTTCAAAAGTTCTTGTCGCACAGTCGTCTCATGTGGCACTGTCGCACTTCGGTTTGGACAAAAGAAATAAAATTGGTGATGTATTGAGATTGTTTCCTGAAAATATCAACCATTTACAACACTTTTCTAAAATCGACTTTTGGTGCGCGAGAATCCCATTTCATCCCACCGTGCGTCGTGGAAAAATAACAGAAATATGCTCAATTGCAAAACAAATAATTGAATTAATTTTTAAATTTGTTTCAAAACTGCAAAAGAATTTTTTTTCAGTTTTTTTTTTGCGTCAAAAAATACAACAATTGTTTTAGAATCCAAAATCTAAGGTTTCTCATGCATTTTTGAAATTTTTCCGACATTAAATAGTCAGGAAAAATGAATTTGAAAATTTTCACTTTCGAAATTTTTGCAAAAGTGGCCGTTTTGTAGTTTAAGGCTTAACTTGAACACAAATTAAAAAAAAAAGTTTTGTTGGCTTTTCAAATTAATTATGTTAATGTTTTAATGATTAGAGATTATTTCATTAATTATAAGTAACTTTTAGTTTTTTTTAGAAAATAACCCCTCCCGCTTTAATGGGTGGTGATAAAGATCCCTTCATTCAAAGAAGGAAATGTTTGTGTTGAACTTTTAAAAGAAAAAACTGCATTATGATTTCTTTTCGTTGAAGTTATCGTACCCGCGCCATTATACTTCAGCTATATACTATCGTTTTAGGTCCTTAAGAGAAAATTTTAACAATCCAACCGTTCAAATCTTTATAAGCCGACAGTTATCGACAATACAAAACTGAGGAAACTGAGTTCTTTCTAATTTTAATGTTAGATCAGATTAAAATCGACTTGAAATAATTTTAAACTACCAATATACTACCTTGTAAGTAAAAAAAAATGCTTCCGAGCAAAATTCTCAAATTGGGCTTAGTTTTCCAGTAACATCAAAAATATTTAAAAAAAATACCAGTGACCATTCTCTCAAAAGTGCATGCGCGAATTAAGTAGAATCGCATGCTTAGAAATCTTACAAACATTTACTTTAATAATAAAATCAAGTGAACGCAATGATTCCTTACTAAAAGGTATTATTATATCAATTAAAAAACACAAAAAATAAATAAATAATACAATGAGCGCAGCTACCTTCTGGGATTTTTGTTAATTTTTTTCTTTTCAATGTACTTTGAACCTGCTATCTGTATTTCCCATATAGAAAAAAAGACAAGTTTTCAATGGGAATTTACAAACAAGTTTTTAATTAAACTCTTGCACTCGCACCGGTCGCTTCGCAGCTTCACACTTCAAGTTCTGCTCGAGAAGACTCAATTATTATAAAATCTCAGGTCGCATAAAGTCAGATTTAATAATATTAAAGAACAAAACGATGCTGATGATGACTCAAATCGCAATCCATTAAAGTTACAATTTTGTTTTTTAAATTCCTATTGTATTTTTGTTAAATGTTGTGATCTTTGCGTGCGGTGTAGTTGCGTTTTTATTTTTAACATTAAGCAATCAATTAAGCTGAGGAGTTCGTAATTTGTTTAACTTTTCTTGGTTTTATGTTGTGAGCGAAAGAAAGACTTTAATCATATAAATAAAACCATGTTGCCGAGATTAGTTAAGTTCTTTGTATTTGTCATTGTACTTTTATTAAGTTCCGGTTATCAAAATGTCCATGCACGTAAGTTTTAAGTTTGAAAAAAATTAGTGTTCAATTTGTTAAGTATAAAATGTGATATAGAATACATGTTTGACGACGACGACACGACGAGTCCTTTCTTCATAAAATTGCCACTCTCTACTCCAAACAAAAATCCGTTATCAACTTTCGGAGCCCAAGTTATCGTACTTGTGCCCCGACGGTTTTCAGATATAAATAATTCTATTTTCAATCAAACAATAGCATTGGAGGCCAGGGTCCGCACTTACCCCACCTTACCTTAATCAAAAACCTTGATTTAAAAATAAAGAACAGTATTGCTTGCATTCTTTATGTACATCTTTTATTGGCGGCCTTAGGGCAATATTTTTTGTGAAGGGGAAGGAACCTCTAGCATGCAGAAATTATCTTGTAAAAAAAAATATAATGTGTATACAAAAAGTACGTATACGCCATAGTGCATACATTTTTCTAATTCCGTTTATACAAACTCGTACTCGTCTGATATCACTACGATATTTTGCTTTTTTATTCCTAGGCTTGCACAAAATCAGGTTCAGCAATGGAATAGAAAAAAATTTAAAACTCATAAGAATTATCAAAAGATCAATAGAAATGAATATTTAAAAAATAAAATGTACGACTGGATCGCACGTACTTGCTCTGTGGGTTAAAGTTGCTATAGACGTTAAAGCCTCTTATATAAAGTTCATAAAAACAAATAACTATGTTAGAAATTAACAAAATATAGGGTTCTGCTTGAGTTATAAATTTTTACTAGAAAAGTGGGATATGTTTTAAAAGAATGAAACTAATTTTAACATAATACATACACAAATTTTTAACAAAATCGTTAGAGCCGTTTTCGATAAAAACCCAATAACTCAAAGCAGTTATATGGGAGGTATTAGTTCTAGACGATATATTCAAAAACAAAACAAAAATCAAATTTCGAAATTACGTAAAAATCATCTGTACTAAAATTTGTATTTTTGTTTTTGTTTTCAGAAAACTCTTGTACAACATTACGCGGTCAAACAGGAATTTGTGTTCCGATATTATCATGCAAAATAATAGTTCAGTTATTGAAAATTGCACCAAGACCTCTTCCAGATAAGGTCTCAGATGTTATCAGACGATCACAATTACAATGTACAAAATTCGACAGTATTGTAAGTTGAAATGAAATTATAGCTTTATTAAGAATTTTTATCAATTTTTTGTTTTAGCATGTTTGCTGTGATCCCGATAATGTTGATAATAATGTAGCAGGAACAGAACAAAAATCAACTCAATCTCTATCAGATATCTCCACTTCCAAAGCTAAAATACGTCGCAGCTCCAATTTTACCGAAAGGCAAATTCAATCTGGAATGAATATTCTTAATAAGGTCGATTGTGGAAAAACTGATGGTGATAAAATTTCAAATGGAATTGAAGCAAATCTCTCCGAATTTCCATGGATGGCTTTGCTAGTATATTCGGATGGTGTGGATAGAAGTCTTGATTGTGGTGGCTCATTGATCACTGAGAGATATGTCTTAACAGCCGCTCATTGTATTCGATCTCGAAAAAAGAAATTGTGAGAACAATTTTTTTTATTGCTTACCAAAAACTTTTTAACTATAGTCCAAACTTCGAACTCTGATCAAAACATATAAGATAATATTTTTGAATTCGAAAAAAGTTAGAAAATTCTGTCTGTCTGTTTTGGTGTATCTAACGGTACCATCTATTACACATGTATTATAATTTAGACTTAGTTGATCTAAGTAAAAAATTCAAACATTTTCTAATTTGTACACGTTTTAAAATTTTAGGGTAAGTGTACGTTTGGGAGAACATAATACCTTAGAAACTATTGACTGCACCGGCGAAGGGAAATCTAGAAAATGTGCCCCACCTACACAAGAAATTGACATAGAGGAGTCAATTTATCATAAGGACTTTCGCCCAGCTCCAAGATTTGCAAATGATATTGCACTTATTCGACTCATTGGCCCAGCCATTGTTCGCAGTAAGTATTTTAAGCAAATTTAAAAAAAATTAAATTTTTAATTTTGTCAAATTATTTTTGTTTAAAGGCAATGTTAGACCAGTTTGCTTACCAATAACAGACCGATCAAAAGAAGCTTCCCTAGAAAGGTTAATAATAGCTGGTTGGGGCAAGACAGAAAACAATACACCAGCTACAATTCTGCAGAAGGCAGTAGTACCATTGCGAAAAAACAATTACTGTGATGAAAAGCTTAGTTTAGTAAGATTAACTGATGATCAGATGTGCGCTGGAGGAGGAGCCAAAAAGGTCGACACATGCTTAGGCGATTCGGGAGGACCGATATTTTACCCGGTACCATATCGCATAGGTGTTCGGTATGTTCAGTATGGTATTGTTTCGGCAGGAACTGCCAAATGTGGCTTAGAACTTCCAAGCATATTTACAAAAGTTGAAAAGTACTTGGATTGGATAGCTGGTCATTTAAATTATTAGAGTTAACAATTCGAGGCCAAGCATCAGATTTAAATTAAGTTGCAAATGTATATAATTTATTTGTTTTTATTGTTTAATATTTTACTGAAACTGAAATCCTAATCCCATACCTAAGAAGAAAAGCTTTTGTTTTTATTTAAAACTAACTTAAATGTACCCGCTTTGCCGGGTGCTAAATAAATAGTGGGCGATTCCGCTGGAGACGATTTTAAAAACCAATTTTTAAATGACATTATTTGTATATTTTTGGATGAAAATATTTTCCAATTTTTCGTCTAAACTGAAATCGATGCCTGCAAACTAATGACTGCAGCAAATTTACTACCCACAATTTGATGTAATATAACTTTCAACCATGTGGTGACAGCATTGACTTATCCATTAGTAAAAAGAAATCTAGGTAATTGTAATTACTTTTCAAGTTATACTTTTCTTTTTTAGCTCAGCTTTTCGCATGCACCAGATGCCAAAAGTTGAACTAAAAAAAATGCGAGAGCTTTAGAAATAAAATAGCTGATTGTTTTCTTTTGTTTTCAAAAATGCAAAAATGTATGCTTTTCAAGAGTGTCTTCATTAAAATTGTTATTTTTCTATTAGAAAAAGGCAGCATATGAGTGAAAATGTTGCACCCGCGATAATGGAATCGCCCTAATGCAATAGGTACAAGCTAAAAATATTGAATTTATATTGATTTTTTAATATTTTGTTTGAGGTTAGTTTTGGGTTTTGTTTTGCTTATGGCCAATTTCTTCACATAAGTACTAAGCCAGCTAAGCACCTAGACTAGCTAGACCAGGTACTAGGTCTGGTAATAGGTACTCCTAATGAAAAGTTAGTACCTGAGCATTTCTTCACATTTTAGGTTCTAGGAACTTAATACGTCTAAAACTGGTCTATCTCTGATTTTGACAATATTTTAGCATTCGAAATATTTTATTTTGATATTTGTACAAAATAAACATTTTGAAAATGGAAAAAGAACAATAATAGGTCTGTTTGGGTACTCGCCAAAATAACATTGGCGGATCTAGTCAAATCTGTGTTTTAAGCTAAACAAACTAAATTCTCCCTTTAAAAGTTTTATTAATATAAAAATAAAACCCATATAAAATATTAGAATAAATCTTTAAAAAAAAGATCTTATATACAAAACAAATACATAACATGCATTATACTTTGAGCTCAGCAACAATTATCCAATAAATACGGACTATCAAGGGCCCCTAGACCAGCTGCGACCCCACCTTCATTTGCTGTTGATAGTTTTGTTCTAAGCATGTGACCTGCTTGATAATTTGTATTAATAGTTTTTGAATCACCAATAATAACACCAAAAATTCCTAATTCTGAAACTAGATCGACTAATGGTGGTGGCATTGGTCCATCTGAACGAATCATATAACCCTTGGTGATTGGTGGATGTATTCTTTCCATTAATATCCAAGCTGAGCGTTCAACTGCGCTCATATTCTATTGAAAAATACAAAAAAAAAATTGTTGATTTTTATAATTTTTTCTAGAAGCAAAGGAAAACTTGTTAAGGAACCTTTAATGCATCTGGAATGTCAGCACCATAAACATTATTTCCACCACCTTCTCTTTGGGGCTTCAATACAAATCTGCAATATAATTTGAGTTCGACAAGATTTTGGCTGTCATTTGTAAATAAAAAAAAAAATTATAAATAACAAACCTTTCAGGGTCTTTTAATGCCATTTCATAAGAAGCATTTCCCGATTCGTTATTATCCAATGAATACAATCCTGTGAAGATTTTTCCAATAGATTTTACCTGTTAGAAGATAAAATTTAATATGAATATGAATCAATATAGAAAAACATTTAAACTGTGTTCAACATGGAAATAGTTAGATCAGAACAGGACAGATCAGAACAGTTTCGTGAGAAACGACAGAACAGAAAACAACAACAAACACATTTGACAGTCCTCACGAATCTTTTCTGATCTATTCTTTTCTGATCCTGTTCTAAACTGTTCTAGAGAGTCATTGAACAGCAAACTAGAACAGCCTAAAACAGAAAAACCTCATTAAACAGAAAAAAGTTGTACTTTTCTGTTTCGAACAGTTCAGAACAACGTCATTCAACACACTTTAAATTACCTTTTCAGGATCAGTGATGAATCTCTCAAGCATGCCTGGAGTTGCTAAAGCTTGTTGAACCTTCTTAGTACCAGCTAAGTGATAATGTATCGAGGGTGACTTAATTGCCTTCGAACACTCTACCAAATATCGAGCATCCCATTCATTTTGAGAATGATAATGTCCTGGTTCATAACCTGCCCGAAAATAGACAACACTTACCTCTTGTCCGTCTCTGTTTAAAAAAAAAAAACGTTGATTTGAAATAAAACTTTTAAATGTTTTAAGAATTTTAGCTCACATTAAAAGTTCATTATTTTTTCCCAACTTTCCCTGTTCATGTATTTCTGTAAGCGTTTTTCGCACAACCTTTATATTTGGATTATTTTCACGAATATAAAACTCATGGAACCGCTGTGTGAGTCAACAAAATTTAAAGTAAAAGAAACTGATATAACATATTCTCTAGCTTTTTACCTGGTCGCAAATATTGTAGGATATATCTTCAATAACAAAAACGATAACAGAATTCGGATTTCCATACAATTCCCAAGCTTTGATCATGCCTCCACATAATCCAGAAAGAGCCTTGTTTTCTGGAAGCTAGCAGAGTATTGCCTGTTAGTAAAATTCATCATTTACCCGTTTGTATTTTACCTTTGAAATTTTATCACCATGATCCAACTCCTGAAGAACGAAGCTGTAAAATGTTATAAATATTTTTTTAGACTTAATTACAATAATTTTACAAACAATCCTGGGTATTATAAACAATTTCAAGTAACACCAAACTTTGTCTTTTAGTTGATTATGACAAGGAATACTTCAATCATTTATATAAAAAACAGAGCAAGCATTTGCATGTATTTTTTAAAACTTAAATTACTATTTAAGACTACAAAATAAATTTAACATTTTACTACAAGCTTCTAATTTTCAAACTTGCTTTACAGAGTGCATTCACATTTATATTCTAAAATTTAACAAGTAAAAACTTCGATTTAAGATAAATTTTGGATCAATTTTGACCTTGGAGTTTAGGGTTTTAGAAATCGTTTAGCAAAAATTTAATTTTGTTTACAAAATGTTATTGCTTGCACTTGTAGTTCAAGATTTTAATTAATTTTTTTGTTTATTTGTTAGCATGCAAGTAACGGATATAAAGTCATTTATTTGGACAAAAACCATTTTATTTGTGTATAAACTAAATTTCTTTGGATAAACTGATAAACGACCTAAGATACAAACCAACTCAAATTGATAAACGATTTAATTTTTTTTATTATTTGAAATTATTTTCTCTGAAGTTAATTTGAAAATAGTAATTTAATTTAATTATTATTGCTTTAAAATTGAAATTACTTGTTTGCTATGCGCGCTCTTTTAGACTCAAGAGTGTTTTGATAAAAAAAGTTAAAAGATTCAAATACTTAAAAACATTTTCTTTCGGTGAATCAAAAAGGGATAGTGAATAAACTTAAAATTAAAGAGATGAGGGGGATGATGTTGAGAGTGATGGGTTATTGAGGGTTGCGAGGATGCCTAGTTACGGGTCGTCTAGGCAAGTGTGACGACAATGGCAGGGAGGGTAAAGAATTATCTCGCGCATCTTATACCATCTAAAGATGCCAAGACTGGTATGCAATTTTTTTGTGATGAGTTTTAGGTCAAAGAACCAGCCCACCGACGAGCTACAGTGGTGCAAGCATACCAGCGATGATCTATTAGCCAAAACAACTCTTTACACAACTTTAAGAGCCAGTTTTCGGTCGTAATTCTCACCCTAATAGACAGACAATAACAAGTTAAGTGCAAAAATTTGAGTCTACATATTCGTTGTGTGATGTTGCCGTGTCAGTGAGACAACGGGTTGGTTGAATTTAGCATTTAGTTATATATGCTGGCATGGCATTTGCTCAGTCCCCAAACTGCGTTTCCTGGAGTCAACAATTAGTTGGAAGCTTTTGGGTGGAATGGATCTTCATAACTGCTCTACTACGGCCCACAACTGGTTGTTATTAATTAGTTTTTACTCTAAACTTCACATTTAACTCTACATACACACTTCTGAGTCGACCACCACGCATATTTTAACCTTTTTGCTATGTGTGTATTTTTTCGAAGTGGAACATTAGTTACCCACCAACATTGACGTTATGTTCTTCCAGGCATCTTCTAACAGTGTACATACCACATGATAAATTTGGGTTATCCACAATTGATAGTTGATAAAAGAGGATGCCTCTAGAGTTGCTAATAGCCTGCCTTGTCATTTCCGAATGCCAGGTTTTTTACCGGAAGCGTTTTTCTACCATTTCTTCGCATTTAATGGCTAAACTTATCGTTTTAGTAGAACATCTTTATAGTTCTACTATTTCGGTGCAGGTTTTTTACATTATTCAAAAAATTCAATCAACTAGCACTTGTCTGATGTGTGGGGCATTCCTTGATCGACTTTTGTAAAAACAATACTAAACATTTTTGAAAAAGTTGGTTAAAACATAAAATTCTAAACATTCATGAAGTGTAAACATTTATGAAAAATGCAGTCCTAACAAGCACTGCTATTATTTTGCTCTTTTAAAATATTACATTTTTGACAAATGTGATTTCAAAGTAAAAGAGAAGTTATAGTTTTGGCAAAAGACGCCATACTGATTGACTTATTTATTGATGAATATAGTCTGCAGTAAAAGTAAAAAAAAAAGAACTTAGGTATTAAAATTTTAAGACATCTGTTTTTAACATAGTGGCACTGCTATTATTTTCAACGCCACTGTACATACTTGCTCTTAGGTTCAAAGTTGCTGTGCACTTTCAAGCTTTATATATATATATATTTTTCTTTGAAAGAAATGTAAAAAACAAAAATTAATTCCATTAATAAATGACATATACTTCAACTTAAATTGTTTTAAGCTCTAAACTAAGTATGCCATTTTATTTGATTAATGGGGTTTTCGTTTGGTTAAAAAAAATCAATTTATTTTGCATCTGGAACCGCAAAGCATTCGATTGGGCAGAAAAATTGGGTTATTTTTTGATTTAAAATAAAATTTGCGAATCTAGATTTTTCGGCAGATCTGCTAACACCACTATGCACCATAAATAACAGCCATCAATTTGACCAGTTTTTGTTTGGTAATTTATTTATTTAAAATAGTTTGGGTTCCGATGGAAAGATAAATTTTTAGAAAAAAAAAAAAATTGAAAATCGTTGGAGCCGTTTTAAAAAAAAAAATATAAAAAATTCTCAAAAATTGATACAACCATTTTCAAAAAAATATTAATGCACATCTAAAACCATAATTTCAAAAAAACATTGTCATTGGTTTTCGAAAAATTGATTTTTCAAAAAAAAAATATTTTTTTTTTAATCCAAAAATTCTTTTTTGAAATTTTTGATATCAAATAAATTTAAGGTACCGTTAATTTCAGTTTCCCCTCTAGGGAATTGCCCAAGACCTTAACCACCAAATTTGAAGAAAACGCGGAGCGGCTGTAGTTCGTAGACCCACTTTTTGCATTCTCTATCATCGTAATGGCTTGTCTCATTGTTATCTCGAGTTCGATTTTTTTACGAATCCTATAGAACATATGATATACATAAGTACAATCAATTAAGAATAAAGGTGGCATAGGCTGGGAATCAAACCCAGAACTCCGGCGTGAGAGTCCATCGCCCTAACCAATACACCATGGGTGTTAGGGTAGGGTCTACCGTCCGTTTTATATTCCCTTTAAATGAGACATACCGGATGGCGATATGTATCTAGTGCTAGTCCATTTAACCATACAACTGATGTAAATCGGTTTAAAGACTTTTATCTTATCCATAATTTTATGAAATAAATAAGTAATGACATTTAAAAAGCAATTATTGTAAAAACTATATGCCAATGATGTGTTATTTTTAAAATTTTTGTTAAAGTGGTCCAATTTTTATTTATACTCCGGTTGTTTGTGTGAAATTTTCAAATTAATCCATTGCACTCATTCATACAAAATACTAGACGGCACAATAGCGTTGGTTTTCTTAAAAATACAAACAAACAAAAATAAAACATGCAACGATCAAACCTTCATTTTAAGATAAAATATTATTAAAGACTAAAGGAAAAAACAAGTCATGCGTTTTACTTACTTTCAAAACAACAACAACAACAAAATGTTAGTAACAATAAATTATTTATTAGCTACAAAACTAATAGTTAAGTGTGTATTATGTATGTACGTTTGTTATTTTTAAATTTTTTTTTAAATTAAAAAATTACTGATTATGAAGAAAAAAAATAGAAGAGAAAAATAAAGAGAAAACACAAATATTTTATTTTGAATACCTCTGCAGAGGCGTCATGTGTGTGGATATACCACCAAAACTAGAGGCAATTGTGTTGAATTCGACTTGTTTAATGTCATTGCCTTCATAGCAGTGTGCCAAATAGTCAGATCGAAACAGACCGAGGGAAATAGTTGCCTGCAAATGAAATTTTCATTTTTTGTTTGTCTTTTATTCTGCATAAATGGTAAAAAGGGATGGATAAATTTCTAAAAATCAAAAAAAAATATGTACACACACAAAAATTTTATATTTCTGCCTTTTATTTGTTTGAAACAACATAAAAAAAATAATGATTTTTATTTGTCATGATCATGATCGATGAAATGATGGCTGGACAATGAGGCTTGATTTACCAATAAGTTTGGTGAATGATGAAAGAAGAACACTGTCCTGGACTTATCTGCATCAAAAATATAGGCAATCATAGTGCGTTTTTGTTTTTTAGTGAAAAAGTGTTATTTAAAGTAGATTTACCTAGTTGCCTTTTTATCTGTTATATTGCATTTGAAAAACGTTTCAGTATTTTATAGAGAAAAAAAAAAAAAACAAAACAAGTGCTTGAAAAATTGGCGCAGCCGCAGATAGAACGAACTAGGAACAAACAAATCAGATTTCGCCGTTTTAATGAGCAGCAGTTATTATTTGTAGTCAGTAGTTTTTTTAGAAGTTAATAGTTTACTATTTAAATAAATCTACAAAACATATTGTTCAACGTTGTGTTAAATAATTGTTATTGCTTTTTTAACTAAATTCAAAAGAAAGAAACAAAAAAGGAAAAACAAATCTATTTAGTTATTAGAAAGTTTTCAAATTTAATTAATTTTAATACACATAGCATGCTCAGGCAAAATAGAAGAAAAAGCTATTGGACATGGACATAGCGCTAAGTTAAATAAAATAAAGCATTCGCATTTAAATAAATAAATCAACAATACACTTTTATTATAATTAAGAGAGAAAAAAAAAAATATATAAGTAAGAAAAAAAAAAAACTTTTGTTTGTTTTTGTTTTTAAATTTTTTTGTGTGCACCTTTGAATTGCTTTACTAACTGGTCCTAAATGGCCGAAACCAGAAGCTATTGTGTTAATTTCAACTTGTTTCCAGCAACAGTAGGCACACTGTTTACCCGTAATTTCAGGACAGCACGTCTCCAACATCAAATCAGATCGAATAAGTCCCAAAGATAATGGCTTTAGTAAATGAGGTTTGACTTATACATAAATCTTTTTGTGTGATATAATAAAACTAAATTAAAATGAAATGTTTTTTTCTCGTAAAAATGTAGCAAGTATAAAATAATTAAGACATATATTAGGTTAGATTAGGTCAAGGTGGCTTTCAGGAAAACTGCTGACACACTTAGGCCAATATTAGGAAGGAAGAAGTTCCTATAATAAAGCCAGTTATAATAGAGCTATTAATACAGCAATGGAGACTGTGAATGTGAGTCTTCATTTAGTCACTTATATCATCGAAGAAATATTTTCTTATGTGAATTTTACGTCTTTGGGAAAGACCAGGGCATAAACAGAGAAAGTGTAGGATGGTTTCTTCCTTTTTGAACATTTCGGATCTAGTACTAACTAGTTCTGTTTTGTCGCTTGACAAGTTGTACTACTTGTCCATCTATTGTTTGTTTTAGGACATTGGTTTATACAAAATTTCACCGAGCTGAAATGTTTAGAAATGTTAAATTTAAGCAAGAAGGAAATTTAGACATAAAGAAAAGTGAGTGTGGAAATAGGGTGACTTTATACACATTATGCACATAAAATACTGTTTTATGTTTGTTTTTGAAAGAAAATTCCCGGATTCAAGAAACAGTAGCTACCCTCAAGTCTTATCATTCTTTAATTTTCAGTAATTGGTTTAGTATTTTAAATCTTCGCAGAAAAAGGCATTGTGTTTTGGCGTATTCTGCGCTTTTATCTATGGTTTTTACCACGCGACTTTCCACGCTTTTTTCTATGACTTTCTTCGCTTTTCTCCGCGGTATTTTACGTTTTTTCCGTAATAGTAACACTTTTTTCATGACTTCCCAGGCTATTTTCCGCGATCATTTACCAGTATCCCGCACTTTTTACCACGGTTTGCGACTAGTCACATTTTTTTTCCATTACATTCCACACTTTTTCTCTGTGACTTTCTTTGTTTTGGGCAATATTTTACGCTTTTCTCGTGGTAGTAGCTCTTTTTTATGACTTCCAATGCAGTATTTCGCGATCTTTCATCGGTATTCATTTAAATCGAATTTAAATAAAATAACTATCGAAAACTGGAAATAGTGCTGATAATAACAATGCTAGATAAATGGTATGCAATGAAGACTTCGCAAGTGAATCAGTTCGTAAAGGATAATACACACAACGCCATCTGCTGGCATTACCCGAGCCAGCATTCCGTATGCAGTCATTATTGTTCTTTTGTCCATTTTCAAAATGTTTATTTTGTGAAAATATTAAAATAAAATATTTCGAATGCAAAAATATTGTCAAAATCTGATATGGACCAGTTTTAGACGTATTAAGTTCCTTAAACCGAGTTGTGAACTTAAATCTGGTGCTAAGATGTGAAGAAATGCTCAGGTACCAACTTTTTCTTACGATCGAATACTTACCCTAGTCAGTGGTAATTTCATCATAATTTACATGATTAACTGAAAGTTTTTCGTAAATCTTAAAGATTAAGCGGGAGCTCACATACTAGAGCCACCCGCCCGCCTCCCAAATTTACTTACTTATGTGATGAAATTGACCATTAAACAATTTCTGAGCCCTCAAAAAAAAAACAATGCAAATTGTGATTTTTGATAGCTCGATGAAATTTGAATCACATTTAAAGAGTGTGCCGCTTTCAAAAAACAAGACGATAGTTCTGTTTCGAACAGTCCATAACGACCTGAATCGTTTGCAGTTTTCAAAAACAAACACGTTTACTCAATCATTTAAGAATGAAAGTCTCTGAGAACTCATTTACCTGTCTTTGACCAAAAATTGTGTTTAATAAATTGGTATTAAAAAAAAAATTCGATACTTTCTTTATAATTTTTTCTTAATAAAAACCATATGAATGAATTAATTAAACCCTATTCTAAAAATGTATTCATCCTTGTAACTTCCTATGTATATCAATTTTTTTATAATAAGTTTGTCACTGATTTTTTTAATAACGACTATTTAATGATATTATGATTACTGATTAGATAAGGTTTTCTCTATAACACATTTACAAACTACAGCATTGAAAGAATGCTAAATCATTGTCAAGGTTTAAATCAAGTCTATTGAGAAGTCTCAAGTTTTTAAAACAGGCTTACCTACATAAAGATTTTTTTTTTTAATTTTAAAATGGATTTTATACTTGCTACATAGATACTCGAATGAATATTAAACACAAAACAAACACAAAATATAATTTCAGTTGATTACATATTTACCTGCTGTATACCATTAGCTAATACTTTTTTGTAAACATTAAACAGATTTCGCGTGAATTCGTCAACTTTAATTGTTTCAGCCAAGGTGGTGGTGAGGAATTCATCATCGTGCGCCACAAAATGCATCAATTCATTGAGAATACATTGTAAATCAACAGCTTTTTCGTATTCTTTTCGTGGGAATGACGAAGGAGTTAAGATAAATGGAGCAAACTTTAAAAGAAAATCAAAAATCAATTTTAAAATCATGTTTCGATAATTATGATGACATCATTCATAAGTAGTATGTATAATGTTGAACTTACATTTAAAGCATCCGGACTGAAATTGGTTTTGGAACGCATCGCTGCTCCATGCATTAGAGCCCAATCTTTAGCTTTAGGGACAACTTCCAAAAGGATCTTATCATCGATTGGATATTGAATACAGGACTCCAACATTGGTAGCGACATTGCAGAATTTTTGTTGTGAAATTAGATAGTTAATATCGATGAACCACTTACTAATGATCTTGAGTGAATAGAAAACTTTATTGGGGATATTAATTTGCTATCTTTTCCTGTCTGATAAGCAAATATTTGTTGTATTTTTAAGTATAATAGAAGTTAAATTGATTCAGCTGTAAAAAAAAAGTTAAAAAGATAACAATATTTTTTTTTGCATATTTGTTTTGCACATGGTTGTCACTGTTGTCAGCACTGACGTCTAAATGGAAGCATTCCAATTTGTATTTAAAGGTGCGTGTTTTTTGCTAGCCAAGTCTGCTTTTAAAAGTTGACATTTTTGCTTGCAATTCGTTTGTTTGTCACTCGTTTGTTTGAGCTGAAGGATATAAACGTTAGTGGTGGCGGAGGTAGACAAAATCACAGGAGCTGGACAAATTTAATGAAATGCCATCCTTTCTTTTTTGGGATTTTCGATATGCTTTGTGTATGTTTTGTTCTCTATTTCGTTTGTGATAGTGACAAACGAATCACAAACTAACGAATTGCAAAAAAAATTGCAACGTTTAAAGGCTTGCCCAAACCAAAGTGAGACAGTGCGACACGAGAGTGCGACACGACAACCCCAAAATTTATTTACACAGTGTCATATGAGAGTACCCACATCAAATGCGATTAATCGCAAAACGTTTTTCATATAAAAATCGTATCGCACATGTCGTGGCGCACTGTTGCCTTAAAGGCTTGCCCAAACCAAAGTACAACATTGCGACACGACAGTCCGACACGATTTTTTATATGAAAAACGCTTTGCTCTTCGTCGCATTTGGTGTGGGTACTTCTATGTAAAGGCTTGGGTAAACCAAAGTGCGACAGTGCGCCACTACATGTGCGACACGATTTTTATATGAAAAACGCTTTGCGCTTAATCGCATTTGGTGTGGGTGCTCTCATATGATGCTGTGTAAATAAATTTTGGCGTTGTCGTGTCGCACTTTGGTTTGGGGCTTGCCTTAAAGCTGTGTAGATAAATTTTGCCGTTCTGTCGTGTCGCACTGTCACACTTTGGTTTGGACAAGCCTTAAAAACAAACCAATCAACGCAACGTGACAGTCAAGATTCAAAGCCCTCCCAAACTAACGTGTCACACTGTTGGGTAACAGTGCGAAATAACAAAGCGACGCGAAAACAAATTTCATTTACACAATATGCGTATCCATGCACTACCTGGTAGACTCTTGGAAAACATGGTAAAGTATAAAGTCTGGTAAAGGAACTGTCATTTCAATACTAACTTTGACATATTTTCCACATTTTACCATCACGTCTACCAAGGTTACATGAATACCTCTAATGTGTCATAATGAGAGTACCAACACCAAACTCGAAGCAGAGCGCACTGAGTTTTTTTATTTTTAAATCTGTTGTTGTCATTTCGCTTTGTCGTCGAAAAACGCTTTGCGCTTTGTCTTATTTGGTGTGTGTGCTCTCATATGACGCTGTGTAAATATATTTTGCCATTGTCGTGTCACACTGTCGCACTTTGCCTTGAGTTTACGGTATACGGAAAGAATATTCCCGTCTGAACGTTCCTAAAGAGTCTGCGATTCAATTCGCCATGTAAATCTATCATACCTACCTACAAATGTCAACCCATCACCTTCCAGTTGGAAAATTCAATTTTTGTTTTCCAATTCGATTTCTCAATGTTGTCTCACTTGATTTAATTCCACTCACTCGAGTAAAGAAAATTTTTATTTGTGCCTGTGCGTGCATCTCGGACTTTACTTTCGTTGTATATTTCATTTTTCTCGATCAAGAATATTGATAAAAAAACCAAAAAAAAAGTGAAGAAAAACCCTTGTGTAACTCGGAATATATAAACAATTTGAAAGTATTGTCTAGTGTATCTATTTGTGATTAATCTCTGTTCAATGTACAAATTAAAAAGTGTCAAACCCACAATAACTAGGCCTGAAATAATTCCATCGTCTTCGTTGTGAAAAAATTGCATTTTTTTCTTATTCGTTTTTGTTCGTTCGATCGTTTTGTTCCTTTTCGTTCCAATACGTTTTTTTTTTTTCATCTCAAGACGACGTGTCAAGTGGTGGTGTTGGTGGTTTCGGTGTGTGGTGTGGTGTGTGAACTGTGAATCCAATATCAAAACAATAGAGGGGTGAGTGATTTTCTTTTTTTCTTAGATTTTCCACCCAAAAAGTTTTCAAAAATTTAAATAAATCTATTATTTGCAATAAGTTAGAAAATTGCAGTAGTGTGAAGGTTTCAAATTATTTTCCAAACAAAGAATAAGCTGAAAAAAAAACTCATTTCTCGAAGGAGAAGGAGTACTGATACCTCAGTATTGCCTGAATAATGTTTTTGAAAACAAGAAAAACTTGAATTCTTCTCAATTTTCGAAGTGAAAACGCATTGTCACCGTCCTTGTTTTTTTTTTTCATCTTGACTCTTGAGTTCTGTTTTCTGTACAATAAAATTTTCAAAGATTTTTTATTTAGCTTTTTGTTGTATATCTTGTTCTCTTCCATTTGCAATTTGCTTTGTTGTACATGAATATATCGTTAGTTGCGCTTGTGGAAATTGCAATTGTATGCGTTGCCATCATCAAAAAAAAAAAAAATAATAAAGAAAAAAGAAAAAGACCACCTTTGCCTTGGCTTTTCTATCTGCGAGTCGCGACTCGCGAGACTAAACATCTTGGGATTGAATTTTCCTATTCGAATTCATGTTTTTTGTTTGTTTTTCTTTTACTTAAAGTGCGAGCCCCTTTTTCTAAAGTAATAATTATATTCAACTTAAAGAAGAGACAGTGCCTACATTATTATAATTGCGTCGATAACGACGACAACACGACTCAGGGGGACTTGGACGGACGGCAGTGAGGAGGACAGAATTAGTTAGTCGAGAAAAACACGACGACGACGACAAAAACGAAAGAAAACACAAGAACATCGAAAATATTTCCAAAGGTCGTCTACTATACCTACCGCACCGCCACAAAGTCCCATTAAAATAATGTTGTTGCTGCTATGAAGCGATGATATGAACGATATGGTCGCCTTTGCTTTGCACACACAACGGCAGTGTCTCTCGATAAAACAACAGGGTGATTCATTTCACAAAATCAGCCGGCAATTATAATTTAATGTAGCAGCTTGATAGACACACAAAAATAGGTAGATAACTTTCTTGGAATACCTACCAAAAAAAAAAGTAAACAAAAAATATCCTATTGTTTACTTTTTTTCTTTTGTTCTCCGTTACAATTATCATGAAAACTATTACCGGTAAACCCTTCTGATTGATAATTATTGCGCACATGGTTTTGTTTTTATTTTTTTTTTTCTTGCAAATACATACTTTCTCGGTTTTTAACTAGGTATTTGTGTAGGTAGTTGCAAATTGTACCCACTAACTCCTACCTAAATGTACCTACAACTACATGCCAAACTATACATAACTGCGCACATCCTTGTTTCTTTTCTTACCTTTTTTTACGAATGTAAAGTAACAAAAAATAAAAAGAAAAGAAAATTGTGAAATTGCATCATCAGCTAGAGAGTGTTGCCAGAAATTAATTTAAAAGACTCATTAAAAACTTTAAAATAAATCATTAAATTAGGAAAATATTAATTTTTTATGGCAATTGTCATTAATTCATATTCATAATCTTCAATATTGTACTGATCGGTTAGGTCGTAGGTGTACCGAACCCCCTCTCAGTTACAATTCATGGGAAAACATGGCGTTAGCAGGTGCAACGAAAATAGTAATCGTTTCGTGGATTTCAGGATGAACTACTTGGCGAACACCTTATGTGTGCTACTCCAATAGGCCTATGGGTAGCTGTTAATCCGGCCTCTTGTCCATGGAGTTAGTAAATGACTAGGGGCTCCTGCCGCTGGGGTAACTGTGCGACGTAGAAGTAAGTTTGATAGTTATGAACCAACCGCAAGCCTTGGGTATGGATGATCCAAATGTTGACGGCCCTGGCAAACGAAACTTGGATAGTGAATTTCGGATCTGTACGTGGAATGTCCGAACCTTATGCAGGCAACATTCCGCCGAACAATTATTGAAAATATTAGATAAATACAAAGTTGATATTACAGTCATCCATTAAATGCGATGGAATGGAGAGGGAATCCGAAAAATGAAATCCTGCGATATATACTACGGAACAACTACGAACCACAGGGGACAAAGACAGCGGCTGTTCGGATGTAAGCTGTTTTTGTGGTAAGAGGCAGACTTAAGCAAGAAGTCATGCACTTTAAATATGTAAGTGTCACAATCCGCATCAGGGTCAAATTTAAGAACATTACGCTGATCTGTGCCCACGCCCCAACAGAGAAGAAAGATGACGCGACCAACAAAGCATTCTACGGACTTCTTGAGAGGACGTATGATAGGTGTCCGAAGTACGACTGCAAGATTTTTCTTGGCGATTTTAATGCACCGATCGGAAAGGAAGGCATCTTTGGTTCGACGGTCAGAAGTCACAGTCTGAACGAAAAAAGCTTCTAAAAATGGAAGTGGCGGCATCCAGACCAAGTAACTGTTATCCAAATTGGTCATGTTGCGATAAAAGCAAGGCACGCATCCAGTATCCTGGATGCCCGAACGTTCCGAGGGGCCAACATAGCCTCTGATGTGCTGGGTTTTAGAAGACAACCAATGCGAAACCCCTGGTTTATATGAGTTGATGTTTCAGGCTATGCATGAATTAATGATTTAAAATTTGGGGAATTGCACTTTAGGTCTATTGTACCTCCTTCTGGGTTGCAGGAGATTTTTCCTTTACAACGTCGAAAAATAGAAATTCTCTCTCTGCAATCAGATGGTGTCCCAGACATTTGTGCCGTTGGTGCATGAGTGCCCCACAGTTACCTAGTATATGATCCGGTGTTTCGGTATGTTTATTGCAAAATCTTCAGGTGGCAGTGCTTGAAAGTTCAATGTTGTTGAGGTGTTTTCTCAATTATTTACAGTGGCCTGTAAGAACAGTCGGTCGAGAAAGGTTTGAGACGGTGATGCGCTAAAATGCCACCTTTTTAACGTCGTGCATGAAGCAATTGTGCGGAAGTCAACACCGGAGGCCCAATTTTTTTAAAAGTTTTTTCAATTCCTAGCTTATGCTGATGCCATTGACTTTATTGGTAGAAAAGATAGAATTTTAATAAAAAAGCTCTTTCTCAAAGAACCAAGGAGACACAAATTAAGACCTTAATCACCATAGTCCTGCTGTAGTTGTTTATGGCAAAGGCATGGACCTGATCAAGTTTGGGTGAAAGGTTTGTTTGAGAGAAAGATTTTTCGAGTGTTATTTGGTCCAGTGTGCATGGATGTAGACTTGAGGTGAACATACAACGAAGAACTCTACAGGTATTACAGCAATGTCGACCTTGTCAAGAAGTTAAAAATACAGCCATTGAGATGGCATGGCTAGGTCATGTAGAACGTACCAACGCACCAGCCCGACGAGTCTAGGGAGGGAACGCGATGGTTGGCGAGGTTCGTCGGTTTAGTAAGTAAGTAACCTTCGTGTTGGTACCATGTCAAAGATCCACGGAAGAAAACAACTCACAAAATAGTATTGCATTTACTTGATCTGTTAATTTCTAATTCTTGGGTGGTCTTTTATAGAATTTTGGCAGACATTTTACTCGCATCTCTTGTTACCAATCTGGCAAGTCCACTGATGTATTCAGCAAATCAACGGATGAATCCGACAAATAAAAGTCGAACACACGTCTGTAAAGCAAGCTCAATAGTATGCAATGAAATTACTTCGCAACTGAATCATGATAAACAGAAAACAAGGTATGCTCATTAGATTTTTGGCAGGTTTTATGTGACGTCATATTCATCTTTCTCATGGACACTTCGCCCGAACGTCAGTTATGGATTTAGAGAAAACAATTTTTTTAATTGAAAACAACAACAATGAAACTGAAAAAAACTCGATTGTCAGCCTCAGAGATGACTACTACGTCATCAATTTTCCAAAATGGCGACATGGCGTTCATAATAAGCATACCTTGTTTTCTGTTTATCATGAACTGAATCAGCTGTCAAACGATAATGTATACCACGCCATCTACTGGCATTACCCGAACCAGCTTTCCATTTTTTGTTTCTGTCATGTTTTAAAAATGGCATTGAATGGCATTTATGTGATATATATTTAAATAAAATAAATAAACAAAAAATCGGAACTCATTTCAAGGCTCAGCTGAACTTGAATTAAAACTTCAATTGTGAAGCTGGGGTTTACTGTTCAACTGCCCCCCATCATAGATTCATATTCCGAAGCTTACTTCTTTAAGCAATTGAGTCACTCTATATTCGAAATTCGTTATTACTTTTTTTTTTAATATTGTGTTGATGACTAAGAATATTTTAATTTTTCTAAAAAAAAAAAATATAACAAGGATTTTAAACATATTATTGCCAATTACCATTTCCATATCTTAATTGCTTTATTAGTGTCGCCGTTCTTATCTTAATTGTATTCCTGTTTATTGAAATAGAACAATCGCGTCAGCAGCCACAGAACTTAAATTTTAATAAGACTAAAAGTAATACATACTTATAATGTCAATCATCATTTTTGATTTTTGTTAAATGAAAAATAAAATAAAAAAGAAATCCTGCCAAACTTTTGAGTTAGGACTTAATAATTCTTAGGTTTGTTCCAACACTCACCCAAACTGTTAGCAAACTGTCGCAAACCGAGTTTGCTGTTCCAAAATACAGAAATCAAACTCAAACTACCAGACTCAAACTCAGCTACCTATCGCCGTCCGTCGTTCTGTGCGTCTGTTCGTCTGAGTGTCCGTCTGTACAGAAAGCCACAGCCTAAACGGGTTGACCGATTTGCATGAAATTTAGTACAGATTGTTTGTTTGTTTTTTGTTTTTGAATATCTCGATAAGAACGAATACCTCCCATATAACGATTTTCAAGTTATTGGATTTTTCTCGAAAACGTCTCTTACGATTAAGATTAAACTTGGTGCATGTTATGTAATAAGTAATTGTAACAATACTGCGTTTTTAGTATTTCTCAAAAAAATTCAAATAACGGAAATATGATTTTTTAGATATTACCGTATATATCATTACTGGCTCATCTGATTTCGTGCAAAACTTGTCACCAGGTTGTTCTTATCATTTTAAAAAGTACTGTGCGTTTAGTGTTTCAAAAAAAATAAAAAAATTGCAAACAAAATGAAACAAAAAATGATTTTCTTCATAAAAACTTCTACATAATAACTTTGAACTACAAGAGCAAGTTCGTGCAATCCAGTCGCGCATTTTATTTATATTGTTTTTCTAATAATTGTCACCATCTTACTCAATCAATCGTTTTCGTTTCGACGTTGATTTTTGGGTTACCCTGTATAATACATGACTAAGATTTTTCACTATTTGGGGTATTCCCGTTTCCGACTTGACATTTATTTTTGGGACACCCTATACTTTTTTAAGCGAACACAAATAAGATAAGATCCTACAAGAATGTAGAGCAACAACCGTAGTATGATTATGATTTGATTGAGTAGATTCTCCGAAGGTAACAAAACAACCCCCTACTTACACCCATCAAGATCGTTAGATTCTTTAATCCAATGAAGAATTAATTTTTCTTTTTAACCCAATAACACTTTTATATCACTAAAATGATTAAATTAAATTTGTATCTAATCTTAGTAAAAATTTCGTCCAAAAACTATAAAACTATTAGATTTCCACTCTATTATTTTGATAAGTCCCTCAACAATTCAGTGAATCAAGACCAAGAGTGACAAAAATGTGTTTCTACTTTGGTGTTGTTGTTGTTGCTTATCCATTCCCATTCATAAGTACACAGTTGGCCGTCTGTCTATTCTTTGGTTGTAACAACATTCCTATGAAATTTGTTGTTGTAATTTTTTTACTTTAGTCTGCTTTATTTTTTATTTATTTTTTTTTAAACAAGTTATGTGAGGAAATTTTAGGTCACCAATGCCGACAAGCTGCGTGGTGACGGTGGTGGTGGTGGTGGCCGGGCGGTAGCGGCGAGGTGAATTCAATAGATTATGCAGCCTTCCGCACGTACATACTTGAGACTTTCTAAGTAGACTGTCTTAGTACTGGCTAAACGATGTCAAATTAAGTTATTCCAAAGAAAATTTCCCTTGTCGTAAGTTTTCCCTCAAATTCCTCGGTCTGTCTGGCATGTGGAATATGGAAATCGTGAAAATTTTCTCCTCCGATCGTTTTTGCTGCGCCTGTACTCATATTTAATTTTTTGTTTTGTGCAGCGAGCTAGTTGCTTTTTTTTTACAAGTTGTATAACTACTCATGATAAGAAATTACACTCGAATAGATAAGGCAAATATATTTTGTTCTTAATTCTTTCCATTTTTCTTCGAAATATTTTTGGAATAAAATAAGTAGCCATATGATATTTTTGTTTACATTTTTATTTTTTATCTTTGATTTACTTTTACTTTATTGAAAAAACTCGTGTTATAAAAATAATCTCATGTGATTTATACGCTGAATTGGATAATTATAAAATGTTTTGTAGTAAATTTATGAAAATTATTATTGATATGATCAATGAACTTGAATATAGGGTGATAAATGCGGAAAATGGTGGGAACCCAAGGTGGAATCGGATAAGTTGATAGTTTATTGTCGTTCGATTTATATATCGATTTTATTTCAACTGCTATTAGCTCTCTGTGAATCGATCACTTAACAAATTTTCAAATGGCATATTTTTTTTCACACTGAAAATGTGATTTATACATTTTCATACCCACACATGGAACAAAAGTCTCGTTTTTGACTATATAGCCAAATATCACATAACCCGATTCTATTCCTAGTAGTGGTACAGGAAAATAAAAATAATCTAGTTACAGGTCTAAAATTTTTGTAAAAAAGATCAAGCAAACCAAAAATATTGACTAATTCTAAATTTGTTTTGCAATCGCGTAGAAGCGTTTATGCATTGGAAAGCATTCAATAAGTTAATTCAGCCCAGAGTTAACTCCTGCAAATAAATGTACACCAATTTAACTCAGGAAGCATTCTACATCCGGAATGGCAAAGAAACCATGAAAAAAAAACGAAAACCTGGATCCGAATGATCATTATTTCAATCAGCAATCAATTTTCATAATCTGTGTTGTGACCTTGATTTTGTTTTCATTACTTATCAGAGAAAAAAAAAAAATAATGCATAGTTAATCTTTTTTTATTTTGTTTTAAAGATAATGCAAAATTCCACAATCTGTAAATAACTTAATTTATGTTGTTATATTTCTTAATCAAGTGTTTTTTTTTAACTTTTATTTTTATACCCCACAGACTCCATATCTTCCTAAACTGATTGCAGAGAGGAACATTTTCTCTCAATTACGGCACAGTGGGCCTTTTTGAATTTTACGGTTTCAAAAATCCTAAGTCTTAAAAGAGGGTGTTTCAGTTGAAAATTGTTTTTTTTTTTTTTTCAAATTGAAATAGAAAAAACAAATGATTGTTTTTGGATAAAAGTACTTAAGTATGATATAATAAAGTCGTTTTAAAAATTGCTCCGCGTCAATCGAAAATGAATTTCAAGAAGGATTTTAATTTAATTTTACCGAGTTAGTATTTTAAATTATTATTATCATTTGGTACATTATGCTTAGTTAAGCATTACGTTAATAAGAAATATTCAATTGATAACACTACATTATCCAGGTGTAGTGTAGCTCACAAAGTGATCAGAATTTTTTCTCTAACTTTACCGAAAGTTCGACTACAGCTTGGAAAAAATTAATTTTGCTAAATAAAAAGAATTAATTACATGATGTCGACCTTAAGAATTTATTAATAATAATTCTAAATTTGCCTTATAAATTGTTGTAGTGTAGCTCACGAAGAAGAACTGGTTACTGAAAACATATTCAGTCACGGTCTGTAATGTTTTTTTTTGTATTTTTTTTCTTGAATCTATATTTTTTTTTATAATAAACAAACACTCAAGGGATCTGTGTTACCCTTATAATGTTTTAACATAGTGCGAGAAGTTAGGAGAAGTTAAGAGAATTTGATCCTGAATGCTTTGAGGTTAAATGAGTGGGAAATATCGAGCTTGGTAAAGTATTCCGCATACGAGAAAGGGAGAGTGTCTATGGTCTCATTGATAGCGACATTCCCTTTTTTTATTTAGCTTTGTTTTGGATCCAAAATAGTAGATGTAAGGAAGTTTGAGAAGCCCTGACCACATTGATTGCAGCCAGATCAGAATGAGAAAAGAATTTTTTTATATGTACAAGAAAACATAAGAACTTTAAAGCATTTTTGGCGATTTCAAGTATGTGGTGATTCCCTAATAAATGATCATTTAAGCACATACCGAGAACTGATAGGATTTTGGTTTCCTCAATGCAAGTTCCACTCATATATAAGGTCAACGGTGGTAAGTTTTGTTTCAGCGATAGAAAGCAGCATTAGGTTTTGGAAGCATTAAATTCAACTCTGTTTATGATAACCTATTGAACAATGCTATTAAAAGAAAGGTAATTTCCAATCCATCAAAATCAGAGAATTTTATTTATAAAAGAGCTTAATGCTCAACTCGATGAATGCATTAGAAATATCCAGCGCAATAATTTTAATTTCACCAAAACGATGCAAGGATTGGTTCCACTTTTCGGTTTGATAAGCCATAGTATCCCCGGTAGACCTTTTGCTTCTAAAGCCGTATTGACGATCATTAAGGAGTTTGCGTTCTTCAAGATATTTTATGATCTGTTGATTCAATAGAGCTTCCATGACTTTTGAAAGCAGGGGTGTAAGTGCAATAGATCTATAATTTGAGGGGTAGGAAGATTCACCTTTTTTAGGGCTGCACAATTGCATTCTTCCAACTATTATGGAAGAGACTAGAAGAATAAGATAGGTAAAAAAGCTTACGTAGTGGTTTAGCTAATGTGGAAGAACACTTCTTCAAAACTGTAGGGGAAATACTATCTGGACCAACGGATTTATTTATGTCAAAGATCTCAAAGTACTCTTTCACCTGGATATGGGTAAAACATAAGCAAAAAGAAATCAAATCCAAGTAGAGAAACTAAAATTGATTAAATTATTTGTGGAATTTGAGGGAAAAATTACAACGACTTTTAATAAAACAAACAGCATCGATTAATTCAATAATGGAAAATTTCCGGTACACGTGAAAAAGTCAAAGACTTGTCTATCAGAGATAGTGTTAGCCCTACCATCAAATTTACCATTAATTTTAGTTTATTTCTCTTAATAACTTACTCGTTGTAATTGAAAAATTTTAAGAATTATTCAGAAGGTATCCGAGATTTTTTGGTTTACCTCAGGTATCCAAGTGATCAGCTGATTAATATTCGGTTTATTTTTTTTTTGGAAATTAAAGGAAAATTATTAAAAATGGGGAAAAACATAAACAAAATTATTATAAAGGGTGGTTAAATTTCAAGGGCCGATGTTGATTTTGAATAAAACACAAACTATTTAGGAAATTATTGTAATTTTATTTTATTATGATATATTGGTATTACTCAATTATGTATGGAACAAAATATCGGCCAAATGGGCGCCGCGACCACGGCGGCACACCTCCATCCGATGGTCCAAATTTTCGATGACCCTGAGGCATAATGGAGGTTCTATGCCGTTAATGTGTCGAATTATCTCATCCTTTAGCTCTTGAATTGTTGCTGGCTTATGGACGTACACCTTTTCTTTCAAATAACCCCAAAGAAAAAAGTCCAACGGTGTCAAATCACATGATCTTGGCGGCCAATTGACATCGCCATTACGTGAGATAACACGGCCATTGAATTTGTTGCGCAAAAGAGCCATTGTTTCGTTAGCTGTGTGGCAAGTGGCACCGTCCTGCTGAAACCACATATCGTCCACATCCATATCTTCCAATTCGGGCCATAAAAAGTTCGTTATCATCTCACGATAGCGAACACCATTCACAGTAACTGCCTGACCGGCCTCATTTTGGAAAAAATACGGCCCGATGATGCCGCCAGCCCATAAACCGGACCAAACAGTCACTCTTTGTGGGTGCATTGGTTTTTCGACAATCACTCTTGGATTCTCATTCGCCCAAATGCGGCAATTCTGTTTATTGACGAATCCACTGAGGTGAAAATGTGCCTCATCACTGAAGATGATTTTCTTCGAAAATTGATCATCCACTGTTGCCATTTCTTGCCACCATTCTGCCCATTCACGACGTTTGGAATGGTCAAGAGGCTTTAGTTCTTGAGCCAATTGCACCTTGTAAGCGTGTAAATGCAAGTCTTTATGCATAATGTTCATCAACGACGAGCGTGAGAGGTGCAATTGTTGGGCACGACGACGAGTTGAGGTGGACGGCTCTTCAGCCACACTATCGCGAACAGCAGCAATATTTTCTGCAGTACGAGCTGTACGAGCATGCACTGGTGTTCTCACATCTTCTACAGACCCGGTTTGCTCGAATTTTTCCACGATTTTTGCGATTGTACGCACATTTGGACGATCAAATTGACCAAAAAAATCACGAAGTGCACGATATGCATTTTGATTTGAACGCCCATTTTCATAATAAGTCTGGATAACTTTAACACGTTGTTGGATTGTGTATCTCTCCATGGTTCAAATTGAGTAAGTCTGAAATAGAGAAATGTCAAATAAAATTCGGAAAAAAACTTGGCGTTTAGGTGTGGTTCACATTCAACATCGGCCCTTGAAATTTAACCACCCTTTAGAAGCTATTTTTATCAATATAATACAATTATAGACCAAAAGAAAGCTAAAATACTTTTCATGCAAATAAACAATTTTCTGTTCTTTTTTTTTTATCTCATAGCTGTTTAAGCAGCTATCTGTATCTGCAGCCAAAGTATATAATATTTCAGATACGCACCCATTGCCTAACTTACCAGACGACCATTTTTTGTCAGCGCTGTTTTTTTTTACTTGTCGTCAAAACTCATTTGTTTGTTTCAAAATTTCACCATGGCTAGCTAGAAGAAAAACGACACTAGTCAATTTGAACCCCCTAATATCCTCACTTGAAATCGACAAGCAAATTTATCTTCTTAGAATCATCCGAATTGTCATTTTCGGGCCAATAAATCCGTTTCAGAAGTCTTCTGGATGCATCCAGATTCTTCTGGACGTCCAGTCAAAAACGTCATTAATATCAATTTGTCTATCAGAATTTTAAAATTAACTTGTTAAATTTTTTTTTTTTAATATTCAATTTTATGTTTCTTTTTAGCTAATGGATGGATCCGATGGATCACCTCCTCAATCACTGTGTATGATTCGAGCAGCCGAACTTTTTCCCAAACCACCAATGGAGAAGGAAGATGTACAACTGACAGTTCCCTTTACAGAACGTAAATTAACATTTTTGTTTATTTTTTTACAATAAAAAATGAGTATTTTCTATGTACATAATTTTTCTAGTTGCTGGTGAATCGGTTAAATATCTCGGACGAACAGATGATGGGGTCTTGGCATTGTCTAACTATCGAATATTTTTGTTAAAAAATTCAATCAATTCAGAAACATCTGTACCATTGGGACTTATTGAATCTGCACAGCCACGTGACTTGTTTCACTTGGTTATTAGTTGCAAAGATGCAAGCACAGTTAAATGTTCCTTTGAGACGGCCGAACAATGCTCGGAATGGCAGAGACGAATCACGTTGTCTGTTGGCGTACCTGAAAGTCTGGAGTCATTGTTTGCGTTTCCATTTTGTACATGGACCTGGGATGGCATGTCTTCGGGTGAGAATTCGGATTTTTCAGAGAGATTACAACGTTCGGGGCGATATGACGAGGACTTTCGACGTGAAGTCGAACGGCTGCAGTTTGACTTAAATGGGTCATGGCGAATCAGTCATGCCAATGAGGACTTTAAGCTTTGTCCCTCGTATCCGCAAAAAATATTAGTTCCTTGTTGCATATCTGATGAGACGCTGAACAATGTGGCAAATTTCCGAGGATCTCGGCGTTTGCCAGCTGTTGTTTGGAGACATAAAAAGTCTGGAGCTGTCATTGCACGATGTAGTCAGCCAGAGGTGGGTTGGCTTGGTTGGCGTAATTCAAAGGATGAACAACTACTAAAGGCATTGGCAGAAGCATGTGCTTTTGACAGGGGCGAACAGGGTCGTCGCCAAAATTTATGTCCCTCTGGGGATAGTACTCCGTCTAGTCCAGATGGAAGCCACGAAGAAATAACTCTCGACGAAGTCAGGGTAAAGTTTATTATTGATTAAATGATTGACAAACACTGATGTTTTGTTTTGTTTTCTTTTAGAAAATTCTTATCATTGATGCAAGAAGCTACACGTCTGCGGTCACCAATCGAGCGAGAGGAGGTGGCTGCGAATGCATCGAGTACTACCCATGTGCTGAAATAGAGTTCATGAACTTGAGTAACATACATGTGATCAGAAAAAGTTTTCAAGCATTGCGATTATTGTGTGCGTCAACACCAGACGTGCCAAAGTAAGTTGAAATGTATCCGGAGCCTCTGCTGATTGCCTTGTATAAACATGCTTTGCATATTTTTTTTATGTGTTTCACAGTTGGCTTAGTTTATTGGAGAAAACTATGTGGTTGCAACATCTTTCTGGTCTATTGGCTGCTTCAGTTACAATCTGTCATGCGATCGAAAAAAAAGGTCGCCCAGTTTTGGTTCATTGTTCAGATGGTTGGGATAGGACGCCACAGTTGGTAGCAACCGCACAACTGTGCCTCGATCCATTTTATAGAACTGTCGAGGTATTTTTACGATTGCTTAAATTTATTGCTAAATTAATTTGTATTTGTATTTATTTTGTATAATGAAGGGATTCCGAATACTAGTGGAACGAGAATGGCTTAGCTTTGGGCACAAGTTTGCCGATCGCTGTGGACATGGTCCCGGTTCGGATGAATTAAATGAACGATGTCCCGTGTTTTTGCAATGGTTGGATTTGGTTCATCAAATTCATAAGCAGTTTCCTTGTTGTTTTGAATTTAGCATGGGCTATTTGGTACAACTAACTCGATTTTATTTAATTGAGAAGTTATAAAATTAATTATATTACCTTTGATTTAAGATAAAACTTGCCCAGCACTCACTGTCTTGCCTTTTTGGTACATTCTTTTGCAACACACTTAAAGAGAGGATTGAGAATTCGGTATTTGAACGAACATTTTCTGTATGGCCGTTTTTATCGGGGCCGATGTATAGAAATCCATTATATGTTGCAAATAAAGAAAAGGTAAATACTAAATGTTGAATTACTTTTCAATTTTAATATCAATTTTTGTATTCATTTTCCAAGGTTTTATGGCCTGCACACAATGTAAGAGACTTATCACTATGGACTGAAGTGTATTTAGCAAGTTTAGGTAATCAAAATGGAGTAGATTTTCCCCCGTGCAACTCGGATACGGTACAAGGATTGGCAAGTAAGTTAAATAATTTTTTATTAATCATGTTTTGTTTGTACAATTATTTTAAATTTTTGTTCAAGGTCCAATGGCAAAAACAAGATCCTATGGTGATCTTATTACAGCTGGGATCAATCAAAATGGGATTTCGAGGAGATCAAGTGATCCAAACATGACTGTTGAACCTAGGTAAGATTTTTACTTGAGCGACATTTATATGTTGTTGCTATCATGGGTACCGATGGGTCGATTTACTACAAACGTAAATAGCATTTTAGAGACGTTTTTGGAATTAATTTTTTTTTATCAAAAATAACGGTACTTGTCGTAATAGGTTTTAGAAAAAATTGTTTTTTTTTTATTTCAAAAAACGGCGTACGATTTTGATGAAAAAAAAAAATGTTTTTTTTTCAGAAACATGTTTTTTGCAATGCTTTTTATGCAAGAAAAGTTAATTACACTTTAAAAAAATTCAGACTTGTGATCGGCGCATCGAAAGTTTTGCCCAAAATATGATCTTTTTTCTGAAAATTAAATCTCACTTTACCCAAAACATCACAAAAACGTATCTACATTTTTTACAATTTTGACTTCGTCAAATAATAAAAAATAATAAAATGATGTATTTTCGCGATTTATGCGAATTTTAGTAAGGTAGAGTTCAGAGAGTCAAAATCTTCTCTCCTCGCTGGCTGATATTACTGTCATTTAAAAATGACTTTTTCGTTTTTTATAACTGTGTTGTTTTCTTACGTAGCCTTAAAAAAGAATCTATCTCAAAATTTTCAAAAATCAAAAGTTTCTTAGTCAACTTTTTTGATTGAAAATTAGGCTACTTTTTCAAAATAAATTGGGCAAAACACACAAAAATTAATATTTTGCTGAAATAACATTTGTATAAGTAAAAACCAGCCAACTATGTAATTCGATTCTACAAAAAAGCGTTCAAATTCGCCAAATCTCTGTAATTCTGCAAAAAAAGAAAATTTTAAAGCTCTAGATTTGAAGTGCTTGAATTGATATTAGATTTGTCATGTGGGTGGAATCTACAGTCAAAATTAACTTTCGAATAGATCCGATCGATATTACTCTATTTACCTAGCAAAGTTAGGTTTTCATGCGTAGACTTATACGGTTCTTTCACTCATCGATTTAATTAAGTAATGATTTTATTAAATGGTTTTTATTTCATGCATTAAATACATATATAATAATAAATTCGGTTTCTTTTTGATTTATTAGGCATATGGAAAATAGGGTCAAAATAAGAACAACTTGTATTTTCGACTATTAGTCAATAAAAAGAAAATTCCTAAAACACGTGTCATTTTATTTAACATTTGCTAACACATTATATTTGTTTCATAAAGTAGAAAAAAGTCATGCAGTAACGGGTTAAAATCTACTTAAATCTGATATCTAAACAAAAGTTGTATGTATATCTACAACTCTTGCATTAAACTTTTTTCAATAGAAGGTTGACTTTTGATAGAAATCGCAAAAAACACGATTTTCGACACCCACCCCATTTTTTTCGCCCACCTGTTTCTCCCAATTTGTTGAAAAAACACGATTTTCGACACCGACCCCATTTTTTCGCCCACCTGTTTTTCAAAATCTGTTGGTGGACAATTTATTTTTTCCCTTTCGTATACAATTTTTCCTAATTTTTCCAACCATCTATATCCTGCTAATAATTTATTTAAAAAAATTATTGGCACTGGCCTATATCTCAAAAATGGCATACCAATTTTGCTTTGAAAAAAAGGCTCTAACGATTTTCAATTTATAAATTACATACATACTGCGTTTTGAAATCAAATTAAAAGAAATTGTCTCGTTGATAATATTCATATTTCTCATTTCATTTCTACGTAAGAAATTTGGGAACGTTAATACGGATGGAATGTTATTCTTGGAATTTATTGGTATCAGTATTCCTCATAGGGCACATTAAGTCACCTCCATCGGACTTAAGATCTTAAAACCTTTAGACGCGTTGCTGAATTCTCATGAAAACATGGCTAATGTTATTGTAAAGCCTTTTCTATGTGTGTTCGATAGTTTCGGATTCTACAATAGTAAGTTGTTGGGTGTAAAATTCCCTGACACCAATTTATTACCTACAAAACCGCTAAGGTCATTGGACCATCGCACGCTGGGGTAATTGAACCGGGGGAAAAGGAAGATCCGAAAATTTGTCAATTTCTTATTTTCTACCAATTCCAAACGTACGCAATCTTCTGTTACAGCACATAACTGATGAGCTTATTGTTGTACCCGAGCAAAACGCATTTTGGAGTTGAGATCACTTCAACATTTTAAATTAAATTTCTATTTTATATACACTCGCTCAATTTTGTTTGTAACAAATCTATGCGGTTAGTATTATTTCTAAACAAAAAAAGGTTTTACAGTGTAACCGAGATTTTATGTGGTTAGAGTGCTGCTTTTGTTCCAAAGCTTTTACTTTTGCCCGTGCACTCATCATTGCTTTGATCGTCAAAGATTTTCTACACCTTTTTTTTATCACAAAACAATTGTTGTGAAGTTTTTAATCACCAGCATAAATATGTAATTCAAAAAATATTTTTTTTTTTAATTTCAGTTTGATGATAGTTAACAATTCACAAACAAACTCAATCAGCGACGTCCTATCCGACCGCGAAGACTCACCGGATATTATCGCAACTCTGATTCACGACACAACTGAAAGGCTGCAACATTTAACAAATGAACTTAATCAAAACGATGACGATAGTTTTAAGACTACACCGGTGGAAACCGCCCGACGGAAACCCGACTCTTCTGATCTTTGCACTGAAAAACAACAAATATTTATAAATGAGCACAAAATGTTTGATGACATCACGAAAGAATATAATTTGACACTGAATGGATTAAGTGGCGAGAGCCCCACTTCTGCTATCGGCACTAATGGAATTGAAATTGCTAAGGAGAATGGAACTAATGGGACAAAGGAGACACATGAGGATGATAGTGAGATAAATGACACCGTTGATGGCATAAAGACTACCCTTGACATGAATCCAGATCTGATGCAAAGTGTTGATTTGGGAGGTGAGTTTTTTGTTTTTTTTGATTATGAATTAATTGAAAAATTTAAAAATTTAATTTTCAGACAGCAACAACTATAACCTTCTAACGCCATCTGATAATACAACAGATTCAAATGACATTCAAAACGCTTGGCATGGTTCTGTGAATACAAGCACCGATACCCTTGTGCCAATGTCCGAAATGCAACATTCACCAAACAACAGCTTAATGCAATGTGATGATAAATATGCAACAAATGACAACAAAGACTCAACGACGACAAAAATTAGTCCATTTAGTAACACAAACGGAGACACAGAAAACAACAGTGGAGAGCTTGTCAATCGAACTGTTCAAAGAGAAGAGGTGACATTTTATTGAATATTGACAAAAATACATTAACTTTCAACCTTTCTTGTTGTTTCTATTTAGAAGAGATCAGTCGTATTGCCAAAAGTTCATAGCAAGCCAAATTTGTCTATGTTAAGTAGTTGTAGTTTAAATAGCAATTCAGTGAACCCAATGGAAGAAAGTATCCTTATATTGCCAGAACATCCGAAACTTGAGATATCTATCAGTGGAAAATGCGAAACCGTCGTCACTAACACATCAACCACATCACATAGGCGACGAAGAACACTCTCATCGAACTCGAGAAAAGAGTTTGCAGCGAATGGCAAAAACACAAATGGAAGGTAAGATTTATCTATTTCAAATTTCGTTATCAATATGTAGTGTAGCTCAAGAAAAAATATCAAGTTGTTTTGCGAGTGTTAGTTGCTCTTTTTTTTAACTTAATTACGTACATACATTAAGTAAATATTTTCTTGTGATCCTTGTACCGACTAAGTACTGAATCTCAAAACAAATCTGCCTGTTTGTTGTTCGCAATAGGACTTTATCACATTGATAAACTGATTTTCGAGATGATGGCATTTGATGAGTTTACAGCTGTGTCCAGGTTCTAATCGTTAATAATTTTTAGAGACGAATCTTCTTTCGCACTCGTAAAGTGACAACAGGTCTGAAAAATATTGACAGAAAGTATTTGCATTTTTCCACTTAGATAATTTTTCTCCAAAATATGTAAGCGAATGCAGTCTTACCATTTAGACCAAAATGAAGAAAATCACGCTAATCTCTGTCCACGCCCCAAGAAGAGAAAGATGACCCCAACAAGAGAGCATCATACGACCTTCTCGGGAAGACATATGATAAGTGGCCTAGTACTGTGTCAAGATTGTTCTTTGTGACTTCAATTCCATGATCGGTATAAAGGGGTTCTTTGGTTTGACGGTCGGAGGACACATATTGCGCAACGAAACTTCTGAGAACAAACTCAAACTATTGGTTATATTTTGAGAAAATTGAACGTTGATCGGTCAAACTTTTATCGCGAGAAAGGCGGGTGCTTTAAAAATTTTTCAACAGAGTTTTATAAATTATTTTATGAATTTTATAAAACAGAATTATAAGAAAACAAATTTTGAAAATCTGAATTTAGAAAAACAGAATATTGGGAACCGAATTTTTTCACTGGCAGAATTTCAACCCCAAACCAAATTTGTGCCCTGGGTACTATAGGGCAAGTTTAGGATTCGAAAAAAAAAATAGAACTCGAGATAACAAACAGACTAGACATTACGATGATGATGATGTGAGTCTTTGATTTGATTAACGGTACCTGCCATATAATGAATATGGAAAAGTTATATTTTCTCGAAAACAGCTCCAACAATTTTGATAAAATAAATTGCATAAAAATAAAAATCTTATTTACAGCTCAACCGTTTCAAGGTTTTCAACTCCTGGTGTACGTTCACTTCCACTAACTCCACCTGGTATGCCAGAACGACCACAAATTGCAATTTCCTGCCCAGATGGCTTAGCCCATGCGCTAAGCGAACAAAATATAAGACTTCAACAAATCGTTCACGAGCATAAAGTAATTGTTTTTTTTTTTGCCAGACTGTTTTGTTTACTTTTACACATTCTATTCATATTAAAAATTTTAATAAAGGTTCGTGAAGATGCACTCCTCCGAGAACTACACGGAATGCGAATGGCTCTCTTAAAGAAAATCTGTCCTAGCTGCAACAGTGCTCCAGTTGTCAATGATGAACAGGTATGTTTATTGAATAGAGAATTATATTATAATAAATAATATTTACTTTGAAAATATACTCGTAAATCTGGTGTAGTTTGGAAATATTGTTCTAAATATCACATAATTTATGATAAGAAGCATTTCCATTGTAAAATAAGGTTTACTTGTCTACACTTATTACAAGAATGCAACTTATCCCAATGACATTCCTTTCTCCTTTAATTTATGTTTTTTTTGTTTTTTTTTTTATATTTTTAATACGCACTTTCACATTCATTTAACTTTCTTTATGTTTATTTATTATTTTTTTTTTCTTTATATATTGATTTCTTTTTGGAATAAAAAACAAGGTAGATGTGATCATGAATCAAGAGAATAATTTATTTAGCCTTTGCTACTGTTATTCGTCTAGAAATCAAAGAAGATGTTGTGATGATGGTGCTATGTATTGTGGGAGTAGATCCGTATCGCCGGTTAGTTTTTTTTTTAAATTTATTATTTGGTTTTAATTATTTAAAAAAAAAAATCTAAATTTTTTCCTTTTACTCTTTCCTTTTAATTCATTTTATATACACTTTGGTATCTAAAAGCCTTTTTCTAATTTCTTGTCATCATTTTCCTTGTTCATCACATTATCATTTTTATGTATTGTTGAAATTAACAGCAATCACCTTATAATTAAATCATTTCATTTCATGTTCATTTTGTATAGATTTACCTTTTGTCAATTTTGTATATTTTACATGCTTTTAAAATAATGCATTATTTCCCTGGTTTATATTTTGTTGTTCATTGATGATACGATTCCATTACAAAAAAAAAAATGAGCCGTTGCGGGAGGACTAGCAGATGTGGAACCTTTATTTAAAAATCCATTGTTAAAACCTGAGCTCTCATCACGTAAAGCTGACGATTCGTTTTCGATATTTACATCGATAAAATAAAATTAAAAAAAAAAGTATATCGTTTATATAAACGATATCGACTCGACTTTTTGCTCTTGATTCACGTGAACCAATTTTAATATTTTGAGGGTTGTCCATCTTTGATTGGGAGCCTTTGGTTGTTTTAAGTGAGTCTGGCCGAAGAGATTAAGAATACGCTCCTCTTCCACTGCATGTATTGAAGTGTTGCCGAAAAAAAGACTTACGGTGAAAAACGGGGTTTTCGACCTTCTTCCATTATTCGCGATAAAGTTTTTTTTAGTGTGGCCGAAAATTAAATAAAAAAAAAACCGAACCGTAATTTTTTGAACTCTTATTTGTGCATCATTGCGAAGTCACAAATTAGATTTTCCAAATCTATACGGAAATCGCTAAGAAATGAGATATCGGTATTTTTTAGAGAAAAGGGGATCGCAGTTCTTTCGTAACAATCGGATTATTCTAACGAGTTAGGTAGCTTTCAAGTTTTATTTTGTATGCATTTCTGACTCATTAACTATAACTTTTTATGTTATGGTTAATATAAAAATAGAGCATCAAAATTTTGTTAAGTAAAATCGTGTTTTCTTATAGTAATTTTGTACGACTTTTATGGCTGGAAACAATTTATACTCAACCTGTCTGCATAGTTCATAAATAAATGGAGGCGGGGAGTTATAAATATGTGTTTAAAAATAAACAATCACATCCTCTGTAGTGTTTGAAATGTTGTTTTATTTTTTAGGATATAATTCAGGACCTATTAATTAAAGCTCTTTGCTCTAACAGGCTGGCAACCTTTTGTCGATCTCCCCAGGGGGTTGCGAGTGAGTTTGAAAAAACACTGATTTTAAAGCATGTTTCTGAAAACAACATGCTGTTTTAAAAAATATATTCTAAAATAATATTTATTTCTTAACCAAACGAGTTATTTTTTTTATGAAAATCGGTTGAAAATTAGCTAAGGACCGGTTAAAGTTATCAGTAATATGAATCAGGAAACATTTTCGAATGGATTTGTTATCTTGTTTTAACTCGTTTTAAAAATGTATTAATTTTTTTCCTGACACGAAAGAACTTATTGTTCGATGCCTAATTCGAACGTTTAGGTCGCGAGAAATATTGGTTTTAACCGAACCATACAAAAAGTACATTGTTGAAAAGGTCCTGATGTCTTCTTTCCCAAACAGTAAAAAAAATTAAAATTGGTAAAAATTTGACGAAGCTAGATTTTTTGCAATGGATGAAGGTCCAAAAACCCGTTTTTTGACATTAAGTCTAGATTTTGAGGAAATTTTTACATACCGTTTGTATATAATCTACAAAATTCCATTCAATTGGGGAGGTAATCGAAACTGACATTTATTTTCGGTATCTAAACATTCGAATTTCTGTATCTGTGTTGAAATCGCTATGTCTCATTCAATTTTCAACAGATTTCATAAAAAAATATGTCGTTTGGTTATGAAATCAGCATCATTATATTAATACGTAATCACGGTTTCTATTTCTCCCTTTTTCACTAACTTTTGGTCTTATTTGAAAGGCAGCCTTCCTCCTACAATTCACTTTTTATATCATGATTCTACTGTAAAATTTTTACCGCTCGGCGGTACTAGTAAAAATTATAATAGATTTTAAAAACATATGCTTTGAACTGATGTCGAAGTTGGGTAAATGACAAAAAAAAAAGAAATTGTTCAGCTTATACAGTCTGGTGGTTTAACCAAACCACATGTTTTGTACACTGTTGGAAAGGTCTAAATGTCTACTATCCAAAACAGTAAAACAATTGTAATCAGGGCAACAAGCTCAACAAAACGTTTTTGAATTATTTTTTAAATGGTACTTATTTCTTTACGTAGGTGCACTGAATCAAGTTTTCGAAACAAACAAATTCTTGAATGTGAAAAATACAATTTAAAAGTAATGGAAAATTTGGAAGAAACTAGTTCAATATCCACTGGTAAAATATTTGGATCTATTTTTATTTATTTTTTTTACTATTCATTGATACAATGCGCAATTTGTTCTCCGCCATCGCAAACACCTCAGCAGCAGGAGCTAAGAATACCTTTTTATTTTGAAACGGGACAGAAAAATTACCGCCACGAAAGTTTTTTTTGTTTTTTTTTTTTATTTTATTATTTTTTGCTTTTGCATTAACAAAATATTAATAACAATCACAAGATTTATGTTGTGGTAACCTAGTATTTTTTTTTTGCCAAAGAGAGTGAGTGAACTGACATATTCATTTTTTTTTTAATTTTTGAAAAAATTATTTTAATTATCCAAATTTGGCATTTTGTATTTTATTTATTTTAGTGTTCAGTACTAGACAATGGGGAAAACTTGTCAGTGTGCTCGTGGGAGGCTGTAGAGGACCGCAGTGGTGCCTCTTCGTGTGCCAGTTCAATACAGCCCATCAGTAGTGTACTTTGGGTTCCTGATCATGCTGTATCTCGTTGCACCAGCTGTCAAACAGAGTTTTGGCTCGGCCGACGGAAACATCATTGCCGGTGTGATACTTGATTATTGACTTAGTAATACATATTTCTTAAAATAATATAAGAAAAAGAAAACGTTGATTTATTAATTTTTTTCTATTTTTTGCTTTGTGTTTGGCTGTGCTTGTAAGGAATTGTAAATTTATTAATATTTTTTTGTTGTTGTAATTAAAGCTCATGCGGTCAGATTTTTTGTGCTGATTGTTCAGAGTTCTGGGCACCCTTACCCGATGAAAAACTCTTTAGTGATGTAAGATTGTGTGGTCCCTGCTACCATTCCGTGACAACACGAATGCAGGTATGGATATATTGCATACTTGTGCTAGAGCTGGGATTATATTTATTTTTAATTCTAAATTTTGTTCTCATTTTAGTTGCAGAACCGATCGTTTAGTAATTTATCGAGTAATAATCAGTATATAAATCAGAGCAGTAACAACATAAGTACATCAAATTGTCCATTAGAAGTCAATTTAAACTCATCAGCAACGTCCCCATCACCTCTAAACAATAATCTTAATATTAACGTTAATGTTACCTCAAGTGCAGCAATGGAAGCCTGCAAACATGCAGTTAATCCACCTCGTAATGATCGGGGGCTTTTAAAAGCCACAACTGCTTCCAATTAATAAAAAAAATTGAAAAAAAATACGAAACAACAAAGAAAAAAATATGCATTATTCAAACTCAAAAAGAAACTCCATAAACACAAACAAAAGTAATAACATAAAAACCATTCAAATGATCACTTATCTATAAACGTAATATTTATATATATAAAAAAAAAATATGTATTATGTATGCATGCATATATACAAGATACACATTTATTATGTCTGTATGTAGTATATAAATGTGTATATGATTAAGTGAATTCAAATACAAACATGTTATTACTCTTCTATATATGTTCCCTTCCCATCTCCACTTTATGTTATGTTATCAAAAAAAAAAAAAAAATTAAGAAACAAAAAAAAAATATATAAATCTATACCTAATTGTGTATTTATTTGTTGTTAAGTTTAAAGCGAGATCGAAAAAAAAGAAATTTATTTTTAAGAACTAAAAGAATAAATATAAAATATAATTATAATAATAAAAAATAAGGAAAACAATTTTAAACAATTATATACATAAATATAGAAAAAGAAATTATTGCTTAAAAAGTAAACTAATAAAAATAAATGTGAATTAAAAAAATAAAACACAAAAGCCGAACAAAAATGCATATGTACCGGAAAATTAAATTCTTACTTGAAAACTAGAAGACAAAGATATATTATTATGTATAAAACTTATAACTGCATACAATAAAAATATTTAAAACTTCAACATTTTTTCTAATATTTACTATTAGGTTATAGTGCTCTTATCTCCGTCAATATTGTGGTTTAATTTGATCACTTTAAGGTGAATGATTTTTGATGTTTCTGCGAGTATCTAAAAATTTTTTTTGAACAAGCAAGAGGTACAAATTAAATTTATGTGTTTGACAAAATATAACGCAGGACTGGGTCGCACGTGCTTACTCTAGTGGGAGTTAAAGGCTCTTTTTTAACGTTTTTTTTTAAATAGTTTTTTTTATTGTTTTTGGCAAAATCTAATATATGAACATTTTTTTCTAAAACCATTGATGTAGACAAAATTACCAAATTTATATCTTGACCAATTTTTTGTATGACTTCTGGATTAATCACAAAAAAATGTTGAAAAATCAATAAAAATCAGTCCTTTTAAAAAGCACAAAATATCCCTTTTCATTGGTTTCCTGCAATTACTGCCTTCTTTACACCATAACTAACTTGCCCAGTATAGTAGAGTAGAGTATAGATATCCATACTATCCTCTAAAGTCTAAATGGAAGTTTTTTTTTCAGTGCACATCCCAAAAACAACGGAACTTTGAAATTTATGGTGATTTTTTTTTTTCAAATAACGGTTTAAAATGTGACTATACATTGATGAATAAAAACAAATCTTAGCTTATGCTTTGTGAAATAAGTCTTCCAAATTTAAGTCGAATCGGCTTAATAGTTTGGAATATATACCAAGTCAACCGAATCTAAAAAAAACTTTTTTCTGTATGTGATAGAATTTTCTGAAACCAAAATTCGATTCAGAAAACTACAAACTACAATATTACATAATTTCAAAAAATTATATGCACGACAAAAAAAACACTTTGTTTTTGCAGACGAGTGTTATTTATAAGACATTTATAAGAAATACATAAAACTTCATACTAAAAAACTGCTGAAATCATTTTTTTTTTATATTTTAAAATTGGTATGCCATTTCAAAATTAAAAAAAAAAAATCACTCGCCCGTTTTCGAAAAAAAAATGATTTTTCGAAAAAAATTGAAAGTTTTTTTTTATTTGATTTTTGAAAATTTTGCTATCAAATAATGTGAAAACTATTAAGAGGTTTCCGTTTGAAACATATCGTCAAAATCATTTTAGTCGTCAAAGAGAAAGTCATAAATGAAAAAAAAAATAAAAACGGTTCTATGGGAAGTATGGTTAGTTGATTTTTTTTTTAATATTTCTTTCCTAACAAAAGTACGACCTTACTAACAAAATTAGGTACACACAAAAACTTTCATCACAGTCTTTAGAGTCGTTTCTGATAAAAGTAAGCTTTTCTCTAATGATTCTCTCTACCTGCCATACGCAGGTACCGTTACTTTTGGTCCTAAAAAAAATTTAATTTCCTTCTAGGGAATAACCAAAGACTCTTAACCACCAAATTTGAAGAAAATTGCTTCTGTGGTTTAGGCTATAGCTTCAGGTATACAGACAGACAGACAAAATTGCAAGACCCACTTTTTTGCATTCTCGTACTGTCATGTTTGATTGTTAACTAAAGTAATTTTTATTTTAGGAATCCTAAACTTTCCCTATAGTACCTATATCGCAAGTTAAAAATGATTCACTCCATCAGTCATCTTCACACAAACGATACAATACATATAACGGTAAAAACTAATTCTGACTAGTTAAGGTCGGAAGGGTTGACTATATTCTCATTTTAACTGGTGGAAATTAGTTTTAATCCGCTACAAATCAATTCGACAAACTAACCTAGGCAAATGCTTTTGGCTCATACAAGCTCAAGGTTTCAACCCAAACGATTAAACTCGCTTAAAGAAATACTGCTTCTGGATCACTGGAACATAAACTTGATGTCTACATATGCATAGATATTTTGGATTAATGAATATAACTAGGGATTTTTTTATCTTTCGTTCTTTTGATTAATATATTAATTGCAGAAATAATTGCAGCTGCTTCTGCAGAGTAGACTGACGAAAAGAAAACTGACGCAGGAAAACAACTTAAATGGATACACTAACCGCTTTTTTACAAGGTGATCTGCAAGATAAAATCTACAATCGAATCCAAACGCAAGGGATTACTCAAAACCGAAGAAGGAATTGTGGAAAATCGCGGAATACAACTGCAAAAAGCGTTGAAAGTCTGTGGAAAATAGCATGGGAAATCGGGAAAAAGCAAAGAAAGAAACAGGGAAATTGTGAAAAGTATCGCGGTATTAAGAGTGAATGGTGGCGCAAAAATATGTAAAATATCGCACACTACCGCCCATTTCAAAAAAGTGTGGAATACTATGCAGACTGTTAAATTGATGATATAGTTTATTCATTTTCAAGGATCAACATACATATCTACATAATTTAACACACTGATATTAAAACTAACTTAGCTTACTAGCAAATTTTATACATCTATCCAAAGTTCAACTTCAATTCTAAATCAGAAACTTTCTTTCTTCCTTATAACGGGAAGAGCAAACAAATCTCATGAGCCTTCCTTGTTTTGTGATAACATTTGCTTTTTTAAAGATTCTATAACACCGGCAAAATTAGCAGTTTTCTTTTTGGCAGACTTCGGAGTAGAATTTTGGCTACGAACACGCATTTGTGGCAAGGCAACATCATCCATAAAGTCAAAATCATTTTTCGCCGGACTAAATTGTATTAAATCATTAAAAAAATATGGGTAAGTTAACGATAGTAAAATTATATATAAATAAAAAAAAACATACGCTTCTTTTTCTACTGTCTCACAAACTTTTGGTTCCTCTTTGTTGTTAATGGGAGAAGGAGCGCGTCTGCCAGGACACTGCCATTGCAGCTCTGGAATATTTCCATTTTCTAGTGCAAGATAATAAGTTTCAAGTTCTTCCGCGGATGGAGTGAAGTCTTCACCATCCGAAGTGCAGGAAATCGACCAATCTTCGGAAACTTCGGCACTCATAATTAATTAAAGTGTATTTTATGTTTTAAAAACTTTTTAATCCCAAGAATCCAAATAAAAACCAAAATAATTTTTCACAATTATTTGACGTTTTAAAAAAGTGAAGCCAAAATACAAATGATGATCTGTTTGCTTTCAAAATAAAAAGTGAGAGATGCACTGCACATTAAAGGCTTGCCCAAACCAAAGTGCGACAGCGCGTCACGACAAAAGCGACACGATTTTTATATGAAAAATGTTTTGCGCTTAATGGCATTTGGAGTGGGTCACTGATCACAATGACTCCAATTGAAGGACTGTTATAAACTATTATAATCAGTCTATATCATCTTTTTTTTTTTTTTGAGATGAGAGAGAGATAGAACTCTGCTGAGGTACCTTGTCAGTATAACATTTTTTAGCTGTAGAACAGTTTTATTTGTCAAAGTGACAAGCAAAACCAATTTGTCTCTCTCTTTCACCTGTATAGAGTGAGATAGAACTCTGCTTTGGTACGATAAAATGTCATCTTCAATTTGACTCAGTAAAACTGTCGTACTTAGAAGGGAATCCACTATCCAGTGTTTTATAGAGATCAGTGGTGTGGGTACTCTCTTATGACGCTGTGTAAATAAATATTGGCGTTGTCGTATCGCATTGTCGTGTCGCACTGTCGCACTTTGGTTTGGGCAAGCCTTAAGGAGCTGAACAGAATGCATCGCTCGTCGCTCAGCGACGTCGCTGACAGATGAAATTTGTTTGGACATCGCCCGTCGGCAACAGAATGACGTCGCTCATCGTTCAGGGATTCGCACATAAGTTTAAATGTTTTTAACTTTTTCGCGCGACGAATCTGACATAAATGTCAGAGACGTCGCTGATACATTCTGTTCAGCTCTTAAGGGAAAGATTCTGCCAAATCAATTCCACACGACAATGAGACCGCAATAGCAGCGTTTACCTGCAAAACTTAAGCTATCATATCTTTCTGTTGCTGTAATCCTATGTTAAGGCTTATAGCCTGTTTCGAATAGAGCCCAAATGAGATAATTTAGCAATTCGATAAAAGTGTTTTCATTACAAATTATCTCATTTCGTTTGACAGCTCATTTGCTGTTTTCTTTTTTAGCTCTTCTTTCTTACAAACTTCTTTGTATCTGGGATGCTGTTTGTTTCCTTCTTTCCTATACCGAACAAATTTCTTGGGTATGTTCATAAATATTTGGGTAAATTTCGAGCTAATTTCATGCAAATGAGGTGGAAATTATCTCATTTCGAATTGAGGATTTGTATAGGAAATTATCTCATTTTGATGATCATTTGCTCTATCACAAGCTTCATCTGTATTGACGTTGCTCATCGCTCAGTGAGGGGAGAATATAATTATTGTGGCGCCCGCCAAGAAATGATGACGGGGTTTTGAGGGGGGGCAATTTCATGAAAGAAGTACTAAAATAGAAATAAATCGTTAAAAAATAACGACAACACCACTGCAATAAGGTGTTATAGTTTTTTAAATAAAGTGAAATCTATGAATTGTTTTGAAAAATACGAAAAACGTTTCAACACGTACGTACCTAAAAAAATCAATTCCCAAAAAGCTGTGCTCTATATTTCAATATTAAAAAAAAGAAATGTCTCAGCCTCCAAGTTTTTCAGCTCCAAAACAGCATATTTCAACAAGTAAGTCTACTTGCTCAATATCTATGTACATTTTAACTGCTTCCATCCTCATGGTTTATCCTCCAATAATATTTTAGCAGAAGAAGAAAGTGCAGAATGTTTCGAAATAACAGCAACGTTTCTTTCTATTGTCTTGGCATTCTTAACGTTTCCGTTAGCCATTTTCTTTTGCATTCGTATTGTGGCTGAATACGAAAGAGCCGTTGTCTTTCGTCTTGGAAGACTGAGGTATATGCATTTCAGGGCATTATATTTGTTTCCCTGTGAAAAATGTTATTTTTTTTTAATATAGAAAAGGGGGAGCTCGTGGGCCTGGCGTTGTTTTTGTATTGCCCTGCCTTGATGATATTTCAATTGTTGATTTACGTACAGCAACTTTCGATGTGGAACCACAAGAAATTTTAACAAAAGATTCTGTAACAATAAAGGTCGATGCTGTGGTATATTTTAGGCTTCAAGATCCTTTGAGTGCCATTATTCAAGTTGCTAACTATCGTGAGTCGACAATGTTATTGGGTCAGACTACTCTCCGTAATGTAGCAGGGACAAAAATGTTAAACGAGTTACTTGCTCAAAAGGATGATGTGTCACAAATGATGCAAAAAATTCTAGATGAAGCAACTGATCCTTGGGGTGTTAAAGTTGAAAGAGTGGAAATGTTAACTATTTTACTGTTAATTAGCTTAAGCAAACGGTTTTATATCTAAATTTTAATAGAAAGGACGTACGTTTACCGATAGCTTTGCAAAGAGCCATGGCAGCCGAGGCAGAAGCAAATCGGGAAGCTAGAGCAAAAGTTGTTGCTGCGGAAGGAGAGAAAAATGCAGCAGAAGCTTTGAAAGATGCAGCCGAAATAATTTCTGAAAGTCCTTCAGCCTTGCAAGTAAGTTTATATGTAGTTTCATTTTGTTTTTTTATTTAAACTATTTCTTAATTTTTTAACAGCTACGTTACTTGCAAACTTTGACAACAATTTCAGCTGAAAGAAATTCAACGATCATATTTCCATTTCCAATCGAAATATTTAGTGCAATGGGGGGCCAAAACAAGAAAACTTGATAACAAATTCACAAAAAATAATTAAATTTATTTCATATATAGTACTAAAATGTAGTTTTCTCACAACGCCAAAGTGAATATAACAGACATGATCAGTGGCGTATCCAGAAAATTTGTGAGGGAGGGGGTGGGGGGTGGGCTCGCATATCTGCATATCTGGACTCCCTCTAAATCTCTAAGATTTAAGCAAAAATATAAGGTAATCATGTGATTTATAAGGCAGAAAAACAGGCGGGAAACCAGGCGTGGAACCAGGCGACAAAACAGGTTCTCTGGTTTTCCGCCTGTTTTCCCTCCTGATTTCACACCTGTTTTCCAGCCTGGTTTACCCCCCGTTTTCCCGTCTAGTTTCCCGCCTGGTTGCCCACCTGTTTTCCCACCTGGTTTCCTGTTTGTATTCCCACCTGGTTTCCACCTATTTGCCTGCAGGAACATTCGGACATCCAATACTGGAAGCATGCCTGTTATCAATTTGGTTAATTGTTTTTTTTGATCACCAGACCACCAAGTCCCCTTGTGTTCATTGAGGTGTGGGAATTGGGTACTTGTTACGATGGCATTTTGTACCTCCGCAAAATTTACCTTAGGTATTTTGTCGTGCAGGCTGTATTTTCCGAATGTCGGACCATGACCATGAACGTCCTCCCTAGCAAATCTTGCGTTGAAGTCGCAAACGACGTCGTACGTCGGGCAGGTCATAGAAATCGTACCTGTCAGCCCTTAGCCTATCCAGGTTCTCCACTAATTGTTCGTCTGCAAGTGGCTGTAAGGACAGTACATTCCACGTACAGATCCGGAATTTGTTGTCCTCATTTCGTTAGCTGATTTCGTCAAAATTCATTATATCATCGGTATCCGAGGCTTGTTGATGTTACGGAACAAGTTATTTTCCCTTTGTAGAAAAATTACCCCGACGCACAGCCCTCATCCGGGAGGACCAGACTCTTAGTTAGTTCCAAGAGTAGAGAGAAGAATAGATTCACACCTTATCGACGAGTAAGGTGTTCAACAAGTGGGTCACCCTGACTGGAACTGTAGACAAGACACATCACTCTGTTGACAGCTCACACAACTCCCCCTCCCCCCGCCCCCATGTCGTTTGCTGCCCCCAACTAAAATCCACAAGGGATGCAACCCCATCTTTGGCTGAGGTACAAGGCACCTGATGTTCACCCCGGGAAGGCGAGAGAAGGAGTTGGTAGTAAGAGGCGGATTTTGAGAGAAATCTTTGCACACTCGTGTCCTCTTGAATGCCAATAACAACCTCTTGCTATGCAATAGTAAACATGTTTGTCAGTAATTTTCACAAAACAATTTAACAACAAAAATCAATTATTTTAAATTGAAGGTACTTTATTTCTCATGCGAAGCAATAGTAAATTATTATTCTTTAAGGTCACTTTTATTGTGCATTTCTCATAAATTGGCTAGTGCCTTAATAATCGTCTGATAGATCTCCACACCTTTGAGATATGTGTCAGCTTTTAAATATTCATCATTATCATGCAGTAGAACGGGTGTATTGTTCATAGGTGAGAAACCAATAGCGGGAATACCAACCTAAAAATGTTAAAAACAAAAATCGTTTAGTTCTACACAATTCTAATGGAAAACATAAAAGTTATTCTACAAAAGAGATTTCCCCGGGGTCAAGAACATTCAGTTCATTTCAGTTGAGAGGCACTGATTAGCCAAAATGTCACAACAAATCTAAAAAAGTTAGATTTTTTGTCACAGTTCACAGCGTCTCAATTACTAAAATAAACTAAATTTTTTTGAACCCGGAGATTGTTTTGTCTTACCATTCTCACGTAACGACTATCGGTAGCTCCTGGAAAAACTTGTACGCTTGTCTTAAGGCCCCTATAAAATAAAAGAAAAAACATGATGTGAATTGAATTATTTATATTTTTTATACAGATTTAAATAATATTTAACAATTTAAATAATACTTACGCTTCATCGAGAGCTTTCTTTAATGCAATCCAATAAATATTGCTGGAATCTAGCTTTGTAGCCTCTACCTTAGGTTCCTTCTGTTCGAATTCTATCTCAATACCACCACCAGATTCCTCACAAAACTTCTCCAACTAACAATAATAGTAAATTAATTATAATTAAGAAATTAATTACATATACAAAAATTATACTTTATTCATTAAATCTGCATGCTCAACCGTTACTGCAACACGGATATCAAAAACAGCTTCGATCATTGATGGCACGACATTACTTTGAACACCACCATGAATTTGAGTGAGATTTACTGTTGTTACATCGCCAATTGTAAGACTTTTATCATTTTTCAATTTATCTGCTTCCTGCTGTCTAAATTCCATCATTTTTCTTAATAAATGATTAAGTTTAACACCAGCGGTATTTTCATGAAGCAAAGATCCATGTCCAGTTGTTCCTGATATTTTGAAGTGTATTTCTAACAAATGGATGCAATTATATTTAAATAAAACTATATAAACATACAAGATTATATTGTGACACTAACGTATGATATACCGTTCTGCGTAATAAATTGAGAAAACATCTGTAGCACTGGCAATTCCTTCATCCAAGGAAAATCCAACATTAAGTTTTTTGAAGTCATCGGTGTTAACGAACATGGCCATGCCAGGCTTGCCACCAATTTCTTCGTCTGCAAAGAAAAAGAAGTATAAAATAAATACTAAAAAGAAAAGTTTGTCCTTTAGTCGGCTAGACTTCATAAAAAAAAGAAGGAGGTTATCAATTCGTCCGTATGTTTTTTTTGTATGTTTGTTACCTCAAAACTTTTGACTGGTTGGATTGATTTTGATAACGGCATACATGAAAAAATATTAAAAGTCTTAAATTTGAAGCTGGTTGTTTTTATTTTGAAAAGTATTATGTTTTCAAAAAAATTTTTGTGTAGAGTCGGCTCCGCTTAGCTGGAACACTAAAATAATTTGTTTCAGTTAAGCGAAGTTCTCATTTAAACGAACTTCGGATACTGACACTTGTTTCACATTTAATACCTTTCAAAAGAAAAACAACCGACTTCAAATTTAAGACTTTTTTTCACACGTGCCAGTATTTTCTTGTGAAAATGCATTTTTCCGAAGAGGAAGGAAAATCGTTGATACGTCCCGAGAAAGCAATGATATAAATGGTAAAATTAAAAAGTTGTAATATTATTATTGCCAAAAAAAGCTCTGACAAAATTGGTACTCGTACCTAATTGAAACCTGGTAAAAATGTTACATGAAAGACGACTTAAATGCAGGTAAACTAAATATTCTATATTTTTACTTGAATACACTGGCCCTTGTTAAGTTTTAATCGAAAATTAATTACAGAATCATCTAAACACCCCAATTAAAAATCCGACGAATGAGTTGCGGCGGCGCACTTATTTCAGCATGTGTGTATGTGTGTATGGAAATGGTAAGGAAGTTCCTCGTATTGATAATATTTTCACCCTGCAAGTTTATAATCGCTTTAAATGCCAACGCGAATGCTGCTGAAACGCTGGCTCTCCGGAAGTAAGGTGCAAAATCCATAATAGGCATGAATATTTCTTAGTTTTTGAGAAATACTACGTTAGAATTGCTCTTTTTTGAATGGAAAATGGACATAGGGCAACTCTATTTTTTTGTATCTACCTAATGTTAAACCCCAAAAGTTCCGTTTTAATTATTTCAAAAATGGCTGAAATAAATGTTTTTTTTTGTCGAATGTATACACCGAATATTTGATTTTTAATTTTCGCCCTTATATAGTACCTTATCATTTAGTCATAATTAAATTAGGTAACTTTATAGCTAACTCATTGATCATTTATAACAATTTTATTTTGGTTTACTTGAGCAAAATATTTGTATAAGAGAATCCTATATGGATATAAGATCTTTCTAATGTGATATCAGGCCTTTTCTTTAAGTCTAAAGATAAAGTTATTGTAAAGATATAACTACGTCTGATAAAATATAATAACACAATTAATGAACTAATAATGTACCTAATAAAGATAAATTTACTTACCTGGTACATATGTACAATGAATGGTTCGTTTCAATTGAATTCCAGCTTTTTTTAGGGCACGAATTGCAGCTAAATGCTGCATTCCAACACATTTCATGTCTTGTGCTCCACGAGCAAATATACGACCTTCAGCATCCATTTCGGCAGCAAATGGTGCATGTTTCCAATCCTCTGGATACACTGGTACAACATCCATATGTGAATTCAGTACTATAGATGGCAATTGAGGATTTGATCCCAGCCATGTGATGACAACAATTGGTTTCTTAACTCCGCCAGGTGTGTAGACTTTCACAGGCAGTCCTAAGCTATCGGCTTGTCTTTTTAAAAAGGCCACACATGGTTCTGAAAATTATTTATATAAAAAAAATAATAAAACTGAGATAAAAAAAAAATTGTTTCAGTTCAAAATTCAATTTAAAAAGTTCAAGTGACAGTTGGGCTAACTTTCGTACCTGAACGAAACTTTCGTAGGTACATGGAAGTTGAGGTCATTTGAACTTTTTAAAATAAATTCTATTCACGTTATCTGTTTAAACTAAAGTAATTTAAATTATTTTTAAAGTTTTGGTTTTTTTATCGGCGCTCTTCATTTTCTTCTTAAGCCCCTTTACCTTATTAATAGACTAGTTTAAATCCAATTAGTAGGGTTTTTTTTTTTATTGGTGTCGATAACCTGACTGATTCAGTACAGCTTATACCTTATAGTCTGGGTGGCCAATGCAAGAATGCTTTACTCATCGAGTTTAAGAAAATTTCAAATGATAAGTGAAAGAAGACTATTAGTAGGTACAAACGCCACAAGTCTTCCCGTCCACATCCTGGCGTGGTAAGATGCATTCGGTACCATTTCTAAGATGTGGTTGAAATTGGTGTCAAATTACAATTTGAAATTCAGATGTCTTTCTCGTCAAAGTATAACAGTTTTAAATATTTTTTTAAATTATTCGAAAAAAGGGACTGTATTTTTTTGAAATTTTGGTTTTAGATGTGCATTAATATTTTCTTGAAAATGGCATACCAATTCTTTTTTTCAAACAAGGTTTGAGAAATTACATATATATGAGAAATTATTTTTTTTAATAAAGAGCTCCAACGTTTTTCAAATTTTTTTTTTTTTTTCTAAAAATTTATATTTCCTAATCAAATCAAATGGAGCTCAAAATAATTTAAGTTTATGTCATTTTAGTAATGGATCACTCAGAAAAAAAATCATTGTTATCCCAAGAACTTTCCATTGTTGTAAGATTGTGAATTAAAAATTGTTGACTCAGCAAATAGTTCTTAGAGCAACAATTAATTCTTAATTTTTTAGGAATTAAAGTGTCAGTTTAACGATCAAGTTCTTGATAGAACAATTTTTACATTGTTAATCATTTTCAAGAACGGAAAATTGTTAACCCAACAATGAAATTGTTGTGTCAACTAATTTTGCTGTCAAAAAATTCTTTCAAGAACGACATTGTTGGCCCCACAACAAGTTCTTGAAGTAACAATTACTACCAAGAATAAAAATTGTTGAGATAAGAATATGTTCTTGGGCCAAGACACAGAAATATATTTTCTTGGAGAGATGAGGAGCCATATTGAAATATGAGCGAAATATCAAATTTATGCTCTAAGAGTTACCATAACCTACGATACCATAACATCGATAATAAATGACTTGAACCTGCATTATTTTTAATTTTTAAGGGGCTTCCTATTTTTTCGAGGTAAAATGTGTAATTAAATAGATACAATTTTAATCGCAGTAAGATTTTGCTTTACATCTTGTGCGAAAAATAAAAATAAATAATACAGCCAATATTATAAGTATGAATAATTAAAGCACAAGATTAATTTTTGTGTTTCATTTTAGGAGAACAAAATGCACAAATAGTATTAAAGAGAGAGCAGGAAAGTATAAAAATATACATTTATTGTTATAACTTCTTGCTTGCTCTTTTTTATTCCAGTAAATTTCTTATTTTTTGTGAAAACAAAAGTAATTTTGAATTTTAACAATTAAAGTTGTCGAGTAAAGAATTTTAAGTTGTTGGGTTCATTTTAACTTTGAAAGTTGTTGACCCAAAGTATAAAATTATTAACTTTACAATTTTTTTTCTGAGTGATTTTATTTTTTTTTACATTCTTTTTAAAGATTTGTTCGTATAAAATTAACCTAACAAGGAGTACGTGCGACCCACTCGTGCATTTTATTTTTAATTTAACAAAAAGATTTTTGTGAAAGAACATTTTATTATAAAAAAATTTGTTAACATTTTATAAAATGAACTATATTAAAAAAAAATTCCAGGTCTGTTTAAGGAAAACAACTAGTAAAGAAATTGGTCTATTTTCATGGGAGGGAGAATTTTCTCAAAAGTTTACGTACAGCAGAAAAATAGTTTTTGAAATACAACGAGTTCAAATACAAGATCAAGTTATATGTTTTTTGATAGCCCTAAAAAACTTTATTTTATTTACATTTTAGATCAAGTTAATCCAATGAAGTAAGTAAGTGTTTTTTTTTCAAAATTTTACGTTATAAAATATAATTTTTTCTTTTAAAATTCAATAGCCTTATTTGAAGTCAACCAACTCAAAAAAAATAAAGGGTCAATTTTTTTTCAAACTAGAAACATAGGAACAAAAAATTAAATAATTAAAACTTTGATTTTAAAACATTAATTACTTTTACTAGGTTAATTTTTCTACAAAAACTTAATGGTTTTATTAATATTTAGTTTAATACAAAAAGGTTAATGTTAATATGTCTTCTAGTTTTGGGGGAATTGAAGAAAATACAAAATGAATGCTGTTTTTTATAAACTTTTAATTTTTTTTAAAGAAACTGTGTATAATACATAAGACCTTTTATTTTTCTGCATAAGGTCATTGAATTTTGAAGAAAAAATGATATTACAAGACGTAAAATTTTGAGAGAAAAAAAACAGCAACAATTTTTTTTTTTTTAAATTCTAAATTAAATTTTAAATTTATATAAAAAAAAAAAATTGATCTTGTTGCTAACCCCGTTGTATTTAAATTTTTGTTTTAGCTGTAAGCCAACTTTTACAAAAATTCCCATTTTCATCAGAACGGGTAAAAAAAAACCTCTGTCTTTGAAAATTGCATGGGTCATTTTATAAAATATTAACCATTTTTTATTAATAGCAATTTTTTTTTTTTTCACAAAAATCTTATTGTTAAGTTTAAAAAAAATCCGATGATAAAATTAAAAAAAATTTTAACCAGTTAAAGGTTTTTAACAACCAACTAAACAACCAGGTTCAGATTCTCCTGCAGAGAAAAACTTCAAGTATGTCGTTGAATATATTTTTCGTTACATTTTTCATACTGAATCAAAGCTTAATTTTATTTTAAGAGTCTACAATATTTCACGTCATTATCAAACTTATATGTTATTTCTTTTTCTGCACTTCGACCTTCGAGCAGACACATTTTACACAAATCAAAACTATCGCTAACCCACAATCGAAACAAGTCAAAAAAAAAATGTCTTGCCATACTTTTAAAGCCGTGCACTAGACTACATCATAACTATAAAAATGTCTACGAACTGCATTGAAAAATATTAAAAATCAATTAGCACCAAAATATATCAACAAAAATACCCAAAATCCAAATAAATTTGTCAATGCTATTTTCTCATTTATAATTGCTACAGGTAATCAATTATAAATTAATTAAAAGAAAAACAAATCGAACCAATCAATTTTAAATTTGAACTAGATTGGCACTCTATGTACTATACTTTGATGTTTGAAAAACAACAAAAAGAAAATTTAAACTTACCATAATCGATGTCAGGATGAACACTTGGTATTTGAAGATATTCTCGGAATATTTTTATTTCTTCATTTTCTTCCCACGCATTCATTTTATTATTGTTTTTGTTTTTTTTTTTTGTACGTATAGCTTTCGGCTTATTAAAACAATTCAAAATCACAACAATCTCGATGTCAATTCAGATGGATGGAATTTTTTTTGGCAGATTTTTGAAAAGAATCTCACTCTAGAATGATGCAGTAAAAACGAAATAAAAAACACTTAAAATTACACCCAAATTCGGGTCACAGTATATTTTTGTATGTTTTTGTCATTCAAAAGAATTACCTGCAATGGAATCGATTTGGTATTTTTTTTTCTTCAACTCCTGATCAACGTACTTTTTTTCAACCTAGAACTTCAATTTTTCGAATGAAAAAATAAAATAGAATTAAAATAAAAACCAAAAAAAAGTTTGTTTTATTCGTTGATTTTATATGGCAGAAACTATGGTGCTTTGGGGAATGTTAAATGCCAACTGAACTGAGTTGCCTTATTACTTAAATTTCAGTTGTAGTCTTCTCTTTATAGTAAATTTTGTAGTTGCTCTTTCTTTTGTGGATTCCATTGTGTTTGTTGTTGTTGTTGTTGTTTTATGAGAGATAAGAATAGAAGAGAAAAATACCCGTTACACCGCATTTTGGTCGTTTTTTTCCATTCGATTTGAATTTGTATCAAAAGAGTGCTATCAGAAAATAACAGCTGATAACATTGTGTTCTAATAAATTTGAGTTTAATAACCACTAGCGACCTCATGTGGTTAAAAGTGATTTGAGATTCCGACAGGTCACGAAAAAATTGTTAAATTTCGATAACATGGAAGTTTTTTTTTTTTTTTTTAAGTGAACCTTGACCTCAATTCATTTGGGAATGTGCAAATGTAAATACACACACAAATGGCAAAAAATATAGAGCAGCACATGACCGTAGCTAAGATTTTGTACAAATGTACTAGAAAAAGTTCCATGCAACGCAGTTCGGTGCAAATTGCGTTTTGGTTGTTTTACCAGGAACGTTTTTTTTATTTCTAGAAGCACTTCCCAAATGTTTGCCTCATATTTTCTAGAGCAAAAGTCAAGTGTATGAACCAGTTGTAGTACTCTTTGGAGTAATAGTTAGTGTAATGGTCTATCACGTTGGAGTTCTGGGTTCGATTCCCAGCCTATGCTACCTGGAATTTTTCAGGAGTGTTGCCTCTTGCGAAGAATTGACAAAACCTTTAAGAGTACCTACTGGTTGTCACGAAAATTGCACCTCAGCTAGCTACTAAGTTCGATTACAACATACAATGTACAATAAATTAATCGATCGCGAAGTAAAAAATGACTACATTATTATAACACTCACTGGGCTTCAAAAAAACATTTTCTTTTTGTGCTGCAGACGAAAACCATGGGTTCCTGAGGGTCCTAAGTCGAAAAACTCATGAGACAATTTTCTCGTTTTCGCTTCGTTTTCGAGTTATAAGTTTTCTTTTGACTGGCCGTATGTTTGCCAAACGACGTCTGATTTGTGAGATTTTTGTTTCATTAAATACAAAAATGTATGAATGTTTTGTTCGTTTGGTCAACACCTTTTTCTGTGCGTCTAACGGTTTTCTCGCAATTTTCTATTATACACAATTTTAATAGTTGTTGTCCTACGTTGATATCATTTTATTCAAAAAAACACGTTAATAAGTAGAAGTTTTTGTAACTAATTATGAAAACTCAGTTTAAAGACCAACATTCTTAATAGTTGGGCAGGTGACCGTCGTCGGATTACTTGGCTCATAAGGTTAAAGATTTATATATTGCCGTCAAATGAAATATATGTCAGTACTGAAAATATAGACATAGGGTTGCCTTTATTTTAAATGGGTACATCAACGTGGCAACCCTTTTTAAAAGAACAAAAATTTCCATCACTTTATATATCATAACTTGTTGGTGTATTAAAAAGAAAATATTAATATTGCCAAACAAAAGTCAAAAATATAGAAAAATTCAAAGAATAAAGTAAAGACTGCAAAACTCAGAATGTGATAACCCTGTTCAACTGAAAAACACACTCAAATAATTCTTATTTAAACAAAGAAGAGTAAATTTTGAAGGAATTAAGGGCTAAAATGTACATCATTTTTTCTATCTAAAAAATGTCAGTTACCAACTCCAAAATGGGTATAAGAATACGGTAACCTTATTTGAATGCAAAAAACACAATTTTTTTAGTCAAAATGTACCATATTTGACAAGGTTAGAAGCTAAAATCATACTGAATTTTGGATTGGGCTCTCTTCCATCTAAATAAAATGTTGGGTGTCATTTCTAAAACGGAGCAAATATGTACACGGCATTTTGGATTAAAAAGGTGTGTTTTACTGTTTTTTTTTTGTTTTGCATTCGAATAGGCTAGCCGTATACTTGCACCCATTTTGGAGTTGGCACGGGCACCTGACAATTTTTGGATAGAAGAGACTCCGATATAAAATTTGGTATATATGTTTAGTATTTAACCTTGCCAAATATGGTACATTTTGGCTGAAAATTTAGTGTTCTAAAAAATAAGGTTACCAAATACCCATTTTGGAGTTGGAACTCGACATCTCTCAGATAAAAGAGCGCTCTATCTAAAATTTTAAACATATATTTAGCATATATCCTTGTCAAATATGGTACATTTTTACTGAAAAATAAACGTTTTAGTATTTAAGTTGCATAGGGTTACCGTATACTTTTACCCATTTTGGAGTCGGCCATAATAAAAATATGTAGTTACTCAGGAAGAAACCAACGTAAATTAAAAGAAAACCACTTTGATTAAACTATTTTTCGGTACGATTTATCTTCGAATATGCAAAGTGGAATTTAAAGAGTTTTTCTTAAAAAAAAAATGTTGATCCAAAGTCATTCACGTTTAAAACAAATAATACTTTTAAACTTCAATGATAATTCTGCTAACTACTAGGCACGCAGGATATGGGTGAGAAAGTCAGTTTACTTTGTACATATTGTTAGAATGTTTAAGTTCCAAAAATTGAAAGGTAAACTTACAGTTTAACCTTTTTTAGGTACGTTTATGATGCAGAGTATAATAGAGAATGGTCAGTGTGATAAAACGCATCACTGAAAATGTCCTTACATGAAAAAATTCACATATAAAAAAACAAAATCAATTTTATCTGTGTAAGTTGTAAGTATAACGGTTATATAGCATATTATGTCCACATACAACTCACAAGTACAAAGGTATGCACTTAATGTAATAGCATATAAGGCGACTCTGTGTGCCAAAACTAAGAATTTATTTCTTTTTAATGCACATAACATGCCTATAAAAGAAAATCAATGTCTCAAGGGTGTTTTGGTCTTAATAATTTGAATATATGTATGAAGGTAGGTATATTTTGGACATTGAGTTAGAAATCCAAAGTATTATGTCTTATATGCATAAATGTATCTATACATAGCTTCCATTTGTAGATATGTGTCAGAAACATAAGAAAGCAACTTTCCCCCGAGCTTAATAATTGCAAGGTCAAAGAGAGTAAGTTGATGGTGTAAGGTCAATCGTCAAGGTTCAAGGTTTCTATTCTATACAAATGGGTTTGTGCCTATAAGTCCTGGTACTGGCAAATCAACTTCCTGAGGGGTTTTTAAAAGCTATTAAAACATGTGTCATAATAATACTCACAACAATTTGAAAAATAACCACTTATCTGTTTTTAACCAAAAACCACAACAACAACAACACCAAAAACAACACTCTTTTCTTAAGTAATTTGTAGATTTTCTTGATAAATTATTTTTGTTAACTTAAAAATATACATAAGAAGAATTGTTACAAAACAGTGTGATAAAATCGATACACAAATCTACCAAAATTACAACATTTATTCCTATTTTTAGAGAATCATAATAATTGCTAGTCCCGAAGTTTTTTTATATTATTTTTTGGGTTATGAATATATTTAAGAGTTTACAGGGTATTTATTTTTAATTGATCAACAATGTTGCCATCTTCAATTGACATGCAATTGGTTTTGTGAGTAAAAAGAAACTGTAAATAAAAGAAAACAAAAAGAAGGTTGATGCGAGATTTGCATCTTGTGATGGCGATTGCGCGTAACATTAAAGGATACATCATATGGAGCTTTAAAAAAAAAATACCCAAAAGCTTAAGCTCTTTGGCGTCTTTTAATTTGGTGTTTATTATACAAAAGAAGAGAGAAGCATCAACAGGTTGTAGTGTCTGCATAGGTTAATATATGTTATAGTTTTGGTGAAAAGTTTTTAAATATTTTTTTGTATTATTTCTTACATACGGTTATTTTACTATCATATTATATTCCTGCATTTTATGCAATTCGCAATATTATACTTCTGGGAATTACAGGATTATCATTCCGGTTTAAGTTTTAATTTTTGAAAGGAACCTCCTGATTGGTGGCCATCTTGGATTAACCCATCATTTTGAAAATCGGCTTCTTTATCACTTAGGACCACAAACTTGATGGTGTCTTTATGTAAATACTTTGGATCATGGGACGTGCGTAACCCCATACAAATACTCACAGAGAAAAAACTTAACCGCAAAAAATTTTATTTCTTTTATCAGGTGAATTTTTAGAAAAAAAAACTTTTGGGCTGCTCTGAAAAAGAAATAGAAAATTTTCAAAAGATATTTCGAAAAAAAAAAAAATAGGCAGGTATACCATTTTTAAGAAATTAACATCAACTAAATTCTGAAAAAAAATTATTCGCCCGTTTTAGAAAGAATAATTTTTCAAAAAAAACTTACTTAACCTAATTACGGCATCTTATAAGTTTTCATGCAAGTAAAATCATTGAAATCGATTGAGTCATTGAGGAGAATGTATCTTTAATAGCGGTTTTTGACAAAAATGATTTTCATAAAAATCATGCCTATCATTTTTTTTAAATCGAAGTCGTAGGAGCCATTTTAGAGAAAATATCGTTTTTCTAAACCAGGTATATGGTTGGATTGGTCTAAAAGACATTCTTTATTCTACACAGAATATCGGTCTGCTAAATTGGTAGGGATCATAAAAAAAATACTATGCAAAGCAAAAAAAGAAAGGAAGAAAATACTACTTACCAAAAATAGCTAAAAATGGTTTTTCTCTTATATCTGAACCTCAGTAATAAATAAAGATACAAGCTCGGGGAAAATTGTATTGTGGAAATTAAGGCTTTAATTATGTATTGATGAGATTTTAAAGAAAATTCAATAGATAGGTAGTTTTTTTTTCAAAACATAAAAGCTGCAAACAAAACTTTTACAATTCTTTAATCGATTTGAAAATTTAAAGGTGTGAAATGGAGCGGAATTTTGTGTTATGTTTTAGACTATTCAAGAATCAAAAATTTATGTGATGTGAAATGCTAACTTGACTGTACTATAAGAGACTTTCATATTTTTGTAGAAAATTTATTTGAATACACTGGGGCGTATACGTACTATTATAGCACTTTTTTTTTTTTAACCGTTGCATAATTATATTCTTACATTAGAATTAGCAAAATAAAAAAAATAGGTATGGCAACCCTTTAATGCAAGGTTCTTAACTGTCGTTATCATTTTATATAGCAGGCTAGCCTAGTGTTAATGTGCCCGACGGGTAATCTCTACTGTCAGGTTCAATCCCCGGTATGATTAAATTTTTTTTTATTCTTACTAAAATTAAGAAGATAATCTTCTTGTATAAAAAACATAGAGAAATCTAGTTTTTCTTCTTTCTTATGTGATCGATTTTTCTCTGTGTATAACAAGAACAAGTAGGTACATGCGATCTAGTCGTTCATTTTAATTTTGCATTGAATATGTCTTGCGTTGTTGCACTAAACAACCAATAAATTGTATTTCCTTTGACTTTGACATTCAAAATTTATCACAGAAGTTATCTTTTAATCACTAATAAAAACCTTGATATAATTTGCAAAGTTTTAATTTGCGGTAAGCTAAAAAAAAAATCTAGTTTAACATAAAGCGGCCAATTGTATAACTTAAACCATACAGCAAATAAACTAGTACAATAACATTCTGCTTACCAGCTCATACCTAACTAGCAAAATTAACCGATTACACGCATGCAGTTTATTTATCTTTGAAATTTCTCTATTTAAATACAAAAACAATGCGATAAACTGAAAAGTGACAGTATTTACTTTGTTTCAACTTCAGCTTCTGGCTTTTAAAATAATATCCGCTCGTTAGTAAATGATCTATCAAGTTTCATTTCAGTTCAGCGGTAAACACTAAATGTGAAACAACTCGAACGATCTTTCTCTCGTCGCTGTTATCAAAATCGAAAAACCTTACAACAACAAAATTAAATTAAATAAAAAAAGATAGAAAAATGAGTAGTAAAACAAGTGTGTGGGAGCAAAACGAAGAAATAAATTACTTTCGTGAATATTTACGAATCCCAAGTGTTCATCCAAATATAAATTATGGCAAGTTGAACATTTTATATGAAAAAAACTTTAATCCATTAATTTTAACATTAAATTGATGTGTTTGAATGCCTTTTGTTTTCTTTTAATGCAAAACTAAAGTCAAATTGTTTTTTTTTTCTGGTAAACATTGTAAAGGATATACCTTTTTTTTTTGGATAAAAAAAAACGATTTACAAATAAATATCGGTTGTTATATTTTTCCATTCGTAACATTAGTTCAATTTTTTACTACTTCTGTCAAGATTTCTAGTTTTCAATTGCCAAAAAATTGTAAGTTCGTAAAAGTGGAAGCTAAACAAATAATTACTTGCTGTATGTGAATAAATATCCATAAAATATTAGGTATTATGAAAATGTTCAAAAACCTCGATTTTCAAATAAGATCCATTTTTACATTTTTTCGGACCAGGAATGTTTGTATTTACATATAACGGTAATTTAACTAAGCATCTGAAAAATAATTTCAGCTCTTAAACTATCTACCAAAGGTAGACAATTTTATGAGTAAACAAAATGACTTGTCTGTTTGTGTGGGATCACAGTTTTAAATACTTGTCTGACTTTCATAAAAATTTGAGAAGATTATGATAATTTATACTTTTCGGTTCGGAGTTGAGATATTATGCTGTTTCATTAAAAACATGATGATAAAGTATAAAGGTATGAAGAAACACAAGAACTGAATGATGGCGTCCATTACAATGTAGTTATATTTACTGTAGGCACTCAAACATTATATTATTTTCTTGGTAATGGCATTTAAAACTACTTAATTACTGCTAGGTCAATATAGTTTTTTTTTGCATTCGTCCAAAAATAGATTAATAGATAACAATAAAACATGACATTACGGTGATAAAGAATGTGAAAAAAGTGGGTCCCGCAATTCTGTCTGTCCGTGTCTGTCTGTCTGTCTGTCTGTGTATACTTCGAGCTACATCCTAAGCCGCTGAACCGATTTTCTTCAAGTTTGGTGGTTTTAATGGTCTTTGGTGATTCCCTAGAGGCAAAATTGATTTTCACTTAACCGACTGAACCAGTTTTGATGAATTTTTTTATACTCAAACTCCTTAACAATTTTAAAATTATTTAATAAAAAAAATATAAAAAAATAATACTTCAATTTTTAAAAAATCTATATTTTTTTTTTAGTCAATTTTTCGAAAACGGGTCACTGTATTTATATGAAATTTTGGTTTAAGATGTGCATTAATATTTTCTTGAAAATGGCATCCTAATATTATTTTTAAATAGGTCAAAAGATTTTTATTTAATTTAATTTAAATTTTTTTTCCGTCTAACCAATGCTCACACGAAAACTAAAACCACAAATTTCTAAAATGATAACATATATAATATACATATATGCATAAGTTCATAGACTTTCTTCAATCAAACAAGAAAATTAGAAGAAAAAAAAACATACGTACACAACAATAATGCATTTAACGTTGATTGTTGATAATATCATTGCTTCCCTCAAATTCGTTTAGAGGTGACACACAAATTGTACACCACTTAAGTCAAAACAATGAACTCTATTCCCCTAAAGATGCCTTTTCTTGACTAGTGGAAAAAACCCACAAAGTATAGAGATATTTAAGTGAAAAGAGGGAAGTCCATTCATTTTTATTCTACACTATGTGTCCAATGAGTAGATATTTACTATCCCATACGAATATAATATTATTTCATATGCATTATTCTTTTAATGTACACGAGTAGGTACACTCGTATGTATGTTGGCTAGTAAGAAATCTGGAGTCAAAAACTTTTTAATGAGTATAGAATTTTTGCTTTTTTTCACTATATACCATTAAAAATGTTTATTAATGACTGAAATTAAACCAACTTAGTATACTTTCACTGATATATATAAAACTTATTAGCAGTGAAATCATAGAAAGAATGAGAAAGAATAGATTTTTTGTTAGAAGTTACAACACTCCAAAAGATCATATGGATCCCAAAAATATGCAATTTGTTTTGTTTTACTAGTTTGTTATTACTTTATTATTATTACTCCTAACACTATAAGCTTGAGGGATTTCAGTAATTTTATTTTAAATTTTATTTATAACACAAAAAAAAAATGATTGCATAGTTTTGGGATACATATACTTCATTATTTTGAAGTACTGTAACTTCTAAACAGTAAATGCTACATACATCGAAAGGCAATTTTATGTAAAACTAACTAAGCTGTAAGATTGTAGAAAACACCTACTGTTTTCAAGATATAAGTAAAACCCACGTTATTGTGACTGTTGAGCCTCTATAGCGGAGTGGTCCTGGTCATCGAGACTTTTTTCAGAATGTAAACCAACCTGTTCCTTTCTTTAACATTTTTTGCGATGCAAGTTTAGAATTCTTAAAAAGAATTGAACTCGCGAACAATCAAACATAACATTACGATGATATAAAATGCGAAAAAAGTTGGTCTGGCAATTCTGTCTGTCTGTCTCTACTTCAAGCTGCAGCCTATAAGTTGTGAATCAATTTTCTTTAAATGTCGCGACTGTTACATTTTTGTAAAGATTTTAACACGCTACAAAAGATATATTACCAATTTTGTTTATGTGGAATTATGTAAGACTATTATGTAAGATAAGAAGGAGTTTAGCATATAAAATAATTTATTGAGCTATTTGTTCAAAAGTTATGAGTCAAAGAGGGTGTATGAGTGTCACGACCGTTACAATGGAATTACCCTTTAGCATCCACAGACCCTTAGAGCAAGTACGTGTGACTCAGCCGTTCGTTTAATTTTTGGGGAAAATACCATTCAAATCGTTATGAGTGCACTTATCAAATCGTTCTCATCATTTTTATAACAAAGGTCAATTAACTTTATTTTTCTTAAAGGATTTCTTTTTTCTAACTGCTAAATTTTGTCATTATAATAAAATGTTCCACATACGCCACAGTGACCACAGCAACAGAACTCGGAAAATTGATAAATTATTCTTTATCGGTCCCCAATTTATAATGTAACTTGTAATCAGTTTGCAGTTTATTAGCAGGTTAACATGCATTGAACTTTTAAATTATTTAGGTTCTCATCACCAAGGGCGTATGTTGAGTGACCACGGGGCCCCGGAGCAAGTGGTTAAATACCAAAACATATTTATTAACTAGATTAGGAAATATTGAAAGCCAAAAGAAATTTTAAAATCAGTCGAATAATTTGGAGGATACAGGTAGTCAAAGTTTCCTTATTTTTAAAATCAAAGAAAAAATATTTGCTTAATGAAAATTTTCAAAGTTTTGGCTTAAAATATACCACTGAAGTAGTATATTTTCACTCTGCAGCAAAATAATAAAAGAAAGGCTTTTCATACACATGCAGAAATATTTAAAAAAAATATTGTTTGTTTACTTTAATGCACCACTGTAACTTTGTTTGACTTAAGCGACACCCTGTATATTTCAGCAGTAGAATCTGAAAGACCCTGTAAATTTTGTTTCTTAAAATTCACAAAATGTATAGGTTTGGAAAAATTATCACGATATGTCTATGGGCTTGATTTTTGCGAGCTATGATTTTTGCAACCAAAAAAGTCTGTGTACACCACTGTGGGTCGTAAAATGACTTAATTTTTTCATATATATTGTACATGTTCGACGCACTTTTATTGCCACTCCCACCACTTCTTCAGCAACTCCTATAGAAATGACAAAATTGAAATTTACGCTGCCTTTCGGGTTATAAATGGTTGTATGCTATATGACAGGTACCGTTAATAATAGTCTTGCAAGCAAACCACGAAATGGCATTTCACAATCGACCAAACCTCGAAATCCAGGGTTTTGCAGCTTGATGAATCGACAAAAGATCTGTTTGTGGCCCAAGACCCAAGATTTCAAGATTTTAACTCCCTTTTTTAAGGGTCAGTCCCGCTTATGCAGCTTCGTGGCTCCGCTAAGAGTGTGAAAAGTCGCCAGGCAGGTGCCTGCATCGTCAGTTTTTTTGAACAAAAAGAACTGTTGTAGCACATACCGTCGGGTGGTTCGACGAAAGCAACTTTTTTGGACTTTTCCATAATTAATGATCAAAAAAAAATTAATAGATTTTTTTTTTTGAAGAAGACCCAGAAATTGCTATATGCACATTAATCCTTGTGTTACTAAAAAAAAAACTAATTTAATTACATATATTTTCAGAACCCTGCATAGAATTTTTGAAAAGACAAGCTACCGATCTGAACCTTCCTCTAAAAATATATTATCCAGTAAATCCGGAAAACCCTGTTGTGGCAATAACATGGACCGGAACTCAGCCCGATTTACCAGCTGTTATTTTAAATTCCCACATGGATGTTGTACCTGTGTTCGAAGAAAATTGGACACATCCACCATTTGGAGCAGATATGGACGAAGAAGGTAGAATATTTGCCCGAGGTGCCCAAGATATGAAATGTGTTGGAATGCAGTATTTATCAGCAATTCGTTCGCTTAAAAAGGAAGGCAAAACCTTCAAACGAACAATTCATCTTACTTTTGTAGCAGGTTTTTCATTTTACAAGGATTTTTATTGTTTTCTTTAAAAATGAGAAAAATGTATTTTAAATTTTCAGATGAAGAATTAGGCGGAGGCCGTGGCATGAAACCATTTGTTTTAACCGATGACTTCAAGAATTTAAACGTTGGCTTCTCCCTAGATGAGGGCATTGCAGCTCCGGCTGAAGTTTATCCAGTTTTCTATGCAGAACGCAGTATTTGGAGTAAGTTAGATATCGAAATCTTTGTTTCCTGAGGCCAATTTTTTTTTTTTGTTTTAAGGAATTTTCTTTAAAATTAGTGGAACCACTGGACATGGATCACTTTTGCATAAAAATACCGCTGGAGAGAAACTTCAATATTTGGTTAATAAAATGATGGGACTACGTGCAGAGGAAGTGCTACGCTTGGAGAAAAATCCAAATCTTAAAGTTGGTGACGTAACAACAGTAAATTTGACTCGACTTAGTGGAGGTGTTCAAACAAATGTTGTTCCAGCACTTTTAAGAATTGGATTTGATGTTCGTCTTGCAATTAATGTGGACCACATTGTTTTTGAAAAACAAGTTAGTTTAAAATAAATACTTTTGGCATAAAATTTCGTATAAAATTGTTATAATATTTTTTTTTTTTGATATAAGCTACTTCAATGGTGTGAAGAAGCGGGTGGTGGCATCTTAATTGAATATGAAACAAAGAGACCCTATGTAGAACCGACAAAAACTGATGACAGTAACCCTTTCTGGAAGGCATTTAAGAGTGCTATTGATGAGCTGTAAGTAAATGATATATCTTTTTTTTTGTGATTAAAAGAGGTTTGACAAATTCTTCTTTTAAGGGACCTTAAAATTGAACTTGAAGTTTTTCCCGGTGGAACTGACAGTCGATACATCCGACAGGTAAGTTTGCTATGCCTCATTTCACAATAACATACAGTGAATCACAAAAGTAAGGAAGCAAATTTTTCTCTTGATCATTTTTATTTAAAAAAAAAGTTAAATATCGTTGGGAATGAACTGACTTATACATATGTATAAAATAATGGATATACGGAGCACTGCATGTTGTGAGCAAATATTACCGTAAAATATTGAAATTACCGGCAGTACATCGCTTTTTGTATATTTAGTGGTTTTTGTAACTAAAGTAAGCACTTTGAAAAAACCCATATCGGTGTTATTTTTGTATACTAAGGGTATAAAATAAAAGATAAACTTGTGAAAACTATTTTACAAATATCTGGTTACAATATTTTTCACTAAAAGGGATTTTACTCCCCTTTCTACCCAATTCTTCAAAACTACCCTAAGTTATTCTCTTCCTTTTGGTTCTATCTTTTAAATTCGTCTATTTTTTTAGGGTTTAAAAAAAAAGATTAAACAGGAAGATCTCTAACCAGAAATCACCAAAAAAACTGTAAGAAATAGCATTACCAAATAATAAATCTTCAAATTACTTACTTTAGTGACATAAAAAAAGCGATAAATATACAAAAAGCGATGTAGGTACTGCCAGTAATTTCAATATTTTACGGTAATTTTTTTTCACTGCATACATGTATGCAGTACTGCAGTGCTCCGTGTACACATTGTTTTATATATATAAGTCAGTTCATTCTTAACGGTATTTAACCTTTCTTTTAAATAAATATGCACAAGAGATGTGTGCGTACTTACATACTGTTGTGATTGACTGTAGAACGCTTTTATTAGGAAAATGAACATTTGGGATTGTTCTATGACGATTTTTGGGCTTATTATTTCAAAAATTGTTTTAAAAATATTAGTTACTTATTTTAAAAGCCAAACTTTAGTAGAAAAGAAGGCAGCAAACAATAACAAAAAAAAACATATAATGGACGACTGATAAGCAAACAAAAATGTGACTACTACTTTCGAGGCTAAAATATGAAAATTGCCAAATTTTTAAGAAGGGATGAAAATTCTCTTAAAAACTTCCGAAATCCACGCGAAAGCGATAATCGCTTTTTGATCGTATTTTTGTATATTTTTTTTCATATATTTAGTAGTATTCAAAAATAGCAGATTTTTTAAACTTATTTTTTAAAGGAAACAACTACAGCAAATTATCTCGGAACCGAGCAAAACCGCTCCGATGTAGATGATTTTTTTTTTCAAAAACAGAAAAAAAATTACTAAAATACAACGGAGCTAAAAAGAAGATAAAATTTTATGTTTTTTGATAGCTAGAAAAACCTACTTTTATTAATATTTAAAATTAATAAATATTTTAAAAAAAGTTAGTGACTTTCAAACTTAGAATTTTTAAAAAACAAAAGTAATATAAAATTCAGTGCGGCCTTTTTTAACTACAAAAATTTTGTTAAAAAAATCATAAAAATTTTGATTACATTTTTTTTTCAAAATTCTGAGTTGTAAAATCATTTTTTCTTAAAATATTTATTAGGTTAACTTTATTAAAAATATTAATTAAAGAAGGTTTTTATGGCTCTCAAAAGACATATAATTTGATCTGTTATTTAACTCCGTTGAATTTTAATCATTTTTTTTAAATTTTGAAAAAAATCCCCTTAAGATCTGAACGGGTTAAAGTAGACCCCAATTTTTCCTAGTTGTTTTCGTTAAACAAACCTTGAAAATTTTTGGCATTGTTTATTTTATAAAATTTTAACAAATTTTTTTGATAAAAAAAATGTTTGTTAACAAAAGTCTTATTGGTGAGTTAAAAAAAAAAATTTTAACCGGTAACTGTGAAAATATTTTCGAATACCAACGTTTGAAAAAAAAAAACTCATCCAAATCGGAGCGGTTTTGCCCGGTTTCGAGATAATGCTTAATTTTGAGCTTTAGTTACTCCACTACTAGTAAAGGGGTATATGCTCACCCGTTCCGATTGGAGAGGAATTTTCTTAAAAGCAGAAAAAAATGATTGGAGTACAACGCAGTTAGATACAAGATCAGTTATATGTTTTTTTTAATACCCAGAAAAAACTTCTTTGATTTGCATTTTAAATCAAGCTTCTTGTTTGCTCAATTATTTTAAAATGTTCAATGATATATTTCAATGATAGCTAAACTCGAAAAATGTCACTTGTCGTAAAAAATCTGCTTTCTTCGAACTTCGACCGCTTCCCGATGTTTTTTGTCCCACAGGCGAATACAAAAAATGATTAGAACTTGTTCAGAAAACCATAACGCATAAACCATGAGTTGCACGCAGTTATTTGAAAGAAAACGTCAAAAACGCTCCACCCTAATGTACATAATTTTGTCATGCTCATGTTCGTTATTTTCAGATCAAGCTCCAACTGGGCAAAACGATTTGCAAATACATTATGTAAAAACAATACACTAACTTTTTCAAATTTTTATTTCGACCCCTGATCCCTCTGTAGAGGCTTAAAGTTTGTTATGGAAAATACATACATAGGTTTTTTTTTATGTTTCAGAGTTTTTTCCCTCTGCTTAGTATGCTTGAAAAAAATTGTATGTGTGTTATTAATTATTTGTCCACAAATATTTTGAATTTTTTAACAATTAATATCTGAAAAAAACTTTCACTTTTAGATAAAATATTAAGAAGCAAATTCATTTTTTCCCAGGAAAAGTAGATTTATTTCTAATCATATCTAATTTGTTTCAAATACCGTACAGTACAGTGCTGAGCAGAGGGAAAAATAGAACTCTGAAACGTACAAAAAATCCTACATATTTCCCAGAAAAAACTTTAAGTCCCTAGAGGGGGTATCAGGGGTCAAAATAAAAATCTGAAAAAATTAGGGTTTTTTTTTTTAATTATTTTCAAATAGTTTTGCCCCATTAGAACTTCATCCCAAAAACGAACGGTCTAATTGCACAGTAAGTGAAAATAAAAATTAATTGAATTTCAATTTTCAGGTGGGAATTCCAGCTTTAGGTTTTTCTCCAATGAACCATACTCCAGTGCTTCTACACGACAACGACGAGTTTCTGAAGGCTGATACCTACCTCAAAGGTGTGGAAATCTATAAAACAATCATTCCAAAACTGGCAAATGTCTAATTGACAAAAATTAAATTTAACAAAAAAAGAAACACATCATGATTATTGTTTTGTAATTAAAAAATCGTTTCTTTCGGTATATTTTCTGTTTTTTTTTTGTTTTTCTTTAAGTATACATCTAAAATAAAAAATATTTTACTCATATCATCGTTTTTTTTTTTGTTGTTGTTTTGTTTTATTTTTTTTTTCTTGTGTCTCAATTTGGTTAATATATTTTCTTTTTTGTTTTCGTATAGTACCATTTCTATTGTTGATTGATGTAGACAAAAATGTTAAAAAAAAATTTTAAAATAAAAAAAAACATAAAAATAAATAATATTGTTTGTGTATAGTATAATAATTTTAGAAATAAAATAAATAAATATGTCACTTTAGTAATTCCGTGGTATTGTTTGTATTTTTTTTTTGTTTTATATATTTTTTGTTTATTTTATTTGTAATTTTATTTTTAATCGAAAAAATATAAACCCTAGTATTTTCATTGTTATTTTTTTTTATTATTTTGTTATATTTGGTTTTGAACTTCGAGTTTATTAAATGTTTTTTTTTACAATTTTGTTTTAAATATATGTATTTTTTTTATTGTTAAGATAATAATATATAATGTGGTACAAAATGAGAGCAGATATTTTTTTTGTTTTTCGTGTTTTTTTTTCTCTTACATGTTAAAATTATATTTTATATTCATTACCATTTATTGTTGACTTAAGCTTTGAATCATTCAAATAGTATTTTTTTTTTTGTTTTGTTTATCTTTTTTGTTTTCTCATCAGAACAAAGATTCTTTTTTTTTTTGTATTATTACATTTTCTGTTTAGATTTCATTCATGTGGTAAAAATCGTTTAGTTTATTTCACATTTTCAGTTGATGGTTGGTAGTTTATATATTAGTGTTTATGTTTTTTTTTACAATATACAGAGATTACTAAGATAAGTGTTAGTTTTAAATATATGTATTTTTTTTCCTTTCTCACTAAATACAAATTCGTAAAAAACAATAAAAAATAACAAAAGAAACAAAAATCTTGTAATTTTGCTTTAATTGTACAGTGTCGTTTAAGGTAATTGTGGTTAAACAAATCTTGAAATAAATTGATTTTTATTCAGTCCGAAGCGACTTTGTGTTTTTTTTTTTTTTAATTTTAAATTAGAAACATGCCATCTGAAATATGTATCCTAAGGATTTCGAAAATTTGAAGTAGTTAGTGTACAATTGCTTCAAATTATTCTAGAAGAGTTAAAAACCGTTTGTGAAGTACCACAATTGGCCTAGGGTGTTTCCTAAAATATTAATTTCAGAAAATTTAATGGGGCACCCTCTAATTGTGTTCTATGTACTGGAATTAAGCTATAACTTCCAGGAAGTGGTCATTATAATGGGTTAAACTGGTTTCTTTATGAACCTTTACTTTACTATTTGAGTAAATTCAGAGAAAAAAACGCAGATACGCACTTTTCGTGTTTGGAACTACGATATAAATTTGTAGCTTTAAATTCAGAACACCACGCTAACAAATAATGGTCAATTTTTTTTCATTATTTAAATTATTAAATTTATGCGCGTGAATGAGGTAGATTGCATTATCGTCAACGTGACTGACACACATTTTTGTCCATAAACAAGTCGTCAACAATGAATTCTGAAAGTTTCAGCGGGAGATCGATCACTTGAAGAAAAGAAAAAGTTACCACTTTCACGACACCTCTCATCTCTAATTGAATGGCGCACGGTTGCCTATCCATACCCATGGTACGAAATTCACCGTTAAATCGTTTACTTGTTCAAAAGTGACACTACCTCACCGGCTATAACTTCATGGGTAGAAAATATTAACTAATGTCGTTTTCGATTGGACATAACCAGAAGAATCCGGAAGCATCCAAGAGCCTTTTGAAACTGTTTTATTGGCACAAAAATGACAGTTTGGACGATTCTGAGATTCGATCTTTTCGATTTCAAGTCAGAATCCCCTCAGAGGCACAAATCTTGTTGTGCAAAAGATTTTTATTTGATTATTCCCTAATATAGAATAAAAACATTTGAATTGAGTAAAAGCGATTTGACCTGTTTCATTCGATTTCAGAATGAGTGAATTCTTGAGTGAAACCAATCGAAAACGACATAAGGGACTACTGTTATACATATTTGTTACCCTCAGTGGCATGTTTTTATTTAACTTTGATTTGTACGTTGATACCAATTTATTCAATATAAAAAAATATGTAGGTAAAAGGAAATATGTGAGATTAAATAAAACAAATTAAATACGAGTAGGTCTATCAAAGTGAACCGCACTGTGGGTGATTTAAAAATTGTTTAATAACTATACAAATTATATTTTTCCCTGTGATTTATTTATAACACAAACTTACAAATATAGTTTGTAAATTACAAAATTTGTGAAAATTTTTAAATTTTGTGTTTAAGATCACACTGGAAGACTTACACAAAACTTAAAAATATTCAACAAAATGTTGAAATAAACAATATTGTAAGTTTGTAGAATATAACACAGGATTATAATTTTTTTTTTTTTTGTTTACTTTTAATTTATAATAATTAAGTGTGAAAACTATGTTTTTGTATGCATTCTACGAAATGTATGTTGTTGGGTGATTATTATTATTTATTTGTTTTTTTTTTTAGTATTTTTTTGTAATTTAATAATAGTTTTAATGTTTTAAAATATTATTTTTACTCAAATTGTATTAAGTGAAAAAATACCTAATCGTTTGTTATATACTTCGGTTCATTTCTCTGTTTATTTTTATTCATTTTGTTTTTTTTTTTTGTTTTGTTTTACTTTTTTGTTTGGTTTTAGATTTTGTTGTTGTTCAGTGAAAATTATTTTGAGACTTTTGTAAAATATAGTTTAATTAGATGTTGTTTTGTAAAATAAATTGTTATTGGTATTTTTATTTATTTATTTTTTTTTGTTAATCGGCATCTAAAGTCTTTTTTTATTTTTTTTTGTGGTACAATGTATATCTCATCAAAAAATAAAAAAAAGTAAAAGACAGCAACATAAAACTCCTGTTAATAAGAAAAAGTTTTTTTGGTTGTTGTTTCTGTTTTTTAAACTTTATTATGTTTTTTTTTTACTGTTTTTGGCAACAATCTTGTTTTTCTCTCTCATGTATTTTTAATTAACCTGTTTTTTTTATTTATTTATTTATTTATATAATTTTAGTTCAGTTCTATTGGTTGTCTTGATTTTATATGAGTGTATTATTTTCATTTCGTTTTTTTTGTTTTTGTTATATAATGTTAATTATTTTTACTGCAGATTTTGTTGTTGTTGTTGTTGAATACATTACTATTGCGTTATTATTATGAAAACAAATAATAAAAAAAAATATACAAACAAAAAAATAAGAGCTTAATGAGTGCAATATACCTAATATTTGATATAACATGTTTTGTTTCAATTCTTAAATTTTAAGTGATATTTTTTTTTTAAATAATGCTTAGAGGACAATAATAATTACTTTAATTAACAAAAAAAAAATCCTATTAATTGTTGAAAGCTCTATAAATGAATCAATGTATATCATATTTTTTAGTTAATAACCCATTTAAGTTTGTGTACGAACCTTTTCTATACAAACATAATGATAACTTTTGGATTTCCAGTTACCAGTTTCTGTCAGAACTTTTTTTTAATCTAACTTACGCACATATAAAAAAAATTGGAAAAGAATATTTAAAATAGCTTTTAAGGTACCAATGATATCATGATCGCTGTTAGTAAGTAAAATTATGGTCATAATCGATATTCGATTTCCCAGGTATTTTTTTTTTTTTTTTGTAGAAGGGCTCTCAATCCAAAAATTGCTGGAAAAGTCACTGCCTTTTCAATTTTATCGGTATTCTTAATACCAGAGGAAAGATCACAAGCAACGAAACGAAATTCCTGAAATATAAATTATTGATTGGGAGCCCTTCTCCAAAAAAAAATCCCCGATAAATTTCATTCCCGATAGGGATGAATGAATATAAGAAAAAACTCGCTAGCTTGGGGATAGAATACCTCTTGTATTTGGATTTAAGTCTATCAATCCTTTTTTTTAAGTTTTCGTACTAGTTTGTGATACCATTCTTTATAAGTTCGGCATTTAGATGAAATCTATTCAACATATCAAAATAATCTCCTATTTCAATTGAGCTAAATAATTGTTGCATCTATGTATATATAGTAGGGTTTATTTAAAATAAAATCGCAGGGGCCAAATTACGGATTACGAAACGAAAGCCAACAAAATGATAACCAAGGAAAACGACATTTTGCAAAACTGAATCATTTAGCCCCCATTTTGTATTTAAATAAATATCGATTTTCTGACGTAGGCATATCTTTTATTTTTGAACCTAGAAAACAATCTTGTAGTAAATTTTATTTCCTTTAAAAAATAAAATATAATATAAAAAAACCAACCTTTGGCGTGTTTAATAAAATGCGCTCCAACATTAAAAATGTGGTTAGCAAAAAAAGTGATTTAGCAACTAAGCTAACTAGAAATCCCTCCACGTTATCGCACAAATTATAAACACATTCCAAAATTAAAGTGCAATGAGATTCCTTGAAAATTATTTTTTATAACAAAAATATAAATTTATGAAAATTATTTTTTGTAACAAAAATATAAATTTATGTTCATAACCTGAAACACAGACACATTAGAATACGTGATCGTTTTAGAAGCAATCCTTAAAGATTGTCCTATGTTATTCTGTCTCCCCTTTCTTGTGCATAAGTTTATTCTCCCATTTTTTTACGTGGTCTTTATGCTTTGTGAGATAATTTAAAAGGACTTTAAGGAAACTTTCTTTATATACAGGGTTAGTCAAATAAAGTGTAATCGCTTCAAGAGGAAAGAACTTTGTTGTTCCAAAATGGCGTAGATTAAGAATCCATATATTTTAGGTCGATGCGATTACCTTTAGCATTGATCCGCAAAATTTCATAAACGAATTGTAAAAGGTGATCGCAAGATCACGCATATTTTGTTTCGAAATGAATACAAAGTATTTTGACACAAGAAAGTTAAGGGGTGTCATTCCGTAGTTCGATTATCGCCGAACGATATCGTTTTGACGATAGCTATCTCAATCACATCTCAAAAGACAAATAAGGACAGCAATCGTCAAAACGATATCGCTCGATCGTTTTCTCTTTACGGAATCTGGCCCCAGCCAATAACACTTCATTTGACTAAGCCTGTATAATCCTACCTTTGTTGATTGTTTGTTTTTTGGTTGTTAAGAATACTTTCGAAATGCTTTACTGCACCTTAATTTTCTTAGAGTTATGCTACTCTTACTATTTACACGACTGACAATCTGCCATCAATTTCATCTTAATATTGGCAAAATAATAACATTAATACAATTTATGACAAAATAATGAACAGGTTCATTCTTTTATGTTAATTTGACATAAAAAATGTTAGACGATTAGATAATAAAATCTTGCCACCCGTGTAAATACCCGACATCGAGCCATGAGATTTTTTTTGATGACAATTTTGTTGATCATCAAGCTCTAAAAAATAAACCTAAAGAACAAGATTAAAAGTAAAAAATGTAAAGCTTTTGTGGCACTTTAAATAGTGAATCTTCAAAAATTAGAAGATGAAAGCTGGTGGGTAAAAGAATTAAGTCGAACAATTGAGTTATGGCTACTTAAGAAAAGTTGAGAGATAAACTGTAGCATATTTTAAAAGATTTTATAATAATTTATCATTTATGACCTGACAGGGAACAACTGTAATAATTTTTCTTTATTCTTGCCGATTTTTTTCTATATTTTCATATACATATAATTGATAGTGAAAAAAGACTGACTGACTTGAATACATAACCAAAGAAAAAAAAAAAATAATAATATTAAATTGCAAGCAACAACATTTAAATTGGCTTACATCAAAGTTCAGATTGATTTCTATTCTTTTGGTATATTTTAACAATATTCTAAAAAAGAGAAGAAAATAAAAAAAGAAAGAAAACAAAAACTTATTATTTTCTTGTTAAATTTTTTTTGTGATAACATAAACTAAGATTTTTACGAATGTTAAAAACCTAAAACCTGTAACAATATAATGCTATGCCTTTCCCATAAATAAATATTGTATTTTGCAATAATTATACGACTTAAAACATACGATAACTATTTAATAGCAATATGTAGGTACTTATAATAATATTTTTTTTGTTAAATTTAAAATTATTATATTTACCACTTCTTTCTTCTATACATCCTATTAAGGAGAAAATAAAAATAACAAATTCAACTTAAAAAAGTTGTATATTTTTTCATATAATTAAAGTAAAAACTAAAATAATTATACTCTCATTCTCGATGGTGTTTTTTTTTTTTTTTTGTTTTGATGTACACAGTCATTGTCATAATAATATTTCTTAGTTAATTTTTTTTTTGTTTATAAATGTTTTTTTTTTTTATATAAATTATAAAATTAAAACTTAGGGGATGAATAAATTACAAATCAAAGATGCTTTCATGTGTTTTATGTGCATTGTGATGGTGAAAGAGGATGAGGACGAGGAGGAGGGATGTGTTTTATGGGATGGTTTGTATGCGCATAATGTATTGTTTTTTTTATGGTTTTATACGCGTAATATTTCACACGCTTTGTTGTAACATATAGCAATCCAATCGGGCTGTGTTGCGCCCCATTGGATTTGATTAACTTCTCCTTCAGCAGCAGTGTATGCTAAAATTGGATCCTCAATTGCACGTGGCATTTGCTGAATATCCCAAATCAGTGCTTGGTGATCATCACCGGCAGTGCATATGTGACAGGAACTGAAATTTCAATTGTAAAGCATATTTATTGAGAAATATACAAATAATTTATAGATTTATCATTAAATTGACTCAAATAAGTATTTCCACATATTGAAAAGTTTGATTAGTAGATGTTTTTTTTTTTTTTTTTGTTTATAAATTATTTTAATTGGTAATTGTTTATTTTTCTTAGGGCAGATTGCGGTTTTCTATTAAGTTAAGGTACATGGAATCACGACACCGATGAATGCAACATTCATACTTAAATGATTTTAGCTCGTTTTAACTCTTGAACTATAAACTTTCACCCTTATTACCTTTTAGTGATGATATAGTTCATCCGGCAAGTTCATAACTGCTTTATATGCAAATGCGATCCCAGCGAGTCACGTTGACACCCCGTGAGTAAAGAATTGCGAATTCCATAATCGCATGTTTATATCGGGAGTGAAAACATACAAACCATGGGAGAATTTTATTTATATATATGCTCCGGAAAGTCACTAAAAGTGAACCTACTATTCAGATTTACTATGTATAACAGATTTATCAAGATGATTTTTCTGCGAAATTGGCATTAATTGGCGTTGAAGCTTGTAGTGTAATTATTTGTAGGCACTTATGGCGTTTTCCTTTTGCCAGCACCGTCGTTAGATATATGTATTTGAGCAGCAAAGGCTCTCTCAAACCAACGCGACCCAACAAAGTAACAGTGACAAGAAATGTATCGCTTTGAATTTTAGTAACACAGCGACATAACAAATATGAAAATACCCACACCAAATCGACAAGCAGTTTTTTTATAAAAACCCTTTTTGTTGTGTCGCGGCCTTGTGTCGCACTGCCATGCCGCGATGGATGGGAGTTCCTTTCGGGCTTCCCTAAACCAAAGTGTCGTTCTGTCGCCTGACAGAGGAGAAAAAGTAGAAAATTTTCAATATCTTTGGAGTTTTGTGTCTACCAAAGGCGGAACTGAACTAGTCATTAACAGCCGTTTTAAGGAAGCATAGAAATAATTCTTTCAGCTTAAAGACCAAGCTGCAACTCTTCCGCTCAATTGAAAAAAAGTTTTTAACATCATTCTAAACACAAGAGGAACGAATTGCAAGCGAAAACGGAATACAATTCCGGAAATATTTCGATTGGGAGCCCTTCTCCCGAAAACATTTGTTAATACAAAAATAAACTATAGAAACCGGATGAGATTCAAAAATAACATGGTTCTTCTAAAAAAAAATAAAAACAAAACAAAAAACATACCTGTGCGGCGCCCACGCTATACCGTTAACGCACGCTCTATGATTGCTCAGTCTTGCAACAGGTGTACAAGGAACACGAACATCTAAAATTATAACTTCACATGAATCCATCGCTACAGTTGCTAAATAATTTGGATCCTGTTTATTCCAGGCAAGTCTAAGTAAAGCCGTATGAGCTGGATCCTAAAAAAAATTTACATTCTCAACTTATTTGTTTAGTTTAGCTAGTATTAGACAATTTCTGTATATACAAAAATTTGTGTATTTTTGTCATAAAAATGCACAAAAGAATCAGAACCACAAATTGAATAACAGAAAATGAAATACAAACACGATTTGTATGACATTTGAGGTCATGAGAATTATAGTTGTTTATTTTGATTACAAAAATAAACAAATTTTTGTGTATACACAAATGGTATGATGTATTTATTTACCTCATATATAATAGTTGAGTGTTCCAAGTGCCTCAAGTCAAACATACGCACTGAGCCATCAGCACCAACTGAAGCGAACATATCGCGGCCGCCACCCGCTCTTGAAAATGCAATATCGTACACTTCTTTGTCGTGAGCAATAAGCTGTGTTTTGACATGTCCAGCGACATAGACTCGTCCATGAGGCTAAAATTTAATAAAAAAATTTAAGTACATACACATACATATTTTAATTTTATTTAAAAAAAAAAAGTAAGTTACTTAAATGGATATTTTCAATTACTTACTTGTCCGGTTTCTAGTCCCCATATTGTGCACGTTGTGTCGATTGATGATGTGCCAACTAGATTTGGATCTACTTCATTCCAATCGAATGATGTTAATGGTGCACAGAAATCACTGTTTTTGTTGTTGTTTAGTACGCATTCTAGTCTTGTGTCAGGTTCTCCGGCACGCCAAACTCGAAGATAATCACCTGAATATTAATATTTTTGATGAGATTCACAATTTTAAATGGTACCTACATACATATGTTATTTGAAATGTTCTTAACGAAAGCTCCAAAAAAGGATAGTGAATACGCAAATATATTTTAATAAAGCTGTAAATCTCTAAGTGCGGGTATCTACTTATACTTGACTTAAAATACTTAACCCATCTTTATTAAAAAAATTCTGAAAGTTGTTGCCGGTTGCATTTCTTTTTAAAGGTATTATTTGTTTGTTTGTTGAATTTCTAGAAAGTAAGTGGAGTATAGTTATCTACCTCGTCTTTCAATAAAACGGGTGAACTAATGGAGTTGTGTGTGGTCTATGTGAAAGTTTCCGTCCAGGAAAAATTGAAGCAGGTTGACCTATTAAGTTTTGCCTTTTCGTATTATGGTAGGCTTTGAGCCAACCATACATGGTCAGTTTTGCCTCGAGTTCAGCCAGACTTATTAAAATTCGTACAGTGTGTGGTTAAAACGGCCAGTATCGGCCAACCAGCTCGGTCCCTAGCTAATTAGAGTTGGTTGTGCCACCTAAAATAAGGTCTTCCTACGCACGTTGTTTACTGGAGTTGGAAACAAACACTTATCAGCCGACACGTCCAACTATGGGCCCAAATAACTGTTTGCGTCTCATGAATGAATTTTTTGAAATTGGTTATAAGGATGATTTCTGTGCGAAAATGGAAAGAAGAATAGTAAAATTTTATGTTGCCATATATTTTTTTTGTTAATTGACCTCTCCCCTCAATTAACATATTCCAAAGTATAACCTTTAGAATTCAATCGTTGGGTAATTTTTTAAAGCTGACTTTTGAGTGATTTATTTTAAACTATCAGTGATTTGAAACCAAAAATGTTATATAACGATGAAAAGCTTGCTTTTATTACTATGCGATAAAAATAAAATAAATTTAAAAAAAAAATTGTATTTTTATAAAAAAAAAACATGTTTTTTTTTTTCGAATTCCAAATAGAGTTTTAAATGTTAGCGCTAGCTTCCGCCAATTAGTTATGCTCTGTAATTGATTCCTTAGTTCCTTAAATTTCAAATACGAAAAAGTCTTCATGCCTTCAAGTCTAGAGCGATAAGAATGCTGTAGAGTCAAGAATAAAATAAACTCTTATTTTTTTTTAGGTTTTTTGTTGTTGACAAAGTTAAAAATGAGCGAAATCTATTTTTTTTAAGTCTAATTTATGTACATTTTTCATTAATTATGGGAAAAATGAAGATCTCCAGAAGTTTATACATGAAAAATATCACTTGATATGTATGTTCTTTCTAAAATATGTTGAAAAAACAACAGGTTTTAAAATTGCAAAGATTTTCTGGTGAAGCTATTATCAAATAGTTTGCGATAATGCCAATTGGTCAACTGTCGGACGATGCCCAAGAGTCGAGAAACAAGGTATATAAAAAAAATTACTTTGACACATTTCATATACTGTTCCAGAGAAGCAACCAATGAGGATGTATTCTATCGCCTACTTCTAATATCAGATCCGCTAATTTCAAGCCAACAAAAACGACAAACCTCGTTATCGAAAGAGCCTTGGGAAGAAGCTTTGCAACTCTTGGAAGACAAATAAAGGCTTATATTTTTGTTTTGGTGCTGAGATAAAATTGTATTTTTTTTTTTCAAAATATTTCTGTCGTGAATCATTATTCGGGTAACATTAACTTTAAAAATTCATTTTAAATTTTTCCTTGCAATGTAATTCATATCTTAGCCCCGCTATGTAGTGCGAGATGATCCGGGTCTCATTTTCTCGTTTAGGCAAACTTTGTTCAGATCATTTATTTCCTTTAGTTTCTACTCTTAAACTTGAACTAATTTCTATAATTTAAATACTATAACAACTTTTCTATGACCTCAACTTTCACAACTATCATTTTTAAGAACAACTTATGTTTAATTTCCACTTCATCATCGCTTTTATTCAGTTCAGTAAATGTAAGTTCACCGATCTGCGGTTTTATACCCTCCGTAACTGCTCTTGTCTTCTCAGGAGTTTATTTTGAAATCTCTATCAGAATTGCTCGTCAAAAAACGTACAGAAAAATGCGTATAGTAGATAATATAATTTTATGTTAAACAATTCAAACTAAATAAACAACTAAAAGAAGGTCAAAAATTGCGTTTTCTTCATTGATAAATTTGCAAGTCTTTGAATATTTTTTTAGTGTGAATGAAATTCATTCTACTTTAAAAAAAAGCTTAATCTATTTTATTGGCAGTAGCTTCAAGATCATGTGTGCGAAATTTCAGAGAATTATTTGAAAAGACTAAAAAGTTACAGATTTATGAGACGCAAAAGCCCTGTTTAGCTCATAGTGCAACGTCTACTTAGGAAACTCAAAAACGGGAACCTTCCAATAGCTAAATGATAGTCGTAAGGAAAAACGATTATCGTTCAACTAAAATGATTCTCGTTATATACGTAATCGCGCTTGAACGATAACGAAATAATATCAAGTATGATCATTCTACAAAATAGGGCCCCAGCTACATTGATTGTTTTTTTAACAGCACACTTCAACAGACTAAGTGTGTTTGATGTTTTGCTCCTTTGTTATCCTTAGAGGGGTCACATGGGCGAGCATGCTTGAGAGCATGACTCGACAGCATACGATCCTCGTCCATATGTGAATGAAAAAACAACATAGTGTTGGCTGGAAATCAAAACTTGATTTCTGTAGAGCCAAACTCGCGAGCATGCTCCCCCATACCCGGTATAACACGGTGTAGCGTGAGAAATTCCTAACAAGTACAAAAAGAAAAAAACGATGTGCTTCGTGTCTCACGGGATGAAAGGGGGAAAAGGAAGAGACGTACCCTACTCTGCACTGTGTAATACCGGACCATGTGAACCCCTCTTGAGTTTTCACGTTCCTTGGTGTGCACTTAAACAACGATTATCGAACAAAGTTATTATTGACAGATGGCGAAAGAAAAAATTGAAAGTTAGGCAACTTTTCCGTCGCGTTTGTCCGATATCGTTTACTGGTCGCTTCTTATAAGTGTGTATTTAATACAGCTGTCAGTTGAAAATTTCGACGTAACGCATGCGAAGAATTCTATTGGATGGCCCCTTAAGGTATAAAACTGCGAAAGAAATTGGGTAAGATAGGTTGGAATGTCAAGTTCCGCAGTTTGCAGCTTGTTTTTTGCTCCCCATACTTAACTTTACTTGCAGCTAAAACACAAATCAGGCTTGAGAGCAAAAATTAGACCACTTACTTCTGACATTATAGTCAGGGGATCGACTTTCATCACATCAAGGGCACTGCTGATAGAAGTGGTGGTCGTAAAGATGCTATATAATTGATTTCAGATCATACCATCTTCACCGAAACAAGGCAACTACCTTAGGCACTTTTGTTCATACAGATGTAGGTTCCAGGGATTCGATAGAAAACTCGATTTCCGAAAACCAACAAGATTCTTCAATTTTCAAACTATTCTTAAAATAAACTAGGAGCAATTCGATAACCCTTATAATCACCTATTCTTCGTATACATATGTTTCTTTTTGTTGGTTAAAAAAATTAATGTTACATTTGGAATTTTTTTTTATTATTGCTCACCACTAGTTGCTAGCAAGTCCGGATATATGCCTTTCGAATCCGGTATCCACATAATTTTTGTCGTTGGATATGGATGATCGAAGGTGCTAAAGAAAAACAAATCAATCCATCATCATTATGGGCTTCAAAAGATTGAACTCTTACCTTTTAGGACTAAATTCGCTTGTCTCTTCATCTAAACTAATTATTTGGACTTTATTGTTGTATTCTTCAATGAAGCTGCCGAGTGCAAGGCGAAATCTTTTATCTGGACGAACACTCCAGTTCATTGAGTAAAGAGGCCATGGTGCCAAATATTTGTAGATTTCTTTACGTTTACCAGCGGTGGATGACATAACTGCAAATAGTCAAAATAAAATTTACACAAAATTCAGTTAAAATAATCTACAATAGCCTTTTATGTGTTTGAAAGAACTATAAACTACGTTTTAAGAGGAGAAAAAGCTGATGGAAAGCAAGAAAAATATGACAACTAACTGCTCTGCACTCCCATTTTATGTCCCAGCGAAAGATTTTTTTTTTCGTTGGGAGTTTTGTCAGCTCGTTCGAAGATCAAAATAACTTTGAAGGAATTATTAATTTTTTTTTTTTTGTTGTATTTTTTGGTTTAGATTGCAGTTGCAGTTTGGTCGTGCAAGTTGTTATCTTTTCTAATTGCGTTTTGCAACTTAGATCATCGTCGTTTCTCAGAAAAGAAAAAAAAAATGACGCATTTGAGAAATAATTTTCCCCAAAACAGCCCCGTGCTTCGTCCTGCTTCTGCTTCTGTGTCCCAAACGCCAAATGAAACTTCACACAAATGTCAAAATATGCGGTCAATGGCATTGGAGCCGTCAAAAGCAGAACTAGCAGCACACACGGGGCACCAAGAGTGTCGAGAGGAGAGTACAAGAAAGCAAAAAAAAAAAAAACAGAACTTTATCTACATCCTACCCTAACCCTAATGGAATGGGGACTTACCTTTGATTCGATTGGTTTCTTTCTTTTTTTATTAAGAAATAAAAGTTTGTTGGAACAAACTTAACAAATCAAACGAGAAGAAAAGAACTTAAAATTATAAAAAAAAAGAGTTATGAAAATAAAACAAACAAAATGAACACAAAATAAAAAAACCGAGGAAAATTTATTCTTTTTTATTTATAGGCTTTTTGCTTGGCTTTCACATCATTTTTCTGCTTTGAATTCCAAATTTAGTTGCGAATTCGAGGGAATACACGATTTTTCTTTCTATTTTGTGATTTTTAATGTGTCGGTCGGTACTTTTTTCTTTTTTTTTTTTTTTCTTGTTGTTTTGAAGAGAGAAATATGCACACGCGGAGCAGACTTTTTTGCACTTGGATCTGTTGGGCTGGTTTGTGTAGAAAAATAAAAAAAGAAATACACTTTTTTCAGACTTATAAGTTTATTGTTTTATTTTATTTTTTCTTTTGATATTTTGTTAAAAATTAAAAATTCTTTTTGGTTTTTTTGCGAAAACGAAACGACGACGGCGACGACGAGGCCACACAAAAAAATGTATATAACAACGCGCTATTTTGACAGTTCGTGTCTGATTTATGTGTCAAAATGAAGGTGTATTATTGTGAATCGGTCGAAAAAAGAGTGCGTTTGGAAAATAGAAATGTATTTTGTGGCAGTGCCCTTGGCATAAATAGGTATGTTTGGGTATAATTTTGTGTGCCTGTTTCGACTAGAGCAAATGAGATGATTTCGATCAAATTTGCCAAATGATAATTTCTCATACAAATTCTCAACTCGAAATAAGAAATTTCTATCTCATTTGCTCGAAATAAGATCGGAATTTAATTAAGATATTTATGAACACATCCCACAAGTTTGTTTCTTATATGAGAGAGGGAAACAAACAGCACACAAAGAGGTGTGTGATAGAGAAAAGTCAGATATAGAAAACAGCAAATGAGCTGTCATTTTTATTAGATTTATGAGATTTGCTAAATTATCTCATTTGAGCTCTAGTGAAAACAGGCTATTAAATTTCTATTTGGCATAAATTTTAAAGATTTTAATCCCTGGCCTGCGTTCCAATACTCTTATAGCATGTTTCGATTAGAACCCAAATGAGATAATTTGGCAAATTTGATAATAAGTGTCAGTAATCATTTCGTTTAACAGCTCATTTGCTGTGTTCTATCTTACTCTTCTTTCTTACAAAATTCTTTGTATCTGCAATGCAGTTTGTTTCCTTCTCTCCTATACAGAACAAAATTGTGACCAATTCACAATGCAAAAATTGCTGAAAGAGGTTTGCTGTCAAGTATAATTCGAACTAATTTCGTGCAAATGAGATTTAAATTATCTTATTTCAGATTCGAAATTTGTAAAGGAAATTATCTCATTTGGAAGCTCATTTGGCAAATTTGATGGAAATCATCTCATTTGCCCTAGTCGAAACAGGCTATTAGGTGATATACTATCACTAGTCCAATTATCGCCACATAAATTAAAGGTTCTCCCAAACCAAAGTGGAACACTGTCGTGCAATGTGACATTACAATTTTAATTAGGGGGGGTTCACATTGGTGAGCATGCTCGCAAACGTGGCATGCGACAAAGCGCAATGCGTTTTTCATATAATAGTTCTTGTCGCACTGTTGTGTTGCAGTGCGACAGCCTTTAAAGGCATGCCCAAACTAGAGTGCGACAGTGCGTCACGACATGTGCGACACGATTTTGATATGAAAAACGTTTTGCGCTTAATCGCATTTGGTGTGGGTACTCTCTTGACGCTGTGTAAATAAATTTTGGCGTTGTCGTGTCGCACTGTCGTGTTCCACCGTCGCACTTTGGTTTGGGTAAGCCTTAATGTTGAATGCTAAATATTGATTTTGCGTCAAACCTCTGGCCTTGGTCCGAGAACTTTTTTAATTAATTAATTTAGGCTCAATATTTTCATTCCTGGCAGTTCTCTTTCGACTCTCGAAAAAACATCGAAACGACTCTCGAAATCTAAATTTGACACTTCGATTTCATTTTTATAAAAAAAAAAAAATTAAAAAATTAAAATGGCGTAATATGGCAGCTGTGACAAACGTCTTTGGTTCTCTTTAATAAATAATAAAAAAAAACAGTGCTTTTTTTCTCAAAAGTGATAATTAAATTAAAATAAATCACTATGAACTAATTAATCAATAATATTGCACATTAAATATATTTTTTTTTAAATGTAAATTTTCATCAAACATACGGATAAATTAACAAAAAACTCCACATACCAAATGGTACCTACACATTTCTTGACAAAGAAAATCAACGAAGTTATGGATTGTTTGAAATAAAAAAGAAAATTAATTATTCTTCTCTTATAAACATTGCCCCTAATGTCGCAGTTGTAGTAACAACATTTATCAATCCAATTGTTGCGATCTAAATTCTTGTCTTAAATGGCCTTGCATGGCCTCAATTAACAATAATAATTATCACAAAATAACTAGCAAGAAAGAATTACAAAAAAATATCTTGGCTTTTTTCATTGTCTTCTTCGTCAAACAGTGGATTAATCAGTGAAAGTTATTTTCTGCAAAATTTCATACAAAAAAAAAAAAAAAAACTTAGATTCAGATTGGTGTTGTAAATATTACGAAAAAAAATCAAATATAAGACGAAATGGGGTTGCTGATTTCAAAGATTTGGAGCATGTTCGGTAACGAAGGTAAGTTCCAATAACTTGAAAATTTCTAATCTTATTTTAGAGGTACATAGGTAATTTCCTTAGATATCATAACTTAAAAAAAAAAACACTAGCAACTTATCAAGATGAATGGAACAATTTAATTCCACAGAAGTTATTGCGCTATCGACAAAGTTATCTTGGACTTTGATTAAATTTATTATGTATCAGAGGGTATCTGGGGTTGTGTGGCTCCTATTAACAATGAACCACTATCCCGTTCCATGGACAGACAAAACAAAAAAATCGAAAAGTAAAAGTGGTTTCTAATTTTGGGTTTCTTGTTATTTTGCATAATTTCCGAATTGTATTTGTTTTCTTTTGCTTCTCTTTTGTATTTTGTTTTGTAATTGTTTCTTGAATAAGAACTGAAAAAAAAAAAACAACGATAGGAAATGAAACGCGAACGTACAAGCCATAAGGTTATCGCAAAGTATTTTAGTAACCCTATTTTGTATTTCTTATAAATTGCAGCGAATTTCTTTTGAAATTAATTCATTTACCTACTTGATACATTCCCATGCGTTCTAAATTTTGAAAAGAATACTTTTGTTGATGGGTGAATACAATAGACAACAAACTGTTGGCTATTATTCAGAACAGACTATTCAACTTGGTTTATGACGTGCACTTGCAGCTAAACTAAATGAAGTTAGAATAGCGACATATTAACTTAATTCGTATTAATGTCGTTTTCGATTGGAAATCCACAGAAGAGTCCGAAATCATCAAGAAGTCTTCTAAAACTTTTTACTGGCGCAATAATGACAGATATGACACAATAAAACAGTTTCAGAGCCTGAATAATTCCGGACTCTTCTGAATTTCCAATCGAAAACGAGCAAAGCATGCTGTTGCGAATGGTAACATGGTCAAACTGTTACAGCAGCGCTACGTTATTTAGTTCGAAGAAACAAACTACAAAGGTATAAGTTTTTCCAGAATCCAGGGTGACTCTCGGTGTCAACTTACATCGCATATTTATTTAATTTTGTCAGTTAGTTTGTGACTTCTCTGCATTTTCATGTCAAATCTTTAACAAAATAGAATGTTTGTGCAGGATGGAGATCGAAGAGCTTCCCCGAAGTCTTTAATGTCGAAAACGATTTAAGACGAGGTGATACCTTCTCAGAAGTTGATATCAGATGCATATTTTTTCAAAAGTCCGTTTCTCTGCTCATGCGTCCTGGAAAGATTGGCATTTTAGTTCCGAGAGGATCAACAAAATAAATTCATGAATTTTAATGATTTCTACAGACAAAGAATGTCACTCTCTCCATGCCAGGTTCAAAGTCCCCCAAAATCACCCATTGGCTTTATTTTTTAAAGCAAAGAGGTGGCCCCTACTCCACCTCTGCGTTAAAAAGATTTATCAATCTGAATAATCTAGCCATGTAAGACATGATTTAATGATATTTTTTAATGTTGGAGGAGACAGAGATAACTGGATATCCCTGGAAAAATTATAACATAAGCGTAATCCTCTTAAAAAAATAATTATCATGAGCATCCAGGTCAAATGATGTTTTAGTCGTGAAAAGTTTTTTTTTCAGAGACAAAGAACGTTGTGCAACAAGCACAAAAACACCTTGTGAGCATACTGGTAGATTTAATAAAATTGTTAAAACATATTCCGACTTTTACTAGATCATAGATACAAGGGTGTTATTTGGTAGAGATACGAGAATGCGAAAAATATGAGTCTAACTATTCTGTATGACTTTCTGTCTGAATGTATCAGAAGCCACAGCCCAAACTGATGGTTTCATTTAATTCAAAATTAGTGCATGGCGTTTTTTGGAGACTATGCAGAGACGTTTTTGGAATCAATTTTTGTTCAACCAAAAATATTGGTTTTGCAGTATTGTATCCCACGACAGTAAAATAAAATTTACATTTTGCACGAGGAGCAAACGAAATATTCGTTTGCAGAAGACGTTTTTCCAGCTGCAGTTTATCGCGCGCTTTGATTCTTTAAGTTTTTCTTGTAGATGCTCCTTAAAGGATAGAGTTTGAGTTATCAGGTACTTGTATTCCTTAACAGTGCCAATAATTTTTGAAAAAAAAACATGGTTGGGTAATGAAAAACATATATGAAACGGGAAAAATAAATTGCAACCAACAGATTGGGGGAAAGATGGTGGGTGGTAGAAAAACTAGTTGAAAATATTTTTTACGCAAATAAAAGTTGGTTTTGTATGTTTTATTATACCCGCAGTTAGGCTGCCTTATTCCGTCAATTTATTTAAAAGATAAATACAACTTTTGATCAGATACTTGTTCTATAGGGGTTTTTTCTTTTTTCGTTCATAACAGGGTCTGAACTGTCACAAAACAAAAATATCGTGTTTCTTTTTTGCTCAGAGCGTTCAGAGCCTCAAAATTGTGTGTCTTTTTCGTTCAGAGGTGGTTCAAAGTTTGTTCAGATCTTGAATTACGAGCTCAAAAAAAAAATCGACCAAGCATACTTAGTAAAAGCTGAACACAAACAACACAGACAACAGTTATTGTAGAAAATATAAAAAAAAGTGTTTTTCTGATGTTTTGGGTAAAGATAAATCTCATTTTCAGAAACAAGAACACATTTTTCTAATATTAGAATTTCTAGTGTCCAGTGCATCCAAATTTTTGCTAAAAATATGGTCTTGTTTCTGAAAATGAGATCTATCTTTACCCAAAACATCACAAAAGCACTGTTTTTGGGAAGTTCAAAATTCAATATCTCAAAAACTAACCAGCTTTGAAGAAAATTGCTTCAGACACACAAAATTGGCGTACCCAGTTTTTTCGCATTTTCTATAATTTCATGTCATGTTTGTTTGTTATTTCCAATTAAATTTTTGTTTACGAATCCTGAAAGCCCTATAGAATCTTTGTACATAAATCGCAAGTATGCCTTCAAATTATGTAATTGTAATTGTTGTTTACTTTTAAATCAACAGCAAAAATATGCCACCCAGTGGGACACTTAATTATTTTTGTTTATCTTGAAATTAATCTAAAGTCGTAAGCAAATTCACATTTAACTTATCTAATGTAAACATTGCTGATAAGGTTTTAATTGTTTTATGACTAAAGCAAAACTAATTAATATTTTTTTGCCAACTTGTTGCTTTAATGTTCGTGGGATTGTGCACTTGAGGGAAAATATGTTTTTTTCATCACCGTTGTGATTGATTATTTTGTATTGAAATAAACAACTGGTTTCTATTCCCTTTGCCTAATTCAAAACACACATTTCTTTCCTGCTCAGATGTGATATGGCATGATTATGTAGATGTTGTGATGGCATGGCATTTTGTTTATATTCCTCTTTGACAGACTTGTGTCCGTCCATACACCAGCTTTATTCATTTAATCTTCTATTCCACATATCATTTCATGTTGGACTCTCATTTTCATTTGCGAATCAGGTTTCCGGTGCGCATCATTTAAGTCGCGTATTCCCTGCAAATCCAAACGATAATCCATTTTCACTTTCTGAACCATTTTATCAGATCGATGACCTCATGAATTACAGGTTTTTACATTCACTTTGTTTGATTGTCATATTTATATCACAACTTCCTAATTCTCTACTCTACATCAATTGCAGCTTTTTTATTTGGTGTGAACGTGGATTTTTTTTTTAATTGAACAGATTGTTATAGGAAACGCAAACAAGAGGGTGTTTGTTTATTTTTTGCTTTACTTAGTGACAGTTAACAGCTCTTGACATTGAAATTTGGTGAATAATTTAAATTTTGATTTTTGTTATGTGCTGTGATCTTGAAAAACAAAAACAACAATTCGTTGAATAATGTAGGTACATGATTATGCGGAAATAAGAATCTGTTGGCAAGAATATAATGCCATACATTTATACACATACGTTCTCAAAAAGGTTTAACGGTATTTGATGGAATATTTAAAAAAAAAGTAAAAAGTCGTGTTGGTACGCAACCTTTGAAATGATTTTTGGGTTTTGTACAGATTTTCAATGCCCGTGCTACACACTAGTGCGTGTTTTTCTTTGATTATACTAAAAATTGACACAAAACAATGGTTCTGGAATAGTACGCAAACATTAAAAAACAAATATTTCATAGAAAAAATAAAATATTTCATAAAAAATAAAAATAAAATAAAGGTCACTGGACTGCTAAGAACTTAAGCACATATTTGCATCTTAATTACAGAAGATAATCTTTGTAGCACATTCAGATAACAGATCAAGGAATAAATATAGATAACAAATTTATCCAACAAAATTTTGTTTCAAAAACATCCTGGACAAGTGCGTTTAAAGGAATAAAGTTTCGAAAAATGAGGTATGCCGCAATCCTCCGCTTGTGATTTGGAGTAGGTAGGAGGTTGGGTGTATGCAAAGTTTTATCCGCCATTATTTTTAATTTACGCTCTCACCTAAGTCGAGTTGGCGTGAGTGCGGGTATCTTGACCCGGAAGAAAAATCGTTTTGCGAAGTTTACGAATGTTTGTAAATGAAGCCTTTATATCAGGTCTTAATTTTAGTAAAGTTTCTACGTTTTATTCAGCCAATATTTTTAAAGGAGCAAGTCACTTCTGGGCTTAAAACAGCATTCAGTTAAATATGAAGATGGAAACAGTAATAATAGATCTCTTGCTTACTTATTTCATTACATTTGGATATTTAATGCACTTAACGTATGGGCGAAAGAGCGTAATACCTATGCTGCCCATTTTCTGATCCACACAGGCTTATTCTTGACATTTATTTGAATGGAGTAGTGCTTCCCAAGTATGAAAAATTCAAATATTTAGGGTCTATGATAAATAATGAAGATACTTGTGATGACGATATTATATATTACAGTAGGCCTAAACACTCCTGGTACACGCAAATGCAAAAACACCAGCATTCAGTTGGCCTAAAAAATGGAACAATACAAAACCGGGAGCCTTGTCGCCGATTTCTGAGGTCACACCGGCGGCGAACCCCACAGGCGGATCAGTAGTGTGAAGCAGATACGTGGGACAGTGCGATAGTGCTTGCTTCTAGTGTTCAGGAACAGCAAAATGTAATCCGCGACCTATTTATGAAACTTCAATTGATTTTTTTTTGATTTAAAAAAACTTGATTATTAATTTTTGTCATGCACTCCAACGGTTCTAGCCATCTCAGCCGCTGTATTTTAAGCTTTTTGACTAAATACCTGTGGTTGAAAAACCAGCTCATAAAGCTCGTCTTTGGACTGGGTCAAATTTATAGTGGATCGCAGCTTAAAAATATCCCTGACTTTAGTTCATTGAGCTTATTAAATATTAGCTTTATTTCCGTGTAAACTTTGTAACTGGTTAACACTATACTATAATAATTATGTGTGTACTTGTGTAATATAAATAATTTATAGTTATCAAATATAATTAAACAAGCAAAGTGTCATACTCAAGTATCCCAATATAAATGCACGCCTTCATAACAAGAAAAACAAAAAAACAAAAAAAACTGATCGACAATTATGTTAATTTTTTCACTATTGTCTAGATTTTTTTTTTAAATGTTTTTTCCCCTTAATAGGATTTATGACAGACATTATTCAAATATTTATTTATTTTTTTTTTCAATGAGGTAGAGATAATCGCAGGCAAAATGCCACTAAGTACGTGTTATTTTGTTCAAGTTTGAACCCGAGAATAATATAAGTTCATCTATGTAAACACGAACGAGTAGTTATTACAACATAATTGAGATGTGCATGCTAAAAACGCATTAGGCTCAAATAGAATAGCAGAGATATCCAATGTATTATGATGCTTTCATTCAAAATTTTATCAAAAGTGGTAAATGAGACGTGCTAATTTGTACGTGGTAACTTGCGCAGAGTATGACTGACATCATTAATAAAATACACATTCCGTTGTGCGTCATTTGAATAGGAACGACATAACTAGTTAATGGATTTTTAAAGAAGGCTTGCTTTGTAAAGGGTGTTTTTTTAAGGCGATGGATGGAACTTGAAATTGTAATAATATTGTAATAATATTGTAAAACACATACATACTATTAAATTTTAATAGTATGTGTACATCCATTTGTTCGTCCCAAAGCCAATCTTTGACTACTTTTGATGTATGTTTGGGTTCATTTATCGCAAAAATATCCAATTTATTGGCATGCACCCATAGGAAAATTTAACCATTCTGCTATCAATTTTCATCAGTTTCCCATTCCATGCCATGACAATGATCCCCAGACCATTCTCCTTCGTAATTTACAGTCAGCGTACAGAGTGTACCTGGGGACCAGGGGTTGTATGCTTGGTACTTTGGGCGATGAATAAAGGTTTTCCCGTCTGAACCAATGGATTTAATTTGGTTTTGTCACTCCAAACCACACAATTTCAAAACTGCACGCCTTTTTTCAAACGGGAGGTCATATTCCCTCCTTTTATGACCCATGCGTGAGATTCTCAATTAACAACGAACAGAACACAGCATATAAGAAACACCCTAAAACAGCAAACCACCTAACCCCAAATTTTAAACATTTTTCGAAGAATTCCCATGGTCGGATTTTGGATATGTTGGTAATTTGCCTGGTCTATTATTCGACAAATCAATACAACATACAAATAAAAACTGAAACAATTTTTGACCATTTTGTCACTACAGGTACACGAAGCACATTCTGGATACTCTAAAGGCAAATGTTTAATTGCAAGTAGCTCAAAATCAAAAGTGAAATTGAGGATATATTCGAATACTCACTTTTTTAGTTTCTAAACCGTAAAATGCCTATATCTAAGAACTACAAAATTGAAGAGGGCAGTGAATTGCTTACTTCGAGGGTTCTCAGGATTTGAACTAAGTTTTTGGTTGTATGCCGGTACTTCTCGAGCAACTTTGTTGCTTCGCTAATCCTATGTTCAAATAGCAGTTCAACTTTTTTCTAAACTAGCACTTAACCCTTCAGAATTTTTGAAAAAAAAAAAAAAAATATCTTACGTTGGACATAATTCTACACATTACTTTTGTGAATTTACTGTCGCAATAAGCTGGGACACCAGTCCATTAAAGATTTATGCCTTATAAAGTTATGCCCCAACGCAACATTTGTTCTCGCCACATTGATATACAAAGTTAATTAAATAAACTAGAAACAATCACAAAATTTTATCACCTTATTAAAAATTTATTTTAAAATTCTCATTTCAGAACATAAATTAGTTATGGTGGGCTTGGATAATGCTGGAAAGACGACAATTCTGTATCAGTTTTTAATGAACGAAGTGGTGCACACTAGCCCAACAATTGGCTCTAATGTTGAAGAAGTAGTCTGGAGGAATATACACTTTTTAGTTTGGGATCTTGGTGGTCAACAAAGTTTACGTGCTGCATGGAGTACATATTATACCAACACAGAGGTGTGTATTTATTTTTTTTGCTTTCATTATCATTTCTTAGTTTTTAGTTTCCTTTATTAAAACAAAATTATCTTTTTAGTTCATTATAATGGTAATTGACTCTACGGATCGAGAACGTTTAGCGGTAACAAGGGAAGAATTATATCGAATGTTGCAACATGAAGATTTGTGTAAAGCTAGTCTACTCGTATATGCAAATAAACAAGTAAATTTTCTATTAAAAATAATGTTTAATAATACATTTTATAATTATAACATTTTTTTCATTTAAAGGACTTAAAAGGTTCAATGTCAGCTGCTGAAATTTCTAGACAATTGGATTTAACCTCAATTAAAAAACATCAGTGGCACATACAAGCGTGTTGTGCGTTAACAGGCGAAGGGTATGTATTATTTATTTCTTTTTGTTATATACAATAGTCAGACTTTAATTTTGTATTGAAAATCTACATTCAGAGTAAATAAGGTCGTGTTTATCGAAAGAAAGTATAAAATAAATATTTTGGTTAATCTTTTAATTGAATTAGTATAAGTCAAGATACACACACAGTCTGCCCGCATACCCGTATTTAATCTTAAACGTTTAATAAACTTCAACAGGTGGTAAGAAATTTTTGAACGCGTGCCTTTTTTTTGCGAAATGAGAATGATTTTTGGAGACGTCGATATTTAGCAGCACCTGCTTTTGTTCATTCTTTTTAAGTAGAACAAATATATGTTCGAAACTGCGTGTTGAAACAAACCTTTTACCTAGCCATCTTAATCTTAATCTACCCTACCAGCAAAGTTCTTTACTACCTTTCTGTTCTTTTTAGTTATTCAAATTTTCTCGAAAATGATTCTAATGAGTAATGACTAATGAACAGTCATCTTCAACTGTTCAATCGATTTTGTTCAAAACTTGTCAACACAAATTCAAATAGAATTCTTAATTTGTCCAATTAGTTTATTTGCGATACATAAAGTGAAGAGTTGGCAGCTTAGAACAGAGGCAGATATTGACTTCGGCAAACAAAGTGGTGTTGTAAGGAGCCACAGCCTAAATAAATGTATCAGTTTAGTCCTGGAGGCCGATTTTGGTTCTGTGAAAAAGTGAAACGAAGAGTTTTTCACTTTTTCCCTTCGCTGAAAGGTTCATAATGAATATTTTTTTTCGCCGAAATTTAGAAGTTAATATGTCAAGGGGAAAAGGTGAAATCAAAATCTTATAGTTGAACTGAATATAGAAAGGATAAATAAATACATGAACCAAAATTAATGCTTTCTTGAAAACTATTTATTCGATTCACCTATTTACAGAATCAGAATCCACCACCTAGTATCTGGTGCTTATTAGAGAATGTAAAGAGAGGTTTTCTTCCAGCGCAGTGGGTGACCATGACCTATACATATATATGAAAATGCATAACCATCGGCTGTCAAACCATCGAACATGACGTGTACCTTACAAAACATTTGGGCCTTACAAGATTTATCCTTGGTGGAACATTGATTGATCTTCAAGTCCTATAATTTCATGTTATTTTCAATGAAAATATTAAATGGATAAAATATATAAAAAAAACCAACAATTGACTATTTTTAAATCACTCACCCAAAAACAAAGCCTAAATCTAAAATTTGGTATAAGATTTTTTTTTTGTGTTTTTCAACAACATACAATTCTATATAGTACGGGTAAAAAATGATTAAATAAAAAAAAAAATTGTACCCTCACCTCTTCGAAAAAACACCCGTTCACCCAAAATAATTGTGTGGACTCTTTAGATTCTTGGTTCCTCGGCGAAATGTAACATTTTTACCAGTTTTAAGTTGGGTACCAATTTTGTAAGAGATGTTAAGCATTAACTTGTTTACTTGGCACTACAGATTTGCATTACTCTTCAAAATATCACCCTTTCACCTAAAATTTCACGAGTGTATTTTTTAGTCTTCACCTCCTCCGTCCTTACCACCAAAAAATACCCTTTCACCCAAGATATTTTTATGGACTCTTTTTATTCTTCAATCTTATTGCAAATGTAAAGTTTTTGCCAAGTTTCATGAGGGTAACACTTATTTTTTTTACATTGATTTTGTGTACAATTTTCCTCCTACTAATAAAACAAAGTTCATTTCATTTTAGGGGAATTATTTTTCAAACATTTCTGTTTTTTTTTTTAATTTTCAAACGTTCATATTTTGATTTTTTAGATTTTTTCCGTATTGATTCTATAGCCGACTTTTAAACTTAATAAATTATAAGTTTGACACACAGCTAGTTAGATACCATAATACTCTTAAAACCCTAGTATCTCTGTCATGGTGCTCGCCTGGTAAAAATATTAAATTCCCTTACACTCATGTAGGATAATCGAATACCATGGTATTTTTTCTATGCTTGAAGTGTGCAGCAAGTATTTGATTAAGGATAAAGCTAAATATATTATTTCTTTGCTAAATAAAGAATATTTTTAGTTATTGGTCGCATTTAAAAATAATTATAAAACTCAAAATCTGAGGCTTATTTCTCAACGAACTACATCAACAACTACAAGTATAAATAACCACGTGTCATTTTGACGTTGTCAATGTATATAGAAAAACCGTTCAAGGTAATTTGCAAATCCCTTCGTGGGTAAATTAATCGAATAACATATTAGTTCTGCTTTCATATGTGTGGGAGTGTCTACTGATTTTAGACGTAACTAATGCAGTAAATGTAGCTGTTGTAGTAAGTTGAGGCCCTTAGTTGCAATAAATATACATAAGTCGATACACATTTGAAACATGACAAAAACTATGTAATTTTTACTAAACAATATTAATTATAATTATATTAATTTTTTTTTACAGACTCTACCAAGGATTAGAATGGGTTGTTCAGCGTATCAAGAAAAAATGACAGACATATCCCGACCGCGGTAGTTTATAGCTAGTTGAAAATAACTGAAAATCAATTACTATTAAATTATTAACACTAGAATTAAATTTTTAGCGTATTGTATACTTTATTTCTAATACTATTTTTTTTTTAATTACTACAATGACACGATGATTATAATCATCGTTTGTCTAACATCATTAAACGATTAATTCTTAGCTTAAAATATATATATTTTTCTATTACTATGTAAATTGAAAATATTGTAAAAATAATAATTTGTTAACTCAAAAATAAAAAAAAATATAAAAAAACATAATAAAACATCGTGCAGTTAACAGAGTTTCAAACAAAAACAAACTTATAGAAAATGATATTTTTCAAAAACAAAAATAAAATAATAATAATATTGTAATTTATTTAACAGTATGTGATTTAAATTTGTCTTCGCAGTTTTGATTTTTTTTTTTAACAAATTTAAAGTTGGGTTTAAAGTTTTTTTTTTTAAATTAAATATAGTGTTTCCATTAAACTGTGAAAAATTTTATATAATGAAAAAAAAAACAAAATATTTCAAAACATATTTATAAATATGTTTTTACCAAAATGTAAATAACGATTGTTGATTAATGGCTACATAATCTGAACAACGTATATTTCTGTGTAAATTGATATTTTGTAAGTACATGCATAATTTTAAATTATATTACACAAAAATGCATACCTTAAAAAAATGTGTCATAAAAAACAAAACATTATTACAAGAAAAAAAAAAAAACAGATTTGCCAAAAGATAGAAAGAAAAAAATTTAATAAAATTAAACATAAAAAATACATTCCGATTTTTGTCACTACTCATAATTTGCTTTTATTTTCAAGAAATCATCACAAAATTTACGCGCTATTATAAAACAATAAAAAAAAATTGCTGCTATACACAATTTATTCTACTGCAATTTATTTGAAATGCAAATAGCGGGTAAATGTTCAATAGGTTACGTAATTAATATATTAAAATAGTAGTCAAAAACTATATCGGCGTTGGTGGGTATTCCAAAACAACCCATATCGATGCAACTCATAGCAACATTTTGAATATTTTTGAAAATTATCAGTAATTTTTTAAACGATTTACCAGATGCGATACGATTACAGTCAAAAATTATCAGGACATTCTAACTTTTTCAAAAATAAGTAGAAGCGGAGTCGTATACAAATTTTACTTATTTACTGGTTGAGCTATCATAGCTATAACTTTTAATTGCGACACAAAAAATACACAATTTTGTTTACTACAATTTTGGTCTAACAACCACTGAGCTAAAAGCAATTGTTCTGAAGATAGGTTATGTAGAATGTAGATTGTTTAGCGTTTTCCAAAACAGCGGTTTTGGCGAAAAGGTTGGCGTTCCGAAAACCATAACTTAGCTTTTCTAATATCCTACTTTAAGATATGAACAAAATCAGCCTTCCTGTATTTTGCTCCAAAAACATGGATGTTTATTTTATTTCTTTCTTTTCAGTGATTTGAAATAAAGTTTTTAAAAAAAACTATGGACTGAAATTACTCAATTTTAAAGTAAAAAAAGGAGCGATTTTTGGCTTAAAAAAAAAATATACACAACCGTTCTCTTAATTATATCATATACAAAAAAATTGAGTTGAGTTTTCTTCGGACGCGTGGCCAATTGAACCATTCTGTGGCAGCGTGCATGTTTTAAGTTGGAAATGTTTGTAATTAAAGAATTCATCCAAACTTGCTCTATAGATGTGTATATGATGTGTTTGGAAATTGTTTTGATTTAAGAGAAAAAAACCCAACTGTCCATTCTTATAAAGAAGATGCAATAAACATGCGTCAGTTTCGTTGTAAAAATGATAAGAAATTTTCAATTATTAAATTTTATAAAACGAATTGCTGACCCTTAACTTGTGATAAGGAATTGAAAAGAAAACTTTAATTTCAATAAAATATATATAAAAAAAAGAACAAAACAACAATATAAAATAAAAGTTAGATTTTTATTTAGTTTATCAATGAAACCAATATAACGACTTAAGCTTTTACGAGTGCAACAAAAAAGGTTTACTTAAGCTCTTTATAGATATAACTTTTGTTTTTACTGATGGAACCGCAGTAGCGGTCATTTATTATGAAGGTACTTCATAACTTATTTATTATTATTTTATAGAAAGTATTGGGAAAACAAATGAAAGAAAACCTTTTTGGACGTTTTGAGGTCTCTGGTGTCTGAATCCGTCGTTTTAAGAAAGATGTTTGTGTGTGTGTGTATACACGTTTCGTGAATCTTTTTTTCGTTCAATATATGTAGATAGATTTATCTTACAACTTAAAATTTCAAAAGATGCAGAAAGGGGTTTCAAACAAAATTAAAAAGCAGTTTTTCTATTGCTGCAATTTGAAAAATCTTGAAAAATGACTTTAGTCTTAAATATCTTAAGAACAAATACCCACCTAATAATATCGAGGCTAATTTTATTTTAAATCTTATGACTGATCAAAGATCTGATGGAAATTTCAAAGAAAATTAACGGCCATCTTTTTTTTTTTAATCTACGAAAAATTGTTTAAAATTGAAATAAAGTTATTCAGTGTCAAATGTCAAAAATATTGTTTTTTTTGCACATACATAACTCACAGTAAAAACTATTGAACATATATGAGGCAAAACATGTAGATCATTCAAAAGTTATACATTATGTTAAAAAGTTGTTTTATGCAAAAAGCCAATATTTTTGACACTTGACACTTCTGACGCGCAAACGGTCTATCAATGTACTTCTTAAAAATAAAGATAATTGCATTCAAAAATCTTTATTTGGAATTTTTTGGCAGATTGGCCTTTTTTTTAATTTTTCTTGGGTTAAATCTGTGTATCGCTGTTTATTTGCGATGCCGATACGCAACGTAGCTGATGCCGATGATGGTATAAACAAGTACGCATCAAGAATTTTGTTAGTTCTGTTTTGTTTGAAATTTGGGCATCAGAAATCACTCAGCAAATTATGCCGCTTTGATGCATTTGTGAACGTTTGACAAGGGGGACGACTTTAAATACTTTTTATGTTTTTTTTGTCTCGCGAAATAATTCAGTGGATTCAAAAACTGGCTTAGAGCACAGTAGGTATTGACTCCACCCAAACGGTGGGAGATAGACTACATCTTCCAATGGTAAAAAATGCTTGTCGGCCCTAACGAGGTATCAGTCGGACCCGAAAATTTTCCGATTTCGTACAGATCGCAGAACTTAAGCTTCGAAGTATTCTTCCGAAGAGTAAAAATTCTCCGATACGTACATATATGAAAGCAGAGAATTTTTGCTCCGACGTATTTCTCTCTAGGGTCGTGTATTTGACAATTCTACTAAAATCCGTTATCGATTTTCGGTGTCCAAGATATCTTACACTCCCAACTACTCTCCAATTTTGTGTTTTTTACTGATGCATTAATTCACTTAAGCACCCCAGAATGAATACAAGTTAAACGGGCCCTTTTAATTTCAAAATAATATGAAATCCAACACCCCGTCTCATCATTAAATGATAAAGACAGTTTTTTTGTTGTTATAAAATTCAGGAGTAACGACTTAATCAAAAACAATAAATCATAAGTTAATTTTTTTAATGATCTCTATTATTTTACACCATGCGCATGCATCAAAAGTATTCTTACCCCCGGCCGAAAAAGCTCTACAGATCAATCGGTCGAATAGAAGAGCTTTAAGTTAAATCCAAATCATTAGGCTTGAGTCCATCCATTGACAAATCGATTTCAGTTTCAATCAAAACGTACCTCTATCAACAAGCGAACCGAACCGAACAGGTTTCTGATAAACCAGCCAAACACCAAAGTCAAAGAAAAAACAATAAGAAGAAAAAAAAAAACAAAAGAATAGAATGCATAATCCAGACTACGCGCCAGTTAATAATTTTGTACAAGTTCAATTTGGTGAGCGTTTTTTGCCAATAGACGAACAGCCCAAACTCGGCAATCTAATTCAATCGAAAATCGAAAACCGCGAATATTTCTATGGCATCGAATTATCAGCTAGATCCAATAGTACCTTGGATTATCGCAAGTTCGCCGTTTTGCCCCTTTTCACGTCTTTAGTGTGGTTCGGTGAATATTCTGACATTCAGCCAATCGGTGACGTAGATGCGGTTCGGTTTGGTAGTTCTTTGCTGCATAACACAGTGGTGATGCCTCATTTTACGTGCTATCGAGCAACGCCACAGAGGCTGAAGAATTTTCTTTCGTTGAACTTTACAAATGTGCTTGCTTTGCGCGGCGATCTTGTTGGTGCGGATCAACATTATAGGCACGCTTCGGATTTAGTGAGCGATATACGAAAGATCCGCGGTGGTGAGTGTTGTTTGTTGTTGTTGTTGTGATGATAAAGATGATTGATAAGATATCTTGATTGAGAAAGCTTAATCGGCTTGTTGTTTTGCAGATACAATTAGTATAGGTGTCGGCGGGTATCCCCAAAAGCATCCTCAAGCTAAATCAATGCAAGATGATTTAAGATATCTGACACAGAAGGTTAGTATTTAAAAAAATGTAAAAATTTTTAATGAGACAAAATGGTAAATTCATTTTGTTAAAGCTGTTGGTTTAATCTTATGGTCATACTTTATGTGAAATGACTCACCTTATTGACCATCACTTTGGTCGTAGGTCTTTGCAAATGTTTATTCAACATTAAATAAGTTTCCAATTAAAGGTTCAGGAAACCCCCTTAGATTCGATGTAATGAAAAGTGTTAATTAGTCTATAACTCCGTTTGCTAGCGCATGTACGAGTATTTTTAACTTGCGATATAGTAGCTAGATATTTCAAGTTATGCATTCGTACTTGATATTATTATGGCCTTTTTCGAGACTATATTCAGAGACATTTTTGGAATTAACAATTTTTTTTTATTTAATAAAACTTCGTAAAAACTTTGCAATAAAAAATATCTTAGGTGGAAGGGTATTTTTTGGTGGTAAAGAGGAAGGAGGTGAATACCAAAAAAAAAATAAATTAAAAAAATGGTGCTGCAATATAAACATATGATACATGATTTTTGATTCTAAATCTAATGACATTAAAGCCTACTCTATGAAAAGTTATACTCTATGTTAAGCAAAGGTGTCTTTATGTTTGCCTTAAGAGGTAAAATGAAACCGAAACCCATAAAAAAAGTGATACACTCGTGAAATTCGGTAAGAGCGTTTCATTTGAAACAAGAACATGGAATCTAGATAGACCTGAAAAATATTTTTGGTAAAAGGGTGTTTTTTTGAGGGGGAAAGTTATCGGTGAAAAGGGTACCGCAGCATCTGAATAAAAATGATACATTTATGAAACTTGTTAAAAATGTTACGTTTAACATAGAATCCGAGAGCATAAAGAGCCCATAAAAATATTTTGAGTCAAAGGGTGTTTTTTTCAAGAGGATCGAAAATATGGGATAAGTAGCGATAAAAACTATAGTAAAAATGTTACTCTGATGAAAATTGGTAAAAATATTATATTTGCCATTGGAAACAAGAATCTAAAGAGTCCATAAGATTATTTTGGGTCAAAAAGTGTTTATTGCAGCACCATTTTTTTTTAACTTCTCTTTTGATTCTTCAATCTTATTGCAAATGAATTTTTTTATAAAAATTCATGAGGGTAACTAAGTATTTTTTTACATTGATTTAGTGTACTATTTTACTCGTACTAAATTGTATATATATTTGTCGAAGTAAAAATTTTGAAATTTCACCACCTTTTGTGTTCACTAGAGTCTGATTCGTCGTTTTTAGAAAGATGTCTGTGCTTGTGTGTACGTTCGTACGTTCGTACGTTCGTACGTTCTCGAGAACGAATCATATTATTAGTTTAGAAAAAAAAGCTCATCGAAATAATTGTGCGTTGAAACTATTGTTTTGTTCAATTACACTGAACTTACATACATTGTGTATTCGATTTTTCTGGTCCTAAATATAACTTGGGAAATTTAAAAATTGATTTTGTTTTGTTTTGTTTTGTTTGCCTTAAATTAGGGTTTCCGGAGAAAAAAGGAAAATCAGGAAAACATTAAGGAAAAACTAGGAAAATGAAAAATTTTCAGTTTGTACAGGAATTTTGTAATGAAATAAAATTAATTTTACACAAATTATATGCATTTGTTCTTCAGGCTAAATGTCAGTTTTGGTTTTTATTTTTCACGTTTTGGGAATGATTAGAATATGCCCTTCTTTATCAGGTCTTTATTAAAGCAATATATTACAGAAAAGCACCACTATGTGATCAGTTTGGGGTGATTTATTTTTTAAAATAAACTTTTGAAGAGCTAATTTATTGCAATCGTTCGATCACTGTTGGCCTCTACATGTTTCTCTTGATTAAGTGGAGAAAAAATAAAAGATTTCAAAACATCTAAGACGGAAAAATGTTCTGATTACAGATATTCAAAATTTCGTATTTTTATTGGTAGTGTACAGTACCTACTGAAGAAATAAAACAAAATCAAAACACACAATACAAGAAAAATAAAATGGTTTCGGGTATGTATCACACAATTTTCGTTTCTGGTACAACGAGTACAAAATTCAAGAGCAATTCATTCAAATGAAAAAAATCGTTTTTAAATTTTAATCATAAATAAGTGCGTTTAAAGAGAAACCCAAATCTTATGAAATTATGACCCTATGACCACTGCCTGTAAACGCCGCCGTTGCTATGAGTCCTTATTTTTACAAACCTGTAAAAACAAATTATTGCAATTATATACTTTTCTCGACTAAAAAGTCGAGTTGACAAATTTCGACTTCACGGTTTATCCCAGATGTGTCTATAAGATCTTTGAATTCTAAATTTACCAGTTCCATAAAAAAATGTTAAAATCTAAAAACATCCGCTTCATAAAAAAAAAAAAAAAACATTAAGATGTTCCACTCAGTTTCTGGCTATAATGAGTACTTTTATCTTATAGGTTTAACTTAAAATGTTGCATCACCATTTAAAAGATTGTTTAAGCAGTGCAATGTGGTTTTGCGATGAAAGAATAAAAAGAAACCAATTTTAAGCAATCTGGGTCGATACTTGATACTAAATTATTTTATTATAACTAACGCATTTTGTCTTCTTTAACCTAAAATTTCACTTAATAAGTGGAACTTGGTAGATCCCCTTAAAAATTCTTCTCTCTTATGTTGCAATTTATAAAATCAAGGTGTCAACATTAAAAAAAAAAAAATTAAAACCAAAATAAATCAATTAAACCTGTATTATGAACTAACAGTTCTTCGGGGATTTTTTAACCACACGATTTAATTGTTTGTTTTTGTTTTGTTTGGATAGTTAATATTTCTCCAAGTATTTAACCTCACTTAATTGGCATTTGGCCATCTTCATCTGTATTTTGGATAAATACCTATAAAGCGTAGAAGCAAATACAAATTAAAGAAGGTCTGTCATTAAATATGTACCTACTCTACATATTATAATCTTTTATGTTTATTATTTTTACTTATTGAAATGTAGTAGATCTGCTAGCATATAAGCAGTAAAGTGGCAACACAGATGTACAGTGGGTGGCAAAACTATTTTGAAAGAAAAGATATTTTTTCCTATTTCTATTTGATATCAAAGAAGGTTCTTAGGTTGATTTTATGGTACAGTTACGTATTTTGTCACACTAAGATGAATAAAGTGAATAAATAAATAAACACTTTTTTCGTTGTGGCGTAATTACTTTGACAGTAATATAACTTTAAACACACACAATTTGTAATACTTGAAACTTAGTTAAGAAATGTAACCTTCTTTAGCATCAATGAATTTTTGAAGGCATCTTAAAAACTTAAACTTTTACCGTTTTAAATTTTTACTATCACAAGAGCGAGAGATGTATGCATGTTGCACAGTACATCTGTAAAAATAACTATGTCGACCACTGTACATATTCAAACATAGTGTAAACTTCACATTAATTTCTACTTCAAACAGACACGCTATCTACATTTATTATAATTAATAATAATAATAATAAAATTGTGGAAATAAAAAATATATCTGGTAATCTAACACTTTTTTTTATACATATAATTTTCAGGTTGATGCGGGAGCTGATTTTATAATTACTCAAATTTGTTTCGACGCAAGCAGTATTATCGAATTTGTTGGAAATTGTCGCAAAAACGGAATTACTGTTCCAATTATTGTTGGCGTCTATGTACCGGAAAATTATCGCATTTTGTTACGAATGCTTCAAATTACACAAGTGACAGTGCAACCCGAACAATTACAAAATTACAAAAAGCTTCAAGGTAATTTGACAGAGTTTAAGGAGTACGCAGTAGAGATGGCTGGAAAATTTATTACTGAAGTTTTTGAAAGTAATGCTACTGTTTATGGCGTGCAGTTTTTTTCAATGAACTATTTTGAAGCGGTTGAAGAGCTTGTTAATAATGTTATTTATAAATTCAATACAATAAAATAAAATTAAAAAAAAAAGTTTATTGATTCATATAATTCAACGAAAAAACAAATTCAATTTTTAACTATGTTTTAGTTCTAAAAGGTTTATTAATGTCCCCTCAATATTTAATATTTGGTATACGGCGAAGAAAGGTTGCCAAGTTTTAAGGAAACTTGAAACAACAAATGAATATTTTTCCAAGGGCTAACATGCAATTTGCTGTGGATATTATATTAGACTAGAGGATAATACCAGAAAGAGCACCTGCAAAAAGGTAAGGCAGCAGAGAAACGCCACAAGTTGGGTCCTATTCCCACTTCTATAGAATATGCTAGTTAATAAATGACTGATAAGCTTAAGAAAGCATCCTCAAATCTTAATAGAACTCTTGCATATTGCTCCCAACAATAAACCTAAATCGGTATAGACTAGGTCCTTACCCATGCACCACAAATATTTCGTATACGAACTGCCAGCTTTACAGGATGACGACACGTTTCCAAACTTTTCGACACCTCTTAGAATTTTAAATTAAAAAAAAACTGTTAGTCAAGCAAGCCACCTACCTGTGACAAAATGAAACAAAAAACTATTTGTAAAGCTCTGATAAGGTTCTGTTGCTTGCTAGAATGAATGTACAACTTGATTCTAATATTGCAAAAGATGGACTTACTAAATAACTTTTTTGTTACCTACAAATTTGTTTTGTTTATAATGCTGCAAGCTGAGCGGGGCAGTGGAAACATGTGTGCTGATAACACAAAGGTACACAAACTTGAAAAATAAAACTTTAAAATTACCAAAAGAATGAAAAAGTAAAAAAAAATATTGAGGGGTACAAGACTAAGGTCCCAGAAATTACGCAAAAACTTTTTTTTTTTGGTATTATGTGTGGTTTGGTTTGATGTATCTTTGAGAAGGAAAGCCCAACCACATCGTCAAGATGGGCGATTATTACTTCGAAGAATTCCGAGACTTTACTGGAATTTAATATCCTGCCATTCCAAAGTAACGGAGAGGACAAAAAAACGCTTTCAATGCCGTTTATCTAATATTTTTTCTTTGAAACTTTGTGGGTGTTAAAAGCATTTTATTTCATTAAAAAGTAATGCCTGCCAGTAAAGTTATTGAGATAGAAAGGCCGTAACGGAGAAGACGCGTACTCCGTCTTATCCATTACCGTCTTTCTACTCAATAGCTTTACTGGCTGTTTTTGGTTTTTGATGAGCCTTCTAGGACGATAACTTTACAAAATGCTTTCAACACCCGCAAAGTTTCAAGAAAAAATTTACTCATTCCGTGAGACAAACGGCATTGAAATCGTTTTTTTGTCCTCACCGTTACTTTGGAATGCCCGGTTACATCGCACAATGACATCAGAGCAGTGATCAAAAAGAGATCAGAGATCGATGAAGATTAAATATCGACCTGGTCATATAGCTAGGAATTCTATTAATATGGCTACAGCAATACCTCATCCAGTTGTAATCTAGAGTAGGGGAGATTGGCTTGAAATGGCCCCTCCTGAGGAAAATGTCTCATATCTCGGTAAAAAATGACATTTCACTTTAAATTTTATATTCCTTTCAAAGTTTAATCAATAACGCTTCAAGTTTTTAGCTTCACAATTTTGAAAAGTTCTAAAAAGTATTTAAAACTTTTAATTTCCAAAACATCTTCAAATTCCACTGCTCCAAATTGTACGGGTAAAATGGCATGCAAAGTGTGCTTTTGTTCAGCCACCAGGTAAGCAAGTTTCAAAATACTGTTGCACGAATTCCATTGTTCATTTGATTATAAAAGGTGCCGTGGTCCTAAATCTCCTCGAACCCATCTGTTAGGCATTTTAAATTATATTTTTGTTGGGTAGGGTGGTTTCTGAAACTCAAAGTATGTTATTTTCGTTTTTGGACGGCTTTTAGAACTTTTGATAATGAGGCCTCCCTCCAGGAATACCTGTCAATAAACCGTTCGTATTTCCAAAAATTTTACATATAAAGAAACTAAAAATGTAACGGTTAGTATAAAATACAATTTGATTTATTCTATAATGATTCATTTTTAGAAAAAAAAATTGAAAATCGTTAGAGACGTGTTTCTATATAAAAAAAAAAATTGGTACGCCACTTAAAAGATATTATTTATCAACATGTAAAACTAAATTTTGAAAAAAATATTGAGCAGCTTTCCAAAAACGATTTTTCAAAAAAAAAATTTTTTTTTGTAAACATTATCACGGCAACTTAAAGCTTTCATGTAAAAAATGGTTAAAATTAATTGAGAGAAAATCTGAATTAAAAAAAGGGTTCTATGGCAGGTAGGTACCGTCAATACCGGTTTTTGAAAAAAATGGTTTTCATTTGAAAATAGATCTTATTCAAAATACTGACGATGATTTTTCAAATCAAAATTGTAGGAATCATTGTTGAGAAAATTGAGTATTTCTAAAACCGGTATATGACAGGTACCGTTATTTTTGGTAAAAAAAATAATTCAAAAAACGCCTGGGGATAGTATTCAAAAAACGCCACATACCAAATTTGATGTATACAGAATTTTTTGTAAGTCTTTCAATGATTTTTCATGTGTCCCGTGATAAATATTAATGAAAAAATTCAGATTTGTGCTCAGCGTCCCAAAAAACATAAAGCTAGCTATTGAAAATTATTTCTTCACTTTTACTACTACTTTTCACCTATGAAAACGCTTTAATTGGACTAAAGAGAGTAGGTATATTTTGGAGAGTATTTGCAATATCTATTCGTCCAAAGCGATTTTTTTCAGGAATCTGGGTTTGGGGATTTTGGGTTTTTGAGATTTCGGTATTTTGGGATTTTAGATTTTTGGGGATTTTGGGCATTCGGTGTTTCTGTTTTTGGGATTCTACCCCAACACGATCGAATATTTGCTTCACAGTTGTTTTCAAAAAAATATGTTTTAATACAACTTAAAGTACGTATACGACTTTATCAAACTCCCTTCGACTAACAAGCTTTAGCTTCTTATTTTGCATTAGAAATTCCTTCCAAAGTTTTTTTTTTTTGAGAAAAAAACTTTTCCATCAGTAAAAGAAGAAAAGTTTTATTATACTATATGTACCTATCTTATTTTGTGGTATAGTGTCAGAAACATTGAAATTAAAGAAAAAAAAAACTACTTACCTAAACTCTAAGCTATAATCGTTTTATTTTTCCTTAAATTTGCTACTTGTAAGAAAATAAAAAAAATCTCACTTCCTTTATCAAAAAGCAAAGAATTTGCATTCCGAATCGGAAATCGAAAAGTTAAAACGAGAAATTCAAACTTTCTCCTCGATTTACATACAAATTTCGCACGAAATCGCAGCCCGTCAATTTGCTTCCGCAGACTCCATCATCACACCATAGTTGGTAGGCAGGGCATCTGTATTTAGCCGCATGCCAACACAAACAACATCAGAGAGGGGATAAACATTGAAAACCTCGGCAAAACTTAAATCAAATAATTCAATGTGCAAAGAAAATGGAATGACGTGGAATGCATTGAAGCAAAAAGGGGGGAGCAGACATACTTATAGGGTATACAATACATATATGTATAATACGAATATGTAGGGGTGGAAGCGCAGAATGCAACTAGAAGAAATCGATGGCTTTTGCTTCTTTCTGCAACTGTAAACGTCATATGACCTTGGCGTCTATTTTTAGAAACGGATATAAGTGGAGATTGCAAAGTTCTCAATGGTTTTCTCCAAAAAATAGGTCAAACTCACACAAACATGTGCCACACAATGGCAACATAAATGCGTCTTCAATAAAAAGAACACCACAATCCTCACCCAAAAAAAAAAACAAAAAAAGTTTCGCAACAATAGCTCGTCAGAGTTTGGTGTGAATTCAATAATAAAACAAAAAATGAAAATCTATTAGAATTTGGTTGGATTGAATTGAGGTTAGTTTATGGGTTGAGGCCTTATGTTCGCAATGAAATGCAACAAAGTCCACACTCATGAGATGAAACTGAAGACTCCCAGTCTTCTTCTTCTTTGCTTCTTTGCACAATGAAACTATTCCGAAATTCAATGTGACAGGATATGCGTGATATTGGTGGAATTCCCTATATGCCCTGAAAGTTACAAGGACCTTGGAAATAACTTTATTATTTTGTGTGCAATTTTCTATGAGGGTATAAGACTTTCTACGGGTAAGCCAAGTTTGTTTCAAAGTTTTGTATTGCAAAAGAGGAACAATATTGAGTTATAATAGTTAATATGCTGTGGACAGAAGTGCACCCACAGCCACACAATGGTTGTTTTCTGCTTCCAAGAATTAATAAACATTTTTGGTAGTTGTAGGTATAAGTTTTTGCCGAAAGAGAAATCATTTCCAGAAGGAACAACTTTAGTGGAAGCCTTTAAAGTGAGTTATGATATATTGCATGTTCCATAAAAGCATGTCTTTTGAAGTTTAATTGCCAATTCTTTGTTAGGAACATATTGGTGTACCTTTGAATAATCAATTGTGGGACACAATAGGTACCTACATATATGGCTTATAAATTCATACTTTGATTTCTGAGTGAAAGCTCAAGCTGAGGCATTTTTCTCCTAAAACTGCATCAGCTAAAGCAACTACATCGTACATTAATAGATTCATCCTATTGGACCTTTAGTCCAGAGAATTATGTACCTTCATTTACTTCGGAAAAATTCCATTTGAAAATTTTTTTAACGAAATACCTACTGTTTGTTTTGACACAAGGAATACCCTGTCGGTTGACAGATCTTGTTCTTTGAAAAAAGTTATTATAGAACAATTTTACTTTACTTTAGATGGCGCTTACAATCCTGGACTACACAAGGAAAAAAATGGTACCACCTTAATACAAAAGATTTCCATATTGAGTTATTTTCATAAAAAATAGGAATGAATGAATAAGATATTTCCATAGAAAAAACTTCTTGGTCTTATGAAGAAAATCTTATTACAGTTTCAATATGATTTTCATATATTTTATCACTTGAGACCTTAACCAAAATTGTCGCTATAATCTCTATTTTCAGGTTCGTTCCCTGACATGATCCAATTTTTACTTGCGATATGGGTACCATATATCAAGTTATGCATTCGTACAAAAAAAAGGTGGGGATAACAATCAAACATGACATTACGATGATAGAGAATGAGAAAAAAGTGGGTCCGACAATTCTGTCTGTCTGTCTGTATATATCAGAGGCCACAGCCTAAACGGATGGGTTGATTTACTTCAAACTTGGTATGTGGCGTTTTTTGGAAAATTTCCCCCGACAGTTTTAAAATTATTTTTTTTGGACCGCAAATAACGGTACCTGTCATAACCGGTTTTAGAAAAACTCATGTTTCCATTTTTAAGATTTTGATTACAAAAATCATGGTTAGTTTTTTGGATAAGGTCTATCTTTAAATGGAAATAAAATCTCATACAATTGTTTATTAAATTGTGTAAATATAGGATCCACAAGGTAATTTATACATTTTTTAATTTATTATTAAGATTTCTAAAACATTTTTTAATAAGGTTTTCCTACTAAAATTAAGAAGATAATCTTCTTGGATAAAAATCATAATATGTAATTCTTTTATAAATCGTAGTTTTTCTTTTATTTTAAATATTTGATTTATCTCTGGGTACGGCCTCAACCAACATGACTCTCTAGCCAGCTCTGTCCGTGTCCCTAGCCAGCTGCCTTCAGTTAAGTTCGCAAATTATTTGCGTTGTGTGCGCCAGCTATTATGTGTTGTTTTCTGCTGCTGTGCACATCATAGATTTGAAGACTCTTCGGGCTGGTGCTTTGGTATTCATTTCCATACGCTTCGCGTGTCCCAGCCATTTCAGCCGCTGTATTTTCAACTTCTTGACCAAGTCAACGTCGTTGTACACTTACAGCGTACAGTCCGTTAAGCTAGTCAACAAAGCAAATTTTTATCCGAATCTTTTTATGCCCATGGTTCTGCGCCATTTAGGATTATTGGGATCTGGGATGATTAAGGTCCTGCAGGGAAAGCGTTTTCTTGGTTCTATGAGAAGGCTTTGCTATACTAAAATGCCGTCTGAGCAAGAAACAATTGGCTATAGAAATTCTCCGTTCAACCACTGTTATCATTATTTGTGTAAGAAAATACCTTATCATCATTTGCTCTAAACATTTTTGGGGTGAGTCAAATTTCTTAGAGGGTTATAAGAAAGCTTAAATTTAAAAAAATCCGTATCTTCACGCCCCTCTTTGCGACCGCCATTTTGAATGGAATTGATTTTTTGTTTTGCGTTTATTTCGTAAACGGTTAATTTTACGAAAAAAAACATAATCGATAGTATAGACCAAAATACACTTTTATTATTTCTCACCAAGTTAATATTTTTGAGTTTATCGATACTCTTAGCCAAAACTTAATGAACAAATTTCCTTTATTGGAGGGAAGAAGAGTGAGAACGATATTTCTTTGAACAACTTCGCCTAAAAACAAAAACTATCAACAAAAGAGTCTATTACGACGTAACTATATACATCGGTTAGACAGTAGAAGTAGACGTTACTGTCTGATGTCAATTTTGTCAATAATTTTTTGTTTTTTTCGTTGTTATTGCATAAATGACTAATAGAGCTATAATAAAATGCTGTAGAAGAAACAGCTGTAGCAAATTAAATTTCTTATAAGATAGCCCATTCCAGCAAATCTGCATTATTCATACTAATTGCACTCCATGATAATGATCTGCAACTAGTCTGTTAGCAAATAAAATAAAATAAATATAATAACTATTTCTGTTTCGTGACATTTGAATCAAAAAGTTTCAACTCCTTCGTGAGCCTTTAGCCTTTCGGTCTTTCTTTGCTAATTTTTATATAGTTGACGTGTCAAGTGTGTTAAAAAGGAATGAAATTTTGTTGACGCAAAAATTAAAAAAAAGCCAAAATAAGCATTCAAAAAGACGAAATAGCCGAAAAAAATTGTTTTTTTTTCAAACAAATGACAAGAAATGAAAATATAAGGGAAAACTATTAAAAAAATGCTTCTCTACTTCGGTAGAAGGGAATGGCGCCCAATTAAAAAAATTGACATAGCCAACTTCAATATTTTCTGCCATCTCACGGTTTGCATCACCTTTGATTACTCAATTTTCTTGATTCAAAGTCTTAGTTCCTATCTGCTACCAGACATAGATGAAGATAAAATTTAAAATGTTATTATTCCAGAAATTTTGATAACCAAAACTGTTTTTAAGCTTCATTTGTTGAAATTTTGCGATAGATTTAAGCCTATCAAAACACATAGATATATCAAACAATCAAAAAAAAAACTCTTAAATTCGCGTAATTGACAAAACAAAAGTACCTATGTAGCAATTTATATATTTTTTCTTTTTCTAAACAGATTTTTGAAAATCCTTATCATTTTTAAGAGTAAAGCTATTGCATGATAAATGAACAAAATCTATCAAAACATCAAGCATTTTATCTCAAACACATTAAATAACCACTATGGCAACTCTTCATTACTTACATTTACTGACCTTCGATTACATATTTCCAAATGTACATTCTTTATACAACTTCTTCTTCTTCTTCTTCAAAAAATAAATAAAAAAAAGTGAATCTTGGCAAATTCATTTAAAATCAACAACAACAAAAAATAGTTAAATTTTTTGTTGAAACTACATAATTTTAATGTAATTAATAGAGTTTTACAGAAAATACAAAAATTTAATTTGACATATTCAAACATCAGTGTTGAACTTAATTAATTTCATCATCATTTCCTTGTTTCAAAAAAAAAAAAATTATTATCCTTGATGTTTGCAGCCTCACTGGAAAAGAGAGAGAGAGTTATTTTTTTCTTTTACTTCTTGTAGGTAGGTACTAGCAGCAACAACGAAAAATAGTGCGAATGAATTGCTTAACTTTAGGTCTTGATAACCCTTATGTAGGTATAAACAAACAAAAAAAAAAAAAAAAATGTAAAAAAACTAACCTCCCTTCATTTTTTTGAGAATGTTCATTTTGCTTCCCTAAGAGTTGTTCACTATAATGTTGTAATGTTGTCTATTTTTTTTCTTACTGTTTTGGTTTATCCATTTTTGACTCTCTCTCCCAGTTCTGTGTAAAAGATAAAATTATAAGAAACAAAAAATAGAAGAGATTTTTTCAGCAGCACCAGCTCCATCATCAATACAACTTATGTACACACACTACGGGAGTACATCCAGAGCTCCACAAGAACCAGCAACAGCACCACACCATCTCCAGTACCAGAAGCACAAGCAGCAGCTACAAAATCAGAGAAAAAGCTTTTAAAATATCAAAAAAAAAAAAAACAACAACAATAACAACAACATTGCTACTATCTCTTCTCTTTGCCGATGAACCACACATTCACGATGAACTTTCGCCAAAAACCCGCAAAACCATCTGAAACTTTTCACAAAATATCTTTTGCTTTAGTACCGAGTACACCCACGAATTGTTTTGATGCTCAAAACACTGCGCTGCTGCTTCTCTTGTCGCTCGTCGCTCTTATTTGTGTGTGTGTCTCTGTATTTTTTAACCTCTTCTTATTTTTATTGTGTATCTCATATTGTTGATATATTTTTTATAAATAAAATTTTTTCTTTCACTTTTAGTTTAAACAAAAAATAAATTTATGAAAAAAAAAATTTAAATAAAATAAAGAAAAAAGAAAACACAACACATAGCTCTAACTGCCGCAATGCATTGCAAATAAACTTAATTCCTTTCTTAACCAAACACACAAAAAAAAGAAATTAAAAAAAAGTATCTAACCCATTTGTGTGTGGAAAACATAAACCTTCGATAAATTGATTTATATCTATTCTATATTGTGTCGGTTTTAAGCTTAACGTTATATTGAAAAAGAAAAAAAAAGAAAAGAAAAACCTTCCCTGGCCAAGGCTTAGAAAGATACCAAGCAAAAGAAGAACAAAAAAAAAAAAAAAAACCAAGAAGAAAAAAAGAAGCGAAATAAAACAAAAAGCTGATCCAAAACCGCATACACAATAGAACGGGTCACCTAGGCGTATACGCAACTTAATTTGTCTTCCTCATTCGGGTTGTTGCCAAATTGTTTCTTAAAGAATTTTTTTTCTTTCGGGTTAAATTTGTTCAGTTTTTTTTTGTTTTCTTAAAAAAAATTGAAAAAAGTGTTTTTATCTATTTTTCAAAAAAAAAAATGAGTGCATTGCAAAATTTGATGGTGAATTATTTTTTAATAAAAATAATTAGTTTATATTAAAAAAAAAAGAAAAGAAAAATTGCTACAAAAAGCAAAAGAAAATTGTAATTATCTCTATAAAATAAAATATCACAAAAAAAAAGATCCTTGCAGCTGTTACAATCCACCCATAGAGGAGGAGTATAAAAGGAGAAGAACTTTTCCAATTGATGCTCGGTTTAATACAAACATAAAGGACAATTTTCAGTCAGTAAGTACACACATCCTTTTATAATATTTATTTTCTTGTGTAAAATGTTAAGCAAACACAACTCAATTTTGTGGGAAAAGAAACAAAAAAAAAACTACTCATAAGGACGAAAACCAAGCAAACAAAATGGCTTAATATAGTTTGGATGTTTGAAACATAAATTGGTCATAATAAGCATCATTATCATTTTCCATATAACCCATTGCCCATCATCATTATCATGTATTTTGGTTTGGTATATAGTACCGACACTGCTGTTGCTGCAAATTTAATTTTTTACCAAAGTTCAGGAAGGACATATTATCCTTGTCATTATTTTTTGGTTAAAACAAAACCAGAGTTTTTTGTTTTATTTTTTTTTTATTATTATTTAATTATTTTTGTATGGGAAATTATAATAATCCATGTGAGGAAAGAAATCAAAAAGGACCAGAATGTAGATGAAAGAGAAGCAAAATCGGGTCAGCTTAATAAAAGAGCGCACAACGTTATACGGCAGGGAAGTATCAGGACAGAGTATAGGGGCCAGAGTGGGGGTGGTGGGGGTAGTGGTGGTGTCGTATATCCTGCCTTATACGGTGTGTGTTTTGAGGACTGCAGGCTGTTTTGGGTTGCAGAATTGGAGATTTATTTTTTTTTTAGACTTTATATTCTTATATTGGGTACGAACATAACATATATATAAATATTTTTTATTTATTTTTTTTTGCTATGAATAGAACGGATGTGGGGGATATTTAGCATGAAGATGCACAAAGGGACAACACACCAGGGAAGATCGGGTATAAACTCATATATCTAAAGAAGAGGCAGAAGGATTGTTTGTTTTTATACAACCGTATTTTCCTGTGAAAGGATAGAAAAAATCATGTTTCACCGTAGTTAGATTTTTTTTTGCTTTTTCCTTACTTGTTTTTTTTTTTTTTTTTTTGAAACATAAATAGGTATAGGTATTTAAATATTAATTTCATCTAAAGGTAAGCAACTTGACAAAGACGTGACACACATGAAAAAGTTTGCTTTGTTTTTTTTTCGTCCTGTTTAAAAAAAAAAGAAACATATCGTTATGTTGTTGTTGTTGTTGTGTGTGTTTGTGTGTTTTTTTTTGCCTCGTTATAAGGACTTGAATAATTTTTAAGGAATTGTTGCAAACAGTATTTAAGCCATAGGGCATGTTTTTTTTTTTTTTAAACAGTTGAGTAAAAAGTTATGTCAGTAAGGGGAGTTTGGAGTTGTTGTTTTTTTACTGACTTGGTTTAAAAGTTGACTAATAACACAATTTTTTTTGTAACATAATAATGTATGTAGATCTCTTTTGTATATGGGTATGTAATGAACGTCTTCCGGTAGGAAGTTAAAGAAACTTTGAACGAGCTCATGACACGTTTTGTTTTGTTTTTTTTTTTTTTTTTTTTTTTATGTGTGATGATTCTGGGGTACAATAATAAATTAGGTTTTCTTTCTATTTTAGGTATCTGGTTCATAGAAAACATAATGACTTTATTTATAAATTTGTGTTAATCGATTTTTAATGAAATTGTGCAAAATAACAATAATAATTTCAGTTTTCAGATATTTTTGGGATGACTTAAGGTTGATTTTATAAAGCAGAAAATATAGTAGATAAACACCATGCAGAAATAATTTAATTAAAATCTGAAAATTAATTATAAACTTCAAAGTATGAAATCTCAAACAAAAGCTAATTGAAAAAAGGAACCGAGTTTTTATTTTATTTTTGTATACTTTGTCTGAGTAAATATTTTATAGAAGAAATAAATTGAAAAAATCTTACACGAGTTTTTACTTCCTTTTTTGTGAAAAAAATCTCATTTCTCATTTTAATATTATAAAAAAATATTCTTTGAGGACACAGACCACGTTGCTCGCACTAAAAAAAAAGTTCTTTAATTTTATTTAACTTTTAGAACTGCTTTCTTAGGTTTGAATTTATCAAAAAAATATGGAAAATCTTTGATATTGTTGTTAACAGTCAAGTTTTAAGATTTAACATTCAAAGTAACCGGAATGTATAGAAAGTTTGATGGGGAGTTGTACGAAATCCACAAAAAAAATTACCATTGAATAAAATCTCCAAAAAAATATAATATCTCGAAGAGAAAATCTCCATGGAAAAAATCCCCCAAGAAACAATTTTGCGAAAAAGTGGGCTCGGCAATTCTGTCTCTATCTCGAGCTACAGCCTAAACAGCAGTTAAGTAATTTTCTTCAGACTTGATAGTTTAGGGTTTTGGGGGTTCAACAAAGTTAACGGTACCTGCCATATAACGAATATGGAAAATTGATGTTTTTTCTAAAACGGCTATAATGATTTTGATTGATTTTCTCGTAAACGACTCAACGGCAATCTTTATATTATTTCTAAAAATGTCCAAATAATTTTTTTTTGGTTAAAAAAAAAACTTTTCAATTTTGTTTTTTGCAAAATCTATTTTTCAAAAACGGGTTAGTGTTATTTTTTTTTTTGAAATTTCGGTTCATTAATTTCTATCAATATGTTTCGAGGATGATGATGCTAAAATGTTTATTTGGAAATGTTTTGTTGGATTAAGTTTGAAATTCAGTCATTTTGAAAAAAGAACTTCTTGAACTTTTCATTCAAAAACTTTCCAAAAATGTTACTTTTGTATGGGGAGTAGGTACTACAAATTTACATTCTTTTAATTGCTTCAATGAACAATGTTGCTGATTTTTAAAATAATGGAGGTGTCCAAAAACTAAAATACTTAATTTCTCTAAAGCTTTAGTAAAAATCAATGTTTTACACTTTTTTGTAAAAGAAAATTCACAGACGATTAAAACCTCAAATTTTTTTTTGACACGAATGCAATACTTGCCTTATAGAGCAAGTAAAAATTGGATTTGGGGGGTTGGAAATAACTCTAAAATATGTCACTTTTCGAGGGGGTATTTTGAGTCAAAATGAAAATCTGATTTTTTTTTTAGATTTTCTACCTTAAATACTTTTTCCTAATCCAATATTCGCAATTTTCTTCCCTGACACAGTATAATCACGAGAGCTGCATAAATACGACATAAATATACTAACTAACCAATCCCTTCAAAGCCCCCCCACTAAGCAAAGTAATTAAATTAAAAAAGCATGGCTTATGCCTCTTATGGCATTAAATCAACATAAGGTCACATTGTCATTTTGTGGTATAGTCACTAGCCTCAAAAAAAAAAAAAAAAAAAAAAGAATAACATAAACATAAAATCCACCCTCAGATTAATAAAATATATTCGCTTCTATTCAAAAGCCATTTATCGTTTCATTCAGCAATATTTCACACAATAACCAAACAGTCTTATCAACTCGGTTCACTAAAGTATGATTTTATTTAATAACTTCAAGCTCCGTTAAGTTTCTATAGACTTTGTTTGAATATACTTATTTGATATGTGTGTATGTTGAATGAAGTAGATATATTTCATTTCAGCAGCAGAGGCCTGTTTAATATCCAATGAGCTTTCGATAATCATAAAGAGTCATTTGATTTTACTGTTTCCTCTCCAACAGTTTTACGATGTGAGTTCCCTTCTCTCTGTTCACTACATAATATTTTGCTTCTATATGGAAAAAATATTACATCTATCTTACATGATGGCATAAAAGCTAAATCACTATTATTTATATTCATAAAATATTGTATGTGTCATTGTGGGTATATGTACGTCAGAGAACAGAACAACATAACCTCATTCATAAACCCAAACATTTTTTGCAGTAAAAATGCTAAAATGACAGGACAAAAAAAAAATAAAAAAAACACATTTTGCATGTTTTCCATTGGTCACCTCCCCTCAACATCATAATATCGTGTGTGCGGAAGAAAAAACTGATTTACATCGTTTTTGAACTTTCATGTGTGGGAGTAGGTACAGGGTGTTTCTTTACTCAAATGACTTAAACATTAAACAACTTACTAAACAATTTTGAGTTCCTATTATTGTTATTATTGTACTATTCGTACTAGAATGTCAGCTTATTAGACTTGACCATTCTTTATTCCGTCAATTTCATTGAATGTTTGAACAACAACAACAACTTAAAGGCGCTACCACTCTTGTTTGGCTGGAGATATAGCTATTTCGTGCTTTGCCACTTATGCACTCATCAGTCTCCTTTTTGTGTTCCAAACTGAGTATGTCGTTTGATTTCGTTAAGAAAGATAAAATTAAAAAAAAAAAACAGTTTTTGAAAATCGTAAGAGCCGTTTTTAAAAACAATAATTGTTTAGGTATATAAACAAATACTCAAGCCTTGTTTAAACAAAATTTATATACAATTTTTAAGAAACATACTTTCGAAAAATCGATTTTGAAATTAAAATTTTGAAACTTTTTTTAAAAAAACAATATTTTTTTTTTTCGAAAATTATGAAATAATTTAAAAACTACTAAGATGCAAAAATAGTCATAGATCAGTTAAGTCGCTTACGAGAAAATCATAAAAAAAGAACAAACATCCTGGGGAGGTACCGGGTACCGTTATTAACCGATGAATAAACTTTTTTTGTTATTTCAAAAGTAGGGTAGAAGAGGGATCATTTGCCAATGGATTGCATTTGCCAATCGATTTTTTCGGTACAAAAAATCGATTTAGGTTTCACATCTCCACTTGCAAACTTCCGAAAAAGTTTGACAGTTCTCCGCTATACAACAATCGAGTTAGACATGTTTTTTGTTTTTTTTTATATTTAGTTTTTATCAAAGAAAAAAGTCAACAATCATTTAAAAAAATAACTGCTTGTGGGGAGCCTCAGCCATTTTTACTTGGGGATGCTTTGCCTAGCAAAAACCACTTCATGGGGTTCCTTTGCCAGTGGTAAAACCACCCATGGGTAACTTTTGCCAATGTCAAAGTTTGACCTATAAAATTTTAAGACATTTTTTGTATTAAATTAAATGAACAAATTAGTTATTTTTACTTTTTCTTAGTGTTGAGAGTTCCTATTTATATTGGATTTGTCATTTAGGCACGTGGTAATACCTCCCTCACCCCATGGCAAACCATTTCCACCAGGGAGGCACTTTTTAATTTTATTATTTAAAATACAAAAATTAAAGGTATCAACTTGAAATATACTTTAAAATAAAGAAAATAAATCAAAGGAAAATGTTAAATATCAAGAAAGTTTAAACCCTAGAAATACCAAGCGTGAGGTCAAATATCCGAAATCCTGGCAAATGCTCCCCCTTCTACAAAATCGTTACAGAGTCGTTAAAAAAAATAAGTCTCCAGTCTAGAGAATTTGAAGAGAAATTGAGTTTTTTGCCAACAATTCTCAGGAAGATTACAAGAAGACTCTCTACTTTTTGAGAAAATTCTATTTATTCAACTAGCATAAACTGCAATTTTGGGCGTTTCAAAACCTTCATAATTTGAGAGAAAACCAGTACCAATCTAAAATCAATTATCCAACTAAGATTCTGCATGGGACAGTAAATTGTTTTTTTTTTCAGCTGACGGGAAGTGCACGGAAAACAATTTGAACACATTCCTTGAAAATTAAAATAATTACAAAGAAAAATCAAATATTATTTAATTATTAATGTTGTTGTCTTTGTTTTTAATTAATGGTAAGTTAAAAAAAAGTTTGAGCTGTGGGTTAATTTATAAAGTGTAAAAACAACAATAAAATGATCCAATTTTTTCATTTTTAGTTGTAGGTAATAAAACAAGGCGACGAGTAAATTATTTTTTTAAATTCGTATTTTCGGAATATTAATTATAACATATTGACTCTAGGTGCAGTAAAAAATGATATTTTATTACCATTTTAAGATCTAGATTTTGTTGCATTTTTTTTTTAAAGTTTGCACTTCTGTTTCCATACGATATTTTTATACCAGAGATGCCTAAACTGTTTTAAGATTCGCTATGGCTACGTTTGACTGATTTAAGTTTTCCCGAGGCACGTTTTACCAAATCACTATTGCTCGAAAAATCTTACTATTGTAGGGTAGGGCGGGGCCATTTGGGAAACTTTGTGCTTGACGCTTCATAACTTCGAATTTTTCATCATACATTAATGAAACCCAGATCACTTGATAGGATTTCATTTCGGCTTTTCAATGCAATTTGAAAATAGCTGAAGAATTATTTTGTCTCAAATGCAAAAAGTCAAGGTGGTCCAACTTGACCCACTAGCCGGGTAAGTTGGACCAGTGCGTGGGGTTAGTTGGTCCAAGGACTCTCTATCGAAGTTCTGAAATTTCAAAACATATTTTTAACAAAACATAAAAAACAACATGAGTAGAAAAAAGACAATACAGATTTAATTCGGTCATAAGAAAAAAGAAACAATTTATACTTTTTTTTACTTTTACCCCTTAAAAACAGAAACATGAGTTTACTTCTTCTTCCAAAGACAAAACCGAATTGAAAATAACTTGATACGTGGCGGTTAATGAGCACGCTTCGATTATTATCTATGGTCGTGTTCACTTATAGTGTCTGAATAATTCGCGTGCACCAATTTGCACCGTGTCCCAATCCCAACTATCCTTGCCCTACCCTATTTGAATATTCAATACGAAGGCGTTTGAAATGTTTTTTTCAATTGAAAGGTAGCAGTGAAATAAGCATATAGGATTTGGGATGGGGGTGTGGTTAGGTGTATGCAAAGTTTTTTTTCGCATTTAAAGAATTTTAGAAAACCTTAAAAATATTCAAAAATAAAAAAAGAGGAGCGAATGGCGATTGAAGTTCCCTCTCAATAAAACAAAAAATTGAAAATTGTTCGACATGGTGTGATTGAAATATTAATATTTCAAAATCCATCAAAAGGATTTTTAAATTAATTTAAGTCTTTAAAGAATACTAATAAGAATATTGATATATTTTGAACTATTTTTTTATTTATTTTCACTAAAAATTTGCAAAAAATATCCCCAAAATTCCCTGGTTTGGCTTAAAAAAATCAAAAAAAAAAAATCAATATGATTGACTTTGACCGCTCATAACAAAATACTACGCTAGACAAGTTTTTTGTTTTAAGTCTTAAAATAAAGCTATACAACTTTTGTGTATTTTTTCAATTTTCAGGTCAAAAAATAATTTTTCGTTCAATTATTTGGAAATTATGAAATATATGGTGAAATTTTTTTTCTGAAATAGTTTTTTTAATAACCAAAACCTCTTTCAATATTTTTACAAAATTCTGCCAAAAACTCTTATGTTTGGAAAAATTTAAAATATTTTTTTTAGTACTTTATGGAAAAGAAGTTCAAATTTCGAATAGTATCAAACATTTTCGGTCAAATGTAATGATCCCTTTGGAAGATACCTCATTCTAGGTCGATTTTCTCGATTTCTCCCATTTGTTTTATGCGCACTCCATTGCTGAGTGATAAAGCAACAAGAACGAGTAAATCTTGTTTTTGTATTGAAATTTTTAATTTTGTACAGGTTACTTTTATATCGTCAGTTTTGCCAGTTATTTACAAATTATGCCAAAACTAGGTAACACCCTGTTCTAGTTTTTATTTTATTTTTGGTTCTAGTTTTTATTTATATTGTTGGTTTCCGCGAGTTATCGCCTTCCATAAGGACGGTCGTAGTACCAATATGTAATTTTCCTTCATTTAATCGACCGTATAGAGTGTAACAATTTAACGACTTTAGTGTGTTTTTTTTCTCGAATTTTATGACGCAAAAGTGTCGATTAATCCAAAGCCATTATATAGGTAAATTGCAACAATATAACACCACGTTCAATTCCACATGAATAGAGAAGACCTCCAAGCTCTAACTATATGTATGTGAACGAAACGAACCCTTATATATTTTGACATAACTCAAAGGTGGTTAAGCTTTAATAACAAAAGTAACACATTGTGTAAGAAATAGTGGAAAATAGGGATTGGAAAGGAAGTCAATATTTGGCGAAAGGACATTTTCCCCCTTTTTTTTATATTCCTCACTCTTTTTTGTAGGGTTGACAAATCAATTCCATACGTCAATACTTAAGTTTCCCGTATCACTTTTCTACCCAAGCATATACTACACATATACATGTATAAATGCTAAAGTATTGTTGTAAGTGCTTAGTAGAATAATGAAAAAAAAAAAAAAACAAATTAGATTAAATGAAGAAAATGCGATAAAGAAATGAGGACAAAGCCAAATTGACGCTAAGGTAGGGCTGAGAAGTGAGTATCCCTCACAATAAATGCACAAAATATCTCAAGGGTATTACAACCAGCAGCAGCACCCACCCAACGAATGAGTGAATGAGCTTCTACAAAAAGGAGATCATCTTTTATATTAACTTTTTTGTGTCTTCCTTCAACATCGTTTTGTGGAACGATAATGTTCGTGTTAAATTAAGGATTCACAAGTAATTTGATTAAAGAACCTCTACATGGGCTTTTACCAGAAGAACAAAAAAAGAAAAACTATTTATTTTTCCTGAAATTCAACAAATATATTATATCTTTTGTAATGAAGAAGAAGAAGAAGAAGATGCATGGTAGTATGTATGTATATTGTGACTGTGAGGGTGTGTTTTTATTTTCCAGAAGGATGTGTTTCCTTTCGCGGAATATTCTAAATGGATTTCTCCTCAAGAATTTTAATATTAATAAAGTTTCGTAGAAATTTTGGAGGCATAAAGTCTACTTAGAATCGTTTGAGGAGTCACTCTTGAATAATTATTATTATATTAACAAACAAAAATGAAATCCGTTTTGCCTGAGTTAGTAGGTAGTCTTGATGGAACCGACATTATATTTATATATTAATAACTTTTATTTAAAATTTACAAAAGTTAAAGTAAACAAAAAACTTTTTTTTCGAGCTGATAAAATGTATAAGTTTAAGAAGTTTTGTAAATTAGATTTTCGTTCTCTGTTTTTTGAGAAAGTATATTTTTGTAGGCATTTTCTGGAAGCTAAAACTTGAGTTTGTTTGTTTTTATTTTTGCATTTTTTTAAGGTTATTTAAAATAAATGAATAGAAGTAAAGTTCGAAAGAATTTTTGAGTAAAGTTGAAAAGTTTTTGTAACAATTCGATCGCTTTAAAATGTTCATTTCTTTTTTTTGCTGTAAAAGAAAGAGCAACGATGTGAATGTTGATACTTTGAATTTACAATTGTTTTTTATTTTTGTAATAATTCTTTAGGTATTCTCTGGGATTTATGTGTATAATCTGTTGTGGAAATTGGTCTGAACCAACAAGCTTCTCCACTTTGAGCTTCTCTATTCCCAGTTACGCTCTCAAAATTGATTGTGGTCCCCTCCCCTCCCCGCATCTATTTGCGTGCACCACTTAAACTTTGGTTACCTAATGCGCGTCTTCCTCAATCTTTCGGAAACCTACCAGCCATACCAAGTAAAGATAAGCAGTGGTAATTCCCAACTTGCCATCAGTTGTGCTGCCTCTGATGTGCTGATTTTTTAAAGATAGTTAAAGTAAAACCTCTTGTTTGATGAAGTGTGCCAGGTAACCATGCCACCAAAGACAGTTCTGTAAGCTAGGATTAGAACTGGTGAGAGAGTAGACTGCAAGACTATATGCAAGAAAGAAGAGAGGAACACTGGCTTCTAAGAAGAATGAAGAAGGAGGGCGATGAGAAAGCGGTTGAATCTATTGAAGAATGCTACGACGCAGTTTGGATGCGTGACTTTTCCATTGGCTTAGAACATACTCAAACCTTAGGGTGGCATTTTATACAAAAATTAAGTTAATTAAGAATTTCTGCGATAAATATTAGTGATATCCCAAAGCTTTCTTTGGCATTAGCTTCTTTATTTCTTTCTTGAATTTGGCAAAATATGCAGTTGAACTACCAGTTTGTTGCTTGATGTAGATTTTGAAAGTCGGGTTTTTCAATGCTATAATGTCTCAAACTAAATTGACAGAAATTTGGTTTCGAAAACTAAAGAAAAAGAAAACCGGAAAGGTCCTGGAAAAAACGACGAAACTCATTTAATGTTTTCATTGTTTTCACATCATGGATTTATCAACAATATCAAACCATCCAACCATTTGTTAACTTTATCAAAATTAAAAAAAAAATGTAGGTTAAACAAAATGTTCTGGTGTCAATTTCATTTTGGTTGAAAGCATTTTTCAATAAAAAATCTCAAAATAAAATACAAAAAGGATGAGTGTGCAATCTGTTTACATATTCAATTTTATTTATATACATATACACTGATTTTCAATATTAAATCTGATTTTTATATCAAGGATTGAATTAAAAGGGGGTTGTTTTTTTTCTACTTATTCTTTTTATTTTTTCAAGCAGTAGACCTACCTATATACTCGTATATTTCAGTCGCCATTCATTCAGATCCCATTGATCTGAATTAAAATAATTGAATTCGAAATTATTTTTAAATTAATTAATGCAGTATGCTTGGAAGATTTAATGATTAAGGGGTATATATTTTTGCAATTTTTTTCCGGGATTAACCTACAATATTTAAGTATCTTATTTATCTATGGGAGGTGATTTTGGCTATTTTGTTTTACATATCTATCAAAGATTCGAGTATTTTTTTTTTTTTTAATTTGCAACAAAAAAATAGTCCCCGACTAACTCGCAATTACTTCAGAGGGCACTCTTAAAATTATTCAGAATTTTTAGGTTTCAATATCACATACATACAGAGTGTAGGAAGTTTCCATAAAAACACTGCAATATTCCATCACATACCCATATAATTTCAGCTTTTTAAAGAAACATTTATGAAACTTGATAAAAATGTTACATTTAACATAGAATCACGAAGTATATAGAGTCCATAAAAATATTTTTAGTGAAAGGGTGTTTTTTTTCAAGAGGAATAAAATATGGGATAAGTAACGACAAAAACTATAGTAAAAATGTTACCCTGATAAAAATTGGTGAAAATATTATATCTACCATTAACCAAAAATCTAAAGAGTAGGTGCATAGAAATATTTTATGTGAAAGGATGTTTTTTTTAAGAGAAATGCAAATCTGTGTTTTGTCCCAGGTAACCAATAATTTAAATGCTGCCTTCACAAAAATCAATATAAACATTTCCTTTGTCATGGTTACTAAGAACCAAATGAGTCCATCACATTGTTTTTAATGAAACGAAATTTGGAAGAAATGTTACATTTGGCCTAGGAACCAAGAATCTTAAGAGTCCATAAAATTATTTTAGATGAAAGGATGTTTTTTTTCGAGGTGGAACAAGAGACACGTGCCCAATAACTTAGACACTACAAAATAAATAAGACTTCCTTTGGAGTAACTAAAAGTTCAAGCATGTTTTACTATTGGAGGGTTAGGTCCATCTATCCTTGCTTAGGCAGAAGTGGTTTTTCAAAAATATGACTTAAAATGAAAATAAAATTATTAATAACAACGGCAACACTTACAATCAAGAAATAAACCATTTTTGAAACCTAAAAATCTGGAATTTTATGATTTTATATTTCTAAGTTTTTGAGAAAATTTTTACCAAAACTAATATAGGGCAGGTACCTACCGTTAATTTTGGTCCAAAACAAAGTATGTAATTCCAAAATCGCCTCTGTACAGTCTTAAGAAAACGTACAGACAGACAGAGAGAATTGTGGGATCCACTTTTTTCACATTCTCTCTATCATCGTAATGTTATTTTTGATTGGAATTTCAACTTTTTTTTCTGTACACGAAACCAATGGGGTGAGTGGGCTAAAATGCCCCCCTGAGGAAAATGTCCCATGTCTCGAGAATAAAATGACATTTCACTTTAAATTTTCTTTTCTTTTCAAAGTTTAATCAATAACGCGTACAGTTTTTAGATTTACAAGTTCAAAATATTTTATAAAAGTATTTTAAATTATAAATTTTCAAAACGTCTTCAAATGTATACTGGCATGGAAAGTGTCTTTTTGTTCAGCAACCTGGTAAGCAAGTTTCCAAATTCCGATGCACGAGTTCCATTTTTCATTTGCTTGGAAAGGGTGGCCCTAAATCTCTCCAAACTCATCTGTAAGCCATTTAAATTTTATTTTTTGTTGGGTAGGGTGTTTTCTGAAACTCATTTTGCCCGTTTAATTTCAGTTCTAATTTCAGTAAAAAAAATGAATTACTTAATTTTTACATGAATTTACTTTTCTAAAATGCAATTTTTTTGTTGAATTTTTTTTTTCAATATATTTTTTAACAAAAATGAATTAGGTCTAGTTTTAGAGATGTGTAGGTAGACACAGTTTGACCTGTCAAATTTCAAATAATAGCTATAACATTTCGTATTTGCCGGTGATGCCAAATAAACTTAAAACCTTTTTATTTTGTGCGATTCCATGATTTTACCTAGGTGGGCAATTTTAGCCCACGTTCCCCTACTTATTACAAAATAAAATTTTTATGTGTAGGTGTATGAATATACTATTTTAACTGCAGAAAAAAAACCATACATTTCATGGTTTTGAGGTTGAAACATCCTTTTTAAGCAGAAATGAACATGACCCATTATTTATTTGATGTAAAGCAGTTCCTTATAACTCTTTCCTCTTTCCTTTGAGTGTATACAAGGACAAAATACTTTAAATAATTTCTGTTAAAAAAACATCACTTTGCTGCATGCTACCTTTGACATCCATTAAAGCAATTTGTGAAATTTATTTTACTTAGTATTTAGTTTTTTTTTTTGTTTTTTTGAAATAAGTCTAAATCTATGAAGGGCTTCCCTTCATGGATCAAGATTTATTTCAAAACAAACTATAACAAGTGGAGGCGGTACCCTACCCTTAAGCAGCTTGACCTTTGACAAATCTAGTTACTTACCACAAAACACTCATTAAATTCGCAGAAAATACCTTTACAAAACTAAAACTCAGTTAAGTTAAGTTTGTTTTTGAAAAACAAAAATAGCATTAAAAAAAAAAACAATTGAACAAAGAAAGCTTCTTCTTTATAAAAATACTCTAAGGAAATTCTTATTTCAAATTTCTAAAGTCATAATTAGCAAAAAAAAAATAAAAATAAACAATTTATCACTTCAGTGCTCTAAATAAGATTTTATGATAAAAAAAAACTTAATTACAAATTATAACGTGTGCAAGAAAATTTTTTTGTTGTGATTTCCACACACATGTTAATTTGAAGCAAAGAAATTAAAACTCGGTCGCATAGATGTTTTTATTTCTGTCACTTTCATGACGGAACTCCTTCTCTGTTTCTAAAAACAAAAAACAGAAAAATGCAAAATACAAGTCTATAAATCTATTTAATATTCTTAAACCATACAAATAAAAATCGTTGCAAGCGAATAAATAATGTTTAGTTTTAAAACGATGTTATAGAAGTATAGAGAATCTTGTGTACAAGTTATTTCTGCATTCATTGCCAGACCCGGATTGACAGATAAGAAAACTTGGAACCTTTGCTTAAAATTTTATCACAGTTTTTGTATTTTTAAATAATCATGGCTGTTATAGAATTCGCAATACTTTGCTACCGACGAGTCAACGTGACTCGCAGGGTTCGCATTCGCATTTACAGCAATTATGGAATTATTCCTCCATATATTTGACAGCATTCCGAACGCACCTTAAACCTTTTTAATACAGCTGTTTATCTTCAGTTCCTCCTTATGTTAGAGAAAAAAACTCCCAAGATACTAAAAGTTTTCTACATTCTCTACCAGTTGTCTGGAAATATTGACTTGAACGGATGAGTTACTTCCGAGGCTGATATAATTTTTGGTTTTTGCCTTGTTTATTTTCAGCCCCATGATTACTGCTTCTCCCTCCACTATTGTTGTCATTTGATAGAGATGGATCTCATAATCCTAAGTTGCTTTCATTTTGGTAATTAGCTTAGCTGAAATGTTCCTCCTACGTAAGGCAAGCCAAATAAATTCTTTGCTGACACTGTCGAACGCTGTTTCAAAACCAATGAACAGCAGGTAAGGTGGTGATCGATATTCGACGGGTACTACTCAGTAATGATCTGCAAGGTGCTAATGTGGTCAACATAGGTGGTCTTTTATTCGCTCTTAAACAATTTTTGCTGCTATCTTGGAAACCGTAGGCAGGACGCAAATCTCTCTCCGTCAATCTCCATCAAAACTCATTTCTTCGGGAGCTTGACGATGACGATTGTTTTCTTTTTCTACTCTTGGGTGAAGCACACAGGATTCTTAGCTGACTATATGAGTTGATGCCTGTGAGCTCCTTACAGGATCTATAAACAGTTCTGCTGTTGCACCGATTTGCGACCTCTTCTGCTTTTTCAGCTTTTGCATTGATGTTTATGCTTATCGCACTCTGCTGCTTCTCATCTTCTTGCGGTATGTAGACTCTAGCTCGTTTTTCTGCTCGAGTAACTGCCAGGTTTTTTTGTATACCCAAGCACTGTTTTTCCGTTCTTCCTTATTAACCCAACGGTTATGAAAACATAGCACACCATTGGATTTCGATAGTGCAAGGTTCAGTGCTGTTATTATTCCCAGTCTTTGGGAAAGATGGTCCCCTATAGTTGTTGGCGTACTGAAGGATTAAACTTGGACATTGTGATCTCCGAACTGTAGCTGTACGTAATTTGACGGTAGCTATCATCTTCTATTCCTGACGTCCAGCAGACTACTTCTAAAATGTCAGCTGATAGCAAAGTGGTTAAGGCTGCTTGCCTTTCTGAGAATACCCAGCTGGTTTTGTGGAACGTCATGTCAATCATTGTCTAGTTTGAAAGCTTGCTTCAGTATTCTATCTATATCCTAAAAGTTCCAATAGAATCAAACTATTGAGTGCAGTTTTGGTAAATAGCAGCCAAACACCTGATTCTCCGACACCTCCACGTTCTTTTCCGGAGTTGAATAGTACAGTGTTATGGATTGGGGATTTATATAAACCAAAACCCAACCATCGTACTTGACTAAACCTAAGATGTCCGCAGTTCATATCGCATGAACTAACGTGACAGTTGGAGAATGTGTCTTTTCGGGGCTCTGCAATAGTATCCAGTATCCTGTGTTTACGGTAACGAAAGACAAACGAAGAAAAAATAATTTTTGAACTAAAAACATGTTTAATTGCTTTTAAAAAATAAGGCAACTTTGACAGCCTATATAACCTTCAACATGTTCGACCCATCTTAGTATTATTTTTCTGTTTTTAAAATAATTATTTAACTATCCAGTAAACTTATGCATACATTTTGCATTTTTAGCACATATGCGAAATAATGCATTTCTGAATTTTTTATTGAAAATAAAAATACAAAAATTAAATAACAGCATTTCTTCCAAAAAATGCCAAATTCTCAGATCTTATCAATCTATAACGGAAATTGTCTATCAAATCGATAAAACACTTTAAGCATTTCGAGTTGCTTATATAAGTCCGCCACTGCGCTGCAGGCAGTCAAGTATTCAACTTGCTTCTTTGCAATATCTATTCATGTGTCATGTGCTTGTCACCTTATTATCTCACAAGTGGGTCATTAATAAAATTGTCCACAAATGCCAGGAGGCAGTATAATATAGAAGAAAATGCATTTTGATGCAAACTAGAATATAGAAGAGCAGGCTGTTGCTTTGGCTGAATAAATTTTCCGATATTTACTCTGTGAAAAATAATTACGAAGCATGACTGAAAGTTTTTGGCAGACGAATGAACTGAAGCAGTTAAATGGAATGCCAAGTTTTTTTCTTCATTATTTTGCTTTTGAAATGTGAGTGACACACCATAAAAGTAACACCTTGGAAAGGAATTTGTTTTATTGATTAAATTTATGATTTTTTTTTTTTTTTTTTATAACGTCCCTTAAGGAAAAGTTAAGTAATCGTAAAATCTTGGATACTTGAATTCAATTTTTAGTCCTAGAAACCGAATCATGTGTAAATGCTTTTTAATTTGGGTAAGTATCTCAGCAATTTATTGCTCTGATGAGATGTTTTTCTTCCATAAAGTGCCTGTAGAAGATTTCATTCTTTATAAATCATGAATCATAAATAAGTAGAAGCGAATTCCTAATGGTTGACTCCAAGTCATTGTAAAAACAATAAAAATAACGGACCTAAAAGGCTATACTGAAGGACTCCAAAATTGACGATGAACTGATTTAAGTACTTAGTACCTTTGTGCCATAAATTAATCTATATACAGCATCAGTTTTTTAAGAGTGATGGAAAGGTCTTCATTAAATCTTTGTTTGCTAAATTTTGTAAATAGTGTCATATAAGATGACACAACTTGTCGAATGATTTACTAGAGTAAAAGTCAGTAAACCATCACACTTTTTTTAAGACTTTTTATCCACTCAATAGTTTTGATGATAGTGTTATACTTTTCCCTCGAGGCTGAGGTAAGATCATCAGTTTAAAGGGATTTGTCTAGTTTTATTGTGCTTTCACTCGGCTATAGAAGAAATGAGATATGATGTCCCAAATAGGCAGAACTCGGAAGGAGCTGGTAGGCCTATAATCTCAGAGTGAGGAAAGACAACTCAGTTATTAGTAGGCCCACAATCACACTGTGAGTATGATGTTGATGATCTCAGAAAGAGCTGATGGTCAGTAGGTCGATAATCTCAGAATGAGAAGGAAGAATTTGGAAGGAACAGGTGATCAGTAGGCCCACAATCTCAGATTGAGCAAGCACAACTGGAAAGGTATTGGCCCATTTTCATATTTTACCCCAAATCGGGGGCCTACAAACAGGATGAAGAACTTAGCAGTAGCTCTAAGAGTAAGCACTGAGCAGTAAGATTTCGGATGAAGCTAGTGATTCACAACAATTCAACCTGCATAGTTCGAAAGGAGCAACAAAATACAACTTTTAATTCCAAAAGAAGATATTGATCGTAGTCCCATAACCTTAGAGTGAGCAGAAGGAGCTAGTGAAAGTGAGAACTTGGAACCGGAAGGAGCTGGTGATCGGTAGGTTTACAATCTCAGAGCAAGCAGGGACAATTTGGAAGAAACTGGTGATCGGTGATCACACAATCTTACAGCGAGAACTCCGAGAATATCAAATGGAGTGGGGACAACTCTGAAGGATCTGATGATCGGTACGCCCATAATTTCAAAGTGAACAGAGAGAACTTGGAAGGACGTAATGATATGTAGGCTCACAATCTAAGGGTCAGCAGGAAAAAACTTCGCAGGCATAGTTTTTCAAAAGATCGTTCAACTTTTTGCTTTTTTGGTTGTTAATGAGACTTAAGCAAGGTATATTATATGCTGTCAACGGCAAGAGAGACCCAACTAAATAGATTGGGTCAAAACTTGACCATTGGCAGTTATAGCTTCGAAGTAGTTAAGTACTTCGTTTACCGGGAATCAACTATAAGACTTTAATAAAATCCCAGTCCTGCTGTATAAAGCAGAGGCATGGATACTGTCAGCTGGATCACTTTAAGATAAAGATTCTTCGACCGATATATTAGGTCCTGTGTTCATAAATGGAGAAGAATATACAAAGGCAAACTCTACGGGCTTGACAGTGATATCAACTTTGTCAAAAAGCTAAAAATACAGCGATTGAGATGCGTAGCTTGTGGCAATTAGCTAAACAGTTTGCTGGTTGGAGAGGTTTTTTTGCTTGAGGCTAAGATCTACCCTGAATTGTAATCCTTGGCTTAGTTAATTTAGTAAGACCACAGCATTAGCATTTGTTTTGCTGGAACACTATCGCATTTCTATCCCAGGAACTACTTCGCCAGGAAAGCGCATCAATTTATAATAGAGATATCTTTTGTAGTCGCACAACACGAATGCTTTACCTATTTTATTCCATATTAACTTTCTTAGTGTGTTCAAATACCTTTTTTAACAGTTGGGACGTTTCAATTAAATTTTGCAAGTCCTTGCGACTCCGACTCCATCACTTAATTTTCCTATAAATTCCACTTGTATACATTATTATTTTGTTGAAGTAAATCAATTTGACTTCAAATTCAGGATATCTTTTATTGGGGTTGCACGAACGTAGTTTATTTCTGATTTATAATGCCAAATAGCATAAAGTAAAAAAAGTATACATATACTGTGTCACGTCCATAAAATTTATTACCTCTTCGAAAATATTTTCTTGTTTCCTTTTTTGGCAACAAATTTAAGAAGGTAAAAAGACAAAAAATATTAAACAAAATTGCAATCACAGGAAAGCATTTCAAATGACAGGAAGTCTATTCGTGTCGTTTTCAGATCTCAAAAATGTTGAAAGCAAAGCCTTGTTACAATTATTATAAATACATTATGTACTCGTATGTGTAGTTTTGCAAGTAAATATTATGTAGGTACATTTCTGTGTAATATAATTTTCTAAAGATACACAAACTTTTTTTTTCTTTTCATTGAATTCAATGTAATCTTTCTTAAATGCGGGTGAACATATAAGTATTAGATGCGATTATAGAAGACCTTTAGGTGATGAGATTGCAATTTTCTAGGCTTCAGTTGGGTTTCTTAAACGTCAATCCTTCTAAACTGATTTCTTTGAAAGTCCTCTTGCGTTTTAATCCTCTTCCGTTGCTGTTGAATGAATTTATAAGAAGCAAGAAAGCTACTCTTTGACAGATTGCATTCTTTTTTTAATAAATACTGCGTCTCTTCTAGTACAATAATATTGCACAAAAAGTTGATTCCCACTAGAAGTGAAATGAAATGAATGATTGGGTCGAATGTGCTTGCTCTTATAATTCAATTTTTTTAGATATGGATGCATTTTACATAAAAAAATGTAAATATTAGTTTTGTTGGTCAACCGAAAATTTATAGACTGTGATGATCAATCAACCATTCTGCATTGGTTCTATTATACAGAATCGTATCCATTTATCAGACTAAGAGAACTATAATACACAATGGGTTAATGTTACTACGTTCCAAAAACTGCAAGATGTTTCCTTACCTTTGGCGATGTGTTTGGAACACATATCGTCTTCGTCTGGACTTTTTCAGGATACTGGATGAATTCGGTGGCATTAGCATCAATTTGGTTGAGAATTCCTTGAGGTCATTTTTCAGCCACCTTCTCATCTACTCTGAGTGCCTTGATTGGAAAACTTCTTCATCGGGGGAGGTAATTAGTAGCGATAAAGATAAACTACTAAACTTCGACCTGTCAACCATGAAAAGCTCTTCTACAGATACATACATATGTTTCGCGATCGAATATACAGCTTAAAGTTTCTCTTTCATGTTCAATGTTGTTTTTCTTTAAAATCAGAGTGTGAATTATAACAACTTTAAGATGATGATATTACTGATTCTGAGATGCTTATGCAACACCTACTTTTAAAGCCTATTCATATAAAGATAGACTTTTCACTTTTCACTTTTCACTTTGCATCTTTGCATCTTTGCATCTTTGCAAATAAATAATTTCCTGCAAAGTAAAAGTTCGTAGCATTTCACAAAAATTGCAAAGTGTAAAGACTTTTCACTTTTCAAATTTTCAAACTATTTTTGATAAGTGAAAAGTAAAAGCGTTTTACCAATTTAAAATAGAACTTTGCATTTGAACTAGTATTTTGCAAAGTAGGAAAGTAAATCTTTGAGCCACCATTACAAAATCCTGAAAAACGTAGAGTATTCGACTATATCACTAGAGGTTTTGGGGTTCAAATCCTATCGACACCAACTTTTTTTGTTGTTGTTGATCAAAATAACGACAACAGAAAATGGTGTAGGTAGTCTTCTACTGCAACTACTATCATTATCAATGCAACTGCATTAACTAAAGTTTTTTTATAGTTGATCTTCTAGTATTTAGTAGTGAGTTAAAGGCTTTTACTAGAGCCATGTAAACAATTAATTGTAATTTGTGGCCTGCAGTGCTGTTCACGGAGAGATCTAAATGCAAATCGGAAGTTCGTTGTTGTCTTGTACGAAAACACGGTATCTTGCCACTTAGTATTTCTCAAGAACTATAGATTAGATCTGAGCGGTACCTACTTAACCAAACTTTTCTATCGTCACTACGATTTATTTCAAACAAATCTTCTTCATTTATTATTATGATTTTTTCGACAACTTTTCTTAACAAACTGTTATTTGCAACCAAAAATTTCTCTTTGCATATTATTGAAAAGCTTTTCAATAATTAGCGAAGTTTATGTGTTTGGTGAAAAAAAAAGGAAAAATAGTTTGCAAACTAAAAAAACTTTTTCACTTTGCAGAAAAGAACTTTTCACTTTGCAAATTTGTGTCTTGGAAAACGTATTTGGCGAAGAGGAAAATTTTTCAACTTTTTATTTCAATAAATATCCTCTTTGCAAATTGGCTTTTGGTGAAAAGAAATTTGCAAAGTAAAAGAGAAAAAGTTGCAAAGTGAAAAGTGTTTGGTGAAATAGGCTTTACAAAAATGTTTGTGATTTTTTTTGATTGATATATCGGCAAAAGAGAGTGAAATACCTCATGGGAAGTGATTAAATAAGAACTTACTGCAGCGGAAAAAAGCTACAAATACTGCGGAAAAAAAATAAATTCACAGAGAAAAGAGTAGAAAGTTGTGAAAAGTCAGAAAAGTGTGAAAAAATGGGAAAATTTACGAACTACAGCGGAAAACAGCGCAGAACACAATGGAAAATAGCGCGGAATACTGGTGAAAGATTGCGATATACCAGAGAGAATACCAAGAGAGGTGTGAGAAGTCGCAGAAAAAGGCTGAAAATTCGCGGAGATATACGTTTTATATATTAATGAAACATTTTTTTGACTATGAATTATTTTTGTTAAATTAATTACAGATTAAATGCTTCAATATTTATCAGAAGACTATCCTATTAAAGCTAGTTCTAAAGTAGTTATTCCTTCGTGCCAAGTAGGTACAAATCCTATATTTTTTTCACAAAAAAAAAAAAACCTTTTATACACTGATAAAGAAAATATATATTTTTAATGGCATCAATTTTGTGAAATGGTTATGAACGACAATCACGCGTTTCTAAGCAATTTATTTTTGTAACGAAAAAAAAATAAATATAAATCCTTTTTCGTCTGGAAGATACTGATAAGATTTTCAAAAGGTTTTATTGCGCAGCTAAGAAGTTATTTTGGTATAGAGTGAAAATTAATTTCACAAAGAGGATGGGCGAACATAGCTACTTGCAGGTTACAAATGATTTTAGATGAAATTATTTGATTTCATTCTCGCTGATTCCTTAAATTATTGGCTTAAAACTTTTTTTAATGGAAGAAAACATTTTTAGGGATGGGCATTATTTTATACAAACAACTCAAGTTAAATTAATTAAAGAATAATAACAATCAATGGTATAAAAGATGTATAATATGAGAGAATAGTGTTCGCATGAGAAAGTTGAGTTGTTTCAAAAAAAGACACAACCCGACCCAAAAAAAAAAAACACTAGACCATCGAAAACATTTGAGTTATTTCGGAAAATAAATGATAAAATTGTTGAAAAGTGCCAAAACGTGTACCATAACATTAAGTATCGTACATACATAGACTGCTAGAGTTAAATACGAACTACAACAAACTTGGGAAGTTGCGAAAAATGTGTGTAAAAGGTCAGGTCGAAAAAAAAAATGGAAAAGTCGTTGAAAAAGTGTTGATTACCTCAACAAAAATGTATTAGATCGCTGATAAATGTGCAGAATACCACGAAAAAAAGCGTTGAAGGCGCATTGTTTCAAAGTTCTTTCACCGGTATTTCATGCATTTTACCGTGGTAGCCCGTAAAATCTCGCATTTTTTCCTACGACCTTACATGGTTTTTCTACAACTTTTTACGGTCTTCTTCGTAACTATCTTCACTTTTCTCCAAGGTGAACGGCACAATTTTTTGTTGGTATCATATAAAAAAAAAATATTGCAATATGTTATTGCGACAATGCGACAGTCCTCCAGAAAGAACTTTGAGACGAATCGATCGAACGAAATATGAAGGTTGCGATTGGTAATTACCAACTCAACGGGAAGAAATATATTTTTGGATGCAATTTTTCAACGAAAGGCAGTATACAACAAAACTTTTAAGATTTCTTGGTGTTAATGAGAGCTTTACGATATTCCGCATAAAGTCAAAATTCCATCATTTGAGCTAACAGAAGAAAAACGTAATTCTTAAAAAGCTGATAAACTCCATAAAATTTCAATTTATTGCTGTTATTTACCGAAAACGGACATGAAACTTAATATTAAATGAAGATGCAAACACAGAAATAATTTGAGCGATTCAAATGCTTAATAAGTTTTGCTTCCTTGCAGTTATTAAAGACGGATTTACGCTGCACCACTATTTTATTACTGCTGTTTTTGGAAAACATATCAGTAAAAATCAACGCAAATATCAAATTTTAAATATGTTCTTTTCTGGAAATTAAACAACAAAAATATTTATTTGAAATTCACATTACCATTTTTGTTGTTGTTAAAAATTATCACGATTTACTTGAATCATCATATGCCCTATGCTATTATCTTGACCGCAGCTGAACCTATATTTTGCATTGTCTTTAAGTACCTAAAAACGTTTGTTCTTTTTAATATCTATTCAATTTTATCTAAATTATATTTATATGTATTATGTTTGTTTGAAATCAAGAGTTTTTAAGTAAAATTACCTCCCACACGACTTCAATCTTTTTGTCAATCTCTACGCGTATACCTATAATAAATTTTTAATAACAGATATCAATCAAAAATCTATTTAAAATCTTTATCAATTGGCACTTACAAAAAATAAAAAAAAAAAAAAAAAAATTTTTCTGCTTATTTCCAAAATTATCTGCTATACGTCCTTTAATCTTCCATCACTTTTCCTTCATTTATAAAACATTTTTTTGACAAAAAGTTTTTAATCATCTTTCAAGTGCGCCACACGAGGGAACGAATTTCTCTCTATAGACACTTGAAATCTATTCTCAAGTATTCTTAACATATAAATCAAATTTATTTCACCCTCGATGCTTTTGTGAAACCGAAAATACATCAATCTATCGACGAAAGCCATAAATTATTTATTTTATTTTATGCTGACACACCTGAATGATAAGATGTTATATAAAATGTATGTTTACCTCTGTGAAAACCTGTATAACAATGGATAAATCAGCACCAGATGTCTCCCTCCTATTGGTATACATCATATACACGGTTTTGAAAAGAAAAACAAATTTGTATAAAAAGAAGAAAACAGACCAATTTTGAAAAGCTAAAATTGTCAATCGAACATCTTGTATCGAAGTGTTGATTGTTGTCAAACAAAAATTAGAGATTGTCATTTTTTTTCCTGGTTTTGAATATTGCATTACTGATATCTATCATTTTAATATTTGATTTGAGGACAAATAGTTTCGGTTTTGAAATTTACAGTTTTTTCAGGTTTTTATTTTGACCCATATTCTCCAAAATAACACTGGTCTGCAAAAATGAAGTTTTTTTTTTGTACTTCACATAGTTTTTGAAATTATATAAAATTGGACTTCTCTGAATCTAAATCTGGTTTCAGAAAAATTCTATCAACAACTTTTTACTTTTTTGATTTAAAAAAAATGTTATTGTTTTGTAGAAAAGAGCTCTTTTAGATTTGGTTAACCTGGTAAATATTTTAAACTACTGAGCCGATTCGGATGAAATTTAAAGGATTTATTTATCAATGTAAAGTCACATTTTAAACCGTTATTAAAAAAAAATCACCATAAATATCGTAATTCCGTAGTTTTTAAGGTGTACACTGCAAAAAAAAAAAAAAGATTAGAGGATAGTATGGAATTTCTATACTCTTGATACTGGCCAAGTTCAAATTGGTTTGAAGAAATCAGTAATCAATAAAAAAGTATATTTTGTGCTTTTCAAAAGGACTGATTTTTATGGATTTTTCAATATTTTTTTTGTCAAAAATCCAGAATTCGTACAAAAAAAATTGGTCAAGACACAAATTTTGTAATTTTGTCCACATTTGTTCTAAATAAACGGTTTAGTGAAAAAAAATCATATTTTATATTATGCACCAATAACAATAAAAAAAATTTTTCAATGATTTCTCATGTTTTCCGATATAAATTTTGTTGGATAACTTAAAAAAAACATAAAGTTAGCCATTGAAAACTATTATTTCAGAACTTTGCACCTCTAAAAAGACAGTATATTTTGGAGAGTATTTGCAATATCTTTCCGCCGAAAGCAATTTTTTAAAATGATTTTGACCGATGAAATGCACTTCATTCACATCTTATTAATAGTTTTGTAACAAAGTATTTACCAGTAAAGAAATTCGACGTCAAAAAAACTGGTTTTCGACATATTCATATTAGAGTATTTCGAAAACGTGAAGTGCTAGAGTGACTTCAGCCATTCGTTTTTTACGACGAATTCTTATATCTTGTGGAATGTCAGTGTTGTATTCCTCTGGTTTTTGCATGCCGAAATCAATAGGATTTTCTACAATTCTAGACTGGTAGGTGGTTAACATTGTAGCCATTTTGATTTGCAAATTACAATACTCTGTGATAAACCTTGTCGTAATGGTGAGTGCGATGGACTATCACGCTGCGCCGGGGATCTGTGTTCAATTCCCATTCTATGCCACCTTGATTTTTTTCAGGGGTATTGCCTCGAGCGATGTGTTGTTAAATTAATGGATCTTTGAATGCTAAAGAAGATTTTATTTTTAAGGCTGATAGACTTCGGTTAATCGGGCAAACATCGAACCGTTCAGATCACTACCTTCTCTTGTAGCCTTCTGAATAAAGAGCACCACGGGGTACTGGTATAGCCCCACTATCAAATTATATGATGGAAGTACTACCGTACATTGGGTATGGCCCTTCGGGAGGATCGTGGTGGATGTGGTTGATATCCAAGATGGGAAACAACTTAAATCTACTGTACGAGTCCGTAGGTCTATTAGTCCCTTGAAAAATCTTTCGTTCTTAAGAAAAGGTGGAGTTGGGTTTGCGAAAAATGGCTTGAAAATTCGTGATCTTTATCAATGAACAAGACAACACACTTGCTTCGAGCAGCAACGAACGGAGACTGGGTACCTCACCCTAGCACCAGTAATTTCCGAAACCGATGTGCGAAACAGAACAGAACAGGTTGTATGACACAGGTTTTATCATACATAGGCTTCAACATATGGGAATCACAATCCCTAGGGTATCTACATTGATCTAAGTGTGATTGTAACAAGATCAACTGTTGGCTCTAAATGAAATAAGGTATTTGAAGAAATTCCAATTTAAATAAATCAAGTGACCCATTTTTCATAATGTTTCGAATATGGAATCCAAAATAACAATTGATTCATCTCATTAAAAATGTATTTTTTTTAAAATAAAGAATGCATACATTCCGATAAAATGCCAAAATGAAGAAACCATCCTATCCCCTATAATTTCTGTTCTGATTTATAATTTAATTAAATATTTCACATTTAAGTGATTTCCCATAATCACATCGTTGCATTGTTAGAAAATTATAATCAAAAGCCGATATTTGATGTTCACTTACTCATGAATAATCCCCTGAATGCTTGGAATTCCTTCACTTTACGAAATCAGAAGTGGAATATACGCACATAAACGCTCATTGAATTAGTTGCATAATTGATTTTTGTTAAAAGCTTTTTGCTCTGATGAGTACCCAAACCTATAATAACTTTACTTGTATAGCCCTACAAAGAGAGAGGTCGACAAGTTTGTCTTAATGGCTTATCAATAGGAATTTTAATTTTGTATGTCTTTGGCATCTAATCTAATATTATTATACCTACATAAGGATGATGTATGTCCCTTTGAGTGCAGGCATTAGATTATATTTTTTTTTTATGGTAAAAGTAAAATTCCTTTGAAATGAAAGGACAACTTATGTTCTTCTGGGACATAAATAGAATAAATCATTGAATTTACCTGCAATATGATTTAGTTTTTATTTATTTCTTCTTTTTCTACACAATCCTATGAGCTCTATACATATACATAAACAAATAGTTGCGATAAGGTTGTTCTTTGAGTCACAACTCACAAGTCAAAGTCCCTGAAGTGCATTTGCATAAATTAGAAAAAAAATATGACAACAAAAACAAAAACATATTTATCACCGTGAACTTTCAAAGTTTTTGCTATATGACATTAGATGAAGTTTTAATGCTTTTAAAACCTTAGGTCATTAGAGAGTATCTCTACAAAACAACGAAATACAAGCCTGCAGGAGATTAAAATGTTGCGCATGATGCATTTTTATTATTTAATGTAAATTTATCTTCACATATTGTGTAGGATACCTTATTTATGCAAATGTGTGTAGTAGAAGATTTTGAATTTTAAATACGACAGTCTTGACTTCAGGCTTTACTATTTTCATATTTTATTATATTGCTAACGGTAGTGCATATAATTATTCAGAAATTCTACCAAATCTATGCAAGCATTTAAAACAATGCATTAAAGCTGGAACGGAGAAGGAATGTAATTTTATTATGGTAACTGCCAAGGGGTGAAAGTGTTCCTCAAATATAATCGCTTTTCTGGGGATCTCCAAATCAACTATCCCTATTTCTATGTTTTTACCTTTAAGGCTTTGAACTAACCTTAATAGTTTGATACACAAATTTCCAGCAAATGGATTTGAATTAAAAAAAAAAAAAAAAAAATACACAAAAAGATAGGTGGTATAATATGAGTTTTCGATAAAACGGGATTTTTTGAATTTAAACTGGGAAGTTAAGGTAAAATTTACCCCATTTTACCCTAAAAACAATAAAAAACATTTTGCATATTTCTAAAAGTATAAAGGTAAAAATAATAAAATAAATTTTATTGAATAGAAAAATTGAAATGATGATGAGTTTTCTTCAAGAAAAAAATTCTATAAAATCAACTTTTCAGGTTAAAAATTATTTTCCAAAATAAAATATTTTTTTAGACCTTGATGATGGTGTGGATAAAGTTGATTATTTATTAAAAAAGAAAAATAATTACGAACGTTGTGGATAATGAAAAAAAAATAAACGTTCGCCTTAAAAAAAAAAAAAAAAAGTCTTTGAAAGTTTATGTAGGTGGATTAATTGATTTTAAAAATCAGGGAATGACGGGAAAACTATTTTGTCAATATGACTCTTAGATTTTTGTATTGTCTATACACGGTTTTTTAATATTTTTTTAATGAATAACAGTAGAAACAAGATTTTTCAGTTCAAGTTATTTGACCGTTTCCAACGATATGGTATTTGTATCTTTTAATTTTTGATGATATCAAATTGGTATTAAGATTTTTTTAATTCTTCACTCACCCGTCAACAAATGCTTCAGTATTCCTCATTTTATGGAGTCCAATAGCCCTGAAAGCAGTTTATTAGAACTCGACCATGATTCAGAAAACACCTGACGGCTGGTAGGAAACTTCTTAGAAGAGGATAATTATTATTTTTTTTTTTGGGTGGCTAGCGCAACCTTCTGACCTGCATCGTGTATAAAATGAATGGGAGCTTGTACACCGGCAGATTAGTAAGCTGAAACTTTCAAATGACTAAGCAGATGGAACAAATAGGGACAGAATGACACCAAATTTATACAAATTTATTCGTGTCTTTGATTGGCTCAAAGCTTAAAAGGTAAAGTGCCGTTATTGCTAATAAATGGTTCCTAAATATACATTAATATTTATGTTTAAATACAATATTTTGTTCATATAAATGAAATTATCCGTTATTTTTTTAAGTTTTTCACGTGTTTGCATTTTTTTTGCTGGGGTTTAAATTTTCATTTTGCACTAATTTCAATATTTTTAATTTTATTTTGGAGCAGGGTTCGGTAAAAATCGACTTGGTTTAAATGAATACGATAAATTTCACAAATGTATGCAAAATTTCAAGTCATTACCACTTTAAATAGCTTAGTTCCGGACTAAGACAAGACCATACCATTTTGTTTGCAAATTGATATTCGAACTTTTCATTGTTTTTGAAGTGAGAAAACAACTATATCTCATCAAATTATTTGTATTAAACAAAATATTTGTGCTGCCGAGTGAGTATAAAATCCTCGAATTAGAATTGGATCACATTCCAGAATGGCTAGACAAAAAATTAGAAATGCCATATGACTGCAAAACAGCTTTTTTAAATGCAGTATAAATTCATATGTAACTTCCCAACCGGTCATATATGGCAAAAAATTAAGTTTCTTTGAAAATATAGTATAGTAGTCATATATGACAAAAGTAAATAACTTTTATTAAAAATTTACTGTTGCAGTTGTGAGTCCCCGTTAGGAAGATAAATACCAAACATTATTGGTTTTCCTATCCAATATAAGTGCCCCATTTCAGGAGGCTACACTGCTATTAGAACTTAACAAACTGTTAAATGATTGGCCTAAGTTATAATTTTGTTTTTAATCTATGAGCTCTATAATTTAAAAAAATATAAAATTCATCTCAATTGAAGAAAAAATTGAGGCCATGGAAACAAATGTTAAAAAAATCAATTTTTTACAAATAACAACAACATTCAAAAAACTACACTACAAAAAAAAATACACATTTTTTTAAAATCATTTGATAAAAATACCAACGTTTTATAATATTGTTGACGAAACTATAAAGAAAAAAAAAGGATAATATGATTATGATATTATACAATTATTATGATTATGTCATAACTTACCTACTCGTATAATTCATATTCCTATCATTAAAATTCAGACTGAGAAATTAAAAAAAAAAGGAGAGATGATAAATGTTTTTTTTTTGTTTTTTTTTTCTTGCTGCATGTTGTTGTAGAGTAAACTTAAACAACGAAGAGTGACTTCAAAAAGTCCTTAGTCATCTACTTGTACTTGTAATGGCAAAAGATTTGCATAAAAGGTAGCAACCAGATTCAATTACACGGAGCGTGACTATACATAAAGAGATCCTTTACTCAAAGGATCAACAAAGGAGAAAAAGGTGACACTTAGACAATACATACATTAATTGACGAATACGAAATGAAACACCTCTTTGAACTTCTTGGTAAAATCTTATGACTATACTGCTAAATGTTATTATTATTTGGTAAGGACATATCGCATTAATATAAATAAATCTTGAATAAAAACATAAAAAACATATATATGTTAATAATTTTATATACATAATAATTACAGGTATGAATATATTTTAAATTCTGGTTTCAGAAAAAATTCTATCACGTATATTTTTTTAAATTGATTTTAAGAAATGTGATTTTTTTGTAGCAAAGAGGTCTCTTAGATTACGTTGACCTGGTATATATTCAAAACTATTGAGCCGATTGAGCTGAAATTTAGAGGATTTATTTCACATAGCATAAGCTAAGCCCTGAAACCAGATTTGTTTTTATTCATCACATTTTATACTCTTGGTACTGGTCAAGTTAATTATAGTGTAAAGTAGTCAGTAATCAGAGGAAAACAATATAAAATGGACATTTTGTGCCTTTCAAAAGGACTGATTTCTATGGGTTTTTCAACATTTTTTTGTGAAGAATCCAGAAGTCGTACAAAAAATTGGTCAAGACATAAAATTGATAATTTTGTCTACATTTGTTCTACATAAACGGTATTAGCGAGAAATGTTCATATTTTGGATTATGGACCAAAAACTATTTTTTGTAAGTTTTTCAATGATTTCTGAAGTTTTCCGTGATAAATTTTGTTGGATAACTTCAAATTTCTGCTCAGCATCCCAAAAATCATAAGGTTAGGCCATTGAAGATTATTATTGCAGAACTTTCCATCTCAAAAACGTGACGTGCTAGAGTAGTTTTGACTTCAGATTTGGTTTAAGCAGGCCAAGAAAAGTATAGTTTGATTGACCAGTGTAATTGACTGATCAAGAACGATGTTTAATAGGTTGCATGATAACGCATCGCCTTGTCTTAGACCATTCTTAACATCAAACGGTTCAGAGGTGTTCTTACCGACTTTGACGGAGCAGCAAGATTTCTTCATTGTCATCCTGCTTAAGCGGACGAGTTTGGCAGGGATGCCGAGATATGACATGGTTCTGTTTAACTCTATTCACGCTATCATACGCGACTTTAAAATCGATGAAGGAGTGGTGTGTATCGATCTGGAAGTGAATGTGAACATTTGATCGACTGAGGTTTAATAACAAAATTTCGTGATGCAACGTTCTTGCAGTTATTTTTGCAAATTTTACCGCAAACGATTAGTTTTTGGTTACAATAACAACTATGTACATAACGCTTTAAAAAACCTGAATTTTCCAAAATTTGAACCCAAAATTGACTACGTAGCCATAAAAGTTTCCAATTTACCCCTCTTCAAATATCTAAAATGTTGAGTATTTTTATTACTCAGGAATATATTTTTAATTCTGAAATTTGCTGAAAATGTGCACAACAATGACGTTACTGATATCTGAAAAACACCAACCAACCAATACCTCTTACATATGTGTGGTCCACCATCTTGAAAACAGTCAAAATTTTGAAATTCAGTATTCTTTAACTCGTAGGTAGTTGTTACAAAAAACTAATCCTTCAGGGTAAATTTTCCTCAAATCTTCAATAACATGGACAAATTTTCGCATTTTTTTGCATTTTTGACAATGTTACGTCATCAAGTTTTATTAAAAAACCTCAGTTTCAGCAACTCCAAGTATAAAAGAACTCAAAACTACTGCAAAACTTTCCCGGTAAAAACACAATTTGACTAAATTATTCATATTCAATTTATTTTCCATCAGACGAGAAAATATGATAAATACGATTTCAAATGGCAAATGACATATGAGTTTTCCCTTCTGTCCTCGAGTTAAAAAAATTCTGCGAAAGGAATAATTGTGCATATCCCTTTACACTGTATCGGCTGTCAAATGAATTTCTCCTTTTTTTGTTCTTTAAATTACATAAATAAAATAATACAATAAAATATTTAAATCAAAAATAAATGTTAAATTCTTGGATTCTTATCGAAACTCCACATCATATGTCGTATAAAATGGTGACAAGATTTCAATTTCATTCAGATTTATTGATACTGAATTTCAACGAATTTCGTAGTAAAATTTCTATTACGAATGGATTTTCTGATGGATTTCACAGAATTCGTAGAATAATTTTGATAACAATGAAACCTGTGAGTGACAGCCCTATTTTTATTATTGAGGGTAAGATTTTTTTACGAAAACGCATCAAATAATTTTGTTGACAATTTATTGTTCCTACACTTTTAAAAACTGTTTTTAGATTTTCTGTGCAATCATTGGTTTTAAATTTCTTTTGTGTCACGCTGTGTTTCTTTATAATTGCGCTTAAAAATCACACATTTTAAAATTTTAGCTACACTATAGATTTTTTTTTTCTTTTGAACAATAAATAAAAAAATATCGGCAAGAGGGAAAAAATTCAGAAATAAAATCAGTTATTCTTTGAATCATAAGTAAAACGTTTGAATTCTAATAATAAGACAGTCATCGTGTATTAGTCGTCTCAAATCCATTAAAAAAGGTCTTAAGATATTTTTGATATTGAAAAGATACAAAATTAAATTATTTTAATTAATCTTATTGCCATTTAGGCTGACTAATAGATGAAAATCACTGTGAAAAAATATATACAAAAATATAACGATCTCAATTAAACACTCTTCTTCTTTTTCAATCGTCAATTTGATAAGGCACAAATAAATTGCTTGAAAAGCATCCACTTGATGACTTAATATTAATCTACTCGAACACCGCCGCCACCGCCGCCGCCGCCGTGGATAACATGATAATTAAGGGCTATCGAATAATCACACGAAAATGAGATTTTCAAATGAGTAAGTATTCTTGTGTATGCAAACTTTGTGCCTTCTATTTATAGCTTGAGATTTACCTTGAAAACCCAATTCAATTATAGTAGCAATAATTTTTTTTTTTTGGCATACCAGTGAGGCATATAACAAAACTACTCAAGCAAAATGGGATGCTATTTGCTTTCTGTAAGGACTTTGTTTCATCAATTCCATTAAGGGAGTTTTATTGAGGAATTAATTCAAGTTAGTTTTATTAATTTGTTTTATTATACCATCGTCTATTTTGATGGAAAGATTTAAGATAGATTTGAACCTACCCACAAACAATTTGCTTATTATTGATTCTTTATGTACTCCTGACGATTTATTTCTGTAATGGGAAGCAACTTCTGGAACATCATTTGAGTTTGGCAAATTCTTCAGAAATCATTATATAGACCGTTCTTCATTTGAATTTTTTTAAGGAGCAAGTTCTTACGTGTATTTTTCAGATTTTTAATTTGAATCTTGATACCCGTGTAGGTGCTTCAGGTTTTTTTATGGAAAATGCGTAGAATTTTTGTATGTTTTAGAGTTTTTATTTATCCCTATGCTCAGTATACAGGTTGCCTTATAGTCACCGCCACGCCGCAGACGGAAACCATGGGTGTCTGAAGTCATTTAAAGGTGAATCTATTAACTTTGTTTGACATAGAGTTAGTTTTTAATTTATTCGATTTAATATACCCGAAAAATCATTTCGGGAACGCTTCCATAACTCAAAACCTTTAATTAAAGTGGTTTTTGGTCACTTGAAACACTAAAATCAATTAAATTTAACTACTTGTATTCTAAGCATTACTAAGGCAAAAATTTCTTCAAGAATTCTCAAGTTGCCCACACAAAACCTGAGAAGAATTGTTATTTCTATTTTAATAAAAGTTGTCGGAAGAAATATATCTCAATGTTGTTACAGTGAAAAAATATCTAAATTTTTTCATTTAACGTTCAGATGGCACAACAAATGGTGTTTTCGGAATGTCATGGAATTGACTAATCGTTTCATTCATAATTTTCTGTAAGAATAAATTAAATTATGGTTGAAATTAAAGTTCAATTTGATATATGTATGCATAAGGAGCGTACATCAATTAAGCGTCCTTCCGGGAACGTCTGTTTTGGGATGAATAAAGATTAAAATATTTTTGGTATTTTAAGTCAGAATCTAATGCATATATGGCTTGAATATGGTGTCGTATCATAAAATTAGTGAAAAAAACTTATAAATAGTTGAAAAAAATTATGTATTTCGTAGGTAATTTGCAATAGCAGAAAAGGTATTTTTTTAAGGGAAAAAAACAAAGACAAACCGAAAGGAAGTCATATTTTTATTAATAAAGGTGTACTACAAATAAAAAAAAATAAAGAAAAATGTTGAGCTCTGCCCGTTTAGACGGGTATTACACTGCGCATGTTTAGCTGCGCATGTATGAATGGCAAAAGATAGAGGTAATAAAACATTCATACTGTTTTATTTTCTTTCTCTTTTGCACTTCATACATGAGCAACTAAACATGCGGCCGTGTAATACCGGACTTAGGAAATATTAAATTATAATTAAACTCAATATTGTATATATAAGCGTAAAAAGTTAATTATTAAAAAAAGTTGATTTTTTTAATAAATTGTTTTACTTTGGTCCACAATTTTTTGTTGTATGCAAATAACCCCAATTTAAATTGTTTTTTACTTGCGATATAGGTAGTTACTTTATATCAAGTTATGCATTCGTACAAAAAAAAAAGTTGAGATAACAATCAAACATGACATTACGATGATAGAGAATGAGAAAAAAGTGGGTCCGACAATTCTGTCTGTCTGTCTGTCTGTATGTATCAGTGACCACAGTCTAAACGGATTTATCGATTTACTTCAAACTAGGTGGCGTTTTTTGGAGACTATCCCAAGACGTATTTTTATTTTTTTTTTACCAAAAATAACGGCACCTGTCATATACCGGTTTTAGAAAAACTCATTTTTCTCCAAAATGGTGCATACGATTTTGATTTAAAAAATCATGGTCATTTCTTTGGGTAAGGTCTATCTTTAACTGAGAACCATTTTTTTCAAAAACCGTTATTAACGGTACCTGTCATAGAATCGTTTTTTTTTAATTCTCATTTTCTCGTTCATGACTCAATCAATTTCAACCATTTTTAACATGGATGCTTTTAAGTTGCCGTAATAATATTTAGTAAAAATAATTCGAAATTTTTTTTTTTGGATTTAAAAAAAAAAATTTGAATTTTTTTTTTGTAAAATCATTTTTTCGAAAACTATTCAATATTTTTTTTTTTAACAATTTGTTTTCGACACTTTTTTGACGATTTTTTATGACATTCGGTAAGGATAAGTTTGGAGCTACCAATGGTATTCGGATTTATTTCTTCCAAACCTTGCGCCTTATTATATCATAGCATTAATGTTCAAAAGTTCTCTAACTCATGATCGTCTAAAAATAACAACCCTTAAAATTTTCGAACTATACAAATATAAATAACTTTGTGTGTGTTCTAATTTTTCCTCTCAAGAAATTTTAAATTATTTCTCATTAGATTTTCATGTCGACCTTAAGTTAATTTTTTGTTTGGGGGATTTTCCAAATCAAAATTAAAGAGTTTGCCCTTGCTAATAAAATACTCTTCCCTGGGAGGATTCAACGGCAAATTTGAGTGTAAAAAAAAACTTTAACAACCCTTCTATCACTTTAATTTTCAGTAGCGAAAATATGAAAACTATGGTCACCAAGTGCCACATACATAATAATGTGTGAAAACCATCGTTCTAATTTCACTTCAAATTACTATTTTTTGTTAGTATGTATGAATGTATGTGTATACCGACAAACCATCATTTTACATTCTACAGAGATTAAAACTATTTCCAACATTACTTTCCCGGTTTTGGATTTTATTTTTTTTGAAATACAAATACATTTCAAAATTTCTATGTTTATTCAACCATAAAAACAATATTTGCTTGTTTAACAACCTCCAACCATATAGTGACAACAAAGTTTACATTTGGGTTCTCCAAATTTGCAAGAATGGGTAAATAGGGGACAGAAAGCTTCTATTTTGTGCAGGCTGCCAATATCTAGAGGGCGAATTGAAACTAAAATTATTTCGGTTAAACTTTGTAATCAACAGAACGAAGACTGTCGAAAATATTGAATATCCCAGCCATAGAAATAGAAATCTATGAAGATACTCTTCTTTGTCAATGTTTTGTTATATAATGGTTCTCCTTAAGCAAGCTTAAATTAACTACTATTCACCATTCAAAATATAATCATTGTAATAAAAACCTTAAACTCAACTTGCACAGTTTTCGATATAAAAAGACTTCTTTTTTATTTAAAGTCTTAAGGTTGACGTAAAATAAGTTTTGTTTTTTACTCCGGTAAAATAAAGGACTCAGATGTTGTTACAGCGCGCTCCTGCACGTTCTCAGACGCATCCACACGATTCCTATAGTCATTAGTTGGCTCTGACATCCTGGCATGGTTGGGTTGTTTTCTTGGCAAATAAATAATTTCAAACGTGATTGGCAAAACGTGATTGCATCAGTGGCTCCAATGTTCCAGTGCATCATTTATCAGGGGGACCGAACTCGTTAGAAAAGGTGAATAGCATGGGGAAAATTCTTGTTTGTCTTTGCAAGGAATTACAAACAATAAAACGTACAATAAAAACAAACTATGTATACATAATAATGTTCTTGTAGATATATTTGGACTCCGACAGGTGAAGAAGAAAATTTCAAAATTTGCTGAATGTGCAATTGGATGTATAGTGAGGCAAATTATTTGGAAAAAAATAGATTCTGGAGTAAAAATAGATTCTGGAATTAATGATTTCGTTGAATATTGAATTTAATTTTAAAAAATTCAAAAACTTCATTTCATGAATATGAATTGAATACTTGTTTTGCATTATTAGAAATGGAATAATGACAGTTAAAACTAAACACACGAAGGGTCGCGAAAAAAACGTCACATTAAACTTACAATTTTAAAAAGCTGGGCTCAGGGTAAAAATGTATTCGAAATGTAATACCGCATGAAATATTGTGTTTAATTCAAAAAAACCAATGGACTATGATTTTTTTCTCCGTTAAAAGTTGGTTCAAACTTTTGAAGTCTTGTTGTTTTTTTTCTGGATTTTGCTCGACACTTATGTCTTTTCCATACCACAGTCACCGCCGTAGACGAAAACCATGGATTCCTGAGGTAATTCCAAGTTAAAAACTTCCAAGGGAATTTTCTCCTTTTCGTTTTGTTTTCGAGTTAAAACGGTTTTTATAATTTTTCTCTATTTTGCGTTATTTGGCCTTATCTGTGGCAAACGACCGATGCATGCCCGCTTTGTAAAATTTGTCTTTATTTCAATCATGAATTTATAAGTATTTTATGTTTGGCTAACAATTTTTTTTTGCGTGTAACGGTTTTAATTCAATTTTTTATCAAACACTATTTAATTTGATGTCATTTAATATGAAAGCCCAGTTGATTTTCTTGAAACAACAAACGTTTTAATGAGTAAAAAAGATCAATAATGGCATGTTTCAAATGGAAAATCACATTAATAGCGAGTGTGTCAAAAATATACACAAAAATCCAAAAATGTTAAAAAAATAAGTACTAAAAATGTACTAAAAAAGAAAAAAATAATTTTACTTTTTCCAGATATTTCTGACATTTCAAACTTTGCACATCATGGCGTTTTGGTCATTTTCACTACAAAATTGTTATTTTTTTAATTTAATTTTTATATAAAAAGTCTTTATCTACATCTTTTTCACACGAAGCTGATTTAAAGTATTAAAAATAAGAGAGAAAAAAAGGGGTATCATACTGGCTTCAACGCAAGAAAAAAAAAACTGACTGAATTAAAAAATATTGAATTTTTAAACAAAATATTAATGACAATGCATAAAAACTACTTCTGAGCTAAGGTGAAAAATCTTTTTACTTGCTCTATGGGGCAAGAATTGGTTTCGTGGCAAAAAAAAAAAAAATTGAGGTTCTAATCAAAACGAACATTACGATGATTGAGAAGTCCGAAAAAGTGGTTTCTCTTATGCCGTCCGTCGGTCTGTACGTCCGTCTGTTAATATCTACACTGCTCAAACGCATGGGCGTATTTTCGTCAAATTTGGTACAGATGATTCTTACGTAATCTTGTCTAGAACTAATGCCTCCTATAAAATGTGTGCACAGATATATCATAAGACTTTAAACAATCTGATTAAGTTTGGAAAAAAATATGTATTATTTAAAAAACTAAAAAAATAAAAAGTTAATATTAGTTTTATTCTTTTGACACATGTTCCTTTTATTTGGTTTGCCGATGAGGTTATGGATTTTATACTTATAAATTGGAAAACAAAAAAAAAATGCAAATTTTAGAGCAAAAAACTTATTAATTAAACTTATACCCTCATTTTTGTCCATACCTGGAGTTGTAGATTTTACAATTTTCTTATTTTATGTGTGACTTTCATGTTTTTAAAGTAGGACGAATCCATTTTTGGATAATACCTTTCAGAAGTAAAACAACCGACTTAAAAAATAAGACTTTTGTTTTTTTCTAATGGATGCCATTGTCAGAACTGAACTAAATTAAAAAAAAAAAAAAATGGGACCCAATGGTTTTAAAATGAAATTTAATTAAATTCTTCTCTATTGGTCTATTGACACAAGAAGTCAAATGAAACATTCATGCCAAATTGTATCACTTTGCCATTATTTTTGATGAATTTTGGGTAATGTTTGGTCCATTGTACATAAAAAATAATGCCTATGCATTAAATGAGGTAATTTATGTCTTTTTAAATACACACAATTTCACTGGAATTGATTTAATTGCCTAGCATTTTTGCAAAAAAAACGCGATCCGCCCTAATTACAAATATAGTCGATCGATTCCAATATTAATCTTTTCTCTATATCACTTTTCGAAAGTAGCTATTCCAACTAATTTTAAGTTTCATAAACCAATTTTTTTAGTACTCGGAAAGGACGATCCTTTTTAGCAAAAATTTTTGTTGGGACGATAGTAAATTATTTGAAAAAAACTACATTTTTATTGCACAATTTTTTCGGCAACACCCCCAATACAGACAGACCTAAGGTATCGTCATCAATATGACTGGTTCTAATTGTACTATCATACCTTTTGAGCAAAAAAAAGTTAAATAAACCCAGTGATGGATTTTTATCTTTTTACCTTTCTGTAAATAAATCTTTGTTAAAATCATTAATTACATTATATTTCTTTTAAACTTGCTATTTTTTTTATAATATCATAATTTATCTCATTTTCTTTTGTAATTTAAATAATTAAGGCCATGTTTCAAAGAGGGATTAATAAAATTCTATGAATTTGCTTGCCTTTTAGCCTTGTGTATATTATGTTTAAAAACAACTTTTTCGCTAATGGAAGGAATGTTTCCCTCATTAAATATAGCAATTCCGTTGAAATTTTGTGATCAACACTTTAGCGAAAGACTTGTATACAAAAACTTATGTTTTTTTTTTCATTCTCAAATTCAAAAAGAAACATTTAAGTCTTTTTTAGTATAATTTTGCTTATATTCGTACCATATGGCAGATAATGGCCATCAATCAAATTTCGTACGAGATTTTATAATTAGCTTTTGAAAAATTTAATTAATTAGCTTTGAAGCAGATAAATAAATTAGATTGTTGAAAATGTAATTTTTCAATGACACAGCCCGCACATGAAGCAATCAAAATTTAATTTGCATTTTTTTTTATTCTTACATAAGTATGTGTGTGTGCAAAGGTAGAAAACATAAAATGTGAATTGCTGGATTAAGGGAAACAAAAAAACAAATTATAATTCTTAGTAACAGAATGTAATTTGTTCCAATTTTCGAAAGAGAAGGTTTCGTTTGTGTAAGAAAGTGAAGATTGAAATTTGGTGAATTTTTTTTTGTATACTTCTTCAAACTAATTTTGAAATCTAAGCACGCTATATTTTTTGAGGGACATTTATGTATTTTATAGAAATTGACTGAGTCTATCAGAGTATATCAGAGTTCACAGGTGTAGAAAGCTCAACACAATATGCACTGAAATACTTATGTTTCTCTGTTAAATTGGGATAAGCAATAAGAAACACTTCGATTTGGTTTTCAATCGTGTGTTAGACAGCGAATTCGGAGATCAATTCAGCAAGGCACTTAAGAACAACAAGAGGCGGTAGAACGGTAGAACTCGACTCCCCCAGAATTCTAACAAGTAGCCCTAACAAAACCAAGCAATCTACTCCGTCCACTCATATTTTGACAATCAGTCATTTGGCATTTTATTTTTAGCAAATTATCAAACTGTCATTGTCAATTTATTCAGTTAACTCAACATTTTTATCATGAAAAAGTACACGGTTGAGCAACGTTTCCAAATTATAAAAAATTTACACCGAAATTCGGAGTCGGCGACCGCAACTTTAAGAGCCAATTTTTGGTCGTAATTCTCGCAGTAGTAGATAGGCAATAACAAGTTAAGTGCGAAAATTTGAGTCTACATAATCGTTGTGTTATGTTGTCGTGTCAGTGAGACAACGGGTTGGTCAAAAATATCGCTTCCGTTCAGGCATCCGTAACAAACGGTCCGAATCAGTCAATTCCACGGCGTTTTCAAGAATTGGGTATCGCTCAGACTATTTTTGGCCCGAATTGGAAGATATGGACTTGGATAACATGTGGTTTCAACAGGATGGTGCCACAAGCCACACAGCACACCTTAAAATCGATTCATTGAAGAGAAAAACAAAAAAAAAAGTTGTCAAGTTACGAAAAATGATTTCAGGTTCAGAGTCTTGGACATCCAAACTCTCCAAGTCTTTGGCTGAATTGTGGAAAATCTGCTTCTTTTGACTTCTTCAAAACATGCTTTCATTAAAATATGTTTTGAAAATAGTCAATATATGGCTGTAAATTTTCGTCAACAAACATCTTTTTATCAAGAAATTTTGAAAAAAATTTATAAAATAATCTAAGCCAAAAATTGTCCAGGTCTGTTTAAAGAAAAAAAAAAAAAACAAGTAAAACTAGGGGCTTATTTTCAATCCTTCAGATAGGAGGGGGAATTTTCTCAAAAGTTGACTTAAAACAGAAAAAATTCTTGAAATGTAACAGAGTTGAATACAAGAACCTACAAGTCTTCCATATATTGATATCTTCCCCCGTTTCAGAGTTTTTTTTTGTACGAAAACTATATATTTTTGACATTTAACCTTGAATAATTTTTTTTGCATACCTACATGGGCATTTTGGGCACTTTTGACATTTTACTTTTATAGACCGTCGACGTTTCAAAGCTCTGTACCAAATTTTCAGCTTTATTTGAGTTTTTTCAGGGTTTAAAGTCTATTTTAACCAGAATAATATAATTGGGAATCGTTGGCATTTTTAGGTTATGAGTAAGAATTTTGTTGCCAACAATTTTCAAAGACAAAATATAGCTGTAATGTGTTTTTTTTGTGTCAAAATTTAATAGACCTAATGAATTATATTTATCAATGGAAACTCTGCAAAATTTTGCAGAGATGGTTACTTATTTTACTTTGTTTTGTTGATGTGGGTGGCATTTTTGTATTGGTAGGTACTTCGATAGGTATTGTTTGATTGTGATTTCAGTTTGAATTACTTTTTAAATGAATCCCAAATCGCACAATATCGCAAATATGCCCAAGCAAAATTGTGCATAAAATAACTTTAATCAATTTATTATAAGACTCAAAGATATTCTATCTCGTTTTTTACTCAAATTGTCATACCTGATAGGATAAATAACAAAAATCTAAATTAAATCTTTTTCAATTCCTTGAATCTTCAAGCCGCTGACATAAAATTACAATTTATTAGTATCGTATTAAAATGATAAAAGAACTCGTAGGTACATTTATATGCTAGCATATCAACAAATTAAATGCGTGACATAAAGATAAAATTATTTAAATCACAAACAATACCTTTTATTTAATATTTAAATTATCATCAGTCTTCTTAATGTCACTTTTAATTTAAAAAAAGACGAAGAAAAAGACAAAAAAAAAAAATAAAATATCCTCTTGCAAACCAATTTAGCACATTTTGCCATAATCTTCCTTTGAATTCTCTATCCTGGTGCACTTATCTCAAAAAAACATGACTCTTATCATAGCTTATTAAAAGTTATATCATCGTAGAAGCAATAAATATCCTTGAAACTCTTCCTCCTGTCAACACACTGCATCACCTAGATAAAAGTGGAATGAAAAAAAAAAATACACACAAACCAAAAAGAATAAAACGTGAACACTACACAAGCCTCTTACATCAGGGAAGAGAACTCTGTTGTTTTATTTTTTTTTTTTTTTTTTTGCAACAAAAAAGACAAAGAATTGAGGGTGGGCTTTGTGAAGAATTTACCCGTAAGCTTATTGTCTGCAGCAGTAGAACCCTTTATGGAAGCTTATATAGTATGTAGCTGTGCCATGGAAATGTTACTTCGACCGTCTTTCACAGAAAAAGCACATTTTATTATAAAACAAAGCGATTAATTTACTCTGACCCGTTTTTAGCAGGCAATAATTTCTTTAGATTATGTAACTAGGTGTCTAGAATAAGTGCAAAATGGGGAGGCAGGAGGGTGGCTACACGTCTTATTTTTACATTTTTCTTAAATTACTTCAACTCTCAAAACCATTACCAAGCCCAGAAGGTAAATTAAGGATATCAAAAAAAAAAAAAAAAAAACAGGAGTGGATACAGCCAATTCGCGGTAATGGAAGCAATTGCCCTCCCTAACCTCACGCGGTCTAACTGCTTACCAAGTTATAAAAAAATCGTTACCTCAATTTATATACCTACCAACGCACAGTGCGAAAATAAATATACTTTGAAACACAGAAAATAAACCATTGAAGAATGGACGCTAGCAACATAAACCTTCTTTCAACCAAAATCGAGGCATGATTTAAGAAGAAGTCTATCGAAAATACTTTACCATTGCCTTTTTTTGACATTCGATATGCCTGGTCATGAAACACACCCTTTTGATAATATAGGCTGCGAGTTAAAAAAAATATAAATCGATTAAATGATTATGGTTAAGTATAAAATCTTGATTTTCATCTTTCATTTTATGTTGGAGCGATAACGATAAACGATTAGAGCATCGATTTTGGCAAAGAGTGAAAAAATACCACTGCGGTTTTTATTGGTCAAAAGATTGAATAATAAACAATCATTTTTATCCAGTATCCAGTTTTCCGGAATCGCTTATTACAACTCCAACCCAGTCAGAGGTCGCAAATCGTTGCGACATCAGAACTGTTAATATATGATCACTAAGGAGGTCACAGGTTTACAAAAGCTCTAAACAACATATCGTAGAAGAAGTAGAAGTTTCTCTGCTCCATTTGGATGAGAACCATCAAAGAAGGTGAAAGAGACACTCCGCTGCTGTATTAAACCATGTGTTCACCAACGATGCTCACCCATTGCCTGATGACTTGTCTGAAGCAACAAATGCCCGAATACCGTACTATACAGTAGAGAAGAGATCGTTAAAATGTCCGCAGAACTCTTACAATCAGCACCAACAACATCAAGTGAGCTACTGTATCTACTCATAGCGAGTGCTTCCCCGAGAAGTGAAAAAAGTCAGTCGTCAAGAACCCGAAGAAAGAAAATTTTGATGCAGTGCGAAAACTGAAGAGTGATTTGCGTTCTGCCTGCAGTTGCTAAGATAACAGCATAAATTGCTTAAAAGTGAATAAAAGAACACCTAGAAGACAAGCTCGATGCCTAATGAGCAGTTTTCAGCGATGGATCATCTAATGTTGACAACATTTACACCTTGAGAATCATTATTGAACAGTGCATCGAATATCGATCACCACTTAAGCTGCTGTTCATTGATTTTGAAAAAGCGTTTGATAGTGTCAACAGAGAGTTTATTTGGATTGCCTTACGCAGGAGGAACATTCTAGATAAGTTAATTGCTATTATTATAGCAACCTACGATGGATGCAAATGTCAAGTACTGCATAAAGGAATGTTGTCAGATGAATTTCAGGTCCAATGTGGAGTCAGGCAGGGTTGTATACTATTGCCAATACTATTCCTGTAAGTGATAAGTGATGTGCTGCGCGCAGTCTTATTGAACGGAAATGGAGGAATTCATTGGAGTCTGACATACCAACTAAAACATCTGGACTACGCGGAGGACGTATACTTATAGAATCATGAATCTAAATCAAATGACAACATGGCTGGAGGGAGAAGCAGAAATCGTGTAGCTGAAAATTAAGTACATTGCAAAAATAAAAATGATCAGCCTCGTTATCAACTCATCCGCTCAAGTCAATTTTTCTGGAGTTTTGTCTCTACCAAAGACGTCCACAGCCGTATTAAAAAGGCAAATGCTTTTTTAAAATGCGGTCCAAAATATGGAGAAATAATTCTATCCAATGTTTAATCCTTCTGTATGGCTGATTTTGCTTAAATCGTTTGATAGTGTCAACAGATAATTTATTTGACTGAAACTACTCAGAAGGGGCAGGTATCACCAATACTATTAGTGATAAAGAAAATTTGTGAAAGAAAATGTTCAATATCTTTGGAGTTTTGTCTCAATCAAAGGTGAAACTGAACAAAAAAAAAAAAGGCAAAGGTCGCGTTCGGAATGCCACCCATCCAAAATATGGAGGTTATTCCTTAAAGATCAATCTGATGAGACTGTTCCGCTCAGCACTGTTGAACCTGTGATTTTTTATGACTGTAGAAGGTGCCTATCCTATCTACTGCCACAAAAAAGCTGCAAACGTTACTAAAAAAGTGTCTACGGAGCATTGCATCCAGCCCAATCGTATATCTATTATGATGAACTTCTAGGAGAATGGATGAAGAATTTATAGACAGAACTTTTGAACGAAGACATATTAAGTAAAAATTAAACTAAATTTTGCTGCACGACAAGATCACGAAGAACCAAGGCCTATATTGACTGACTCTCTCAACCATTTTCTGTGTGCGTTTAGTTGGAAGGAATGGAATGGAGGGGACCTTCAGTTTTCTGCTGGTTCGGAACTCCTAGGTGCGATGCACTTTTCATGACAACCAGTATCAATTCCTCGCAAGTATACTACTGAAAACAAATCCAAGTGACTGAGAATCGAACCGAATAATAATTAATTTAATTTCTAAAAGACTAGAAAAGTAATCATACCAAAGTGATGAAAACTAAATTAAAGATGAAAAAAACATTATTGACCCCATTTCTATGCAGAGTCATAGGCATTGGCAAAATGCGATGAATACCAGCTGGGTTGTTTTGATAAAAAGATTCTATGAGTGACGTTTGTTCCAGGGTACATTTGTGAAAAAGAAGATTCAACCACTTCAATCTGTAAATACAGCAACTAAGGAGAAGCGTGCATGTTAAGCTCCGTAATAGTTGTCATAACAAGACACTGCCTTATACGTTTTTATACCATAACACTCGGTGTTTTCTCTTATTTCTGCAGAAGCTTCAGGGACGAGGAAGAAGAAATAACGATCCCGCAACTTCTGCATGTCATGCCCTGTTCTTTCAGACAACATCTTGCTAACAACATTTTACACTCTCCATCATTTCATTTAAAGCTGCAAACGGTTTAATTAGTGAGAACTATTCTCGATTCTCGTAATAAAATGTGCTATCACAATGGGCCTATTTCTGAATAAAGAGTTACAGTAATTTTTCTGACAACAACCTCAAACTAACACAACCTAATCAAACCATTATTTAAAGAGGATTTTCAAAAATAAAAAAAGGTACCTACACTGCAGTCATAATAGGAACTCAAAAAAAAGAAATGGTATTGCTTATTTAACATTTCCTACCGAAAACAAAAGTTTTAACTAATACTTTGACTGCACCCAAGCCTAATTGCACTAAACTATAATTAATTTATGAAAGGAATTCCAACTTCATCATCTAAAACAACTATAACAGTGTGAAAAAGCTTAATTTAGCCCAACACTGAGTCTATTTTTTATTTTAAAAATAGATTTTATTTGAAATCATCAATATCTTTTTTTTTTCTCTTCATTTGTTTACATAATACCATCAGATATACAAGGTTCATCTTCAAGTCAATTCCAAATCCAAAGAGAACAGCCACTGACAATTAGTGAATTTTCTCAACAGAAACAATTCAATCGAAATGTTCGCGAACTGAATACGAACGAGCAACCAATATCCATGTCAAAAGATAGAGATACAATTATAACTTTATAACAAACAAAATTATATTATTGTTTTGTGATTTTAAATAAATATTTTTCTATTTAAGTTGTGAAAAAAATAAAACAATATTTGTTAATTTGCAGTAATTAAACCTCAGACATTAGAATAATAAATAAATAAATACCAACAACTTGTACGAAGACAAACAGAAATCTTCGAAAACAGTGTGTTTTGTATGAAGTGTGTTTACAAAAATAATCAAAGTGCTCTTTGAGAGTGTCAGACTTAGAAATGTGCGAGGAGGAAGATGCTCCGAAAGGAGGTAAAGATATTTTGAAATTGTGTTTATTAGTGATTTTGATATTCTTAATTATAATTATCTGCAAGCTTTTCACGCTGTCTGTGTTTTGTAAATACTTGTTGCCGCATTGAACGTTTTTCTGCTCGAATTGTAATAGAAATATTGTGCTAGAAATTATTGCAATATTATTGACGAGCTAAGCAGCAATTAAATTGTTAGTTGTGTATACAAATTTATTTCGATTTTTATCTTCATAAAGACTAAAAATAGCTTTTCAAGATATTTTTAATGTTTGTTCGTTTGCAAAAAATAAAAATATAAATAAAAATAAAAATAAATTATTTTTAAGGAAAACATTTTAAGAAATAATAGGTATTATTGTTGATTAATATGTTGCAGCATTTCGTGAATTTTGTTTGTGACTTAATAAATAAGGTTTTGTGTGTATTGTGGGCCCAACATTTTAAAGTTTGATAAATAAAATATTACAAGTAAGATTACGTTTAAAAAAAAAATAGTCAAGAATATTTTGAGTTGCTTATGCACTTATACCTTATACTGCTTTTTTTCTTAACTAACTGATGGAATATTGTTCAAATCATTTAAAACAAAATTGTCACTAAATTTGAGGCTTTTATTTCAATATATAGAATTCGGTAAATGATTTTGAAATTTTTCTAAATTTTGTCTGGGAAATTCAAGGTGTTTTATTGTTTTGTCTATAAATATGGTTTTTAATAAATATGGGAAAACACACAAAGAAAAATCTTGATATCCAAAAATGCATTAAAAAAATGGGAGGAAACACTTTTTTTAATTAAAAAAATTATTAAATCAATTTTCAAAATATCTTAACGATTTCGTCACCTCAGTATTTGAATGATCCAAACGAGATTTTCATATTTTTTTAGTTAAATGTGTGGCCATAAATACAACAACTAGTTTTTTCTTTCCTTTCCTACCTATGTCTATTATTACGAAAGATATCAGTGTTTCAAAAAGTATCGGTCACTTTAAAAATTCCATCCCTTTGACTTTTGTATGAAAATATTCTCCAATTTTTGTTTTGAATAACTGCAGTTTTGATAGAAAATCAAATCCGAATCAGATATACATAGGTTAAAATAAAATACTAACAGCTTAAATCTTAAATAAATAAGGATCAAAGGGCCATGCAGATACCATACAAAAATAATCAAGAAGCCAAATCCCAAGACGTCCACTTGGCACAGTAAATTTGAATCCATACACACTCCTCGTCAACTGAATACGCTTAAAATTTTTTTAAGGGATTTTGTCCATGTTTTCGAATTATTGATGGTTACTGTGCCATCTTTTGATGCTTACGATGTTAAGAAAAGAATTTCAAAAGAATTTATCAAAAATTAACCGTGAGTTTTTTTTTGCCCATTTGCAAAGTATTTCATATACAAAGTAGGAATTATTTTTGAGTCAACTAAGTGAAATTCGATTCTTAATTAAAAATTATTTTAATTTAGTTTATTTTTACTTGAAAAATAAATATTCGTGCGGAAAAAAAACAACAAAACCGCAGCATTTGCAACTGTGAGACAAGAAATTTAAAGGTGTGCATCAAATTCTTCTGATTCTGTTGCAAAAATAAAACAAAAATTCGGCGTAAAGACAAATTATTCAACATTTTTTTTAAGAGTAATCAACAATTTAAGCCGTCTTAAACGAATGAAACTTAAGAAAAACGCCAATTGACGAGAAACAAAAAGTTGTGCAATTAGAATTTTCAAAACTACATCTAATGGTGCCACGTGGTTTTTTCAGATGAAAAAATGTTTAATTTCGATTGTCTGATGGGTTAAGCTATTATTTTCACGATTTGAGAAGAAAAAGAAATTTTTAAAGCGCCGTTAAAGTCGTGGAGGAGGTGATATGGTATGGAGAGCAGTTAGTTATTTTGGGAATAGTTGAGCTTGGTGTCGTAACATCAAAAGGACTGCAGCTGGATACACGGGAATTTTGGAAAAAAAAATTTCTAAATTTTCTAACATCCATAAACTAGACCTACCAACATGATAACGTGCCTGTTAACTTGGCGCGCATTATAAAAACTTGGATAGAGAAGCAAAATTTGCACTTGTTAATGGCCGACGTACTCACCTGGATTTAAACATCATTAAAAATGTCTGGGAATGGTTAGAACGCAAAGTTAATGGAGGTGGTCATCAGTTTGAAGACAAATAATTCTTAATTTTTGCAATTAAGTTAGCGTGGAGCGAAATTTCGTTTAACTTCATTAAAGGGGTGAACGATACCATGCCGGATCGAATTTACGAAGTTATTAATACTAATAAAGGTGGAAGTACTCACTACTAAACTTAAAAAAAAAAACTTGGTTTTATCCATCTAATACCAATTTTTATTTTTGTACCTCTCAGCTGACTGAAAAAAAAAATTTAATCTTTCCTATTAGAAAGCTTTGCAAGTGGTCGAAAGAAAAACTGGTGGTTGTTTTTGGAAAACTATTTTGGAATTATTTTCTTAACATCTTAAGGGAATTGTAAGCATCAACAAGAAAGCACAGTAACTATCAGAGTTTGGAAAAAATAGATAAAGTATATTGAAAAAAGTTTGTGCGTATTCAGTGGACGAGGAGTGTATGTATGTTAGAAGTAAAAAAAATTAATATTTCTTTAGAAAATAATAAAAGTAAAAAAGTTAGATAATTTTACGAAAAATAACTAGTTTGCATGCCCGTGTTCCTCTTTGCGTTGAAACATTCGTTTTTTTTTATAGAAATATGTGGTAAGAGACTTTTTACTTTGGATGACAACGATTTAAATTTTATTTATGGGCCCTCTCGAAAAGAATTTATGAATGGGTTTGATGTTTTATGAGAGTTCCTGTTTTGTTTTGATTTTTGATATTTTTCGTGTGTTTGAGAGGCGAAACCGAGGCCTCTTGGGATTCCTCAGATAACACTAGTCTGCAACGAAAATTGCCTTTAAACCAAACCATACTTTTCTAAAGGATTTTGTCACGCTAAACCCGAATCCTGAAAAACTACCCTAGCATGTCACGTTGCTAATATGAACATATCAAATCAAGAGTATAGAAATTTCATACTACCCTCTAACTTAGAGTTTTTTTTTGCAGTATACAACTCAGAAACTACGATACTTTGAAATTTATGGTGTTTGGTTTTTTTTTTGTAAGAAAATTTCTATAGTTTCTATGAGATATATTTCAAAATGAAAATAATTGATGCTATGGCCTCAGAATATATGCAACTCAATATATCGTTAAACCGTTTTAAAACGTAAAACCGATTTATAAGATCCAATACCAGTTAAACGAACACTTATTTAATGCTTTTTGAAAAAAAAAAACTTTGCTTCTATTAATTTCCTTGGTAAAATTAAGGTTTCGTTTTGTGAATGTACGTTTTCACTCAGCGTAATACTACGCTTTTCACAAGATTTTAAGTCTAGGCAAGGTATAATATTGCGGGTGGAAAATTAAATCTCTTATTCAAATTGAATGCTCCAGTCAAACACATTCCATAGACAAATCTTCTATTGAAATTTATTGACTTTAAGCTTAATGAAAACTAAAAATTCCAGGGTCGTATATGAATATAATCATGAAAAATTCATTATTGTAATTTTTGTTTGTCTTTGTTTTTACAGAAAGCCCTTCAGGGTACACCAAACTGGCACATCAATTTTGGTTTTCTTATCCGCCACCCGGCGCTGGTGGAGGTTCTTCGAGTAAGTGTAGCACCTTATAAATATTTTTTCATTGTTAGTATGAACGGTACAATATATACATATGTATGTATCTTATAAACTTAACCATGTTCTATAATAATTAACATAATGTTTCATTTAAATGTGGTTATTTGTTGTAGCTATTATTATAATTGTGTTATTTTTTAATTCATAAAGGATTCTTTTATATTCTGGCAAAACTGGTCGTTAATCGTTGCTCATTTCAATTTAATGTTGCAGTTTGCAAAAACAAAAAAAAAACAATAATGACATTACAGCAATAATTTAAATAGTGTTCATATTTTTTTCTTTTATTTACATGTTCTCAAACAAAAAAAAAAAAAAAAACATATTTAAAACTTTTGGCAGTTGTGGTGTGAAAATTATTTAAATGTTTAATGTTTGCTGTTTGGTCAAGCAATTTAAAATATATATATATTTTTTTCAAATCAATGTTTTATAATTTTATGCTAAATTAAAATTTTGCGCTTCTACGTTTAAACGTTTTTTAATAATTATATTTTTTTTCACGCTGTTGCAATTAAATGAATTTGATATTTATCTGTTAAAAAAAGAGTTTGATAGTTTTTTCCTGAGGTTTACTTTTACTTTTTCATGAGAAGTATATTCGAAAAGTCAATAATTGTGGGATATATTTTATAGCATTTCTAGCATATATACACAAACCAGTAATTTAAAATTAAAAAAAAAAAAAATATCCAAGATACATAATATTTAAAAAGCATAATATGAAAACATGTTTTAAAACTTTTATTAATTTTATTTTTCAGGAGGAATCAAGTTTTTTTTTCTAAATAAAGTTTACTTACTAAAAAATAAAAACCAAGTAATCACAAAATGACTGCCAGCCGCACTTGAAATATGCACAAAACTGCAGTTTTTAGGTAGAGGCATTTTTATTTAGATTTTTTAACCAGCGTAAATATCACCTACTGCATTAATTTGTAGAGCCTGAAATGGTTACCAAATGAAATAGGTGCAAAAAGCCCGGTTTTAAAAAAAATTTGTCAAAACCGGTTTACTCGTGTTCCTGTAGTGGACTTCCAAAATAATTATTATATTAAGTACCTTCTTTTTTCTTTGAGTTTTTTTTACTGGCCAATTTAATAGTTTTTGGGGTGCCCTTTCTGAATTTTCACTTTTCCACCTCGTATCTTTCCAGCATAAGTCACCATACAACGCCGAGTTGTATGAAAAATCGGCGTAAAAATATAAACTCTGAACCAGTGATTATAATTTCACAAGATGAGATCAAAAATAATTAAAGAAAACATGAGAGTCAATTTCATTCCCTGCCACGCCTACTTTTTAATAAAAATTGTCTTTATACTAAATTTTATTAAACAACTTTTGCGTTATTAACAACATTGGTACATTATGTGTTTTCTAATAAATCTGTCTTAAGAATTTTTTGCCACGCCTACTTTTTTTTAGATTAATTTTCATAAAAATAGAAACTACTTATCATTATTTAGGTACGAACTAAAAACAGATTTTTTTTTATACACTCTAACAGTTACCGCTCTTATCGGATTTTTTCTTAAGCTAACAATTAGATTTTTGTGAACAAACTTTTTGTTAAAATTTAAAAAAATAAACTATGCCAAACATGTTCCAGGTATGTTTAAGGAAAACAAGTTCAGATGGTAAAATAAAAGATCAAATTATGTATATGTTTTAAGATAAAGTTGATCCAATGAATAGTTTAGGAAAAAATCATTTTCAGACCTCAAAAATTTTAATAAAAATTTGTTACTCTTTATTTTTCAATTTTTTACAATATATAGTATAATTTGTTCTTCTGAAACTCAATGGCCTTATTTGAAGTCAACTGACTCAAACAAAGTTAATGGTCTTTGTTTTTTGGTTTTTGATAAACTGTTATTCAAACTATACACTTAGGGAAAAAATAATATTTAAAAAAAAATCAAATTGATTTTATAACATTAATTATTTTTTAAAGGTCCATTTTTCTGCCAAAAATTAATACTTTTATTTCATTAAAGTTGAATATATCTAATTTAATATGTTTAAGTTAATATCTCTTCTAGAATTGGAGAAATTGAAAAAAAAATACTAAACTGAATTCTTTTTTTTGAATTTTTCCTGAAAAATTAAGTATTTTTTTTAAATTTTGTTTAAAGAAACTTAAATACAGAAGAAAATATAATTTTCTGCGTTTAGTTGCTTAAAAATAAGGTCATTTTATAAGAAAAAATTATATTTTTACGAAAAATTTGAAAAAAAATAAGTAATAAAAAAATTATAATAATTAAAATTTTACAAAAAATTTTGATAAAAAAAATGTTTGTTCACATAAATCTTATTGTTAAGTTTAAGAAAAAAATACCATAAGATCGCAGTGCCGAGATAATTTCATTTAGTCCACTATAAAAGTTGTAGGTCTCTTAATTTATCTTTAAATCGTCCATTTGCTTTACTTTGTTCGTGGTGTAATATCAGCATATTTTACTTTTGAGGGTTACTTGGCAATACTACGCTAATTTAAATAATAACGGATATTTGTATGGGTACTAAATTTAATTATTGTTTGTTATTTGAGGTGGGTTTTATTCTATTTCGTTAAAAAAATATGTTCTTCAAATGAAAAAAAAAAAAAATATGTATAAATATTTCAACGCAACGGCAATACCTAGAATAAATACCAATACCTTTTTTGATACCTTTTTTAAAGTTTTAAATGTGTTCTTTATTTAAGCCTCAAACTAAGAAATATCTTTCTGTAAAAAAAATTATTAAAACCCAAAATTAATCAAAAAAAACAAAAAATAATATAAGTAAGTTCATCATAAGTAATTTCTTTCCCTCCCGCCTAAACGGAAGAAACAGACCCTCTTTTCGATGACAAAAATGCAAATATCTGTTATTATTTTAGTTATCGTAGCCTTTCCAAACAAGTCTGAAAAGTATAATGGTGATATTTCACCAGGAACAAAGTAAAAGAAGAGCCTTTTGTTAACATTTTTTTTCTCCAGTTCGAAAATGTTAGTTTAAATAAAAAAAAACTGTTCAGGTAGAAATTATATATAATTAAAAAATCTACAACTTGTACTTAAAAAAAAAAAAAAAAAATAGAAATTTAAAAGATATGAAGCTTAAAAGGAAATCAACCTTGAATGTGTTTAACAAAGTGAAAGTCATTTAACATATTTTATAGAAAATTAAATTTCGTAAAAAATTTTTTTTTTAGAATCAACAAAAAAAAATTTGTTCCGACGATATACTTTACAATCGAATATTATATTCTTTAATTTGTACCAAAATTTTTTATTTTCTTTTTTTTTTCTATATTATTAATAACTTGTGTTTTTACGAAAATGTCCTTCACCATAGATCAACGACAATTCAAGGATTAGCTGACTTTGATGAAAATAAAAGTATTTATTATTCAAAAAACGGCTCCCCTCGCTGGAAAATATAAAAATTGTGTTAAAAATATATTTTCCATTTAGATACAAGACTTTTCGAATATTACTTCTGCAAGATTAGTTTAACTTTTGAATCGAAAAAAAATTATATGTGGTTATAGTTACCCAGTTTCTAAATTTAATTTTATAAAAAAAGAAAACAACACAAAAAAAAAAAAAATTATAAAATTTTCAAAAAAAAAAAAAAACTATCACTGGGTCCTTTCTAATTGCAGTTTAGTGAGTTTTTTATTCGTAGGATAAAAACAATACAAAGCAAGTTAAGCGGTTTCACTTCACAGAGAGATGCAATTCTCATAGTGCGGATGTAGTTTGCTTGGAGGTAAGGCACGCATTCAAAAGTATAGGATATGATACTTTTAGGGATGAATTTAATGCCCTAATGAGTTTTTGATGCGCTTTTTCTTCTATTTACACAGTTTTTTTTTTAACTAATTTGTATTTGCTTTTAATTTAATTTTTATTTTTGCATAATACACGTTCTTTTGTTTTTGATAAAATATTAATAAAATAAAACACTTTTAAACGCACACTGTACTTGGCTTGTTATTTTCAATGAACACTTATTATTATTAAAAAAAAAAAAAAAAAATGCACCATGGCAAAATTGTGTGTTAATATGATGGCTTTGATGGCTTTATGTGTAGGTAATAAAAAACAAAATTTGATTGAAGTACAAAGGGTTAAGCTTTATTTAATTAAAATTATAATTCTATTCGATCATATTTTGTATTTTTTGTATTCACCGTTGTAAAAACATTAAATTTATGTGTTACATTCATTTTTAATGAAACGGCGGCAACGAATTGGTATACTTTGCAATGTAGTATACATAATGAACCTGATGGCATTAATTAAAACCAATAGATTAACTAATTTATTATTATTCAAATTAAATAAATTACCAACGCCATTTATATTTTTAACAAATTAATTACTATGATAAAAAAAGTATGCAAGGCTTTGTCTTTATATTCTCAGTCAAGAAAAAATGATATACATGACTGGATTGCACGTAATTGCTCTTTTAGCTAAAGTTTCTTAGATTCCTAACGGCCAATTTCTTAACAAAGTTCTAAAATCAGTTTAAAACTATTATTTTTAGCTCTCAGTTTTTCTTAAGATCTTTGTTTAAAATATATTTAGAACTCAGGCATTTCTTCACATCTTTAGAACTTGATCTAATATCATAATTTGGTTCTGAGGACTTAGATTTTTTTTTGGATTTTCGAAGCACCTGGTTTCTGTTTTGACAAATATTTGCTATTAAATTTGATTTAAATTAAAATATTATTTCATACACATACAAGTAGTTAAAATCTCACCATACATGGTCCGTTTGGCCTTATGTTCGGACTAACCAGTTTGAAATCTGGACCGTGTAAAATGTGTCAAAGGATCTCCAGATCTACTCGCCTACGGGTCCTGGTTTCAATCACAGCGTCCTGAGCAAGATCTGTTTCGGCAATTTTTTTTTTTTTTTTAAGCCCAGTGAATTGATGGGATTGTGCATTTTTTTAATGGTTTTCTAGGGGGAGTAGAAGGCCTTTGGCATATGACACATAGACTAAGGGCGCGAAGCAATTTTGCAAGCCAACCCTCGGCTCACGGCAACCCCGCCAGACCAGGTTTTTTTGAAAGCAGGTTGGTATTGACAATTTGTTCGCATTTTGAAAAATATTGGCAACCCCGGGCCCAGACTTGAGTTTTTGTTCATAACTATTGCCAAATCAACTGTAAGCGAAATTTTAGTCTTGCGACTAGTAGGTTAGTCAAAGTGGCTGCTGGATCTAAGACTACATATTCTTTCTTCACACTACTATCGTATATACATGATTTAGTTCTCATATTTTTGAAATGTTTTTATGTTTACCTTTGCTCTGTGTGATAGTGTGGAGGCACTTTAAGGAACATAAAACAGTACACACACCTTTTGTATCTTTATATCTTACTTTCTTTAAGATATAGGTATTATGCACCACAAAAAACTTCTCACGCATTCATAAATTGTCGATTAATAATAAATTAAGAATCATCGCAAAGTAATGTTAAGATAATAATCAAAATATATAGTTTCCTCTAAAATTTTGTAAGTAAATACTTTTTCATTAAATTTGTAGAAACTTCGGTTTCGTTAAGGTTTAACTTTAATATTAATTAAGAGAATGCATTAAACCCTAATAATTAATTCTGACCAAAAACCTACCATCCGACTTAACCATGCAATTTGTCAATTATTTAGGATTTCTGTGGTTTCCTATAATTTACATATCATCGCACTTAACAATTCTGTGTGATCATTAAATAGAGTTTTTGGAAGGAAATGTCAAACAACTTTCAATTAATTCCATCACTCGATTTCATAATAGAGAAACAACTTAAGAATAAATACATGTACCTACATATAAACATTATATAAACTTAATTCAAGGAGACGCGTGTGTCTTTTCTCTTTCAAACACCACTTCACAAGTCCACAAGCCCCTCTCTAATGCAAAAGTATTTAAGGGCAGTTTGGTAAATAAAATTGATTTTCTACAATTTTATTTTCATAAAAAAAAAAAACAAAAAAAAAAAATTGTTATTGGAAAACGTATTATAAGCTCTTAAGTAGATTGTATTGTCTCTTTTTTATGCTGTGTTGATAGGGCTTTTTCCATATAGACATACCTAAGACATAACCATTAAATGTCTCTCTGTGGTAAGTAAACCTATTGGACTTGGTTGTTCTTTTTTTTTTTTTTTTTGTTTTCTTTTGATCGAATGTTTACCCGGAAACAACCACCTTTAGCCGGGGCTATATTTTTATTTTATTTGTTGTTTTTTCCAGGTTGTTCTGTCCATAGAATCATTCAGTTTTTGATTTGATTTGATTTAAGTTCAATTCGAGTATAGTTTTTTTTTGTTTTTGTATATTGAATAAATTAACTTGAAATATGTAATTTCATTAGAAAACTACCTCTTCATAAAAAAAAAAAAAAAATAAAGAAATAAATGAAAGGAATGCCACGTCCAAAGCTTTCAAAATATTTAATGGTGGTACGAGTTGCGAACCGGATCCAAAATGGTTTGTGTGTTTACTGTTGACCTTTGACATTGTGTGTGTAATTAAATTAAAATTCATAAAACATGTGCAGAAATCAAAAATCAAAAATAAATTTTATTGTATGCAAGGGGGTGAAATTGAAAGTGCAAACATCAAAAACTTCAAAACAAAACATACACTCCGTGTCATTTGATAAATTTTGTATTTAACATGATAACGACGACGTACTCTTTTGAATTGTTTTGGTTGGGATATAATGAGAACTTTTGCTTATTCAGCCATAGATAACTTTTTTTTACTGTGTTGCAGCAAAATAATACTAGTTTTCTATTAAAGTTTTCAATCAAGTCTACACGTGCTAAAAAAATGCCATTTTCTCCAACTTTTTCACTAACAAATTTAAAACTTTACAATTTGGTACCGGGCATTCAAATTCTGAACATAAATTGAGTAGCAACATATTTGATATTTTCTATTAAATTATAAAAATGGCAAGAAAATCCTTTAGAATTTAAAACCTGCAAGTGTGACTCGCCGCCTACAGCACATCAAATATCTGCACAAATATAAATTTAACAGATAGTACGCATGTAGGGTAATTGAATGCCGCAGAACTTGCACCCTTGCACGTGTGTTCACATGGCAATATAATCTAACCATGTCTCGGATATTAATAGACGTCACTTTGATGAAACTTGGCATTTGTTGACATTTATTTACCTTTTTGAAAGCAATTAAATGCTGGAAATGCGTGAAAATTTGCTGTACCTACGTACCCATTTTGAAGATACAAAAAAATAACCGTTTTAAGTTTTCTTCGCAACTTTTCATGTGAGAGTTAAATTTTTCGATGAAAATAATAACATTTTTTAACTTTAACTGCTATAGAACGTAGTTTTTTAATTCTGATTTTTTCCTTCATGACTTACTTAATTTCAACGAATTTTTTTTAAGAAAGCTTTTAAGTTGCCGTAAAGTTTAGTACCTAGCAAAATTTTTGAAAGTTGTTTGAAGGACTTAAAGTTTTTTTATTGCCGAAAAATCGTCTTTTCGAAAACGGTACAATATTTTTTTTTTTTAATTTAGTTTAGGGATGTGGACCCATCTCCAAAAGAAAGATAAAAGTGTGCATTACCTTCAGTCTATTCACAATAACACGTATTTGTTTATTTTTTTTTTACCGGGGAACAGTTATCGTAACTGCTTTATTTCAAGAGCATTTTTAAATGTACCAAACTAACCCGTAAAGGGTTTTCCAATGAGGACTTGACAACTTTGACTAGACTATTTTTGGCCCGAATTGGAAGATATGGACTTGGACACATGTGGTTTCAACAGGATGGTGCCACAAGCCACACATCACACCTTACAATCAATTCATTGAAGAGGAAAAAAATTTAATAAGAAGAAGTGAAAAATGAAATTCATTACTAAAATTACATTAACAACTTCTTTAATTGTTTTGAGCTCTAAGCTAAGTACTTATGCCATTTGATTTGATTAAGAAAGATACATTTTTAGAAAAAAAATTTGAAAATCGTTAGAACCGTTTTTAAAAAAAATAATTTTTTGTATATAAAATTCTCAAACCTTGTTTAAAAATAAAGTTAGTATGCCATTTTCAAGACAATATTATTGCACATCTTAAACCAAAATTTCGAAAAATTACATCGACCCGTTTTCAAAAAATTGATTTAAAAAAAAAAAATATTGAAAGATTTTTTAAAAATCCAAAAATTATTTTTTTGAACTCTTTATAAAAAATAATTTTTAAATTGTTAAGAAGCTTCCGTATAAGAAAAATCATCAAAGTTGGTTAACTCTTTTAAGTGGAAATCGAAAATGAAAAAAAAACGTTTCTATGGGAGGTACCCTTAGTAGCATTTTGACAAACATTTCATTCATACCAAAAGAATGACCCTTTTAACAAAAGCAGAAACAAAAAAATTAATCAAAAGCCGGTTTTGAATAAAGTTAACTTTTCCTTAATGGTTATATGCCAGGTACCGTTAGTTTTGGTCCTAAAAACAAAAAAAAGTCAATTTCCCCTCTAGAGAATCACCAAACATCCTTAAACACAAAATTTGAAGAAAATCGCTTCAGCAGTTTAGGCTGTAGCTTGAGGTATATACAGAAAGACATACAGACAGACTGACGGACAGACAGAATCGTAATGACATGTCTGGTTGTTATCTCGAGTTCGATTTTTTTTACGAATCCTAAAAAAATAAATTTTTTTTAGTGCAATCATTTGTTCTAAATGAATTGTATGTTTACACCAAGAGATAAACTCTTTGCAACAAACATCTTATTGGAAATGTTATTTGCAAACTATTCTTTCGTTTGCTGCAAACAGTAAAATTTTCTAGTAAACGAAATGGAGTTTAGATGACGGAAGAATTTTCATTTGCCGCAATCAACTCATGAAAATGAGCTTCAAACTAATGTTTTTTTATTAGGTATGTTTTCTGTCATACAATAACAATTTGTGCCAAATGTAATACAGTTTCTGCAATGAAAAACTATTTCGTGGATTGTATTTACTTTCCAGCAAATGAATTTCATTTAATTCAAAAAATATTCATTGGTCATTAACGAAAAAAAAAAAATATTTTTTCTCCGTGTGCGATTCAAAAAATAATACCATTATTTGAACTGTAATTTTCGTTCAGTGTATTCTATTTTTTAATCCTTAAAAATATTTATTTCTTTCTTCTTCTTCCTTTTTTCTGTTACATATAATTGCTTACATTGCTTAAATAAAAACCTATTTAAAAATCATAAATTATAATCATTTCTTCTCTTAAATCACTATCAAAGATAGTTTCAAATACCTACTATATCACACAAAAAAAAACCAAAAAAACTTTTTAAAGCACACATCATCTGACTTGTAGTGTTTTAAAAACTGGCTGAGGTGAGGATAAAAGATGTCGACATTATAAATTGCAAGGTTGTCAAATTTGTATCCTTCGGTGTTGGTTCCTGAAATTCCATGACAAAGGATAATTCGCAATTAAAAGTTGAAAATGAAGGCTTCACAAAATGTAATTACGGTGACATGATTGGGTTTTAATTAAATTAAAATTGCACTAAGTTTTTTTTTTTTTTGTTTTATTACCCCAAAAATACTTGTCAAGCTGCGACTGGTGTCATATTAATAATAATTTTTTTTTATTATTAACACATGAAACTTAATGAAATATTTAAATTGAACCGATTAGTTATACAATATCCTTTCTAGTGGGTTTCAATTAATATGTGTGGTGTGTCGTGTCGACATTTAATTAAAAGGAAATAAATGCAGGAGGAGTAAGAAACTTATGGCACATATTAGTGGATCTATGCAACTAACAATTATAAAATATATTAAGGCTATTATTTATCAACTGAGAACTTGTAAATTAATGAATGTTTAAGGAAATGAATATACTTCACATCTATGAATGTACTATAATGGAAGTGACATTTGTATAAATTGTAGCTAAAGAGCGATGAAGCATTTTGTAACCTGCATGAAATTTATTCACTTCCCAATGTATTTAAATTGAATGTTAAACTTTCAAAATAAAGTACTACCTGTGTCCTTAAGCTATGCGAATTTAGATATAATGTACATCATTTAGTTGATTGATCATTTTAATGACCAAATGTTATGATTCATGACCGCAGGTTCTGCGAAAACATGTTTCCATACTCTTTGATCATGATATCCTATTCCTTTTGCCTTTCGAGTCAACACTATACCTAAAAATCTGAAGGAGATAGAAGGAGGTATAACTATCATTTTTTTCTTTTTTAGCAATTAATTACTTGTTGGCTTATTTAATTGGTTCACACTTTGAGTTTTTGACTGCTGAGATTCTCACAGTTGCCCAATTTAGTATTGTTTGTTTTGTTTGTTTTTACGAACAGTCATTTATTGGACGTGTTCAGATGCACCATTGTTAATAGAAGGGAATCAGTATTTTACTAGTTAGTAACACTAAAAGGATTAAAATTTTGGAAGAGCTAGTAAATTACTAAAGTTTTAGCAAACTGCTTAGCTAAGCTTATTCAGCCTTTGCCCTTAACGATAGGTAATTTATTTATTTATCTAAGTGCATTTATAAAACAATTAGCGCTGGTTGTTTGTGGAATGGTACTTACCAAAGAAGATACAAGTTATGTGATCAATGACAATAGGGTCGTAAAAGGCAACCTACCCTGATAGATACCTGCGTTGGATTGATAATGGAATTGTTTATCTAGTGCTAAGAAAGTTTCTCAGCGTTTAACCATCTTTTAGTAGCGCGTTCGTCACTTAACGATCTATCATGCAGACGGCTGCTTTCTTGGGGTCCGACTACCATTCAGCAACTCAGAGCCTAAAAACGATTTCGTCCCACAGAGAACTCAATGTGCAAGTCGATTGGTCAACAGATGACCTGTTTGTGACCTAAATTATTTGTGGAATGGTTCAGGATGGTTCTGACCAAGGAATATAAAAACTGTGTGACCAGGGTCATAAAAGACTGTTCATTTAGTCCGACCCAACGCAAGTATTTGCGTTGGCCTAATAATGGAATGGTTTGTGTTGTGGCAGCAAAGTTGCTAAATTTTCAACTATCTCCGAGTAGACCAGTGTCCTAGCGTAACGACTGCCATTCAGCAACCCAAGGCCTGGAGTTCGTCCAACGGAGAACCTTGCTCTCTTGCTCAAAAAGATATTCGCGTTATTCACTCGCTTGTGCTTCTATGCCTCTGCATGATGTTAAAGATATTATAGCTGAAAGTGATGTAATTGATTTATTATTATTGTTGCTTAAATTCGACTCACACATATGGCTATAGCCTTTTTTCTGTAATAAAGCATTTACCAGTAAAAAAAAGTTGACATTAAATTTACCAACAAAATGTTCATATTAGCATATCTCGATAACTCGACGTGCTAGGGTAGTTTTGATTCGGGTTCAGCGTACCAAAATCCTTTAGAAAAGTAAATTTTGGTTTAAAGGCGATTTTCGTTGAGACCAGTGTATTTAATTGGTCTTAAACATCAACTATCAGACATTTAGTAGTCACTTTCTCTGAAACAATGACACCTGAAGTATTTGAGCGACATAAATGAACCCAGGGCCAGTTTTTTAACGATTATCGTCATTCGTAATATGGGCCCAGTTTGTATGGTTGGGACCCCTGAAAGGAAGATGCTACAAAAAGTTTTCTGCCAGCCCTATAGTAGTTTAGTCACTAAAATCTAAAATAATATAGATTAATACAGTAAAATGGTTCCTAGAGGGAAAGTTTTGGGGTAGTTTTAATCTCTTTTTGGGGTTGCTGAATCCGAATATGAGGTTAACCAACAAAATTTCGTGACGCAGCATGATCAAAAGTGCAAAAAACCGCGAAATTTTCAACAATTTTGCAGTTTTTAGTACATTTAACCACATTCGTAGTGTTTTTTTTTGTATTAAAATTTTTCTTTGTATAATCTCCAATGGGAGCACTGATGTTCGTCGGTAGCTTCGTGGCACCGTCCTTTAGTTGCCCTAATGGTGTGTACGCCCCTGCATGTAGGGTTGTTAAGCTTACAATAAAAAATTACACCACCTATAACATATATTTTCAAAACAAGTTATATATTTCCCATTAAATTTTACAAAAAAAAAATTGTATATTTCTTAGTTTTAGAGGTCAATTTTTTTTTTTTTTTGAAAATTGCACCTCTCTCCTAAATGCAGGGAAATATATTCCCATCTCACTCATATAGGAAATTGTTATTTATTTGTGGCGCCAAAGTTATCATACTCTTGTCCTGTTGGCCATTTAACAAAATAAATTGATTTCCCAATCCCAGCAATCGTGATGGTAGGTGTCATTAGAACCAGATGTAGTGCAAATCATCGGGGTCCAAAGTTAAAGCCCATAAAGTTCATACAAATTCCAAACGCACCAAGTTAGTTTTACCTTTGAACCCACCAGAAAACGTATTATCACCCCTCAACCACTTTTTCTAAGAAATTTAGTTTAACAAAGGAATCCAAAACATGGAGCCATATAGTTTAAGATTAATTATGACACAATGATAGACCTAAAAAAGAACAATTCTAATTCAAGACCTTTAGACAGTCCAAGACAATCGCATGACAGGTAAGTTTTAAAGCACCCTTCTTCATTCGTCAACCCTTTTAGAAGTACCTATCTACCTACCTCATGAGTCAGTTCTCCTCGTATAAACCTCTCATAACAAAACATTTATATTATATCCTTCCACTTATCATATTTTGTAACATACCAAAAATTATTCTGCATGGTTGGTTGGTTAACCGCTTTATGACGGCTTCATTTTTTATTAACCTACAAATGGGAATGAAATTGTTGTTGTTATATTTTATGAGCCCTCTAATTATTTTGATTAACTATTTACACAAACTGGTTATTGCGTATTTCGTTTTGTTTGAATCTATAGAAAAGATAGTTTTATGAAATACAAAGTTATTGCCGTTGCACTTTATTTGTTTGATGTTTTATTTTCTTATCCCATTCTTTCTTTTTCTCTCCAATGAACTTGAATGCCCCTGCCTTTATAGAAATAAAAACAAAATATAAGAGGAAATGATTGATAAATTTTTGATAATCAGATTCCCTAAAAGAAAAAGAACATGCATAGATACAAAACAAAAGTTATAAAATGATTGCTTTTCAATCATTTTTTTATTCGTTTGTTTTGTTAGGTATAACAAATGCAAATGATTAATTAAGTTTCGTTTTCAGACAGCAAGACATCGCAAACGGACGAAGAAAAACAACGTGACCGGCAACGAAGTGAGCGTGAACAGAAAAAAGAAGAACAGGACGCCATCAATTATAAAGTATGACATTTTGATGAGTAATTCGCATCATTGCTCGGAAATTGATTGTGTATAATTTTCTTTTTGACTTTTTTTTCCATTGTGCAGCGAGATAAAGACGCAAGAGAAGCCCGCCTCTTAGATTTAGAAATCCGACGCCAACAGGAACGTGAAAAAAAGCGTGATCAAGGACATAAGCAGCAAACACCAACGCAAGGACAACCATCAGGTCAGCAGGGAGGTTCGTCGTCGCAACAGCATATACATAGTGAAAGGAATACCCCAACATCGGGTGATACTAAGTCGCCGCGCGACAGAACTTGTCCACCAGCTTTTCGTAGTCGATCCATTGAAAGAGACAGTACTCACGAAAAGAAACGTCTTTCAGAGACTGAAGATATAAAAGTAAGTTTTGTTGTTTTTGTATTTCTAAGTCTTTACATAATGTTGGGAAAAGTAACGTTGCAAACGATATGTAGGTCATGTTTAAATAAAAACACCTTAAATATATGTTCACTCTAGCGTATACGTAATTTTTTTGAATTTTTATAAAATTTGTATTTTAATGCATTTTAAACATTAAAACTCATTAGGGACATGTTTTACGCAGAGTGCAGTATATAAAATCAGAAATAGTACGTCTTAATTGTTACAAATGTTTTAATTTGCAATAAGAACGTAGTTTTGGACAGAGAAATTACTATACCCTTTCCTTTAATGACTCTGAACTTTGTTGACAATTTAGCTGCTAATCTTTGGACATCTGCCATTGTCGTAAAACTGAACCGATTTAAAAAAAAAGTGTATTTATCTATCTCAGATGAATTGGAATAATCGCGTTTTTTAACCCCCCTAAAAACACAGAAGGCTGAAAAATAAACCTGCCAGGCTTTGAATATGAAATCAGGACGGGTATACCTATACTGCATACACAAATTTTGGTCTATTTCGTATTTCGTATTTTTTTATATCTCACTCCTTTTTGTGGCAGGCTTAATGGAAATAGTTGCTTTCATAGAAAAACTTGAATTTGTTTTTACACTTGTGAATTCATCACTTTTTGCAAAAAAAAAAAAGAAAACAGAAAACAACATTTTAAATATGTAATATGTATATTTTTGGGTGGTAAGTTGTTGAACTTAACGTTCTCTTCATTTGAAAATTAGTCTCCACAACGAATAAGAGAATCTTTTCCTTAAATTCTTTCACTATATTAAGATTTAAATTTTCAATACCGAGTTCATAATGGCGGAGGATACCATTACCACTATCCCTTTTTGGAAAATTTAAATTTTTTTTAAAGTCTTCTAAGTTAATTTATAAAATTTTACGATAGTTAGAAGTGAGTCATATTGAAATTTGATATAATAACTCAGACAATATTGCAAACCAAAATTGATTGTAAAACATAATACCAAACAAGCCATTCGTTTGGAATTCATTTTTATGAGTTGATTGCGGGCAACGCAAATGCTTCCCACATCTAAACACTTTTTCGTTTACTACAAAATTTCTATTGTTTTGCAGCAAACGAATGAATAGTTTGTGAAGAAACCCTACAGAAAGTAGTTTGTTGCAAAGAACTTCACTTTTGGTGGAATATTTAATTCATTTACAACAAATGACTGCAGGCAACAAGTTTTCTAAATAATTGACTTTATGTTTGTGGTGTTCATATGCGTTCTTTACTTCACGAAAATTATCTAGTTCGTGGAGCAATGGCAACAGCCTTGGTTCGGAATTGAGAGATTGCAGGTTCAATCGCATGTGTTATGCTGATTTTTTTTTTTTATTTAGTCGTTCGTATAAATTTTTTCACCTAAACGAATTTAATGGTTTGCTGCAAACGAAGTTGAAAGCAAAAAAAATTACTGTCCAACAAATAAAAAGTCGTTTGACGCAAACGCTTCGTTCTCTCATTTTGTTTATTTGCATTCAAGCAATGTTTACAATTTGGGCTTATTAATGTTAGATGCAGATTTTGAAACGTAATCTAGGCAAGAGAAAAAAATGTTTGGCATTGTAGCTCAAGCTTTGCGGAAAACATATTTGACTTACAGTATAAAGCTTAGATCACACGATTTGTGTATACACAAAAATCTGTTTATTTTTTTGTTATAAAAATACACAATACCATATAAACCATATTCAAATGTCATTTGCTGTCATCATATTTGTCGTTCAAATTGTTTTATGCATTTTTATGACCAAAATACAAAAATTTTTACACAAATTTGGGTGATTACACAAAACGTGTGATACTAGCTTAAGTAGTTTATATTCTTATCAGGAGGAAGCTTTTGCAGTTACCATTGCCAGCAGGCAGACAGCTCCGGAAAGCCAAAATTAAATTGTTCAATTGTTAAATTGTTACCGAAAATGCATTTTTATTTAAGAAAATTACAAAACTTTCAAGAGTACTAGTTGTCTAGAAAATTTTATCTCAGCTAGCAGTTCAGTACCGGCAGAAAATTTGTAGGTTTCCTCCATTCCTGCTTACTACTACAAGCACACAGAAAATCGTTGAGAGAGTGAGTCACTAGGCCTTAACTTAAGCTAATCGTGTGGAAGCATTCTAAATTTGTTGAACTTTCCTCATACATAAAAGTGGCAGAGATTTTAGTGCGTTTATAAATAATTTTTGTTATAAACACTAAGTATTTAAAAAATATTGCATACTTTTGGCATCCATAAGAAACATTGATATCTGGAAATATTTAAGCACAATTTTATGAAAATATAACAATTTTGTTACATTTTGTAACCGCACAACAATTTTGATGACCTTCAACAATATATTTTAGTCGTTGAATATTTCTCAAATTTTAAACTACCTTTATTCTGTATATACAAAATTAATAAGTTTTTTTTTTTCATAATCTTAAGTCTAACCAGTGATGAATTTGTTTGACAAATATGTGTAGAAAACTAATTTAAATACCAACGTTACTTCCCACATTATTCTAGGCTTATTGAAATAAATATGTACCTATTATAAATTTTATAAAATTAATAAAATTACTTATTTAGGAGCAAGTAAGCACGACACCATCACCGCAGACTATTTCTGGCCCACCTCCATCACATTCGGTGGTGGCGGGGCCTCCGGCAACAGCAGCAGCTGCTACAGCTGCCATAATCCCAATACTACCACTTGGAGTCGCCGGCCTTCGCGATGATTCCACTGAAAGTGATCAATCTTTGACATGCTCCCAGGCCCAGCCAGATGCATTTAATCGTGCTATGTAAGTCAAAAATTATTTATTAAGTTAATATTTTAGCATTAGATACAAATAGTCTGTCGACAGCTGAATGTACATATGAAGAGGTCGGTTGAGGTGTGAAAGGTTTTGACAACCGTATTACCGTCACACCTACTTATCGATCAGAAATAATGGTTCATTCCATTTCTCCGAAGTAATAGCTTTCTCTGCTACTTTGTCTTCTATTTGAGAAGCTAAAGCTATCTGGAAAAGGACGCAAAGTTGAAAAGTTAAAAGTGAAGAGCCCAAGAGACAAAAATAAACAATTTTCTACGCCGAATCAGTATTTTTGTCGGTGAAAATGAATTTAAAAACTTTTTTACTCTTATAAAGAGGTTTTATATTTTTTGTTGTTGTCTTTTATTTTAAGAGCTCAGATAAATTTATTTGTGAAACTTTTATTTGAAGAGAGATTATTTAAATTTTTCGGGATAAGCTTGAAAAGCTTTTTGTTAAAGCTGAATGCAGATGTAGTTTTTTTTTAAATTTAAATACATATATGCAAAGGTGCAAACAGAAGATATTGAAGCTTTTACTTTCAAACAAAAACTTTTATTATATATTTGGTCAATACTTCAAAATGTTTTTGATGTAAGAAAAAAGTCAAAAAAGTCTTTGAGTTATCGAGAAAATGAGATTTAGACCAGTATTTACAGGTCGGCACACAACTTTCAAAAAACAAAGTTGGTCGCCTGTAATTTTGATCTCGTTATTTTCAGTTTGTTTCGACAGCTAAAACACAGTTTTGCTGTCGGTACAAGATACAAGATCATGTAAAATTTTGTAAATAACCGAAGAAAATTATACTTTTTTGCAGAATTAAGAGTTTGAAAATAAGTTTTTTCAAAAAATGTCAGCTAACATAAAGTTCAAGAATAGGTTTCTGGCTCTAAGATAAGGTAAAGGATTTTTTTTGTGAGTGTTAGTGTGTCTTTGAAAAGTTATTTTAACATGTGAGGTAATTTTTTTAGAAAATTTCCCCCTCTTGTCTGATGGACCCCACCCCTTTAATTTTTTTTTCCAATTACATAAAAAAGAGCAAAAAATCGTTTTTTTAACCAATGTTGCGTTCGGCGCTCGAGGTTGAAAAATTGGGTTTAACTTTGGCTTAGCATAATAAACAAGTCAGCAAAAAAAAAAAAAAAAACAAAAGCAAATAGGAACAACAGCTTAAGTACATTTTGTTGTTTCCAGTAAATTAAGTTTTAATTTTAAATTATGAAAGTTTTCTTGAATAAAAAGTAAAATTTTTCTTTGATTCAATCCTCGGCGAATTTTGCCACACAATTTATAATAAGTTTAAGCTAACCGATCTACAAAACCTGAGTTGGAAAAACTATTTCCAAACTATGTAAAAAAAAAAACACAAATTTTTCCAGATTTTTAATTTAACCCCTGATAAACAATGAAGCGCATTTATTGTTAAAGATTCTTAAAAAAAAAATAAAGTACAAAAAAGTAGTAAACTGCGGAATAGATGCTAATGGAAAAAATTTTAATTTTAAATTTTTTTTCAGCGAGTCACTATTTTTGTGGTTTCTAAGTAAATAAGTACAAACTTTCAACTTTTGTATTCGTCAATAAAAATAAAAAAGAAAAAATAAGTAACATCTGATCGTGACACTAGATTTGCAAATTCGGAATGTATTTTACTAATTAGGTCAGTGTTCCATTCGGAATTGCGAACGCTATTTATTTTGTAGTAGAATAATCTATTCGGGGATTTGTAATAGGACCGATTAAATGTACCAAAACTTATTGGCATCTCATCTGTGAGAAACAAAAATAAAATTTAAAAAAATTCTGGATTTAAAAAAAAAAAAATTAAAAAATTGTTTTTAAAAAATCAATTTTTCGAAAATAAGTCACTGTATTTTTTGGAAATTTTGGTTTTAAATATTATCTTGAAAATTTCTTTTTATACTGGTTATTTATGTTTCTTGTTGCCGAAACAAAATCATACATTTCTTAAAGTTTTTGATGTGCTTAACTCGAATCCAATATTATAATGCTATCAGCTCTCATTTTTCAAATTTTTCTGTTAGAAAATTACAAAAAACCTCTTTTCGCAGTTTTCGATTCAATTTTTTGACTTGAGGCGAAAAAAGTTCCTTTTTGATTTCTAAAGGGAATATTTGAAAAATGATAGCTGATAGGAACATTCTGATATTTGTTTCGAGTTAAGCACATCAAAAACTTTAAGAAATGTATGGTTTTTTTTTTGGCAACAAGAAACTTAAATGACCAGTATAAAATGAAAAACACAATAATTTCAACTTAAGATTTCTGGGAAGAGAAATGATTTAAACTGAATAAAAAAGAAGAAAACCAGTTCTTTTATAATTCGTTCCAGTTTTTGCTGTAAGAGGTTACCTTACATTATGAAATCGCTTCATAAATATTGTAAAATGTTTTTCTTTTGATTTTGGAATGGAAATATCTGACTTCGGATTCGAAACCCTTTAGAAACCGCTATCAATGTTTAGGCAGCAAAAACCTTGTTGTTCAGTGTTATTTATTTTTAAAAACTTTATATAAGAAGATTTAACGTCCACAGCAACTTAAGAGCAAGTCCGTGTGACCTAGTAGTGCATTTTATTTTTAATGCGTTTCATTTGTTAAGCTTTCCGATTTCTTTTTAAATTTATTTTTAAGATTTTTTTTTCAGTTTGGAATTTTAAATTTACAGATATATTAGATTCTAGGTATAGATAAATTGTTTGTACAAAATTGGAGAATTGTTTGTAGGACCTCTGTGAACAGGGAAATGGTACTGTACATGGACTGTACTAGTACCTCCATGCTATTAAAGAAGGATCCGTATTAAAAAAAAAACAGACAAACAACATTAAAAACAGCATTTTGCAGCTGCACTCGCTTGAGAACGGTGAGCCATACCATAAGGGTGGGGTGGTTTTCCCTTATCGTTAATTCTGAAGATGTACTTTTTCTGAAATTTAAAAGTTTGCCCTCTATGCTGCATTTTAAATCAAGCTAATTCCATTAATAGATTTGAAAAAAGTTAATTTGTCCAGAGTGTAACATTGAAAAGTAAATTGTTTTTCAATATAAACTATTTGTACTGATTCTTAATCAAAAATTTAATACCAAATGAATGTCTATTAGTTTCACAGAAAATTGAAAATTTGAAAAAATACTTTTTTTTGTTGTCAGTGAATCAGACGTTAAAACAAAAGATTAGCCGTATATTGTTAATTTTAAAATGATTCAAAAATATGACAACAATATTATGATTGAAATAAAAACCCTCAAAAAGATGTTAAAATCTTGGGCGGAAAGGACCCCCGAAAAAGGTGTTATCATTTTGAGCAAATGTGGTCCTTCTAGCAGTACTGTTAATTCAATGTTAAATTTTCCAGGAATGATTTTAGGGTCCTGCCTGGCGACTTAACACGCATGCAAAGGCGCCCTAACTGACTAAGTGGCGTTAACTGTGCGATTAATTATGAAAGAAATAAGTTATTAAATTTAAGATTTTTAAATCATTATGTTTATTATTGAAATAGTCAATTTAGTAAAAATATTGTCATAAAATTGAGGTTTTTGCGGGAGATTTTTTTTAAATGTGTTCAGGTACATCTCCCCGTTATAATACGCAATTGCTTGGGATAATAGAGGGGTGACAGGAATATTAGTCCCATTGTTTGTGCATTCAAATAATACTTTGAAATCATGTGCTATTTCTTAATTTAATACTAAAATGTTCTTTTACTTGATTTTAGGTATATTTGTGAAATTTTGAAAGTTTTTCAAGACAGAGCTGTAGTTGCACTTTAATTGTAGGTAATTTTGTCTTGATACCTACCTGGTAAATTTTTTTTTTAACTAAAAAAATACAAAAATTTCGCAGTTCCTGGTTGCACGATGCTGTTAGCACAGGTCTTTCGAAGCTGCAAACTTCGTTTTACACAACTGGTATCTATCTATCGTAATAACATCCCAAAAAATCAGTGATGTGCAATTTTTAGCGACCCAACGCGAAGTTTTTGTTTTGTACGACTGAACTATTATATTCCATCAAGGATTTAAAATTATTTATATCTGCGTTAATTAACATTTTTTAAATAATTCATAACAGTTATTTTTTGAACTCAGATTGTAAAAAAAATCTAATCACTAACCAAGTGCTGTTTTAGTAATTGTCTGTACAAACTTTAAAAATTTGTTTATGCACAAACCAATATACGACCTTTAGAAAACGCAAGTCTTAAATAAATTTCAACTAGTAGTGACATCTACATTTTTCAACGGTGAAACTTTAAGTTTTTAAATTGAGTGCGGGAAAAATTAAATCCTCGAAAGTTTACCTTTCAGAGAGCTTTTTTTTACACCAGATGCTGTGGTGGTGATGTCAAATTCACCATAACACTGCAAATCCTTCGCAGGAAGTTGTCATCCACTAAGAGTGTTTTTTTATTCCTCCACTTGATTAGCTGTACTTCAAAAATTGTTTACATTTACAAAAAGTTTGGTCGACGATGACTATAAGACAATTCCTGTCATCATATTAATCATTTCCATAATATTGCTTTCATTAGAAGTGTCTTGATTTTTGTGTGAGGTGGGTGTTCCGATTTATGTTTACATTGAATTCGATTAATCCATTGAAGTGTGAAAATAATAATGTTTTATTTTATTTATAGGGGATCAGAAAAATTGTAAGTGCACACTTGAATTATAATTGCAGTTTGCAGTGCGTTTCAAACATCATTTCGTGCATAACACACCACTTCTGATTGTTGTAAGTTTTTTTTTTTTTGCATTTCTCCAAAACAAAAAAAATTACTTTATTGTTGTGTTTGGTCTAGAAAGTAAGTGGTCAAGTTGATTTATTGAATTTTATCAAGAGTTGATATATACTTGCTTGAAGTACAATATTTATATTTGAAAAGATTTATTATAAAACCGAATTACCATGAGCTGTTGCCAAACCAAATTTTAAGAAACATCCTTCTTGCCCGCGTTAAGGGTGAGTGATTTCATTGATAAATGTGATGTGTGCCAAAAATGTCTAATAAATCTCAACCAAAGAAGGTCATTCAGATACATCTAGTGGTTTGTATTATTTAAATATCATTATTTTTGATTTTTCTTATTTTTTTTTATTATATAACTCTGGAGTGTATTATTACAACACAACAACAATCAACTGCTGTTAGGCTAAAGTTTTAAGTGCTATAAAATGTAATGTCATACATTTGTTTGTGATGAAACCTTTATCTATAGTTATTTGAAGAAGAGAAGTATCAAGTAAAAAAACAAAAATAGATTGCAAGTTGATAGTACAGGAGTAGAGGTACTCTAAGTTTGGTGAAAGATTTAAAAACTTTTTCAAGTAGCGTGAGTGTTTGTTGTTTGAAAAACTACACTACTAACTGTTATGTTATGGAAAACTTCTTCGGAAATATATTTTATTTTCAAAAAGAAAGTTTAACAAATACAAAGGAAATTGTTATCTGAAAAATAAAAGAAATATTTTCATTTTTTATAAAGAACTTGATGCTAGAAATGGAAAATCAATTTTAATTAATGCAATTTGTATTTATCTTCGATTCTAAGAATTAGCTTGTTGAAATATGTTTTTTTTAGTAAATTTTATAAGTGAAACGATAGCAGCTGAGTTTTGATTTCTAAATATGTAAATTCAGTAATTTATGCAACAGTTGAAGGTTATTATTTTTTGTTCCATTTTATACTATTGAATAATTTCTATAAAAAAAATTATTTTACTGTACAGAGTTTGTCACGGAAAAAAATATGCCTTATATTATTGAACATTTTTCTTTCATATTAGGTATTTTGAGTTTTTAAGACATTGAGTTGTTGACTCAACGAGGAAGTACGCTGAAGTGTGTGTACATTGCGGGTCAAAATGGACTTAGTTTTCTGTGTTCGTTATTAATTTTCCTCATTATTGTTTAATTATTTATGGTTGCATTAAAGTTATTATTTAAGCACCTATTTCACATCGATAAAGCCGGAATTCTAACTGCCAACTTTGTTAAAAAGTGGACACGGATATGAATATGGTAGCTAAAACTCATAAAAGACACCACTGTGCAATGGCGTTAGCTCATAGTGAGACACCTTGTATCAAAGAGTGAACAAAACTCTATGAAATCTAATCTACTGAACCGATTTTTATAAAATTTTAAGTAATAATATAGTCTTTAGCGTTTTGCTGTAGAGCGATTCCGGTACACACGATTTTGGATACAAATTTTTAAATCACAGATTTGTATAGTTTTTGGAATCAAATATTTAAAAGAACATCTAAATTTAATTATTAAAATACTTTTATGAGCCTTAGTTTATAAAAAAGCATTAAAATTCCAATTTTTTTTGTAATCTTAAATCGATGCCTGCAAATTAATAAGTGCAGCAAATTTATTACCCGCAAATTTATCATACATTTATAACTGTAACCCATGCAGTGACAACATTGACATATGCATTCATAAAAAGAAATGTAGGTAATTGTCATTACTTCTCAAGTCATATGGATTAAAAGCCTTATTTTGGTTCCCGTGATAATAATAGTAATAAAAATTTAGTTTTCTTATATAATTCAAAAAGCTGTGTCTTAGAAACTGTTGAATCTACAGATATGGTACCAGGCTCAAATTAAAGAAAATTTTGTAAGGGTGAAACCGTAAAACATAGTTTATAGTCAAGCAAAAAATCAGAACTACCGGATTTGACGCAAGTTCTGATGTACAGAGGGGGTCAAAAGTGAGTAAACAGTTTCATTCAATGAAAAACACTCTTGCTTTAAATTGTTCAGTATTCAGATAAATTGCTTTTATAAAGGACGACGTTTGAAGACAAATTTAATTAGCTTTAAATAAATATCAAAAATTCAATCGAAAAATATACCGTTTAAAAGTTATGGTCAAAAACGGAAAATATCACAAACATAATAAATAATGATTTACAACCAATTTCACCATTTAAAAACAAGCAAATTTAAATTTTGATATAAATTTGTATTTGTCAAGTTAATTTTGTTGATAATAATCTTTAAAAATGTAGATAGCACAGTTTATAACAAAGTTAATATTTTTCCTTAATTTGTTATCATTTTTGTTATTTTTTTTTGTTAGCACATCCCCATTCATAACTTTTTAACGGTTTATTTTTCAGCTAAAAATTAATCATGACTTAGAAACTATAGTAATGATCTTGAATACCTTATCCTTGATAATAACATGAACATTAAAAATTTAATACAAAAAAAAAACTTTTTTAATGCTTACTGTTTACTCACTTTTGACGCTGACTGTACATAGTTTCTGTACTATGGGATTTCGAAGAAAATATCTTTTTCAATTTTTTTTCTTAACTAAGATGATGCTATCATTTTCTTACTTATTTTAAGCCTGCTTGTACAAAAACATATTTAAAAATTTAAATCTCAGCGTAAATGGATAATTTAAAAAACTAAACCACTTAACCGATTTTGTTGAAATAGTCAGGAACGATAGAGGATGTTATGAGTAAAAATAAAATAGTATTAAGAATAAATAAAATCATTAAACCTCAGTATTTTTTAATCTAATGTTTTTGATATTTTTATAAAAAAATGGCACAAAAATATTGGGAAAAAATATTTTTCTCGAAAAAAAGTAAAAAAAAAATGAAAATATTTTTATTTGATGTTGAATTAAAATTTAGTTTTAAACCACATGAACACACCAAACAAAGGACATATTTAATTTTACGGATCAAGCGTGATTTATATGGCAGCGAAACTAAAGTTTTTTTTTTGACTAATGGTCGAAAAATACAGGTATTTCACAAAAACAAAAAGAAAACCGATCTTAACAATCTAAATCGATGGGGAATGTGTATGGATTGGAAACCATTTAATAAAATAATTATTTAATTTTTCCACAATTTAATTTTTCCTGCACGTATATCGCCAAAAAGGATGCAAAATCGAGAAAAAAACTAATTGACTAGTTTGACAAAAAAATTAGTGCGAACGATTATTTCATGCATGCAATAAACAAAAATATTTACTGAAAAATCCAACATTTTGACAATAGTGCGCTTTGGATAAAAAAAAAAAAAAAAATATATGAGCCAACATGCATTAAGGGCTTACGTGCCAGTAACATACTTTGTATCCCAATTTATATATTTTGACACTACGCATATTTTTTTTACACTGATGGATGGAACAGTTTTCTTTAAAGTTGACTTAAAGCAAAAACAAAAATAACTGAAAGACAACGGACCGAAAACGGACAACGAAAAAGGTGGCTAAGATACAATTTTTTCTCCCAAAAATAATATTAAAAATAAAAATAAAAATAATTTTAATTATTTTATTTTTTCTTTATCTATTTGTAACATTATTTAATGTGATTCAATCTTAAAATTTAGGAAAAAATACATTTAAAAAAAAAGTAAAAATGACTTTATAAAAACAATTACTTTTTGGAATTCATCATTCATCAAGGGAGAAGGGGCAGTTTAGGACGAGGGTAGTTTAGGACAACTTCAAAAAAGTACTAAAATAAATCTTTTTTACTACTTTAATAAAATTTTACAACGTAAAACAAAAATTAAAAGTGTGTCTCAAGGCGACCGACGACCGTCGCCGTCGGTTGTAATTCTTTTTATTCCCACTCTTAAGTAAATTAGTAAAAAAATTATCCTCAGATTACAAGTTCAAAGTGTTAAATTAAAATAGAAAATTATCAACTAAGATTTTAACAGTTTTCATTGTTTAAAAACAATATGAAGTTTTTCAGTTTTTTATGCCTAAGGGTCTGTTCTAATGTAAGTAGAACTTCCCATACTGTTAGGATGTTCGCTTTAATTTCGCTTTAAATTAAATTTTGAGAAATCGACATGATTAAAACTGAATAAACAAAAAAGAATTACAGTTATTTCATAATCCGTTACAATTTTTTGCTGTAATAGTTTACCTCAATTTATAACATCGATTCAAAAATATTGACAAATGCTTGTCTTGTGATTTTGTAACGCGAATATCTCAAAAACTAGAGCCAATTTGAAAATTCTGACATCAGAAGACACTTAAAGGGCCTAAATCTGAAAAAATTAGTGACTTTTTTTTTATTATTTGGAAAAAGTTTTTCCACTTTAAGGCTTGATCTAATAATAAAGAACGGTCTAATGTGCATATCTTCTGACTGTGGGTCCTTTTGATTTAAATGCTTAGATTAAAAACAAAAAAAAAAGTCTTCCTATTTAATTCTTTTTCTGTTGAAGCTCTGTGTACAGATGGACGCATAGACGCACAAACGCACAGACAATAAAATTATTAACAGTGTTATGTTTGCATTTATTCCTCAAAGTCTTGAACATAGAAACAAAAATAGCGTATTCCCCTCCCCAGCACTTCTCCTCCGTTTCACCCCTCTAATTTATCAAATCGATGTATTTCAAATCCTATTGGTCAAAGAGAAAATGTTTGTGACAAACAAATATTCAGTTAGACATTTTAAGCATTTTGTTTTTATTTTCAGGGCTTCAAGGACCGAAAAAAAAGCAAAGAAAAGTCTGTAAATAATTTTTGTGATTTAAAATACTAATTTGAATGTATACTAAAAGATATTAGTTGGTTTTGATTAAAACCTTAAAAAAATTATATAAAAAATCTTCAAATCTTGCTTAAAAAAAGAAGAAAATATAAATGAATATTTTTAACCACAATTTAAAAAAAAAAAAAATTAACAACACGTTTTTGAAAAAAGAAAAACGGATATAATATACATAGGAGGTACCGTTTTTAACCTATAAAAAATATTTTTTTTTATTTGAAAAATACGACCTTGCCTTCACATACATTATTGTTCGACATAGAGTTAGATAAAACAGATAGATTGACAGACTCACAGACAAACAGTCTTGCCAGATCCAATTTTTCGCCTTTCTCTCTCATGTAGTCCCATCTATCTCGGGTTCCTTTTTTTTAAATCCTAAACTTGGCTTTTTTACTTGTGATATTGTGACCATCCTTATATCACAAGTAAAAAAGCCAATAAGGGGATTTTTTGGGCTATAGGCACATCATAGAGGGTAACATTCTGCATCGACACTAATCATAAAAATTCAAATGATAATTGTGAGCATCTCAGTACCTACTGAATTTCTTATCGTTCCTACCCTAGCACATTTCTTAAATTTATTTTTATCTTAAAATTAACACAATGTTATATTTAAACTTGCCTTGTTACACATTTCACATTTTAAAACAAGGTATGTCCAATTACCTATCATTAATTCCAATTGAATACCTAAAACATTTTTTTAATGCCATTCACTTTTTTGTATTAATATTCAGGCTAATAGTACCTATATAGTTTCTTTAAAAAAAATTAAACTTTTGTTTTTTTTTTTTTTATTTAAAGAAGCTCATCTTCAAACCATTCGCATCCTTATTTGTATGTGTTGGATGCCATATAACACTGACCTAGAGCTTAAAAACCAAACAAAAAATAAGAAAAAAGCAAACTCTTGATTTTTATACCTTTGCCCTTTTTTCTTATAAAAAAAAAAAATAAAATCTAAGTCAAAATGCAACAGCACTTTTCGGTAATTTTACCGCAACGCAGTCTTATTTTTATTACTTTTACCGCAACCATGTGCTTTGTACGCATAATATAATATACAAAAATTTCTTACCACCACGTGACTCAAAGAAAAAAAAATACTTCCTTATAAAAATAAATTAAAAAAAAAAAAAAAAATTAAAAGAAAAATCAACTTTTACACACAAACATATACATTTCATAAGGAAAAACTATCATAATATATATTTTTATCCAGGAAGTACCATTTTCTCGAGAGTAAAAGCTTCTCAAAAGCACCACCACTTACCCCTCTCATAATGCTATACTTTTCTACCTCACTGTTATGAGTAACCATTAGTATGTGTGTGTGTGTGTCTGTGTGTGTATGTAGGAATCAAAATAGTTACTTTCTCCTTTTCTCTCTCTCTCCTCCTTTTTCTCTCTACTCTCACCACAAATCCAAGAACTTTTTATTTACACTTATTATCCGCACACAAAAGCCTACCGTTTTCACGGTGCCACTGGGACGCACAAGTAAAATACAAAAGCCAACAAAAAAAAATTGAAAAAAAAAAATAATAATCCTTATTAGGTCGATACCAATTTCCCCCGATTCTTCAGTGCTTTTTAGCGTGGAAACAATCTACCATTTTTTAAAAACACACCGTTCATATTGTATATTGGCTTGGTTTAAAAAAAAAATCTAGTTATTCACCTCTCTTCTTAAAAAGAAAGGGTAGTTTGTGTTTTTTTGTGTACCACCAGTGGTGAATGTGTGTGTGTTTTTTTTTTTAACTTTGGTGGACTAACTTTGCTTTCAACAAAATACCGTTGCTTCATTGCGGTGTTACGTGTATCTTGTGTCAGACACACACAAGACTCGGTTTCCATTGTTGTTGTTGTTGTTTTATTGTTGTTTGTACTCATTGTTACCTGAATAGTTTATGTGTGAAATATTTTTCTGTTTTTTTTTTGTTGTTGTTATCTATTGTCGTTGTTAATTTCGGTAACAATTTTAACTGTATTTTGTTTAATTCTGTGATTTAGCAAAAGAAAAAAAAAAACGATTTAGATGTAAATTTTTTTTAATTAGAAATTAGAATTGCCGCTTAAAATTATAGTAAAAAAAAATCTCGTACCTTTGAATCACATATCGACTTAAGGAAGCTTGCTTGATCAAAACAAAATAATTTAAAATATATATATAGTATAAGCTTATAGCACACAACCATATTTTTCTATTTAACCTCGAACTCAAAATAATAAAAAAAAAAATTAAACAACTCTTGTGATTCATCTTCTTCTAAAGTCCTTAACAATTCCAATAGGAATGAAAACTAGCATTTGACTTAAATTAAGTAGTAGCGTACAAAATCGCGTGAAAAAGTACACTTAGAACAAACAATTTAAATATTGTACATATTCGTTATTATGTAGAAAAAAAAAAATATAAAAAAAAACAATTTTGCTTAAAAAAAAAAAAAAAACGTTTCCTTTATATAAAAAATTCTATTCGGTTGTCGTACGTATGAATTGTCGTCGTCGTCGCCGTCGTTGATGTGCAAATGTGAGTGATATAATACTCTTTCTATTGTGTATGAGTGTATAAGTGCGATGTCCTTGTACTGTGTACTGTGTGCTGCCACTCACTCCACTGTCTCGGCCAGCATTGCAATGATTTTTAATAATTAATAAAATGAAAACACAGAAGAGGGGAGCAGCAACAAAAAAAAGAAAAGAAAATTTTATAAATAATTTAACAAAAAAAAATTAACCAAAATAACAAAATGAAGCACAACCGTTAAGAAAAAAAAAAATTAAATGGATTCTTAGCATTTTAGATAATAATTAGTTAAAGTTAAAAACTACCTACAACGTTATAAGTAAATTCTCCTAAAGTGGCTTAAAGTACGATAAAAAATAAAAATATAAATATACCGAATAATCAAAGTGCATGTAAATAAATATAAACAAAAGAAAAACATAACAAAAGAAAATCGAAAAAAATATAAAATAATTATGGTAAATCCTTACATAACCTTAAGTGGAACAAAAATTTAAATAAAATTATGTAACTTCTACTGGTGTTGGGTCCACACAGCAAAAAAAAAAACGCTTAGCGGCGGGATTTTTTTTTTCCTTCCATTTGATTACAGTTTCTTTGCTGCTGCCACCGTTGTGCCTGTGCAGATTTACTTTTTCTTCTTCTTCTTTTGCTTCTGCTGCTGGTAGTCTTGTTGGTCCTGGCCATCGTTGTATAGTCGTTGTTGTTGTTCTTGTTGTAGGGCATACCACTTGATTCTACAATATTGGATCAATATTGAGCAAAGACCAAATAACCAACCAACCACTCTAGTAGTAACGCAGCACAGCAGGAACAACAACAACAAAAAAGGAAAGAAAGCAATCAAACACCAACCAAGATGGTTATCTGAAATGTGACTTTGGGGGTTAAAATAGTTTTTTGTTTTTCTTTGGTTTTTGTTTAGAGAAGGGTCACTGTGGCGTATACGTAACCTTAATGAGTTTTTTTTTGTGGAGCAAATTTTTGTTTTCTCGCATATATTTCTTTACTACACATACAAATTTTTTTTTGTAGAAATTTTCGATATCTCTGTAAACCAAAACCAACATGATTTATTTGATCCTACTATAAGGAAGAGGAAATATAGTTATAGATGAGCGATGATGGTAGTATAGAATAGATGAAACATAATAAAACATAAGAAATATACAAATGCCGCAAAGCTTGTGTTGTGTATTTGAATTAGAAAAAAGAATAAACAAGAGGTTTTCCTTTTTTTCACATACCTATCCAGTTGATGTTTTTTTTTTGTTTTTTGTTTTTTGTGCAAGTATATATTTTTATATAAAAAAAAAAACAGAAGAAAAAAAGTCACTTTGAAGAAGGTTTTTTTATTGCTTCGGTTTTTATTACTCCCGCGGGAATAATTTCAAACCATTATAACTCTGGAAACATATTGCAGAAGATTTTTTTTTTTTTTTTTTATTTTGATCTTTATCTTGTTCAATATAAGAGAGTTGATATAGGTCAAAAAAGATGGTTTTGCATGGGTACAGTACATTTATGTTTATACTGATAGCAAAAAGTTCAATTGTTTTTATTTTTTATTGGATTTTTTGAATTATTGATATTGACTCAAAATTTTTGTATTGTCTTTTTGAAATTATATTTATTTAAAACGAGGACGAAATAAACTACATTGAATTTAAATGTTACTGTAGTACAATAAATAGATTCTTTTATGGCTCTACAAAATATACAAGAGACTATTATAATGATTTTGAGGAAATACTTGAATGAATATAATTCAGTTTATAATGATTAAGTAGCATCTACTCAAAAATTGAAGAGATTTTTTGAAGAGAATTTTAATTATTTTAAAAATACAGTTCTGAAGTTACTTAAGCTCAATTCTTTTTTCGCATGTAACTCGACAAAACTTGTAAACTTGATGAAAAAAAGCTTTCGACACTCTTATCCTTCAACTGATCCCTCAGAAGTTATTACTATTCCGGAAAACCTATAATTACGAAAATGTCCGGTTTTCACGAAAAAATTATAAAACTGTAAATGCTATCGTTTGTGTAAAAAGTTTATACATAATGACAGATTCTGCCAATAAACATTAACGGCCATATTATTGACTAATTTTAAAACTACTTTTGCGGCAGATAGACAGAACAACATAAGTTCATTGTGATAAACAAATATGTAATTTAAAATCCAAGGTTTGGTGATTTTGAGACAAAATTTGATTAGTAAAACTTTAATTTTTTTTAGAATTTGATCAAATAAAAATAAAAACTTCGGGCGATTTTTTTATTTTTATTTGATCAAATTCTCAAAAAACTTGATCTGTTACAAGAGATTGCGAATTTAAAAATTGGTGCTTTCGACATTAGAAATTTTTTAAAGTTGCGATGTCTTGTAACTGATCGCTCTTGGGGCGCGATGTCCATACATGACATTCTTAGGTTTCCTTTGAAATTTCAACAATTTCAAATTTACCGCAAAAGTAAAAAAGGTACGTAGTGCGATCCTTGTGCACATTTTTTTTTTCTTGGACTTTAAAATTTTCTTTTTGTTTTTTTTTTATACAAACCTAACGATCAAGCTTTACCTTTTAATCACATCTTATGCAAAATCACCCTGTTTACAAAAATCCCCTCAAACTACTGGGTAAAAAAAGATTAATTGTAAAATAGTTTGAAATTCCCCAAGTAATGTACAAGCATACATATACTCAATACTCATAAACAAAATGTTCTTGGCAGCTTGCAGCCATTTTCTAAAATATTATCACCGAACACAGGAAATTTGTGTTTTAATAAGTTTCTCGTTTTCTATCTATGGCAATGTTATCCTCTAACACATTCCATTTGGTGTTAGAAATTGTATACATACATATGTATACGCAACATGGGTATCTTCTACTTACATTTTATAGTTCTTTTCGTAGGAAGGAGGCTGGGGGAGAAACTTCTCAAAAATCTTATTGAATTTCTTGGATTCCATTTTCAACTGTGATTCTATTCAAAATCTAATCATATTTCTTGTCAGTGTATGGTTGGCTTTTTGTAATATTTTATGAGTTTTTAGATGTTTAATTAAGTTGTGAAATTCCAAGAATGAAAGTTTAGAAAATTTCAAAACATTTGTATTTAAAACTTCATGTATGACAAATTTATTTCAATTGAAACTAGTAAAGATGTATATTTTAATGTATGTATTCGAATGAACAGTATTTTGATAAGGATGACATGTCCAAAAAGATTTTTTTAGTAAGTATTGTATTGACTATGACTTCCTTGACTGCTATTAAATAAAACATTTTAGCAAAAATGATCGAAGCTATACCATAGTTTCAGTAGTAATGGATATAGTGCACCATGGGAAAGTGGTAACATAGGTATATACATGGCAGAGTTGTAAGAACTGCACTCTTTTCAGTACTGCAGTTAGTTGACTAAAAATATTTCTTAATTTCTGAAGCTTTTTAACTTACAAGTGTACTTTGACTTTAAAACTACAGTTCAGCACGTCAGTAGTTAAATACTGACTGAACAGTTAATTAAAGCATTTAATTGACTTAAAGTTAATTAACTGCAGTACTTTTTGACTGGTTTTAGTCTTTTAGTCAGTAGAAAGTTTTTGTACTGTTATGCTTAAAATTTTTGTCAGGTGTACTGCCATACTTCCATGAAACTCTCATGTGTAGGAATATAGAGCTCTGAAAGTAACTTTAAGTTAAAAGAACAGTACAAAAAACTTTCTACTGACTAGAAGATTAAAACGAGTCAAAAAATACTCCAGTTAATTAACTTTTAGTCAAGCTATATTTTTTCCACAGAAAAGTTTTAGTACCTGTTGTGATCCTGAAAGCTTTAAGTTCTTTCAAATATATTTTTTTCATCAAAACTATGTACAAAAAAACTTGGCAAGTAAACAAAATTTGCAAAGATTTGAGTCCAAAATCGTTTACGAAGCCATAAGACTCTTAAATCTCGCTTTTAGACCCTTCAACTTGTAGACATTTAAAATGGTTAGTCATAAGTTGTATTTTAGTTTATTGCAATTCAATTTTAACCCAGTCATTTTTCAATTTGATATATGGTGTTTGGTGTAAATTTTCACAACAATGCCCTTGCTGATATTTAAAGCTGTCTTTTAGAAACGTACACCAGACAAAAAGTCATGCATCTTTTAGTTTCTTTGATATTTTGTTTACTGACAGTCCATTTTGAACATCACGTGAGATGTGTATAGGAGCGAAGATAATTTTCACCTCAATTTTTTGCTCGAATTCAGTTTGCTTGATTGGTACATAACCAATAAATATTTTTATTTATTTTCATTCTACGATTTTGATAAAAGAAATTAAAATTTTTATCCGATTTGTTTATATTGATGTGCGAGAAAAATATTCCATTGTTCAACACTTTTAAATTCATATTGATTTTTGCGAACAAATTTTTTTTCAAAATATCCAAATAACGAAAAACTGTTTGTTACGTATACGCCCGAGTGTACAGCATTTTCTTTTTTTTCGCAATTAAGTAATATATAAGTCACGAAACAGTTTTAATAACATAATAACCCCATTTGATAATCTCCCTTATAATATTCAATCACAGTTAACGGCATTTGCATTACACACACATACATAGAGCAAAACCAAAATGAACAATACATAAAAGTCGAACAGCACTAGAAACGAATAATAATTCTTATTGGGAGTGTGAATCTGTTCACAAATCAGATAACTGTATCAAAGCGAAATACACAAAAAAAAAAAAAAAACAAAAAAAAAGTAGTAGGTACCACGTTGCGGATATTATCGACATTTTTTTGTGTTAGGGATATAAAAAGCCACCGGCACCATGCATATATTGGCCCAGAGTAGAGTCACAATAATGCCACAAATTCTGAATTAAGGAAATGTCGTAAAGAAAAAAAGAAACTAACGGCTAAACGGCAGGCGGTGTGGTGCCGACAGAGACGACAACTTGTCGACGCGACGTGTCGCCTTTGTTATATTGATTGTCGGAAAAATAGTAGCAAGCCGACACACAAGCGTTATAAACCCCATTTGCGCTAAGCACTTTAGGTGAAGGTTGTGTGTTTGTGTGTGTGTGTGTGTGTGTGTGTATTTGTATGGCAATTTATTTTCAGGTGAATCTTTTATGATATTTATGGCATTTCGATATATTAAAGGATTTTCCATATCAAGACCAAAACCATCATTACAGGAAATAGAACCTAAAAAAAAATGAGTGTTATTAGGAAAAAATATATGAGTTTTTTTTTTTTTGTATACGTGTATAGCTATTTGAGGGAACAATTTACTTGATTGAACAGCAGATGATGTGGAAAGTTAATTTCAACATTTAACACAAGAATAGCAAGGGTTTATTCAGATGTTTTTTATTTTTATTTACTTTTATTTATTTTTTTTTGTAGGCTTTTAGTAAATTTATATTTATGTATATTGTTAGAAGTATTGAAGTGGAAAACTATACCTACACTTTGGGTCTTATGGACTTGAAATAAATTTCCTGTAGGAAAAGTTTTTTTGAATAGAACAAAAAGAAGTTTTTGAGTTTGAGTTTTGATAACAATGATACTTTAAGTTACAAATTTACTTAATTAGTTTCCGGTTAATATACATTCTTATCTTTAAGCTTAAGATACAAAATTTTTTGGAATAAGAAATTCGTCATTTAATAAACGTAATTGTTTTCTTTTTCAAAAATCAGTATGAAATCATTTTTAAAACTATTAAACTTTAATCTTTCAATGTGCGGTATCTCATTTTCACACTTAAAATTATTGTTTTGGAAATTTGTTATGACAAAAAAATTAAAAATCAATATTTCAAAACGTCGAGTTCAAAAGTAATTTGTTTTCCTAACTGTAGTTAAATATCAATTTAAAAATGCAGCGTAATACAAGATCTTATGTTATACCAATGGGTGTTATCCAGTAACATTTATGACAGAACCTTGTGGTGAATTATATCTAGAAGCAGTTTTAAGGAAAAAACGCTGCATATTACTGCGCCTCTAAATAGGTTGATCCAATATTTATTCCTCTAGCTTATTAAAATTAGGCTTAATTTATTCCTTCTCATCAAATTTAAAGTCACCGTTTAAAACGGAAAATTAATAAAATCTCCATTCCTTTTTTAAATTTCTTTTTTTTAAATGACGACTTAAAATTTAATGGAGAGTGAATCAATTGGGGCTTCGGTTACGTAAGGTTAGGTTGATGTGGAGAGTCGATACACTTAGACCATAGTTTGGCCCACATTGAATTTAATGAAACTTTAAATGTTTTTTTTTACATATTATATTTAAATTTACCGAAAAAGTTTCTTTCAAAATCATTACATCAAATTTTTTTTGCGTTCTATAAGCTTTAAATAAAACCCAGTTCTATAGAAGGTACCGTTTAAATTGGTTCGAGCAAATTATTGTGGATTTTAAGAACTTAACCTGTTCGTACGTTCTTTACTGTCCAAAAGATGTAAACAAACATCATTACGAGTTGGCACAAATATGTCATTTCCAATATAATTAGGTACTACAAGGAAAGTTTAGGATTCGTAAAGAAATTAAACACGAATTAACAATCAAACATGACATTACGATGAAAGAGAATGATAAAAGTTGAATCCGATGTCTCAAAACGTGGTAGTTAACGCTTTTGAGTGTGTTCCCAGAGGGAAAATTGAAATTTGTTCTTAGGACCAAAATTAACGGCACCTGCCATATGACGAATATTGAAAAACTTTTTTTTTTAAAACAACTCTAATGATCTTGAGTAAAATTTGTGTGTGTAGGTACTTCAACCATAAATTTATTGCTTACTTCCATTTTCTTGAAAATGCCATACCAACTATTTTTAACACTTTTTTTTTAAACAGGTCTAACGATTTTCCAATTTTTTTCTAAAAATGCATCCTTCTCACCAAAAACATTTTGCCTACTTAGTTTGGAATTAAAAACAATTTAAAAAGTTTTTTAAGAAATTTTTTTTTTTGAAAAATTTGAAATGTTGGATTTCGCAAAACGATGAACTACTTTACTATTTCCACTAACTTTACTATTTCCACCTCACCAGCGAGTTCTACAGGAGAAAAAATGGCTGAAATAAGTGCGAATCCCGCCGCAAAGCATTCGTCGGATTCTGTAACAGGAGTGAAGATCTTAAACATGGCATACCAATTTGAAAATTGTAAAACATTAGAAAAATATTTTGTTTTAAAAAAAACGGCTCTATAAAAAGTTTTTGTATGAAAAATACAAAAAGTTTTTATGCAAAAAGGCTGACTTTATTTAATTCTCAACTTTTGACGTTTACAGATTCCAATTATCTTGATTCTAACAAAAGTTATCTTGTTTACAAATTTCCAACACCAACACTGACCACGACAACGGCTCACGCACATATAAAAATGTCTCAAAAATGTGTTTTTCCTTACGTTACATGATGTTTCATGATAAAATAGACTAATTCTGAAAAAGAAATGTTGTACCAAATCGCTATACTTATCATTTCCACTACGTATACGAAAAAGTAAAAGTTTTTGAAAACTATGTAATTTTAACTATAACAAGTGAAAGTACGTGCGATTTAGTCGTGCATTTCATTCTATAAGAATTCCATTCCGATTCATTATGTTTCTCTACAATTTATTTCTATGCGAGACTTACAGAAAGTTGACACTGGCTCACAATAGTGAACACACAATTTTTATCAAAATCGTTAGTTATTTTCGAGAGAATTATGTTTATCATTAAGTAAGTAATTAAAATAAAATTTGAGTTTTCCATCTGAAAGAGGACAAAAGACACTTAAAAATAATCTTGAAACGGTTTGAAGAGAGTTTCAATACCTTACGAAGCAACTTCTTGGATACAAAATCTTCTATTTACTGTGATATTTACCAAGAAAATTCGTGATACATACCGGGAAAATCCATGATACTTACGAAAATATAATATAACGAAAGTACAAAGTATAAATGCAATGCAACTGACTCATAACACGAGAGCTGCAAAAAGTGAAATTAATTTTGTATTCAAATAAATAAAATCATACATTTTCTTAAATTATTAACAAGTTAAATCCTTGAATAAAAAACAGACGCATAGTTCAAATTGTCATTGACGTACAAACTATTCTATGAAAGCTTTCAATCTCCAGGTTTACTTCAAAAATTTCATTTAAAAATATTTTTTATGCCACAAGTTATGCCTTCAAATGAAAAATCCTTCACTATTTATCCAAGTTTTTTTTTTACAATGTAATTATCTCTTCAGTCGTGATTATGACATCTTAAAGAAAAAAAAAAAAACTAAAATTACAGTATACACAGTAACCTAGTTTAAAAATGTAATTGCTTAGCTCGTGTCATACTGACAGTGACAGCAACAAATTGCACCATATATGTACAAGTACATTTATATACATATAAAAGACCTTGTAAGTCCCACCAGCATAAACAATTCAGGAGTTTGTAGGAGCAACATGCATTCATATTTTATTAATGATATTTTTTTGCGCAACACATTTATAGTATGTCTGTATTAGTATAACACTTTAATTATGTTAACACTGATATAAATATGATAGAGTTTAAGGTTTTTTAAAGAACATTTTTCTTGATTGGACATCAAACATGGATTGTCTAAGTAGCTTTAATGACACTTTTTTTTGTAAAGTGGCATGAGATAAAAATTATAAATTTTTTTAACGACTTCAGTTTTGTGAAGTTTTGAGATTGATCTTGTTTAGATTGAGTAATGAACAATTTTAATAAAAAAATACTGAGCCGAATTAAAACAAAAAGACTAAAATGTTTCGTGCATCCTATTTCTGAAATCTGTAATTTCTGGTTGGTAAAGTTACTTTTTTCAACATTTTAATATAAAAAACAAAAAATCAATAACCACAATTACGGATTTCCTACATACTTGCATTCAGGATGTATCACCCTATTGACTGAAAGGAAAATAGAAAAGAATGCTTATCTAACAAGAATATCAAAAAGATAAACGTCCATAATAAACCAGTCGAGCACTTAATTTATTACATAATTGCCCCCAAATAAATTTCAATACCTTTTTTTTTGTCTTTTCATCAAATTAGGAGCCAAGGAGTTGGAATACGAATTAGATAACTTTTTAAGGGAATGTAACATGAAATAATACAAAAAAAAAAAAGAATAGAATTGAACGACAATTATTGTGTGTTTAACGTACTTGTACAACACTACACACTATTATAAGCGAGGGGTTAATTATCATTTAAGTGTAATTTTATCTTTTAGGGTATTACTTCAATAAATAAACAAATTTTTTCTATCGATAACTATAATAAAAATAACTATAAAAATAAAAATAAAGTTTTGAAAGTTGTAGCTGAATTGATAAGATAATTAACATAAATTAAAGCTGCTTAGCAAAATAATTGTGCACTTTGAGAAGAAAGTATGCAATTTTCATCGTTATAGTTGTTGTACTCCATATAAATGTGATTTTACGACATACCAGTAACAACTTTCGTAACGCCATCTGCACTGATCATATAATCCAGTGTTTCCCAACCTGTTTTGTTCGGTTCCACACCAGAATCATTTCAAAATTCTTAACATCTATGTGCGCAAGTTTTAACTTTAAAAATTTGAAATCATCGCAAAAAAACACGAATAATTGTTTTAGTGAAAAAATCACTAGAAAATACAGAATGTTTCATTTCAAAATATGAACTTATTGTAGAACTGAAATGCAAGTACAAAATAATAATTTCTATTTATTGTTATAATTTAGTAAGTTCCTTAAGCCTAGATCACACGATTTGTGTATACACACACATTTGTGTATTATTGCTATAAAAATACTTACTTTATATGTCAATAATTGATTTTTGTTTTTTTTTTTAATATTACAGGAAACTTTTTTACACTGTGACTTAAAAAAATATCATACGATTTGTGTAAACACCAAATTTTGTGTTAAAGTTTGTGTATTTTTGTTAATACCAAAGTGAAATACGGCATATGACATACAAACCCGATTTATATATCATTTGTTGTCATACGAATTGCGATTCAAATAGTTTTGTGTATTTTAATTACAAAAATACACAATTTTTTACGTATACAATCATTTGATACTAGCTTAGCTTCAAATATTAAATTAAAAGCTACTTGAAATTATTGATAAGTCCTTTCGAATAGATTTTATAGTATCACTTTTGGCATTTTGTGTGTAGGTAAGAACCTTATGAACATATTATGTAGGTATAATTAGAACGAATCTATTCATCTGAAAATTCTAATATCATTAACATATTCTCATGATTAAATTCAAATTTCAAAGTACCAACACTTTTCTATCCTCTGTCATCAGTCAAATTAGCAAAAACCATAATTCTGGCACCTGAATCAAAATAAATCTACATAAAACTAAAATCAAGTATCCTTTTCGTCAGAGATGAACAAAAACAAAAAAAAAAATATATTGAATGTGAATCCTTTTTTTTTGATTTCAAATTGTAATAACCATTCATCCTTGCCAAGAGTTTTTTTTTGTATACAAAAGAAGACTGGTTGTTGAAACATACATAAAGAGAGTGGCATAACACACGAATCCTCTGTCGCTGTCAAGTGCAAACACTTTGACAAGCATATGCTTTCAAGTTTTTGTGTTTTTTTTTTCATTTTATTTTTCACTCAACTTTTACCTTCCAACTTGCTCTACTTTTAAAATTCTGTGCAGAAACATTTTTGTGTAGAAAGTGTAAATGTGTGTGTGTTTGTAAATTGCACTTGATACACTTCTTCTTAACAAACATTTCTTAAGAGCAAAAAAAAAAAAAAAAAATATTTATATATAACGAAAACTTACGTAAATGTACTCAAAATATAATGACCATCTTGTGGAGAATATCTGTCACTTTCGCCATCTTTTGTTCTCGAAAATAAAAAAAAAAAATACAGAGACACTTTGTATGAGTGTGTGTAAAATATATAAAAGTTGATTTAAGCATTAAAATATGAGTACCAACAAAAATAACATAAAATAAACTTTTTAGTCAGCATTGTCGCAATGAGGTAGAATTTTTTGAGCAAAAGCCAAAAAAAATTCCAAAATTACACTTTATTACCTAGGGTGACCAGAATTGGTTGAATGAAAAATGATTCTGTCAGATACAATAACCCGCTCGTTTCCAATTACACTTAATTTTGTAGATCTCTTGCCTTTTGGCAAGGCAGTTTGCCAGCAACTTAAATGCACTTGAGAGTGCCACGACTCCTCCTGTACTCGATGGCGTAATGTGTCTCTTCTTTTCCACTAGTGCAGCAGCAAGAATAGCCAACACACACAAATCTTCTGGTCCGAATAGTATCCTTATCATTGTTCTGAAGAGGTGTTATTTCACGCTGGCTAAACCACAACCTAAGCTTTTCCATCCAACCTACTCTGCTGGCCTCTTCCCAAGGGAATGAAAAACTGCATTTCTTCAGTCAATCTCTAAAAAAAGTAAATCTTCTTCACCGTGCAACTATCGTTCGATTGTACCGACTCTTTTTTTCCAAGATCAATGGAACGCTGGCTGATTAATTATTATCAGCAAAAGAAATAACTCGAAGAACAACAAGCTTCTTAACTACCGGTATTACGCCTTTCGTAGCAATTAGGTCACTGGTGATATCCCACCGAGCGGTAGAACAAATCTTTACATCGCTTTGAAGAAACTAAGATTATTGCAATTGAAATTTCAAAAGCGTTTGATAGAGTTTAGAATCAAGCTCTTCTATAGAAAATGCGTGAATTTGGCTTTGATGATCTCTTTCTTCGTTGGAGAGATTTATGTCTGCAACATATTATATAAATACTGGTGTGCCTCAAGGCTCAGTTCTGTGTCCGAGTCTCTTTTTATTTTTTTTAATGACCTCCTGTCTAAAACATATAGCTCACTTAATTGTTTTGCTGATGATAGCAGGAACCTTTCACTTGTATTTTTGATGTGTAACAATATGATAGGTTCTTAAAAGGTTAAACTAGACAGAATTTTCCAGTGGGCATAAAGCAACCGAGTAGAAATTAATGATTCCAAAACACAAAAGTGATTACTAAAATGTATTTTTCAAAAACTATTTACTAAATAGTTTATTTTTGATAATAAAATTAAATAAAAGATTTTATGATATATTTTACTGGAAGCTAAATTTATAAAATTGTAATGTTTTTACGATGTTTAAGTGTATTTCTCATTAGATTTATTCCATCATACTTGTATTTATTTCCTACATACATACATATTTTGTTTTATCTATTTGAAGACCAAACAAAATCCCATAATTGGATTGGGAATCCATTTCAAAGTGCTTGCTCATGACCTTCTTGCGCTTTAAATGAGTCTACAAGCATACTACGACAATTTATTGTGCGTTGCGTTGGGCGCCATTTATTGCAGTGATTATGCGAAACAAAGATTATAATTCGTGTTTGTTTCTAGTTTATGAAGTCAACTACATGCACAAAGTCAGTCAAGTCAGTCGGTACCTATTCGAGAAGTGTATTATAATAGAAAACAACGATATAGTGTCACCCTGTTGGTGGTGGGGTTAAATGGCAAGCAGCTTCCGGTTGGGTTGTATTCTCTGTGTAGCAGGTCAAATTGCGATGAATGTGAATTATGGCTATTGTTAAATATTTCATTCCACTTGACATATCACATAATTTACATCGAAAAAAAGGGGTTGGAATATTGGAGAGATAGAAAATATTCCCCAATATAATTTATTTACATGATTTTCCTAGAAATTGTGGCACCATGTGGAGTTTACGAGCCAAGAATACAGAATTTAATTTGTAATGCAGTTGTTTTAAATAAAAATAAAGCACGTTTATTGAAACGAAGTAACAAAATGACTCAAAGTGAATACAATGTAAAGAATTTTTGAATTTTTTGTTCTCATTTTGTTTTGCACTTTTTTTTGGATAGTCTTATAAATATTGAAAATTCAAGGAAATTTGAATATTTGTTTTAAAATTTTATTTAAAAATTTTCCTGCAACACAATATACCAACAGGCTTTACCCTTTTTACTCACTTTATAGGGAAAGTATTGGTTTCGTGTCCAAAAAGAAATCAATCAAAACCAATTTACGATTTTCAATAATATTTGTGTATAATATTCATAATGATTGCAACAAAACTAAATTTATAGTTTTTTAAAAACACTCGTGTAGTGGAAAACAGCATTTTCTTAATGAAAGAAGGTAATCATATAATTGTCTTAACCAAATGAAAGAGTTCAGCAAATTTTTCGTTCATAAAAGATGTTTTTTTTAAATATTGTTGCTTTGTGAAAATTAATTAAACAAATTTAATTAAATTATTATTCGGTGATTTATAATATACACTAGTGTTTTCTAGTGTTTATTCAATGTTTCACAATAAATTTAGTTCAAATTTATAAAAAAGAGAGAAAATGAACATTTTCAAAAAAAATTATTTTGTTTAAAATCATTTTTTGAAAATTTTCAAATTTGAACTAAATCCCGTTTTTTTCGGACGTGTCTCAAAACATTTTGATTTCAACACTTCCTTATTATTTACTAAACTTTTCGAAAACTTTGGAAAAAAACTTTTTTCTTTTTGCTCGAAAGTTTAAAAAAAAAAAAAAATAAAAACAAAAAATTTAGTACCATGGCTGAATACGGACTAGAATGTACAAGAACGATAAGATATTTTTGGAAATTTTCTTAAAAAAAAATTTGTTTTAAAAAATAGTTGGGAAGTTAAGAAATGAAAATAAATTTTTTAGGCAAAATTGTACAAACGAATAGAATATATCTATCAGTTGTCTTTTTCAGTTCTTGCAAGTTCATGGGTCAGGCGCTTAGCTAACTTTTTTTTTTTTAAATAGCTTCACATATAAACGTGCTCTTCTTGTTAAAGTTGCTTTGGACGTTAAAGCTTCTTATATAAAGTTTTAAAAATAAATAATTTTAAAAGAAATGTAAAAAAAAAAAATAAAATTTATTGCTAAAATTACATAAACAACAACCTCAACCTTGTTTTAAAAAAAAAGTTGGTATGCAATTTTCAAGAAAATATTAATGCAAGATAAAAATACAGTAACTTATGATTTTGAAAAATTAATTTTACAAAAGTTTTTAGTTGATTTTATTCAAAACTTTACACCATAAGATCAAATTTGTTATTCCAAAATTCAATGGTCTGATTAAAATAATCAGACCATTGAATTTTGAAAAAAAAACAAATTTGATCTTATGATACATATGCACGGTTCTTACTGTTCTTGGTATTATATTTTTAAAAATGTAGTTAAAATTTCGTTTTTTTTCTGACACCCACTGTTTTGAAAATCAGTATCAGTCTTCATGGAAAAAATTATTATTAAAAATCAAATTATTAATTTTTGCGTTTTTTTTTATTTAAAACAATTGTTGAAGGGTTTATTGAAAATCGCTAAAACTTGAATCCTACCTAAGATTTGCTTATTTTTAACTTTTGGCATTTCCAGTTTCTAACTATCTTAAAAAGTAAACAATGAATACAATGTCGTACGAAAAGGAAGATGTTTCAAAAACATGTGTTCTTAGTTTTTTATCACTTTTAAAAATTCATAAAAAAAAATTAGGATTTAATAACAACAAATCTTTATTATTTTTATCTGACATGGAATCAAATAAAGAAAAGTCTAACACTAATTCGTATGTATGTATAAGCAAAACTAATTAGAAAAACTAAACACGTTCAACTGAGCGATAAGTTTTAAGCCGTTGAAACCAGGCATTAGTTGAATAGTCTGAAAATTAGCCTGCAGCATCATTTTCCATTAATCTCGAAACACAAAAAACAGAGAGCTATGAATATAAAATAATCACTGCATTGCCGACATGAAAAGCATTTTCCATTTTCACTTTAATAATAATTGCTTCTCTGTATAAATCACAAATAAAGTACACACCAGAGAATACACGCGCTCCATTCCATCCGTTTCTTATGGCATTTCATTTTTATATGTGTGTTTGCCTAGCATTGAGGTTAGGTTAACAACTTTAAAGTACAACTTCATGGTCGTGTCCTCGTAGAGTCATCATTATCATCATCATCATAATCATCATCAACATCATCATGGTTAGTGTAGGTAAGGTCCTTGTCGACGACGACGTGCGTCGCTGAGTGGTGTTATTTCTTAAAATTCTTTTGAATATCCTCCCACATATTATTGAAGCTGTACTCAACTATAATTGAAGCATATCAACTTGGGGAGCTTCTTTTATTTATTTTACCGACCGCTTTCTTTCACTTTCATTTACCGCACACACAGCTTCCCAAAAAAAAAAAAAAAACACACCAAAAAGCCTTCTTCTACTCTTTTTTGAAGAGTTATACCTACATTTAGTACGAGTATAGTGGAAAACCAATTACAGTCTCATATAATACAAAAAAAAGTCTATATCCTGCTAGCTATCTCTATATGCAAGCAAATCTATGGAAACTCTTCGATCAAAAATGTCATTCATTGTTGTAGTGGTAGTAGTTGAATGGATGCACTAGTGTGCACAAGACAACCTCGTTGTGACGCATTCTTTGGGGCAAAAAACCGGCTCACTCTATGGTGAAAAGCTTTAATCTGGTTCAGGACGACATCACATAAGGTATAGTGAGAAATCTGAAGCCTGCGCTTTTGCATTTGACACACATTTTCATTATCCTTCTATTGTTTCTGGCTTCGGTTTGTTTGTACATATAATAGGACAATGGGCTAGTGTGTTAGGTTATGAATTTTTTTTCTGCTTCTTTTTTTTTTTTAAGGAGACAATTTTTTGTTTGCTTCTTTTATTTCGTTATTATTGTTTGGAACATCATACCGTGCTTTTGCTGTTTGTGAAAGGTAAATATATAGATACGAAATCTAAATGACAATAGCAAAAAGAGGAATCTGTAAAAAAACAAATATTACTCACAACCAAGGCGCACATAGTTGCTTCAGTATTCTCAGCTTACGTTAGTTTTTGTTCTACAAAAAAAAAAATATACTTTTAGGAGCTATAACTATAAAAATGTAATTTTAATCACATTTTTAATGCATTTTTATTGACATTTACCCATTTATGAGATTGTTTAATAGAAACAAACATGCTTTTTTTCTTAATTTAAATTTTAACTTTTTCATTACTCTTCAGTTGAATTTTCAATGTAAATGTATGGCAACCCTTGACCTGCAGCAACCCTAATGTATCATAAGACTCTGATTTAACTGTGTATGTACGATGTACACAAAGAATAAGCAACGAAAGAATATGATGAACTTTCTTATATTTAAAAAAAAATGCAAGGCTTGTCTGCCAAGCACTTCAGCCCACGGTAACCCTGCCAAAAAAAAACCTAACCTAACCTAACCTAGTACCAAAAAACTATTCAAAGAACACAAAAAAGGTAACACATGTAAACAATACAGCCCTGTTGAAGTGCGTTAATTTCGGGTTTTGCACATTTTTTTAATTTAATTAACATAAGAAATATGGCAACCCTAGAACCTTAATAAATTATAAAACTGTGATAAAACTGGTCACGTAGACAATAAAAAAGAACAAGTTTAAGGAATAACTTCAGCCAGTTTCCTACAATTTTTGATACATTTTTGTATCTTAAAAATTTTGGCACATGGCAACCCTACCAGACCATGTTTTTTTTTTTTAATTAAGTAGTATTAAATTTAATAGTATTTCAAGCTGAAAAGAAGGTTAGTTTTGACAGTTGTTTCACATTTTGAAATGTCGTTTGGCAATCCCGGACTGACGGCAACCCTACTAGACGTTTTTGTTCATAACTAGTACCAAATCAACTATAAGACTATTTTTCCTTCTTGCAATTAGTATGGTAGTCAAAGTAGATGGCTGGTTCTTAGACTATAAGATTTCAAATCAAACATTTCAAATATGTACTTACAAGAAATGTTTGTAAGCCCTCTACAAACCCTTTAATTTCCTATATCTATATCCATACCGAAAGTGAAAAATTATGTCAAATGTAAATAAGCTGAAAAAAAAAACCAAATACAACTGAATAAAAAAATGAAACCAAGAACAAAGAGTCTAGAAATAGGATGAACAGCAGCAGGATGTACACAAAATTAAATCCTCTGGGAAAATGTTGAAGATAAATGGCTTTGGAAGGTTTTAAATTATTTGTCAGGAATATAGACTCTATAAAAGTAGAACAAGGGATAACCTGCAGTTGACAAAAATATAATCCTTCATCTAATTCCGGATGAACATTGATGGAATAATGCGGTTTAATTTTTGGCAAATAAAAATGCGGTAGCGATAGATAGGGTATATTATGTAGAGTTAAAGCGTTAAAGCAGGAAGTCTACAAAAATGTGTATTTAACAGAATGACCCCACACTAGACTAAATATAAATAGATACATCTCGTAGAAAATTTGAATACCTCTGGGAAAAAAAAATTGATTTCTAAAGTACAATTTGTATGGAAAATTCAAATTTGCGATGAAGACGTTCTTAAGGTTCTTAGCAACCATACATGTAAGGGTTCAAAATGTGGGTCTCGAATCTTCACATCGGAGTTACCAATCAAGCTATACATCCACTATACCACTGAACATAACCCAAGGTCTAAGCGGAGGAACAAATTTGCAGGAGCGAGACTGACCCCAACTAGGTAGGCGTCTGATTGACGACTAAACAAACCGAAAGTGCGACTCACAAAAATCTCACGAATGATTATAAATTTCTTAGACATTATGACCAACATCTTAAGGAGTTACTACAATCCGTTGTGGCTTTGGGCTTCAGCAAACAGCTGTATCCCTAGCCTTAGATGAGGCGCCTGCCCTTCCACATTCACGTGAGCCTTGAATCCCGGCGTTCCTCTACACCACCGTATCTCTGGAGTGACTTCGAAAGTTTTCCGGGCCGGAGAATTGTTGACCATGCGCTCCAAATGATCTAGTCATCTCAGTCACTACAGCTGATCTCTGGTCTTGATGAATAAGCATTGGGTATCGAACTGGTCGATTCTGAATTTTCCTTGTCTAGCCACACTGATAATAGATTGTTGCCGAAAGGCTTCAAGCGTTCAGCTTTATTGAACTTTAGATGTCGGGCTGACGGATTTTTTTATCTAACATCTTCAAAGTTGAAGGGTGCAGTCTGCCTTTCTGCCTGTGAGAGAACAAATCGATTGCGGCAAACAAAATAATTGCCCAAACGACTTTTTCGTTTGCCTGACCATTTTCCGACTTAGTTTACAAAAATATTATTTCTCTGAGTGTGGAATTAGGATTCGGTACGTCATTCTTGTTGTACAGATTGTACAAAAGTCAGAATTCTGATTAAATTCTTGACAATGTTGCCAATGGTTCTCATATTACTGATGGTAATATGATCTCTTAGTAGGTTGTTAGAAAATCGATGGGACAATTTCAGGTTGCCAACGTCAAATTTTCTCACAGTATTTCCTTATGTTAGCAAGTGTCTGAATATACTCATCCAGACATTGATTTACGGTTGATTGATCCAGCGATCTCTGTGTGAATGTTGAAATGTGATAATTGTGTACTAGTAAGTCAGAATAATATTCCACATCAATTACAAGATCCGTTGTCGAAGATTGTGTGTCAAGCAGGAGTTAGCAGACAGAGGGTGGCTTTGAATCGGTATCGCCCTGAATGCAGGTGTCTATCAGTCGAATGAAAATATCATCTGATACCAAATTGACATTTGATGCAAAATGATTTTCTTTGAACGAGGTTATTCCACAGTTGATGGTTGTTTGGTTACCTCTTAAACTTTATGAAATTTCTGATATATAATTAAAATTATGGTTTCCCATACTAAACCGTATAAGGTACATATTTGTTTTATACTTCAACAATGAAAATTGTGTTTATTGAATTATTTTGAATTAAAATTAAATTAAAAAAAAAGAAGAAACCTCTGAAATGTAAAACTCATTAAATTCAGCTTATGAGGGAAAATTAATTTTTTTTTGTTTTCTTTTATTTCTTTTAACTAACCCTCAACAAAGATTTAGATCTTATCAAATTTTGAAAAGCTTTCGAATACAAGCCAGAAGCAGAACAATCGAGTTTGTCTCTCTTTTGTTTACATAACAGCATGTTATGTAAACTTTTTTGTTTTCAAATATTTTAATATGCAAATCCCCATTGTTATGGTAAATGATTTTGAAATTATTCCCTTTTATTTGACCACAATTCAGGTTATGAAAAAAAATGAATAAATTATTTTTTTTTAGTGCTTGAATTGAAGGTACTAGTAAGGATGATGGCACACGTTTTTTTCCTTTATCAAAAAAAAAAATATATTGTGGAGACGAATTGAGGAGAGAAAATGATTGAAATTTAAATTAATTTAAAAGAAAATCTGCAAAAGGTTTAAAATTCAAGATTTTGCACTTTTTAACAAAAAAAACAACGCTTGTCCTGTAGAGCAAGTAAAAAATTCTTCTATGAAAATGCGTTATTATTTTTACAGCCGCCCAAGCTATCATATCCGTGACATTGGAGGTATTACAGCTACCATTAGTTTTCGTCCCAAGAGAGAAAATTTAATAATTCTTGGAATAATACTTCTTGATGCATTTTGTAGCTTTTGGGAACAACTTTTTGAGTCCTTGAATCTACTTTTGATCATGATTTTGAATTTTTTTCTTTCCACGAGACTTCTTGACCTTTGATTTTAAAGTAATTGGCAATTTTGTGGCTTTAAAACTATATTGGGTTTGTCCAAAGAAAACTTAACATCAAAATAAACAATTTCTGACAATGAAAACACAAAAAATCATGATTGGTAATGTTTGCAGTCGTTCTCAAACTTAAATCGACGAGAACGATAGACGATACGAGAGCAGTGATAGGACTTGACAACTTTTTTTGAAATAAAACGCAAACCATTTGAGATGTATTTCAAAAATTTTATTATTGGCTTGAAGTACAATTGTGAAACGACATTTCGTCCAAGTCCATATCTTCCAATTCGTTCCAAAAGTAATCGGTTGTCATGGCGCAATAACGCTGGCCATTCACATAACGTGACGATCGTTATCGTCGACTAAAAAATATGGCCGCGCCGGCATGCAAACCGCACCAAACAGTTATTTTTTGTGGATGAAGTGGTGTTTCTTGTAGCAAATGTGGATTTTTACCAGACCAATAACGCATATTTTGTTTACTGACGAACCCATTGAGCCAAAAATTAGCTTCGTTACTGAAGATGATTTTGCGAATTCATCATTTTGATTCATTTTCTTCCGAGGCCAATCGGAGAACGCACGTCGCTTCAAATGGTCCATCGACTTCAATTCTTGAGTCAGATTAATCATGTATGGGTGTAAACCAAGATCCTTACGCAAAATACGCCATAATGTGGTCTGAGCGATGCCCAATTCTTGAGAACGCCTTGGAATTGACTGTTTTGGGTCGTTTTCTACGGACGCCTGAACAGCAGCGATATTTTTGACACTTCGATCAACCAATTGTCTCACTGACACGGCAATATCACACAACGAATATGTAGACTCAAATTTTTGCACTAAACTTGTTATTGCCTGTATACTAGAGGGGGAGATTTACAACCGAAAATTGGAGTTAACGCTCTTAAAGTCGCGGCCACCGACTCCGAATTTCGATAGAAATTTTTTATAATTTGCAGACGTTGCTCAACCGTGAACTTTTTCATGATGTAAATGTTAAGTTTACTGAATAAATTGACAATAACAGTTCGATGATTTGTGAAAGGGTGCGTTCACAAATTAAATTCCAAGTTGTCAAGTACCAATTTTTCAAACAACTTTTTTTTGAACTTTTTTAAAAACTGGAAGATATAACTTACCATTTTGCGTTGAACTAAAATCAACAGCAAGGTCCTGGACTTTCCGATTACGGCTAGGTCACAAAAATAGGGTTTTGGCTTATATATAAAAATTTTACATAAATTTGTCTTTAAGAGTTTGTAGATATCACTTACCGTTTAGAAAGTAATAGGACTTCTAAATTTTATATAGATCCTAAGAATATGATTTTTTCCGTTTACTTAACTCTTAACACTCAGATTTCAATTATTTAATAATCTAATTTAAAAAAAAATACAAAAAAAATGCATATTTTGAGGTGCTGTAACTTCTAAACGGTAAGTGATAATATCATAAAATAATGTCATAAAATGTATAAAAAATTGACTCAGCTATTGTAGAACATTTTTTTTGTCCCTATGAAGGACCTAGCAGTCTTTGGAAAGGTGGTATTGTAAACCATTCCAATACCAACCTGTATACCAAAAATCAGTCTGTTACAAATTTTTTCCTTGGAAAAATCTAGGAATTCTTCCTGGCTTAATCATATCATGACAAAAATCTTCTCACAATATACTCAAAACCAACCTGATCGCATTATTTTTATAATTTGAAGAGTATAAAAATAATCCCCATCATACAAAATAAATAAAACAAAATCTGACCTAATAAAAACACTTTTTTACAAGTTCTTTTGTTTTAAATCAATAATGTTGGTACTTGTATACACTCATAATATTTATTATTAAAAGATTATGCCACTTAAACCCTTAACAAATATGTCTAAACAAATGCCAGCTTGTCTTCTTTTTTTTTGTGAAATAATGAAAATACCATCAAAGATGATTGAGTGAGAGAATTGCACAGTGACATAATAACATCGGCTTTGTACTTGTGTATGAATGGATTTAATTTTATTATTCAACTTTCCATGCCCATTGTTTTTTTTAATTCATATGGGGCTTTTCATCAATTGTTATATGACTTTTCTCGTGGGTTTAAAATGCGTTTTTTAAGGATTTTTTTATTGGATTTTGATTATTCTCTTTGTTATGTTATGTTTTTGTTTTCAATTTTAATTAAATTTCCAAACACAATGCTAGGAATATTGAAAACATGATGTGAAACAGCAGTCGGTTTTTTTGTTCTTGTTTTTTTTTTTTTAATTTCTCAAGGGAATGTGTGAATGTGCACCAACAAAATATCAATTAATTTTGAAATAATTTCTGTTGTTTAATTTGCGGAAGGTTGTAAAAAAAAATAACATCGTTGCAGTCGTCATTATGTGGACCTACACCAGTATTTTTTGCGATAAGTTCTGTTGACATTTTTTTTGCCTACTCTAATTTTTCTAGCGACCTACTATTTCGCCTTAACTTAAAAAAAATAAACAAAAATTCTTAGCAAAATATATAAATCTATTAAAAAAAATAAATCTATTAAAAAAGAATAAAATAAAAAAAACAATTGTTAAAACAAAAACAAAACATCCGTCACATAGTTAATACAAATATTTAAAAACTAAGCATTTTCTACAAAACGCGTTTTTCAACTAAAAATAATTTTCGATACTTCTACAAACCGCTATATAAATATTAAAACAATATTAATTTAAAAAAAAAAAATTATATACATAAATTTAAACTTAAAATAAAATAATATTTTATACAAAAACAAAAAAATAAAAAAACAATAACAAAACGGTTCAACGCAAATATAAGAATCCAGTCTACTGCCTGTTTGGATGTTTAGTTGGCTTAAAAAGCAAAATGTCCTTGGTTTTGTACAATATTGGAGGAATTGCAACCGGTAATACGACGACAGTATCGACACCCACAACTGCAACCGCATCTACAATAGCTATAGCAGCTGCAGGTGTTGTCAATAATGACAATAACAATAACATGGACAACACAAGTGAGGAATCGAATCCTGTCACTATTTACAGGTAAAATAATTTTAGTTTGTTTTTCTAAAGGCAACTAGTTACTGTAATTTCTTACGAAATATAAGGGAAATCTCACATGAAAACTTTGACCTGCTTTATGATTTATCAACTACATATATTGAATTTAATCCATCCATTCAATCCATACTGAAAAGAATAGAATATTGTTTTCCAAAATCGAAATTTGTATTTTCGCAATTTTCTGATTTTTTCTGATCATCTGGCAAAAACTAAACGCAAAATGCGCTAATTTGGGCTATTTCCTCCTTGGTCATTAAATTTATTTTCCAACTAAGTCCATCTCTTTAATTTTGCCAGATTAAAGAAATAGAAATATATTCAAAAAATACACCTACTTTGATATACCTTGGTCCAAATGGGTTTAAATAATATTGATATCTTTTTTGTTTGCTTAAATATAAATTTTCAAAGATGTTTCATTTTTCCTGGATTGAAAATTTTATATTCAAGCAACCAAAAAAAAAGATATCAACATTACTTAAACGCAGTTACAAAAATAAGTATTATTTTCTCAAATTGAAGTGCCTTACAATTTTTATATTATTAGTTTAAGCAGAGAAATTATAGTAAACGTGGACCAAAGTTAAATACCGAAGTAGATGTCTTCTTAAATCATCGATAGCTGATATTAACTTTAAAGATAGAACTTAGCTGTATAACAATTTTTTTCTTAGAATATTCCCCAATATCACCGCTTAAATTTTTCTTGCCTAATTACGGGACACCCTGTATATATAGGTACATACAACATACAGGTGTGCTGTAATCGTTGATTTATGATTAAACTCGTATCGGGTTCTTTTAACAGTAAATTTTCTTTATCAATCACCCACGGATTCTGTAACGCTATGGCGTTTTCTTTACAATATTAGGCTTGTTTTGGAAATTATCAGTGAATAACACAATAGTTGTAAAAGACAAAACAAGCCTCACATTGCCTAGCTTAGCTAATAACAGAATAGTTGACAAATACCGCGATTTGTCACAAGTATACTCATCAGCGGAGGGCCCTAAACCTGTGGGGCTGGATTATTAATTAAAAAAAAAAAAAATAAAATCTTATCTAATGTTTCTTTAAAAATTGCCAAATAAACAAGAACATTCGAATACCTAAACAAAAATTTCTATCAACTAAAAAAGCTTATGTTTCATTTCTGGTATAAGATTTCAATTAATTTTTAATAATTTTGGTCATACTAATTCATGAGAATCAACAAGAACGAAGTTTGTATGAAAACTAAACTCCTCGTTCAAAAAAGGACTTAAGCGAGTGATAAATCTGAAAATACAGTGGGCAGATATGAAATTTCTTTTCAGAATTTAATACTTAAGAAATAGAAACAAAATTTAGTTGGTGAAAAGTTCTTTTCAGAACTAAAAAAACTTTTTTTGAGAGATTCAAAATTTCTCGCAGATTTTCTAAGGTGCAAGGAAATAACTTCACTGGGAAATAACTTCATATGAGAAAAAACTTCACAAACTAGTGGAACATAATTTCACTTTATTGATGTGAAGTTACTGCATACTTTTAACTTAACTTTTTTCTGGGAAATTATTTCACTTTTGTAAAAAATTATTTATACGATTTTGATCTCAAATTTAAAAAAAAAAGCAATTAAAAATATTAATTAATTTTCAATATATTGGTTCTACAAAATGGGCATCAAATTGTAGATCGTGATTACTCAACTAAAGTTGATAAAATAAAAATATTTATTTTTTAAATAATTGTAGGCCAAAGTAAATTCTTGATTGAATAAAAAAAAATCTTATGAATCGGAAGTCGTTTGGCAAAGATAAGGCCAGTTAAAGGAAAATTATACTCATCCGAACCTCACCTAATGAAACCATTCTTTGCAAAAAAAAAAAAAATAAAAAAAACATAAAAAAAATATAGGTATACAATCAAATTAAGAACCTCCTTCTTTTTTTGAAGTCGGTTAAAAATGATTTTTTTACTCTCATGCTTCTCCCAAATACCACCGATTCATTTGCTTGCATTGAATTATTTATAATCACAAATCTAAAATTGCATTTCTGTTCAAAATAACCAGAAAATGATGACGATACCTATAAACAATAAACATACCCAAACGAAATTATTTATCAATTAAAATAAATTTAAAAGCTACAATAAGATTGATTATTATGTAAATTTATTTTTTTTTTTACAAAAAAAAAAAAAACAAAAATACCTTCCTAATTGAAAAATTCGATTAAAATGCAAATTTGAAACAATTAGTCCCATATCACCATCACATTCCCGACGTATTTTGTGGAGAATATCAACACTTCATTATCTGCTTACTTTACTGAGTTCTTGTATAGACCATCAGAGGCAACACTTTCAGTTAATTTACATTTTAAATTGTTCACCCTGATTGTCCTTGTCCAGTTCCAGTGCGAGTGCAAGCATATTAATCGAGTTTTTTTTATTCCTCAAAGGAAATGAGACTTTCAAACTTAAAATACGTAACACATTGGTGATTCTGATTATTGTTATTATTTCCATAAAGTCAAAATTATTCAAAAATTAAATTAAATTACCGAGTGCTTTTGTGTGATACTTTTAGGGATAGAATAATATTGTAAGCTTTATTTTATATAAAAGTAGAACTTTGAGCACTTTAAAACCGAACTTGAATGTGACCATATGCAAGTGACATATTTAAAAATAGGCATTTGATGACTTACCCTTAGAAAATTTAAATCGTGAGGTAAAATATGTAAAAAAAACTGTAGATCGATAAATAATTTTAATTTTTTAAAAGAGATTTTATAAAAAAAACATGGTTTTTCTGGTAAGTACCTCCTCAACGTTAATTATTACAATAACTTATATGAGTGATTTCATGACCTAAGTTTAAGAGTATACATTTAATTTAATATGATGGCAATATTTGTTTGCTTTCAAAAAATTTATTTACTGAACCCGTTTAAAATATGGGCTGGGAAAAATCACGGATGTGAACATTTTATACAAGATGTTCATTAAAATTGTCTCAGTGTACAAAAATTTTTGGTTTTTCTGTTTTTTATTTCCCCTCATTTATGTGGAAGGGGCAATCTTCCACCTAAAATATTCAAACAGAATTATTAAAAAAAGAACAACGGCAAAATGTAATTCTTAAATTTTCTAATCATATTAAGTTACTCATAGTAAATTTTTTGGAAAAATTATTTTTGAATTAATAATCTAAAACAAAATGCAATTTTCCTATAAAAACTGATTTTTCTTAAAAATGTGTGTCAATAATAGACCGATGTGGATTTTTGGGTACTCAAGATAATTGGTATTGCAATCATTTTGCAAAATCATTCTTGCTTAAAATAAAAGAAGTAAGCGCCCTAGATAGATATTTGCTAGATTCCTCAGAATTTTAATTAAAGTTTAAAGTTTTGAATCTTTATGCAAAATTTAAAAAAATAGACTAAATTCGAATTTGAAATTACTAAAATAGCTTCATAAATGAATTTGATCAGAAAAAGCAGTATGCAATTTGATTTCTTTTATAAAAATTAATTAAAAAAAAAATTTAAATCGTTTAATAATTAAAAACTGATTTTATATATCAAATTTTCAAAAGATTTTTTCCAAACAGAGCTTCGTATGCAATTTTAAGATATTATTTACCAACACCTTAAAAAAAAATTTGAACAAAAATTACTTACCTGGATAGCACGTACTAGCTCTTACAGATAAAGTTCCGATGTATGATAAGCTTTTTTAATTCAATTTTTTTAAATATAGAAAAGCATCAAATTCGATTTTCAAATGACTAAAACAGCTTCTTAAATGAATTTAACCTTAAAACGAAGTATGCAATTTGATTTCTTCTATCGTGATACATTTTTAGAAAAAAAAATGCTGAAAATCGTTAGAGCAGTTTTGTAAAAAAACAATTTTTTTTATATAAAATTTTGTTAGAACTTTTATTAAAAAAAAAATTGGTTTTAAGATGTTATTTATCAACATCTAATAAGTAGTTTTCGAAAAAATGATTTTTCCAAAAAAAAAAAATTATTATTATTTTTTTTAATCCATAAAAAATAATTTTTGAAATTTTTTTTTACTAAAGCTGACCGAATAAGTAAACTGAAAAGCTTTCATATAAAAAAATGGTTGAAATTTATTGAGTCATTAAGGAGAAAATCAGTATTAAAAAAAAAAAAACGGTTCTATGACTGGTTGGTTTTCATTTAAAGATAAGACCTTATCCAAAAAAATTACCATGTTTTTTTAATCAAAATCGTAGGAACTGTTTTTGAGAAAAATGAGTTTTTCTAAATCCGGTATATGACAGAAACCGTTATTTTTGGTCCAAAAAAATAGTTAAAAAAAAGTCTGGGAATAGTCTCAAAAAACGCCACACACCAAGTTTGAAGTACATCGACCCATCCGTTTAGGCTGTGGATTCTGATACATACAGACAGACAGACGGACGGACAGATAGACAAAATTGTCGGACCCACTTTTTTCTCGTTCTCTATCATCGTAATATCATGCGTTTGATTAATATCTCAACTTTTTTTTTTTATACGAATACATAACTTGATGCAGTCGACTCCCTCTAAGTCGAATTTCCCTCTAACTCGAATTTGTTTGCCAAGTTTTTTATTCCCCTCAATTTTAACTGGCCTATTTTCAATTCCTCTAACTCGTATTTTTCCAAAACTCCCTCTAACTCGAACGAATTTAGCTATCCCGTGAAAGTTTGACTTAGAGGGAGTCGACTGTATTATAGTAACAATATCGCAAGTGAAAAACATTAAATAATTAAAAAAAAAAAAACAAAAAAAAAATATCATTGAAAATAAGTAAGAAGAAAGTCAGAAATTAAAAAAAAAATTGTTCAATGCCAGGTACCGTTAATAGCGGATTTAGAAAAAAATGGTTTTCATATGAGGATAGGCCTTATACAAAGAACTAACCTTGATTTTTTTAACAAAATCGTATGAGCCAATTCAAAAAATTTCTGGGTCTGCAAAAAACTTCAAATACTAAGTCTTAAGGTAATCGACCTATACTTTTAGGCAGTGGCTTCTGATACGAACAAATAGACAGAATTGTCGGACCCATTTTTTTCGCGTTCTCTGTCATCGTTCATTCTCACTTTTGTACGAATACATTACTTGATACATAAGCCGTATTTTTCTCAACACTAAGTAGCTATACAGTTTTTCATTTTTTCGGAAAACAAAAACAAATTACTTACCAATCCAGCATTTTTGCTATTTTTGTTTTAAAAATAAAATGAAAAACTGAGTAGCTACTCAGTGTTGAAAAAAAAACATGGCTATAGTACCTACCTATGTATGCATATCGCAAGTAAAAACTGAAAAGAATTAATTGACATATTCTACCGTTTGGTTTGTATAAGATAAGATGTGTACCTACATCTGTTAAAAACTCATCTTTCTGAAAAGTACAAAACATCCTCCAGACCATTCAAAATGACTTTCAATTGCTGTGAGATTAGGTAAGAAGTTTTTTTTTATTTTTTATTTCCCAATCAACAATAAGATCCACTGTTTGAAAGTGAGAGGCCCACACTGCAACAAAAATCCATTATGTCTTGTGTCCTGTTTTAATTTAAATAAATTATGAAAACATTTATCAAAGTCATTTGTATTCCAAAAAAAAAGAAGAAGAAAAAAACAACAACATTCCAAATTAATTCCAAACACACACACAACTCCATAAAGGAAACAGTTGTGCATATCATTTTCTTAACTTAGTGCTTTGTTTTTGTCTCTTCTGGTTCAATTCAGCTGGTGCTGGATAGTAATACAATTTGTCCTACGTGTCGACTAATCCAAGGTTTTTATAAAATCATTTTTGATTGCCCTCTAATAGGTACAGACAGCTGCTGACAATAATTATTTTCTTTTTAATTTTTTTTTTGTTAAACTGTATATCGACATTTTAATTTCATAAAATATTTTTATTTTTATTATCGTTTCAGGTGCCGGGCCCCAATAGCGTCATTAGATTGCATGGAGGAGTTCAGTGGTACGGGAGGTCATCTTGATTTCGGTATCTTTAAATTTCACACAAAAAAAGGAGATATTAGATATGCCAAGACTTAGAGTAGATTTTTATAGAGATTGTTTTTTTTTTTTTTTTCAATTTTTATATAAAATGCTATAACCTTTTAATAATTTGCGCTATAATAACTGTAATCTATCACGCTTTTGAATGTGTAACTGCACCTTCTATATAATGTGATTGAATTCTTTTAGAAAAATAATATCCTTTCACAATTATGTTGCTGGCAATCGGCAATATTGACAATCCAATAGTGAATTTGTGATTTTGAGACTTTGTATCACATTCTTTTACTAAAGGATTGTGATTTCAAAGTCGTAAATGGAAAAACATAAAATAAAAACAGTTTTTTTTTTTAAATTCTATAAAACAAAAATTTGTATCTGATTGTTAAACAAAAATGAATGACCCACATATTGCTAAATTTTCATTTACAAACGCAATCATTCTCCATAACCCTTCTCATGACTCTTCTTCTAATAAAAAATACAAAAATCACTGTTAGATTGTCAAAATGAAAAAGCCCTCTGCCAGCTCACAAAAAAAAAAAAAACAGAAACTAGAAACCACCGACACCATCACCTTGCAAAATAAGCTTGTTGTTCGAAAATATGAAAATATTCTCCCTGATGGCAAACTTATTGAAAATGTTTTTTTTTTGTTTTATTATTAATATTTAGGACGTTCAATAAGTTTGGGATCGAATTCAGCATTACCGTTACGTCATGGTTCAACTCCGACACCGGGTTTGCGGTACAAAAACCTTGGAAAGAGCGGTCTACGTGTCTCAAATGTGGGTCTGGGCACGTGGCCAGTCTTTTCACCCGGGGTCAGTGATGAACAGGCCGAATCAATACTTAAGCTTGCCATTGAAAGCGGCATAAATTTATTTGATATATCTGAAGCGCATTCGGAAACAGAAATTGGTAAAATACTTCAAAGGACCGGTTGGAAGAGGACAGCTTATGTGATCACAACAAAAGTTTATTGGAGTACAAAGTGAGTATATTGAAAATGTATGAAAGTTTTAGTTGATAGTTGATTTTTTCGACAAAATAGATATAAAATTGAATATACGATATTTTTATCTTTGCGTAATTCTTGTGTTAAAATTAAAACCAATTATTTAAGAGTAAGAATTTGACGTGAGTTTGAGCCGTGTGAGGATTGTAGAGCCACAGAAGATCTTCTTCTTGAAATCCAGTCAATATTGCTTGTGCTTCGACGTTGTATCGATTTAATCATTTAGATGACATCTCAATATCACCCACGACTTATAATGAGAGAGCAAATCGATTGCGGCAAAAAAAACATGGCCTAAGCGACTTTTTCGTTTGGTTGCCAATGTAACAGCAAGAAGTTTCCTTCTGCTCACTTAATAATTTCTTTCTGACTTCGAGATCACCTTGCTGTAGAAGGCTGCAACTATTTCTTCACCATCATGCATTTCCAACAGTACCGCACCAATTTCGACATTAGTCGCGTCAGCTCAAACGTCTCCTCCCGATCCTTAGGATGGATTCCTAGTTGCCAGTAGCAACTCTTTCCTCCAAACGTTGAAAACCATTGCGTTCCTTCGATTCGATGTTGCACAAGTTGTATTTAACCATATTGCCCACTGGGTGAAGAAAATATATCTGCATATTTTTGCACAAGACTACTAGCGATTCTAAGTTGATACTTCCTTATGTTATAAAAACTAAGAATATTGGACATTTTCTGACTTTTTCAGTTTAACCTCTTACGGTACAGAAACCATGTTTTTTTATCGGTGACACAAGTGTCTTCCCATTGTTGATGTTCAGGGGCTCGTTCACATTTTAACCCTGTCCAAATATATTTGAAAAAGAACACAAGGTTACGTCCAAGCAGCTGATGAATTTTCATAACCAAAAACTATTGGAATCTACAGATTTCGGTGACTTGGTTACCGATATCCAAAATAAATTGAAAACTTCCAGCTGTGCCAACCTGATCTTCAGACTACCGCCTCCATACAGTTTTAAGACGGTGTTGTGAATCTCTATATACCAGGTCTTTTCGCAAAACAATGAAGGCCATGGCACTGGCGTCGATTGTAATCAGATGATTCTTCCCGTCTAAAAGGTCGAAAAATAACGTTGGTGTCATTGTTACCTTTTTGCTGCCACATTGTTCACATGTGGTTCTTCTTATCAGTAATCACTCCTGGCGCTATAGATCTATGATAGTTCCAGCTTCGGCGTCGTCGTGCAGGTCTGTCTCACATAGAACATCACTTTTTTCAGTTGCGAAGATGCGAACTGATTTATTACTTCACCAACTGCAGAGTTGGATATGCAGGATGGACGAGCCCGTTCGATATCTTGTTGCAAAATTTCTCCTCTGAACGCAAGTGTTAAGTTGAACTCGGTAAACTTCTTGCATGTGGGAGTCTAGTTTGCCGATTGCCTGAACAAGTGCATGGAAATTACCGTTTTCTATCCTTCTGGTACGGTTTTCACTAGTTCATCGTCATACAGTTCTTCTAAGAGCAAGAGTCAAGACTCTAAATTTGTCTTCTTGTTCGTAGTTCCAGTCATTTTTTGTTACTGCGATTGCTTCAAATTGTTTTTTGCAGATCGACTTAGAAGTTTTTCCGTCTGAGATTGGCAGGTGTATTTCTTTCTTCTTTGAATATTCGCCAGAACTTTCTCGAACGTTATTATTCCGTATATGGAACCTGTCTTCGAATTTTTCTTGAGCTCAAGCTACGAAAATTATAATTCAATACCTTTGGAACCTTCGTCAAAAGCAATGAACTTCTTCTCAAAGTCTACAAGCTTTCCTTCTAAAATATTTGTCTGCTCTCCTAGGCGGTTATTTTGCTCGTTGCTTCTTTCTTCTTATTTGTTCTCTTCTTTTGGTGAGAAAGGAGCTATAAGTAGTTTCGTTAAAAAGAATGGTCAAATGTCGATAAGTTTTATTCCGTTCCATTCTCTAACCGAACTTTCGCGTCTTTCTACAAGATGGCTATGTAGTGATTAAGGGTATGCTTACATCTGATGTGTTAAGCTTAACAATAAATTTCTTATAGTACCTATTTAGTTCAATGGACCAACATTTTTCGCCAGTATGTCTTCCATCCAATATATTTGTTTGTATCCTTGGAAAAACAAAAAAAAACTGAATTATCATATAAAATACAATTTAAAACACACAAAACAAATATTTCAATTTTTCACAGATCTGAGGAGCGAGGTCTATCAAGGAAGCATATTATCGAGTGCGTCAAGGCCAGTTTGCAGCGCCTACAATTAGCATATATTGACATCGTGATTATCCACAAAGCCGATGCGATGTGTCCAATGGAGGGTAAATATTTTTAAACATCCTCTTTTACACTTCAGTAATATAATTTATCAACAAAAAAATTAAATTAAATATTTTTTTCTGTTTTTTTTATATTTTTTTTTTTTATTTTTAACAGAGGTCGTTCGAGCCATGACATATGTCATCCAGGAAGGCTGGGCCATGTATTGGGGCACGGCTCGCTGGTCCCATGTGGAAATTATGGAAGCCTATTCCAATTGCCGTCAATTTAATTGCATCGCTCCGATTGTCGAACAATCTGAGTATCATATGTTCTGTCGTGAAAAATGTGAACTTTATTTGCCGGAGATGTATAATAAAATTGGTGTTGGCCTTATGGCTTGGGGACCATTGTCGATGGCATTAAGTGACACGCAGAATGGCGAGAAAATCTTGTTCCCAAAGGGATCGTTTAAAACAAAAAGCCACAGCTACTCTTGGACCGAGGATGAGGTTAATCGTAATGTAAGAAAAACTTGTCAATGATTATTTCTTGATTTGTATTCTTGATTTATGCTAATTGGAAATTTGTTACTATTTCTTTGTGGTTTTTTGTTTCTTTCAGGGAAGTTGGAATAAGGACCGTTTGGAGGAAGGACGCAGACATTGTGATAGGTTGAGGGATCTATCGGCATTGGCTGAAAAACTTGGATGTAGCCCTACTCAGTTATCGATTGCATGGTCGCTTAAACATGAACCCGTACAGTGCTTATTGTTGGGAGCGACATCTGCTGAGCAATTGCATCAAAGCTTGCAGTCGCTACAGGTATTTTATACATTTTTTTTTCATTCAGTTTATAAAATTATAAAAAAAAACTAATACCAATCAAACTATCATTGTTTGCTTTAAAAGATTCGAATTGTGATTTGTTTTAAATCTTTGAAAAATACTGACATCAATATTTAATTGAAAAGGTGGGTTTTATTTCACTTTTGGATGGCAGATTAAGTATTGCGGATCATCTGTTGAGTATACTTTAAGTGAAATTCGAATAAACTTTAAAATCTCCAAATAATACAAAAAAAAAATCTACCATTTTTGAGGTCTCAAAAATTGATAAGGTTTGAAGAGGGGCAATTCGAAAATTATTATGGATACGTAGACAATACAAAATTGAAAATTCAGTTTACTTGAACTCCTAAATTCAGAGTTGTAACCAAAAACTTATTCTTCATGGTAAAATTATCTAAAAATTTTCGAATTTTTTTTGGATTTTCTTTTAAGCTCCGATTTTTCGGATTTTGGGTTACATTTGGAACGAGATGTTCTATTTGCGTCAAAAAACGGTTTGTTTTCTGTCTTTCAAGCCACAATCTGTCAAATTCCATTGAAGGATGGCTACGATTTTGATGGATTAAAAAACTTCTGAGAAACCTAGAACTTGCTTAGATAGTAGAGAATTTTTATAAAGTTTAATCGTGCTTAAATTAGAAAAGAATAATTATTGAAACCAATATTTCAGAAAAATCGTACAAACGCCAAACAGTATGATACTTGAGTTAACCAGACTTAACTCACCAAATTTGATGAATTTATTTTTGTCAGCAGCGTCACCTTAAATTCAGATCTAACCATTTTGACTATAAAACTAACTGCTTTTACATTTTTGTACTAAATTATTGACTTTCATTAATTTTTGCATTTGTTTACAGTTACTACCACGATTGTCAACTAGTGTTATGCTTGAATTAGAAAGAATTCTCGAAAATAAACCGGTGCGGCCGCCAATGATATCAACGTTGGCGCTTCGGTGACAATCAGCCTGCCCTCAGGGGCCACCTAGTATAAGTGGCGCCTGTGGGGCAGAGTCACCAAAGGACGAAGAATTCTGCGAGGAAGCCGATCCGAAAGATGCATCAAAGCAGGGTTTCTGCACTATTCAGTGACGAAAGGAGTCTTTAGATAACGATAATAAATTTTTGAAACCGATAAGTAGCAAAACTAGCTTAAGTAGTACAACAATAATAACAACCGTTAGTAACAAGCCAGATTTAATAACTCTACAACAACAACAACAACTACAAATTCAACAGCTGCAGCAGCAACAGCAACAGCATCAGCAACAACAACAACAACAACAACGTTCTTCACTTTTTAAAGGTTCTTCTTCTAATTCAAATAGCAATTTATTAAATTTAATAAACAATGAGAATCGCTTAGATAGTTTACCAATTCAAATAGATTCTTTAAACAATAACAATTCTTATAACCAAAGCAATCAAGCAAATGGAGGCAATAATAATGAGACATCAGCAACAGCAACATCAGCAACAGCAAGTCATCATCAATCAGCTAAAGACACAACAATCAATATCAGTAACATTCAAGTTTACGACGAAAGATCCAATATGACCAAGGCCAAGAAGTCCTTGCTTAACTTCAGATCCTTTGATTTTCACATCAAGTCCCTGTACACGGGACTACGCCATACTAAAAATCCACCCGATTCAACGGCTCACCACCAACATCAGCATCAACGCTCGGAAATAAATGCAAATGGTACTAATGAACATGTCGCGGTGGCGGCTCATAACCGTACGCCTCCATATCTTAGAGTTGAGGAAGTTGACATTGAGGAGTCGGAAAATCTTCTACTCGACTATCCTCAGTCACCGTACTCATCGAGACGTAATAGCGACGATAATCGATCAAGTGCAAACTTGTTGCAAATAAACCAATTCGATATGTCCATATCTCAGGGTAGTTCACCGTATTTTTTGTCACCGATACCAATTGCGGGTAATATTAGACGTTCGTCAACGTCAGACATAATGTGCAAGCGAAGCAGTGCAGGCAGTAGTGCTAGTTCGAGTAGACGTCCTAGCACATCTGATCTGTTAAGAAAAGCTAGAGAACGCAAAGGTAGTGAATCGAGCAACCGAATTGGCAGAAGTGTTTCTCATGGTGGACTGCCACGAGGTGGCGGTGGTGGTGGTGGCCGAGGAGGGGGAGGTCGTCGAACAAGCATAGCTTGTTAGGTTTTTTTTCTTCAGACTATCACGTGCAGACTATCACTGGATCAGTTGGTCTGCTTTAGTATCTTGTATTGTGAGCACGAAAAAATTGAATTCACACTTGTCTCTTCGCTAAATCGCCGAATATTTTATAGTTAATCATCAGTATTAGAATTTTCGACCGCAAAACTTTTTACGTCTTTTTACTTCGAACGTCGTAGGCATAACGTCGATTATTTTCTCGATAAATTTTAACAATTAGAAGCTTCAAAATCAGCGAATGAGTAAAATTTCTTGAATTTCAAAATATCGATTAGCCCATTTCGTCAGATTAAAAAAAACGAATTCGTACGCTTACCATAGTTACCTACACGAAAGTCGAACACCTGCCCAAGTTTAGACTGACGGGTCGCTTGTACATACACATACACGACGCAAAATCGCATCAATTTAAAAGGTTTGCCGAGGCGGAAAGAATCTGGAACAGCTACATATACTTCGGTGACTAGAGACAGCAGCTTATCGGATCGCCACCGACGAGCCGTTAAACCATTCTTGCTGTTTCAGTTTTTTTTTTTTGAAATCAAATTCGTGTCGTTTTCGATTAGAGAGTCCGGAAGCATCCAGAAGTCTTCTGAAACTATTCTATTGACACCGAAATGATAGATATGGCACAATAAAACAGTTTCAGAAGACTTCTAGATGCTTCCGGACTCTTCTGGACGTCCAATCCAAAACGACACACGTTCTTATGACAGTCGTTGGCTTACGCCCATTGATATTTTTTGTTTTTATCGCATTGTCAAGTATTTCAACTAACGTTGTGTCCTGCCTGCGGCAATGCGGTGTGTGCGTTATTGGTCTGACCCATAGAATCCGTCACATCCGTTACGTCAATGTTACGTATGGTTGATGGATGTGACGAAAACAGTGACTCATTATGGCTATATATGGCGTTAATCAAAATAAGCTATTATTGACAACTGATGTCAACTGACTTGCTGGATACTCCTTTTTCCGTAGCGTCCGTTCGATTCGTGCGCTGCGTATGGGTTGGTTCTCGTAAGGACGAGTGTATTTAATCCAGCTATCACAAGACAACGTCAACGTAACGCATGTGACGGATGAATATATGATCATATATATTTGACAATGGAGGTTGAGCAACATTTGTGCAACAAGCAGATATGCGTTTCGGAATGTATACCCTTCAATTGAAGTTTGCGCATTAGTTAATCCAAGTCTGCGCATCAGTTAACATAAGTTTGGGCAAAATGTGCAAACTATGCGAAAGTGAATACTTCACTCCAGAAGTTGTTCCTTTTTGACACAATGGTCGTGAATAAAAAATTCCCTGGGAATGTTTCCCTCGTAAAAAAATTGGGTTTCCCTCGCAATTTATTGGTATCGGAAACATAATTTCCAAGGAAATTTATCTGTCATTTCAAACATTTTTTTGTTCCCGAAAATAATTCCAGAGGAGATTCACGATCGCTAAAACAATTTCGAGGGAAACAAATGTTCCCACGGAATCAAAATTCCCCCTGAGATTCGCGATAGGGACACATAGTTCAAGCATAGACTTTCTCAGTTATGAAATATATTGATAGGCAGAAGAGATTGACAGCGATGAAAAAAAAATATGAAAAAGGTATGAAAAAAAAAATATGAAAAAAGGTACCTATAGTTTTTGAATAACGTCACCATTATATGCCACCCAGGTAACAACGTCCAAATGTCGGATTTCCACCTATGTGGCTATCACTGCCAAGTCAAAAATAAAAAGCCTTGATCATAGCTTGAACCAGCCAAAACGTAAAACTGATTTAGCGGATAGATTTCAATACCTAAAGCTGATTAATTTGAAATGCAAGTTATTTTGACGTTGATGAAAGATACTCAAAACTATCAGATTTATGTACCAATTTCTATTTCCTAAGAATTTTGGATTCATGCGATATTTCTTGTCACTGCTTCTCGTATTCTGAAGCTATAAAGATGGATCTGCTGTCTGAAGTGAGTTGGTCTTAGTCTTATTTAGTTTCTGATAACGGTCTAGAAACTTGATGACGTTAGATTTAAAACAAAAAAAGCATATAAATGCCAAAAAAGCTTAATTTTTCAAACAACAATATCAGATTAATAACAGAAGAAGTTAACGTTTCGCATTTCGAGACAAACTTTCGATCTTGTCAAAACGTTAATGAAAAAATTAAAATTCAAAATAAATTGATTTGCTGCTTGCCGAGGTTATTATAAAATTATTAAAAAATAATATTTGTAGAAAGATTTCTAAAAGAATCGAAAAAAAATAAACATAAAAATTGTAAGATGACAAATAATATTTTTTATATAAAAACAAAAATTAAAGCAAACATTATTTACTCAAAAGAAATATAAAATTATAAAACAAAAATATAAAAATTCGAAATCAAATTTCATTAAGAATTAAAAAAAAAAAATAAACAAAAACTATATAAATTCAAAACAAAATAATTTAAAACAAAGCAGATACAAAATATTTGAAATCGTAATTGCCTTTTTAAATAAAAAAAAAAATAAGATTATACTTATCATCATTATAATACAAAATTAAAACTTTAATTGTTACAAAAAAAAAAAAAAAAACAATATCTAATAAAACAAAAAAATCATTGTAAAGAAGCTTTTTTCTCATTTTCAATATTCTAGATAGATATAGTTTTTTTTTTATTTTAGAAATACATATTCAAAAAAACAAACTATCTTTTAATATTTTAAATAAAAAAGTTAATGAAACAAACAAAATTTAAAAATACTATTGTACTATTCTTGTTTAAAAAAAAAAATAATAAAATGATACAAAAAATCTCTCTCACATACGGACTGTGATTTAATATTAATAGTATTGTGAAAGTAAACAAAAATCGGAAAAAAGATTACCTACATAAGTCAACAAGGGATTAGTTAAACCGAAATAAAAAAAATGTTAAATGTTAAAAAAAAAAAACAACATAGATATCAAAACTGCAGCTAACTATAAACAGCAGCTAACCCTAAACTTAGATTAACATTTCTGCCAATTTGTCCTCTTTTACAAGTTTATAGAAGCTATAATTATACCAATTTTCAACTTTCTATCTTTTATTGTTATTTCTTAATAATTTTGTTGAAGTTTTTTTGGTATGTTGACGTCTGGCAACGTTTTTGTTGTATCCGCATTTGGGTTATTTTTATCCCTTAATAACATTAGGACACCAGTTTTTAGCTTCGTAACTCATTTGGTTTTATTTTTATTAAATACAAAATAATTGGAGTTGAAGACTCTGGCAACTCTATAAATCAACTTATGTCTCGCCTCTACCGATCTGGTTTCTTAAAAATGGCATCGCTTTTTAACGTTGTTTCTTCTAAGACATGGTTGTTATGCCGTTTTTAATGTTTGTACTTTGCTGACTTCTGGCAACCCTTTTACATCCGATTTTGCTTCTGCCAATTTTTACCTATATGTTTATTTTCAGCTTTGTATTTACCTTATCAATTTTTTTTTTTTATAAATTTGTTTAAAGGTTTCAAATTCAATGTCTTCTGGCAACTCTCTGGCTCTACCTACACTTTTGCCGATTTTTTTTTGTACAACTTATTTATACTAAGTCTAGTTGTACCAATTTTCAGACCTGTATCTTTTTAAGTTTTTTTTTTCAACTAATTTAAATTTTTTTTTTATTTTGATATATGAGTTCTGGCAACCCTTTTACACCAAACCACGCTAATGCCTATTTGCTTGCGTTTTACTATTAACAAAACCTATAATGGTACCAATTTTAAGCCTTGAATCTCATCAGTTTTATTTTTTATCTTTTTTTGTCTTTTGTGTTTGATAACACCTGGCAACCCCTCGTCAGCCTGTTGAAGTACTTAAAAATTAGCATGTTCAATTAGTTCTCACTTTTCACTAGCTAGAGGTGTTGTGCAGTATTAAATGTGACTGTGCGAAGCAATAAATTCAAACGACAGCGCTGTTTTTTATTCTGCAATTATAATGACTTTCTTAAATTATCTGAACCAAATTAAACCATCTCTTAAATAAAAACAAAAATAATTTGGTCCCTGTTCGGTTAACTTTTCCCTTTTACTTTTTAACGCAGACTCAAATACTAACTTTAGATTACTTTTGAATTTTTCTGAGAAAAAACTCTTCATCATTTTCTCCTCCTACATACATAGTTTCCGTCCGTCACGGTATAAAATTAAATGATCATGTTGTAATCATGATTTATTATTAATCAATAAATAAATAAAATGAATTGTTTTAACTAGCTTTTGCATTTAGATAAATTAAATTTGTTTAAATTAGTTGCTCATATTTTTTAAGCTTTGCAAATTAATAAAAAAAAAAAAAAACAGAAAATAGGGACAAAATAAAAACAATAAAATAAAATGCATAAATATATTTATATTTGAGTAATAAAGATATATTATACATATTTTAAATTAAATTAAAATATCGGTGCTAATTTTAATTTCAAAATAATTTTAAATTAAATTTTAATATAAATTATAAAAAAAATATCATAATGATCGTGTGTAGTGTGATTATATCGACAACATAAAAAAAAAAACAACTTTAAATAATTTCAATTATTAAAAACGACTACTTTTTTTAAATGCACTGCCGTTAAAATTAATTACTAATTTATTTTAATAGAATTGGTATTATTTAAAATAAGAAAATAATAATAATTTCATTATAATTTTAAAGCACTTTTATCGTTTATTTAAAAAAAAATTAAAAATAAAACAATTGTACATATTTGCAAATATTTGAAAAATAATATGAATTAATAGATTACCATTTTTATAGATAGAAAAACGTTAAAATGTATAAAAATTAAAAAAAAAAAAAAACGAGTGATAAAATCCAGAAAATAAAAAAAAAAACAAAAACAAAACGCGCCTTCTAAAGATTAAAAAAAAATTGGAAACGATAGCGAAACAAAAAAAGAACACGAAAAAAAACTTCACTATAAGAAGCATAAACAAAATTCTTTTAATTTTAATTTAATTTTTCTTCGGATAACAACTATACGCAAAAACATATTCTTAATATTTAAGATTAAAAATTAAAAACAAATATAAAAATAAAAACGTAAGAACGTAAAAAAAAATAAATAAACAGCAAATGTACTTAAATGCTGTTATTTCAGTTTTGACTTATTCGTATAAACTATTATTATAATTAAAACAAAACAAAAAAGGGCAATGTAGAAAAAACGCAAACAATACCAAATTTTTCAATTATAATATCTAAGCACACACGAATACACCAATAGAATAATTAAAAGAAAGAGCAATTCCCTCATTTTCAAATCGTAAGAGGAATCATACAAAAATAAATAAATACAAAAAAAACACATTTTCAAACTAAAAGATACACAAAACATTTAAATGAAATAAAAATAAAATAAAATAAAATATACTTCGCAAATCTATTTAAAAATAAAAAATAAATAAATGAAAAAAAATGTAAGGAAATATTTTCTTATCAAAGCTGGCAATAATGATAAAAAAAAATACAATAAACATTTTAATATTTATTATAAATTATTATATACAAATCTTTGTAAAAATGAAAACTAACCTAAAGAAAAACAAACAATAAAAAAAAAAATGCTTTGAACTGTTGAGAAAGTATAAAAATAGTAAATCAAATAAGAATAAATCTCTTTTTTATTCTTTATAATGAAAGCAATAGATGAAATACCTTGCTCAATATTCTCAAACTTCAACAACTTTATCTTTTTTAACTTATAATTTTTTATTTTGGAATATTTCAACAACTTTAGGGATAATCACGATTTGATTCTAGTATTTCCAAAAAGTGTTTGTGTTTTTGAATTGATTGTTGAGTGTTGAGATACATTGGACCAGGGGCGGACTGAGGGGACAAATTAACGTAGTTTTCAAATATTGATTTTTTTTAAAACAAAAATACAAAAATTGGATGAGCATACAAATTTACCTAACCTACATCATCCTCCCCGTGCGTACGCCAATTCACTCAGAGGAATTATGTTTCTTTTTTTCGTTTGCGGCTAATGTATATCCTTTGAATTGAATGAAAATCATTTGCTGGAAAGTTAAAACAATTCCCGTAAAAGTTTTTTATTTTTAGCAACTGTAATTCTATTTCGGCAAACTGAATGCAAGACATCCCATTCGATAGGAGCTCATTTTTATGACTTTATTGCGGCAAACGAATTGGCTTCCCAAATCTAAACACCTTTTCGTTTACTAGTAAATTCTATTGTTTGCAGCAAACGAATGAAAAGTTTGCAAAGAACCTCTTCAGAAAGTAGTTTGTTGCAAAGAATTCACTTTTGGTGTAAATATACAATTCATTTACAACAATATGCTGATGCAGGAAACACATTTTCCTAATAATTGACTCTATGTTTGTGGTGTTCATATGCATTCTATTATTCACGAAAGGTATCTAGTTCGTGGTGCAATAGCAACAGCCTTTGTTCGAAATCGAGAGGGTCACAAGTTCAATCACCGGTTCGCATAAATTGTTTTACCGAAACGAATTTAAAAGTTTGCTGCAAACGAAGTTGAAGTCGAAAAATTACTATCCAACAAACGGAAAGTCGTTTGAAGCAAACAACTCGTTCTCTCATTTTGTTTATAAGCATTCCACGCCAATCTTAAATTATACAGGTTCAATTACAGGTGTTACGCTGAACTTTGAATTTTTTAAATCGTTCGCAGAAAGTGTTTGACGGAAACGAATTTACCAATTGGCTGCAAACGATGCTCAAAATTATGTCCAGCAAACGCATAAGTAGTTTGGGCATTTTTTTCGTTTGCCGCAATCGATTTGTTCTCTCAGGTAGGTACTATTAAAATGGAGGTAGCGAAAAAAATGAGCGTTTCATACAGCGTCTAATTGGCTCTTTGTGATTGGACTTTATTTTGATTACGTCTTCTTATTCTTATCTCCAAAACAACCGCAATTTTTAAGAGTTGTCCCTACTCTTCATTTGAAAAGTTTATAACTGTGCCCAAGTTGGCAAATTTAGTGACCACTTGATCACGTTAGGAACAAGCTATTATGGAAATTGACTCTCGATAATGACAGCATGTTGGTATATTCGTTCAAGACCTCCGAAAACTCTCTCGGCAGTTGCAGTATGATTGATTTATATTATATGATAATATAGCGTCAGTGCGTTACTAGGTAACGTGATAAAAGGATCTAGTACTGCAAAGTATAGTACAATAAGTCAAAATCCGTTTTCTAAAATGATATCGTGCAGGTTTTGTCTACCAATTTAAGGACCTGACATTTTTGAACCCAGTTAATTGGTAATAGTCCTTAACCACACTGTCAAATATTTATATACTTTGCGTAGACAAATCAATTAAAAATACAAACAAGAATACATATATAAACTTCACGAATCGTGGATAACCCCTTTACTCTAAAATACCTCTTATAATTTTACTATAACATTTCTGTCTTCCATGCTAAATTTTTCTTTTTTGTTATTATTATTTATTTCGACTTTATTGTTTTTTTGGTATTAACAGTGCTGCGTCAATAATAAATTAAAAAATAAATAAAATTAAAGAAAAATCAAATAATTTTCGGAATAATAAAATATGTAAATCTTTACGACAAATAAATTAATATCACAAAATGAACAAAAAAAAAACAAAACAAAATATATAAGAACAATATTTCGGCTAGAAAATGCATAAGAAGCACTAAAGATATTTAGAGTAATAAATAAAAGAAATATTATAAAATACAAAGTTATGTATAATAGAAGAACGTATATATATATTTAACATAAATTACTATTTAAAAATAAAATTATCTTTCACTTCATTTGATATTGTTTTATTTTTTCAATAAGCAAAATAAAATAAATTTAACAAGATAGACGAACAGGGGCTTACATACCATATTTGGGCAACTGGGGCTCTGCCCCGGAGCCCTCGACTGACTACAGAACCCCCACTGAAAATTATGTAGAGGAAAAATCTGTCGCAATCAGACACCGTATAGAAAAATAAAATAGATTTATATTTGTTACCATCATGGGCCCCCAGAAAAAATGAATAGGACTGTGTTCTGTAAATGTTCCAAATAAGCATGGTTTGTATGACGAATTTTTGAGGCCAAACAGATATTTAATTTGCCCGGCTGGTAAAAAAAGTCTATTAAAATTTCTTCAAGGGCCCAAAGAAAATAACTAAAGTGAGTAGATGGCATACAAATATTACTTTAGAAGCCCCAAAATTTCGATAGAATTTTCAACTTGCTATAATAACCAATTTTTGTTGCTTTTTTTTTTTAAAGCAACGTTGTTTTTCGTTACCTCCTATGTTGCAGAAGATGCCTCCGCGTTCACAGGACAGAACCAATTAACTTTTTAAAGGCCTGGATTGGTCAGACGTCACGGAAATTTCAGTTCATAACATCTGACCATGCACACAGAGAAATTTCGACCACATACAATAGAGGAAAAACTATAAAATTTCTCTATGGTTTTTATCCAAAAAAATTATCTGCTGAACCTGAGAGTAGAGATTAGCCGACCTGCACCTTACTAGAAGGCATTTGGCAAAAAATTTTTGCAAGTGCAAAATAAATGAAAATTTTATTAAAATTTTAATAAAATTTTCTTCATGAAATCAAGAAGGTTGCTGTATGGAAATATCTTATTATTCATTATTTTTAATAAGATTTCTTAGATCCAATAGAACAGTTTTTTTCCATTTTTGACTTTCACTTAAACGACTTAACCAATTTTGATGAAAATTTTATACGGAAATTCAATTTTAAAATTATGTGATATAAATATTGTCAAAAAAATAATATTTGGATTTTTCAAAAATTTCTTATAAAATTATTTATTTTTAAAAACTTGATATACTAAGTAGCTCTAACGTCCATACTAATTTTGACACCAAGAGCAAGTACGTGCGAACCACCAAAATTTAATTTTTTTTAAACACGGGTTGAAAATGTTTGTAAAAAAAAAATTACCCTCTAATCATTTTCAAAAAAAAAAAAATGGCATACGTAAAAGTATCAAAATGATTTTGACTTATTGAATTAATACTTGCTTGATTTTTTTGTTCCGAAGTGGATACCTCAAACAAAATGTAAGTTTCGATCGCAACGGACTATCGTTTCGGAATTTCTTCCGAACCTCGATAGGGCTCCTTATGTCCCCGATACCAATAAAATTGGAGGGAAACATTACAATGGTATGTTTTATTGGCGATAGCCAAATGTTTTCATTTTCTTCTATAAGCATTTTTCTAATTATTTTCTTCATGTTTCTTAAGTTTAAATAAAATATTATTCAAAAATTTAAAATAAAATTTATATTTATTAAACTTTTTTTCTTTGTTCAAAGTAACAAAAATACGTTTAATTGTTAAAAAAAAAAATCAACTTCATACATAGTTACAAAAAAACTTTTAAGTTAACATACATTTGGTTTCAGCCAATGTCCAGCACTAAGGCTCTGTACTAAACTGATATGTTTAGATTTAATATGAAAATTAAGTGATTGATTGGTTGGGTACTTCTTGTCACATGCAAAGCATTTAAAAGGATATATTTCCAAATGCAAGAACATATGATTTCTGAGAGACCAGAAATGACAGAGCAATTTGCTACAAAGCAGACATTTGAATTTCATACGTTCATCGATCAAGCATTTTGTCCATAATTCATTCTCGTAACATCTCAATTTCCAACCAACCGATGACACATGGATACTGGTTATGTCTCCGATATCAATTTTAAACGAGACCAACGTTCTTCTAACCCGATTTGGCTGAAAGTCACAATAGAAGTTCGAGAATTAGTTTATTGAAAACAAAATTTAGTGTTAAGTGATTAAAAAAAAAAAAAAAAAAAAACTTACTTGGGGTAAAATTAAATTTACATCGAGTTTGTGGACAACGGATTTTTCGCGTACAAGCTAAAAATAAAATTTAAAAACTTTTGTTTAGAAATGGAATCTTAACGTAACGGATTCAATTAAAATTTATATCAAAAACGGTATTTAAACAAATTAATTGGTAAATAACTGCCGAATCATTGAATGTATGTAAATTATAATGCAGTGCAAAATATCAAGGTGAGTTTTCTTCAGAAGCATTGATGACACATATTTCAAACCACTTACATTATAAGAACATAATATTCAGCTTCGACCATAAGAAAAATTAGCTCTCTTCTGAATAAATTCATTAGGAAGACACTTTTCGGGATAAGTTTTGTAAAAAAAATACGTTTTTTCTTCAGTTCTCCAGAATGTATCCAAGCATTCGAATTGTTGTTTCCATTGGAAAAGAAATTTTCATGTATTTATTTATTCTAGAGAAGGAAGCCAGCAAATGAATTGTTTGGTTACTTTTACAAACTCGAGTGATACTAGGGCTGTTTCGTTATATTTTAAAGCAACTTGTTTAAAATCTGTCCAACTAGCAAAAATGAGAAAAATTCTCTCAGAAAGAAAAAAAAAAATTAGTTAACGAATACTTTGTTTCACTTTGTAGCAAGCTTTGTACCGAATCCTCGTGTTTCTGTCAAAACAACGCATCTTGATTCGTTACTTTAAGAAATGTTTCTAACAAGTTGTTGCAAGAAATTTTTACTTTCTCAATTCTCACTTGCTTTGGTTAACAAACAGAAATTTGAAAAAGACGAACATAGTTTGAGTAACCAAACAGACTTTTTCTGTATAGCGAAAACGAAAAAAACTTGAAAAACGAAAGAATTTGTTCCAAATTTATCGCACAACTTTTATAGTTTTTGAAAAGCCAACAATCATTTTATTTTTTTTTTTTTTTATTCAAGGGCCAGCAGTGAAATCTTTAACTAATATTTTTAATGTTAATTCACTGAAAGCAAATCAAATTTTGAATGGCAATAGCGTTAAAAAGTTTTATTTTTGGGCCTTTTTAACTTTGAGCATTAAAAAGTTTACTTTTGGGCCTCATTATGCAACTTGAGAAGTTTGCTTAGTGTGAAACAGTTCTTTTCACAAGAACCACAAAATGTTTAGAATGCATCCGAAAACGCAATATAAATTTTAACTAGACCCACTGTATGTTTGTAACAAAATAATATAAAAGATTTTCTCTTTTGTTCGGTTAGCACAGCATAAATGTGTGTGGTTCCAAGTCCAAATTTTGTATATATTTTTATTGTTTTGGGCTTTTTTTCAAAAGTCTTGAATAAACAAATACATGAACGAAAATAAATACAAAAGAAACGAAACAATTGAACCGAATTGTGCCGACTGGTAAATGTAACGCCGATGAACGTTTATGAAATCATTCCAACTCGAAGTAGGGAAAATAAGTTACAAAAAAAGTGTCGATGACGATAAGGTAATGTTATGGTCTTTCTCCAAATCTTTTAAATGTAGCGGAATGGCAATCAATTGTCCAAGTCATTAAATAAAACAGGTCAGAGTAGAAAATCGCAAGAAAAACGTCAGAACAGAAAAGACCAACAAATACATTTCAATGTTTTCATGAATCTGTCCTGACTGACCTCTAAAGCAAGTGCAGGAAATACTGTTCTAAACTATTCCAGAAAGACTCATTACAAAAAAAAAAAATTACTTTTCTGTATAGTTCAGAACAATCTCATTAAATTAAATCCAATGTTTTTAATTTTTATATTTCCGTTTGCGGATGAAGAAATAACGTTATAACGTTACTACCCGAGAGTAAAGCTGCCTAAAACTCATTTATTTTTACTACATACGATATCAGAAAAAAATCCAGTTTTACAAAGTTTCCAGAGAAAAAAAAATCACCTGGAGATTCCCGATCGGACCTATATGTTAAATATTATTGATTCCGTCCTTATAAAACTAAAGAATAGAAAATAATCTTTTTTACTCCTTATTCCGCGTTTATTTTACGATTTTAAAGGTAAAGGCCATAAATGCAAACAAAAATAAAATGCACGACTGGGTCGCACGCACTTGCTCTTATAGGAAAGTTGCTTGTATTTCGAAGAATTTCAATAAAAGTTTTGTAAATTCATAATACGGCCGACGGCATATATTGTTAAGTCGTTAAAAATCCTTCGTTTTCTTTAAATTGTGATTAAGTTTCAGTTAAATGATCCTCATTTTATTTTACGACTGCTTTTCAGCGGTCGTTTTGCTATCGTATTGACTCCAATGTCATTTTTTTTTCTTTCTATTTTTTTGTTTATATTTGTTTGGTTTGGTTCTACTATTTGAAAAATCATAATCAATAAATTCATAATTCATAATAATCGGATGATTTCGTAACTATCGTTTTCCATTTTTATCATTTTTTTTTGCCTCTCGTTTTGTAGTTTGTAATACCAGCGCAGTTCTCAAAAAAATATGAAAAAAAAAAAAAATAGAATTCGAATTTAAAATGATTCGACCTCATAACGCAGTATGCAATTTGATTTCTTCTATAAAAAATAATTTTTAGAAAAAAAAAAGATTTAAACAAAATTGGCATGCCATCAAAAAACTAATTTTGGAAAGTAATGTTAGTATTCTTTATAAAGGCAACTTAAAGCTTACAAAAAAAAATAGATTTTCTTAGAAAAAAAAGTGGTTTTAGTTTTTAATTTCTCGAAAACAACAAAATAGTTTTGGATCCAGTTTTCTGTTTTTAACTAAAAACTAATAAAAGCATCGAATTTTAGAAAATTGCTAATTCTGCTAATTCGCTTTCTATCTAATAAAGGAAAAAGAAAATAATTTTGTAGCTCGTAGCGTGTCAAAACAAAAAGAAATATATTAAATAATAACACTTTTTATTTGTCCAAACTTAGTAAAAAAAAATAATATAAACAAAAGCATTTTTATTTCTTAAAAGAGAAAATAAAAAAAATTGTCAATTTCATAAAGAAAAAAAAAAATAAAAGAATTTCAACAAACACAACAATAATTCAATTATTGAAGTCAATTATCAGCTTTATGCTGAGTAAATCTTAAATTATTATGTTTAGACTTCGTATGCTTGGATAGTCCATTGTTACTAGTATACGACTTGTCACATGCAAAGCATTTGAATGGAAATATTTGCAAATGATTGTAAAGATGATTTCTGAGTGTGCAAAAGCTATAAAGCATTTTGCTACAATAAAGACACTTAAATAGCATGCGTCCATCATAGCGGCGGCGCTCCATCCATAGCTGATTCTCGTATTGTCTTATTATTTTGTTTAGCCATACAACATTTAGATTATTGAAGCCTTTAATTTCAATTTTAAGTGAGTTTGGAGAACTAACGACCGATAGATTTATTTGCAGACCGCCGTATAATTTAGAACTTTCAGTTTCAGTTTTAATCTTAAAAAATTATACATTTATTTTGTAAATTTGTAAACAAAAATAAATAATTTAACTTACATCGCCAATTGAGGTAGCGTCATTTATTTGTATAACCTAAAATTGAAAATATTATTTTTGTTAGTTTTTGGTGTGAAGTTGTGGTAAAATGTTATTTTAAAAGAAAAAACTATAGAACTAATTTTGAGAATTAAATCTACATTTTGGGCAGCCTGACAAGCTTAAGTGAAACTGAGAAAACCTAAAATTTGTCGGTTTTTTACCAATATGTTGTGTTTTGTATTTAACAGCGGCTTAAAATCTTAAACAGATCAACATCAGAATTACCGTATTTGAAGTTTTTTTTAACTATTCATCGGATTTACTTGATTTCAACTTAAAATAAAGATGAGTAGGCCGTCTGAAAACATATCAAGAGAAATTTGTATTTTACTACTTATTACTTTTAATAATTTTTGTTCTGCTTCAAGTCGAGTTTTGAGAAAATGCTCCCTCCCATCTGAATATCTTTACTTGTTTTGTTTTTTGATTAAAAAAATGTTTTTAAGTTTAAAACAAATCTGAAAAGAGCGGCAATTTTTAACCAATAACTTAATAAAATGGACTACTAGTCGCATGTACTTGCTCTTAGGGTCAAAGTTTCTGTGGACGTTAAATCTTCTTGTTGCACCCTCGATGTCACTTAAATGCTTCCTGGATTAGGTCGGTAAAAGGGCTGACAGTTGATCTTGTAACCATCCCACTTAGATCGATGTAGATCCATTGCGATACCATAGGGATTGTGATTTCAATAAGTATATTGAAACCTATGATAAATTCTATGACGAACAACCGCTGGTTTTAGGGTGAAATACCCATTATCCGTTAATTGTCATTCCTGCGGCAGTAGTTGGTGAGTAATGTCAATTTCTGGTGTTGAAGCGAGGTGAGGATGTTTATTTTTTCTATTGGAAAAATAGCAGCAAATGAGTAAGGGTGTTGCATCCGCGATAATGGAATCGCACCGAACTTGTTCATTTGCGTTATCCTCTACCCTACCTACACGGCGAACATTAACATTCATTTCTTTATGATTCTTTTAAAGAACAAGTGGTTGTGCTTATAATAAATTTATATTTGTAAAAGAAAAAAAAAACACAACAGCAAGTATGGGAATTGCTCGTGAACATGCCACTACTTGGCGAACATGAAAGGAAACAGACACAAGAAATCAAAATTTTTCGCGAGCTAGCCGTTCGTAAACTATCCCATACATAAAACGAAAACATAACAAGCACGAGCAAATTCGGCGAGCATGTTCGTAGTTTAGGGCTACCTTAAAGAGCTGAACAGAAAGCAAATCTCATCGCTGAGTGACGTCGCTGACATTATGGCAATTTCGTCGCGCGAAAAAGTTAAAAACATTTAAACTCATGGGGGAATCGCTGAGCGATGTCATTCTGTTACTGATAGGCGATGTCCATACAAATTTCACCAGTCAAAGACGAGCGATACATTCTGTTCAGCTCTTAACTCAGAACTAGAGGGAGGACTATCAATTTCAAGGTTTTCACCCTCCTAAAGTAGATAAATGGACCTGCCTTTATTATAACCAAACCAACACGGTCTAGCCTAGGGTAGAACTAATTCCTACAGACACAGTTTTTAAGTTATTTACTTTATTCTGCATGAGTGAGCGTTGATATCCAGCTAAGCTTAATACATTTTACAATATTCAGTGCCTCTTTGTTCGTAAAAAAAACATTCAAGGACACTACGAAAATTGTCCAAAAAATTGAATCAAAGCTTCAAAAGTTTGGTAAAATTTTGAGATAGGTACCTACCGACTTCGATAAGATTTTGGCATCTCAGCCAAAGTCGTTGGATTTTAGAAAAATATATATACGCGTTGCTCTCTATGAGTCAAAAAAGTCACTGAAATTATTAATAACAAAATTACGATTGCGCAAAGGTTTAATATTTATTATGTACTGCTTGGATAAGAACTCAGCATGATGTCAGTGGCACATTTATGAATGAATTATAACAAAGACGGGCAAAAATAAAAAGGATCAGAGTTAAGATAAACAAGGCCTGCCCATAAAAAAAAGGTAACCTAGACGTCTCGACTCTTGGCCGCATAGATTTGGCAGCATAACCTTAAGGAGTACGATACCGATATGGTATGGATGATCTATTTTATAGTTCCTTGGTTTATTGATCTATAAATTTTGATATGCTTTCTAACCAAGGCCGGACAGACGCGTGACGACGCAAAGTACACGACAAATTCTGTTATATAAACAAAATATGCCTTAGAGTTGCATATTTCACCAAAAAATTACAAACAATATTGGATAGATGGATAAATGTTTAAATTTACTCAAATAAGTCAAATGTAAAATAAAGTTTTAACTTGAACAATAATTATTTTCCCATCACCTAATGCACATTACAGAAATAACTTAATTTAAAACTTACCTCCATTGTTGAAAGTGAATTGTTTATTTATTTCTAACGTTTGTTTAACAACACAACTTGAACACTTACATTTAAGGAATTTATTACAGCAGTAATAACAAAAATTAAAATGAAGGGATTTTCGGGACTTTGTACTTGGAAAAACAAATTTGGGATAACGGTTTTAGTTGCACATGGCGCCGAAACCAAAACATTTTTACGTTCTAAGAAAATGTACTAGAGTTATTCATTCATAAATCGTAAAAGCAAAATGTAAGGGTGAGTGCGTTTCCAAAGAAGGTTTTATAGCCTGTTTCGATTAAGGTAAATGAGATGATTTCGATCAAATTTGCCAAATGAGCTTCCAAATTTCCTAAAAAAAATTCTAATCTGAAATGAAATGATTTGCACCTCATTTGCATGAAATTATCTCAGATTATCCATGACTCACACTTATTTCAGTAATTTCTGCATTGTGAATTGGTCACAAATGTTGTTCTGTAAAGGAGAGAAGGAAACAAAGCGTTTTTCATATAGAAGCCCTTGTCACCGTTGTCGCAAAAGCTATTTTAGCTAATCGACTATAGAGCAAATGAGATGATTTCAATTAAATTTTCCAAATGAGCTTCCAAATGAGATAATTTCTCATACAAATTCCGAACTCGACTTGAGGTAATATACCCCTATTTTGCACGAAATTTAGCTCTGGCATTAACTAAAATATTTATGAACACACCCCACAAATTTCTTCCGCATAGGTGAGAGGGAAGCAAACAGCATCCATTCACAAAGAGATATAGAAAACAGCAAATGAGCTGTCAAACGAAATGAGATAATTTGTGATAAAAACACTTTTTATCAGATTTGCTAAATTATCTTGTTGGGCTCTAGTCGAAAGAGACTATAAAAGCCCTTTAAAAAAAAGTTCATTTTCCAAACGCAGTCGAAAAAAAAAGTTCTAATAAAAAGTCTTGCAAGTACTAGAAACAGCCATTTTATGTAATCTAGTACATTTCTAGTAATATCGTAAATTTGATTTGCCCATCACTATATATGTCAATATCGAATCGAGTCGCACTTTGTTTCTTTTTTGCGCTTTGCATTTGCGGCAGTGGCAGTCGCACATTTTTGTTTCTTTTGTTGTGAATTGTGAAGAATAAATTCCGTTTTTATCAAACATTTCATATTGGTAAATTTACTTATATATATCGCAAGTTTTGACGAATAAAAAATTTTAAACTAGCTATACCGTTGCTTTTGTTTGTGGCAAAGAATATTCTTCGCCTTAAAATCCTAATTTCTTTACCAAGTGTGGTGCTCCTTGATTGTAAGTTGACCTTCTAACTTAAAACATGATGGAAATGGATGCCAAGCAAAAACTTAAACGTTTTTGTTATTTGGGTAACTTTGAACCAGTCTATATTCGTCCTCGTGTTGGCTTAAAAGTTGATCAACTCTATCCTCCACTAAAAGAGTTGATACGAACTCTGGATGATGTTGCATTTGTTGCCTACATGAGCGATATCCTACGACAAAGTGACCATCTTCCACGCAAAGATGAGGTAAGCATCTTAATTTTTATATAAAAAAAAAAGAAACCACACCTCGTGGAAATCCGAACTCTATATCCGCTCATGAATACTAATAATTGTTGATTCCAATTTAGGCTATATTTGCATATGCCTCTTATTTGGCCAGTGATGTCGACATCAAGTGGAAGACCAACGTACGAAAAGCTATTCCGCATGTTCTCAAAACCGCCGAAGAGTTGTTCATGTTTTGCAAATACTCCAAGTCAATTCATGCATTACAAGGTCGCAAAGGTCTCTCAAGGACAACTAAAAAAGCTGTCGTTGCCTGGTACGAGAAATGCACCCCAGAAGAACTACGAGAAATGTGGATGTCGCATCGTGGCATGTATGGTTTTACTCATAAAAACTTGATCTACATGTGCCACATTAGTGACGAGATTCTCGGTGACGACGTCGTTTGCACAGCATTCATGAAGACTTGCAGTAAACTGATCAAGGAAGAGGAACTCAAAGGTGAAAATGTGATCATGGACATTTGCACTCTTCGCACCACAACAAAAAAGAACGAGGCAACAAAGATTATCAAGAATTTAAGACTTACTTGGGATCAAGTTCCTCCCAATTTATTCAAATTTCCGAATATCGTTGAATTGTTGCTGCCACAGATGAGTTTACTTGATATTCTCAAAAAGTGGCATACTTTCCATCAGCACAGGCATTTCGATAACACCAAGATTTTCAAGACGATTGTTTCTTTGACCAATAGAGAGGCTCTACAGAAGGCTAACATTCATCCAAGTGTTTTTCTATGGCGAATGGATCGTTTGGGTATTCCAGTTGCAGCTACTGATTTGCAAAAGGTAAGATTTGCAACATGAAGTTTATTTTTTGTAGAATGCAGTGTTAATATAATGCCACATGACTTCTCTAGATTTTGTTACAAACCTTAGGATAGGTGCAGGTTATCAGACTATCTTATTCAATCCTCGAACTTTTTGCTATACAATCTTATTGGTTGGCTGAATTGAATAACTTTTGGACTACCCATGTTGGGTTAACTGAGTCCCTGTGTAAAATCAATAGGAGCTCCAAATTGCATTTTTCGAAGTACTTTTTGTGGTTAAAATAAGAGTTAGTACCAAAAAGTTCATTGTAAGGCCAAATGTAGTTAATGTAGTTTCATGAGAATGTGCAGTCATCTCTACATTTTGCAGTATATATATATAATAATGGCCACGAGAGGTGAACTGATGGGCATTAATAGAAGTGCAAAAAATGGTTTTTTGTGGTATCCATCGAAGTATTTTGGGTGAAGTGGGATGTTATATTTCTTACCGGACAAAACGATTGGCTGGACCACTTTCGACACCGAAGACGCCTTTTTTTATTTTGTCATTAAAATGAACTACTTCATTGGGTTTTCCTTCCCTTTGAAGCACTTGTTGAACAATTGATACTAACCGCAACAGAGGCTCTATATAAACGTTAGAAATTCTAGTTCTGATAATGGTGCTTCTTTCGAATATTTTTTGCAAGTGCAATGGATTTTCCATGCATTTACCAATGCAGCATCGAGTCTATTTGACAAAAGTGGCCACCCATAGTGATGTTGTACTGACGAATTGCATTTGGCATTGGTATGTTGATGTGGTTCCTTTTGTTTTTTCAATCAAACCGTTTCATTTGTTTAATTGATTAGTTCAGGAAATGATTTGACAAAATTGCAACGAAAAGCTGTAATTTAATTTTTCTGGAAAGAGAAAAATCCATGGAAACTCGACCTTCTTCATTTCATTTTGATCTGTCAACTTTCAGTTCTTTTTTCAACAAAAAAAAAAATATCTGTTGCGAAGTATAGCCAATTTGGAAAGAGGATACATTATTTTGTGGGAAATAAGGAAGTTATTGTATGCTGGCTTCGTATCATCATCATCATCATCGGCTCGACAACCGGGGTCCGGTCCTGGCCTCTTTCAACAAGTCTCTCCACCTATCTCTCCACCTACCACGCTGCTGTCTACCATAGAATGTACTACAAAAGACTTTCCGAGCAGGTTCCTCTTCGCTCATACGAACTAGGTGCCCTGCCCACCGGAGTCTACCGAGCTTAATTTTTGTCACTATGTCTGCTTCTAGGTAGATTGCGTACAACTCATGTACCGTCTCCGGAATCGTCCTTCCTCACATATGGGGCCAACAATTCTCCGTAAAACTTTTCTCTCGAACGCCTTTTGCTAAGCACCCAAGTCTCGGATCCATACATGAGTACTGGCAGAACCATGGTCCTGTACAGCAGCAGTTTTGAAGTTATGGTTAGATTTCTGGATTTGAATAGCTTTGACTGACTGTAGTAGGCTCTGTTGGATTTGAGAAGCCGCCCGCGTATTTCTTCTTCTATGTTGTTATCGGCTGCTACTGTTGACCCAAGATATTTAAAGGATCCGCTACCTTGATTGTTTGACCAACTGTTCTTCTCGCATTCGACGCCACCATGTACTTTGTTTTACCTTCACTAATGTGCAGCCCCAGATTTTGTGCCGCCTGCTCGATCTGGATGAAGGAATCGTGTACAGCTTGTTCGGTTCTTCCGATGATGTCGATGTCGTCTGCGTAAGCCAGTATCTGGCTGGACCTGTTGACGATGGTCCCTCTTGTTGCCGTGCCAGAGTCACGGATTGCTTTCTCCAACGCCAGGTTGAAGAGGAGGCAGGCCAAACCATCCCCTTGTCGGAGTCCATTAAAGATGTTGATTGGTCTGGATAGCAATCCGGCTATTTTAACTTGGCTTGTTACGTTGGTCATGGTCAACCTACATAGTCGTGTCAATTTATTTGGGATGCCGAATTCTCTCATGGCTTTGTAAAGTTCTACCCTGGCTATGCTATCATAGGCGGAGTTAGGATGTTAAGTTCTAGACATTTTTCCATCTCCTGCCTAAGGGTAAAAATCTGATCAGTTGTTGATTTGCTGGCTTCGTATATGGATTTTTATAAAGAGTCTCAATACAACATTCTCTCCTAAACCAAATGCGGAGGAATTCTCACCACTTGCAACACTATATGGAATGAAGTGAATATAAGTACAAGTTTTAATACCTATATTCAAATTGGCGAATGGTCTTTTAACTCTTATGAACATTTTATCAGAATGTCGTCCATAGTAAGGTTTGATCTGTTCGTCTATTGATGCGAAAATATTCCAAAGTGCATAAATCCTGTCATTCAGTATTTTCTTGAGACTTGTAACTTTATCAAACATTTCTCTAGGATCGATTGTAATGATGACTTTATATTTTTAAAACGATCATGACTTATGGCACAACTCACAGATTATGAGTAAAACATAAATCTAATGCAGAAAAACTTATATTATGTAGGTGATGAGTTTTTGCAATGCAGAATGCATTTATGAATTGGTTTCTTTTTTAATTTTAATATGCAGTCGCGTCTTCATACCTCAGCACCGAAAAGTTCTTTTATAGGGACCATGATTATTAGACAAATTGCGTGGCCAAAAGCAGGAAGTACTAATTAATGAATTCTAAGAATAAAATCGCTTGAATGACACTATAGAACCCTCAAATGTATTTTTTGTTCTTCTTAATATGAGAATAATCATCCATTTGGTTGACGGAGTGCATAATATTCACAAGAAAATATTTTTTTTCTTCAAATGCTACTACATTCGGCTAACGTTGCGAAAAAGAAACGTTGTGCTTTCATCTCACCTGTTGAGTAATCAACATCTTTCATCTGTAGAAGGCGTATTTTTGATAAATAATAATTTGGTATTAAAAATTAACCCCCTTTCGAACCATATATTTAGATCTCATTTCACTCGACTCTGGGTTTTTCTACCGTACATTTTTCTACCTTTATTCCGGTCCGGTTAAAAAAAAAAAAAAACAGAAAAATCGATCAAGAAGAATGTTCTATTTGAAGTTTTGAATTGTTTGTGTGCGATCAGTTAGCATTTGTGTAAACAAAAACTAATCGAATACGGCCGTTACTGGTTCATAGATTTCAGTGCGGTCTTATAATATTGGAAACAAACTTCTCTTCTCAATTCAGTATAAATAAACCTCAATTTGTAAATCATATCTACGCACAGAGTATTACGCCATAACGAAGAAGCATCCCCAAATATTATTTTAATACAAAAAAAAAAAAAAAAAGTAAACAGATGGTAAAATAATTGAAGTCCAGCAGAACTGAGATAACCTTTGCCAAAGTTATCATTAAGATTACAAGTTAAATGGGAACAAAAACACTAAAAAAAAAGTTCAAATAATTGAGCCTTAAACGAAATAGCATTGAGTGACCTACATTATATGGGGATAAGGAAATGCGTCTTGTTGGCGCCAGTTGCCACTTGAAATAACATTTACCAGCTTTGTGCAACATAAACATGATCAAATATGTATATAACATCTGATAAGGGCACTACATCCATCACTTCGCAGCTTTGCACCAAGGTGCCTTATGGCACACTTTAGTTTGATCTCGGATTGAATTCCGTTAAATTATTTGGTATTTTTTAGTACCCCCTTATGAATGTATCCAAAAAAAAAAAGTGTGCATACTACAATTTATTGCTATCTAAGATTGCATTAGAAATCCAATCCGACCAAACTATAGATCGAAAGCAGGTCTGTAATGTGTGGGGGGGCTCTAAAACAATTACAGAAAATTTCGAAATTCATAAAAGTTGTGTAAAGATAAGACTTTTTATTTTCTTCTTTAATTCTATTAACAAAAATCTAGTAAATAGAAGTATTTCTCTAAATTGCTTGGATTATGAGCATTAAAAGAGCTGTATTTAGCAGTGAATTTGAATTTTGAAATTTGATAATAAAACACATCAAAGCGAGTCCAAAAATGCCTTCAGTCTCGCACGCCAATTCGGCTGGGTCAATACAATTCGCATTGCGTGGGCTCAAGCTTGAAACGCACAAAATAAATGGTAGTGTGTCCCCAGGGCTCTGTTTTGTCCCCCACCCTCTTCCTCATTCTTATCAATGATCTTCCGTCGGAAACTTCTAATCGAACTAACTGTTTTGCTAACGATAGTACTCTCAGCTTATAGATTAACATCCCTGCCCTTTGGAAGTGGACCTTGAAAAGAATTAATCGCTTATCGCCCGTCTAAAAACAAACTTTTAATGTTGCTCTTCTATCAGCGACACGCTGATAAGTTGAAATGTTCTTATGCAAATCTTCAGTTCTTTAAATTAAGATTTTGAAGGCATTGTCCAATGGAGAATAAAAAAACCAAATAGAATTTAATATTTCAAAAAACTCAATTCTGCCTTTTATCGTTATAGATTTGCTTGCCCTCCTTGTTACTCACTGTCGTAAGGCGAACTTGCAAAGTTTGTCAACGATCATATATAAAAAAATATTTGTGTTCCTTTGTAAATAGGATAAATAAACAAGCGTTATTAATCGAGGCTACTAATTTTGCCTCTCAAAATAATAGTAGTGCATCGGTGCATCGTATGTAATTTTTCCCACTTATTTGCAGAATTGAAGCTTTCCGTGAAAGCTACGCTTGCGATGTCGTTCTCATACTCTTTGTTGAAGACATCATGGATGAGCTTGCTTTTATGAAGCGTATGAAGGACGTAATGTTGTCATATGCTGGAGATGAAATGCCACTGAAATGGGTTATTCAGGAATTCAATAACCCAAAAGATACAAATATGCTTCCGAAGCAGTGGTTTCAGGCAAAAAGAGTAAATATAATGGAATGATCACTACACACTTCAGCCCACAACCCTAATAGAAAAACTTTACTTTTACCTTTTATGGAGAAATAATGATTTGCAAGTCTCAAACAAATGAATAACAGTGGCTGCCAGGCATTTTAAAAGCTATACAGCAATCATGGAGGTCGATATTACCAGAAAAGATTAAAAAACTGATAAACTCAAATTTATATAAATTTTCCATTAAAAATACTTCCTTGTAGTAATCAAATTATGCATTTACATTACACTACTATTTTTATTGGCCGCTGTTTTTCGAAAACATTTCTGTAAAATGGAAGAAATCAAATTGAATATTATTTTTTTTTTTAATATAAATAATTCTTGGATTAAAAAAAAACAACAATTTTTCGAAAACGGGTGGCTGTATTTTTTTTGAAATTTTGGTTTTAGATGCGCATTAATATTTTCTTGAAAACGGCATACCGTGGTGACCATATTTTTTTAAGGACAGTATAGACTTTCTAACATAATTGATTTTGTAGGAAAAACCTTTGCCAAAGATATTTGAATGAATGGTTTAGTTTGACAATCTATTATAGAACTTAATATAAAATACAAAAAAAACTTAAATAATTCATACTTTTCAAGAAAAAATAAATCGTTAGCCATTTTTTTACTTGGTCATAATTATAGGGACATTATTTTTTTTAATTTATTATTTATTTATTTTTTTATTTATTATTTTAAAAGTTTATTTTGTGTATCCTACTATTCGAACTTAGTGCTAAGTTGCATGTCTATAATTTTTCAGAACATTTTTGTATCTGCAAGGCATTGACACAATTAGATTATGACATGTTTCGATTGGTATTGTTTCCCATATAGTCTGGATGTTTTCCCAAAATATCTATGTCTTGATTTTTAAATTTTTGTGTAACAATGCAACGCAATCCTTTACAATCTTCCAAAGATTCTCAATTGGATTTAAATCCATTGACTGCGCTGGTCAACACAAAAGAGGAATTTTATTAGTCCGGAAAAATTTGTTTGAAACTTTTGCGTTTGTTTTAGATTGTGTTCCTGTTTAAAGATCCCCCAAAATGGACATACTTCCTCAACATACTGCAACATTTATGTTTTCCAAATAAAATAAGGTAACCATCATATCTAGGATTCGGAGTGTAGGCAAAAAAAAAAAAAAAACATGCTCACACTTAAATATTACTGCCACCATGTTTCACGATTCAAATTGTGTATTTAGGGTCAAATTGTTTGTTTTTTTGTCTCCTGACATTGCGCTCACCATCGAATTCAAATAAATTAATTTAAATTTGATTCGTCACTTCACAAAATATTATTTCAATTTAAAGTTCCATCTCGCCCTTCAAAGAGCCAAGAAATTAAAAAAAGAATTTCTGTCTTAATAATATGACCACCACTGGAAAACGGCTCCATCGATTTTCATTTTTTTTTTCTTAAAAAACCTCGTTTGGAGCCAAAACAAAAGTTTTTTAAGTCATTTTAGTAATGAATTTTATGTTAATTTAACATTTCTTATAAAATTATTTATTTTTTTAAATTTTTGTAGAAGCTTTAACGTGCACAGCGTCTTTGATCCTAAAGCAAGTACTTGCGACCCAGTCACGCATTTTATTTTAGTATGATAACAAAAAAATACACTTTTCTGTCTTAAAATTCAGTACTAGATGAGAGAGAAAATGTATTTTTCTTTAATCGGCCATCCACTGTAGGTACCTTTAACCAAAAATTAAACATTTTTTGTATTTCGGTTTATTTATTTTATTTAGTAAATATTTATTTCTTTTTCTTTAAGGTACCGGAAAAACGAGCACTCACCATGCGCATGGGTGTCTTCCAACAGATGTTCAGAGATTCATTCAGCTTGAACCGTGCCGTTGGTTTGCGTTCTTTTGTCACAATGACTCTACAGGATAACTATAAAAAAAGTAAAAAAAAATAACAATAAAATCACTTTCTTTCTACATAAATTTTCATACCTGTCTATTTTTTTTATAGAATTTATAACACAACACAAAAAGGTTACCTATTATGAGGCCGCTGTATCATTTGCATTTTCTTATTTCAAACGAGAAAAATATACTGATATTTTTGCGTATACTGATGACAAAGTCAAACTGGCTCCCATTCCTTGGGAGAGAGGTATCCAATTCAATCAAGCTATGGAAGTTTGCGATCATTTTACTGTAAGAAAAAAAAAAAATAAAAATAATAAATTGTTGGGAAATCGTTAGAATTCACTTTTAAAATTATATTTTATAGTACAAAAAGTCATCACAACGTTTGGTTCAACCACTTATGGAAGCCCTAAGTCGCAAACAGGTTTATGACTTATTTTTGATTATTGTACCATCGGCTGGCCGCAGCAATCCTAATCAGAATTCAAGTTTCCTATGCAGATTTTTGGACAAATATCGTGAAATGAAAAACAAAAAAGCCAAGTAAGCATTACAATTTTTAATACAAATAATCATTTTTTTAAGAATTGAAGAACTTTTCCCAAAAGTCATTTGTTTGATCGGATGCAGTCTTAGAATAAAATTAAAATATAAAATGTATTTTCTTTTTTGTTTCAGATTTGTAATAATCAGTTTGTTGAAACACAAAAAATCAATGACTTATTCAACCGAAAGAAATGAAAACATTTTGGAAATTTGCGGACTGGATTCCAACACTGCAAATGTCATAGACAGTTTTGCCCTTAACAGATTCGGTTGAATCTAACAATTTTTAAATTCTTCACTTAATCGTTATACTACTTCAGTTGAAGTAAAAAACCAAAACCTAAAAGTTTTCATTACATAAAACAAAACAAAAAAAATATAATAATAATCTTCATCTTTACATTTCTGATGTATTGGCATAAAGGAATTTAATAATAATACAAAAAAAAAAACATACCAATACTTCATATCAAACGCATAACAATATACATTTCATAAAATAATAATAATAATAATTAAACAAGAAATAGCATAAAAATCAAATAATTTGCTGAATGAAAAATTCTTCACTTGGCGTTTAAAAAGAAAATCAAAAATCAAAAATCAAAAATACAAAAATACAAAAATAAACTGAAAATGAATATGAAAAAAAAAAAATTGAATATCCATGACTGCCTTTCAAAATTCATTGGTACCACGCCTTTGGATTTAATTAAATTATAAGCCTTATTTTTCGTTCACAAAAACAAAATCATTATACATACACAAAAAGAAAATATTACTAAAATCAAAACAACAACTCTCACAAAATGTATTCTTAACTATTTTTACTATTAGTAATCGAAATTGCTTAACCGAAACGAAAATGTGATCAAAAAAAAAAAAAAGTATTTCTGTCTTTTGTACAGGCCCAAAAACCAAGTTAATTTAAAATAGTTAAAAAAAAAAAAAAAAAACAATGAAATGTAATCTATTTTTAAATCATTAACTGAAATTATTCTTAAAGAATTTAAAATCAAAACATTTTTTTTTTAAATGAAATAAAAAGAAAAAACAAAAAAAAAAAATAACTAAAATTATAAATTAACTATGAAATATTCTGAAAAAAGCCGAATAATGTGATATTAAAAAAGTTTGAAACAAAACCGTAAGAACATTTAATAATTTTAAGCTATTGTTTTACACGATTATAGTTTGTTAATTTTTTTTTATTACATTAATTGAAGAAATTATTCCGAAAGGTGGTTTCCATAAAAATAAAACAACAAAGAAAAAAAAAAAAAATAAACATAAAAGTAAAATGTTAAACTGTTTTCATGTTCAAGAAAAGCCTTTTCGATAAAAAAATCTGAAATAAAACTTTGCAGCATACAGTAAATGTACGTGTTTTTTTATTTTTAAGTTTCAAGATGGTTTAACTATGGTAATTAAAAACGCTATTCTTTTTTCTGAAAGTCTCAATTGCCGAGTCCAAAAACTTATTTCCGTTGGTTTTATAATTCAGAGGGATCTATTGGGAATATGACACAAAAAGCTAGATGTCTTTCAATTTCATAATAATAGGAACACCCAATACTCGTTCTAAGATCTGTCGATTATGTGAAATCAAAGTGGTGGTGAGCTTGAGGCGTTTTAGTAAACCGATTATCTAAAAATGTATAATTTTGTCATCTTAAAGAAGCTGGTCAAAAATATATGTACATTCATAAGAACTCACAGAAAAATATAAAACAAATGCCTGTACTTTATTTGAGTATTTTTTGCCATTATAATATGTATAGTAAGGGCCACAAACTGTACCGAAGGCCAGTGAAGGGACATCTGATCTATGCGTAAGAGTGGAAAGTCAATGAGGGAAATTGCGAAAGCTGTTATTGCCAAGAAGCTAAGCAAAATCCGCGGTGGAGTATTGGTTTGACGTATAGATATGGCTTTTACATAAGACATACGTTAAACCAATTTTCAGCCGACGATGTGGCGCCCATCAAAAATCACCAATAAACACGAATTCAGTATTTACTGCAAAATCCAGATTTACTTTCACGATGAGACAGAGAAGTTCCGTTGTTAAAAAAGTATACAGTTTAATTGCTTTTTCCAAAGCCAACCAAATTTCCAATAATCCTCTTAAAGCTAGGAAATATTGGAGGTATATCTTGTGGAGCGACAAGACAACAATAGATCTGAGTGAAATGAACGGAAAACTGTTTGTTCGAAGTCGGAAGGGTCAAGCATTTAATCCGCGCTTCACAAAGTACACAGAGTTGTTTCTCTTAATGGGGGATGGTCCCAGTTTTTCTGATCGAAGCTATTATCACAAAATATTCATATAGGCCCAGGCGAGAAACGACTTAAAATTTTGTTTTAAATAGTTTTTTTTCTAATTAATAAATTTTTTTTAGTAGAGAATTCTTACAAAAAAAATCAATTCTTTCAAATCCAATGTCTATATTGAAATTGTTTTGTTTTAGTGTTTATGTTATGCGATCCGGATCCAAACAGACGATACAGCATCTTTTACATTTAGAAAAAAGTGTTAAAGCCTAAACCACAAGCCCAATAGAGTTTGAATACATTGTTTTACAGCAAATAATCACTAATAAAAAACAAATAAACCCAACGTTTAATGGCTTCATGTTTGTTCAGAAATATATTTACAACAAATTGGATCCAACCGCATACAACCCGGCTTCTTTTTGAGTTTAAAAAAATTGTCTACCTAGTTTGTGAATGTCCACCTACTGTTTTGTAGCCAATTAAATTGAAACTATTGCTTTTACAATAATACCTTTCAAAAGAAAAACAACCGACTTCAAATCTAAGACTTTTGATGTTTTCTAATGGTACTGGGCCAAATTGAAAGTGGACCCAATGGAATACCACCAGCTTTTAAAGTACAAAAAGATAATAAAAAAAAAATACAGTCAATTGATAACCTCCCACTTAGTTGAAGACGGTTAAAAAATATTACTGAAGATATTCTTAGATTAATTGATCCCTGTAATGATTACGCCTTACACATAAAAATTCGTAGAACCAGTAATGAACATGAACATCAGAATATTTTCATAAAAGATCAATTATACTTTGATCAGTGATACAAAAATTTATATATTATAGTTCTTGTAAGTTTTTCTGTAGGAAAAAAATGTTACGCATACGCCACAGTGACCCAACTGTGTATACTAAGATCTGATTAAATGAAAGCATGATACAAAAACCAACTAAACAGAATGTAGTTAATTAAAAGTTTAAATTGTCAATCACTCGAATGATCTGTCGATGTGGAAGCAATTTTTTAATACATGCATATTTATACCTAATATAGAGTCGAAGATTCAAATATATGTTCGGTTATTACAAAAAACAACATCCATAAATGTTTCTTATTTTGGCTTTTGTTCAGAGAGTTCCTTAGGTTTGGTTGCGCTGCATTTTTTTTAATGATGTGTGAGCAGATTTAATTTAAGTTAAATATTTTGTTTTATTATTTTAGGATTTTGACATTTCTTTCACTGAGAGTTTTCAATTCGTCGCGAATGAAGTTTGACTTTGACAATTTGTTTTTTTTTTTTTGTCTATTGTTCACCACCAAAATCAAAACAAGAATGATTTTTGAGGTTAAGGAACATTTGTGCACAAACATTTTTTTCGAAGTTTATTATGATTTAATATTAAAAAGTAAACTGCATCATAAAATTGTATATAAAAGCCTTTTGTTATTAGTTTTTGATTTTTTCAATCGATTTCGGAGATTACAAAAAAATATTTTTGCTTACAGCTTTTTTCAAAACATTAAAAGATACAGATTTCCCATGATAAAGCCATCGTTTGAAGAGTTTAGAAATTCAAGACTTCGAATTTTAAATAATTTTTCTTTAATATTACCAATTCGTTTACATATTCCAACTTTTAACCTCAACAAAACATGTTTTGCTACAAAACATGTTTTGAAATTTGTCAATAATATGGACGTTTATATTTGTACAAATTAATTTAAAATTTTAAAATAAAACAAATAAAATTTTAATAAATGTGGTTTTCTATTTCCCACAAATAAACAGGATATTTTTGTTACTGGTTTGATACTTTGGCTTTCAAAGGGTTACACGGACTCAGCTTCCGGCAAAATTCTATAAGATCTCAAGAATCTGCCCAGGCAATGTAATTATCAAGATATTTTATTGGTTCGATTTATCATATCGTACTTTTCGATTATTGTTGACGTTTTTGATTGATTGATTGATTGATGACGTTTTTTTAATTCGGATGCTCGTACCTTCGTTCCGTTTTTTCTTTGATAAACACGTCATTAAGCAATACAAAAAACAAATATTTTGAAAAATGTGATTCCATTATTTTGTTGGTTATTTAATTATATGCTATCCCGTATTCGATTTCGATTAATACTTACATATATCGAACAGCTTTATTAAATAAAACAAAATTTAAATATAGCTGCTGGCAATTAAGTTTTGACCTAGACAACATACTGAACAATATTTTTACTGGTTCAAATAGTTGGTAGCAATACACCTATGCTCAACAATTCCATTTTGGGGCTTGAAAAAAGTACAACGGGATTTCTCTTTTTCTTTAACTTATGAATTCTCAATAAAAAGAACCCATAAGAATTAAAAATATGCAATTAAAAAAAAAAAATAAACTCTTGAATAAAAGATCAAATTGAAAGAGCGATTATTGTTCTATTTCCATGGCCACCACTGTATGGAAAATATATCTTTTAAAATAATTATGCTTGGGAGATCATTTAAATGTCAAATAAAAAAAAACCCTAGTTTATTTTAGATTTTTATATTGACCCCTTACAGTTTCTTATGGAAAATACATAGGATTTTTTGTAGGTTTCAAAGTTTTTTTCTTATCATGATACTCGAAAAGTAAGTGAAAGTATAGTTGGAGATGACACTATAATATGTCAATTTTTGAAGGAAATATTTTTTTTAACATTTTTGTTTATAAAAAAATAATATGTTACATTTTTAAAAAAAATTCTAAATATGTTTTTTTTTTCGAAAATGAATAGATTTTTGTATTACACACCAAAATTAAAAAAAAAACCATGTTTATAATTTTTTAACAAATAATATTTAAAAATTTGACATTTTTTGATAAAATCGAGGTTATGACCTCTAAATGCTTTATAAAAAAAAAAAACGTGTCATATAATAAGAAAATACTTAATACGTTTTTGGTCTTGTACTTTACTTTGCCCGTTAGTGTAGGGTGTGTAGCTCTTTAAAAATGAAGTGACAAATAATTTTATGTCTCTTTAATTTGAGACATTTCAAAGATGTGTACAAAATTCATCGCCCTTAGTTAAATTTTGTTTGTATTGTTTTGTCTACCGCATTCAAATATCATATAAATATTTTTTTCATTGAAGTAGTTCGTCATATTCTCAAGTAAAGCAAAACACTTGTGCTGCAGATTTTTTTGCTAACGCCTCATTTTTTTTACCCAAATACTAGGCTGTGACTCAAGACCTTAGTAATTTATGTAGTATACTCGTATGTTCTTCTGACAAATATACATATGTCAATATTTTTTTATTTTATATACATACATAATGTGTATGTTATTATTTTTGTTTACTTGTTAAGTTTAATTCTTTTTTGATGCCATTCATTAACAACTTGCATTGAAAAGGAAAATGTGTCAATACACTAATTAACACCCGTTGTCGTCTTGTCGTCGTCGCCTGGTCGGGTATCATGAGACAGTATAGATAAAATTTCATATCCAAATATTACTGTATCAACAATTTTCGTTAGAGTGTTGGATATTGTTATTAATTCTGCAGATTTATACCTTTTTTTGTTTAAACAAAATCACAACAAATCGAATTTCGAACAAATATTAAGTCTCAACCTCCAAAATGTGCACCAACAAAAATTATATCATAGGACCACATGTTTGCCGGCTTCGTCACGAGCGAGCTCATCTAGTCTAGAGAGCGATATGGAAAGCTTCAAGCCCATGAAAGCTGTAAGCACACAAAAAAATGAATAGCCCATTCTAGCAATATGGGGGTGGTAAAGTGGTTCACTAGTAGATACACGTCATACCTTCTTCTCTAATAATTTAGTAACTACAACAAAAACATCAGACGTGACTACCAAAACGAATACCGCGTATACCTCTTGTGCCGTCGTCGTCGGTGGTTTTGCACCCTCATTTCAGGGGGAATGATGATAAAGAGGAAGACGACCGACCGACCACCACCGTATAGCCACGACCGGTATACGGTTGCGCCCCACAGAACATTTTTCCTTATAAATACACTTGGCATTCCTCTCAGCGGTTCATTCTCTCAGTGGTTAAAGTGACATGATAGTGAAGACATTGGTGCACTGTAACGAGTCATGTATCAGCATGCCCTTCCAAACGCAGATAAATTTTTCGCCAGTGGTAAGAGTAGAAAAATTAAATAAAAAATTAATTAATTTAAAAAAAAAAAAAAATTAGTGAGACAAAAAAAAAAACTACCAAACAAGTGCTTGTGAGAAAATTTTTGAAAAAAAAAATGTGTGTTCGAAACTAATCGTTTCCAAAAAGTGTTAACATGAGTGCGAACGTGTAAAAAAACGGATCCGCACCCTTAATAAAAAAGAGAAAAAAAAAATATGTTCAGCTTCTCCGAAATAAATAAAATGTAAAAGGATATTTTTCGTGAGTTTGATTTTGTGTATTTAATATCCTGGATGATGCCATGTGTTTTTCAATTCATAAAAAAACATTTCAATTCTGAGATTTTTCAAAACCGCATGATGCAATAGATTGCTAAATATGGGATTTTTTTTTTATCCTTAAGGATATACCTACATTTTTAAACCGTGTCATATGGGATGGTGGGGTAGCTTTAGATAGGAATCCATTCAGATTCCCATTATTTGCTATAATGTTAAATAGTTTTTTTTTATGGGAACATAGCTCAGCTATTGCGCAGGGCAACAAGTAAGAGTAAGGAGAGCGGGAACGAGAGTTATTTTGCTACCAACGCAAAATTTAATTTTTTTTATAGCTAAACTTGCAATGGAATTTTAGAGTACTTTGTGGACAGAAAAAAATCATTTCAATAGTTGACGTAATTATCCCACACGACACGATAATAAATGGATGTTCAATCGGGCGCCAAACATATTTGAAAAGAAAAAAAAAAACTCAATTAACTACATTATGCTTTTATTATATTCTTATCATATTTATGCGGTATCATGATAAGAATTTTGCAGATGGGAGTTCTCATTCATTGATGGAAATCGCTTTTCTAAGGAGCATCAACAGTAATGGATTTTATTTGGTTATTTTGTGGGGACGGTTGTGTGAATTGGATTGGCATACTTGGATTCATTTGAATGCAGTAGTTTCTTTTTTTTTTTTTAATTCATTTTGAGTTGATACTTGATGCAATTTTGTCGACTTATTATTTCGAGTTCCAATTGGGCAACCATTAATGTCTAAATTTTGTTCTTAACTGACAAATTTTAGGCGAACAACTTCGATGACATTTTAATCAATAACTCTTAAATTAGTTGTTAAAAAAGAAATTAAAAAGCAAAATGAAATAATGAAATTTTTTTAAGTTTAAACAGAGCGAATATTTATAATTTAATTTAAAAAAAGTTCAAGTGACCTCAACTCGAATGGTGAATTAACTGTCGTATTTGGAGGGGAACGTTTTTTAGAGTTGAGGTCATTTCAACTTTTTAAATTGAATTAAATTGAAAATCCTTAATGCGTACACTTTAATATATATTGTGTGTCAGGAGGTTGATGTTTGTATTTTTAATTTAAACACGTATTTGTGTAAAAGTAAAACTTTTATGCAATTAAATCATTCAAAGAAAGTTTTATTTTTAAATCAATAAATTGAACATTTACCTAATTTTATAGTTTTAGTTTAATTATTCTTTTTACATATAAAGTTGGAAGCCAAAATTTATTTTTCAAAAAAGTGATATGCAGCGGATGGTCGATCGTCATTTTGACGTCAGATAGACAAGTCTAGTCATTTTTATTTTTACGTATTGATCAATTAATATCACGAGATGAAACTACATTATTATAACTGCAACGCTAGATTACGTGTTGTTGTTGTAAATTCTTGTTAAATTAATGACCTACATATGTATGTGTAATATGTCTATGTAGGTTGATTTGATATTAAATAAAAGGCACGTTCTTGGTCTTTTTGAAAATATTAGTTAAGGTTCAAAGAGATTTTAGTTAAAGTTTAATAAGTTAAAACAACTACTTAAATCGGTTTGAATTCCTTACTCAGAGAAATGATATGAATAGTTTGCGAAGAACCTCTCCAGAAAGTTGTTTGTTGCAAAGAACTTCACTTTTGGTGTAAATAAACAATTCATTTACACCAAATGACTGCAGGGAACAAATTTTCTTAACAATTATCTCTATGTTTGTTGCGTTCATATCATATTATTAGTTCGCATAAATTGTTTCACCGAAACTCATTTAAGAGTTTGCTGCAAACGTAGTTGAAGTCCAAATATTAATATCCAACAAAAGAAAAGTCGATTGACGCAAACGATTCGTTCTCTCATTTTATTTATATTCATTCTACGCCAATCATAAATTATACAGTCAGTAGTGGAATGACAAGATACTTGCTTTGTTAGCGAAAGGTCACCACGCGCTTCCAATTTGCTACAAACGAGCCTGAAAAATTGTCCAGCAAACGAAAAAGCCATTTGGCAATTTTTTCGTTTGCGCAATCAATTTGTTCTCTCAGTGATCAAAAGATATGCCATTTGAATTAATCTATAAATATTAATTTTAAAAATAAAATAAAATAGTAATCGTTACCGTTAAAACAAATTTAAAGTAGTTACATAAGGGTGGTTTTTATTTGGAAACATAGTTGGAGTAATTATTCTTTATTTGGTCGATAAGGAGCAAACTGGAAACCAAAAACGGTTTTACCGTGTAAGCCTTACCTACATTAACTGATTTTTTGGTTAACATTTCTCTATTTCTTGGTGTTGAGCAAACAGCACAAAATCTCGAGTTAATGTTAACTAAATTTTCCTTCACTATTTGTTTTTTGCCTGTTTTACTCAAAAGCATAAATTATTATTGTTAAAAAGTAGATAGTTAGAACTAATTTTGTTTCGAAATATACGTGACTTTAATGAGGTTTTGACATTTTTATTCAAAAACTAGGTTTTGATTTGGTATAAACAGGATATAAAATGGACTTTCTTAAAATTTTAGTGCACCCAATTTTCTTTTCATCAAAATCGTTGTAGTCTTACGACTTTGTTTTCAAATTCCTTAACTTTATACATTTGATACGCATCAGATGTGAAAAAAGGCTAGATTAGGTCAAAACAAGAAAATATTCGCATAGGTAGGAGAGGTCTATTTTTTCCATTTAGGTGGAAGGCAATTTTCTGAAAAAAAAAAAAATACTTTAAAAGGTTTTCGAAAAAATGATTTTAAAACTCAAGTTTAAAAAAACAATGTTTTTTAAATTGATTTTTTTTTAATTTTGTATTTAGTTAAAACAAAAATAGGGCTTATTTTTGTTTTGAGCTATTCAATTTTCGATAAATTTTTAGTCAAACATTTAAAACAATGTAAGTACTTAAAAATTTATTAGTTTTTGTAATATAGACAGATACTCAACTTATATCTCAAAAATAATATTATTATTAAAAAAAAAACTATTTGATAAGAATATTAAAAGATGGATTTCTGGCTTAACACAAAGACATGACATAATATTGAAAGTATTGACGGTGCTTAAAAAAATGCTTTTTCTCGTTCCATTTAATACCTCAGTCTTAAAGATCGAAGGAGAATGTTGAACTTCATCTTATTTAATTGGGTCACTATGGCGTATGCGCAACATTTTTATTTATGTAGAATAACTAGATAAACAACAGTTAATATGAAATTTGTATCTCTGACTCATGAATTTAAATAATTGGCTTTTAATGATCATTTTCTGATCTCTTAAATTCTCTCTCAAAACGAATTCCTTGTAAAGCCTAGTACGCTTCTGATGCGAAACGAAAAATCTCATAAATCACATTGGCGGTACCCAAGTCCAACCCAGTGAAATTGAAGATAATGTATACCAGATTATTTTTTTTTTCTTTTCCTTCACAATAAATTGCAGGCTACATTCATTTTGTGCAAAAAATTACACTTTAGTTTGTTTTTTATTGGTACTGTTGTTTCTGTCATTAAAGTATGGCTTTGTTTTTTTTTTTTGCAATTTGTAACACAGTACATGAAAATTTTTGCTCAGAATTTTCGTAAGCATTTCGTTTTTTTCGTAGAGAAAAAATCCGAATGAGACATTATCATTTGGCATCAGCAGCGTACTAGACTTAAGGTGTAAAAATCAAAGATCCACTATGATTAATGCTTTATTTTTTTATACCGGAAGTTCGATATTTACCTAGATTAGTTGTTGTATGCTTATTAGAATAAGCAATCAAAGTACATATAACAAAATAGATATTGTTGTACTTTGATTGCTGACATTCTAACATAATAAATACAAATTAGGTCTAAGAAGCAGTATACGAACGTAGGCCTAATTATAAAAATTAGTCTTATAAATGTCATAAAAATTATTAGAAGTACAAATGTTAAAATTTAGAAAAAAAGCTGTCTAGTCATTAAGGGGATGTACATATGAAAATAATCTAAAAATCAATATCTACTATTCTGTTTAAAGAAACTTTACTGCATTGAACATAATACACAAGTGTATATTGTTTAATTGATCAATCTCTGGATAAAAACATCTGTGGTTTTTCATTCGAAATTCATTTGTTGTCTACATTTACCACAAAGAATAAAAGAAATTATAGATTTGTTTAATTATCAGATAGAAGCTTTGTATTTGCAGTTAAAAAAATACATGTAATTCAAGATTCAGTTTAAAACTCCAATGTCTAGTAAATTGTTTTTTTTTTCTTTGTTTGTTTTATATTAATGCGATCCGGATCAGATCAAAGAATACAGGATCTGTTACATTTGAATGCATAAATAAAAAAAGTGTTAGAGCATAAACCACAATGACAATGTAGTTTTGTTTTACATTTTACGATATAGGTACTATCAATGCTAGGAAACAAATAAATGTAAACGCCGCTGAATCTTCATGTTGCACAATATTGCAACAGGCCAAGATTCTATATTTATTCAATTATTTCATAAAAAGTATTATTAGTAACACATTTCCAAGAAAATTGATTAAAGTAGGTACAAAAATTTTTCCTTGAAGCCTAAAACATTAAAAACAAAAATGGTGCATTCCCCTCCCAGCACTCCCCCTAACATTTAACCACTTCAATTTTTCAAATCGATATATGTATTTCAATTCCAATAAAAAAGTATTCAGCTTGACATTTTCAACATTTTAATCCATAGGTCTGACCCTGTGAAGTTTTTTTTAGCAAAAGTGAAACTGAAAAAAAAAAAAAATTAAAAGCCATTTAAATTAAACAGAATTATAATGAAGGGGTTAAATTCTATAAAATCCGACATAAACCACTTTATTTGTATTAAATTAACATGCATAAATAGGATATACGAAACAAAAATAATGGTCCAAACAGAAAATGGTGACATTTCAAGACATATGCTCTCTCAGAATTAATACAGTTACTCTTGTTCATCGCGCATCGTAACAGTTCTTAAGAGCTGTTGTTATTCGAAATTTAGAAAAAATAATACAAACAAAAATTTAAATTTCTGCACTTTTATATTGCTTAATACCTGGAAAATTGTATTTGATATTAGGGGTATTCATGCAAAACCTGGTAAAAGTGGTAAACCTAGTAGATTTGGAAAAAATGTCAAAAAATTTGTATGGAACTTACAGTTTGTTTACCAGATTTTGCATTGAACCACGTTTACCATGAGTTTACCGGGTTGCATGAATACCCCTATTATATTTGCTATTGCCATTTTCCTATTATTAAAAAAAAAAACTGAAATCTGTATTAATCAACTTGAAGCTCAAATATCTTGACTTTCACATCAACGATTTTGAAAATATTTCACTCTTATAATAAACTTAATGTCACTTATCGTTTGATACCAAACACGTTCGTGTGAATTCTCGGCCAAGGTTCCATTCATTCAAAAAAATTATTCGTACAAATTAGAACACAAAGTAAATAAGTTGTATGCAGTATATCTGCACATTTATACAAAACTGCAAGCTGAAACTTTCTACTCTAGCAGTAGAAAGATTGACAGATTTGTCAAACTTTTCCATTTAACCATCGTTTAGGTACGATGTAGTTCTAAGCAACTTTAAAGATCGTGCGAAGCATTCATTCCTTATATCATGAAAATATTGTTGGTATACCTTATAAACTTTGACTAAAAGCAAAAAACACGACTTAAAAAAAAACTAGACCAACACAAACCAACATGCTATATTCAGTTTATTTTTATCATATTGCATGTGAGCAATCCGTTTTAGTATTCTATCCAATCAAAAGTATTTGGAAATGTACAAGAATTTTTTAACCTTTACATTTTTGAAACCACTTGCATTAAAAACAAAACATAAAATGAGTGATGTAATTTCTAGTTCATTCTCACTCTCGTTGGATGTAAGGTCAATGAACTTAAGTAGTAAGTATATATTTTCTGATTTCATTTAAAATCTAACCTTAAGATGACTTTATTATGATAAAGTACTGTGATATAAAAAAATATTTAACGACAAGGTTACATAACCTAGAAATGAAACTTTTCGTTTCCATCCAATTAATATAAATTTATCATTCTGGTTTTTACCATACACACACAAATATGAATGGATGTATGTTAAAAAAACGGACATTCCAACCAAAATAAGAAAAATTCGGCGCCATGAAACGGTGACCTAATAAATTCAATGGTAACCATTGTTTTTCTCATTTTCCACCAAATCCACAGAAATCAAAATCAGACAGCAGATGATCACATTGGGCTTTCAGTTAATGAAACTTACATATATTTTTGAAGAGGTGGGTGAACTAACTGAAAGCAACATAATACTAAGGCCAAAAGGATGCCTCAGCATCAAGAATATATCTTCAACTCAAAATTACCGTGGCGTACATAAACAAGTGAGTTATCGTAGATTTGTTTAGCGTATCCTTTTTATAGATAAAGTTTTTTTTTTTAACATTCTTATGTATTATGTAATTCAGTAAGAGAAAGAGAGAGCCTGCGCTATAAAAGTTTTAGAAGTCGCCGGAGCCGCCGGCCGTCGGCAAATCTTTTATCTCAGAACAAAAAAAAGATACGTTCGTTTAACGAGATATTTAACATTGAAAAAGGTTAAATTAAATCTCATCCCTAAGGCTTTGAGAGTTTTGTTTTTTTTTCTGTCCTTAGACAGTGTGGCACCAGTTGTTACTATTTTTCATATTGTTGAGGTAAGGTTAAAGACCAAGGACAAATAATACCAACAACAATACGAAAAAATTCTCGAGTAGGTTCAAAATGTAGAAGATCTGATAAGTCTTGCTATTTGAATTTTAAATTTTGTTTCTGATTAAATCAATTTGGGTTTTGATTACCTAACCTTTAAACATGCTATTATAAATACAAAATGCACAATTAATTTTGAAAATTTTGAAATTTCAGTATTTAAGCACAACCCGAATCTGTAGGAGTAAAATAACATTCTATCTCCATTTCGAAGAACAGAAAACTTTTGAGACTTATAATTCGGAGGTGAGAGCTACAGTTCAGAGAAATTTTCCCGATGTGGGGAGGTACGAAAGATGAACCAGACTTACTTCATTTAGGGGTCAGTTATTGAAATGCATCATTGGATATTTTGATTTCAGATTTTAAGACAATTGAGAAAACAACAATGGATGTATATGAAGGTTTTGTAATAAAGATTCTCTATACTACTGAAATAAATTAATAAATCAGCCAAGTAGATTGATGGAATGGAAGCACTTGATATCAAAAATTCAGCTAATGAGCTACATACATATGTATAGAATTTGTTTACTAAAAGAAATACTTTATTCTGATTAAAATCTGTTTTTATATCAACTTATTATTTTTTCAATGATGAAAATCGATTTCAATGAACAGATGACTTTTATTTCTGAATTTGGAACAAAATCGATTCACTGATGTGTTCGATTCTCTTTCTGTTCTAACCTGTACGTTTTGTTTTCAATGATCAACTCTAACCTCAAATGCCTTCTAAATTTATTTTTCGAATTGTTAACTGACAGGAATTTTTCAATGATTGCTATAACTAACTTGTCAAAATCGACTTCACTGATTTGTTTCAATGATGAATTTTAATGATAGCTATAACTGGCCCCTTACTTAGGTCCTATGACCTATTAATACCATCTTGATCTGCTTAAGGGACATCATGAGGCTAACACTACAACTACGCAATATCGTGAAAAGTTCCTGGAAATATCAGCAGTTCTCTCTAACTATTCGCTAGTTGTGCAGATTCAGGTAAAGAATGTATCCTAAAAAGAAGCTACAAAATACCAAAATGGAAATTTGTCGATTTGATCTTCTTTTATCGCATCGAAATTTGAACGACACTCGCAATAAGGGCCAATGAGTAGTTTTTTTTTTATTACTGCAATTTTTTAAAAAAAAAGGTTGTAAAATGGTTTTCGTCTTAAATATCTTAAAAACAAAAAAAATTATATAGACTTCGGGCTAGTTACAAGAAGATTTTGTAAGCATATATTTTTTTTTCTAAAAAACTTGATAAAATTTTGTAATACAAACTATATGCCAATACAATTTTCCAGGTCTGTTTAAGGAAAACAACATCTGCTTAAGGAAAACACGTTCAGATGCGAGGTGGAAATTTCTTAAAAGTTGACTTAAAGCAGAACAAAAATTATTGAAATACAACGGAGTTAAATATAAGATCAAAATATATGTTTTTGGATACTCAGAAAAACCTTCTTTTTTTTATTTTAATTTTATATAAAATTAATCCTTTAGGACTTTCAAGCTCAGAATTTTGAAAAAAAATCAATCAAAATTTTAACAAATTTTTTTTTATCAAAATTTAACGTTTTTTATTCCAAAATTCAATGGTCTCATTTCTTAGTGGAAAGAATAAAATGTCTTATGTATAATAGTTTCTTAAATAAAATTTAAAAAGTGACTTAATTTTTAAGGAAAAATTTATATAAAATAGGCATTCCGTTTTGTATTTTTTTAAGTTTCTGCAAAACTAGAAGACAATAACTTTTTTCTATTCAACTTGAATGAAATAAAACCGAAAAATGGACCTGAAAAAAGTAATTAATGTTCTAAAATTAGGTATTTTTTATGTATTATTTTTTCCTAAAAAAAACAGTTTTTTTAAAACAAAAAAACATACAATTTTACTTGAGTCAGTTGAATTCATATAAGGAGATTGAATTTCGGACGAAAAAATTAAATTTTATAACGTTGAAAAAAAATTGTTAAAAAATTTTGATTGAAATATTTTTTCTTAAAAATGCTGAGTTTGAAAATCATTGGTTCTTAAACTGTTTACTGAATTAACTTTATTTAAAATGTTAATAAAAGAAGGTTTTTCTGGCTATCAAAAAACTTATAATATAATCTTCTATTTAACTCCATTGTATTTAAATAATTTTTTTCCGCCTTAAGTCATGTTTTAAAAAAAATTCACTATCGCATCTGACCAAATTTTTAACAAAGTTTTTTGATAAAAAAATGTTTGCTTACAAAAATCTTGTTGTTAGGTTTAAAAAAGAGGCAATTTTTAATTGGTAACTGTTAAACGTTTTTTGATTACCAACATTTGAAAAAAAATCTCTCAAATCATGGCGATTTTGCCCAGTTGCGAGATAATTTGCTTTAGTTACTCCACTACTATTTCAATAAAATTCAAAAATTTTAATTCTCCTTTTTTTTAATCAACTGTCAAGCATGTGACCTATAACTTCAAACTCCTAAAAATATCTGCGTACTTACATTAATAAATTGTACACCATTTTAATCTTCTTAAGTAAAGGAAAACTACTCAATCGTTTGAATTGGTTCTGCTGCACAAAGGCATATGATTATGTACATATTTACCTTTGAGTATCAAATGACACTATCCTTTCCTGACACTATTTGCTGCTTGTTGATAATCTATTTTTGCTAAGAAAGTTTCTATTCATAAAGACTATTTTTCTTTTGAAACTTAATAGGTTACATGTTAGAATGGTGTGAAGTAGGATATTACTCGTTTAAAAATATTATATTCACCGACTTAGTATAGCTCTCCATATCACTTTGTAGTAATTGCTATAAATGTCAAAGGCAACTTTATGCAAGATACAATTGAAAAAAGTATGATAATTTACATTTAACCATGTGCACTGCACACGCCCCACACAAATTCCATGTTCGTATAGTTTTTGCTGCCTACTATGAATGTACATTTTTATAGGTAGATCTTGGTTACCCTTGAAATAAAGATTGGATTCACATTGCAAATCTTGAAAAATATTTTATTTCCTCTATTGTTTAGGTTTTGTAACATCTATAGTAATTGCAAGCAATTGTTACTATTCTCGGCGCCATAAATTTCAATCAAGCAAAACAAATTCTATTGTTAAATAATGCAGTGGTGGATTCAACAATTAAGTAGGCGCTTAGGACTTCACGCATTGGGACTATTTCATTGGATAATTAAAATTACAAATACATACCTCGAGGAGGGGTTAATCATTTTTTTCGAAATTCAATATTCAGATGGGTTTTTCTACTGTAACGGGTGTGACACATGTTTATTATATTGGTATTATTCATTCAATTTAATATTTCAACACTTTACAATAGGTACTTAAAATATAATTTATTTTTCGATTTCAATATTAACTGTACGAATATTTCAAGAAAAACAATTATGCTGAATATCTTAATTTAAGATATAACGGCTGTGATCTTCTTAAAGAGAATCTGAAGGGATGCGTACTGGCATGTTAGCTGTCTTTCAATAATAATATTATTAATAATATAGTAAAATTAATAATAATAATAATAATATTGATAAAAAATATTGAAGATTTAAAAACTTCAAAAACATGACGAAATAAAACAATTTCTTGACCGAATTTGAAACCTTTTAACATGCCTGAACAATTTTTGGGACAAAAATGAAAATTGTCTTAGAGAAAATGTATACCACTTATCAATTATAATGCACTTGTAGATGTTGTAAATTAGTTTTGTTTACAATCAACAAAATACACACAAAATGTGCCCCTATACTCGTAACACAAAAATAGTTTTAAAACTTCTTAACTATATAACATTTGCTGTACGGAAACTTTTAAATTTCTAAGAAAATAAAACCGAAATATGTGATTGATACTGAAGTATACCGTAATGTTTTCTCATCGTAAAAAGAAAAGAAAAAACAAAAAGAATTCCAGAATTTATAGAAGTTATCAATCGACCCATCCAAGTTCTACAAACACACATTTCTGATTGACCCTTAACATGCAAACTTATGAAGTATATGTCGATTTCATCAGACAGGCCCTTTTTATCGTTAAGTCTTTAGGTAATTTGAATGCTATTTCCCCAACTCTTATTATTCAAAATGTGGTATGCAATATCGTATTGGCTGCTGTAGGCAAACATACTTACAACCTGCACTTGATTTGTATTTTCCAAAGTCGTTCAAGGTTTGTTTTAGGCTATGGCTGCTGTATTTATCTATGAATCCCTGAAAAGATAGTCATATTCTCGCACACATAAAAATCCTAGTGATGTCAAATCAAGGACACACTCAAAGCGCAGGTGCTAGTTTTTGTAGGGTTTTTTTTATTTTTTATTTGCCATTACAGTCTCCGGCGGCGTATTCATTGATTTTCAAGGGGGCGACAAGAGACTAGACCAATGCTTTGAGAATTGTTCTAGGCATGAGTTTTTAGAGTGACCAGACTATCCCATTTTATTAGTTAAATTTTAAATTTTATCTTTTATTATCTTATTTTAATATTAAACTATTTTACTAAACTATTTTAGTAAAAGAATTTTTGTTAGTCGTGCTTGTAATATCAGCACAAAAAATTAATTTTCCTTTAATGTTACGCGGTTTGCCAGACTAAATGGTGAGTGGTCCATAATAGGAACAATTTTTCGAACTTTTTATTTTAGTGTTTTTTTTTTTTAATTTTCGTCTAATAAAAGAGATTATTTTCTAACTTCTAACGCTATGTTTATGTTTAGTTACTAGTTAATCAATATTTATATAAAATTTTCAATACTTTTTTCATTCAAAAGACGAAGAAGTAAATATGATGTTTTGTAAATCAAAATACGACAAATGGTTACCTTAAACTTTATAGACACTTTATTGTCAAGTTATTAATATATGTGCATGGTTCACTAGATTTGTCTTTGAATGTTTTACCTTTTCAAATGAAAATGAGGTCTTTGACCGAGTTCTACACTATTTCACTCCAAGAATAGATGTTTCGATTAGTTAAGTTACTCTATCAGTTTATTCAGCTTTGAGTATATGGTGACCTAGGCTATAGGTACCTATACCTACTTTATCGTATTATTTTGTTAAACTGTTAACTAAACGTACGTCATTGATAGTAATGAGTTGGAATTATTAAAATACAAACCTTTCTTCATCCACCATCTTTCACAAACATTCAAAACAAAAAAGAAGAATTAAAATAGCAATTCGTAGTTACTGTTCATCAACATGTTAATCAACATTATGTAAGCTGAATCGAATATATTAGTCCAAGAGGTGACTTTATTATTCTTTCTCTTAGTTATCAAAAACGACTCTAACGATCTCAATTGAAATGTTTAGGTCTTTTTTTTTACTGAGGTCGTAGCTGTACTTTTAAAATGAAAGAAATACTTTCAAAAATAACACTGACGCAAAAATTGTTAATTTTTTTTTCGTTAGTGTTATTTTTGAAAGTATTTCTTTCCTTTTAAAAGAACTTACGACCCCAATAACAAAAAAAGACACAAACATTTTAATCAACATCGTACGAGTCGTTTTTGATAAAAGTAAGATACAAATTTTGGTACTGAAAAAAAAAGTTCAATTTTCCCTCTGTATGTACTTAGTTTAGGGTCAAAAGGTTAAATTATTTATTATATCATGTAAGTGCTAAGAAAAAAGTTGTAATTTTTGTACTTATAAGTTCCTATACATCTTTGATGTTTTATCAGTACTGTCTTTTCGCTAAGTGCCATACTAGATTAGAGCCCTTTACTGTGCAAAATAGTAGTTTAAAAACATATTCCCTCTATACATACAATATATTTAGTTCAGTTTTCATTTTTTTTATACATTTTAGGAGCATCAATGGAGAATTAAAAAAATTACTTAACCCAATCGCATACAGCGTTTTTTGTGCTTTTAAATAAAAATTTTTAAAAATAAAAAATAACAAATATTATAATGGAGTAACTAAAACTAATTTATCTCAAAACTGCTCCGATTTGGATGATTTTTTTGTTCAAATGTTTGTACATATTTAAAAAACTTTTAACATGAGTTACCCGTTAAAAATTGCCACTCTTATCTGATTTTTTTTAAACTTAACAATAAGATAAGCAAACATTTTTTTATCAAAAGTTTTTGTTAACATTTTATAAAAATAAACTATGCCCAAAATTAACCAGGTCTGTTTAAGGAAAACAACTCGTAAAACTAGGGGTCTATTTTCACCCGTTCAGATATGAGAGGGAATTTTCTCAAAAATTGACTTAAAATTGAAAAAAAAAATTTGGAAATACATACAACGGAGTATATAAAATCATATGTTTCTTGATATCAAGAAAAATTTTTATTTATTACCATTTCAATAAAAGTTTAAAAAAAAAATGATTTTCAAATATAATTCCAATCAAAAAATTTAACTGATTTTTTTTTTAAATTTTACGATTTGTTGTTTCAAAATTCAATGGCGTTATTTGAAGTCAATTGGCTCAAGAAAAGTTAATGGTCTACATATTTTTTTTTTTGTTAATAAAAAACTGTGATTATAACTTGAGTTTTAGGAAAAATATAATATTAAAAATTTTGATAAATTTTTTTTTTCAAAATTCTGAGTTTGAAAATCATTTTTTCTTGAACTATTTTGAACTAATTATTGGATTCTATTTCTGGATTTCTGGATATCAAAAACATGTATAATTTGATCTTCTCCGTTGTATTTGAGTTATTCTTTTTCTGCTTTAAGTCAACTTTTGAGAACTTGTTTTACTAGTTTTTTTCCTTAAATAGACCTGGAAAATTTTTGGCATAGTTAACAACATTTTTTCATAAAAAAAATCCGATTAGAACGGCAATTATAAACCAGTAACTGCTAAAGTATTTTTGAAATACTAATATTTGAAAAAAAGCATTAAAATCGGACCGGTTTTGAACGGTTCCGAGATAATGCTATATTTATAGCTTTAGTTACTCCACTCTTAGGTGTGTGTTTTTTTAGAACTATCCGCAGTACACTAGCATCTAACACTTACTGACAAACAACATCGATAAAAGAAAACGTTGAAATAAAGCCATCAATAGGTTTTTTGAAAATAATTTGAAAATTATCAAAAATTTATATGCAGGAGGATTTAACATTTTCTTTTATCGGTAGTGCGATGTCGTTTGTGCAATATGTGTTAGATGCTGCTGTGTTTCGGATAGCTTTGTCAAAAAAATGCACCTATTGATTTTTTTAATTTTTTAAATTTACATTTGCAAATGAAACCCACACCAATATTTGGCTTTAAATTGAGGCGTGACAATATTTGTTGTTCCATTTTGTTCTGATATTATTTTTGTTGTTCTGACAAGCGTATCAAGTAAACCGTATGATTTCATTATATTTTAATGCTATATGGTATCTTCATTAATAGCCACGTCAATATGCTTTCCATCAAAAATCCTGCTTTTTATAATTAAACGAGAAATTCAATTAATTTAAATTTAATTATGTGAAGCCATAGCCATCATCAGGAGCAAATATGTATAATAGCTAATGAAGTATAAAAACTAAGGAAGTCAATTATTTTTATTTTATTGATTTTATTTCTATTATATAGTGTAGGTATACATACGTAAACTATTTGAGCTTTTATTTTTTCATTTTTATTAAAATGCATTAATTTATTTCTCGCTTTTCAAATATTTTATTTTTTATGAAAAAAAAAAAATAATTAATCTGAAATAAAAAAAATATAAAAAAGAGAATAATCATATAAATAGTCTTTTGAACATACATAAATGTATGTGTACTTATACAAAAGGTCAAAATCTCTGGTGTATATCATGTTATGAGTTCATTAGGTGTTACGTAGTCACTCGTAGGTTTTTATTTTAAATTTAATTGAGTCTTTGAAAACCATTAAGTAAACAAACCTTTCATTTTAGTTTTTTGTTGGTATAAATATGAAATCTATTCAACTTCTTTTCATGTTAGCCACGTGTGCACTTTACAAGCTATTAAATTTAACACACAAATATAAACTTACCTATGCATGCACATTAGGTACCCTTTCCGACAGCTAACAAAAAAAAAATGTTAAATGTTTTCATTTTACTTAAAATTATAAAAATAAAACTTAATTTCAAATTATTTTATACATAAAGCATGACATGCAATATAAATATAGGACAGATACTACGTATTTATTATTTGAAAACGGTAATCTAGCTAGAGGTGCACTTTCATTTTACTTACAAAAACAAAAAATATATCTACAACAAAATTTATTACTATTTTGCTCACGTAGTTGGGTGTTTCTCTATTATTGCGACATTTTCCATAAAATTTTTACTGATCACATTAAATTTGTTTCAGATAGGAATAAAATTATATACAAACATAATATATACCAGCTCAATTAAATTATTACAATAACTGAAATGAAATACATTTATTCGTAAGTATTATCAAAATTATGCCCAGAGAAATGTCATTGGTTTCTGGCGAAAAACTAGATTATCTCAATTATTTATGAATCAGATGTGTCACACTGTTAAATTACGGATGAGAAATGGATTCGTTTGTAAAAGGATTTGGATATAAAAATGAGTTAACCATAATAAAAAAAATTAAAAAAGAAAGAAAATCATTGCTATTAAACACATAAAAATGGAGAAGTGTGTGCAAGAATTTTTAAGGATAACTTTAGAATGACGGTTTTTAATAATGGAGTAGTTTCCCTTTGCTTTTTTATATCACATGAAATTCTAAAAATTAAAGACTAAATAAAATTACCAGGAATTAAATATCTTTGTCAGTCTTATTCAATGACTTTTTACTTGCGGTATAGGTACTAAGGGCAAGTTTAAAATTCGTAAAAAGAATTGAATTGGTGATAACAATCAAACATGACATTACGATGATAGGGAATGCAAATTAAACTTATTCTGTCTGTCCGTTGTATTCCCGTCGTGTCCATATCTCAAGCAACAACCTTAATCGTTGAAACGATTTTCTTAAAACTTGGTAGATAAGGGTTTTGAGTGGGAATTTTATTTAGGAGCAAAATTAACGGAACCTGCGAAAAACTTATTTTTGTCAAACACTATGCGGTTTTCATTAAACATTTTGTGAGTTCTACAACCATACAACAAACAATGCAACAATCGGTTAGTAACGGTATGTCTTATAGACCCGGTTTTCATTTTTTTTTTTATTTTCACCGAAATGACTTAACGGATTTCTATGAAATTTTTCGCACATATGGTTTCAAATTATATCATATAAAAATTATAAAAAATGTTTTTGGATTTAAGAAAAATGTTTAAATTTTTTTTTTTCAAAAATCGATTTTTCGAAAACATGTAAATGATTGTTTCTTTTTTAATTTTCGTTTTAGATATCCATTAATATTTTCGTGAAAATGGCATACCAATTTTTTATTTTAAATGTTGAAAGCGGTAAAAACGCGTAAAAAAGTAATCATTTTTAATTTTAATTTAATTTTGTTTCAAAAGTTTGATTCAATAGGCCGACTTGAAACTTTGCAGAAATTTAAAGAGTATACTTGGCTATAAAAGTCACAGTCAACATTGGTAATATTATGGATAGCTGTAATTTGACCGTTATTTGTTTAAAAGATCATAAATATCCCTTTTTTTTTTAAATTTTTTTTAAACTTATGTATGTCAGAGGTGAAAAAAAACAAGTGCATTAAAGTTGCAAAAGTATCTTATAGGAAATTTGTTTTAGTTTCTAAAACTGCCTTAAAATTTTATTTATACATAGGTATTGGATGCAGTGGTATTAATGTTTGAAAATAGAAACGTCATTTTCTACTCAAACACCAATAAATGGGTTGAAAAAAATTGTATCAAAATTTTGAAAATGAGAAATAAAGCTGAAGACACAAGCTTTCTGGACATTATAAGGATTAAGCCAACAAAAAATTGTATAAGTGCAAGTTGCATCAAAAAACAGTTAGGCAGAACAACATAAGTCCATTTTTCGCAGAAATGTTATTTTGACAGATTTTAAACCCTTAATGTGTATTAAGAATAGTTCAGTAAAACCGCCACTATTTTTAAACAATCAATGTTTTAATTTAAAGCTATAAAATGAAAAAATTAAAAAAATTAAGAAAACACCGATTATCAGTTTGGGTGCATTTCGGCACTTTACATGCCATCCTCAGTACTTGTTTTTACTGACTAAAAGTTCGTAAATTAAAAATAAACAAATTTTTGTACTTATTGCTCAGATGTGCTGCACTTCTTGTCTCTATATTCTTTTTAGTCTGTCCATAGTATTTCTGTTCACGTTGCATGTGTACCCAATTACATGAGTAACAGAACGTGAACTAAATCTTTACAGTTTAGCAGGAATCAACACATTTCATCCACTTTTTTACAATTTATTCAGGCAAAAACTCTTAAATTCACAAATGTCCAGCATAAAAGTATATTTTTACTTGAATTTTTGTTAGAGCCAATAGAAAGAAGAGCAACAATTAAATACAATGTGCGTATAGTGAAAACAAAAAAAATATGGACTTAAGTTGTTTTTCTTTTTGCAACAGATTTCAACACTGCAAAAGCTATATATTAATCCATATATTAAGAACAAATGTAATTTATCCACGCATACGCCCTAGTGTATCGCTTTTTTTATGGGAGTAATAAGACCAACTTTTTGATTTTTTTTCTTCTAAAAACCATAGTCTGAGTTACTCGATTTTTTATTCTAAACAATTATTGAAGTAAGAAGGTAATATACATAATATAATATTATTTTATGAAGTTTCAACAGTTTTTTTTGTTAAGAATCCATAAATTGTACAAAAAATTAATCAAGACATACATTTTATTGGTAATTTTTTCTTCTATTATTCTAAGTAAGCCCTTCAAGCGAAAAATGTTCCCATTTCAAATGATACGCCATGTTTTCTCATGTTTCCCGTAAGAAAATTTGCTATATTATTTCAGTTTAGTGCTCAACAACCCAAATAACATCCAGTTACCCATTAAAAATACCTCTAAATATCATTTGACTGTACTATAGTGAGAACATTTTGGATAAATCATAAATTCCAATTTATAATATCTTTACGAGGAAAATAAATTATTAATTTATTTTCACATTTTTTTAATAGTTTTAACATTAAGTTTTTATCAACAAATAAATTTGATGTTAAGGGTATCCAATAACAGGTTTGTGACATGTTCTTATTTCAATACCTTATAAACGTGACCTGCTAGAGTAGCTTTGATTCGTATTCGACGTGGCAAAATCTTTTAGAAAAGTATGGTTAACTTTAAAGCTGTTTTTTTTTGCAGATCAGTGTGATTAAAAAGTTATTCACATAAGAGTTATTGTATCGAAGCAAAAATGAATATTATTGCAAGACATCTAGTGTGTGTTTCTTTTTATAAAATATAATTTTTTGAGGCACACACTTTTTAAACAAGAGGCACTATGCTTCTTTGAGGCAAGTAATCTTCCAAAATGAGTGAATTTACTTCGTTAGAGCTAGAACGCTTTCGATAAATTTATTTTCACTTGAAGTTAACAGCAAATTATTATAGACTTAAGCAATTACTATAGCAAGTAAGTAATTTAAAAACAAATATTTAATTTGTATCATCCATTAATAGGTTACGTTTTAAATTCTTAGAAATGAAACATCAGACAAAACAACTAGAAATGCTGCTAACTGGTATTTTATTTAGCAAAGCAATAAAGCATCCTAGCGATATTACTGTTTGCATTTAAAATTTAATTGTTTTTTTTTTTGATATTTCATCGGACTGAACAAATAAGAGTGTGTGTCATTTACCATTCAAATTTATTGCTGTCATTTCTTATGACCATACATAGATCATGCTTGGTCAGACTGAGCTGAACGTTCTTATCTAATTTTTTATTAAATTTGTCTGTTTTGTATCTCTTATTGCATACAAAACAATAATAAATTTGCATCACACACTCATCGATCAAGATGTTGAGATGTATAATAATTATTGTGTGGATGTACATTTTACATACTCATAATATCTAAACTGAATGAAATGCCTTATTGAGCTGATTCACCAAGAAATTCAGTTAATTATAAATTTGTGTGTTTATATTATTCTTCATTTTTTATTTGCTCTACTTTGCATATCATGCAGTGTGATTTACTATACAGTGGGATGAAAACTCATTAAAACTTTATGCTTCTAACGAATTATGACACAGGAACAGCCGAAAATTCTATGTAGTGTATATTATCCCAAATTTTATTTTTTAAAGTTACTTTAAACACAAATTAGACCGACGCATGTCAATTTAATTTTTAGATTTTCTATACAAAACATAAGGAGGTTTTGTAGTATTTTACTTACAAAATCGGGAAATTTTTAAAGTTTGATAGAATGTTTTCAAAATTGGCAGACATCCTAAAAGCAATTAAAACTATTTAATATGACTAATATTTTCATAGGAAAAGTAGTAAAAAATTCACGAAAACAATGCTATTGGTTTTAAAAATACTCATTTATTTTAAAATTGATTCCGATTTCGAAAGCAAAGTGTCCCACTATTTCTCATAAAGGCAGAAATATCAAGACGAAAAAAAAGTTTCAACAAAAATCATTCATGCATAAACAATAAATTCCAACTATGCAAGCAAAAAATAATTATAATTAAGATTTAAGAAAAATTCTAATTTTGGAATTATCATTTATAGAAATGACGAAAATGGAGAGTTTTTTTTTTTGGTTAAGTTTATTTTTGTACGAGTCGAAAATGCCTTGATAGGCATTTTCGACTTATTTAAGAGCATTAACAATATTTTACAGCAAAAAACTTAAATGATTATAAGGTTTTCGATATTTTGTGGTTTCCAAATTACCATCTGTCAAAAAAGAAATTAGAAGAGACCGAAGACAAAAGTATCTATTGTGTATCACAACCTGACCAAAAATCTTAAAGCATTTTCTGGTATACTGTTTTGTGGGCAATCAAAATAAAGTCTTACTTGAAATATACAAAGGTACTACAGGCAGTAGGGCAATTTCAGGATTCGTAAAATAATCGAACTAGACATAGCAATCAAACATGGCATGATTTTCGTCTGGTCAAAATAGACATTCAACCCAGACAAAATTTGGATAGAGCTGAAAATTGAGATAAAGCATTGTAGCATAAAGTAAAATGTCAAAGTCTCCAAAAATCTCATGTAAGCAAAAAAGTTATTCAATGTTAAATGTCGAAAGTGTTGTTTTTTAGATATTGAAACAAAAATTTGCTCGTTTGCATTAAAAAAATGATTAGCAAGCACGCAGAAATAAAAAAACAAATGTTTAATTGGATTTTATTTGGACTCATTTGACCAAAAAGTCTGAAGTTTCTAAGATTTTATAATGATTTTTGGTTTAACCCATTTATTTCTCTTATTTTGTCCCCACAATTCCGTCAAAACAATACCTACTTTTACATGCTGTATTGTCTATGTATATAGTGTATGCTCAGTTTTCCATATTTAATTTATTTAGAAGCTTGAAAAACACAAGTAATTATCACAAAAAATAAATAAAACCACAAATCACGCAAAATTATGCCTAATAAAAACTTGGAACTTTTCCAAATTGACGCAAAAACTTCGTAATATAGAGTGTCATTATTTTCGTTTATTTTTCCTTCATCAAAATCTAGAAAATCTTTATTTGAAAAATTAAAGAAAAAAGAAACAACAACTAATTATCTGCTAATTGCAATATCGTTATTGACAAAATTCAAGCGAATATCACACATTATAAAGGATAGATTAAATATTTTAAAATACACAACATTTATAGTAAATATTTTCCAAATATTTATAGACTTGCTAAAGTAATTTGAATGGTCTAATGGTTTTGTCTGTTATTGCAAATTAGTAAACGTTTTGTAAATAAACTTTTTCAATGTGACTGGATTGTCAGTTTATATTGATGTACAAATTAGGAAAAATAAATCAATATAAAACACCTTATTTATAATTTTGTTTGTACGTTTTAAAATGAGAACCTGTTGCCAAGTTTTAAGCGGTATCGGTTAAACCAGAAATGACATATAAGGAATTAACTAAAAATTATGTCAAATTTAGCAAAAAGCGTGTTTTTCATATTTTCGTTATTCATTTTTTTTCATGGTCTTCGGGATGCCCGGAATATAATTGCATTTTATTTGCACCTAAATTTTCTATTTCTTCTTTTTAATTTCTACTTCTGTTTTAGTTTCTTGCTTTTCAAATCGATTTGTAAATATGTTTAAATGACGTTTAAAAACAACATTTTATCATTGATTAAAATAGACATTTGTTTTTTAATCAAAATAAAACGTTTTAAAAAATTCATTATGTAGTTATTGGACAGAAGAAATTTAAGAACCTGTTTAAAGATTTTATTTAAATTAAAAGTAAGAATACAACTAACGTACCAAAGAAAAAAATTATTTAAATTGAATAACTTTCCTCCTTACCACCATTTATTGTCAAAAAATAATTCCGAAAACACTAGTGAAATTTTGCGCTACATAATATCGCTATTTATTTGCTAATTTTCGAAATTCTATCCTATTTGTAAAAAAAGTTTAATTTCCGTGAAAAATGGAAATTTTATTAAATACACTCTACAACTCCCTTTTAAATTGTGATAAATTCAGGAAGGAAGATAATAAATACCTTCTTTAGCTGATGTTTGGAGTGCATAGTGTGGGATTAAATTTAGTTTAACAAAAGAATGACGTTTAATATAGAGCCATTACTATTATATACTTCCACTTGGCTATTTTCATCCTTTAAAATCACAATAAACTTATTTTATTTTTTGCTCTTGAGTTTTTCAAGTTTTAATTATGTCTTCCTGAATGCATAAATTAAAACATAAATATCCAGATCTACTTTAAAATCTCGGTCATACCCAAAAGTCATTTTATCTTTTAATACATGCACTAATGTCCTTGTGCTAAATAAAAAGCTCCTTGCGGGTTAAAAAAACATACAAATAGTCAACTCAGTGCCGGACTTACAAACACTCGCTTTTTTAAAATCGCTTTTTAAATCAAAACTGCAGCTCTGGCAATAGGTGTTTTTAACTATTTTTTGATGGATGCAGTTACGGGAACAAAAGGTGTTTGAAATTAATATTGAAGTAATTTTAGCAAATAATCTCGGAATTAGTTTCTTTTGTTCGATTCGATTTTTTGTTCAAATAAATAAAATCATGTCAAATTGCTGGGTTTAAAAGGAATGTACAAGTTAAGTTAAAATCCGTCAGTTTGGCACTTAAATAAGATGTCTGCGGTTAATGGCTATTTCCCTCTATCCATTATAGGTGTTAGTGAGTTAATGAAAAAAAAAAAACGAAATGGCAATACACACACTTTTTTTTGAAAAACCGATTTTTCGAAAACGACTGCTGAATCCTTTAAAAAATTAGATATAAGATGTTTTGTTTTGAAAGATGTTTGAAATCATGATATTATTTTTTTTAAACGTTTTAACGATTTTCTAATAATTTTTATTTTATGAAACAAATTAATTTGTTTTGCATTTCTCATAAAAAAAATTAAAAATTCGGATAAATTTTAAAAATCAATGCAGGTACTTATGTAAAATCGAGTCGCCCACTGTTTCTTAATCAAAATTGTAGAAGTCGTCCTTAAGAAAAATAAGTTTAAAAAAAAAGGTTCTGGGAGTGAAGGGCCTAAAATGCCCCCCCCCCCCCTAAGAAAAATTTCTCATATCTCGGTAAAAAAAAAAATTACATTTCACTTTAAATTTTATATTATTTTTAAAGTTTAATCACTAACGCTTACAGTTTTAAGCTTTACAAGTCTGAAAAAATCTAAAAAATATTTAAAAAATTTTTATTAAAATTTCACTAATTAAAATTGCCCCGGTAAAATGGCATACTGGCATGCAATTTGTTTTTTGTTCAGCCACCTGGTAAACAAGTTCCCAAATCCCGATGCACGAGTTCCTTTGTTCATTTGCTTGGAAAGGGTGGACCTAAACTATCCCGAAACCATCTGTAAGTTATTTAAAATTTTATTTTTGTTGCGTAGGGTGGTTTCTGATACTCAAAATGTCTTGAAAGCTTTCTTCCTACCCATTTCCGTTCTTGGATGGCATTTATAACTTTTCCTACTTCCAAGACTGCCTGTCAACTTTCAACACGGAAAAAACTGAAACAGTTGTAGGTCAACTAATTTCTGTAAATGAAAAAGAAAAGCATTTACTGCCTTTTCCAAAATGCAATTTTTTTTTTGAGTTTTAGTTTATTAGGGTCTAGTTTGAAATATATGTACACACATTTTGACCTGTCAAATTTCAAATAGTAGCTTGAAGTTGCTAATATTTGGTATTTATCGGTGAGGCAAATAAACTTAAGATTTCTGTTCACAAAACCTTTTAATTCTACGATTTTTACCTTGGTGGGCCATTTTAGGCCACTTTCCACTACTTATTGCTTTTATTTAAAGTTATATGCAATTTCACAAATCTTTTCTTAGAAATATCCAAACAGTTCAGGGTCCCGAATTTGAAATAAAATTGTTGCCATTGGGACTAAAAATGGCATTTATCAAATTTTGGGTATTTAAGTTCTTCCAAATATTAAATCCACTACTGGTTCAATTGTGTTATACTTGAGCTGCATTATTATAACGAAAGCTAAATGAAATTTTAGAATGACGAGAGGACATGTTTTTGATAGATAAAAATATCAATGAAAAAAGCATTCTGCGATTTGGTTTTTCAATTTTTATACATTTATACGTTCTTATATAGGATGACAAAAATAACAATTTTCCATGGTCTGGTGGTGTCACTTCTTTTGCAAAATCATGTTTTTGTTTTCTTTAGAACATTTTATATATTTATGTATAATATTAGTATACTTTTTGTTTATGAATTTCTATCATTTGTTTTTCTCTTTATAAGATATTTTATATGGCTCTTCAAGAGTTCCTCAATCAAAGAAAAAAAAAAATAAATAAAATAAAATAAAGAGAAATAAAAAAATTGCTTAAGTGACAAATTATTTGTATCTACTTATACATTATTTATGTTTGTATATAATAAGACGAGCAAGTGAATGAAAGTACAGTTTATACAAGTTGATATTAGCACTATAAAATTTGAATAATTTTCAACGTCAAGAAAATTGCTTCGAGTATTTTTAGATGTCTACTTGAATACCTACCTACAAATTATTATTATTTAGCTTTTAATTCAAATGACATTGAAATGGCGCAGACCGGGTCTAACTGTAATGTTCTGTAATGGATTGCAAGTGTAAAACAATCACATGTAAATTTTTATTGCTTTCAATTAATGAAAATGAGATTTTGATATATGTACTGATTTAGTATTGAATAGTTTAAAAAATTATTTTTAATTGATGGCTTAATATTTTTAATTATTCGAAGTATGCATTTGTTTTAATGCAAATGGTTAATTCATAATTTCTGAGTTTTTAACTTTTAAAATTATTATACTTTAATTGCTCTAAAATGATATCTAGTCAGAATCATATGTATACTGATATTGTATGGGAGGTCCTCATATTTTTGTGATTGAAGAAAATAATTTTGTTTTTTTTTTTAGTATTGAATGTAAAATATGTGAGAAAAGCAGTTAAAAAACAGGGATCATTGAGTATGAACTTTAAAAAAATAAAATAAATTAATTTAGCTCGCAAGGTTCGGATTCTACATTTGTTCGAAACATGGCGTTTTTTTAACTTGCGTTACAGGGCCAGATTTGTTTCGTGTCAAAAAAAGTCGAGGTTTAATAAGAACCAACATGATGATGATGAAGAAGTCCAAAAATATGATTTTCATCATGCTTTCCTTCGGTCTAAGCGTCCGTGCGTCCATTTGTACACATTTTTGAGCCTACGGTACCGTTCTCCACTCGTGGCTGGTCGAGTTCCGACCGACGACCAAAAAAAAAAAAAAATTGTGCAATTTTGTACAAAAATGTATTTGCTAAATAACTAATGACTGTGTAAAGTTTGAAAATGATAAATTGAAAAAGATAAAAATAAAATACCGTTGGAAACGGTCAAAAAACTTGGACTGAAAAATCTTGTTTTTACTGTGTTACATTGAAAAACATGTATAAAAATCTAATTTCTTCACGATTGTATAGACAACACATATATCTAAAAGTACTTTTTCACAAAATATTTTTTGCCTTATTTTCTGATTTTTAAAATCAATTAAACCACCCACATAAACTTTCAAGAACGTACGATTATTTAAAGCTCAGAAAAACCGTTATGGAGCATTTAAAATATATTCCGTATTAGACACTTAATTTTTTTTCATTATCTATCAATGTGCATAGTTAGTTTTTCAATAAAACATCAACTTTACACACACCAACATCATTTTTAAATGTCTAAAACATATTTGATTTTGGAAAATAATTTTTAACTTGCTAAATTTTTTTTTAGATTTTTTTTCTTAGTGAAAATTCATAATGTTTTGAATTTATTTACTCAATAAAATTTATTTCAAAATTCTTACTCTTACTTACTTATAGTGACTAAAACATCGTAGCATTCCTGTGTGCGTGTACGTCAGTAGGAATGCAGGAAACAAATACAATTTTCTGCAGAGCCTGAACGGCTAAGGTCTGGCTCTTTTTCTTGACACGAGTACTCTTGGAGGTTTGCCAATCCTCCCAAGAGAGAGGATCCCTATAAAAAAACATACATTAAAACTTAAACCCATACCAAAGCTAATCTTATATTACAACTAACAAAATGCAGTGTTTCCAAAACTTTCAAACTACTTTCTCACATAAGTTGGCTGGAGCTTACTTGACATCGTCTTCTTCCAACTTTGAAAATCTACATAGAAATGAGCAAATGTTGATATAATTTTTAAGCTGACAAATCTTTGTACTTTTGATTCCCGAGTTCACAGAACTTAATGGAAAAGGTATCAATCAATTATTGAAAATTCCTTGAAAATCTGCAATTGGTCTACACAATACACATCTACGATTCCTGATTAAATTAAAGGAACCTGAATTGTTTTCTCCATCTAATTTCTTTCGAATATAAATTAAATAAAAACCCGCAAAAAATATACCTGCTGGTTTTTTGTTTGTATCTTCTTCTCAACCTTCCTATTTTATATTTTTGTTTTATTTATCGGTAGTGAAAAGTTTTATAAATGTAACTTTTCGAGAACACTATGTCTAAACAATTTGAATGAAATATCCTAAAAATATTCCTTTCGACTACTTACCGTCTGCCTCTCTTGGATATAGACAAATTGATAGAGGCTGGTTCAAAAAAAAAAAATATTTGATTAATATATCGTGTAGGCGTTAGTGAAGGCGGCACCTCGTAAACATTATGTTCTCCAATAAATATTTTATTCAATTTTATAAAAAAATACAATTTTCCATACCTTTAAATATTTCTATGTATGTAAGTGTATTCTCTACAATATTTGTCCAATATACGAGTATATACATAAATTGAATAAAATTGCAATTTGATTTGCTTATTTATTTTTCTAACCTAAAATGTTTATTTCAAGAAAAACCACCTTAAACTCATTAAAATTCCTTAATTTCCGTTCCTCTCCCTCTCAGGTATTATTATTTTTTTTGTTGTTGTTGTTGTTGCTATGTTTCAATTTAAAAATGTATAATGTAGCTACAAATGCCAAATTGTTGTTAACCACCAAAATGTCTGTTTTCTCTGACGTATTTTTTTTTCGAATGCGCGTGATTTCAATTTTGCTCATAAAGTCAAAAGCACATTCTTTGAATGATAAAGTGACGAACAAGACACCGGCACACAAAAACAAAAAAAAAAAAAAAAAACAATAATATTTAATCTATAAATGAAACTCGACCGAATTTTCCATTGAATTTTTAACAAATTAGAAATAATATAAAGAAATAACTTAAAAAATTCTTCCAATGTTGCCAATCTCGTATGTTTATAAAACATACAGTGAAAAATGTACAAATCAAACTGTTGAGAATTTGATTCCCGTTACAAATTTTGACAGCATATGATCATATGAATCACGTTTAATGCTTTTATACACTGTTAAAAATGTTGGCTTACCAGCCTTTTATTACAGCTGTATGCAATCAATATTACTTTTTAATATTCTCTAAATATTAGAATTTTTTTTAAACTATTTTGTATTACATTCTATCAGTTTTGTAAAAAAAAAATTGATATTTTCAATACAAAAAAGATTAGAATGTAATCCAAGGGATTCAAATGTAATCCAAAGGATTAAAATAATTTTATGAAAATCTTGTAATGAAACTTGTATTGAAAAGTAATACAATTGAATTATAAAATATTCTTCCAAATATTAAATTTTATTATAATTTGTGTTAACTGAAAAAAATTTTAATATTTGTCGTGTATTAAATTTTAATAAATTTCTGGTATGTATCTGATAAAAATATTAAAAAGTACTCCAAAATTTTTAAACGTGTAGTATTTAGGTCAAGTAAAAAACAAATTAGTTTAAAATGGAAAATAAATATTAAAGCACAACGGCAACACTTGAAATATCAAGATATAACATTTTTCTGAAACAATTCGTTAACATTTTTGGTTTACAGAGTGTTTGAAACAATAGCTTCCCAAAAGTAAAAGTTGAAGTAAGATTTCGAAGAACGAAAAAATCGGAAAATTTCAAGTATTTTTCTTTTAAAATTTCAAGTAGTTATAGCATAGTTTTTAAGATATACTTTTTATATTTTTATAACTCAAATGCAAAAGTTATAGTTTATAAATATGTAATTAACAATTTTTTTTCAAAAAAAAAAAAAAAAAAAAATGTCAATATCGTACATGCCACATTTTTTTTTTTTATAGGAAAATCATCGACAGTTTTTTTTTCTTGTTGTATAGGAGAACTCCGCTTTCTTTTAACACTGGTGTTTTTATTGTGATAAACTTTTCAGCAATTTTTGGTATTTTCTCAGATTTTTTTTTTTGCTCAAAACATGTTGATAAGATTTTTTCTGTAATTCCTACAATTTTATTAAAACTCAATATTCTGTGAAATAAAAGTAAGATTTCTTTCGTTTTGATGTATCTCTCATTAGACATCTCTTGCTGCAGCATTCTTTTCAAATTTGCATTGCTTAGAGCTTATATCCATTTTTACACCTAAAAAAAATAGTGCAAAATGTTTTTACTAACCTAGAGGCCAAACGCGAGCATGTATTTACTCCTCAAGTGCATGCTCAATAGTGTTTGAAAGTACGCTTTCGTACGACACACACACGTAGAAATATTTGAGTTTCAAAAGTCGTTGCGGTCTCTAAGACCGCTGGTAGGTGGTTAAGGGTTACAAAAATTTCAATATTTTTTTTTTTTTGACTATTAAAAATAGTTTAAAATTTTTTTTCTTCACAAATCGATTTGTCGACAATGGGTGACTGATTTTTTTTTCAAATTTTGGCTTTATGTGTGCATTAATATTTTCTTGAATATGGCATTCTAATTTTATTTTTAAAATATGGTTTCAGAAATTTCAATGTAAAAAATTATATTTTTGTTTAAGAACGGCTCTAACGATTTTCAATATTTGTTTCTTAAAATGAATCCTTTACAACAAAACATGCTTAAAACAATTTAAGAAGTTGTTAAAGTCATTTTAGTTATGAGTTTAATGTTTTCTGAATTTTTTTTATAAAATCATATATTTAAAAAAAAAATATATAAGAAACTTTAACATCCATAGCAACTTTGATCTGGTACGTGTGACACAGTTGTGCATTTTTTCTTATATCTGTTGCGATATACATAAGTAGGGTAGGCAATTGGATTTTGAATCGCGGCAACCCTATGCCTTACCAGGATAACGCCTTGTTTCAAATAATAGTTTACTTTTTATTTAGTTCAAAGTTTATTTAGATAAAAGAAAAAAAAATATGCAGTTTAAAGAAAATCACTGTCTCAAAGCGAAAGCATAAATACAAGATTTAGTGATGGTCATGTCAAATTACGCGTCAAATTATAATAAATTTTCTTTTTTAAAAAACCTAAATTTTAAAACATAAAAATTATGTTAAAAAACTGCAAGTTGATTTAGTGTCAATTACTTCTCACACATATGTATATTTTGATGGTTTTGACTTTTAAACATTCATATCTCGAGTGGTAGATTTTTTAATTTTCTTATTTGTATGCGTGACTCTCATGTATTTCTATAATCTACAGATTCCAATTTCAAAAATGTCTCAGTTTTAGTTAAGAAAACAACTTTTCGGCCTTTTTTAAATTCACCCTTATTTACCCTACTAAAATATCAAATTTCTAAAATTCCAGAGATTCTTAAATTGAATTTCCCCTGTATCATAGGTTGTTTTCACCTCTTGGATTTCTTTAGACACTCCCTATATAAAAATCAGGTTCTTAACTGGTAACGTGATGAAGGTAGCTCCCCAATGGCGGTATCTTAGACTATATAAAGTTAAGTTCATTTTAGTTTTCGAAAATTTCCAAAAGTTTAATAATAGTTTTTTTTTCAAAACTTTTAATCTGTTTTCAATTAAAAGTTCTCAAAATAATTGAAAGCATACCTACGCGTACAAATAATTGCTTGCAACAATTCTTGTGAATTTTAAGCTTGGTTTCTGTCCACTCTTGTTCACAAAAAGATACTCTATTCTCTCGTTTTAATCAAATTCCATTAAATTTTAATTAATAAATTATCATCAACCGAAAACAATCTGATGCCATCCAATTTAAAAAAAGTGACCAACTCATTTGGCAATAATTTCGTATTGTTAAAATAAAAACGATGCGATGGCACGTAGGCATCAGAAGTTGGTTTGGTATTTCTTTTTTTTTTTTAATATGTGCGAGCATTTTCTGCTGATGGATGCAAAAAAAAAAAAAATATTTTAAATACTCCTTCAACCACAATTCCCCTCGACACACACACTCATATACAAATGAGTATGACGTAGTCGACACAACTATAAAAATACTTTTTTTTAATCTCAAAATTCGAGCCGAAAAATTGCTTCTGAGAGTGAAAAAAAAGAGAATGAGTGAAAGAAATTTTAAGTAAATCATTTCAGCATAGTTCTTGTAAATGCTTTCACACAGCACACACACTCAAAACCATATAACATGAAGATTTACAAAAAAATAAAAATAAAATAAAATAATACAGAAACAAAAATTGGGGACATAATGTATCTATATATCATTTAAGTTTAAGTATCTGTGTAAAGAATTTATTTTATTCAGTTAATTTAGAATACTCCACTTGTAATAATCATACCAAAGTGGCGGCAATCAACCACACGTTGCTCATCAAAATCATTTTTTTTTTTTAACTTTTGAGATATATTTTATTTCGTCAATTTAAAATACCAATTGAGCTAATTTATCGAGCATTGATTTGCAGCATACCGCTAGTAACAAAACCATCGATCTTTTTGATACAAAATGAATGCATAAATTGGACAGTTGGATCAGTTAAGGGTCGACTAGTAGTGAAGAATCACGCTGAAAATTTCCTCTAAGAAAATTATAAAATATAAAAAGGACTCTAATTTTTCGAAAATTTTCAAATCTTCTGTTGAAATGTTATTAAAAAATTACTTAAAAAACTGAAACAAATTTTTTATTCCACATGAGAAGAAATGTGGCTCTGCAAATTCTAGTGTTGTGCTATTTTTAAAACATTAGTCCTTAGTTTGTCACGGGCGCCATTTTTGTGTCACGTATTACGTTTAGAGAAAGTTTATTTTATACATTTCACTCGAGACTAATACTCATAGACAAAAGAAAATAATAAAATATATGTGTTTTAAAGTTTAAACAAAAAAAAAAAAAAAAAAAAAATCTTAAAGAAACGCATAGATTTCGAGTGAATTCTATAAAGAACAAAAAATTTAAAGTGTGAGCAGACAAAACAGTGTTGTGATCATACACAGATACATTTTGTTTTATATACCTACTCATAAGTATCTTTTGAGAAACATAATTTTTGTTTTTAAGATAAAAACAAGTCACAAGGCCTGTCGAATTCTTTACGTCGTTGACTCTAATCGCGGATAAACATTCGTGAAAAAATACATTCGTCCATGCCATGCGCGATAAAATCTCTCAACTTTTTTGCCTGCAGAAAAACACATGCAAATTTAATTCAGATAATAATCCAGGTGAATTTATAAAAAAGAAAACAAAAATACAAAAATTTTCTCACAAGTGAAAAAAATAAAAATTTAAATAAAAAAATCATTGAAAATTTCATAAAAAAAAAAAAAATTGTGCGTGATAGTTTTAGTAATAAAAAAATTAATAAAATTAAACTAATTAATTTTTTTTTGTGTTTGTCTTATTTCAAGGACATAATGTGCCAATTAAAGCCGCGACAAACGGGTCAACGGGGATCAATGGGTATTTTGGGACAGAAGGGCCCGAAGCGACAGAGACCGACTCATCAGGGACCGGGGGGATGCGGAAGTCGTTGGAGGGGAAGGGCACAGCGCCGAACGACGCTATTCACCTCCAGAGACGGGTGGGACTCCTCAGTGGGGTGGCTTTAATTGTCGGAACAATGATAGGTGAGTAATCCAATTATTTATATTTTTTTTCTTTTTACATATCTACATATATTTCTATATTCTCTTAAATGAGTCAGGATATAATTATATATTATATTTATGTGCTCTTACATTAAGGCTAGTTTAATAGTTCTGTTAAATAAAAATCTGTTGAAAAAAATGATGAAATAAAATCATAATTTTAACAATACAAATTAGGAATTATCTTACGAATGCCGGTTCTTACATTAAATATTTCGATTGACTTCAAAAGTATGTCAGAACAATGTATATATAGGGATGCTATTTTATCGAGAGAAAATATTCTCAATTGACATTATAAGTTCCAAGTATATTTGTTTGTAAATTTCAAGATCAAAACTGCATTATTGCATCTCAAAAAGATTTAATTACGTTTTATCATGAGTGAGAGTGCCTTTCTTTATATTTGGTTTTTACTTTATAGATTATTATCATTCAAATGGATAAAACGAAAATAGAATTAGAAATAAGACTGGAAAATAATACCGGCATACATAAAATATTTAAAATGTTTTTGGAACAAAATGATTTCAGTGTTGACAGCTTGTCTTGGGGGGGAGCACTTAGCTGAAAAGTTAATGGAAAGCAATGGCGTAGATTAACTTGTTCATAGGTAAAAAACACATGATAAATATTGGCAAATTTATTGACGGCTAAAAAGCATTTTTTGAGAGTATTTTTTTTTATTTATAAAAAAAAAAACAATTAATGAATATAAAACTCAGTTAGGGCAAAAGTCCACATAAAGAATTTGTGGACTTTCGATCAACTGATTGAGTTGAGTTGGAATTGCAATATTTTATAAAATAAAATAATTAAAATAATTTTCTGTTCATATTTTTTTTTAAATCTTTCAAAAATGTGATTTTGCAAAAATAAAAATGGTTCTCGTTATAACTGTTTTTAAAGTCAAAATAGTTTTTATTTTTTTGTAAATAATTGAAACGTATCTAAGTAATTTTGAAAAATGTACGTGTATTTTTTTCAAGTCTGCAAAAGTTTCAAAAACTTGATTTGCGTTTTCAAAAAAAAAAATCTTCAAAAAATTTGGCGAATCGATTGAAGGTCAAACGAAAAAATAAAATTTATGTTCTTCAGTATGGTTACAAATATATATACAAATTTTCTAACAATTAAATTTTTATGATATACATATATAAATATGTTACCGTTATCCCTTATTTTACGGTCAAATTTTGACCGCTTGTCAGTATTAGTTAAGATAAATCGGATACCAACTTTAAATAATTTCAGTATAAGAGGTAAAATATTACAGAAACACCTTGGAAAATAATGGTACAGTTATTTGCCATACAATCTATAAATTAAATGAATCATACCTCTATTTTCAAAGAGATTTCATTACTATTTTACTTGTTCTTCTAATTTACAAGATTTAGATCCGATTTTTCAATCTTCTAATAAACAGTCAGTTAACTCAGTTAACTGTTCGATGAATAAAGTTATTAGACTCATAAACAATCAGATACAAGTAGTAACATCGAATTTTTCAATCACTCATTTATTTATTCTATAGAATAGCAAAATTGAAAGTCAAAATTGAAAATATTTGAACTCAAAAGTCATTTTTATAAAAATTTTTGATTGTTGTTTGTTTATTTGTTGTAAGGCTTTCGGTTTTATGAACAGGTATCACAGATAATTTTTGCTGATATTTAAAAATTTATTCCTAGGAATATTTTGTAACAAGCTCTGAAATGAGCAGATATGTAAGTGTGTTCGACTATTGAAATAATTATTCATACGTACTATCTGACTATTGAAAAATAGTTTTTTGCCCTATTACTTATTTTATATTATTTTGAAAAAATAGCCTAATATTTAATCAAGAAAGTTGACGATAAAATTTTGGGATAGATTCTTTTTGTTCAAAGACTAAGTAAGAGAACAATAAATTTATTGTAAAAAACATTGTCAAAAATTGAAAACACAAAAATCTTATTTTTCACATTGATTTTTCTGTAAATGAAAGTAGGTAATATCTGCCAGCGAAAAATGGTTACAGAAACCAAATTAAACTTTTGCAAAAGATTTTAACTCTCTTAACTCAAATCTAGTATCAAAATCACCTCTATCATGCGAAGTTTTTGAGGTATCGAATTTTGAAATTCCCAAAAACACTTTTTTTTGTTGTCTTTGGTAAAAAGAGATTTCATTTACAGAAACAAAACCAAATCAATTAATGTATTCGGTCTTAAAAAAAAATTGCAAAACATTTTCTTTTTTCTTAAAACGGAATCTCTCTTTACCCAAACATCACAAAAACAGTGTTTTTATGAAGTTCAAAATACGATATCTCAAAAACTTTGGATGGTAAAGTGATCTTAATACTATGTATTTAGATTCCAGTTAAAAAAGAGTCAAAATCTCTTGCATTGAACTTTTTTTTCCACGAAGTCTACTTTAGATACATATAAATTGTAAAAAAACACGATTTTCGACACCCACCTCCAATCTGTTGGTGGGCAATTTATTTTTCTCCTTTCAAATACCATTTTACATTTTACAGGTCTATCCCCCAAACACATGCGATATAAAAGAAATCAAAACTACCCCCATTTGTCACCAAATGAATGAAGACTACCATTTTAGGAAATACAAAGGCTTTATTTTACAAAAAAATGAAAAAAAAAATCGGTTTATAGATTTCAATTATCTTGACTCAAGTTTAATTAAGATTATGTTCTTAAACAACACATCATTATGTACGTAATGAAGAACATAATTACCTTCCTTGTGGAATCTGTATACACTATACATTTGTGGCATTTTCTTTCAAAAGTGTGCTTTATCCCAAACGGGGAAGAACCATGACCTTGCAATGGTCATTAATAGTATATAAATAGTAGTCGGACGGTCAAAGGGTAGAAGGTAACCTAGACACATCTATATATCCATAAGTAACATCTTCTGCAACTTATTCTATAAATCAACAAGTTGCTCAAATTTCGTTAAAAAAAAAACCAGACGTACTTAATAATTACCCATCCTTGACATACCTCATGTTTCTCAAAAACAAAACAGCAACAATTTTCCTCAAATTGTGCAACAATTAATAATAAACTATACACAAACTGTCATTCATATTGAGAAATTAAAACACCTGTCTTTGCACGCAAAGCACATAACTTTTTTTTTTTTGTCAAAAAGTAGCCTTTCGCAAGTTTCTGGTTTTATAAATAAACAAAAGGTATCTACATTTTATTCGTAGATAGTTTTTCCCTTCCCCTTCATTTAAAGTCTGAAAAAAAGAAAATACCGTAGCTATAAATAGGTAGGTATAGTTTTCTTTTTGTTTTATTTTCGGCTTACATTCAGGAAAAATAAAAAATGTAATCTACAAGAATAAAGGAAATTCCGAATCTTTTGAATAGGGACAGGTATTATTCAAATTAACTTCTTAAACCCTTTTAATTTGATAAAATACAAAAAAATGTAGGTACTTTGTTATCATTACATAAAATAATACAAAAATTATGGAGAATTTAAAATGGCATTCACTAGGCATCCATTAAAAGGTCAACAAAGGGGTAAAAGATTTTAATTCAATAGATGTTCAATAATAGGCAGTCAAAATTCTTTACTTTTACATAAATCTCTTAAAATGTACAATGTGTATACTTAATAATATTATAGTTGAGCTAAATGGTACATCTGGCCAAATCTGAGTTTAATGAAAAGCGTTTGATATGTAGAGGTCACCAACAGAAAACTGCAACCTAGTTTTCCCCTCATTAGCTACAAGAGTATCAGCCATCTTGGATTTTGTGAACTTTAGGGGTTTGCCAATTATCTCGGTAAATATTGGAGACATAATGAAAAAGTTTGAATGAATAAGACTGGTCTGCAACGAGAATTGCCTTTAAACAAAACTATTCTAGCACGTTACGCTTTCGAGATATGCTAATATAAATATCTCAAAAACCTGTTCCTTTGGTACATTTACCGTCGAATTTTCTTACTAATAAATACTTTATAACAAAACTATTAAGGAGATGTGAATGAAGTGCAGTTCATCTCTCTAAACCATTTTCAATAATTTAAAAATTTGCTTTCTGCACAAATATATCGCAAAGTGAAATTTATGACGGTAAACATGAGAAATCATTGAAAAACTTACAAACAATTGTTTTATATTGTTTTTGTTGCTAAATCCAAAATATGAAATTTTTTTGCTAATACCGTTTATGGAAAACAAATGTAGACAAAATTAAAAATGTATAGATATTTTGAACAATTTTTTATACGACTTCTGGATTCGTCACAAAAAAATGTTGAAAAATTCATAAAACATAAGTCCTTTTGAAATGTACTGTACAAACTATCCTTCTTTACACCATAATTAACTTGGCCAGTATCCAGAGTATAGAAATTCCATACTATCTCTAAATTAGAGGTTTTTTTCACAAAAATTACAGAATTTTGAAATTTATGGTAATTTTGTTAAAATAACGGTTTAAAATGTGACTATACATCGATTAATAAAAACAAATCAGGTCTTAGCTTATGCTATGTGGAAAAAGTCCTCCATATTTCAGCCGAATCGGCTTAATAGTTTTGAATATATAAAAGGTCAACCGAATTTAAAAGAGCTCAATTCAAAAACAAATGTACGTGATAGAATTTTTCAGAGACCAGATTTAGATTCGCAAAAGTCCAATCTCACATAATTTCAAAAAGTTATATGAAGGACAAAAGAAAACTTTATTTTTGCAGACCAGTGTAACTTTTCAAATCTTTAATAACATCTTAAGTGTAAATTAAAATTGTTACTAAGTAATTTTTCTGTTTCACCAACTTTCTATGCTATTTACTTGGTACCTACTCTTCTTACTGTGGTATTCCGCTGTATTTCACATATTTTTGAGCAACTTTTCATGGTTTTTTCGCGACTTTCTATACTTTTTTCTTCTTCCTTTTTTCTTAATTTCTGCACTATTATATTCGTGATCATTAACTTTGAAGTGAATTCAAATGAAACAACTGTCGAAAAACTCTATTAAATAGACCCAAGCTTCGGAGTAAAAATAGAAAAAAATTGTTCAAGAGTTTTTATTGCTGAATATGATTCCTTGCCACCAGAAATGCTTATACATCCATTAGTGCATTTTTGAGAAAACGGCAACACTGGTCGCTTGTCAGTTTTTCGGATTTATCTCGAGAACCAAACCTTATCTTAAAAAAATATAAACTACATTGGTAATCAAAAACTTTTCGGTTTTGGTAAGAATTTTTTTTTTTACAAAAAAAGTATAAAATATTGATTCTTACCAAAACTTTTGGGAATTAAGTATTCCGGTTTATATTGAAAAACAGAATCATTGTTAATTGGAACATTTAAAAATATTTGTGCTCCCCAAACAAAAGTGACATTTTTGGTTTTTTGTATGGTTTTATTCAAAATGGCTGAATTGCGAACTACATCTAAGTTTACCTAATTCTCAACTTCTGGCGTCTACAGATCCCAATTGTCTTGATTCTAACAAAAGTTATCGTGTTTACAAATTTTCAACGCCAATGACGCCGACACTGACACCGAAACCGACGACAACGGCGCACGCACATTCAAACTACGTGTATGGAAAAGTAAAATGCTGACAAACCGTGGCGAACGTCTTTGTACAGCTAGCTCAATGATATGCAAGGAAACTTATCATCTATTAGCATTTCTTGTTTTGGGAATTTTATTTTTTACCAACTAATTTGGGTTTGCACCAACATCGCAATATTTACCGATAGAAATCACTCAATCCTTAGAATTCAAAAGATTGAAAATGGTGATAAGACCTTATCTTATTTTATAGACAACGAGGCATGAGTGCAGACCAACTTTTTATTAATCATCACAAAACCAAGCACCAAGAATAATTTTAGCCAGCAAAATTAGTAAAATTTTTGGATCTTAAAGTAGTAGATAGCTGATACATTTTTACGTCCCTCATTTTGTTTAAATGCAATTTTGCTGCGTAAAAATATGTTATTTTTTATTGTAAAAAGTTAAATAATAATAAAGAACGTTGTACCTAATTTTTAAGACATACATGATCAAAAATTTTGTGACCCTTTAAAATCAATTGTCGAAAAATTTAAGGCCAATTAACAATTAGAAGATGGCAAGAAATGTATTCTTTAGATGATTCACAAATTCTGTTCATATGTACCACGATGTGTTAAAAAATTGATTTATTTTTATAGAAATTAAAAAAAAAAAAAAAAAATTATTTGTATTAATTAATTTATTATTATTTATGTATTAAATTAAACAAAATTATTTTCTTATATGATTTTATACAATTTCTCGTAACATCAATAATTGATTTAATTTTATTTCTATCACCAGGGTCTGGAATTTTCGTGTCACCTTCAGGCTTACTGGTTCGTACTGGTTCTGTTGGTGTAAGCTTTATAATATGGCTGGCCTGTGGTTTGCTCTCATTGTTGGGTAAGTGTGTGATTGGTTCAATTGAGTAAATATAAGTAAATTAATTATTCTGAGTACCAATCATTCTTAATAATAAAAGATGCGAGACTACTTATATTCAAATTGAGTGCGATGCAAACAAATGATTTATTCAATTACTTAGCATCAGTTATACTTAATCAAGAAAATGTTTTGATAATTTATAACACTTTAAAGCTATTCTATTCTAATACGAACAAAAGTTATTCGTATAAAAACTTGAAGATATGTTGTTAAGTGGTATATCTACTTGAAGACATGATATTGGGTTTTGTGACTTATTTTCAACTCTGGAACGGAATACGCTTATGCATTGTGTTCACTTGAAATATTGAATAGTGATGTTAATGAACATATGTAGTCTACTTTAAAGCATGATTTGCATTCATACAAAATGTTTCAACTACTATTACAAGTGTTGTACTGGTCACAGGATAATAAAACTCGAGGCACAACCTGGAATGATTTTCTTCAAACATGATAGCTTTACTCAGCTAATAAATCATTTTTGTCCCAAGAACTTTTCAAAATAAAATAGATAATAGAACAGCCATTATCAGGAGATTAAGAAAAAAGAAATAATAATAATAATAATGAAGGGGCAGGAAAGTATAATAATACAAATGAATTTGGTAACATTTATTATTATACTTTCCTGCTTTTCCTGAATTGTTCTAGTACATTTTTTTATTTTCTTGTAAAAACAAATAATTTTTACAACATTCTTAAATTTAAACATTTGACGTTATTAAATTAAGAATTTTACGTACTTGGGTTCATTCTGACCTACGAAAGTTGTTGTCCCAAAGTATAAATTTTTTAACATTACAATTCTTTTTTCTGAGTGATTGGGTGTTGGCTTTTGGACCTTCGATATTAATTTTATTTTAACAGAAAAAAGTGTAACTTCTTTTAGAAATTTAAAATTTTTGGCAGCGTTAGTTGGAAGCTACTACTTCAATGTTAGTTGGAAATTTGTTTTTGCCAAAACACAATTGTAACGCTTGTATGCCAACACTATTGATTTTACAGTCATTCAATTTCTTTAATCATTTATTGATGGTTAAAGTCAGCTGTTTGCGTTTTGGAGGGTTTGGCCGGTAGAGGGCGTCTTGCTTGCTTATGTAGTCCAAAGCTATTATGTGTTAACTTAGCTTGAAAATGTTAGTTTTTGGTTTCTGATGATGATGTGTGCATAGTATTGAGAGATATAAACAAATAAGCAAAAATAAATGTTTTTTTTTTAAACGGTACCACTTTTAAATTTTTTTATTAGGCTTATGATTTTCTTCAAAATCTAGTTTTTAGATGTTGATAAATAATATCTGAAAAATGGCATACCAATTTTTTTGACAAATCATTTGTAAATTTTTTTAATATAAAAAAAATATTTATAAAAAAACGAGTCGATAGATTTTTCAAAAACTAAATTTAATAATTTATCTTTATAGAAGAAATTATATCAAAAAGTTTAATCAAAATCGTAAGAGCCATTTTCGAGAAAACTCAAATAACTCAAAAGCGTTATATGGGAGGTATTCGTTCTAGATGAGATATTTAAAAACAAAACAAAAAAAACATCTTTCTAAATTACGTAAAAATAATCTGTACCAAATTTGAGGAAAATCCGTCCACGCGTTTTGGCAGTGAAAATGTGTCCCGAAGGACGCACAGACCTACAGACCAACGGATGGCACGACGAAAATCACCTTTTAGGCTTTTACATCATCATAATGTTGGTTTTGATTAAAACCTTAAATTTTTTTTGACACTTCACTCCAAACCTCGTCAAAAGTTGGTTAGTATAATTTTTACTATGTTTTGACAAAGGAGACTGGGCATTATTATGTGGCGCGTTGCCTAATGGTGTAACTTATTGAAACATACATCAAATAAAAGGTCTCGGTTAGTGGATTAATTGATTGTATGGGCACAATACTGTATCTCATGCAGGAATAATGCATTTGTGCATATTGTTTTGTATTGTTGGTATAAAAAAGATGTAAGATACATACATTGGCACGAAATTAAAATTGAAAATAGGTATGTGTTTGCAAGGTCAACGCAATTTTTGTCAATTCTTTGACATTTTTAGTATATTAGCTCGTTTTGAGAAAAAGGGATAGAAACTATTAAAAAAACAATATGTTTGCTTGTTTCATTTTTTGTATGTAAGCTTATAATAATAATAATAAGAAACATCAAACCTAAAAGTCTTATAAATTTAAAAAATTTCCTTAATAGATACAAACTGAAATAATGTATATTATACAAATAATAATGCACTCAAAAGCACAGACATTAACGTTTAATTCAAAAGACCTTATCCCAGAGAAAAACACAGACACGACCTGTTGGATAGAGATTTATTTTTGTTATAAATCATCAATTTATTTTTAATGGAAAATTGCCAAGAAGTGCAACCAGATCATGTGCATTAAATAAGTAAATGGTTGAGGGCATGTGATGTGAGTGATACCTTTGAAATTTTGTATACAAGACAATTTAAGTGGTTCATAAAAAAAAAAAAAATACTATAAAAACAAAAACAAAAATTGGCGCCGTTCTAGTATGTCGATGGTATTCAAGATGTTTAGTAAAATAAATTCGAGTAGGTACCTACATACATGTATGCGTATAACTCTTATGTGTAATGTAGGTTACACATTTATTTAAGTTAATGATGCAGACCTTGAGTAAATTTGAGGTAAATAACTTTGAAGTTCTCTCGAAAAAGTATCACTGATTTACTGATTTACATTTTTACTATTGATTTCATAGATGTAATGCACAACTGGGAGACACTTACTCATAGTTCTTCTAAAATAAAAATGTAATACTTGTATAGTTGCAAAGTACCCATGTAGGCCAAGCTCAAGCAGATTTGCATATGCATAGTTTCAAGCAGTTTGCAAAAAGTAGTTATTTTAACAGTTTCCGTTTCCAAGCAGTTTGCTAATATTATGCAAATAGTTTGCCACCAAAATGCAAAAAGTAATCATGTACTACGCCCACAACGGGGCGTTGCCTAGTCTTTGTTGTGGTCGAACTATTAAAAGTTTACTTATGAACACATCATTACCGGTTTCAGGTTTATTTTTTTCAGTTATCAATAATTTGAACTTTGGTTAAAAAAATGGACTCGGATTGTGATTTTTAAGACCCTGTATCTTAGAAATTAATTTTAGTCGAAACTTGAAATTTTGCAATTTTGTTGTCCTAGCCTTGTGAAAAAAGTTATATGTCTATCTAAAATGATGTCAAATGGCATTTTAAACATTTTTTATCTTAATAAATTTTTCTCTAGGACCAACAAAAATTGCACACATTCCATTTTTCCTTCGATCCGCCATATTGAACTTCCAATATTTATTTAATACGAGAATTAAAGTCTTTTCTATGTAAATTTCATCAAATTACTTTAAAAAACAAACAAGTTGGTAAAAAAGCTACTCCTACCCACTGTGGGCGTGCCCCAATTACCGATGTGACGAAACAAAATACATTGTTGGCCTTGTAATAATATTTCAAAAGGTTTCAAATTTCTATCTACTGGTAGTAAAATTTCAGAACTCAATGAAATAAATGACTCTACTACATGTACATATGGAGAGTTCAAAAAGTCTAAAAATCCTAAAATGAGAATAATCTATTTTTGGTATATCAACTTCAAAGCTTATTCTGACCACGCCACCGTTTTGGAGCCGCCATTTTGTAAAAGAAAACGTTGCCAGATTTATTGAATTCTCCATAGTGAAATCTCGAAGTGAACCAAATTTCAATTTTGGTTTTTGACGCTAAAACTCATAAAAAGCACCACCGATCGTTGTTGCTGCTGCTCCAGAATCAAAACCAAACAGAGATTTTCAATGTGAATGCATTGACTTTGGTATACTTCGTGTAAGTTGGCATTGTGCCAAAACTGGCAATAATTGTCGGTTGGCTATAGTTTGCAATTGTATACAAGCTGATCATTGATCTTTTTGAAGTTGATCGAGTGGTACAAAAGTTACTCAGTTTTTGGGATATTCACTTGATCAAAATTAACTTTCATCACTTCTTCGGTATAACTTACTGATAAGTGTTTACATACCAGTTAAAATATTTGTTTTTGGATGGCGCTTTACTGCTGTTTGTATTCCTTTTTTCATACAACCGGATAAGCTTCCTATTTAAAGTTTCGTATCTTAGTTCTTTCTAGACGTAAACTATCTTAAATTGATTCTTCAATCTCATCACTTAATCCGAATTGAGGTACGAAATTTCTCCTAAAATGTCATTTCTTCTAACCTGGCGTCAAAAAGACTTTAGTACAAAAAATTTAAAACAATACATTGAAGCACTCAAAAATGCTTTAAATTACAAAAATAATGACGAGAAATTATAGAAATTACATCGTTCCCTGTGAATAATATACATATCTGGGTCTGGCAAAAGATTTGCGTTCCAATAAAAATAAAATCATTGAGATAATGAATTTTGGCCGAAGTAATTTTCTATTTTTCACTTAATTCGCCGGATGACGTAGAAGTGAGATAAATATTTGTATTAATTAACGTGCTGATTCTTCATTTAATTTATATGTATGTATGTATTTGCATATGTTTCTTAATGTCTATGTTTATGCGCAATTTTACCTTCAATTAAATTGTACACGTTTTTTTTTTTTGTTTTTAATTAATTAATTTTATAAAATTAAAAACCAAATGATTGTAATTTATCATTAGCTCCTCAAAAAAACTTTTTTTTGTATTTATTTTTGTAATTTTAATAATAAGTATGTATTGAGTATGTATGTATGTATTATTTACGTATATACAGATCGATGTAAGCTTTTATAAGAAAAACACATTCATATAACAAACATCCGATATGAGAATAGATATTGAGATCACATGGTGGTCGTATGCACATAAAGTGATAAAAACAATCGACGAAATGAAAAAAGGAATAATTTTCATTAAGAGGAAAGAGCTAAGAGAAAATGTGGTCCCTGAGATGTGATATTTGAATTAAACATAAACTATCTTGAATTTATTCTATTTGAATAAATTCAGCGGACGTGCACTGTGGGAATAAGAGGCTTCTTGAATTTGGCAAATGTTTTGATGTAAATTGCAATTTTATCTACGTAAGGGAAAAAGATATTTTCATTTATGTGTAACTGAATTATTTGTAAGCAAGTAGTATCTTTTTTCATTGCTTCAGATGGGAATTTGCTTTGAAATTTAGTACTAAGGTGAATCAAATATCATAAAGTATATAGAATGTTCTGCTTTTTTAATTAACATGTCTTAAGAAGTAAAGAGTCCAAAACTTCTTCACAAGGGTGATTTGCATAAGATTTGACAAAAGTAGCCTTTTATAGCGTGTAGGTTTAGTCAAAATCAACAAGAAAACTTATAATCTATTCTCCCCCGTTTTCGTTTTATTTTCCCTCGTTTTTACCAATTCCATTTGTTAATTTTCTCATCAATTTATGTTACTTCTGTAAATTGATTGTTTTTGAAAAAAATTACTTACAGCCATATTATTCATTAATTTGAAAACTATTTTTTTTTGTAAAATTAGTTTTGTACCTACCTACAAAAAAAAGTATTTTTTTGTTTGATTAATTTTGGATCGCTAAACAAGAAAATGACACTCATTTATTTTAATTTTTTTTTTTTATTTAATAAATTTTGTTAAATTACTTTTCTGATAACTATCAACAACTTTTGGGGCACCCTGTATAAAGTTTTGTTTGTTCTCAACGTTTGTTTTGTAATCTCAACGAAATATCAATTTGACATTTAACTTTGTCTACAACGATTTCTACAAAACTTTGCCATTGCTCTCAAATTGCAATTTGGTTTCTGCAACTTCTTTTGATTCAAACGTATCCGTACCAAAATTCAGGTGGTTAGTAGTCCAATAAACGGAGCTTGAAAAAGGGACTACAAAAAGTCCGGTAGTTCTAAATTTTTGGATATGTTGTTTGGTACGGTTGGTAAATAAAAACTGGAGAAAATGCGGCTTTTTAAATTTGGTTTTGTAATCTACCAACAGGGCCTACCTAACAAAATATCTTAGAACTACCTGACCTTTTTAAGGAAATAACTTCTTCTTTATCACTGGATATTTGAAAAAGCACCACAGTTTGAAGATCACTCGGTTATTGAAGTAACAAAATCATAGTTTCTTGATTCTTTCTTTTATTGTAGCTAGTTAAATTGTCTCTAGGATTGAAACAGACTTCATTTTACGTAAAAGTGAATTGTTAACAGTCCTCCTGTTAAGTTAAAAGAATCTGAAAATCTAACAAAATCATAACTTCGTTGGTATTGGTTATGGAAAATTTCTACACATGTCTTGTTTATAGTAAATTTAGTTCTCTACAAGTCGGCTAAGAATTTATATTCAATAAAATAGGTTTTCAAGGACTCTGAACGGGGTGGAGGGAGCGTAGTTGTAGAAATTTGTTATTTCTATCAACTGATTACGAATCCTTAGCCCTATATCGCTAGTAAAAATGTAAGGTAGTACAATTCAAATTAGTAAGCCTTTTGACAACGGGCGGTACTATAAAAATCAGTTTTTTGTACTTCTCTATCATCACATTGTTAATTTTGATAAAAACATCAAAGGCAAAAACTCTAAAAAGAAGTTTTTTTTATTCGAAGTTTTAAATTTTAAGAAAAATAAAATAAAATGAAATAAAATAAAATAGAATTTATAGTAATTTTTCGCATATTATTAAACTAGGTTATTTTGTTTATTTTTGTTTTCAGGCGCTCTGGCATATGCTGAATTAGGCACAATGAACACTTCATCGGGGGCTGAATGGGCCTATTTTATGGACGCATTCGGGCCAGCTCCGGCATTTTTGTTTTCATGGGTATCGACATTGGTGTTGAAGCCATCCCAAATGGCCATAATATGTCTTTCATTTGCTCAGTATGCAGTGGAGGCTTTCGTGAGTGAATGTGATCCACCAACGTCGGTCGTTAAGATGGTTGCATTAGTTGCAATTGGTATGTAGTCTTATTTTCAATTACCATTTAATCATAAGCCATTGTCTAGCAGGAAACGAAATATGAAAAAGTCAAAAACAAAAAAAAAAAAACTATCTCAAACAAAAAAAAAAAAAAAAACTGTACACAAACAAAAATTTATTATTTCTGTCCTCCTCCTCCCTCAACAGTGATGATTCTGTTCGTCAATTGTTATAGTGTTAACTTGGGAATGGCTGTACAGAATATATTTACAGCTGCCAAATTGGTCGCCGTATTGATTGTGATTTGTGGCGGAGCCTTTAAGCTATTTCAGGGAAATACTCAGCATCTACAGAACGCATTTACTGGACCCCCACCGACATTTGGGGCCATTGCAACGGCTTTTTACACCGGTCTGTGGGCCTATGATGGTTGGAATAATTTAAATTATGTCACCGAAGAAATAAAAAATCCTAGCAAAAATCTACCGAGGTCAATTATAATTGGCATACCATTGGTAACATTGGCTTATGCTTTGATTAATATCTCATATTTGGCTGCTATGTCACCCACCGAAATGATTGAATCTGAGGCAGTTGCAGTTACATTTGGTAATCGGATTCTGGGCGTTATGGCATGGCTAATGCCACTTAGTGTAACCATAAGTACATTTGGTAGTGCTAATGGTACTCTATTTGCAGCTGGACGGTATGTATATGAATTAAAAAAAAAACAAAATAATTTAAAAACAAAACTTAAATTAAGGTATGTGTTTGCCAAATGAATTTAATATTTTACAGGAAAAAAAAATAAAGTTTTAAAGTTTGAATTATAATGAAAACTGTCCATTTTAAGCAATGACTATAGCCTGCTCCGAAGCAGGCTAAATTTTAACCTATTTTATTGTCAAAATTAAACTAAGGTAGAAATTTTAACACGCATTTTAACGGAATTCATACACGGCCTTATATTTTGAGTTGATTCTTCATTTAGGTGGGCTTACATTCAACAACTTCTTTCGTGTTGGCGGATTTGTGTAATGCGAACAAACCTTAATGTGAATCTACCTTAATGTTGTGGGTTCTGGTCTTTGGTTTATGGATTTGACATTTCATATGTCAGTGGATTTGACATTTCCAATTGTTTTTGTTTTTCTCGCATTTTTATGCAATTTTAATTCATCGTTTTAAACAATTTCGGTGTAAAGTATTGAAATAATTTAAAGCCACTGCACATTATTCGTTTGATATGTAATTTATGCCTCTTCAGTTTGTGTGCGCCACGTAAATTCTACCACAGAAATAGTGTTTTTCGTTTAATTATATGTATGATTTAATTCCTTCTGGAATAAAAGAATTCCAACCGAAAGAAAACTCGTTGTATGATTTGAGTGGCAAGGAGTAAGCTTTCGTTCTTGTTGAAAACAAATCCTACACTTATCTCGGGGAAAACCCGAGAAATTTCAAGCAAGCTAGAAAGAAAATCAACTCCCAAATTTGACAAACCAAATTTTGTCATTACCGAAAATTATGACAAAAATACTACTGCTGTCCCAAAGGTAGTAAAAATGTCTGGTTATTTGGCAAAAATTTTCTTAACCCTCGTCTCGTCTTCTATGACACCCCTTTTAATAGCTCTCTTGAGAAAGCTAACCTCGTCGCAAGGCAGTTTGCTTCTAATTCTACGTTACCAGAAAATACCTATATCATGACTCGTTTTATTCTAAAAGGAGTAAATGTTTTCATAAGAAAAATTTTCTTTCACACTCGCAGAGTATCCCTCCCATCCCATTTTCCACGCGAGAAATCCGATTCCGAAAGCTTTTCTATACTACAGGTGTCTTTCCGAGTAAATTCAAAGCAGTATATGTCCAGCCAAAGGCAACACCTTGAAATGAGAACCTTCTTCACCCTCCAACTGTCTTCCGATTGCTAGAAACGCTGATTAAATACTATCAGCAAGAAATTTTCGAAGGACGCAAGCTTTTAATGGCAGGCAGTACAGCTTTCGTAGTAATAGATGATCCTGGTACGGTATCTCAATGAACAGTTTAACTAATCTTGACATATCGTTAAGGAGAAAGTAAAATAATTGCTCTTGATATTTCAAAGACGTTTTCTGGAGTTTGGCGATCTTCTTTTTTGTTGGATTAGTATCTTACTGTTGAACACAAGATATTATGGATCGATTCAAGTCTTAAACCTATAGAATTAATACTGCTATGGCTCAAGGCTCAGTTCTGTCTCCAACTCTCATCCCTATTTCTATAAATGATGTGCTTTCTGAAACTACTGGTTCACTTAAATTTCTTGCTGATGGTAGTCACTTGAGTCTCTAGGATACAAATCGGAGATGGTTTCAAAATAACAGAAGACAGAAGCACAACAGAAATGATTACTTCTGTTAAACATCGTTTAAATGTTTCATGCCTCACCTAATTTTATCGATATTTTTATAATCAGTAAAAATAAATAAATAAATAAAGTTTGTGGCACGACTAGCTCACAAAGAACCCAAAGCCTAGTACTGACATAAGTCAGTGCTCCAAAAAACAGGCAGTTAGTTGCATTTCTATTCTAAAACAATTTAACCGAAATACTCGTTCTTCCAGGAATTCTTTTAAGTTTACGCTTGAGCCCAATTTATAACGTTTGATAGATTTTCTTTCTTTAGCCGCACTACACGTTTTTGGAATTCTTTATCCGGCTTTTTTTCAACTCAATTTTATGAATGTTCAGAAATTGAGACCAATGTGCATCGGTGTCGCCTTTTACATTCTCTAACTTTTACCTAAAGCTCCAATACTGGTTTTTCGTAAACCACACGAAATAAGCTTATGTAGATTTCCTTGGTTAGCTTGTGAGTTGATAGGAATCCTTAAATGGCCTTCGTTGCTTCCTGTACATAAAGGTTACTGACGTTACTAAGATCTCCGATACTTCAAAATTTGAACGTTTAAGTTCGTTTTGTTTCTGATGAAATTATTTAAAATTCTATTAATGTATGGAAAGACTTTCATTACTATTGAAATACTGGAGTTTTTGTAAGATAGTAAATAAAACCTGTCCAAAAATATTAAACAATTTGGCAACAATATAAATATAAAATACATATTTTTTATGAGTAGAATTTTCGATTAACATATTCTGCATTATAGATTGTGCTTTGCTGCAAGTCGGGAGGGACATCTTCTTGACATTCTATCTTATGTACATGTGCGTCGTTTAACACCAGCACCTGGTCTCATATTTCATGTAAGTTTTTTTTATAATTAAAAGAAAAAAGTTCACATAGTAAATAAATGTTGTTTTTAATTTTAGTCTTTAATTGCATCTGCTATGGTGCTTTATGGTACCATTGATTCGTTGATTGATTTCTTCAGTTTCACTGCTTGGATATTTTATGGCGGTGCTATGTTGGCGCTGATTGTGATGCGATATACAAAACCAAACTATCCGCGGCCATATAAAGTGCCACTTATCATTCCAGTTTTGGTTTTGGTCGTTTCGGCGTATCTTGTGGTTGCACCTATTATCGATAAGCCACAGATTGAGTATTTGTATGCTTTGGGATTCATATTTGCTGGATTGATCTTCTATGTGCCGTTTGTTAAGCTAGGAATGACACCGAGATTCATGCGTGAGTATATATTTTGTTTAATTTTTCCATAAATTGATTTATTATTTTTGATTAAACACACTACAAATGTTTGGCTTCTATCCATACTACCCTAAGTGGAATTGATAAGCGGTCCATCCAACGGAAACTGATCTTCATGAAGTTTTTTGACGTATAGGGTCCTAACTGAATCCATCTTAGAGCCTCTAGTTGAATTTTAAGGGTTACAATTAGAAAATTGATAGTACCCATGACATAAACGTTAGATGAATTGAAACAAATCCAAATTTCTAAATAGAGGCACGCCCCCAGGAAAGTGTTCTCCTTTACCTCAGCTTTTTTAAACAAAACAAAACTGAACTGATGATGTTTACTACTAAAACTAAAATCCCTCCGTTTTCCGTACTCCAACTTAACGGACAAATCTTATCATAAAACGTCCAAGGAATAGTTAGCGTTGGCACGACAGGAGCAATTCGGTTGTGTCCAACGGATGCACTCAGCATAATGTTGCACTTTTTTACCTATTAACTTACACATAAAACTTTCAGATATACGTTTTTACGAACACTAACTACTGCATCCCTTCTCTGAGTCCTAGCAGGAATTTTAAAGTCAAAATTCCACCGGCGGCGTCGGGCGTCGTGACGAGTGACTTTGACACAACTATTATTTTTGTCAAAAAGAACTCAACAGCCCGAGGTTCCTGGTTCGAATACTGAGTACCTCTTTGGTGAGCTCGGTTCCTGCTCATAATGGCTTATATGGTTTAGAGGGAAATGAACAGGCAAAGGCTGGACATGAGCAATCTGACTTTATGTGTTACATTAAGAAAAGTACGGCTCACTTATAATAAAACCGAACTAACAACTTAATTTGCAGGATTAAATAAGATTTCCTAAGATGATTGTAAGCTTTACCGCAAATTTTCTGCGCATGTGCTTAATTCCTTCTGTCGTAGTTGTGTTGACCATTATGAAAAGCTGACCTTCTTTGTCGGTGTCCTGCCAGAACAAGAACACCACTGCTTGAAAAAGTCTTCTATAAAGACTTCGATGAGCTTTTCAATTTGCAAGATCAAAGACTTGATCTATTTTCCTAAATGAATTTGGGGCCTACTCCAGCTGCTTCTGAAAAGATCTCGCGAGAGTATGCATACACATCCATTGTAGTGCGAGTGAGCAGCCTACAGTTTATGAAAGAATCCTTTAAATGAGTGGGCGAATGATCGCTAGTCAAGAAGCTTCTTGATGGATATTGTAATAGTTAATGATTATAAGATGTTTAAATGTTTTAATGCAGTGAGGATCTTTATACAGTGAGTGGTGTAATCGTATAAGTACTTTTGCTATTAAACTTTCTTTGATTATATTTTATAGAGTGCATTTGATAAAAGCATTTCGGAAAAGCTGATACATAAACGCTTCAATGTTTGTTTAAAAGCAAAGTACCAATTTGCCTGCACAACTTCCAACAACACCTCTTGTAGTACCGGTAGGGCCAAGACACTGAAATATAGATTCGTTTGCAGTTAAGTGCTATTAAACTATCCGCAACCAAGTTTGTGGTTTTAAATAAAATCACAATCACAGTCATGGTTTTGGATGGTTGGAAATCTGATTTGCGTTCTTCGCCTGTTTCAATCTAATTTTAACTTCAAACGACTAAAATAGACTGAATTTGGTATTATTGTCCATACGAACATGCAAATGTACGATTTTTATTCTTTAACTTCAAACTTTTCGCGTTGATTTTGAATTTGAGAAAAAATTTCTGACTGTTCTGACAATCAGAAATCAGTATAAGGATTGATAAAATGCATGTAAGAACAGATGTCTGATATTTTGAGTGTGATTCTGTCTGTTGGAACAGCTAACTCGGTTTGTACAAGTTTGCTGAAATTTTGAATGCGTGCTGTCAACATTTTTCTCAAGTGTACGCTTGAAGAGATTTTCGCCCACTTAAGCTGTTCACAATCGAAATTGTAAGGGAATACTAAAGCATTTACCTGAGGAAATATTGTTCATCAAAATCAAAAACGAAGAGAGTTCAAAAACATATTTAGGAATTAACAACATTTTTCAAGTGGGTTTTGAACTATTATACTTGTTGCAACTTCTGAAAAATTATACTTATAAACGTTCATATGTGTACACTGGGAAGACATACATAATAGTATGTTACCATGTACATTCTTTATTTCAGTGTCACTAGATGACTAGATCTATAGATGCTGATGGGGGACACTATAATTTTTTTAATTTACAAAAGAAATGTATTGATTTATATCCACCATACTAATTGCTAATTATTTTATTTTAATTTCAGACAAGGTAACACTGTTTTTCCAATTGCTGTTGGAAGTTGTGCCAACATCAACCATGGCCATGTTCGAGTGAATATTCTACAATTTAACCAAAAGTAATCTTACAGTCTTATTTTACTTTTACATATAGATTCTCAACTTGAATTAGCTTAGTAATGTGCTTAAAGATAACCATGTTCAAATTGTGTACATTTGATATTGTTATAAAAGATATATATGATGCATATATATTTTTAAGTACCTAATTTAATATAAACAAAAAAAAATAAAAAAAAGGAAAGTTTACTTAAAAAAAAAAAAAAACAAAATGAAATATTATGCAATAAATACAAGGTATTTACTTAGGATAGTTTAAAAAGAAAAAGAAAAACATATTAATAAAAATTATTATACTTTTTATGAAAGTGTAAACTTTACAAAATTATTTGTTTTATTTAAAAGGCTGTTGATGGAATATTTATTTTATTCTCATTTTGTTAGGTTATTATTTTTGTTCTTTTGTTTTTAGTGCAATGCTTCCATTAAAGGACATTGTTTTATTTTAAAAGACATGACAAGCAACCTGAAGCAATTTTTTATACATAAATATGATTCTGTAAAATCATTTTTATTATTACAAAACATTTTGACAAATTTTGTATGATTATAAAAAAAATTAATTAAGAATTTTAACAAAAAAAAAAAACAATGTATTTGTTGTTTACATTTTAAAAATTTGTATTTTTATAATTGTTTTAGTTGATGTTATTACATAATAATAATAAAGAGAGTACCTACCTACCTTTCGTGATAATGGAATTTGTTTTTAAAGTGCCTTAATCTAGGTAAGTATTTTGTCTCTTCGAGCATACTTTAGTTAGCTCTCCATGTATTTTTTTATTAGAAAAAAATAAATAAATAAATTAATAGAATTTGTGACAATTTTTTTATGAATTTTTTTGCGCAAAATTTTGAATATTTCAAAAAGAACTTGAGCTAAAATAATAAAATTTGCTCAAATAAATTTGTTTTGGAAAAGCTACTATACTGGCAAAAAACCTCAAAGATCATTTGTTTCATTTTTTCTCCATTAGCTCCAAGTACCTTCTCTCTTAAAACTGAAAATTGGAATAGAAAATGACCCATGGGAGATACACAATTAATTTTTGCGCAATAAATTAGCATTTAAAAAGCTACAATTTTGGAAATAAGAAATTAAAAAAAAAAACTAAAAAAGCTAAAAATTTTAAATCTTTTCATAGTCCATTGTGACTTAGTCGGAATCGGCTTTTTGATATACTACTTGTTTTATACGTATCCGATTCCATTCGGTTCGGCCTGCTGTTTTTTCGTATTCAATTGAACCGAATATTGGAAAATGTTTTAATACCAACAATAAAAATTAAATACCTGTTTGGCCTCAAACATTTGTTTGACAAGCCATGCCGATTTGGAACCTTCACAGAACACTATATTTTTCTATGGAGTTTCTGATTGTGACAGACTTTTTCTCTGCATAATCTCCAGTGGGGGCCCGGTATGGCTTGAATACTTAAACACTTTAAAAATTATATCTCGAAAACCTTTTCCCAAATAGTCTTAAATATATAAAAAATCTATAGAAAATAGGAATAAAGTTGGTAATCTCAAAATTTTCCGTATGCATTGGTTGCAAGACATTTTCTGAAAAAAATTATGTAGGTACCTAACTCAAAGCCTAAAAATTATGTCAGTAAAAATTTAAACATTGTTTCTTTTCTTAAATCCTCTATTACTTTTAAGATCAAAAGCCGATTTCATTGAAACGTTTCGTTTCGTTTGAAACGCAGTTTGAATTATAAACTTTCAATTCTGATAAATTAGGCTCAGGAAATAGCTTTCAATTTGTATTAAGCAGTTTATTGAAGGCACATTATTTTAAAAATGAAAATAAAAAGAAAATGTATTTTAAATGTTAAACAGCTTAAAATATAATTTTATATTGAAAATTGTTTCCCGTTAAATCTACACTCTGGTTGTTTTCAGCTGGATTTTGCTCGATGTTGTCACACTTCTGGCCTTGCTCTTAGTTTGTTGATCCTTACCGTTTCCATTTTGTCCGATGTGATTCATTTTTAAGAGGCCTAACAGATTGCACCATAATCAAATTTTCCACAAAAATTGACTATTATCGTTCTTTTCAGTGGACCTTCATTTTTATTAGTGTATTATTAAATAGAAGAGGCAGGCACTACAAAATTGCTTTTCTTCACTTCTATAGTGAGAGATGAATTCTATTAAGATTGGCTTGGTAAGTTGTAATCGGTATATCTTTTGACGTATCTACTGAGAAGTAGATGAAACTGGTGACAAATTAAAGGAAATAACGACCCAAACCTAATCTCAATTACAAATTGGTTGACAGCAAAATGATATACAACACGATTTTGTATAATTTGTATATAATGAGTATATGAAAATCCATTTTAATCTAGTTCTAGGTACCATCTACAATCCACATAAATGTTCTTCATCGCCAGTAAAGACGAACTGCACTGATTTCTTTTAAAGTAGGTTCCAATGAGAAAAACTAGTTAAGAACGTAATCATTAGAACTCTATAAACATCCTCTAAATACACATGGTTTCTGTAAAAGTCCAGTCCTGTTAAACCACCGCCACCGGGCGAAACATTGTTTTAAACAAGTCATGTCGCATTGAAACAGTTTAACTACATGGAACTGGTAACACTTTTGTGAAAGCAACTTTAAGAGCTTACTATGAGGATTTGGATTGTGTCTAGGTAGTTAAAGCTATTTCATTAAAAGCTTTTATTTAAGTTCCTTTAAAAATATATTGGATGTCGCTTTTTTAATTCTGAAGCAGGTTTAAATTTACATATGTGGTTTGAATACAACGGTACACAATTTTTTGTTTCTTTAATATAAGTACTTACTTGCTTTAGAAGCTGAACTTTTTTGAGATGTTTTAATAATAAGAGTTCTGGTTATTTTAAATTGAAATGTGCCGAAAAGAAAATGCCCGACTTGGTCGCTATCGCTAGTACTTGCTCTAAGGTTCAAAGTTACTGTATACGTTAAAGATTCTTATACGTATATATGTAGTTTTTTTAAGTAAATAAAAAAAATAATGTACGAAAAACCTTTAAGAGAAGTGCAAAAAAAAAATTAAATACATTAAGTATGCCATTTGATTTGATTTAAATAAAAAAAAAATTCACTATCGTTTGAGCCGTTTAAAAAAATAATTTTATGTATGTACATATGTATATATAAATTTAAAATCCTTTTTCAAAAAACTGTTGGTTTGCCAATTCAAGATAATATTAATGCACATCTAAAACCAAAATTTCAAAATAAATACAGTGGTGAAAAAAACGGTTATATCGTAGGTAGGTGGAGAGACTTGTTGAAAGAGGCCAGGACCGGACCCCGGTTGTCGAACCGATGATGATGATGATGATAATTGTAGGTACCGTTCTTAACATTTTAAAAAATATTTCTTTCATTTCAAAATTACGGGCTTACTAACAAAGGTAAATGTTTTTTTTTAATCAAAACCGTTTGAGCTGTTCTTAAGAAAATTCAGCTTATCCGTATTCCTTATGTGGCTGGTACCGTTAATATTGGACCTAAATAAAATTAAATTTCCCCAAGACTCTTAACCACTAAATTGTATGCCCCCCTAACTTTTAACTTTCAAAATTTAAAATGTTCCCTACAAAAACTTGAATAATAAGAATAAACATAATGTATGTTAAATTTAAAAACATTTTTTAAAGAACAAGTATAAAATTATGTATTAATAAAGGACCATTCCTTATTTTAATTTACTAAGATCCTTGGGCTTGATGAATTTTGAAAATAAGCTTTATTTGAGGTCTTAATTTAATAAACGTCGTTAGCTTACACACTTTACTCAGCTGATTTCTTTTTTAAGGAGCGAGCCACTTCTGGCATTAAATCAGCGTTCAGTAAAAATGGAATCGATAATAATAGATAGATCTCCTGCATTTGATTACATTTGGATATCTAATATCGGTTCCTGCACACAGCCAGACCATCGACCCTTTTGTGTGAAGTAAAGTTAAAGAAGTTAAAATGAGTTTAGGAATTTTCTTATTAGATTTCAGTCCTGCTTACTTTTCAAATGACAGTTTTAAAAATGTGAACTACTGTCGAAATCTAAAGTGTCAGTTGCTGCCAAGTGAACTGATTTATATAAATTAGTTTTGATGTGCATTTTTTGTAACATTTTGTTTATTTTTAGGTGTGTTTAATGAATCTGTTCTGGAAAGAAAGAACAAAAAAGATTAGAAAAGTATAGTTTTTTGTGTTCAATGAGAAAAAACCCTGTCATAAACTGTTATACAATGTATCACTTTGTGTTCCATGAAGTTTTAAAGAACAGTTTAGAACAACATTTTCTGCAAGTTCATGAAAAATGTTAAACATCAGCCGATTCGGGTCTTTGAGATTAATTAAATGAGATACAAATACAATTAATAAGAGTATTAAATAAATAAAGAAATACTGTTTGAGAATCTAAAAAAGTTGATAATTGATGGTAATTCTTTTTTGTTCTGACAGTTTTCACGTACTTGTGCTGTTCTGCTCTGTTCTGATCTGGATTTTTTCTCCTAAAAGAAAAGTGGGTTTTCAGATGGAAATCTATAACTAGTTTCTTGTTATTTTTTTTAATTTTCATATATGACGATGCAACTATTAATATTAGCATAAGGAAAAAAAAAAAACGGTGTTGTTAAATACTCTAGGCACTACAAAAAACTCTGCTTTTATAACTTGTTGGGCACGTGCATATTTTTTGAACTAGAGTGTAAGTTTTCTTCGATTCTTCGTACAAATGTCGGGCACATGACAATGAAATGACCTATTTAATTAAATATTTTTGATTGCTATCAAGCAACATTTTTCTTAAAAATTCTTGTCGACATTTAAGTTTTCGTAAAGTCCATTTTTTTTAAACAGTCACATCAAAAAAAAATGTATCATTTTAAAAACTTTCTACATTCCTGCAGTCAATTAAAAGATAATATTATTTTATTTTTTTCTCAATCTATTAACAATTAATTGGAGAACAAACTAAAATCTTTATTTGAGAAAGAACAAATTCAAACTCAAATATTAATTTAGCAACTTTAAACGGACAACCTTCTGTCTTCAAAAAGAGCTCTGATTTTGATGTGGGCAAATTTTCTAAAAAAAAAAATACTTCTCGTAAAAATCAAATTATTAAAAAAACAACAGCAATACTAAAAAAGCATGCTTTGCTATTTCCAGCCAGCGCTGGAAATTGCAATATTTATTTCAGAAAAATAGTCAATGCACTTATTAATTTTTAGCCAAAATTAAAAAAAATAAATTAAATTAAATATTAAATGAAAGTTAAATTATTAATATCTTCTATTGCTATTTTTCTACAAAATATTTATATGACCTCACCTCAGTGCTTACCGTTTGAAAATTCTGTCTACTATATAGTTTACTCTTTTTGTATTATGAATACGATTACAATTTCACTGTCATCTTAAGTACTAGGGTCAATTAAATGATCTATTGGCAAACATAAATCTCAAATTCGTATCAAATTAATATTAATGTCCTTAATATAATTTTAATCAAAATGCTATACACATTCTCAACACGTTTCTTAATTTTATTTAAACTGGATAAAAGAAAAGATCATCAGTACCATAACCACGGAACCTCGTAGATGATTAAACTGTCCACTCCACACTTTTCCACTCTTTATTTATATCAAATATAAAAAGGGCAGTTCCTCTTGCTATACTCTAAGACTTCAACTAGCTGACTTTTCCCTAATCAAATAATTGATCTAATTCCCAAGCAAACCTCTGATTCATTTCAAAAAATAAAAACATAAAAACTTAAGCTGTTCACAATCGAAATTGTAAGGGAATACTAAAGCATTTACCTGAGGAAATATTGTTCATCAAAATCAAAAACGAAGAGAGTTCAAAAACATATTTAGGAATTAACAACATTTTTCAAGTGGGTTTTGAACTATTATACTTGTTGCAACTTCTGAAAAATTATACTTATAAACGTTCATATGTGTACACTGGGAAGACATACATAATAGTATGTTACCATGTACATTCTTTATTTCAGTGTCACTAGATGACTAGATCTATAGATGCTGATGGGGGACACTATAATTTTTTTAATTTACAAAAGAAATGTATTGATTTATATCCACCATACTAATTGCTAATTATTTTATTTTAATTTCAGACAAGGTAACACTGTTTTTCCAATTGCTGTTGGAAGTTGTGCCAACATCAACCATGGCCATGTTCGAGTGAATATTCTACAATTTAACCAAAAGTAATCTTACAGTCTTATTTTACTTTTACATATAGATTCTCAACTTGAATTAGCTTAGTAATGTGCTTAAAGATAACCATGTTCAAATTGTGTACATTTGATATTGTTATAAAAGATATATATGATGCATATATATTTTTAAGTACCTAATTTAATATAAACAAAAAAAAATAAAAAAAAGGAAAGTTTACTTAAAAAAAAAAAAAAACAAAATGAAATATTATGCAATAAATACAAGGTATTTACTTAGGATAGTTTAAAAAGAAAAAGAAAAACATATTAATAAAAATTATTATACTTTTTATGAAAGTGTAAACTTTACAAAATTATTTGTTTTATTTAAAAGGCTGTTGATGGAATATTTATTTTATTCTCATTTTGTTAGGTTATTATTTTTGTTCTTTTGTTTTTAGTGCAATGCTTCCATTAAAGGACATTGTTTTATTTTAAAAGACATGACAAGCAACCTGAAGCAATTTTTTATACATAAATATGATTCTGTAAAATCATTTTTATTATTACAAAACATTTTGACAAATTTTGTATGATTATAAAAAAAATTAATTAAGAATTTTAACAAAAAAAAAAAACAATGTATTTGTTGTTTACATTTTAAAAATTTGTATTTTTATAATTGTTTTAGTTGATGTTATTACATAATAATAATAAAGAGAGTACCTACCTACCTTTCGTGATAATGGAATTTGTTTTTAAAGTGCCTTAATCTAGGTAAGTATTTTGTCTCTTCGAGCATACTTTAGTTAGCTCTCCATGTATTTTTTTATTAGAAAAAAATAAATAAATAAATTAATAGAATTTGTGACAATTTTTTTATGAATTTTTTTGCGCAAAATTTTGAATATTTCAAAAAGAACTTGAGCTAAAATAATAAAATTTGCTCAAATAAATTTGTTTTGGAAAAGCTACTATACTGGCAAAAAACCTCAAAGATCATTTGTTTCATTTTTTCTCCATTAGCTCCAAGTACCTTCTCTCTTAAAACTGAAAATTGGAATAGAAAATGACCCATGGGAGATACACAATTAATTTTTGCGCAATAAATTAGCATTTAAAAAGCTACAATTTTGGAAATAAGAAATTAAAAAAAAAAACTAAAAAAGCTAAAAATTTTAAATCTTTTCATAGTCCATTGTGACTTAGTCGGAATCGGCTTTTTGATATACTACTTGTTTTATACGTATCCGATTCCATTCGGTTCGGCCTGCTGTTTTTTCGTATTCAATTGAACCGAATATTGGAAAATGTTTTAATACCAACAATAAAAATTAAATACCTGTTTGGCCTCAAACATTTGTTTGACAAGCCATGCCGATTTGGAACCTTCACAGAACACTATATTTTTCTATGGAGTTTCTGATTGTGACAGACTTTTTCTCTGCATAATCTCCAGTGGGGGCCCGGTATGGCTTGAATACTTAAACACTTTAAAAATTATATCTCGAAAACCTTTTCCCAAATAGTCTTAAATATATAAAAAATCTATAGAAAATAGGAATAAAGTTGGTAATCTCAAAATTTTCCGTATGCATTGGTTGCAAGACATTTTCTGAAAAAAATTATGTAGGTACCTAACTCAAAGCCTAAAAATTATGTCAGTAAAAATTTAAACATTGTTTCTTTTCTTAAATCCTCTATTACTTTTAAGATCAAAAGCCGATTTCATTGAAACGTTTCGTTTCGTTTGAAACGCAGTTTGAATTATAAACTTTCAATTCTGATAAATTAGGCTCAGGAAATAGCTTTCAATTTGTATTAAGCAGTTTATTGAAGGCACATTATTTTAAAAATGAAAATAAAAAGAAAATGTATTTTAAATGTTAAACAGCTTAAAATATAATTTTATATTGAAAATTGTTTCCCGTTAAATCTACACTCTGGTTGTTTTCAGCTGGATTTTGCTCGATGTTGTCACACTTCTGGCCTTGCTCTTAGTTTGTTGATCCTTACCGTTTCCATTTTGTCCGATGTGATTCATTTTTAAGAGGCCTAACAGATTGCACCATAATCAAATTTTCCACAAAAATTGACTATTATCGTTCTTTTCAGTGGACCTTCATTTTTATTAGTGTATTATTAAATAGAAGAGAAAGGCACTACAAAATTGCTTTTCTTCACTTCTATAGTGAGAGATGAATTCTATTAAGATTGGCTTGGTAAGTTGTAATCGGTATATCTTTTGACGTATCTACTGAGAAGTAGATGAAACTGGTGACAAATTAAAGGAAATAACGACCCAAACCTAATCTCAATTACAAATTGGTTGACAGCAAAATGATATACAACACGATTTTGTATAATTTGTATATAATGAGTATATGAAAATCCATTTTAATCTAGTTCTAGGTACCATCTACAATCCACATAAATGTTCTTCATCGCCAGTAAAGACGAACTGCACTGATTTCTTTTAAAGTAGGTTCCAATGAGAAAAACTAGTTAAGAACGTAATCATTAGAACTCTATAAACATCCTCTAAATACACATGGTTTCTGTAAAAGTCCAGTCCTGTTAAACCACCGCCACCGGGCGAAACATTGTTTTAAACAAGTCATGTCGCATTGAAACAGTTTAACTACATGGAACTGGTAACACTTTTGTGAAAGCAACTTTAAGAGCTTACTATGAGGATTTGGATTGTGTCTAGGTAGTTAAAGCTATTTCATTAAAAGCTTTTATTTAAGTTCCTTTAAAAATATATTGGATGTCGCTTTTTTAATTCTGAAGCAGGTTTAAATTTACATATGTGGTTTGAATACAACGGTACACAATTTTTTGTTTCTTTAATATAAGTACTTACTTGCTTTAGAAGCTGAACTTTTTTGAGATGTTTTAATAATAAGAGTTCTGGTTATTTTAAATTGAAATGTGCCGAAAAGAAAATGCCCGACTTGGTCGCTATCGCTAGTACTTGCTCTAAGGTTCAAAGTTACTGTATACGTTAAAGATTCTTATACGTATATATGTAGTTTTTTTAAGTAAATAAAAAAAATAATGTACGAAAAACCTTTAAGAGAAGTGCAAAAAAAAAATTAAATACATTAAGTATGCCATTTGATTTGATTTAAATAAAAAAAAAATTCACTATCGTTTGAGCCGTTTAAAAAAATAATTTTATGTATGTACATATGTATATATAAATTTAAAATCCTTTTTCAAAAAACTGTTGGTTTGCCAATTCAAGATAATATTAATGCACATCTAAAACCAAAATTTCAAAATAAATACAGTGGTGAAAAAAACGGTTATATCGTAGGTAGGTGGAGAGACTTGTTGAAAGAGGCCAGGACCGGACCCCGGTTGTCGAACCGATGATGATGATGATGATAATTGTAGGTACCGTTCTTAACATTTTAAAAAATATTTCTTTCATTTCAAAATTACGGGCTTACTAACAAAGGTAAATGTTTTTTTTTAATCAAAACCGTTTGAGCTGTTCTTAAGAAAATTCAGCTTATCCGTATTCCTTATGTGGCTGGTACCGTTAATATTGGACCTAAATAAAATTAAATTTCCCCAAGACTCTTAACCACTAAATTGTATGCCCCCCTAACTTTTAACTTTCAAAATTTAAAATGTTCCCTACAAAAACTTGAATAATAAGAATAAACATAATGTATGTTAAATTTAAAAACATTTTTTAAAGAACAAGTATAAAATTATGTATTAATAAAGGACCATTCCTTATTTTAATTTACTAAGATCCTTGGGCTTGATGAATTTTGAAAATAAGCTTTATTTGAGGTCTTAATTTAATAAACGTCGTTAGCTTACACACTTTACTCAGCTGATTTCTTTTTTAAGGAGCGAGCCACTTCTGGCATTAAATCAGCGTTCAGTAAAAATGGAATCGATAATAATAGATAGATCTCCTGCATTTGATTACATTTGGATATCTAATATCGGTTCCTGCACACAGCCAGACCATCGACCCTTTTGTGTGAAGTAAAGTTAAAGAAGTTAAAATGAGTTTAGGAATTTTCTTATTAGATTTCAGTCCTGCTTACTTTTCAAATGACAGTTTTAAAAATGTGAACTACTGTCGAAATCTAAAGTGTCAGTTGCTGCCAAGTGAACTGATTTATATAAATTAGTTTTGATGTGCATTTTTTGTAACATTTTGTTTATTTTTAGGTGTGTTTAATGAATCTGTTCTGGAAAGAAAGAACAAAAAAGATTAGAAAAGTATAGTTTTTTGTGTTCAATGAGAAAAAACCCTGTCATAAACTGTTATACAATGTATCACTTTGTGTTCCATGAAGTTTTAAAGAACAGTTTAGAACAACATTTTCTGCAAGTTCATGAAAAATGTTAAACATCAGCCGATTCGGGTCTTTGAGATTAATTAAATGAGATACAAATACAATTAATAAGAGTATTAAATAAATAAAGAAATACTGTTTGAGAATCTAAAAAAGTTGATAATTGATGGTAATTCTTTTTTGTTCTGACAGTTTTCACGTACTTGTGCTGTTCTGCTCTGTTCTGATCTGGATTTTTTCTCCTAAAAGAAAAGTGGGTTTTCAGATGGAAATCTATAACTAGTTTCTTGTTATTTTTTTTAATTTTCATATATGACGATGCAACTATTAATATTAGCATAAGGAAAAAAAAAAAACGGTGTTGTTAAATACTCTAGGCACTACAAAAAACTCTGCTTTTATAACTTGTTGGGCACGTGCATATTTTTTGAACTAGAGTGTAAGTTTTCTTCGATTCTTCGTACAAATGTCGGGCACATGACAATGAAATGACCTATTTAATTAAATATTTTTGATTGCTATCAAGCAACATTTTTCTTAAAAATTCTTGTCGACATTTAAGTTTTCGTAAAGTCCATTTTTTTTAAACAGTCACATCAAAAAAAAATGTATCATTTTAAAAACTTTCTACATTCCTGCAGTCAATTAAAAGATAATATTATTTTATTTTTTTCTCAATCTATTAACAATTAATTGGAGAACAAACTAAAATCTTTATTTGAGAAAGAACAAATTCAAACTCAAATATTAATTTAGCAACTTTAAACGGACAACCTTCTGTCTTCAAAAAGAGCTCTGATTTTGATGTGGGCAAATTTTCTAAAAAAAAAAATACTTCTCGTAAAAATCAAATTATTAAAAAAACAACAGCAATACTAAAAAAGCATGCTTTGCTATTTCCAGCCAGCGCTGGAAATTGCAATATTTATTTCAGAAAAATAGTCAATGCACTTATTAATTTTTAGCCAAAATTAAAAAAAATAAATTAAATTAAATATTAAATGAAAGTTAAATTATTAATATCTTCTATTGCTATTTTTCTACAAAATATTTATATGACCTCACCTCAGTGCTTACCGTTTGAAAATTCTGTCTACTATATAGTTTACTCTTTTTGTATTATGAATACGATTACAATTTCACTGTCATCTTAAGTACTAGGGTCAATTAAATGATCTATTGGCAAACATAAATCTCAAATTCGTATCAAATTAATATTAATGTCCTTAATATAATTTTAATCAAAATGCTATACACATTCTCAACACGTTTCTTAATTTTATTTAAACTGGATAAAAGAAAAGATCATCAGTACCATAACCACGGAACCTCGTAGATGATTAAACTGTCCACTCCACACTTTTCCACTCTTTATTTATATCAAATATAAAAAGGGCAGTTCCTCTTGCTATACTCTAAGACTTCAACTAGCTGACTTTTCCCTAATCAAATAATTGATCTAATTCCCAAGCAAACCTCTGATTCATTTCAAAAAATAAAAACATAAAAACGTCTGTGTAACTTCGTTAAGGAACACAAAAAAAAAACAAAAAAAAAGATAAAAACATCAAAAATATATTATTTACTTGTCGTTGAATAGCAGATTCATATATCCTCATACATTTATTAAGTCCTTGGATAAGGATATCCTACAAGTAAACCGCTTTATGTTTCTTCCGGAATCCAAAATGGTTTTCAGTTCGTTTGGCATCCCGCCTCACATCCGCAAAAAAGAATTCGAATTAATTATCTCAGTCACGTATCATAATTTCTTCGCTGAATCCAAGGATTATGAATTATATTGTACCCGTACTGGTAACGTTGGGAATATGGGAACGTGGGAGGAGGAATTGTGTGATGCTTTGAATTTGTCGGAAAGAGCGACTTATACTTTCGAACATTTTTGCCGAAAACATTCTGTTCCGTTGGCATGTGTTGTCCTCGTTTAAGTGGTTTAATGTTAGCGAGCTCTAGAGAGTATTGTTGTGTGCAAAGCTGGGAAGGTATTTCACAGCACATACGAGCTATGGTTGGTGGTGAATAATAATAATCCACTTTGTGGATTCAACAAACGTCAACCACAGTCCCTGATTTAGATGAAGGACGAATTTATGCTTGATGTTGGATGATGGTCAAAAAGTTTAAAATACTTTCATGTCAAAGACAAATGTGTGTTGCAAATAAATTACTTATAAGATTTGTGGTAGGAAGTTTGCGAATTCTTGTACATTGCAACTTTTTTTTGTATATGTATTTTAATAGAAAAAAATGAAAGTAAAATCAACGAAATGTTATCATTTTAAATTCAAATCAAGTTTCTTCATGGAAAAAATAAAAAAAAAAAATGATCTACAAAAAAAAAAATATTTTAAGCTGAATTTCTTTTTTTTTTAATTTTACGTTATAAGTAACAATTTTGCCAACGAAAATTTAATGGCCTTATTTTTAGTTAAAAAAAAAGATCTCATGTATTAAAGTTTCTTAAAAAAGTTACATAGTTCTTGAGGAAAGTTTTCACAAAAACCAGTAATTCGGTTCAATGTTTTTTTTATTTCTGTACTTTCATTTGTATTAAACTAAAACTTGTAGAAAAATTAACCTAAAAAATTATTGATTTTATTAAATCAGTAACCAAGTTAATACGACTATTGTAAAAGAGGTAAAATAGAACTTTCACTTATGTATACGTTTTAACTTATAAGATTCGATATGGGTGTTTCATTTGAAACAGAAACAAAGAATTCTTTAATGTCGTTACAAATATTCTTGGAGGTCGTATTTGAAGTTTGCACAAACGTTAATATCTTCCATAAAAATTTAAGCATTTTGATCTCAATTTTTTAGGGCGTGTTTTTACATATTTTGGTATTATTGGATTTTTTTCGCAAATTTTACTTTAAATGACATAAACAATTTCTTAAATTCTTTTGAGCTCCAAAAAAAGTATGAAATTTTATTTGATTAAGAAAGATAAATTTTATAAAAAAAAAATTGAAAATCGTTATAGCCGTTTTAAAAAATAATAATTTTTTGTATTTAGAAATTCTCAAACCTTGTTAAAAAATAAAGTTGATATGCCATTTTCAAGATAATATTATTGCACACCCAAAACCAAAATTTCAAAAAATACAGTGATCCTTTTTTTAAAAATTGATTAAAAATCCAAAAATTACGGTTTTGAAAATTTTGATATAAAATAATTTTTAAGTTGTTTTTATAGGAGCATCCGTATAAAACGTTGCATCAAACGGTTATAGATATTCATTCGCGGAACTTTTACAAACATATCTTTTATTCCAAAAGTATGACCCTACTAACAAAAGGAGAAACAAAAATTTTAATCAAAATCGTTAGAGCCGTTTTTGAAAAAAGTTAACTTTTTTGGCAGGTACCGTTAGTTTTTGTCCTACAAAACAAATTTTAATTTCACCTCTAGGGAATCACCAAAGACCCTTAACCACCAAGTTTCAAGAAAATCGGTTAAGCGGCTTAGGCTTTAGCTCGAGGTATACACAGACACACAGACAGACAGACCAACAGACAGAATTGCGGGACCCACATTTTTTTAATTCTCTATCATCGTAATGGCGTGTCTGATTGTTATATAGAGTTCGATGTTTTTACGAATCCTAAACTTGCCTTACAGTACATACATAAATCGCAAATAAAAATCTCAATCGGATGAAATATCCAAAAAAAATTTACCCAAACGGATAAAATCCCCGATAAATAATTTTTTTTCCCACCACCTCTAAACCCCCAAATATCAACACGACAAATGTTATATTAATTCAAGCACTTTAAATCATAACTAGAGATTTTAAATTTTCATTTGTTTTTAAATTATATAGGTGCAATTTTGTGAATTCAAACTCTTTTTTTTTTGCTCCTAAGCTCCATAATTAACTGTCGTGTTTATTCAAGATAATTCTCTTGTCTTATTATAACAGAAAATAACTTTTTACTAAGGAGATTGTATCTTCCATCTACTCGTAGTTTGTAGATAATAATAATAATCAATATCACATCAAAATCCTTCTATGACCTCAAAATGTTTTCTTGAACTTTACTTCCTTTACCAACATTACTTGCAACCTACGAATATAATTTTCACAAAATAACCAACTTTCAAAACTGGTCCTTCTAAATGTTGAATAACTCTCTTTGACCCATTTTTCCTTATGAACTTGCTACAATAATTATTTTGCACGGAAGTAGGATTCAGAGTTACACCTACAGCCTCATCCCGTAATGAATTTAGTTTTCTTATCTCAACTTTTTCAGCAAACTATCCTATTTCAAAATTATGTCGGAAAAAGATATATAATATACATGAAGACACATTCTTGCATCCAAATACCAAAGATGACAACGATACACAAAAGTCGTTGCATAACCAAAAACCTAGACAAAGTATTATGAAAGAAGAAGTAGAAGTAGAAGTAGAAGTAGAAACTCGTGGTCCTTTTCGCTTGATATAATTTCATATAAAATTCTCGTCCTATAGCAGGATCCTGCCTGAGACAATCCGTTGTTTTGTTGTATCTATAGTCTTTCGTATTGCGTCTCCGGTTGGTGTTGCTTAATTTCAACTTACTTTCGACAAATGACAAATTTCATAAAGTTTGCACTTTTTGTGTATAACTCTGTGCCACCATTAAACAGAACATAATCGAATCTATGAATATTGTGTGTCGTCCTTGATGCTGCTGTTTTCCTGTTTTTGCCTGTTGTGTTGTTGCTTGTTTTCCTTTCAACGGTTGAGTGCAGTTTTTGAAGGACAAAACTGGCATTATATCGACATAGAGTTGAGTGGCGTTTCCTATAGCAACGTGAGACCATAACAAACTTTCCATTTGCACTCCAGCAGAGCTTGCTATTCACAGTTTATAGGAAATTTCAATTGCAACGTTGAACAATCTTCCTCTTCCTCTTCCTCTTCATCGTCATCCTTATCATGGAGCTTCTGCTCCCGGCCGGCCTCAGCTGTAGCCGTGTTGGTCCATGACCGTGCGGAAAGTTTCTCCATTAAAATTTCCCAAAGCGTTAACATTAACTTTTGCTCTAGCAAAGCTAAAATTGAACAATTGAACCAACAACAGCAACAACAACAAAAAAAAAAAGTAAATTGTTTAAAAAATAAATGTTTCCTCTCCCATGATTTATCCTTAAAAAAATAAAAATAAAAAAAAAATGTATCGAAAAACATCTCGAATACTATAACACAGGGACTGCTGCGCTGAATGATTGGCTGAGTTTATTTTTATCACGGATATTGTTAAACCACAAAAATAATAAATTATGCTGAGGGTTTGAGTTAAAAATAAATCACGTTCGAGATGCTGACAGTGGCATCAGCAGCGACAGGACTATTAACAGCATCCCCGCACCAAAAATAATAATAATCAATATCAGTAGGATGCTTATTAAGGCAGATTAATGCGTACTTAATCCACTCGACCACACGTTCACTCAGTCCATTTGGTGTTTTTTTTTCCATTCCTGTATTTAATGAATTTAATATAGCTCAGTTGACTAGGGCTAACGAGTAGATTTTTTTTTAATACATATCTCCTCTTTTAAGGCTTTCGACAGATGATAATTTCAGAACTTTCAACGCACAAATTTGAAACAAACAAAATAATTTTTTGTTGATAAATTAATTTATTGAGGTGGAAAAAATATCGAAACCCAATAAACTTTAATTAAACAAAATTTAAACTTATTCTCAACAAAAATATAAACAAATTTTGTTAAAAACTTTGGATTAACTTTTAAGCACAAAAAAATAAAACACATTCAATTGGAAAATAAGGAAAATCTGCTGCGTTATCCATTATATAAGGGGATGATGAAAGTATGAGAGTGTTTTTGTGTCAACATAAATGATTCATGTTTTGTTACTTAAAGTTGTACATTTTAGAAAAAAAAAAATATCAAATTTAAAAGGTATACGACGGACAATAAAGGGGTGTTCCTTCCCATTAAAAAGGATCTCCCAACTATTGAGATGTTAGCGGAAGTATTTTCTGGATGGGATCAACGGGAGCTACTCTATGGGCGTTTTTCTTTTATAGCTACGATTTTAGCACTAAGCTGCCAAAAAAATAAATGTGTTGTTTTTTTTAGCTCGAAGTTCTCGGAGCGCTCTGAACTCTCAACCTGCATTTACATATATTTTAACTCAGGTGTCGAGCTTGGAAATAAACGACCGAGCACATATCGAGCCAGAAGTTGAAAGAGACTAACTTTATTAATTTTTCCTTGCTCTATAGGACATCAAGTATTGGTTTCGTGACAAAAAAAAAAAAAGATTTTAATCAAAACCAACATTACGATGATGGAGAAGTCCAAAAAAGTTTTTGTCATGCCGGCATACAGTGGTGCTTTCAGTGACAAAATAAATTTTATTTCCCAAATTCATTTTCTTGACGAAAATTAATTAAATTTAGTACAGAGATTTAAGAAATTAGAACTTTTTTATTTACAAGATGGCGGCTCAAATATGGCAGCCAGAACAGGTAATAAAAACGACGTCATATTTTTTAAATAATTTTACGTCAAGAAATGGCCACAGAAATGAATTTTGACGCCCAAACTCATAGAAAGCACCACTGTGAGGCCGTTCGTCGGTCCGTCTGTTCGTCTGTTCGCATGTGAGTCCATCTTTACATAGAGCCAAAGAGCCTCAACAGGTTGACGGATTTGCTTGAAATTTGGTTCAGAATGCTTTTTTCCAAGGTTTTGTTTTTTTGTTTTTGAATATCTCGATTAGAACGAATACCTCCCACATCAGAGTGCTGAGTTATTGGATATTTCTCGAAAACAGCACTAACGATTTTGATTAAACTTGGTGTTTGCTATATAATGAGTGATTGTAAGAATACTGCTATGGTTTTTCTCAAAAATTACGAATAACGGAAATATGATAAACACGTTTCTTTGGAAATTTACAATAATGTTTAGTTATCTTTTGCCTTATTGGCTCAACCGTGTTCTTTTAAAACTTGTCAACTGGTTCTTCTTATTATTTCAAAAAGTATTGTGTATTTAATTTTTTAAAAAAATAATTTATTAAAAAAAAAAAATAATTAAAAAAAAAAAATTATGGAGAGGTAGTGACAAATTTACGCTAGAGTTGCCACTCTTTCAATTCATTTAAATTTTTGTATTTTTTTTTTCAATTACCTTACCCTCGTTAAAGGCAAGCCTTACAGATATTAAAAACAAAATTATATTCAATTTTAGAATTTGAAATTATGGAATTTTTAGATATTCATAGTTTCTACGAACAATTATAAAGGAATAATTGATATTGGAATCGATAGAGTTTTTAAATACATGAAATTTACTCAGGCAAAGAAAAAAATGTGAAAAATCTACTTCTCTACCAAATTTATGAATAGCGCTTGTTTTCGGCTAAGTGATTTAAAGAAAAACACAACTTTTCAAAATCAAACAACTATGTTTTAAAATTTTAACTTTAAAGCATGGCAACCCTTTTTTTTCTGTGACTCAAAATTAAAGCATGCTCATGTACATCTCGATATATTTTTCAATTTTTTTTTTTTTAATTTATCGTTATAGAAGAAATCATGTCAAAAAATTTAAGTTTAAAATCGTTAGAGCCGTTTTCGAGAGAACTCGAATAAAAAATTACATAAAAATCATCTCTATTATATTTGAATACAATCCATTCCCGCGTTTGGGCAGTGGAAATGTGTACAGATGGACGCACGGACGCACGGACGCACAGACGCACGGACGCACGGACGCAAGGACGCAAAGACGCCAGACCACTTTTTTGGACTTCTCCATCATCGTAATGTTAGTTTTTATATAAAAAGAATTAAATTTGTATACAAAAAGTATGTATACACAATAGTGCACACATTTTCCAAATACAATTTATACAAATTCGTACTCTTCTGATATCACTCAGATATTTTCATTTTTTTTGAAGCATTCCTAGGATTTCTGTTTAAATAATTTTTCTACAATCCTTCTGGAGTTTTCCTTAATTTTTAGATGTCGTTTGAATATTTCTAATCACCCTTTCTAGTGAGTTTTTGAGTATGTTATTAAGAAATGTGTAATTATGAAAGTAACTGCAGGAAACTCATTAAGTTGATCACAAAAGGAGGAGTAATCGAACGGTTGTGATATTTTTAAAGTTAAATTTGATATAAAAAGACATAAGGGATTTGTCATGGATTGATTTAAATTATGAAATACCGTTTATAATTTAAAAAGATTAATTTTTGCTGAAAAAAAAATTGTTAAGGGTGGAATTTATAGTCGTCCCTCAAGTTGAGATGTTTCTTAAGTGTATGCTTGAGGAGATATTTTAAAAATTGAGCTATTCATTTTAGAAATGCTTAACTCTTCACTTGAGGATTTCCTCAAGAGAATTCGAAACTCAAGTGAGGTCGGAAGCTACCTTCAGCATTTCCTTGATTCGTTAGAAATGTCAATTCTTGTTTGTTTTAACTTACCCGAACTCTCTCTTTTTATCCCTGAAATGCACTTTTTTAAGAACGGACAATATTATTTAAAAAAAAAAACTCGGCACAGAGAACAAAAAAATCTCGAAAATTAAACAAATTACAAATAAAAAAAAAAGAAATAATATTTTTTTCCTGACAGTTAATCTCAAATTATTTCGTTGTCAGCTTGATTGAGAAATAATTTTACTCAAGTCAAGATTTTTCATAACTCAAGTGAGAGAATTTCCATTAGGTATATGAATACGGATTTCACTTAAGCATTCGCTTAAGATATTTCTAAACTTACGGGGGTTGAGAAAAATCTTGACTTGAGTAACGACTATGAATTCCACCCTAAAAGTGACTTAGTCTACTTTCATAATTAAGTTCACAAATAAAAGAATGTTTATGGTCTGAAACACCATTTTGAAACACTTAAAACATTCATAATCTAGATATCTATCAATATTACTATAGGAATTCAAAATATTTTATAATTATACCACTGAAATTTATTTTGGTGATTTTTTATAATTTTTTAACAAGTTTTTTGATTACATATAAAAATAAATTAATTTGAAAATCTTTACACCATTTTAATGAAAGAGTAAAAAAACATTTTTCACAAATAATTTATTTCCCCATTCAAAAAAAAAAAAGAACAAAAAATAATCAACACTAAGGATACATTTGCATGCTCAAACGAGTTAGAAAAATAAAAAATAGAAAAGAATTGCACTCTGAAATTCAATTTCAACACGTTCAACACTAGAACCCACAATGTGCAATCTTAGGATTGCATGATAACCAACCAAAATATAAATGCATACACTCTCAACTCCACGGGGGTTAATTTGCACGTTCTTCTTCAGTGTCATGTCATAACCCAGTTCCTCGGTTCTTTTACCCAGCTCCGGCTTTAATCGATTTAGTGTGGAAACTGTTCCCGTTTTTCCCATTGCCCACTGGCACTGGATGTTCAAAAGTGAAATAAACTACATCCAGCTGAACCAATGACTCTAGAGAGGTACCTCTCTACAGTGTTGAGTATACATATGTGTATATGTTGTGGATGCAAGTGTCACAGCATTTGGCACTGAAAATGCTGTAGGTATCCTCCAGACACATCAGTGGCAGTTCGGAACTCGCCGCAGGTATCATTTAAGTTTATAACGTCAAAAATTCACATTTTCATTGTGCTTAATGTGAATCTCCTAATTTTGTTTTTGAGGATATGAGTTTTGAAAGTGTGTAGAAGGAGTTGTGTGCATTGTCCTAGCAATTTGGGAACAAATTTAAATTTCTAAAATCATTAGCCAAAGATTCAACAGTCATTTTTGATAAATGATAAATGAAAGTCTCATTTGGCTGATGACGTTGATTTATTAGAAATCTTATTTTAGGTCTATACTGATTGTTTTCTACTTTTAATTGTTTTTTGCCCATTAAAAGCTCCTGCATTTACCTGCTTGTGGAATCCACCGAATACGCACTGCACTTGTTCAAACGAACTTGACTTGCTAAACTTATAAGCACGAGTGTTGAATGAAAGAAACTAAAAATCATCTAGCAAAAAAGCTCCTAGCATTCTCTGTAACTAAAATCCGCCATCTAACAAAACCGAGAAGAACTGATCAAACCCAATAAGTTTGGCTATTTTACCCAGACAGGAGTGCAAAGTTCTTAACAATATCTGATATAAGATTGAAGAAATACCCTCATGGGTGCGTATACAAGCATTTGTTGATTGTACCTTACAGAAATGAAGAGATCACTACCGAAATTAAGCCACTGAAGAATAAAAGGTGGTAGAAGTTGACGGTCTTCCCGCAGATCTCTAACAAGTAGCGCCAACGGCATGGACTGAGCTACTACATCCACTCATAGACAAAGATTGGAATTCCAACTGCTTTCCTAAGTAATGATCTCTAACCTCTCGAAGAAAGTAGATTTGATACAGTGTCAAAACTAAAACAGTGCCGTTTCCAGGGAAAAAATGTTTTAAAAATTTAGACCAAATAAAGGAATACCTAGAAGGCAAAAACAAAAAGGATCAGCTTCGGAAGTAACTCAATCGATCAAGTCAATGTGTACTGTACAACCGGTAGAGAAAGTAGATAATCTTTAATGTCTTGGAAGTAGAAGACCGGAACTCAACTCAAGTAGAAGGCGGAACTCAACAAAACGTCGTCGACAGTCGTATTAAGAGAGCAGGAGCTGCGTTTGGAGTGATGTCCAAAATATGGAGGAATAATACTATTAACTTAAAAACCCAAGCTGAGACTGATACGCTCCGCTGTTGAATCTTTGATTCTTTACAACTTTAGTACGTGAAAAATTTTATCTTTTATCACAAGAAAGTTGCAGCGTTTGTCAATAGCTAGTCTACTAACATCTTTAGGATTCTCCGGCCCAATCGTATATCTGATGAAAAATTTCAAAGAAGAACGCACTGAGAGAACAAATTGATTGCAGCAAACTAAAAAAAACTGCCCAAAAGACTTTTACGTTTGCTGGACAATTTTTCGGCTTCGCTTTGGTGCAATTTAATGCGAACGAATTAATAAAAACTTAGGTTCAGCGTAACACCGGTGATTGAACCTGTGACCTCTTGATTTCGAACAAAGGCTGTTCTATTGAGCCACAAACTATAACTTTGTTGTAGCAGAGAATGCATCTGAAAAACACATACATTGAGCCAATTATAATAAAAATTTGTTTCTCCAGTCATTTGCTGTAAATAAATTGTATATTTAAAGCAAAAGTTAAGTTCCTTGAAACAAACAACTTTCTAAAGAGGTTCTTCGCAAACAATTCATTCGTTTGCTGTAAACAATAGAATTTTCTAGTAAACGAAAAGGTGTTTAGATGTAGGAAGCATTTTTGTTTGCTGCAATCAACTCATAGAAATGAACTGCAAATGAATAAGTTGTTTCGCAATATGTTTGCTGAAATACAATCATAATTTGGGTCAAATGCAGGTAATGCAATTGGTACCAATGAAAAACGTTTTTAAATGTTTTAAATTTTAGCCAGGCGTACTGCCACACTTCCATGATACTTTCTTGTAGGAATATAGAGCTCTGAAAGTAACTTTAAGTCAAAATATAGTACAAAAAAATCAAGTAGAAAAAGCTTTCTACTGACTAGAAAAATAAAACCAGTCAAGAAGTACTGCAGTTAATTAACTTAAAGACAAACAACTGCTTTCATAAAATCTACAGTCAGTTTTTTAGTACTGACTGCTAACTGCTTATTTTGCAGTCAAATTACTAAGTAGCAGTACTAATTTGCAGTTAAAATCATAGTCAATTAACTGCGACTGAATTGACTGCATTACCAATTGAATGCAGTTTCTTACAGTTCTGATACCCTGGAACAGATTTCTATTTGTGTCTATTTTTGTTTGGGTGGATGTTGTCCCAAATGTTATCAGACATGTCCTTCAGGAAGAGTTAAAACTTTTATTTTTTTTTTAATTTTACAAGTTTTGATTTCCATAGCTGCCCCCTGTACTAAACTGTGTCCCTTTTTCCTACCTATAATTTGTTGCTTAAAAATTTAGACCCCAATTTATTCACTCTCCATTATATTTAAATTCGCCAATAAAAAAGGGAAATTTATGAAATCACATACAAAAATTGAAATTTTCTTTTTTTTTTAAACTTTAAATTTAAATCCAGCATGATTTTTATTTGTTTGAACAGTTCTAAATAAGGTTATAAATTCAAGGAAACAATTATTTTTCTGGTATCTAGAAGGTCATATCAGCAAAGGCGTTTCAAAAATCACAACCCCAATTGACAAATTACCTCCAAAAACCTATACATTTCTTTTATTTGTTCATTTCTTTTTGCTCAAAGGCTTCATAAACTCCAACTTTACCTAGTTTATGAAACAATAAATAATGGAATTGCCTATTGTGTATTATATTGACTCAAAACAGAAAACAAAAAAACAAGAACAAATAATGAGAAAACGAAGACATTGAACTATTCGAAAAAAAAGTTGGTAAGTCGATATCGACAAAAGATATAATTTTACGTACTAACGGACCAATAAAAAAAAATTTAATGTGACGATAATTCAAGAATTGAAAGCATTTTTTCTTCCAAAGGATCTATCTTAAGCTCCATCATACTTAAACAAATAAGTACTTGTTATTTTCTATGTTAAGGTATAATAAAAATCAGATAAATCAGATACCGGAATTCCTTCCAACAAAAGAAAAAGGGTATCATCGTATTCCTTAAAAAGAAAAAAAAAAAAACAACAAAAATATTGCAAACAAAGGAGTCCTTGCTGAAGACATAACCCCAAACCTATCCGCAGAGACAAAAACATTAAGAAATACAAAAAAGAATCCTTCAATAAAAGTAAAGAGTTACAACACACAAACGACACCCTCCACCCGGGGCTTCAAAACATCTCAAAACCCTCACAAAAACCCCCACTCAAAATCAGAACAGCATACACTTGTACCTAGACTAAAATAAAACAGCGCACCCATCTATATGTATGCTTTTTATATGACAATCTTTATCCAAGACTCGAGGAGCAATAACACCGAATGGGCTAAGGATATAAAAAAATGTGCACATGAAATGGATGACACTCTCCTCGATGGGTAATGGTTGATGGAGAGCAAGGACAAAACACATTCCCACTTTAGCAAATTGTAAAATAAAAGTTCCATCTTCTTTTTCCGTCACACAAATACAAAATGGAGCATATTATAGGTATAGTATAGGTGCGGGTTCAGCCAGGACACATTTTCAAATCCTGTGGATAAACAAACAATCGTTTGGGAAAGACATACTCTTCGAACCAATAAATCACGGTTGGGTCTTGTTTGGCCCGAGTCAAATGCTCCCGTCAAAAATTCAATAAAACTGTTGGACATTATCCTTACGAGCCATCCTCATCGCCATCGTCATTGTCCTTACCATATCGTCGTCGTCGTGTGCTTGTCTGCGTCTTCGTTATCCTTGCCCTACCCCATCAAAGTATATGTATGGATGTGTAACTTGAGGATGTTTTCAACACATCGTTCTGGAATCGTACATGTGAGACTTTCAAAACAAATCACTAAACTAATCCAAGGAGCTTAATGATCCCTTACGAACAAATCTCTCTCACGCCATTTCAGGGACCTGCCCTCTCGTCTATATGTTGGAACTTTGGTATATCCTGTTAAGCATTGCGTGTATCTGGCGGCTGGTTGGGTAGGCACTTTACGACAGCAGTATAAAGAAGGATACTTCTTTCAATTGTCCAAAATGCCTATTTCTGGGAAAAATGCTTCTTGTTTTTATTTTCATCTTTTTTTCTTTCTTTTTTGTTAAGAGTGTGTCCTTTTTAAGAATCACAGTAAAGAAAAACCCTTCTTTGATTTTGAAGTCCATCTATAGAATTTAGGCCAATCTTCCGAACAATGACACAAAGAATCCCTTAAGAATTTATTCGTTTTTGGTATATTCGTTCGTTTCCGTTTCATGATGATCACACGCAAGACGTCTTAGTTGTCTCTCCATTGACAATGATATGGGGAAAAGGTCAGAAATTGTAAAAACAAAAATCGACTTTTAACTTTCGAGACAAGTTGTCCTTTTTTTTTTACAGTCCTGCATTATATACATATATAAATTTGTTTGTGTGTGTGTGTGCTGGTTGGATTTTTGTAAAAAGGCTCTATGATGACTATACTTCGTTACTTGTTTGACGCTTTATCGTTTGATCGGTTTATTGTTAAAGTTTTACGAGCTTTAATTCGCTTTTGGGTAGGGCCAAGCCCAGTGTGTGCCTAAAACCGATTTTATTTTTATTGTTATTCATGATAGTTAATTTTATTTTTCTGTTGCTACGTTATACATTTATATATTCCCACACCTAACATGAGTATATTCTTTTATACAGGGTGCAATTGGCTAGGTCCAGCATATTTTTTAATAGAAGCGTTGAGCGTTTAGGTCATCCTTACTTTATTGGAACTATAAATCTGCTTAATTACTTTGATTTGGGTTAAAATTCCACAAATTTGCCCTCGGTTCTAATGCTATTATAAAGTTTTTTTTTTTTTTTGAAATATTCTATCAATGATTTTTTGTTTGTGTATGTGTAGCCTTGTTTTTTTTTATTTTTGACCAGTTAGTCGTAAACATAATCCAATTTTCAAAAACTATACGGCAATCGCCGTAAAAAAATCTCTATATGCCATTTTGCTTTGTTTTAAGTAACTGTTAGAAAAAAAGTTATGACGAAAAGGGTTGGAAATGCCTATTTAAAGTCCTCAGACCTTAATAAATCCGGTGTGATCCCCTTAAGTGGCATGTACGGTTTCTGATGGAAATGTACCTTAGTTCTCTCTAACTCTCCTTGCGCTTCTCGGCCGACCCGAACATCTACTCTGTGAGTGGGTTCCACATTCTACTGAATCACTTTTCTTGCAATGGAATCTTTCCACATTTCACTGAATCACTTTTCTTGCAACCAAATCTTTAACTTCTCGAAGTATGTGACCAATTTACGGCACGCTTAGAAGAAGGGCGACCTCAGAACTATTATTGGTCGGAATCGGTTCTGTCTCCAGTGAAAGAGTAGAGAACGAACGGTGAGCTGTCTTCGATTGACAGGCTCCTGTCTGTGGTACACCTGGAAAAAGGATAACCACAGAAGTATCGTTTGGCAGCGGTCCTGTCTCTAGCAGTACTAGTGAATGAGTGGTAGCGGGACTCAGGAGAGAGCGGCTCTGTTCACGATACACTCAGAAGAAGTGGATCGCGAAACAAAACAAGTAGCTGCCAAAGGTGGACCACTTTCTGTCTCCAACAAAACTAGAGAATAAGCTGTTAGCGGTTTTCGTATGCTGTCTGTAGCATTCCTAGAAAAGGGGCAACCACAGAATTATCGGTTGGAATCGGTACAGCAAAATGAGAACAAGGAGAAGCCTTGCCTTGGAAGAAATGGATCTCAGACGAAAAATGTAGGACTGGTTAGTGAAGCTCAATGCTAGTACATAACGCACTCAGTAGTCTGCCTCCCGAAAGAATTATACAATAATACTCTTTTATTCTTAAAGCGCTGTAAGTTCTAATATACTAGATTGGTACTCAGCAACAGAGAAGAAAAACTGATTTAACTCGAAACTTCATTTCGCTATATAGCAATTCGGGTAAAGACCAACTGTGATTCGAGAGAATCAAAACAAATTTATTTTGATATTCGATATTAAAAATGTGTTGGTTTAAAATACTCGACGGTGCGCAATGATTTGTTCGAGATTGTAAGGAGGTTCGGTTAATTGAGTAAAGGAATTTGTAACGCTTCATTACAATGCTGATTGAATTGTTTCTTAATATTTTAGAAAGCATTTTGAAAGCATTTAAATATGCTGTCGACTTGCTCTACCAGGTGATTTGTACGGATGAGTTACTTTCGAAGCTGATCATGTTTGGCCGTGTTAATTTTCAAATCAACGATTTCTTTTCCTAAGCTCGTTGTTGTTGTTATTTGATCGAGATTTATGATCCTATCAGAGAGTAAGCAAACATACGTGTGAGCGTATCGGTTGTCCATTTAATTTTTACTTTACTGTATGCTTTCATCAATCGTAAATTGCTTTAATAATATCAACTAGCTTCTCTGGAAAGCCCTTCCTGCGTAAGGCAATCCAAATTAATTCTTTGCTGGACACTATTGAACTTTTTTTTTCTAAATCGGAGACCTGCTTGCTCAGTGTCGAGTGTATCTTCTATTAAATTTTCTTTTATTCGTTCTTAAAATAGATGATGCTGTAGAAACGTATCGCCGCTGGCGAGTTAGCGACCACACGGGTTAAAACATGTTCATTATCTGAATGGATTAGAAAACTATCTACATCTTTCAGCGGATATTGTTAGAACCTTATCATCTATGACTACCTAAGTTTTCCTAAGAACAATTCTGCTGTCGGTTTTTGCCCAGGTTTCTGCGGACAGCCAATCACTGTTGGTCCCATGTGTTTCGCCAACTATTCTCCTAGCACCGGTTATTGAAACATTTTTCAGAAGACATAATAATTGGTTTAAATGAAGATAGGTTTAGTGCTGCCAACTGTGCTCAGTAATTAAGAAAGATGGTTGATGTTGATATTATTATCTGGGCATTCAGGCATTTGCTTGTGATCTCCGAACTGCAGCTTTGCCTGGTTTTACGGTAGATATACTATAAGATGGTGATTTTGGGCCATCCTCATATCTGCCCCTCTTCTATTTCTTACGTCTAGGGCCCTATTTCATAAACATTGACAGGTGACAATTTTTCAAGTGACAATTTTACAATAATTGTGAAATTTCTGGCCCAAAAATAATTTGGGAAATTTGTAGAACTGTCGGAAAATTTGCTACAATTATTGTTAAGTTTCTGGATCATAAAAAAATTGTCATGACAATGAATTGTAAAGAATTTTCCGAGAAATGTCGCAAATTTTCTGACATATTTGTCGTGACAATTTTTTTTATGGGACAACTTATCATTGAAAATTGTGACAGGGAATTGAGGTTCGGCAAAGTTTTAATAGAGAAGTGAAAAGTATAATTCAAAATGTTAAATATTATTTCTTCAAGTGAAAGTGATGAATATTTTTAAGTGGAATATCTTGGTGTACGCCCTCGAATTTTGAAAGCAAAAATTAACAATACTTTTATAGCATAAAGTAATTTTCAGTTTCTAGCTAACTTAAAAGCAATTTTTTGCGTCTTTTGAAATGTAAACTAGGTTAAATTGAAAAAATTTGCGTATGGAAAAGTACAGCGGAATATTTATTGTGTTTAAAATTGGTGGACATCTAAAACATCTGCGTGGTCCTTTTTTCTCTGTGTCTTAATCCAATTTGTTGTGTTCTAATAAATTTTTCAAAGTATGACAATTATAAAGTTGTCACGACTAATTTATCATTGTCAAATTATGCGTATTTGTCACTTGTCTATTTTTATGATCTAAAAACTTGTAAGACAATAGTGTGACAGATTTGTAGAACTGTCACTTGTTAATGTTTATGAAATAGAGCCCAGGAGACTACTCTTAAAACTTCGGGTGATCAGAAAGTTGTCTATTTGGTTGTCAGATGTTTGCCTTTATGTGAACACCTAGCTAATTTTGTGGAACAACTCGTGTTCAAACATTTTATTATATCACCAATTACAAGATGGTTATGATTGTAGAAATTCGCGTCCTTAATAAACCTCGAATTGAATGCTCACGCGCATATATTTTTGTCAAAACCTTTGTTTTAACATTCTATAGCTTATCTCCTATTTTGTTATTTCTTCACCAGAGGAAGAACCTATTTTTATTTCAAAAATCACTTAAGTCGCAACAATAAGAAAATAGGTACACTATGGCGTATACGTACTTTTTTCTTAAATAAATTGTATCCCCGATACTTTTTTGTGTTTTTTTTTTACCAAATAACACCCTGTATAATTCTTAGCTTTCATTGAAGTAAATCATCTATATGTTAGAATGTTAGCCCGAAAAGTTTTACGCAGATAAACTTTTACGCCGAAGAAGGATATATGTTTGTCTAATAGTTTGAAGATGGGTTCGACTGCAAACAAAGTATTGTTTTTTTTTCTTTTCTTTCTCTGCTTTGTTGCTTGCTTTCATTGAATAAATGAAAACCTTCGGAAGGATTTATAGCCTGGAAAGAATTGCAATAGTATGTTTTCCACCATACACATATTTGTCGTATATATTTTTACCTTTTTTTTAGGAAAGTAAAGCTATGTATGTATTTATATCATCTTCCTTGTCTTGGAATAAGTTATTTGTTGTGTTTGGAATTAAAGGTGTTAAAGTTTTGGCAAGAAAGCAAATTGGTAAAAGCTAGGGAGGTAAGGATATACTGAATAGACATATATATGTACAATTCTACATATAAAACATTGTTCTTGACTTCTTTATTATTACTCTCCATGATGGATATTTCCAAGTGTACATACTACACACATAGGTAGGCATACAAAGTCAGAAAAACTTTGATAGGCTTTATAAGTTTTCTTATTCTGTTTTTGTTTTTGTTTATAATATCAAACAAAAGTTCTTTCGGGGATATTTGACCCTATATTTTTTTTTTTTTCCAAAAAGGATTCTTTGTTTGCCTATATACATAGGTAATAAAGTGTTGCTGTCATGTAAGATGTTTTTTTTTTTTTGTAAATCAATTTTGTTACTTGAAATCTAATTTAAAGTTGAAAAGTAATAAACATCTTTTGACACTTGATATACAAAATTATGTAGCCTAATTTTTAGTAAAAATAATATACATTGGTTAAATTTAGATACAAAAATATTTCAATGCAATTTTTCTTCGGAATAGAAAAAAAGCAAGAAGATGGACACACGTTTAGATGATTGCATTAATTTGAAAGAGAAATCTAAAACTCTTTGTCCAAAAGCTGACCTTAATTTCATGGGTAGGAAAGAAATCAACAATTTTTAAGAGCCGATAACGCCCATTTTAAGAGATCGAATTCAAAGATATGGATAATAGACAAATAGACATTACCCTAGTTTATTAACCGTGGATTACAGGTGGCAGAACTAAGCGCTTACACTCGAATTAACTGAGACTCTTTAAGACCCCCCAAGTGTACGCATTAACAGTAGATTTAGAACTTGTATGGTAACGCAGCCAGAAAACAGACTTATCTCATTCTTCTATAAAGATACAATAATTTAAACCAATCGATATGTCCGAATTGGAACTAATGGGGCTCCCATCATTAGTTATGACATCTAACGTTATACAGTAGGAAGCACGGATTAAAAAGCCTAGCGTCTAAGTAAAAAGAACGATTCAAACGTGATGCCCTGGAGAAAAACGACGCTGCTAGGAGATGTGATGCCAACATTTCAGTTAATACAAATTATAAAGAGGTGCTCAGGTAATATTTTAAAGTCTAGTGGAGATGAATTATTCTCTGACCGCATACTCATATAGAATTCTTAATACCTGACACCATAGATCCTCGGAGAACAAATCGATTGCGGCAAACGAAAAAAATTGCCCAAACGACTTTTTCGTTTGCTTGGCAATTTTTCGGTCGGTTGAATTGATAGCCTTCTCCTTTTTTGAAGTCAATTGTATTGATAGAGTTAATCATAACATCATTGGAGTTTTTAGTAAAACTCGGCTAAGGGCTTTCATAAGCATTTCACGACCTTAATTTTACGGCAGTGTCTTTCAGTCTGATGTCCTAGTAGCGACAAAAAGCTGGTAAGAAAGTCTCAATGATGGCAATACCACAAGCTAATATAACCTTCATCATTTTTAGACAAGCTGTAGTTAAAAAAAAATGTTTATCATTGAAATGAAACCTTCAGCGTCTTCAGTCGATAATAGAAGAAAAAAGGCTTATAACTGACCAACAGTTCATAATTAAGACACAAGCGTTCGACAATTGAAAAAATAGAATCAGCGATGTCAAACAAAATGTCCAGTTGTCTTGTTGAATGTGTCAGAAGCTTTTGTTTGTAGCTTTGTAGCCATCTAGATTTGCCGCTTTGTAGTCTTGAAGCTGGTTTCTGTGTATCCTCGATGCTCTGTAGCTTTGTCACTTTGTAGCTTTTACGATTTGTTGCTTTATAAGATTGCAGCTTTGTAGCTTTGTAGCATTGTTGTTTCGTAGAACCTTCATTGATTTTTTGCTTTTTAGATTTGAAGCTTTGTTTTGGTCACAGTTTGGTGTCCCTGGTAATAAAAGTACTGATAAGGTGCCTGTACTCTGTCCAACAAAAATTGTCAGTACACATCAGTACAAGCTTACAACAGTAAACTTATGTAATACGCTGCAATTTAACTGAGATGCCAACGTTCTATTTTCCCTGTTACTGACAATCTCTGTTGGCCAAAGTACAAAAAAGGATCAACACTACTTACAGTTCCCACTCTGCAATCTTAAAAAAATAATCGAGAATACAAATTTCGAGGTAGATATGGTTTGCCAAAACTCATCAACGTTTTTTTTTTGGAATTGAAAAATATTTAAGAGTCATAATCCCTAGGGTATCACAATAGATCTGCTTTGATCTGAGTGTTACGGTAACAAGGCTTAACTGTCAGCCCATTAGCCTGAACTTACATCTCTGTTTTAGTGATTTCCTTTTTAAAAAGCATCCTGATAATTTTGTTTATAGGCATATTAATATGCTTAAGGTATTGCCTCTATGTATTTTATTAAAATGTATAAGAATGGGAATTCTCATATTAAACTTGAAAAGGATATTATTATGTATAAAATTCTTTTGCGTTTGATGTATTCGATTTAACAAAATATGATTGGAATGCCTCAAATTAGAACAACATTTTTTGAATGGTTTTCATCAAATTCATTTAATTACATCGAAATTCCTGTTAAATTTGAATTCAAATTTTAAAAGTGCATTTTGTTTGAATTCACAATAAATAATTTTGGAGAAGTTATTTCTTCTGACAAATTTTCTTTTGTAATGCATTAAAACAAAGTTCCTCAAAAAATTCCACAAAACAAAAAACAATTCTTGCAGATTGAATATAATGTTATGTATGTCTTTGGTCCATACTTCAGAAAACATAATCAAATATTTTTATTAAATATACCAAAATACAAAAACATAACAGTATAAGAATGTTTTGTAGCATATTTGACTTCCATCTGGTTGAAATTAAGCTATTTAATTTAAAATAATATCCAATCTTAAAACATTATACACACACAATACATACCCTGCCCATTTACATCTAAATCTTTTGTTTTTATTTTCGAGTTCTTGTTTTTAATTACATTTATGCTAACATAACAACAGCCCATTAACACGCTTCATTCACCTTTCTTGCCGTGGGCACATTTTGTTCAAATTCTTCCTGGGGCTAAGAGATTTCAGTAAAAATAAAAATAAAAAGAAAAAAGCAAAAAAAAAAAAAAAAAAAAAAAAATAAAACACCTTGTGCCTACATAAACTTAAGCAAACTTTTACTGGGTAATTTACTAAACGAGATTCGAAGAGCAACAGCCAGAGGGCTGTTCTGAAATTTTATAAGCATACGACTTTTTCGGGATATAGAGCAGAGGAGGATTAGGACAATTTTGTCGGCCTAAAACTTAAAAGTTTTAATAAGCTTGCCACAGAAAAAATAAAATAAAATATTTAATTAGATAAGACAGATTTACAAAATTTGACCTAAAAATGTTCAAAAAACAGAATTTTCATAAATTAAGTTTATAAATGAGTAAAAAAAAAGAACATAAAAAGAAAATGTTGCCAAATTATAAACGAAAATGGTTGAGCCAGTAATGATAACTTTATAAAGAAATAACTGAAATTAATGAAAAATTTCTCGAAAAACGTGTTCATCATATTTCCGTTATTCGATTTTTTTGAAAAAAACTAAAAATGCAGTGTTGGTACAATCACTTATAACGGTACATACACCAAGTTTAATCAAAATCGTAAAAGCCGTTTTCGAGAAAACTCAAATAACTCGAAACCGTTATATGGTAGGTATTCGTTGTAATCCAGATATTCAAAAACAAAAAAAAAAAGCAAGCTGGGAAATTACAAAAATGTAATCGGTACCAAATTTCAAGCAAATTCGTCAACCTGTTAAGGCTGTGGCTCTCTGTACAGACGGACGCACAAACGAATAGACTAACAGACGAACAGACGCACAGGCTGACGGACGGCATGCATGACGAAAACCACTTTGTTGGACTTCTCCATCATCGTAATGGTGGTTTTGATAAGAACCTCGAAATTTTTTTTTGTCAACCGTTATTAACGACACCTGATATAGAACCATTTTTTAAATTCATATTTTTCCCTTTATGAATAATTTGATTTTAACGATATTTTATATACAAAAGGTTTTAAGTTGCCGCAATACAGTTTAGCAACAAAATTTTCGAAAAATAATTTTCTGGATTAAACAAAAAACCTTATTTTTTTTTTGTAAAATCGTTCTTTTGAAAACTACTCAATATATTTTTTTTTTTAATTTAGTTTTTAGATGTTCATAAATGATATCTTAAAAATGGTGTACCAATATTTTTTTTTTTTTTTAAATCCTTTGAAAATTTTATATTAAAAAAATAGTTTCGGCTCTAATGATTTTTAATTTTTTTTCTAAAAATATATCATTATAGAAGAAATCAAATTGCGTTCGTTTTGAGGTCAAATTCATTTAAAAAGCTGTTTTAGTCATTTGAAAATCGAATTTTATGCTTAATTTTTTTCTAAAACTTCATTTAAAAAGGTTTAATCAAAAAAGTAATATAATTAACATTGGTAATCCCATAAACTTTTCCGTACCGTTAGCAAGAATTTTTTTTACAAAAAGTGTACAATTTTCGGGTACCTCCATCTGACTTAAAAATGATAGATTTATGAAACTTTAAATAGAATGCAAGATTTTGAAGAGTCCGTTAAAATATTTTGAATGAAACGGTGTTTTTTTTAGCAGTATTGGATCAGTAGCAAACAAATAAGAAAACTATGATAAAAATGTAACTCTTATAAAAATTGGTCAAAATTTTGTGTTAGTCATTAGAACCAGAAACTTAAATAAGAGTAAATATACAATTATACCGGGTAAAAATGAGTTTTTTTTCTAGGAGGAAGGGAAATCTTAGAATAAGTTTGAGATATTATAACTAGGACGATACTTTTAGGAAATGTATGTAGTACATAATTTCAATTTAATTGGCATGCCAACCAAAGATAAAATGAGTCCATATTTTTATTTTTTTGAGTGAAATGGTGTTTTTTTCAGATAATGTGGGATAAGGTATTGCAAAACATTTTCTAAAACATTGGTACCCAATTGAAACACTCGTAAAAATGGTACATTTGACACAGAAACAAAGAATCCAAGAGTGTCTTTTTCGAAAAGCAACAAAAGGCTCGAGTACGGTTAGCTTGACACTGCAACGGTTTCCTGTAGACGGACTAAATGCAAACATTTTTTTTTTATATCAGAGGGATGAGTTTTTCTCCCCTCGCCATGTTTAATCAGGAGGGGTAATTTTCAAAAAAAAAACAACTGAAAAATTTAAAACAAATAAATTAATAAAAAAATCAAGGCTAACATTTAAGCATTATAGAATTTTTATAAGCTAAAAACACCGACCTTAATTTTTTTTTTTAAATTGATGCAACAAAAAGTTTTTGAAAAAAAAAAAAAAAATTATTTAAAATTCAAAGATTGTGAAATAAAATATTCAATTGTTTTCTTAATATTTTTTCAAATTTTAAAAACCAAATGATTTTATATTTCTTTGTTTATAGAGAAAATTGGATATTATAACAGTTATTTTTCAAAAATACAAAAATCGAGTAATGAAGTTTGTTTTTTTTAATCTTCAATTTTTTCAAGAACTAATATAAAGAAACATAAAATTATTGAGGTTTTCAAATTTAATTGATCATAGGTGGTCTTATTGCTTTGATTTTAATGTCATCAGGCTCAGCAAAAAAAAAAAAAAAAAATATGCCTCGACATCCTGGTGTCATACGCTTATATTGTACCTAAATAATTTTAGTCAAGTCTCATGAAGGTAGCATTTTTTTTATTTTATTAAATACCTATTTTATCTGCGCTATATCATTTGGTTAAAAATATGATCACGAATTTTTAATGAATGAAAAATTTCCCCTCGTCGAAAATTACCTGTAAAAATATAATATTCGACCGATAGACAATGATTTTTTGATGAGCCCCCTTGAATTCTTTCCAAATGTCAATACGCCAGTGTTTAAAAGTATGAAATTGAGGTACCTTCTATAAATGCTCGTATTTAAAATAACTTTATATGACAACGACTCCAACGACACAGCAGAGCACCGCTTCAAGGGAACTCCCTAATACCCCAAAGGATGTACATATATAGTAAAAGTATTTAACTCAAAGGAAAATATTCGCGTTCTCTCTTACAAAAGGATGATAAACATTCAAGACTGTAAATTAAGTTTTATTTTGCTTCCTTGGAAAATTCACTGCAATTACCCGAGATCTTGTTTTTTTTTTCTTCGCAGGATGCGAAATAAGAAATCGCTAATAGTTGTGTTCTGGAGGTGCGAGATCTACAACCTTCATTGTATGTGAATTTAATTTACTTGCGTTTTTTTTTTTTGTGATGGTGAAGCACATTCACCTGAACTTTGTTTTTGTATTTTTTTTTTCTGTTGGTTACTTGTAAAGATTCGAAAGGCACCACATTACGTTTGCCTCAAATGTGAAAGTGTGAAGGTTTTTCTCTATTTTTTTTTTTTTTTTGTTCCTCAAGACGATTTATTTCCTTTTTATAACCCTCAAATTGCTACACCATGTATCTTTGTATTCATTCAGTCCTGTTTATTTTAAAGCAAAAGGAAAAAATACAAAAAATATATCCTTGAACGCAGTGGATTTCCTTTTTTCAGTTCTTTGAATTTTAATTAATTTGTCTGATGTGAAGTTTTTAATTTTTTTTTACTTGGTAGCTGTTTGGTGAGCTTTAATAAGGAAACGAGAAATATTCTTCAGGGCGAAAAAAAGAAGGTATATGTGTAGTGTATCCTTTCCAATTGTATAGTGCGTAGTTATGAGTGCAATATGATGAATGCAAGATAATTAAGTAGGTACAGTTGTTCAATAGAATTATAAAAAAAATTAAAGCTTTCCAAATTTAATGGTTCAGTTGGTTAACTCGTACTAACTTTGAACGGATCCATCAATTAATGAAAGTAAATATTACATAATATTATATTTTAACAAACGAAGTTTGAAATACGTAGTTTGGATGCATGTTTGATTTAATTTTTGTTTGAAATATATCATGCAGTCTTTATATCAGCTTATAGTAGGTACTTTTGAAGAAAAAAGTCTGAAAATAGTTAAAAATGATTATATTTCAAGTTTTTGTTATGCTGAACATGAATATTTTGATTATATTTATTCTTTCTATTGGTAATAATTTCTTTACGATATATTCCGAGAAGAGTATTCTCATTATCAGGGTCTATTGTTTATATATTATATTTGTAGAAGAATTTATGTTATCAAAAACTGACCCTGATGATGAGGCTACTCTCCTCGAAATATATTGTTAGAAATTAACTAAGCTGGAAGCATTTTTAACTGAACTTTTTAAAGAAATACAAAGAATAAATATATGTACTTAGTTAAAAATTATGTTTGAAGGATTTATTTCGTGAATACAAAGGAAGTGTGGATTACAGAGTAGAGTACCTATGCATCACGTATTTTCAAAAAAACAATGTCTAATGTTGGTGGTTTAACATAGCAGAAAAAAACAATTTTAGAACGGTGTAGATGTTTTTAGTTCAATTTTACTGAAGATAATAAAAATACCGAAAATCTTACATTTGAATTTTACATTTCTTTTTTTTCTAACCATTTTCACTTGCGATGTAGCTACTATATATCACGATATGCATTACCAACAAACTAAAATGCACAACTGGATCGCACGAACTTGCTAAAAAGTTAAAAGATATTATATGTATTATTTTTCTGTTTAATTTTTTTTATAAGAATACTTTTTAAAATGATGAGTACAACCTAGATGAAAAGTTTTGAAAGAGTCAGTAACGATATTTATACGGAAAAAACTAATAATGATGGAAAAATCCCCGAAAAGTGTGTATTTCCGTTATTAGATTTTTTTGAGAAAAACTAAAAACGCAGGGTTATTGAAATTACTTATTATATAGCTTACACCAAGTTTCATCAATATCGTTAGAGAAAAATCCAATAACTCGAGGTATTCGTTCTAATCGAGATTTTCAAAGACAAAAAAAAAAACAACCTCGGAAATTAAAAAAAAAAAATCCGTACCAAATTTCATGCCAATCCGTCAACCCGTTTAGGCTGTGGCTCTCTGTACATATGGACACACAGACAAACAGACGAACAGAAAAAAAGACGAACAAACGCACAGACTGACAGACGACGACGGCATGACGCAAACCCATTTTTTGAACTTCTTCATCATCGTACTGTTGGTTTTGATTAAAACCTCAAATTGTTTTTGTTACACGAAACCAATACTTCTTGCTCTATGGAGCAAGTAAGCCGAAATAAGTTTTGATTTTTGAAAATTTCGAGATAGGTTCTTATTGGTAAGTCCTCCTTTTTAAAGACTCAGTAAGAAAACAATGCAGTTATTGAGAAAATCATTGTTAAAAATAGAAAAAAAAGTATTTTTTTGTCGATTTATCCGGAAATGACAGTAATATATCAGCCAGCAAGGAGTGGTCATAGAAACCAAATTTAACTTTTTGAAAATATTTTGACTTTCTTAACTCGAATCTAGCATAGTAGAGTTACCGAATTTTTAACTTCCCAAAAACGCTGTTTTTGTGAAGTAAGCAAGTAAAAAAAATACGTATACGCCGTAGTGAACTCACTCTAAATTCGTTGTGATTTAGAATTTTTGATTTTGATAAAATATTTATGAAAATTATTTTTAACAGCTTTGGCAAATTCATCAAAATAAATATGAACACAAATTTAAAATAAAATTTTTGACTTTAATTATTTTTATATTAAATTTTTTTACATATCGCTGGAAAGACCTTGTTAAAACATTTGGAGTCTTTTGAAATAATCAATGAAAAAACAAAAACGAGATCTAAAATTATGTATACCAGAATTCTAGTTTTGTTTGGTGGGCCTAATTTTTTTAATGAATTCAAAATCAAGAAAATGATATTTTGTTCCGCTATATTACAGTAGCTGTAGTGCTTGGATTTTTAACTAAGAGAAATGTGTTTGAGTCCCACTCTAGGCAATCACATTTTTGCAAACATACAAATTTTACTGCGGGTGAGTTAAAAATAAAAGATAAATTACTGAGCAGATATCTTTGATTCTCCAAGTATCTTAGAATAAGTATAGATTCTAACGCTTTCTTAGATCCTGCTTTTGAAATAAGCTGTGCTAAATTTATTTTTGAAAATTGAAGTTATCTCAGCATACCAAACTCAAACAATTTAATTTGTGTGGATATACTTTCTGAAAACTTGAAACAAAATCGAACTAGCAATGCCTTTAACAGCTAAACATTTGTAAGCCATTAATCTGTAATACACAAATCATCCTGGCGATATTTTTGTTTTGTGTATAACATTAAATGCAAGTCCTGTATCATTTTTATCATCAGTTGAATAAAATTGAACTTATTCACCTGATGGATTCGCGATGGATTTCATCTTGTCTTTTTTTTTTTTTTTATTTGTTATTTAATTTTCCACCCATCAGAATGATGAATGTTTTCGTTTTAAATATTTTAAAATTGCAATAAATCCCCATTGACAAATGAGCATGCCATACATTTGTCATGGTTTCAAATTCATATTGCACAGCATCAGCATCAGGTTGAAATCATTCTATGTATGTTTTGTTGTCTGATGTTATTTATAATATCCAAGGTTTCACTCAAATCCGCTCATCCTGTTTTATAAATGTCCATTTCCAACGTTTTAAATTATTACTGCTTTCAAAATTTGACTTAAGTTAGGGAAACATCATAATTCTTGTTCCATACTAGATACTATTAAGATCCTTCTCAAAGGACTTCTCCACGGTAAGTCTTTTGGAATTGGGCGATGGGAGGGAAACAAAAAACAAGAAAAAGTAACAACAACATTAATCTTTCCAAATTGAAAAGGATGACCCTGCTGCACCTACCACAACCGCCACCACCGCCACAACGCCACCACCTCTTCAAACACGGTGAAATAGTGCATCACTTGAAATAGAAACCCCTACTTCCTCGAGAATTCACGTTGACTAGCCCAACACCTAATGCATCTTTTGGTTCCAAAGTATCATTCGAAAGTGCATAAAATGCAAAGTCCTTTATGGTTTTTTTTTGTTGTTGTTGTTGTTGTTTCTTCTTCTTCCTTGTATGAGAATAAATCCCAGTGAAAGCAGCGCATGAAAGAAACATTCATACATATGACACGACATGTATGAATCCATGTTACCACTTATACCCAACGTTAAGGGCTTAGAAGATTCAGCCTTTTAACTCTCCCCCCTCCCCCTCCCACTCCTGCTTTTATGCTATGCTGCTATCTGTTTTCATTAAAATGACTACTTCTGCAAAGCACTTTGTCGGTTTGGACGGATGGTTAACCCTGTATAATCAGGGGCTGGGGAACAGTGGACATGCTCGCGTACGTGCATGCGGTGATGTATACAGAGTCATGAGGGAGCAATCGCCATTTGTTTGCATAAGAAGTCAGGAAGCGTTTTTTTCCGGTGCATAAGCTTAATAGAAAACTATGGTTGCCACACTCGTTTTTGTTTTTTTTTTTCTTTTAGAAAAATATTCTTTCTGTCGCTTTTTAGTGGGATCATGAATTTCGAAGTTTGTCATTTTATAGGTAAAGTTGAAATTTAAATTTTTAGAACAGTGCAGGATTTGGATGTTTTAAAATCTTTTGCAAAAGAATAATTTGATTTCTATGGATAAATCGATAACAAATTTGTTCGGTTTATTTTTCAATTGTTGACAATTTTGTCTACAATAAGTCTCTTATTTTTCACATAATTTCATAAAAAAAAGATAAAGCCATTCCAAAAATTAAAAATCAAAAACTTTTTCGTCAACTTTTTTTGGTTTTCTAAAGAATTTTGTCAGACTGAACCCGAATCTGAAGTCAAAACTACCCTAGCACTTCACGTTTTCGAGATATACTTATATGAAAAGGTCAAAAACCCGTTTTGTTGGTACATTTTACGTCGAATTTCTTTACTGGTAAATACTTTATTACAAAATTAATAATGAGATCTGAATAAAGTGCATTTTATCTGTCTAAATCATTTTAAGTCATTTGAAAACTCGCTTTCGGCGCAAAGATATTGCAAAGTGAAATTTATAATTTGTCCAATAAAAGCGTTTTTAAAGGTGCAAGGCTCTGAAGTAATAATTTTTAATGGCTTACTGTATGTTTCTTGGGATGCTGACCACGTATCTGAAGTTATCCAACAAAATTTATCACGCGAGTCATTGAGAAGTCATTGAAAAACTTACAAAAAATAGCTTTTATTTGTTTTGGTACATAATCCAAAATATCAACATTTTTCGCTATAACTGTTTAGCCGATATTGGTACTAAAGAGCAAGTTTAGAATTCATAAAAAAAATCGAAAGCGAAAAAGGTGGGCCTCGCAATTCTGTCTGCCCGTCTGTCTGTGTATATCTTGAGCCGCTTAACCTTGAAACTGGGTGGTTAAGGATATTTGGTGATTCCCTAGAGGGTAAATGGAATTTTTTTTCTTAGGACTAAAACTAACGGTAAACTTTTTTTAAAAACGGCTCTAACGATTTTGATTAAACTTTTTGTGTCTACTTTAGTAAGTAGATTCATACTTTTGAAATAAAAGAAATGTTTGTTAAAATTCCACTAACGGTACCTCCCATATAATCGTTTTTTTTTTATTATTAACTTTCTCTTCAACGACTTAATTAATTTTGATGATTTCCAAATTTTCTTTATACGGAATTTTCAAAAAAAAATAATTTCAGGATTTTAAAAAAAAAATTTCAAAATTTTTATTTGAAAAATCAATTTTTCGAAAACAATTCACAGTAGTTTTTTGAAATTATATTAAAATTGGCATACCAATTTGATTTTTAAACAAGGTTTGAGAAGTTTTATATATAAATTTGTTTTTTTTTAACGGCTCTAACGATTTAAAAAATTTTTTTTCTAAAAATGTATTTTTCTTAATCAAATTAAACGGCATACTTTGTTTGGAGCTCAAAACAATTTTAGAAGTTGTTTATGTCATGTTAGTAATGAATTTAATTTTTTTTTGTATTTCTGATAAAACTATTTAATTTTTAAAACTTTATATAAGAAGCTTTAACGTCCACATCAACTTTGAACAAAATAAAAAAAAAAAAAAACTGCCATTCGTCGAATTAACCGCAATCACATTTTTTATTTTCCAAATAAAAATATTTGGAATACAAATTTTGAACATAAAATTAAAATTGCAACTGACTGTGGCTATAAGTGAGGTTTATTTTTTTGTACTTTTGTTATTAAAAAAAAAAAAATCGAACAATCAAAAGGTGGCAAGCATGTTATTATGGAGCTTCTTTACAAAGACCATCATACCAGTAGGACCATTCACGATAATGTTACATTTGAATGTGACTGCAGTGGTGCAGTAAAACGTTTATCGACGACAACGAAGAACGGACAGACAGTAAAGAAAAGAAAAAAAAAAAAACAAGACGACTCCAGCTCCAGCATAACGACGACGCAGAGCCTCAGCCCCAAGTCTATTGTCTCAAAGGGAAAGTGGGTTTACTTGCCGGAAGGAAATCCTATTCATTGTGTGCGCAGATATTCAGTCTTTAATGAGATCATGTGCGTCTTAAGTTGATGTGTTCTGAGTCTGACGCTGGCACTGTCTTTAATCCTCCTCGTTTTGTCCTTTCTTGTCATCCGTTGTTGTCCTGGCACATAGGTATACTACCTACATATACGAAAATGTATAAAATATCTACGACGACATTTTCTATATGGACACAAAGGAATTGCAAATAAATTGTGTAATATTCCTTGGGGTTTGTTTCTTTTCTATATAAAAAATGATCCAAAAAAACTAGGAGACATTCCACACCTCTCGGTGGGTCGTATCAGGTCCTGTTTTCTATTCAGTTGGTGTTTTTTTTTTGTTGGTTTTTTGTTTTTTGTCCTTCTATATCTGTGATGCTTCTATCTGTCACAAGCTCACAAGTGCTGCTTCTCATTAATTTCAAGGATGCACTTGTAACTTTGGAAAAAGTCGCTGTGGGACTAAAGAAAACAAATATAGAAAAAAATAAAAAAAAATAAAATGAAAAAAAAAAAAACATTTTTGTTAGGAAGGATTCATTGATTCGAACGGATGCTATGCAATTGTATATAGTCTGCATCTGCATCTGAACAACGAAAAATAATGGTATGTACTTTTGCATGCATAAATAAGCAATGTGTTTGCATGAAACCGTCATCAGTCAAATCAAGAAGAATTAATTGGAAATTCCCGTAACTATACTCCTCTGCTCAGTTCAGTTGAGTTTTTTTTTTTTTAATTTTTGGTTGGCGCTCAAATAAAATGCAAATTCAAGTCTTGTCATTTTATTAAAAAAAAAAAAAAAAACAACAAATATAAACAAACAAAAACGGTTTTGAAGGTTTAAAATTATAAAAATTAAGAGAGACTGGGTGGAACCCACACTGGTAACTACCAATTGTAGCAGAGGACGATTTTTGGTATTCACTGTGCAGTACATGTTGGTTTTTGGGTGGTTTATAATCTGAGAAAAGTCCTGAACTTCCGTCCGTTGTAAGAGGTCCAAAGTTTCAAAATCGGTAGGCATTGGAAAAAGTAATGTCCCAAAATCGTACAGCTGAGTTCATTTAACATAAATTTCTTTTGGAAAATTTGTAGATTCACGTACCGCTTAGAAGCTATGACACACCGAAATTTCATATGGATCCTAAAATTATGCATTTTTTTTGGTTACCTTAACTTTGAACACTCCTAATACTAATAAGATTGAAAAATTTCAGTAATTTTTACATCATTTTGGTCATAAGATCGCAATTTGTGTTCTTTTTATGAGTGAAACAAAAACCAAGAATAAAGAGTTACACTCTCAAATTCTCTCCCGAAATATAAAATTAGGAAACAAAATATTCATAGGCCTTAAACTCCCTTACTCAAAGCAAAAAAAAGAGACGCTCTAAAAAAGTGTCGTCTATAACTTTGGCATTCTGTCACTACCGTTAATCTGAATCGATTTAAAAAAAAAACGTGATTTTTTTTAATATTCCACATGGAAAATAGGAAAAAGTCAAAAAAAAATTTTAAACATCTCGAAAAGTAAAAGAATTAATTATGAAATAAATTTTTTTTAAATTGATAAATTAAAATGATGATGAGTTTTAGCGAAGGAAAATATTCTAAGAAATCAACTTTTCAAGTTAAAAATTATTTTCCAACATCATAAATTTTTTAGACCTTTGAAAATTATGTTATTTTGGGTAATTTTGATGTTTTATTAAAAAACTAATTATACACATTGATAGGTAATGAAAACAATAACGGTTTTATTGAGCTTTAAAGCACACATAAGTTTTTGAAAGTTTATGTGGGTGATTTCATTGATTTCTAATATTAGGAAATAACGGGCTATTTTTTTTTTCAAAAAACATTTAAATTTATGTGTTGCCTATACATGTGTTAAGAAGTTAGATTTTGAAACATTTTACTTGCGATATAGGTACGATAGGGCAAGAATATTCGTAAAAATAAAAATTGAACTCGAGATAATAATCATAAATGTCATTACGATGATAGAAAATGCGAAAATAGTGGGTCTCGCAATTCTATCTGTGTGTTTTTTTTTTCATTTTTGACTTTCACTTCAACGACTTTACCAATTTTGATGATATTTTTCATACCGAATGTCCTTCCAATTACTTAATATCAAAATTTTTCACAATTTTTTTTTTTTGAATTTTTAGAAAATCTTTCAATTTTTTTTTTGAAAAATCAATTTTTCGAAAACGGGTCTTTTTTTTATTTTTGAAATTTTGGTTTTAGATGTGCATTAATATTTTCTTGAAAATGGCGTACCAACTTTATTTGTAAACAAGGTTCCAGAATTTTTGTAAATAAATAAAATAATTTTTTTAAAAATGGCTCTTACGATTTTCGACTTTTTTTTTCTAAAAATGTAAATTGGTTCAGTTTATTGGCAGTGACAATGTGATTAATATGAGCATGTTACGCTGCATTTTTTCTGGGTCCATTTTCCAAATACGGAATCTAGTTTTTTTTAATTAGAAAAAAAATATTAAAATACAAGCTTAGGTACTTATTCCTCTGTTAAATACTCAAATAATTTGAAGTGAGCTACGATAAAAAAATTTCACCCAAAAGAGCACACAGTTCGTATACAAAAATTCAGTCTTAAAATACTCTGTTAAATAAGTTTAACTTTTTCATAGAATTACTTGTGTTTAACTTTGTATCACTTCCTCTCAGTTGTTCTCGTGTAGAATGCTCCCTGCATAAATATATGTAAAGAACATCCTATATCTACTCTTCAACTTTCCACCGGTTTCAATCTTAACGATTTGTTCGTAATAATTTCTGTGTTCATTTCAACACTTTACTTTGTAACTTTCATTTCTGTTTCAAAACTCACAAGTTTTACACTGATCTTTAATTCAGTTTACCTACCACCTACACTGTAACTAACATGGTGCAGGTGCTTCATTTCAAATGTAACAAAATTGTACAAGAGTCGTAAAACCCAAAAGAGTTAAGACGTTATAAGATTGTTGCAGTTTATTGGCATAAGGGTAGAGGAAATCTCAAGTTCATTTTAAAAAATAATGAAACAATGAAGTGCTTCCGCAAATGCATGATATGTGATGTGGATGTGGTATAGGAGGCAAGCTGTCAAGATTTCCATTTTCAAGGGGAAAATTTATATTATAAATGATTTTGAAATTCTTTGTAGTTTTCATATGAGATTAAGAAATGTTCGCAGTCAGTTCAAGTAATTTGATTAAAAAGTTAACAAGTTTTACACATTTGAGCATAAATAACACTACTTTGTAGTTTTATTTAAAAAAAATTATTATTTTTTATCAAAAAAGTAGTGTTAGAGAAATATTTTTAATAATTAATTAAATTAAAAGTTTGTCTACTCCAAAATACTAAGAAAGATGAGAGAATGTAGTACCTCGGAAAGATGTATTTTATTTTGAAGTTAACTTGAACTTTTTCAGTTATTAAATTATGCTTAGTAGTATACAACATACATATTTTCACTTAAAGACCTCTGTGGCATTGTTTAATAAAATAACTGTCCAATAATTTTATGAAACTAAAACTAAAGTTACAGATTTTAATAATCAATAAAATCAACTTTTTAATTTTTTTTTCTGTATTTGTATCTCTAAATCAGTAAATATGGATTTATATGTTTAAAAGTTTGTATTTCCTATCAAAGACAGTTATACTTACAATATTTTAGTACATTGTTTTATGAAATTAAAAAAAAAATTCATACAATTTTTGAAATACGAAAAGAAAACAAAAATTGATTTTGCCTTCAATTACGTTTTTCTCATTATTTTTGTGTGTGACTATGCATACAAAATTTACACTTTGAAGTAGCCCTATGTTTCAACTAAATTTAGACACTTCAATCTTTAAAATGGGACAATAAACAAAAAAGTTACAAATTTTATAAGCTACGAATCCATTTGTTAGGCAACGATACCGTTCTCCACTGGTGGCTGGTCGAGTTCCGAAGACCAAAGCAGACAGATTTTTTGAATTTCGATGAAACTCTGTTCAAGTTTGTGAAGCTTTTATATGTACAGTTATTTGTGATATATAAAATTAAAACTAATTTAGTCGTGATGTTCAATTAAGTTGAATCGAATTTTATGAGGCTTGGCTAAATTCATAGTTATTAAGCACCAAATGTTTAAAAATTTAGTTTCTTCAAACATGTATAGAAAAAACATAAATCTAAAAGTTATTTTGACAAAATATTTTACCCGCTATTCCCTGATTTTTCAATTTTAACCACCCACGTAATCTTTCAAAAACGTATGCATTTTTTAAAGCTCAAGAAATCCGTTATTGAGCATTTTGAATATAATCCTTTAGATGCCAAATTTTTGTTTCATTATGTATCAATCTGCATTATTATTTTCTTAATAAAACATCAACTTTACCATTTTAGAAAATAATTTTTTTATTTTTAAGAATTGTATTTAACCAAATTTCTTTTTCATTTCAATTTATCTATACCATACATTTTTTTTTAATAATTCTTACCCTTACACTTTTCGAGATGTACAAAAAGTTGTTTTGTTTTGTACCCTATTTTACCCTAAGTTTCCGGTGGAATTTGAAAAAAAATCTGAGGAAATCAGAAAAAAGAAAAAAAAAATGGGGATGATGCTACCTTATGGTTGTAGTTCACATACAAATTTTTCAAAATCGTTAGGGTCGTTTTTGAGGAAAAAAAAAATGTATATATACTGTAACGATTTTCTCCAAATTTGGATGATTTAGGTCTTTGGTAATTCCCTGGAAGAATAATTGTATTTTATAGGACCAAAACTAACGGAACACCTGCCATATAGGCATTAAGGAAAAGTTAACGTCTTTCAAAAACGATTTTGATTAAAATTTGTCTGTTTCCTTTTATTGTAAGGTCATATTTTTTAAATGAAAGAAATTTTTCAAAAAGTTTACTAATTTATGACTTTCTCTTGATAACTTGTTTCTAAATAACTTGAATATCAAAAATAAAAAAAATATCAAAATTTTCAAAAAAAAAACGAATTTCTTTGATTAAAAAAAAATATAAATTTATGTTTTGACATGCGACCCAGTCATGCATTTTATTTTTTTGGTTTATATTTTTGTGTATATACTTACTGACCTTACTTAATTGTCTTCTCCTCGAAAATCTATTTTGAACTCAAGTATGCATATTTTTTTTTCATCTCTTTTGACTTTTTTCTTATTATTTGCATAGGAAAATAGGACTTTTTGCGTAGGTATCTGCTGGTATACAAAATTAGACATTAAACCAACAAACTAAATCATAAAAAACTCATAAATTTGTTGCCAACAAAACGCTATATTCAAACCATAATTCACAAAGAACATAACTTTGGTGTATCCTTTTGAGTGATTACCCCTAAAGAATATTAATTAACACTCTAGATTGACGCGATATAATCAGATTACCGTTGCCGATTATGTAGGCTTCATCTATTGTGTATATAGTACGTCTCGGGAACCTTCGTATATTCCTCGAAGCCACTCACATTGGGGAGGAGACGGGGGGGGGGGGGGAGAATGGAATCTCTGCCGAAGATAAAAGCGATTAGTTGAAATAGTTTCAATCAACAGTAAGCATGTAATCTAATTATGTTAATATCTCCCCAGGATAAGTGAAACCAGCATTTTAAGCGTTGGGATCAATAAATTTATTGCCATCAGCAACAGAAGAACACCCATACTTACCTCAGCAATTCAGGTAATTGTAGTTTGTAGATATTGTGCAGCTCTCGACTCCTTCTTTTTGTTAAAATATTTGTGCTGAGTATGTGTAACTGCGACAAGGTGCTGTGCGAAAACTTTTTCATTATTTTTTTTTTTGGATGGACGTAATTTTCCAAATTTTGTTGAGAAATATTTTATGGCATTTAAAATGTTTTTAGTAATAAAACATGTTTTTTTTTTTTATTGAAAATTACGAACAAAATTTAAAAAACGCCATATTTGTATTTTAAATTGTTTTTGACTAAATTCCTAAATCGAAGCCTTATAAGCAAATATTTTTTCGAAGACGTCCAAAATTGCTTTAAATTCAACTTCAGAATACATTGTCAAAAAATTATATAAACTATTTAACTATATTAAAACTTCAATAACAAATTTGCATTTTTTAAGAAAAAGCTAAAAATGCATAAAACATTCATTTTGGGAGAGAATACTAAATTTTGTAACAAAAAATTTTGAACAAAATCAGCTACAAACTTTGACTGATTTTTTTAAATTCTGAGTTTGAAAAAAAATGTCAAAGTTCATTTAATAAAATTTTAACAACTTTTTTTCCCTAAAAAAATGTTTGTTCACAAAAATCTTAAATTTTTAACCAGTAACTATTACTTAAAGTATTTTTAAATATCAAGATTTCATCCAAATCTGTAGTTTCGCCCAGTTTGTCTGGTTAATCCACTAAATTAGCTAGAATTTTTTACTTGTGATCGAGATAACAATCAGACATGTCTGTCCGTCTGCCTGTCTGTCTGTGTATACCTCGAGCTACATCCTACACACGCCCCGAATTTCTTCAAATTTGGTGGTAAACGATTTTTGGTGATTCCCCAGAGGGGAAAATTAATAGGGCCAACACAAACGGCACCTACCATAAAACAATTAATGAAAAGTTATTTTTTTTTTTTCAAAAACGGCTCTAACGATTTTGTTTCAAATTTGTGTGTGTACTTTTGATAGTAAGGTCATACTTTTAAAATGAAAGAAATGTTTGTAAAAATTCTACTAACGGAAACGTCTTTTTCATTTTTAACTTTCTGTTAAACGACTCAACCAATTTTGATGATTTTTCTTAACATAATTAAAATTATTTGATATTAAAATTTTCAAAAAAAATAATTTTAGAATTTTTAACAAATCTTTCAACATTTTTTTTTGAAAAATCGATTTTTCGAAAACGGATCACTGTATTTTTTTGAAATTTTGGTCTTATATGTGCATTAATATTTTTCGGAAAATGGCATACCAATTTCTTTTTTTTAAACAAGGTTTTAGAATTTTTATACATACAAAAATATTTTTTCTTAAACACGGCTCTAACGATTTTTTAATCAAAACAATAAAAGAAGTTGTTTATGTCATTTTAGCAATGAATTTAATTTTTTTCACCATTTAAAATTGTTTATTTCTTACAACTTTATATAAGAAACTTTAACGTCAACAGTAACTTTGACCCTAAAAGCATTTTATTTTTAATTAAATCACAAAAAAAAATATTAAAACACAAACTCGTATGGCAGGTACAGGTACCTACATTTAGCATTTTTGCTTAAAACTTTCCCGATTTCATGATAGAATGTAGCAACAAATATAGATATGGAAGCTTTTCTGTAGCTCAAATAACAGACAGACATATAAAATATTAAAAACTGTTTGTCCAAATTTGTGGCGCAGCACTTTAACACACTCACACCTTTTGCACTGTAATTCGTATTTATGTAAATAAACCTTCTTTATTTTCTGATGAAATGTTGACATATAGTTAAAGGTGAAGGTGAGAGAGAGGTGTTAACACCAGTCATTTGCAAATTTAAATAATTGACGTCGCTTCCGAATCATTTGCCACAAAAATTAGATCCCTTTTGCTAACATAGGCATAAATGCTATTGCGCACAAGTTCTTGAGTATATTTGCCATTGAGCATCCATATTGAAGGCATGAAATGTCAGCTAAGCCTATAAATGTAACCTCATCGTCCCTGAAACAATTTAAACTGGGGTCGTATCACCACGTCCTGTCATACAGATATACTGTTTGCCAACCGAAGCGTAGGATATTCTATACTGGATAATACTCTCTCAAATACACATAACAAACAACAAACCTTCTCAAAGGATGAACGTGGTTTTGCATTCGTGTGATTGTTGATTTCGATTCGTGTGTCCTATATAATATGGTTAAGTGTAGATATGTATCTGTTTGGATTGTGTACCTATTAACGTTCCTTGAAAGGTGCTTGTGGTAACGTATTTACAAGTCATTCAAAGCCCAACCATCACTTAGAATTAATCGTTCAGGTGTAGGTAGGTATATGGTTAGAACCGTTTGGCAAACCAAGAATTAAAGTCAAGGCATTCAATGCGATGTTATCTAGATTGTATCCAGACACGCCTCACTGACCAACTGTGAAATGTCATTATAGTCTGGAATATTATAAGTGGGCTATCCTACTTAACTCATGGAATATCCTTAATTGACATTATACATGATGGGTTCAAAATTCACACATAACGCATTGGACTTTTTATTGTAAATTTTCTTCGGTAAACAATGTTAGAAGGAAATTTTATAATTATAGAAGTTGGAAAAAGTAGACAAACATAATTTTCATATTATTTTTTGTTCCAGCACCTAGCCAGGTAGTTGAATAGTTTTTGAAACTCAGCAAGTTTTTAATTATTTTTACCAATGTATGCGCGTTTGAGAATTGCTCAGGATAAAGTTGATAGTGATAATAAAGTTTTATTTTGGAGAATTTGTTTGTTTTCGAAATTTCTCCACAACAACGAAATTCAATTAAAATGTTCATTTGAATTAATGGTTGTTTGCAAAAGAAAAGGTATACAGTCAGTGTCAGTAAACACTTTTTGTTCCGTTGGTATAAGAATCATACCACCTATTTTAGTATGTTTTTTCTTATATTTTTAAAAACAAGATGTAAATGAATTCTTGCCTCGCAAGAGGCAGTGCAGTACCCCTGAAAAAAATGAAAGTGACATATTATATCACACTATAACCATTACGGTTGCCTAAAAATTGAAGAATCATATAGACCGAGAGCCGACAACAAATTTTGGGAGTTAATTGATGACCAAAATTTGAGTATCCGAAAACTCTCTAAAAAAAGACCCGACAAGCTATACTTAAAATGCTAATATCTTGAGTTTTGATAATCGAATCGTCAAATTGAAGTCTCCAGACTTAGGAAAAAATGAGTTCCGCTATTAGAGGTAATCAGAAGAAAAATATAATAAATAATTCTTGTGAAGAATCCAGAAGTCGTATAAAAAATTGGTAAAGACAAAAATTTGTTAAATTTGTCTACATTTGTTCTACATAAACGGTTTCAGCGAAAAATGTTCATATATTGGATTATGCACCAATAACAATAAAAATAAATTGCACGACTGGATCACACGTACTTGCTCTAATAGATAAAGTGACTTTATTTGCTAAGCCATTTTAGTTAAAAATTTGTAAATGCAGTTTTAGCAAAAAAATAAAAAAGTATAAAATTCGATTTTCAAATGACTGAAACAGCTTCAAATGAATTTAACCTAAAAACGAAATATGCAATTTGATTTCTTCTGTAATGATACATTTTTAGAAAAAAAAAATTGAAAATCGTTACAGCCGTTTTAAAAAAAAAACTATTTTTTCCACGTGTCCCAGCCATCTCAGCCGCTGTATTTTCAGCTTCTTAACCAAGTCAACGTCGCTGTACAGCCCGTAAAGCTCGTCGTTGAATCTTCTTCTCCATACTCCTTCGATACACACACGACCAAAAATCACTCGAAGAATCTTTCTCTCAAAGCAACCAAGCTAATTTTCATCCGAATCTTATAACACCCATGCCTCTGGCCCATATAGCAGGACCGGGATGATTAAGGTCTTATAATATCATTTCCTTGGTTCTATGAGAGTTGGCTTTACTACTTAAATGTTTTTCTAGAAATTATCAGCTTTATCCACAATAACATCATTTTCAAATGTCTACAAAAATATTTAATATTGGAATAATTTTTACCTTGAAAAGATGAATTTTTTTTAACCAAAATTCATTATAATTTCTAAGAAAGTTTTTGTAACTTATAGATGGTAAATAAATAAATAAATAAATAAATAAATAATTTCTTACCCTTATACTTTTCGATGTACAAAAAGTTTTTTTTGTCTTTAATCCCATTTTACCCTAACTTCCCTGTGGAATTTTCAAAAATCCTGTTTTATCAGAATTTAGCATTATATCACCTATCTTTTGGTGTATTTAGTTTTTTCCTATCAATTATAGTGTAGAAAATGAATCAGTCAGATTATTATCGATAACAATGGCCCATTTCTGTAACCAACTCCTACGGTGACTTCCAAAAATAAAAAAAAATCTCTTATGTAAGAAAATTAGCTCAGCTGTTTCGTTCTCATGAAATCTAGTTACCTACATATTTCATATCAAATAAAAAAACTGGTGAAAGGCTGTCAAAATTGCTTGGATCAAAAGTAAATCAGTCAAACGTTGCGAAGGATTTTTTTAAAGAATATTTAACGTCAACTCATCAGTAGCTATTTTTGAACATTTTGATAACAGAATTTGAATAATTAATTAAAGATCAAACAAAATTCTCAACTTTTATATACATACTTAGGTAAGCGGTTGTTATTGTCTACACTAACTTGTCTTTGTTACTTCGAGATTCAAGTATGCCTTTAGCATTTCATGAAATTTAAGATGAATCTGAAAATAACTTCCAACCGATAGCAATTCGAATTAATTGGACATAGCATGAATAACCGAACAGCAAGTATCATCGTCATTGGCACCAAACAACCAATGCCACAAAAACAGATACCATCACTATACTTTGAAGAATTACTAATCGCATCCTTTCTACTTAAGATAAAAGTGTGGCAAAGTTTTCGAAGAAGATTAAATTAAATGTTTTAACAAATCAAAGTGGAATGAGATATTTTATGTTTATTTCATAGTCAAAGGCTAAAATGTGAGGTCCTAGTACAGAAATCGGTTATTCTATGAGGGTCTCTCCAGAAAATTAGAGAGAGTCGAAGGAAAATCTCCATAAGGGCTCTTTTTCTTGGATACATTTTGGATCTAATTATTGCGGCGGATGATTTTCCAAGAAGAAATCAACGGTTGGTTGGGGTCTACAGTTTCTATCATGGTGAACTACTACTCAATACTTCTTACATATGCTTCTTCGACATATTCTAAGCCTATGCTAATAAGGAACACCCTGCCCTTACCTTGTCTGTTCTTCGGTAAGGCACTCGAAGTTCCACGCTCTCTCTATGAATGGATGCAGTAGCTCATTTGCGCTGCTTGTAAGACCTCTGCGGGAATACTGTCTAGTCTTACCACCTTGTTATGCTTCAGTGTCTTCATCGAGTAACCGATATCCTCTCTACTGGGAGGTACGGTGCGAAACATATTCTAGAAAGAAAAAAGGGGATTAGAGGGTTATTAGATTATTTTGTTTCTCGCATCTAAAAAGTACTCGACTCTCTTCCGGAGGCCCTGAGGAACACGTCAGTAGAACAAGACTCTGACCGCACATTGAAAAAATTGGACCTCAGCCAACATGTGTGAAAATAAAGGCAGCTGGCTAATGGAGCTTTTTTGATAGGGCCCAGATACACTTCTGAAGGCTTTAGGTGCGGCCGAAATATGCTAGTAGGTGGGAAGAAATATTGGGAATACTCAATCTTAGGAAGCAAGTCAATTGCAACATCCAGTTGAGAGGTAGATAACTGATATTTCATAAATTTCCCAACATTGTTTGACTGCAAATAAACCTTGGATTCTAACATATCTTGCAAACTCTTCAAAGATATTAAAGACAGAAGAAAGACCAACCAAAAAGGAATTCCCTGCGAGGACCAAGGAGATAGCACTTTTGCTAATGAAAATGAATATACCAGGGCTATGTGAGATGTTGAAAGTGGCCTTCACTTGTGCGACCAAGCAACTTTCCTTCTAGATTAATACTCTTCTTGTTTTAGAATCGCTAATTCCCGGGTACTTTCATGCTCAGGGCGCGTTTGAGTGAATGCAATTGGAAGGAAACAGCGCGATGGCAGGCAATGGCGGACAAAAAAAAAAAAAAAAAAACAAAACCCTCCTTATTTTTCAGATAATTAGGTGAGGCGATAGGGAGATATTATGTACTTCTTTAACTCGGCCATCCTTTTATTTTATTTTTTAGCTCTCCCTCTCTGATGGTATTAGGTCGCTTTAATTTTTTTTTTTCGTTTAAGTTTTTTTTTTCTTTCATCTAAATCCTGAAGCTGTTAACAACTATGCGGGTGAAAGACTTGAAAATGTTCACAAGCAAAGAAAATTTGTCGTAAGGAAGTGAAGAATTTGTTCTGCTTAGTGTGGAATGTTCAATATCAAACTGAAGAAGAGATGAGATTTTTTTGTTGTCTCTTTTCCAGATTTTTTTTTTCTTTTCTTGCGATAATTGCTATTACAATGGATTAATTAAAATGTTTTGAAAAAAAAATTGTCTTTGTCTTCTTGAAAATCAAGATGAATGGGAGAAAAAAGTTTAAAGTTGATTTTCCTTAAGTCTAATTTTTTTTTTGTCTCATTCAGCTAATTTTTATTGAATGGAACAAAAGTTATGCTTTAAAAACGGTTTTATGCGCTGCAAGAACTATTTATCAAATGGAATCAAAGAATTTCGCAAACAGAGAAGTTCGAATGCTTAAATCTTAAGTTACAAAATCATAATGTTGATGTCTGAAACATTAACAATAACCGCCTTGACGGAATTCAAAATCAGCTGCGGGTGTTTACAAATAGGCAAGCAACCTCATTGAAATTGAACAATTCTCGTAACTACTCGTAATCCGATAGATTCAAAAATGCATTGCATCAGTGCGCTAAGCAAAGTCGGTCAACATTGATTCAATGATTTTCAACTTTAAGCCAAATCATATTGATTTCACTTTGACTCAAAGTTTTTTTTTATTCTATTTTTAGCTGTTCTATCCGTTTTAGTTTATTTGTTCAATCTGTTTTCTTGTTTGCTTCAAATTGTATGTCTCGGATACATATCGGAATTCCAAAATATTCTATCAAATGAAAAATTTGCGAAAATGTTTCATTGTATAGAGTTTTTCGGTATTCCCGTTTCTGGATTTTTTTGGGAATTCGGATTTTATGGATTTTGGGTTTTTGGGATTTGGGTTTCCTAGATAATGGGCTTTCGGATTATTGATTTTCGGGTTGGATTTTCAAAATATCGATTTTCGAATTTTTACCTTAACCCTTGAAAATCATTGAACCATAAAAAAATTATCTCATGATATTTCCATTCTTTGAAAAAAACGTTACGAAGTCAAAGAAAAACGGATCGAAAAAATTGTCTCGGAACAGAAGGATCGTTCTTAAATAATTTTTCTAACTGGGATTTCATACAATCTAATTTTATATCAGATATTGGCTGCTTCGTTCCTCGAAAATTTTTATTCAAATTTTTGTTTGTTAAATAATTTTTGTTATTATTTTTATTTTTTTAAATCTTTTTTTTTTGTTATTGTCTAATAAAAGTTACAAGATTGGAGCTTTGATAAATTGTGGATTTATGGATTTTTGGATTTTCAGAATTATGGGTTTTCGAGATTCTGGGTTTTTGGGAGTTTTGGTTTTCAGGTTTCTGGGTTTTCTGGGTTTCGGGTTTTCAGAATTTTGAGTTTTCAGGATTTTGGGTTTTTCTTTAATGGACCTAACCATTGAAGAATTTACTAAAAAAACTGATTTTATCCCCTATTGAAAAGTCACTCCTCATCTATTAAATAATTTGTTTTATCAAAAAAGACTTTACCCTGAGATTTAAATTATTTTTGTTGTTGTAAAAAAAATATAAAATAAAATAAAACAAAATTATTCAACAACGTCTGGTTCTGATTAGTAAAGGGAAAGGATACCCGGATTACCCATTCGCATACAGACTTCTCTGCATTTTTGAAACTGCAGGTTTCTCATGGCTACAGTATAAATGGCGGGAGACTTGTCAGAAATTCCGAATGGTCTTAGAAAAGGCCGCTCGATGATCAGAGCTATAGTAGAGGCAGAAGTGAAGTCTTCGCAAATCACCCAACGAAGAAGAGGATCCGTCACAAATAGACTTCCAAGTTGGACCCAAAGTCATAAAAAGGAAGATGCATTGAATTATCTGGAAATGAGGCTCGATATAAAGCTAACATTTTTGCAACAAATAAGAGCAGCAGCGGAACTAGCACGGAAAGTCACAACGTCGCTGAGTAGACTGATGGTAATCGTTACGGCTCCTACTGCAAACAAGCGAAGATCAAAGACTTCTGATGTTAACCACACATGCGATTCTGTCATGGATAGTAATAGCTCCTACCGAATGATGTTGGATTCAGCTGCCCTTGTAGTCGCAGTTCCAATTGACCTTCTAGTGGCAGAAAGAAAGTTCTTTTACTTCAAAATGGAGTGGAAATGTAAATCATGGAAGCAAAGGTGCTTACACTTAAGAAGTTTCAAGAATGGTAGGAGTTTAAAAGTAGAGGGCGCTGGACCGCAAGGCTCAACGAAGACATTGCTGAATGGGTTAACCGGAAACATGGCAAAATGAACTATTACACTATTGCGTCACGCAGTTTCTATAAAGGTACAGGTATTTTATCGCCTTCCAATACAAAATTAGCAAAGCAAAAATTTCATCGATTATCAACAATTTCGACAGTAAAATTGACAATTTTTTCATCAGTGGAAAAAAACGTCATTATTTTGATATATCGCTTTTTCTTCAACAGTCTTTCAGCCTATTCGATTTTTTTTCTATTTTTTCAAGTTTTTAACATAAAAATTCCGTTTGAAGATTCAGAGTACTTACAGCTGTGGTATTTGCACCACAAGATTTCTTAGAAATTTCAGGGGAAAACATGCCTAAATCCAATGTACTTCCTTAACAACGTGACGATACTTACAAAACAGAGAGAGCCCATCATCAAACCCAAATGATGTTAAGCCAAAATAAGGACGAGATTATTCCTTAATGTCAACGCGCACAAACACAAGATTCCAACATCATCATCGTTGTTCATAGAAAATGATAGCCCCGTTTGCTACACACCACGTTCGCGTGTCGTCGTCTTCGTCCTCGTCGTCATTCAACGTGGACGCTTCATCAAATAATTTTAAGTTGAATTGAGAATCCGATTGAAATTAAATTCGTTCCACCCTTTCCCAGGGGCTGCTGTATAGAACCTCCCAAACGGCCGCAAACAAAATAGGGTTTGATTTTTTGCTGCTCTTTCGCTTCTATAGTCATGATTGTTTCTTTTCTTTTTTTTTTTTTATTTATAAAGTTTCAAAGGAAGTTTTCTTATAAATCGCTTTTATGGAAAACATTTTTCCTAGAAAAAAGATTCAGTCTGTCAATGGGTCTTAGTGTTAAATGGGGGTGGCACGGTACGCAGTGTCGCGACGAATGAGGAAAACAAAAAATCTCATCATAGAAAATCCATTTTTCTTTGTAAATTGGATTTTGAAAATAAAAGAGCACCCTGCCACCGAATATCTTTCTCACGGACATATTGCAAAGAATTTGGTTATCAATATATTTTTAAATTTATTCAATTTTGATTGATTTTTTTCTAGTTTTTTTTTGTTGTTGTTGTTGTTTTTCAATTTGGATTTGAAGGGATAATTTTAATGGATCGAAATCATTTAAGGATGATGCAAATTTAGGTATTTTTTTTAAAAGGCTTTGAGGGAATAGGAAATTAATAAATGTTTGAATTTCAAACCATGCTCTTGGGAGAAAGAAAAAAAAACTAATTAATAATAACATTCCTATTGAATTGAAAAGTATTTTGTCTGTTCAATGCTATGTGCACGAGTATTAGGGTGTTTCTGCATTATACAACTCAATTGATATCATTCCCGAATTTCATTCAAAGCCGAAAAACTAATTTTTCTCATAATTTAGTTGTGAAAAATTAACGTAAACTAAAGCAAAATATCTCGGAACATAGTGAAACTACTCCGATTTGAATGATTTTTTTTTTAAATATTGGTAAACAAAGTTTAACAGTTAGGTACCGGTTAAAAACTGCCGCTCTTATGGGATTATTTTTTAAACTTAACAAAAAAAAATTTTTATTGATAAGTTTAAAAAAAATTAAAGCAGCAATTTTAAACCGGTAATTGTTAAATTATTTTTGAATATCAACATTTGAAAAAAAAATCATCCAAATCTTAGCGGTTTTGCCCGGTTCCAACATAATGCTAAATTTTTTGTTTTACATTCAAATAGGGTTGCCGTATATTTATAATCATTTTAGATTTGCCACCCGACATTTTTTTTAAAAAGAAGATAGTGAAAGTCTAAAATTTGATGTACATTTTACCAAAATTTATAATATTTTGTTTAAATACGAATCACTTGAGAGTGTTTTCCAATTGAGCAGGGTTACCACATTCACAGCCTTACACTCTTTTAACCTCATTTTTATTATTTCAATTTTACACATGTTTTTGACTATTGTTTGCCAACAGGTTTCAAATAGGGTTGCCACGTTGATGTACCTATTTTAAAAATCGCAATTAGTGTTTTAGTGAAACCCTATGTTTTTATTTTCAGTATCAACTTGTCTTTCATTTGAATATTTTACCTCATGAGCTAAGTAATATGACGTTCGCCATCATATCTGTATGAATGTGGAATATCCGCACGTTAAAGAGGCCACTTTCAGTCAAATAATTTTGGAAAAATGGCATCTTTGGATCAACGCACGATCCGAAGCCACAATTTTTACGATAAAACTTCTGAGAACGGACTCAGACTGACAGCCCTAGCGGCGTGCGTCGGTGCTGTGAAATATCAGCCTGGCAAGCAATCGATTTCCACATCCCAATATTTAAATGAACTTTGTGTTCTTCAGATCAATTTATTGTTAAACAAATTGATCACGTTGCGATATTAGACATTCATACATTATCCTGGATTCCCGATCGTTCTGAAGAGCCAACGGAGACAACCAAAGCGAAACCCATGGGTTTAATAAAGAATGCCAACGGCCAGCAGGCACGATGAATATCGATTCTGTTGGTAAGAAACAAAACTAGTCTATGTGCAAAAAAGAAGAGAAGAACCCCAACTTCTTAAAAGGACGGAAGGCTGAAAAATAAAGCTGCCAGACTTTCGAATTTGAAATCAGGACGGGTATACCTATAAAACTGCATACTCAGATTTTGGTTATACATCCACTTCCAAAATTTGCTTTCGGCTCTTAGACTATGAGGCTGGGACCGAATCATCGCATACGAAAACGAGCGAACGTAAATCTTTTTTTCTATTTTGGTCTCTCTATCTTTCTGAAAAGATTATAAAGGGTGATTTTTTAAGAGGTTTAGAACTTAAAAAAAAAAAACACAAAAAATTCGAAAAAATGAATGAAATATTTATTTGAATCGATAGTTTGAACCTTGCAATTTAATGTTTAAAGATAATTTCATGCAAATGTTGACCGCGGCTGCGTCTCAGGTAGCCCATCTGCTGAGTCCAATTTTGGCATACTCTTTCACACATATCGGCCGGTATCTCACGAATGAATGCATGGATGTTGGCTTAAAGTGCGTCAATCGAAGCGGGCTTGTCCCTATAGACATTAGCCTTAACATACCCCCACAAAAAATAATCTAATGGTGTCAAATCGCACGATCTAGGCGACCAATTGACCGGCCCGAAACGTCAAATTAACTGTTCACCAAACTCGCCTCGCAATTGCGCCATTGTTTCGCGTGCTGTGTGGCATGTGGCACCGTCTTGTTAAAACCACATATCAACCAAGTCAAGAACTTCCATTTCGGGCCAAGAAAAGTTTGTTATCATCGCTCGGTAGCGTTCACCATTGACAGTAACGCTGCGATTCGCATCATCTTTGAAGAAATATGGCCCAATAATGCCGCCGGCCCATAAACCGCACCAAACAGTGGCTTTTTCGGGATGCATTGATAGCTGTTGCAATGCTTCTGGCTGATCTTCACTCCAAATGCGGCAATTTTGCTTATTTACGTACCCATTCAACCAAAAATGAGCCTCATCGCTGAACACAATTTTTCGATAAAAAAGCGGATCCTCGGCCAGCTTTCCAAGAGCCCATTCACCAAAAATTCGGCGTTGTGGTAGGTCGGCTGGCCTTAGTTCTTGCACCAGCTGTATCTTAAAAGGCTTTACGCCCAAATCCTTCTGCAAAATTTTCCACGTAGTGCTGTAACAAAGGCCTAACTGCTGGGAACGGCGCCGAATCGACATTTCGCGGTCTTCTGTCACACTAGCTGATACGGCCGCAATATTTTCTTCACTACGCACAGTACGCAAACGTGTTAGTGGTTTAATGTCCAACAAAGTAAATTTGGTGCGAAATTTGGTCACAATCTTCCGAATAGACTGCTCAGAAGGTCGAGAATGCCGACCATACAATGGAAGCAGCGCGCGATGAACATTTCGAACCGAGCACGAATTTTGATAGTAAAATTCAATAATTTGCAAGCGCTGTTCATTTGTAAGACGATCCATGGTTAAATTGCAAACCAAATTGAAGCTGTTTGACAGTGACACAAGGTACTAAACACACGTCAGCTGTCAAAACCAGTGTTGCCAAAACCAAACCAGCTAAAAAATCACCCGTTATTATAGAGCCAGCAATCGCCAATACATTAATATTTAAATGTTCATATGCTGCGATTCAGTGCCAGAAATGATAATACGGTAGGAGACACATAGCCGGTATTGAAGACCTTCAAATAACATTTTTTCCGAACTGCTAAAATGGACGAAAACATCCAACAATCTACGATCAGCTGTTATGCAAAACAACCTATTAAACTTGGATGACGACCGACAATGCCGTCCGCCTGACCGGAAAGAAGATTGAAAACAGCGATATTGAAACTAAAATTGTATTAAACTTCTAGTAAAGATGGTCTGCCACAAGAACTATTTAAGGCAGCGGGAGATTATGACTTGGCAAGGACCAGAACAAAACTCATTTGTATAATTTACTCCGAGGAAAGACTTTACTTCGTAAATACTGCATTTCACCTTCTGTTAAATTGAAGACTATAATAGAATAAAAAGGTTTTCAAAAATTTTAATTGCCCCTCCTTCTTAAAGATAAAGTTAAAATTATTTGCTTTACAAGCACATGCACAAACAAAAAAATAAATCAAAACTATCTAAATTGATCTTCTAAATTGCACACACACAGATTCAAACAGCTCTGCTCTCTAAATGCCATAAACTACAATGATAATAGCATATAATATACCCTTTGGGAAAAAGCTTTAAAAATCATCTTCTATACGACCGACGACGTCGACTATATGTAGGTACACCAAAAACTAATGAAACTCTTAATCACAGTAATAATTCATTTTCAGTGCCATAAGGTATTTTTAGAGAACTCAATTCATGCGGTCGATTCCGATGGTAAATACCTCTTCTCTCATCATTGAAAACTTCTTACATAAATGTGTGCAGACCACAAATTCGGAATCACTATGGGGCGTTAAAGTCATAAATCTTTTCAAAAGCCATTCTATCGGTTTTGCTGATTATTTTGCATCAAAGCCGCAAAAGTTCAAATGCGGAACCATATCTTCTATCGTATATAGAGAGACGAATGGATTTGCCATCGACACATCTCGAATAGGTTAAGCAAAATGGCAACCCTTTACGATACGAATCGCTTAAACCACAATATGTGTAGAGGCATCATCATCGGAGATGAAGACGAAACACAACTTCGCCCTTAAGAACACTCTTGAATGGAAGCAGTGCCGTTGTCATCGGTTCTTCATGGGAGCAATATTCAGACAAGCATCCTCAGCGTGTTTCGAGATGAATCTTATTTCGTGTATTCATATTCGATTGGATTTGAATATGTTGTGGTGATGAGGGTGAGGGCTGAGAGGCCGGGGAATGCGAATTCTAAATTCACCACAAAAGTATAGAAGAAGTTGAGCTTTTTGCTCATTGCTATGTCTGTTTTTCAGTTGCACAAAATCCTCACCCGTTTAAGTCTGCCAAGACCGCAAATAACCCCAAAAACGAACCAAAGTATTCATGGAATTTACCAACACTACAAGACAAGAACAGGAAGGACTAAAGGCGAGAAGATCTAGGCACACATAGAGAACTTTTGAACACTTCTTCTTGAATGAATTCATTCGTTCTAGCTTCTAGAGTTTTCTAGGGTTACAACATGCAAATTACAAAAGCTGAAATATATGCAAATGATATTCGGGGCTCGTATTTTGTCAAAAGTAGGTATATACGGGAGAATGGCTACGTTTGCGATGGGGTAGCTCAAGTGAGCGATGTTGAAGTTGGTATCTTTGTATACAGTTTTATACCTATGTTATGTTTGTGTGTGGGAATGGTTAAGAAAATTTTCAATTTTCGCATAAACTTTTGATGGAGAACTTTTCGTTTGGTAGCGGCATGGTTTCTCTGTATCTTGAACCTACTACATCTTCAACTTTAAAATAATAATAATAATAATCGTTATATCACCTGCGGGTGCAATTATAAGTTCTCTATTCTAATAAAGTGTATTTTCGGTTTTGGGTATGGTTGTTCTGCCAAACCGCAGTGTTGACCATTTAGACTTTTGACTTGAATTCTTAGTTGTTTCGAACTAAAATGCTAATATTTCATAAACTAATTTATGAAGAGGAAGACGCGAGGAGCTATAAGGCATGGCTGAGATAAGCGCTTGGGAGTCTCTTAAATTAAGCAGTGTTATGCTAAGTGCATCAGGACTCGAAAGTCAATAGAGCAAAGGACTAGAAAGAAGACTTTATATATTTTGGGGGCACTACCGTTTAATGGAAGGAATTTTAAGTAAAATAATAACGAAACATTATGTTCGGATTGAAGTTCGTTGTAAAAGCGGCCTGTGGTTGCTGTTATAGTATCATTCTCTATGCGGATGGATACCTGTTTCGCTTTGAAAGAATTGTTCTTTAGCCAAACCTCAAATAATCAATAACGACTTTTGGCGTGATAGTCCAGGATACAAATTATGGACTTTAAGTCTTCAATTTATGACTTTTTTTTTTAATTTCAATTTGGAACAAAATTCCAGACTCTCATTTTCCTTTTTGTACAAGCTTTTGAATTTAAGTATAATGTAAATTATAATCGTTTTCTATATTTTTGAAAATGTTACACAAAATAGGTATGTGTTTGCCCGACAATGAAGATTTTTAAGCTAAACATCAAGCCCACCCTACATCCAATTAAGTCCCTAACTATAGCTGACTGTTATCCAGAGCCAGCCGCCACTTTGACTGAAATTTTGTTCATAGCTGATATTAGATATGAACAAAAACTCAAATCTGGCAGACCCCGTGGGCCCGAAATGAAAACGAAAAAAGAAAATACCGTTGAAAATCGTCAAAAAACTTGGACTAAAAAATCTTATTTTTACTGTTATTTATTGATAAAAATGTTTAAAAGTCTTTCTCAAGTATAAACTACACATAAATACAAAAGCGATTTTGACAAGATATTTTTCAAGTTATTCGATGTTTTTTAAAATCAATTAAACCACCCAAATAAACTTTAAAAAACGCACATATTATGTATTTTTTAAAGCTCAAAAAACAGTTTTTGTTATCTATCAATGTGCAATATTAGTTTTTCAATTAAACATCAACTTTACCCACAACAACATCATTTTCAAAGGTCTAAAAAAATATTTGATTTTGGAAAATAATTTTTAACTTGAAAAGTTGATTTTTTAGAATTTTTTTCTTTACAAAAACTTATCATCATTTCACTTTATCTATTCAATACATTTTATTTCATAATTCTAGCCCTTATACTTTTTGAGATACACACAAAGTTGTTTTTTCTTTACCCTATTTTAACCTATTTTCCCGGGGGAATTTCAAAAAATCCCGTCGTATCGAAATCTTAGATTATACCTCCTATCTTTTGGTGTATTTATTTTATTTCTATCACTAACAGTGTAGAAAATAAATCAGTCAGATTTTATCAAGAACAATGGCCGACCATAATTACATAAATTTATTGCCTGTGCAAAAAATAATATTAATATTCTAAAAAAATACATTTTTTTAATTTTTTTTTGTCAGTAATTGTAGCGTTTCAAACCAAAATTTGTTGCACAAAACTGAATTTTGTAGCTCAAGCACGTTTTGAAATATGTATTCAAGTTTATGCTGAAAAGAATTAACTCAAAAGTGACCTTCAAAAATCTAAAAAAAATACAAATTCAAAAAAAATTTGTTTGCAGAAATTTGAAGTCACCATGAACTGGATGAATTTTGTAGCTCAATAAGTTTTTTTGTTATTCAAGATTCTAATAACATCAGTAGAAGTAAAAATTTTCAAAAAAAGTTGAATGTTTTTCCAGAAAGTGAAGCTTTAAAAAACTAAATTTGTTGCGCAAAAAATTCAGAAAGGTAATTTTTTTAAATTGCCTCCGTTGGTTTCAGCTAACCGGATGTAGCTACTCTCATAACATTCAAATTGGAATAAAAAAATGACCTATGGGAGTTACAGAATTATTTTTTTCCCAACAAATAAGCTTTTTAAAAAAACTACAATTTTTGTCTTCAAAAAAAAAAATAATAATTTTCTTACATTCGTCCGCTAATTTCGGTCTTATTATAGCGGAATTTCAAATAACTAAAAAATTATGGTATAGCTAAAAAAACGAACCTTATGCTACTTTAAAGCATTTAAAAAGCTACAAGTTTGGATGCCAACTTCAAACAAATTAGTAACTCGAAAACAATGCGAGCGAAAATGTTTGGCTTTTTTTTTACTTTATTTTACAAATGTTTTCAAACCTACAAACACCATTACAATCAATACTTGAAAAAACGAAATTTTCGTCACTTTACGTTTTTTTTTAATGACGATGTCTTCTAAGCCACCAGTCGGAAGAAACAAATATGTCTTATTGGTTTTTGGAAGAAACTATGATCTACAAATTTTGCATGACATAGTTTTCAATAACTCTCACCGTTTAAAAGTGAAATGAGAAAAACTAATACTTTCGACATTTAACTTTCAACAACTTCTGATGCGCCCACGATCCGTCAATTAACTTTTCTGTGCGTATTCCATGTGTCAAAATAAACATAATTGCATTTAAAAATATTAGGTTAAAGTTACTTGGTAGGAACACTCCATCCATAGAAGAGTGTAATTTGTTGACCCTATAAGTGGTTATTCTTTACTCTTTTCAATTTTTATTCAATCGAACGATAAGTGTAAATTCGTGTTAACCAGTAATTCATTTCACTTATTTATGTGTCACGCGATATTTATTCGTCTCTTGATAAATTCACTTATTTAACACCACTTTTTTAAATCTAGCATTTGAAATATTTTTTCCTGAATTTTTTATTTCAATTAAAAATACAAATCGATTTTTTTGTTTTTACTTAAAATAAATTTTATCGATCCAATTAGTTATCGATACAAAAAAAAAAGGAGGTTAGCCATAACAATTTAACTTTCTGTTTGTCTAAAAAGTTAAATTCTGATATTCTAAGAACTTGGAGAGCTTCCCAAATTCAAATAGAGTTCAATGGTTTTTTGTCTGAAAGAAATCAATTATTCGTTTAGACAGTGATAAATCTACTAGTCTTCGAAAATAAACAGCAGATAGAGAGAATCAAATTGAATGTTTTGTACTTCCATGGAATTGCTATGTGTTCTCCTTTTGCTGGGTCTCTTAGTCTTTTTTTGCTATACTTCAAATGACAGACAGATCTATTCAACCAAAACCACCTCTTTTAGGACACACATTTAAGGATACATACATCGCATGGTGTATAGTACAGAAAAGCCCATATCAACATTGTATACAAGACTACAGCTTGAGCCCTTGCCCTTCATAAATAATTAAACCCTCTAGCAAACGCTGTGTGATCTGTTGATATGTTCGTTATCCTCCATTCAATAAGAGGATTAGATTTTTATGTGATGCTCTTGGGAGTGAACTTCCTCCTTTTGGCAGAAAAACAAATAAAAGAAAACAAAAAAAAAAACTGAAAAGAAAAACATCCGAAACCACCTCGAAGCTCTTATATATAAGGACCACCATCATCACTTGGCTCGTTTTTTGATGGCATTTTCCGCATAACCAGAACAGGAAGCAGTAGCCATTAACAGAGCTCTAGGTCAAAGGTGGCTTAGTCATGGAGATTTATGCGTGAAGAGAATGTACATTCGATTTGCGGTCAATGGGACAAAACCTATTAAGATACTGATCGAATACTTTCCGATATTAACTTGGATATTTATTTCCGATTGTCTATATGGCAAACCCATTTTCACGCTTCACATCCTGTAAATTCCATTTGGAATTTTTATGATGGTGCTTTCAGTTTCTAATGGAGAATATATTTTTGAAACAATTTTTTGTTTTTTTTTTTTTTTTGTTTGTGTATTGTGTTGAAATATTGCAAATAACTTACACAAAATACCCTACCTGAAATATTTTGTTAATTCTTTTTGAGTGATTTTTATTAAGTAAGAGGTGTTAGTCTAAACTATTGACACATATTTTGTGGAAAATAACTTCAACATTATTTTTTTTTTTATTTATTTCCTCTTGGAAATTTTAGTAGGTACAATTTTGAAAATAAATTCTAAATAAATCGATCGAATTCCATACTGCAAAATGGATAGTATCATCTTTACTTTTAACAAATCGAAATGCATACAAATGGGTTTGTAAAAGAAATCATAAAAATATATACATTGGTTAATGAGATTCAGTTTTAAAACTATTCTTAAATGTAAATATTTCTAAATAGACCAAAAACCGACGGCCACGACAGGCAAATATTGAGATGGGTTCCAAGCTGGCGAAACCACCATCACCGATCACCCCGAAAAAAATGTCTACATTTTTAAAGAATTCAGACTTCTGTTAAGTGCATCGAAAGTTTTGCAAAAAAAAATATGGTCTTGTTTTGAAAAATAGATTTTTCTTTACCCAAACATCACAAAAACAGTGTTTTTGGGAAGTTCAAAATTTGATATCAGAAAACTTTGCATATTAGAGCAATTTTGATACCAGATTCAATTTAAAAAAATTAAAATCATATGCCAAATTTGAATTCGATTTCTATGAACACTCCTATGATGATATTACTGTCTTTTACGAAAAAAAAAGATCGTTAAAATGCTGTTTTTGATTTTTTATTTTGTTCGATTTTTGAGAATGTTTGTGTGTTTTTTTTTTTCACTTATCTTAAAGTTAATGGATTTAATCAAAAACGATCCATCTCGCGATTTTCAAAAATTGTTCCGTCAATTTTTTTTGTTGAAAATTAGATTATTTTTTTTTTTTAATAAATTCGTCAAAAACCCAAAATTAATATTTTGTTGAAATAAAATTTGTATAAATGACATTTTTAAAAACGTGTTTTTGCGATAAATTGGTATGCCATCCGATAGATATGCGTTCGCAGAGTGCAGAAATGTATTTTTTATCAAATTTGGACGAGTAGTTTTGCTTTTATGCCAAAATAACATATAAATAAATGACATTTTTAAAAACGTGTTTTTGCGATAAATTGGTATGCCATCCGATAGATATGCGTTCGCAGAGTGCAGAAATGTATTTTTTATCAAATTTGGACGAGTAGTTTTGCTTTTATGCCAAAATAACATATAAATAAATGACATTTTTAAAAACGTGTTTTTGGGATAAATTGGTATGCCATCCGATAGATATGCGTTCGCAGAGTGCAGAAATGTATTTTTTATCAAATTTGGACGAGTAGTTTTGCTTTTATGCCAAAATAACATATAAATAAATGACATTTTTAAAAACGTGTTTTTGCGATAAATTGGTATGCCATCCGATAGATATGCGTTCGCAGAGTGCAGAAATGTATTTTTTATCAAATTTGGACGAGTAGTTTTGCTTTTATGCCAAAATAACATATAAATAAATGACATTTTTAAAAACGTGTTTTTGCGATAAATTGGTATGCCATCCGATGATATGGCGTTCGCAGAGTGCAGAAATGTATTTTTTTCAAATTTGGACGAGTAGTTTTGCTTTTATGCCAAAATAACATATAAATAAATGACATTTTAAAAACGTGTTTTTGCGATAAATTGGTATGCCATCCGATAGATATGCGTTCGCAGAGTGCAGAAATGTATTTTTTATCAAATTTGGACGAGTAGTTTTGCTTTCATGCCAAAAAAACATATAAATAAATGACATTTTTAAAAACGTGTTTTTGCGATAAATTGGTATGCAATCCGATAGATATGCGTTCGCAGAGTGCAGAAATGTATTTTTTATCAAATTTGGACGAGTAGTTTTGCTTTTATGCCAAAAAAACATATAAATAAATGACATTTTTAAAAACGTGTTTTTGCGATAAATGGTATGCCATCCGATAGATATGCGTTCGCAGAGTGCAGAAATGTATTTTTTATCAAATTTGGACGAGTAGTTTTGCTTTTATGCCAAAAAAACATATAAATAAATGACATTTTTAAAAACGTGTTTTTGCGATAAATTGGTATGCCATCCGATAGATATGCGTTCGCAGAGTGCAGAAATGTATTTTTTATCAAATTTGGACGAGTAGTTTTGCTTTTATGCCAAAAAAACATATAAATAAATGACATTTTTAAAAACGTGTTTTTGCGATAAATTGGTATGCCATCCGATAGATATGCGTTCGCAGAGTGCAGAAATGTATTTTTTATCAAATTTGGACGAGTAGTTTTGCTTTTATGCCAAAAAAACATATAAATAAATGACATTTTTAAAAACGTGTTTTTGCGATAAATTGGTATGCCATCCGATAGATATGCGTTCGCAGAGTGCAGAAATGTATTTTTTATCAAATTTGGACGAGTAGTTTTGCTTTTATGCCAAAAAAACATATAAATAAATGACATTTTTAAAAACGTGTTTTTGCGATAAATTGGTATGCCATCCGATAGATATGCGTTCGCAGAGTGCAGAAATGTATTTTTTATCAAATTTGGACGAGTAGTTTTGCTTTTATGCCAAAAAAACATATAAATAAATGACATTTTTAAAAACGTGTTTTTGCGATAAATTGGTATGCCATCCGATAGATATGCGTTCGCAGAGTGCAGAAATGTATTTTTTATCAAATTTGGACGAGTAGTTTTGCTTTTATGCCAAAAAAACATATAAATAAATGACATTTTTAAAAACGTGTTTTTTGCGATAAATTGGTATGCCATCCGATAGATATGCGTTCGCAGAGTGCAGAAATGTATTTTTTATCAAATTTGGACGAGTAGTTTTGCTTTTATGCCAAAAAAACATATAAATAAATGACATTTTTAAAAAACGTGTTTTTGCAATAAATTGGTATGCATCCGATAGATATGCGTTCGCAGAGTGCAGAAATGTATTTTTTATCAAATTTGGACGAGTAGTTTTGCTTTTATGCCAAAAAAACATATAAATAAATGACATTTTTAAAACGTGTTTTTGCGATAAATTGGTATGCCATCCGATAGATATGCGTTCGCAGAGTGCAGAAATGTATTTTTTATCAAATTTGGACGAGTAGTTTTGCTTTTATGCCAAAAAAACATATAAATAAATGACATTTTTAAAAACGTGTTTTTGCGATAAATTGGTATGCCATCCGATAGATATGCGTTCGCAGAGTGCTGAAATGTATTTTTTATCAAATTTGGACGAGTAGTTTTGCTTTTATGCCAAAAAAACATATAAATAAATGACATTTTTAAAACGTGTTTTTGCGATAAATTGGTATGCCATCCGATAGATATGCGTTCGCAGAGTGCAGAAATGTATTTTTTATCAAATTTGGACGAGTAGTTTTGCTTTTATGCCAAAAAAACATATAAATAAATGACATTTTAAAAACGTGTTTTTGCGATAAATTGGTATGCCATCCGATAGATATGCGTTCGCAGAGTGCAGAAATGTATTTTTTATCAAATTTGGACGAGTAGTTTTGCTTTTATGCCAAAAAAACATATAAATAAATGACATTTTTAAAAACGTGTTTTTGCGATAAATTGGTATGCCATCCGATAGATATGCGTTCGCAGAGTGCAGAAATGTATTTTTTATCAAATTTGGACGAGTAGTTTTGCTTTTATGCCAAAAAAACATATAAATAAATGACATTTTTAAAAACGTGTTTTTGCGATAAATTGGTATGCCATCCGATAGATATGCGTTCGCAGAGTGCAGAAATGTATTTTTTATCAAATTTGGACGAGTAGTTTTGCTTTTATGCCAAAAAAACATATAAATAAATGACATTTTTAAAAACGTGTTTTTGCGAATAAATTGGTATGCCATCCGATAGATATGCGTTCGCAGAGTGCAGAAATGTATTTTTTATCAAATTTGGACGAGTAGTTTTGCTTTTATGCCAAAAAAACATATAAATAAATGACATTTTTAAAAACGTGTTTTTGCGATAAATTGGTATGCCATCCGATAGATATGCGTTCGCAGAGTGCAGAAATGTATTTTTTATCAAATTTGGACGAGTAGTTTTGCTTTTATGCCAAAAAAACATATAAATAAATGACATTTTTAAAAACGTGTTTTTGCGATAAATTGGTATGCCATCCGATAGATATGCGTTCGCAGAGTGCAGAAATGTATTTTTATCAAATTTGGACGAGTAGTTTTGCTTTTATGCCAAAAAAACATATAAATAAATGACATTTTTAAAAACGTGTTTTTGCGATAAATTGGTATGCCATCCGATAGATATGCGTTCGCAGAGTGCAGAAATGTATTTTTTATCAAATTTGGACGAGTAGTTTTGCTTTTATGCCAAAAAAACATATAAATAAATGACATTTTTAAAAACGTGTTTTTGCGATAAATTGGTATGCCATCCGATAGATATGCGTTCGCAGAGTGCAGAAATGTATTTTTTATCAAATTTGGACGAGTAGTTTTGCTTTTATGCCAAAAAAACATATAAATAAATGACATTTTTAAAAACGTGTTTTTGCGATAAATTGGTATGCCATCCGATAGATATGCGTTCGCAGAGTGCAGAAATGTATTTTTTATCAAATTTGGACGAGTAGTTTTGCTTTTATGCCAAAAAAACATATAAATAAATGACATTTTTAAAAACGTGTTTTTGCGATAAATTGGTATGCCATCCGATAGATATGCGTTCGCAGAGTGCAGAAATGTATTTTTTATCAAATTTGGACGAGTAGTTTTGCTTTTATGCCAAAAAACATATAAATAAATGACATTTTTAAAACGTGTTTTTGCGATAAATTGGTATGCCATCCGATAGATATGCGTTCGCAGAGTGCAGAAATGTATTTTTTATCAAATTTGGACGAGTAGTTTTGCTTTTATGCCAAAAAAACATATAAATAAATGACATTTTTAAAAACGTGTTTTTGCGATAAATTGGTATGCCATCCGATAGATATGCGTTCGCAGAGTGCAGAAATGTATTTTTTATCAAATTTGGACGAGTAGTTTTGCTTTTATGCCAAAAAAACATATAAATAAATGACATTTTTAAAAACGTGTTTTTGCGATAAATTGGTATGCCATCCGATAGATATGCGTTCGCAGAGTGCAGAAATGTATTTTTTATCAAATTTGGACGAGTAGTTTTGCTTTTATGCCAAAAAAACATATAAATAAATGACATTTTTAAAAACGTGTTTTTGCGATAAATTGGTATGCCATCCGATAGATATGCGTTCGCAGAGTGCAGAAATGTATTTTTTATCAAATTTGGACGAGTAGTTTTGCTTTCATGCCAAAAAAACATATAAATAAATGACATTTTTAAAAACGTGTTTTTGCGATAAATTGGTATGCAATCCGATAGATATGCGTTCGCAGAGTGCAGAAATGTATTTTTTATCAAATTTGGACGAGTAGTTTTGCTTTTATGCCAAAAAAACATATAAATAAATGACATTTTAAAAACGTGTTTTTGCGATAAATTGGTATGCCATCCGATAGATATGCGTTCGCAGAGTGCAGAAATGTATTTTTTATCAAATTTGGACGAGTAGTTTTGCTTTTATGCCAAAAAAACATATAAATAAATGACATTTTTAAAAACGTGTTTTTGCAATAAATTGGTATGCCATCCGATAGATATGCGTTCGCAGAGTGCAGAAATGTATTTTTTATCAAATTTGGACGAGTAGTTTTGCTTTTATGCCAAAAAAACATATAAATAAATGACATTTTTAAAAACGTGTTTTTGCGATAAATTGGTATGCCATCCGATAGATATGCGTTCGCAGAGTGCAGAAATGTATTTTTTATCAAATTTGGACGAGTAGTTTTGCTTTTATGCCAAAAAAACATATAAATAAATGACATTTTTAAAAACGTGTTTTTGCGATAAATTGGTATGCCATCCGATAGATAGTGCGTTCGCAGAGTGCAGAAATGTATTTTTTATCAAATTTGGACGAGTAGTTTTGCTTTTATGCCAAAAAAACATATAAATAAATGACATTTTTAAAAACGTGTTTTTGCGATAAATTGGTATGCCATCCGATAGATATGCGTTCGCAGAGTGCAGAAATGTATTTTTTATCAAATTTGGACGAGTAGTTTTGCTTTTATGCCAAAAAACATATAAATAAATGACATTTTTAAAAACGTGTTTTTGCGATAAATTGGTATGCCATCCGATAGATATGCGTTCGCAGAGTGCTGAAATGTATTTTTTATCAAATTTGGACGAGTAGTTTTGCTTTTATGCCAAAAAAACATATAAATAAATGACATTTTTAAAAACGTGTTTTTGCGATAAATTGGTATGCCATCCGATAGATATGCGTTCGCAGAGTGCAGAAATGTATTTTTTATCAAATTTGGACGAGTAGTTTTGCTTTTATGCCAAAAAAACATATAAATAAATGACATTTTTAAAAACGTGTTTTTGCAATAAATTGGTATGCCATCCGATAGATATGCGTTCGCAGAGTGCAGAAATGTATTTTTTATCAAATTTGGACGAGTAGTTTTGCTTTTATGCCAAAAAAACATATAAATAAATGACATTTTTAAAAACGTGTTTTTGCGATAAATTGGTATGCCATCCGATAGATATGCGTTCGCAGAGTGCAGAATGTATTTTTTATCAAATTTGGACGAGTAGTTTTGCTTTTATGCCAAAAAAACATATAAATAAATGACATTTTTAAAAACGTGTTTTTGCGATAAATTGGTATGCCATCCGATAGATATGCGTTCGCAGAGTGCTGAAATGTATTTTTTATCAAATTTGGACGAGTAGTTTTGCTTTTATGCCAAAAAAACATATAAATAAATGACATTTTTAAAAACGTGTTTTTGCGATAAATTGGTATGCCATCCGATAGATATGCGTTCGCAGAGTGCAGAAATGTATTTTTTATCAAATTTGGACGAGTAGTTTTGCTTTTATGCCAAAAAAACATATAAATAAATGACATTTTTAAAAACGTGTTTTTGCGATAAATTGGTATGCCATCCGATAGATATGCGTTCGCAGAGTGCAGAAATGTATTTTTTATCAAATTTGGACGAGTAGTTTTGCTTTTATGCCAAAAAAACATATAAATAAATGACATTTTTAAAAACGTGTTTTTGCGATAAATTGGTATGCCATCCGATAGATATGCGTTCGCAGAGTGCAGAAATGTATTTTTTATCAAATTTGGACGAGTAGTTTTGCTTTTATGCCAAAAAAACATATAAATAAATGACATTTTTAAAAACGTGTTTTTGCGATAAATTGGTATGCCATCCGATAGATATGCGTTCGCAGAGTGCAGAAATGTATTTTTTATCAAATTTGGACGAGTAGTTTTTGCTTTTATGCCAAAAAAACATATAAATAAATGACATTTTTAAAAACGTGTTTTTGCGATAAATTGGTATGCCATCCGATAGATATGCGTTCGCAGAGTGCAGAAATGTATTTTTTATCAAATTTGGACGAGTAGTTTTGCTTTTATGCCAAAAAAACATATAAATAAATGACATTTTTAAAAACGTGTTTTTGCGATAAATTGGTATGCCATCCGATAGATATGCGTTCGCAGAGTGCAGAAATGTATTTTTTATCAAATTTGGACGAGTAGTTTTGCTTTTATGCCAAAAAAACATATAAATAAATGACATTTTTAAAAACGTGTTTTTGCGATAAATTGGTATGCCATCCGATAGATATGCGTTCGCAGAGTGCAGAAATGTATTTTTTATCAAATTTGGACGAGTAGTTTTGCTTTTATGCCAAAAAAACATATAAATAAATGACATTTTTAAAAACGTGTTTTTGCGATAAATTGGTATGCCATCCGATAGATATGCGTTCGCAGAGTGCAGAAATGTATTTTTTATCAAATTTGGACGAGTAGTTTTGCTTTTATGCCAAAAAAACATATAAATAAATGACATTTTTAAAAACGTGTTTTTGCGATAAATTGGTATGCCATCCGATAGATATGCGTTCGCAGAGTGCAGAAATGTATTTTTATCAAATTTGGACGAGTAGTTTTGCTTTTATGCCAAAAAAACATATAAATAAATGACATTTTTAAAAACGTGTTTTTGCGATAAATTGGTATGCCATCCGATAGATATGCGTTCGCAGAGTGCAGAAATGTATTTTTTATCAAATTTGGACGAGTAGTTTTGCTTTTATGCCAAAAAAACATATAAATAAATGACATTTTTAAAACATGTTTTTGCAATAAATTGGTATGCCATCCGATAGATATGCGTTCGCAGAGTGCAGAAATGTATTTTTTATCAAATTTGGACGAGTAGTTTTGCTTTTATGCCAAAAAAACATATAAATAAATGACATTTTTAAAAACGTGTTTTTGCGATAAATTGGTATGCCATCCGATAGATATGCGTTCGCAGAGTGCAGAAATGTATTTTTTATCAAATTTGGACGAGTAGTTTTGCTTTCATGCCAAAAAAACATATAAATAAATGACATTTTTAAAAACGTGTTTTTGCGATAAATTGGTATGCAATCCGATAGATATGCGTTCGCAGAGTGCAGAAATGTATTTTTTATCAAATTTGGACGAGTAGTTTTGCTTTTATGCCAAAAAAACATATAAATAAATGACATTTTTAAAAACGTGTTTTTGCGATAAATTGGTATGCCATCCGATAGATATGCGTTCGCAGAGTGCAGAAATGTATTTTTTATCAAATTTGGACGAGTAGTTTTGCTTTTATGCCAAAAAAACATATAAATAAATGACATTTTTAAAAACGTGTTTTTGCGATAAATTGGTATGCCATCCGATAGATATGCGTTCGCAGAGTGCAGAAATGTATTTTTTATCAAATTTGGACGAGTAGTTTTGCTTTTATGCCAAAAAAACATATAAATAAATGACATTTTTAAAAACGTGTTTTTGCGATAAATTGGTATGCCATCCGATAGATATGCGTTCGCAGAGTGCAGAAATGTATTTTTTATCAAATTTGGACGAGTAGTTTTGCTTTTATGCCAAAAAAACATATAAATAAATGACATTTTTAAAAACGTGTTTTTGCGATAAATTGGTATGCCATCCGATAGATATGCGTTCGCAGAGTGCAGAAATGTATTTTTTATCAAATTTGGACGAGTAGTTTTGCTTTTATGCCAAAAAAAACATATAAATAAATGACATTTTTAAAAACGTGTTTTTGCGATAAATTGGTATGCCATCCGATAGATATGCGTTCGCAGAGTGCAGAAATGTATTTTTTATCAAATTTGGACGAGTAGTTTTGCTTTTATGCCAAAAAAACATATAAATAAATGACATTTTTAAAAACGTGTTTTTGCGATAAATTGGTATGCCATCCGATAGATATGCGTTCGCAGAGTGCAGAAATGTATTTTTTATCAAATTTGGACGAGTAGTTTTGCTTTTATGCCAAAAAAACATATAAATAAATGACATTTTTAAAACGTGTTTTTGCGATAAATTGGTATGCCATCCGATAGATATGCGTTCGCAGAGTGCAGAAATGTATTTTTTATCAAATTTGGACGAGTAGTTTTTGCTTTTATGCCAAAAAAACATATAAATAAATGACATTTTTAAAACGTGTTTTTGCGATAAATTGGTATGCCATCCGATAGATATGCGTTCGCAGAGTGCAGAAATGTATTTTTTATCAAATTTGGACGAGTAGTTTTGCTTTTATGCCAAAAAAACATATAAATAAATGACATTTTAAAAACGTGTTTTTGCGATAAATTGGTATGCCATCCGATAGATATGCGTTCGCAGAGTGCAGAAATGTATTTTTTATCAAATTTGGACGAGTAGTTTTGCTTTTATGCCAAAAAAACATATAAATAAATGACATTTTTAAAAACGTGTTTTTGCGATAATTGGTATGCCATCCGATAGATATGCGTTCGCAGAGTGCAGAAATGTATTTTTTATCAAATTTGGACGAGTAGTTTTGCTTTTATGCCAAAAAAAACATATAAATAAATGACATTTTTAAAAACGTGTTTTTGCGATAAATTGGTATGCCATCCGATAGATATGCGTTCGCAGAGTGCAGAAATGTATTTTTTATCAAATTTGGACGAGTAGTTTTGCTTTTATGCCAAAAAAACATATAAATAAATGACATTTTTAAAACGTGTTTTTGCGATAAATTGGTATGCCATCCGATAGATATGCGTTCGCAGAGTGCAGAAATGTATTTTTTATCAAATTTGGACGAGTAGTTTTGCTTTTATGC